>OY728142.1:1611667403-1613023682 GCA_963277665.1 Viscum album
CTAAAACTCATTCCATAAAATCAACATACTATAAATAATATATATCCATAGATATGTTCAGAAAAAATAACATTGATAATAAGTAACTGAAAAAAAAGATTATTTATGGGATTCCATGTTTCCTAGATAAATGGAACAAATACCACCAAGACCATTCACAAGACTATTTAGCTATAGGGTAAAAACCCATCTAAGTAAGCTAGAAATCTATTTAATCTCATGAGACAAACGATACATCGAGTGTATTTTATTTAACAGTCCCCAACCCATAGGGATTTTCTTAAATAGTTACCAACCAATGTATACATGTCCAAATCATTCATCATAATAAAAAATCAAATAAATAACATGCCTTAAAAATTATCAACATGGAATAAATAATATTGATTTATCAATAATACCTTATATTATTATAATTAATAACCTGGTTTGTGTACATTAAATCATTCTTGATGAAAAATAATATTTAACATTTTAATGTGAACCATACAACATTAAAACCTTTAAATCATACTTCTAAAAGAAATAAATGAAACTAAAAACATTATAAGATTATGTAGATTCATGATAAAGCATTTAAAAAGGAAACCTTTACACCAAATCAATGTGAATCTATGGATAACAAAAATTATATTTTAAAGGAATGTAAATTGAGATGAAATCCCTTACCTTATCCTTACTTTTTGTTGAGTGTTGTTTAGAATTATATATATTGATTTAAAATTTATTAGTAACTAATACCATAACCAAAATAATGTTTATAATACCACATATTAAATTATTTCAATATTTTATTACTTGTTATCCACACCGTTTTATTATTTTAACTATTGGAGGTGTTAAAGTCAAACTTTTCTCATATATGTTTGGATTTGTGATTTGTGGTTCATATTAAATAGATAATGATTTTATAATATCACTAATCTAAAACATGACTAAATTATATTATATATTCAGTACATATATAATTATTGTAGTCTATAATATTTGGATATTAAAAATTAATTGCACCATTCTTGGAGACATTTGGCCGTATGTTTGCAAGAACGCTAATTTCATATATTTGTGGGATTAAAATAATTAAAAACATATGACACGTATTTATATTAAATTTAATTTATAATATATATGTTATATATGTTACATATGTATATTAAAACCATCCTTTACACTTTCAATGTATGTCATTAATGATTCCTATCTTTTTGATTATGCGGGAGTCCACACTTCCTTAAAACAAATTACCATATTTACTAAACATGGAATGAATAAAGGTATGTTATAAATACGAATTATATAATAATAATAAATTTCAATTAAAATATATATCTTATATAATTATGTGTTAATAATAATGGTTACCATGATAGGTGGTGGGGGAAAATTGAACAATCATCGTTTTGTGAGGCAGTAAAACGTCGTACACTGAAACAATATGTTCCTTACCCATTTGATAGAGGTGTGTGTATGTATAGGCCATAAAAATTGAATGAAAAACATCATAGAATATTGAAGATATTTTTTTTTGTATTTTAATCATTTAATAATAAGTGAATATTATGTGTAGAGTGGAAATGAAACTAGAAAGCATTAGAAAAGGTGTTACCTCTTAATCAAGTATTTTTTTAGGTTTGTACCAAAATCATCCTTGGATGGTTTTATTACAAAGGGGATGATTCTAGGATTATGGTAGGTTTGTTGGGAAACTAATTGGACAGAGTTTGGATGATACAATTTTACAAGAGATGTTAGAGGAATGAGTAGAGTGCTTGCCTTTTTATAGTGGAGGGGGAGTGTCACTTTTGTAAATAAAAAAGGTATTCAATAAGGGGTGGTATATCATACATAATGTGCCTAAAAATGATAAAATAATGTATTAATGGGGAATAATTGTTGATAAAAACATAATACAATAAAAAATATGTTCATTTTATTAATTTGGCTTCATATCTTTTATGTTTTCCAACTTTTATGATTTTATTTTTTATTGAAGAAAATAGTTCTCTAATAGAATTAATAAAATCATTATGTCTTTATTAAAGTAATATTTCTTAGAGAATATATATTTAGTAAATTATTATTATTATTTATAATTTATAAATTTAAATCCTCTTTTTTTCAAATCAATTTTAAAACAAGCTTATGTGAAATGATAAAACACTGCTAGAACCCAGACCAAGTTAAAAATATTTTCATATAATATGGGTTAAAATGTTAAATATAAAAGATGAACTGGAACACATATAGATCATATTTAATATTTAATAAAACCAGAAAAATCACTTGGATGAATATAGGATTTTGATAAATTTTAATGCATTTAATAATATTTTTTATAGTAAAATAACAATAATGTATATTTTGACATTATTTATTAAATGATAATTTTAAAATATCAATATTATATTGTAATTAAAATATATTAGGTTTTAATGTGTGAATCATGATATATTAGTCTAAAAAATAAATAAATACAATAATTCAATCCATTAACATCACTATTAATATTTAGAAATCATTTATTTAATTAATTATTAACTAAAAAATCATTATAAAGACATTTCTTAAGAATATTATGCTACTAAAACTTATATAACAATTATTTATAAATTATTATGATAAAAATAACCCATATATCATACAATAGTATTAGTTTAATAGAAAATATTTTGTTATATACATATCGTAGAATTTTATAAATGTCAAAGGTTAGGAATGTTTCCTTTTAGTCATTTTTCATTACTTAACCTTTTTATATAGTGCACATTCCTTTTTTAGTATAACAATAATGCATATATTTTGAAAAAATTGGATAAATGGTCTAATTATTGGTAGAATGTGGATTTTAGACAAGTTTCCATGTTATTTGAATCCTTAATAGTGAGCTTTAGTCCCTTATCAAGCTTAATCATTCCCTAATCAATGTAATTAAATTTTCTCACATTCATTAATAATTTTAGTCAAAAAATTGAGTTGATCATATTAGAACAAAAATATCATACTAATTACATGTATATATATATATATATGATTTTTAAAATTAAAATGGCATACATAATAAAAATAATATTAACGTTAATCTTGCAGATGGGGCATAATAATAATTTTTTAATGTAGATAAAAGTTCAAAATATTTCTACCTTTAAATATTAAATTTCAAAGTAAAATTGTCTATAATGAACATAATTTTTTAGATAGATGTATAATTGATCGAATGTGTCTCAAAAACCAATATAAAATATAATTTATCATTAATAATTTTTTAAATGAAAAGTTTGTTTTTAAAGAAATTGTTGTGATAATCACTATTCATCAAAAAATAAAGTTTCTCTAGAAAACCCCACAAATTTACCTAAAGAAAATTTTGATGTTTTTAATTAAAAAATTATATTTTTTAATAAATTAATTTAATAATGCTTCTAAATTTATTATTAAAACATGTTCTCCATTAAAATATGGTTCTCCATTAATTCAGTGTCATATATAGTGTAAGTTTAAATTTATGTATAAATAATAATAAAAAATATATATTTATTCTAAATGGAAAATATTTTAAAGTATTGGGGTTTCTAATAATACCTCACAGATTAATCCTGATCTCAAATATTAGGGGATTTAATATAATCTATTGTTGAAATACCCACATAATAAAAAGGGTTCATACCACATATTTGTAATAAGAGAGAACCGAAATCACAATTTTCAAATAACTAGGTTTTTATGTAGGATAACATAGGTGAAAAATGGAAATATGGATATGGGAGAAAAATCTAGAAATCATGTTCTAGTAGAGAGTGCAAGAGAACATGTTCAGAAGAAAGTTGTAGCCCAACAGATTATAAACCATAGGTGTGTTTAAAAGTCATTGATATAATTAAAATGATTATAATAGGACAAAATTTTTATTGAAAAACAATATTTCATATAGTTATGAAAATCTTATACTGGATAATAATATATGTAGATTAACATTTCTATAAACACAATATTTTTCAATTGATTATTCCTTGAACTATTTACACTTCGTCTCAATGACCATGGTACGTCATATAGAGATGAATTACATTACCATTTAAAATCTCATCCAATGATAAAATTACACCATTTTATAAATCGTTAGATTTTCCAATATATTATGATCATACCACTTTTAAATGAAAGTCACTGAACATCCATAGTGAAAATATCATTATCCTTTATTCAATATAAAAGAGATTTTAATTTTCACATTCCAAAAAAGTAAATAACTTTTACATGTATCCTTTTGAAATATGGTAATAACACGAATTTCAATAAAACCTTATTTGAAACATCAATTCTTACCAATCCATTAAGTAAGACACATTGTATTCGATATATTCATTAAATCCAGAAGTGTTTGAAACTACATCAATGATATCATATAACATGTGTCCTCATGTCATTAATCATATCCAAGGTAGTTGGTACTCATCCAATAAGTTATTTATTCATCACTATCTTAATATAATTAATATATTAGTTGTTTTCATTCCCTCAATCAAATGTTTTACAAATTTTTTTAATTTTTACGGAATAAATTTTCTTTGAACCATTCAACACATGATCTGAAATCCATAACGAAAAATTATTGAATTTAAATCCTCTTATGATCTATAATTCTTATAACCAGTACATTTCTGATCAGACATTCAAAAAAACTAATTACTGAACAAGAATATAAGTCATTACTCTTCTTCTTCGACAACATCATAATGTTATCACTATACAATAACATCATCCTAGGTGTATTGCTTTGACTATTGGGACATTGATTTGCCCTGTGTCCCATTAACTTGTAGTGAAAGCATTGTACATTTGAAACCATTTTTATACCCATGCAATTAAAATCGTGGTATACATTTTCTCTACACTTATAATAATCTCCCATTTCCATCCATCATTTAATATGCTGATTCTTTCTATAGTTATCACATGTAGGAATATCCATCTTTCCCTTCTTCCCCTAATCTATCTTTTTCACTACCATCCTCTTCTCCCCTTCAACTCTATAGGACTCGATGATTTCATTACTTATATTTCTAACACATGATTCTATTTCATCATTTGATGAGAATACATGGGAGACTATTTCCCTATGAAATTGTTGTATAAGATCAGGAATGATATGATCTTTCTCACTATTTTCATCACGTGCACTGGTGGAGTTCTCAGTTATTTTTATAGAATTCATTTCTAGACCATTCATTATACTTGATTAGATCATTAAATTATGAAATTTTAATAAATCTAAAAATGTTAGATAACATAACCTAAATTTATTAATCATAAATCCTAGAACCATAAACATTGGATACATTGGGGAAATCATTACTTCTAAACCATTCAAAATGGTATTTAAATAAAATGTAAATTATCTTAAGAATAACCCCTGGGAGTGTCAAAACACTTGTGTGGTAAGGCCCATTATCATGTTCTAGGATACCCCTAGTCAGGCCTGGAACACCGTGTCTGAGTTTTTATTCCTACGTACATCTGTTCTAGAACCATGTCCACTTGTAGTATACAAACTGGGTTGTATTGCTAGAAATTACAACATTATTTTTATTCTACAAAAATTCTACGATATTATTCTACACTTCACCTATATGATCATCTTATGGTTGATCTCCCTAATACCTATTTTCATAATCTATTTTCTCAGGTTTTTGTGAAAATTTCACTGATACCAACAATAATACCATGTCTCTAGAAGCCCGAAGTCTGTTCATTACTACATTACATTAACATGATAACAAGGAATAAAATATCAATGGACTATTCACTTTAGTAGTCTTTGAAATATTTATTACATAAATTAATCCCATAATACTTTTGTAAATAGGAAATAAAAACACAATACATAAAAAAATAAAATAAACTGCATCCCAAAATGCTTATTCAATGATTTCTTCTTCATGACTAGGGGAATGAAACATAATAAAGGGTGAGATCAAATGCATATTAAGGGTAAATAAAATGTAATAAATCGAGATTTATAGTATATGGAAAGTAAAATCAATGAATAAAAATTCCATTAATACAAATATATAAGGAATAGTCTATATGGAAATGTAGGAAACGGAAAACACATTCCATTAATCAACAAACTACAAATAAAAAAAATCCATATACCAGTTGATGCAAAATATGATGTATAAATAATAATAATAGAAAATTATTAATTGTGGGAAACCATGATTAATAGGTACAAAGAACCAGTACCTACACAGACTTTCATAAGATGATTTAGATATTGGGTTAAAACCCATCTAAGCCAGCTAACTATTTTATCTCTTGAGATTACCGAAGCATTGTGGTCCTTCCATTTACAGGTCCCCAACACATTGGGCTTTCATTAAATAGTCCCCAACTCATGTCTACAAGTATAAATAATTCCTAATATTAAATAATAATATAGATAATATTCCCTACCAAATATCCATATTGAATAAATAATATTTATTTTTCAATAATACCTTGTATGAGGATAATTAATAACAAGGGTTGGGTACATTAAATAATTCATTAGGGAAAATAACATTTAACTGTCTAATGTGTCTCATACCACATTGAATACTTTAAATAGTAATTACACATGAATTACATGAATCATATAACATCATGATAGAAATTATATTCATGGTAAAACATGTAAAATTTAAATATATAGACCAAATAAAAGATAAATAGTGCCTAAAAAATTGTGTCTTAATAGACACTAAATAGAGATAAAATCTCTTACCTTATCCATAATTTTTGTAATGTGTTATTTATATTCATTTATAGTGGTTTAAAATGAGTTACTAAATATTACCATAACCACAATCATGCTTAGAATACAACATGTTAACTTCTAACAATATATTAATGCCCGGTTGTAAACACCCTTTCATTATTTTTACTATTTCTGGTGTTAACCACATAGTTTTCTCATAAATGTTTTGACTAGTGATTTTTGGTAATTGAAAATTAGATCATGATTTAATAGCCTATATAATGTAAAAAATTACTAAATTATCTTATATATATAGTACACATGTATTTCAAATAGTCCTTAATAATTGGAGATTAGAAATTAAGTGCACGGTTCATGGAGACGATAGGTCGTATGTACACATGAATGCAACATTCATTTCATTAATGATTTCAAATAATTAAAAATAAATGATAGAAATGTATATTATAATTTCATTATAATATATATGTTATATATGTTAAACATTTATTTTAAAATAAACGTTTATACTTTCCATGTATAGCATGATGAATTCATATCACTTTGAGGGGGCGGTAGTCCACACTTCCTCATACTAAATGAATGTATTTACTCAACATGGAATGCCTAAAGGTATGTTTTAAATAAATATTACATAAGCATCATACATTTTAAATAAAATATTAATCATGTATAAATAGGGTGTTCATAACATTTACCACTACGAGAGGTTGTGGGGGTAATTGAACATTAATCATTTCATGAGGCATTAGTTCTCCTTACCTAAAAATAGTATTTTTGTTGCCAAATAGTTGGAGGTGTGTAAGTGTAGGTAAAAACCATAGAATAAAAACATCCTAAAATATCGAGGATATTGGTGTGGTTATACAATCATATAATAAGATGATTATAGGGAGTGAGGAATAGAAATGAAACTAGAAAAAATTATAGAAGGTGTCACCTCTTAATCGTGTAAATTATTTTGGTTTATACCAAAAGATTTCATGGATGGTTTTATTCCCATGGGAGGATTATTAGTTTAGGTTAGGTATTTTGGGAGACTATTTGGATAGAGGATGAATTATTCAATTTGGATTGAGAGGTGTGTAGAAGGGGTAGAGTGATTTTCTTTTTATTGGGTAGGGGGTGTGACACATTTTCAAATACCAAAATGTATTAAATAATTTGTGGTCTAACTTACCTAATGTGCCTCCAAAATGGACAACTGTAACACTTGAATGTTTTGATGAAATATTTTCATTAGATTTTTTTATTCTCCAGTAGATTGGGTTTCAACAAATAATGACTTTAAACAAACCACAAAACACCCTTAGTATAAAAATATAGTTATATCATTGCGGATTGGTTAGATAGAATATTTATAACTAACTTATGTAGATGCATTGTGAATTCATGGGATATCAAATATTTAGGAAAAATATAAATCAATTAGATATTTTTATTATTTAGTGATTAAATTTTTGTAATAATTATATATATATATAAATATATAAATATATATTTTATACTTAATAAAATATTTTTCACTTCAATCAAATAGATATTTTAGTTATTGGGTTTGAATAAACCCTGTTGGATGAATAAAAACCAATTTTACGGGTAATTTTACGGTTTTGAATGGTGAACTCATTTTAAATTAATATATTGACACATTAATAATTCTTATATGAAAACATAAACATGTTATTTTAATTGGCGATATAAAAATTTACATTGGGTGAATTTTTGATATTTTTTTTTGACAAATTTCACGTTTTGATGAATAGTAAAAATACAATAAATTATAAAAGAAAACATCTTTTTCCATAAAAGAATTTATATGATTAAAGTATAATATTTTTGGGTTTTAAATTATAAATATAATATATTTTTATCATTCAATATAATTTAGGTTATTATAATTAATTTTAAATTGAATTCATATTTAAAAATATATCAATCTTGTGCAACCTTTTAACATTAAAAAACATGTTCTCTCATTCCGAGAACAATATTGATTTTAAAATAATTACACAAAATTATGTGTTTTGATATTTATAAAATGGAATACATGTTGGGAATTAGTAGTCCCAAATTATATTAACAGACTCTTTATTTTTGCTCGTTATGAATAGTAACTTTGCTAATGGTTTTTATTACCCTAGTTGAAGGTAAATGAGGTAATTAATGGTAAAAATAATATTATAAAATTACCATAACACCTATCAAAATCCTATTGGATAACTAAATTCTGATTTAATAGTCTATGTTATTAAATGGAATAACTTAATGTAAACTTGCCCTGGAATATGACATTGATTTTATTAAAATCAATAAATGTGACAAAATGTCACAATTTATTTTTATAAAATTATATAAATTTTAATACAGAGATAACCATGAGTTAATTTGGAAAATAGATCAAATCTAGAAATCAAAAAGAATTACCAAAATCATTGATATTTATATATAATTTTTGTAAATAAAATTATTACAACTAAAAATGACATAATAGTGACGAAAAAATTATTTTATTATTTGAAATTTCAAATAAATGATTTTTAATATGATAAAATAAATATAATTTGAAATAATTAAGCTTCGCCCTGATTTTTATAGGTTATCATGACATGTTTAGTTTATATTCAATGTTTCACTTAAACGTTATCTTCTTTGTGTGTTATATTGAGAAATTATGAAATGGATGGTGTCAAAAATGACACTATTGGTATTTTATAAAAATAAAATTTTATTAAATTATTTAAAAATTATAATAATATTTTTAAATTAAAAAGTGATAATTGAAAGGTTTAAAATTTCATAAAAGATAAATTTACAGTCAATTAACATCATATAAGTATATATTTATAACCATTAAATATTGATAATGGTATTTCCACTATTAAAATTAAATAAATTAAAAAATAGGATAAATAATAATTATAAGTTTTAAAATAAAATAAAAACATGTCTATTTTTTGAACAGAGTAGTTCGACCCATATTCCGCTAATATTCAAAATATTATACAATGGGGTCATTTTAATTTAAAATTTAATTTATATTAATTTAATAGTTTTGGTATTTCCAGCGGTGCCCATCTACACTCATATAAAAAGGCACATATCCTTATCTTCTTATCACAACTCTAAAGCACTTTTTCATGACCAAAACCTTCTCATTTCCTCTACTATCATAACTCACATTATTCTAGAGGCAACACATTGGGCTGAAAGCCATCTTATAGAGGCCTTTTATCCAAATCAAAAAAAGATACTTGAAAAATATGTAATTGTTTTATTTCATGTTTCAAAATTATTTTTATCTTCTACATACACTTATACTATTGTTTTGTTACAAAAGTAAAAAAAAAGTATCTTAAAAATTCTAAGAAGTTATAGTAATTATATTACAACCTTATACATCCTTTAATCCATCCTATGAATAAAAATTTCACCAAGCAGGCATGCATACAACTTACCGTCTCCACACCATGGTGTAATCAGTTATTAGAAAATACATAATTTTGATTTGTATAATGAAATGTATAATGCATTTAAATAATAAATATAAAATGATTATTATCTTATATAATTAATATATCATCCAATTCTATATCATTTAACAATAAAATGGGATGATATTGTCACTCGTTCGTACGTACAACCTCCCATCTCCATGATGCGGTGAGAATCATTCACCACAATAATAATTCAAGAGTGATTATGAAATATAAACTATGATAAAAACTAGTAATTATTAACTAAATTTCATGCTGGACAGGAATAAAATATATCCTATTAATAACAAACATGACATACATTGAAAACGTGGAATAGGAAAACAAAGAATTTAACACCTAAAATAATGGGAATAATGAATAACAATTAACAAAATGATATAAAATGATCATATATGATATCATATATATTAATTTGGGTACAGAGTAATTTTGTATTATACTTTAATCTATATATAGTTTGTTCAGATACATATGATGAATATCAGACCTAATGTAAGGGATAATTTAGGAATCTCATCCGAGATTATTTATTTATAAGTATTTACTAGGGTATATTTAGCATCCAAGTCCATGTTTCCTAAATAAATATTATTATTTATATCATTATACTATTTTTTAAAGTTATATGTACCAATTTTTGACATTATTAAAAGGAATGGAATGAATCATTCGTTCTTTTTCAATACACAATACTTTTTTACTTTTTTCAGAAAAAGTATGTGGATATTGTTTTTTAACTTATATGGAATGAATGGATTCTTATTATTTCATAACTCTTTATATCCATCAATATTCCTTTACATTATTTCATTTTTATTTTCTATTAAATTATTTTCCTTTATAATTTGTTTGCATTTTTTGAAAATAATATGTTTTTGAAGTAGAAAGGATATTTTCCTCATGAAATAATTTCAATTATTTTATCCAAATTATTTTCCATCTAACATGAAATAGGGTTTTTTTATTTATCCCTATTATTACTAGGATATGATTTTTAATGGTGTAATGATATTTTATATGGAATATGTTATTGTAGAATGATGTTTAAGAAAAACAATTTTTATTGAGTTATGCAATGATAAATGCATTATTTTTTTGTGGCACATGTAAGAATTATTTAATTATGGGATTGGTGGGACATATATACACCTTTAATGAATTGATTAATGATTTATAAATCATGACATAGAAATTAATTTAATGCCACATAAATCTTGTACAGTAATACATGGTTGGAATGACATGAAAACTTTGTTCAATAATGGGCTTTGTCCACTATGATGGCCTTGGATTTGTGACTTTTATAATATATAAATATTTTCATATGATTATTTTTATTCCACAATAAATATTGTCTTATGTTATGAATTTTTTAATTATCACCATTAATTATTATGAACTTATATATTAGGACATGATATCAGAAATTTCTTATATTGCCTATGATTTTAAAATGATAGGTTCTTATGGGTTATGATTATGATATGATTGATATTTCCATTGTATACCCTTAATAAGCATTTGAGATCAACCTTTAATATGTTTCTTTTCCTTAGGAAATGAAGATATATTTTGAGTATGATATTCCAAAAATGAGTCTAGTTATGAATAAATAATCTGTAGACAATGTAAATGTTTTATGAACTTGTTGTTTATGTGTCCTAGTGTATAAATACACGATACATATACAGTCCTTTTATGGATTTATAATATATTGTAATAAATGAAATTAAAATTTTATGTATTGTCAATTTATGAAAAGTATTTGTCATTATTCAAAATAATGGTGTAATGGAGAATAATTGTCATGAAAAACCTCACCCACACACAAATATGTGTATTTAATTAATTTTGTTCCTTATCTTCTACGGTTCTGGAAAAAATAAATTTTTGTGTTTATTAAAGTGTCATGTTTTCTAAAACAATTAATTTAAAAATAAATTGTAAATTAATTGATATTTAGTAGAAAATATAGAGCCACTAAATTTTTACTATTATATCTAATCAATAAAATAAAAATCCTCTAACGTCTCAAGATTGGAAAACAAAGACATTCCTTTAATTTGGTGGAATAATTAAAACGTGACACAAAAATATTTCTAATGACTGTATTAGTATAATGAATTTTGAAACATGGAACATAATCTTCTAACATGGTGAAAAATCATCAACATCTCTAGTAAATATATCCACTTTTTTATTTTTCCTATATAAAACCTTTATTTATTTGTTGATGAAAATTAATCTTAAAAAGGATGAGTTCAAAAGCTCAATAATGGTAATCCTGAAGAACATAAAACAAAAAAGAAACATAATAATGTTAAAACATGAACAAAAATTTGGAATATCAAAATCGTGAGTCGTGAAATAAATCTTGGAATTACATAAGGCATGGATCATGAATGAATATTAACAATGATAAAATAACAATAGAATAAAACATAGAATTTTGGAAAACAAATCAGAAAATAAAATTATTTCCCTAGTATCCAATGAATTTCTTCCTAGGACATCATAGTGGAAAAAGTCCATTAATGACTTAGGATTACTTTCGATTCTAGCAATATATTATTGAACTGGGTTTATTTATCATTCCAACCATGTATTACTAAACCAAATTAACTTTTTGTTACATTCATTTATATCTCTTGAGATATAAATCTTTACCCAATTAATTGTAGGGAGATATATGTCCCACCCATCTCATAATTAAATCATTCTTACATGTTCCACAAAAGCATAAATCTTTCATCATAGCATAACACACGAAATAAAATGGGATTCTTAAACATCACTACATCATAACATAATCCATATAAAATTTCATTCTATTATTAATGAAATAAAATCATATTAATAATAGGGAAAAAATCATAATGTTATTTAAATTGTTTCATCTTAGATGGAAAATTATTCTGATAAAATACTTGAACACAATTCTTGAGGAAAAAAATCCTTTCATCATAGAAACATTTTATTTTCTCAAAATAACATGCCATATTAGAAGAAGATATATTTTTTAAAATAATCATTAAAAATTTTAGATTAATATTCATGGAAATATGGTTTTTAGATGAAGTAATACCACATTCACGCCATTTATGTAAAAAAATCATTCTTCTTGTACTCTTTTCGAAAATGTCAAAAAGTACCTCATATAGAAAAAATAATGTTTACTTCCAACCCATGTAGTAAAAGTAAAAAGGTGGTAAATATGACACTAAACATACATATAATAATATTAAACATTAAATGAAAACATTTTTAGAAAACATGTACATGGATGATAAATATCTCCACAATAAATACTTATAAACAATCTCTAATAAAAATGAGATTGGATCATTATCCCTCACCTTAGGTATGATATGATTCATTTACGTACAAATATCATTTATAAAGATAAAAATAATTTTATTAACTTATTACAGAATCAATTTCATCATATATGATCATATTCTACTTCGTTTGTTGCTAACAATTCATTGTAACTAGTTATTTGAGTTTAAACTCCTTTATGATCGTATGCATGTGTTTTCAAATAAGATATTGTTTATCAAAATATGTAATAGTTATATAATATAAAGATTGATTTTATAATAATATATATTATATTTAATCATTCATTTTATTTTTAAAATCATGATTTAATGAAGATCTTCTACAACGAATAACATGACATCGTAGGGATGGTAAGTCAAACGTACGCACAAGCGACGATATCATTACCACAATTGTGGAAAAAAATTGACATGACTGTTGTATAATATTTCAGAATGAATATAATTTTATAATAATAAAATATAGTTTTTAGTTCCATTATAATACTCATCCAGGTATGTTGATGAATAAAAACATATAGCACCACAGCATGGAGATAATGAGTTGTACATACACACGCGTGGTGATTTCATTAAACATAGGATGTATAGAAGATGAAATATGATTGTTTCATAGTTATAATAATATATAAGTATATTAGTGATACTGATGATATTACTATAAAATTAAACAACTAATGAGAAGGAAGTAGAAGAAGTAATAAGTTTGAAAGAATCAATAAAAGATATTACTTATTCTTTGATATGCTTCCTAAAAATCGCTTCATAGAGCTCCATAGTAGGTCTTTGAATATTCCACAAAATTCTAGATTTAAAATATGTATGTTAAGAATGAAATATTTCAGGGGATACCCAATCATTAAGGCTAAAAATGATGTCCATATTTGAGGGGGGAAGTGACATTTTATAATTGAGGTGAGGTGTAGTTTAGCAAACCTCAAAAATTTTAATTTATAACAATTTGAAAATCAATAGAAATACCTTCAAAATGAGAAATATTAGAAACTGAGATATTTTAAAATTTAAATCTCATCAACCAATAAAATTTAGAAAATATTTTTTTGTCCTTTAATGCCTTATCATTTCAATTTAACTCTATGATATTCTAATTCAATTTAAATATGGTAAAAAATATTTTAATATTAAAAGGGTAAAATATTTTATTATTTGATTTCAATTAAATTCATAAATAAATTATTTATACCATTTTGACTATATATGAATTATTAAATATTTTTTAAAAAGTTTTATGGTTTTTAAATCAATTTAATAAAACACTATTCTTCTAAACTATCAATAGTGTAAATTTTAAAACTATTCAAGTTATGGATTTATAAAAATAAAAAGATAACAAGTTATCTTAGAAAGAACTATTATATTATATTACTATGAGGTTTATGTTTTCTATAAAAATAATTTTACATATTAATTATCCAAAAATATATTTTTTGAACATTATTAATATAATTAATTTGATATCTCCATTAATAAAATAATTACTACAATGATATTGGGTAATTATTTAATATACTTATTTTTCAAGTAAAAATAAAAAATAAAATACTATACTGAATATTAATTTAATATGTTTCATAATAATGTATGTATTAAAATTTATATTCTATAAAATAAATCATTAAAAATATTATAATTATAAAAGTATGAAGGTGAGAACTTTTGTATTACTTAATATAAAATAATATAAAGGTCATAATCTATTCTATAACACTCCATGTTGTCACTAGCTTGACACTTGGATTGTTAGGGTCAATATATACTCTACCAATAATAATTGGTCATGTTTTTGGACATATTTATGGTTATTATTATTTTAATAAAAATTGGTTCATTGATTTCTCATTAATTAATTAGATTTTACATAATCAAATAATAATACATTAAAGTAAATAATTATTTCCTAAATACTAAAAACCAATTACCATGATATAGGATATTATTTTATATTTCCATTTAATATTTATTTTTGATAATATCATCTGGTCATACATATATTAAAATTATTATACATATAAGAATTGTGAGTTTTTGACATTTTTTCACTTTCATGGGTTTTATTAATATCTTTTTCATTTTCACTGTCTCGTTGAAATTGAATGACTATTTATCTAACCAATGTTGATAAGGGTATAATTTTATTCATATAATATAATATTGGTAGGTTTTAGGTTAATTTTAGTGTCTTTATTATATTATTAGTTACCCTAAGTTTCCCAATTTACCATTAACTATGGTAAAAAAATTTACCATACTTACTATTCATAATATCCAAATATAAAAGTAAACTATTAACATAATTTGGAAATAATTATATAATATATGTAATCCATTATTCATATTTCAAAATATATAATTGGATGCAATCAATTTCAAATTTATTTCTAGTGTCAAAATAAAAAATCTTGTTTTTAAGATGTAAAAACTAATCAAAAGATTATTATGTGTTTATATATAATTTAAATGCGAAATTACCTCCAATGAAAAAAATTGTATTAAATTATAAAAACATAATTCAATTACACTTTAAGACCAATAAAAATTTAATATAAATGTATAAATAAATTAGACGAAAAGGTAGTTTTGAATTAAAATGAAGTATATTTCACTATTCATCAAAATATGAATTTCATCATAAAAATAAAAAAAATAAACCAAGTTAAATTTTCATAACCTTAATCAAAATAATACATTTATTTTTTGAAATATAATATTTAATATTGTTAAAAAGTAGATAAAAAATTCATGCTGTATCAAAAGGTGTTAAAACAACATTTTTGAAAAATGCATCTATTATATGAAAATTAATTTTGTTCTTGTATCAACTTTTAAAAAATATATAAGCTAAATTTTAATGTTATATAAATTTCAAAATTTGGTTAATAATATTCATAATAGCTAGTTTACATACAATAAAATAATAATATTTTGATAATATATTGATGTTTTCTAAAACTCGTTATAGCGTACAACACAAGCTATCGAGGAAGGTCGCTCTTGCGTATAACACATGCCAAGTCATTTTTTCATTTAGTGAAATATTCCTTTGGAGTTGAATATAACATAATCCAATCATATTTCTTTTAAAAATTGAACAAAATCGATACTTAGTGTTGCGTGAAATGATTTCTATTAGAGAAACCTGAAATTACGTGTAACCCAATTCAAGAATAGTATTGTGTACACTATAAGCTAATCATGGCGTAGTATACAACATAAGACATCATATATATTAAAAAGACTCAAACTCCTATAATATTATTTTGTTAAATACTACTCCCATTAATATGAATTTCTCTCTTGAAATTCATCTGGGTTATATATGGTTTACCAATTTAATGTTTATTTCATGGAAACCCATATCATAAAAAAGAATACTTAACCATCACAGTAAAACAGAATATTTAAAATATATTGGTTACTTAATGTAACTCATAATTGGGCTTCCAAATAAGAGAAAATAGTTGGGAATTGAAAACATGGATATGGAATAGAAATATAACCATCATGTTTTGATGAATAGTGATTTAAATAAAGGTTTTGAGAGAGTTGACTACCCAAAAGCGAAAAATAAGTGATGATTAAAGGGACTAGCTGATTCCTCGGATACAAAAGTTCATGGATATCATTTTTGGTTTCAAGATTATTTTCCTAAAGTTGATAAATTTTTTCATGAGAATAAATACTTACTTGATTTCAGTACAATCTCATTGTCCTATCATTACCCGAACAATTTGCACTTCATCACTTATTTAATAAAATAAAATGATATTGAATTTTTCAATATTGAAGTGTTTGATTATCATTAAATGGAATGATATGTCATTCAACATATCACAACAAAAATATTATAATAGGTTATCAATTATGAACAAGACCATATAAATTTATATAATACATTAATCTAACAAACTTCAATAAGAATATAACATATACTATCCATAAAAGGATAAATTTACAATCCTTACCAAAAATATAAAAAAAATTATAAAGAGGTGATCTAAATATATATCGCATTTATCTCCAATATCTCATAAGGTAGTTCTTTTATGTCACATTCCTAACACGAGAATACCGTATTCATGTAATCTCTTTAAACATGATAATAACATGAATTATCATAAAACAATTGTAAAAACAAGAATTCTCTTAAAATTTACTCATCCCACACACCAAAAATACAAAAAAATGTATATACTCAATCCATGATATAACATTGTTCTTTTTTCAATGATGAGCTCATTAATACAATCAAACATCTCATTATCTCCTTATCCCTTCATTATTCTCATATCACGTGCCTTCCAAAAATAATTCAATCCCTTTTCGTGGTAACCGGTTCCATATAAATGTGGAAAACCATAATGGTCAAATTCATAGATATGCTATTATTCCATAATACTGTAAATGTGATTGTACAACACTATTTTGGAATCACATTATATAAACACCTAATCATTACACCACTTTGTTTTCATACTCCACATCGCTAATAGTGATCACATGTGATTTGCCTCTGTGTTTGGCTTTAAAAGGATTTAATTGATCAACTTCTCTAACCCGTGTATTTGGGAATGGATTTTCATAATGACCCATTTCCTAACACTTACATAATTGAAGTGTGGGTGGTGTATTATATGTAGTATTTTTTCTATTCACATCATTAGAAAACCACTTCCACTTACTTCATCACTCAACATGTTGATGTCCTTATTTTCCACAAATGAATCATTATCGAGTACCTTTAATACAAAATAAAGCATGATTCATTCCACACCATGGGCCTAATGAAACATTCATCTTCGTTCAGCCATTATTTTGAGATTTTCCCTTGAACTCATTCTTTTGTTTCTTGTCAAAACCATGAGATGGATATGTAACACCAAATTCTAGTTCTATGTTGATATCACAACGCAAAATCAATTCATAGATACTAAAGTATCTTATAACTAATGCCCTTTTATGACATGGTTTAACACCAATCAAAAATTGGTCAAATTTACATTCAATTTTGATGATAAAGCCAGAATAATACCTTTGGAGTCATGTAAAATTCGCCTCATATGAATTAATATATTAATTATCCTTTTTCTTATGCTCATGGAACTCCTTTTGCATATTTTTTCGAAGAATATAAGGAATTTACATATTGAAAAATTATTTCTTGAACTCTTCCCATTCCATGGATTCAAATTCATCTTGCTAAATTGTATTCTTAATTAGAGTCAAACACTAGTCAACTTCACCAATTAGATGATAAAAAAAATGAATTTATAATGTTCCAAAAAACAATGGATGGAAAATATTTTTTCAATGGTACTGATCCATTGTTTAATAACAAGTGGATCAGAAGACCTACTAAAGGAAGCTGGACGTGGCCTCATAGAGGACTCAATAAAATGTTGTTCCCTTCTCAGCTCATTTGGATGTCCAGAATGATTCATTGCTTGTGTAATTAGAGAAATAATATCATTCATTCCATATCCCATAAAATGTGTTGGTTCAGGAGGAAAATCATTGCATTTCATAGTGCTGTGATCATTAAAATGGTTCTTTTGGGTTTCATCCATCGTCTAAAACGCAAAAAATAATAGCGTGAGAGGCAATGATCATACTAGGGAAATAATATAATCAAGGGGGTACATTCAATATTTAAAATCTTAGATTTAATAATTGTTTATTCAAGATCATTAACATAATTCTAGGAGCATAAACTATAGTTATACCTAACCATATGGACATTCCTAGACATACCATATAAATATCTATAGGGATCTCACTAAAATTTTCATATCCTTGGTTCCGAAGGTTAACTAAGACTTTGCTCTGATACTAACTCTAATGATCCAAGAATGAAGTAAAAAGAAATTACATTACTTGTTTAGAATACGTAATAAATAACATAAAAATATTCCAAAAGGCCATATTAGTTTAGTCAATTTGGAACCATGGAATATAATCTTATGACATGGTGAATGATCTTCAACATCTCTCATAAATATATCCCCCTTTAGTCTTCCATGATATAACAATTCATTATATCTTATGGAAAAGGAAACCTACAATGGGTGAGCTAAGATACTCAAGCAGGGTTAACATGAATATCATAAAACAAAACGAAAAATAATAATATTTAAACATTAACATAAATTTTCAATATCAAAATCGTGAGTCATGAAATAATTCTTTGCAGCACCGAAGGCCTAGATCAAAAAGGAATATTTAACATTATAATAATTAATTTTAATTAATCATAGAATTATGGAAAACAAATTAGAACAAAATATTATTTCCATTGTAGCCTAGACATTGCTGCCAAGACCATCATAGTGGACAAAGTCAATCAATGAACCATGTTTACATGTCGTTCCAGCCATGTATTACAGAATCAGGTTTAGTTGTTATTCCAGACCTATAAAACTGAACAATATTTAATTTCCATTCCAGTAATGACAATCTCATGAGATATAAACAATTACCCAATGAATTTGAGGTAGATATAGGTCCCAACCATCCCATAATTTAATCATTATTACATTATCCACAAAAACATAAATCATTCATCATAGAAAAATCTATGAAATAAAATGAGATTCTTAAACAACATTCCATCATACCATAAAAAATATAATATATCATTCTAACATTAATGAAATCTAATTAAAGTAAACTTATGGATATAAACATTGCCATATTTATGGTTCATTATTTTAGAAGTAAAGTAATTTTGATAAAATACTGGATCATAATTCTTGAGGAAAATATACTTTCATCTTAAATAAAATCTATTTTCCCAAAAATCCATGCAATTTTAAAAGGAAAACATTTATTTGAAAGTAAAATTGCTTTTTTCAGATGAATATTCAATTAAATAAGATGTTATGAATAATTAAAAACTCATTTATTCATTATAATTCTAAAAAACATTTTCTCATACTTTTTTTCGAAAAGTAAAAAAGAAACTCGTATGGAAAACATAAGATATATTCCATAAATACAATTTAATAAAAGTCAAAAATGGGATAAAGTTAATTTAAACATACATAGATTAATATTAAACTTTTTATGAAATCAATTTTATAAAACATAGACATGGATGATAAATATACCCCCAGTAAATACATACATATAAACAATCTTGGATAAAAATGAGATTGTAACATTATCCATTGCCTTAGGTATGAAATGCTTCCTATGTTTCCAAACCACCTTTATAATTATTTATATAATGTTTTTAACATATTCAAGATTCTTTTTCATCATATATAGTCATATTATCCTTCTTTTGTTTGTAACAATTCATTTTTACTCGTTATTTGGGTTTTAACTACACTATGATTGTATGCATATTTTATCGAAGAAGTTCTTTTTTCATTTATTGGGTTATAGTTATATCATTTAAATAATTATATTAGACTAATATGTATCATATTTATTCATTAAATTTATTTATACAATAATGCATTAATAAATTTTATGTAAAATGCATTGCATCGCATCGTAGAGACGATATGTCATACGTACACATGAGCAATGATATCATTTCCATAATTATTGAATGGTATTGACATGGATTTTGTAGAATATTTCATAAAAAATGTCATTTTATAATAATAATACTTTGTTATTACTTAAATCATTATACTCATCAAGGTAATATGGTGATGAAAAACATATTACACCACATCGTGGAGACGGTAATTCGTACGTACGTACATGTGATGATTTTGTTTTTCAAATGATGTGTATAATATGAAATATAGTTGTTGAATATTTATAATTACATATAATTATATTAGTGGCACTTATGTTATTACATTATAAGGAAACTACTAATGAAGATGACGTAGAAGAAGAAACATATATCAAATAATTAGTAGATGAGATTGCCTCTTCATTGACATGATTCCTATAAATCCATTTATTGAGCAGTAGGTTTGGTCTTTAAAGATAAACATAACCTATTTATCTTAAATATATATTCTTATAAGGATAATTTTTTTATGGGTGAGTTTTAATGCTCAAAAGGAAGTGAAATTTTTATGGAGGATGTGCCCTTTTATAATTGAGGAGAGGGGAACTTTTAAAATACTCAAAAATATTAATTTATAATAATTTTAAAATAAATAAAAATATCTAAAATTAATATATATAATAAACTATGAAATGATAAGATATATGTATCATTATCCAAAACCATTTAGAAATGTTTTTATGTACATTCCAACCTTATCTTCTCAATTTATCACTTAGTTATTCTATTTATTTTTAACTAGGGTAACAAATATTTCAATATTAAAATGGTAAAATATTTACAAAATTGATGTCAATTAGATCATAAATAAACAATTTAAAACATTTTTTTCATATAATAATTATTCTATATTCTTATAAATGTTTTATGATTTTTAAATAATTTAATAAAACATTATTTTGATAAACTATTACACTATTAAATTTATTGACTTTTAAATATAAAAATATAACAAGTTAACATCATAAAAATAATTTTATTATATTAAAATGATGTCATGTTTGTCTATAAAAATCATTTTACATTTAATTATCCCAAAATATATTTATTTTAATATTGTTAATTACATTTAATTGATATATCCATTAACAAAATATTTACTACAATGATATTGTGTAATTTTTTAATAAACTTATTTTTTGTAAAAAAAATTAAAAATAAATTAATATAATCAAGATATCGGTCATATATTTTATGATAATATATTTAGTCTAATTTATCTAACATAAAATTAAACACTATAAATTTTATAATTATTAATGATGAATTTGACAATTTTAACATTAATTTAAATAAAATTATATAAATGTCATAATCTATTCTATAAATCTCAAAGTGGTCATTATCATGAAATTTTGATTATTATAGTCTATATATACTTGAAAATTAATATTTGGATATGTGTTTGGACATTTTTATGGTTATTTTAATTTTAATACGAACTGTTTCATTGATTTCTCATCAATTAATTAATTTTAACATCATCAATGAATAAGACATTTAGGTAAAAATATATGTAATAAAATTAATAATAAAATTCCATGATATATTCAATTAATTTTTCTTTTTATGAAAAATTTATTTTCAAACATATCGCCTTGTTATACCTATATTAAAATTATTATACTACTAAGAAATGTGAGTTTGGAATTTTACCACTTTCATTGGTTTTATTAACATTAATGTAATTTAAATTTTCATGTGGACATTAACTTACTATTATAAGAAAAAAAAATTGTAAAGGGAATAATATTATTCTTCTAATTGGATATGTGTAGGTTTTAGAATAATTTTATTGTCCTTATCCTATTATTAGTTAAAATAATTTACCATATTTACCATTAACTATGTTTAATAAAATTTACCATACATACTATTCAAAATATCTAAAAATAAATGTGAACTATTTAAATATTTTTACCAATGATTTGAAATATGCAATACATTTTTTATTATTCAAAACAAGGAATTAGATAAATTAATTCAAAATTTATTCCTGTAGTCAAAACCAAAAGCAGGATTGTAAGAAGTAAAAATTTATCAAAAGAGTGTCATGTGTTTATGAATAAGTTAAATGTGAAATTCCATACAATGACCAAAATTTGATTAAATTATAATAAAATAATCCAATTACACATTAAAACCATTTAAAAATATAATCTATCTATATAAATAAAATAGTTGAAAATATATTTTTGAATTATTTTGCAGTATTTTTCAATGTTAATTAAAATATGAATTTCAACATAAAAAATACCAAAATATCAACCAAGATAAATTTTGATATCCCAATTCTGAATAAGACATTTATTTTTTCAAATATAATATATAAAATTTCTAAAAATATATTTAAAATTGGAGCGCCATCAAAAGGTGGTAAAACTATATTTTTTAAAAAATGCATATTTTATCCAAAAAAATGATACTGTTCTTATATCATGTTCTATAAAATATATAAGATGAATTTTAATGTTATATAAAATTATAAAATAGTTAAATATTGTTAATAATGGCTAGTTTTAATCCAATTAAATAATAATATTTTAATAATATATCTTTTCTTTGTGAAAACCAGTCTTGTGTACAACGCATGTTTTTGTGGATTGTCGTTCTTGCGTGTAATGCAAGGGAAGTCAGTGTTGCGTGCAGAAAAAGATTTATTTGGTTTTGTTTATAAAATAATCCAGACATATTTATTGTATTCATTTAACCATATCTATACTGAGTTTTGTGTGAAATTAAATCTATCAAAAGAACATGAAATTGTGTGTAACACAAGCCAAGAATATTGTTGCGTATACTGTAAGCTAATATGGTGTTGTGTATAGTGAATTATAATCATGGTGTATAACACAACACAAAAAATAATATAAATTGAAAATAATAAATCTCATAAAATCTCAGGGTGTTATAATTTATTTGTGTTTTGGAAAATAATTTTAAAATATGTGAAAGTGATGGAATAAATTGAAGCTCGAACTCGAACCGTGATTACAATGTTTTTATACTATATGGGTTAATATGTTAATTATAAAAGATTAATGTGTCTATTAATAGATAATATTTAATATTTATAAAAAATTACAAATCATTTGGCATAATAAAATATTTTTATTAATTTTAATTCAGTTAATAAGATTCATTTATTGTAAAATAACTATAATGTCAATTGTGATATGTTTATTTTATTGTTAATTTAAAAATATAAATCATATATTAGAATTCAAATATTTTAGGTTTAATGGGGTGTATCATGATATATTCATCTATAAAAATAAATAACGTCAATAATTCAATCAATTATCTTCACTTGTAATGATTATTACATCATTTATCTTAGATAATTAATAAAAAATTAATCAATATATTGACATTTCATATGAATTTTAATTAATGAAATAATATATATCAATTATTAATAAATTATTATCATAAACATTACTCATATATCTTATAAAATGACATGTTTAACCGAAAATATGATGTTTTTTACATATCTCAAAATTTTATAAATCTTAAAGGTAACAAAAGTGTCCTTTTTGTATTTTTTACTTACTTAAACAATTGTATTGTGAAATTCAATTTAATAATATCCCAATAACCAATATATTTTGAACCATGTGGGAAATGGATAAATTATTAGTAGCTAATGGATTTTATAAAAGATTCAAAGTCATTTTGGTCCTTAATATTATGGTTTGGTCCCTTGTTTATTTTAATCATAACTTAATCACTATAATTAATTTTAATCACATTCACTAATAATTTTGGTCAAAAACAAAAGATGATCATATTAGACCAAAAATACTATACTAATTAAATTTGTGTATGTATGTTTTTTAAAATTAAAATAAACAAAGTGTGAAAATAAATATTAATAATAATCCCTTAGACAAGACATAATTACATTGTTTTAATGTAGAAAAACACTCAATTGTTTGTTATGTTTTTATATTCAATTTCCAATTAAATTTTTTTTAAGGAACATGGTTGCTTAAATAGATGTATAATTGATCTAATTTTACTCTAAAACAAACCAAAAATATTACTTTGAATTAATAATTATTTAAATTAAAAGGATGTTTTTAACTATATTGTAGTAATTTTCATTATAATCTAAAAATGATGTTTCTTGGAAAAATCCCAAAAATTCACCCTAAGAAAGTTTCTACCTTATGAATTCAAATATAATCTTTATTCATAAAAATAAAATTCATAAATACATCAATATTTAGTTTTAAAACTGGTTCCCCATTTAAAGATGGTAAAACCCTTTTCTAGCATACAAAACATGTTAATTTATTGTCGTATGCATTATAAGTTTACTATTGTGTATAATGAATTCCAACAGAAAAATTATATTATTCAATAATAAAAATATTTCAATGATTGGGGTGTCAAAATGTTGTTTATACTCAATAACATAGTTAATGTCGATGTTTTCACTATAAAATTACTATATATAGAATTATTGTATGGTTTCATATTTATGTTTTATTTATTTATTTTTATTATTAATCACATAAGAATTGATTTCCTATATAGATGGATTAATTTTCTGAAATAGGGTGGCTTTTTTGAATCTGATCATGCTCATGAGTGATTGGATTTTGAGGATACAATTGAGATAATTACAATAAGAAAATGGGTCAAGAATGTATACAATCATCATGAAAATGAAAATACGTACCACTTATTTAATTAATTTTATCATCACATTATCTATTGTTTGTATCTTAAACTCCTAATCATTTTTATATATTATTTATATAGTTTTTCATATATATTTTGGGAAGTCATATTTTTCGTTCAACTATATGGATCATGTCAAAAAATGGACAACATATTCTATCAATACTAACAAACATTCTGTTACATTCTTTGGTCAACTTCCAACAATGAATATTGAATCCATGTTCATACCCCAAAAAAATTCTTCTTCTAAGTATATCGAATAAATATGTAGTTTTGGATGTTCTATAGGTAAAAGAAGTATAAATCATGGTAAAATTCGAATTTTTGATTCATTAATCCTTTGGGATGGGTAGGAATAATTACCACCCCTATTTAACTCAAGGTGTGACCAATATAACTCCACTTTCTTCTGTTCATATAAAATTGATAATAATTTTCATAAAAATACATCTTTTATACTATAAATCAATTCAATGAATTATAATCATTTTGTTACTATAATATAGTGATACATAAGTCATTGGTGATGTGTAGGAATCAAGCTCACCTATATGTGATATGTGATGTTCCTGGTATCACTCAATGTGTCCATTATATGTTTATAATTTAAATTTTAGTTTAAAAAGTATAACTAAAGGAAATATTATAAATCACTCGTGAATTTCCTAGGTTATTTTGAAAATTATTCATAAGTCATTTCTAACCATGAGGAATCAGTCTTACTTCAAACTGATACACAACGTGTCTGGTAGGACTCAAAGCATGTGTTCCCATTATAAATTGACATATTTGTAAAATAGGAATGTAGATTACTCAAACCATATAATATTTATTTATATTGTTTTTATACATTATGAAAATTATCCACTAGTCATTTTGGATTTTTAGGAATTAGAAGCGCCTCAATCTGATACACAGTGTGACCGGTATTACTTTGAGAGAGTCTTTTTATTTAAAATTGACATTTATATTAGTGAAAAAGACATCTAACATACTCAAAAGTGCTAAAACCCGTTTTTAATATTTTTATACTATTAGAAAATTATCCATAAATCATTTGTGATGTTTCAAAATCATTCTCACCTCAATCTGGTACATGATGTCCCAGTATGACTCAATGTGTCAAATATGAGTTTTAAAATGACATTATTATTCAAAAAGTGTTACTTAATGAAAAAGTGAAAATATTTTTGGATATTAAAGACAATTCTATACAACAAATCATAATACATTTTTGATATGTAAGAGTTGAACTCATGTTAAACTGACATATAATGTGACATGTATGAATCAAAGTGCATGCTTCTAGTTTAAAATAACATTTTTGTAAAAAAGACATGTGATGTTCTAAAAAATTAAAAAAATATATTGTTTTTACATTTTATTAAAATTCTTCATAAGTTATTTTTTATGTTTAGGAATCATTCACACCTTAATATGACACAAAGTGTGACCGATATGACTCTAATTGTGTGTTTCATGTTTAAGATTACTTTTTAGAAAAAAAAGATAAGTGACATACTCAAAATAGAGAAGAAAATGATTTTTATAATTTATTATAAATATAAAATATTTAATTTTGATGTTTAGGAGTCATCCTCACCTCAATTTGATACATAATGTTATTGGTATGACTTAAAGTGATCGTTGTAAATTCAAAATTGACATTTTAGTTTAAAGAGTCTCACTCAATGAAGAAATTAGAAAACATTATCAGATTGTCTAAATAATTTAGAAAAATTATCTATAAGTTAATTCTTATGTGTAGGAATTAGTCTCATGCATAACTGATACATGATGTGACCGGTATGACTCGTTGTTCTTGTTTCTAGTTTAGATTTCCATTTTAGTAAAAAAGATATGTGACATAATCAAAACTGAGAAAAATAATTCATATTGACTTTTAAAATTTAGGAATGAAATATACATGTCATTTTAAACATTAAGGAATTTTATTCACCTCAATCTGAGGCACGATGAAATTGTTATAACCCGATATGTGTTTTTTATACAAAATTGACATTAATTTAAGTAAGAAAGACAATTGACTCACTCAAAATGGATAAAAGGTATTAATTTTTTTAAGCATTATTAAAATGACCCATATGCAATTTGGGATGTTTATGATTCATATTTATCTTGATATGATTCCTGATTTACCTGGTATGACTCAAAGTGTCCATTATCTGTTTAAAATAGTCATTATAGATCAAAAAAATGTCACTCACTGAAAACCATGAAAAATAACTCTGATTATATTGATAATTTATGAAAATGTTTCATATTTTATTTTTTATGAGTAGGATCATGTCACACTTTAAACCAACACTTAATGTGATGAGTATGACTCAGAGTGTGTGTTTCTGGTTTAATATTACATTTTATAAAAAACTAAAGTGGCACACTAAGAACCTAGGAATCACATTTAGATTGTTTTGAAACATTAGGAAAAAATTATAAAACTCCTTCAAGATTTTTAAGAATCATCATATCCTCAATCCGATACATGGTGTGATTGGAATGACTCAATTTTGATCATTTTCTTTAAATTTGACATTAATTTTTTTTGTAAAAAATAAAAATCACATAGAAAAAATTGTGAAAAAATTTCGAATTCATTTAATATATTATTAAAATGATATATTAGACACATTTAATGTAATGGAATCATCCACACCTCAATTAAACACACAGTGTGCCTTGTATGACTCCAAGTGTCCACTATGAGATTAAAATTGCCATTTTAGTTCAAAAAGTGTCACATTATGAAAACTATGAAAGCTTCTGTGGGTTGTTTTGATATGGTATAAAAATTATTAATAATTTATTTTTGTTTTATAGGAATTAATGTCACCTTAAACTGACACACAATGTGAATTGAATGACAAATCTGCATGTTTCAAGTATATAATGACATTTTTGTGAAAAAGACACTTGAAATACTCAAAATAGAGTAAAGACATTTATATTTTTTTATACTTTAAGAATACAATATATACATCTTTTGGGATGTTTAAGAATCATTATCACCAAATACAATTCCTATTGTGACTAGTATTACTAAAAGTGCATCATTTTATATGAAATTAACATTGATTTTTGTAAAAAGGACTAATGACATACTCCAAACCAAGAAAACACATATATATTTCATTGATATTTTGGTAAAAATTATCCATAATTACTTTTTTATGAGTAGGAATCAGATTCACCTAAATCTGATACACGATGTACTCGATAAAATTCAATGTGTCCATTTTTAGATGAAAATTAAAATTTTTGTTCAAAAAGTGTCACTCAATCAAAATTTGATAAAACCTATATGGATTGTATTAATAATTTAAGAAAATTCATTGTATGTATTTTTTAAAATATAGGAATTAGTCTTACTTTAAAACAACACACAATGTGATACTTATGATGGAAAGTGCATGGTTCTAGTTTAAAATGACATTTTAGTAAAAAATACTAGTTGTATAAGCAAAAATGAGAAAATGAATTTGAATTGGATGATATATAAGGACAATGATCCGTAATTCATTTTGGACATGTAAGAATCATCCTCAAATAAATTTTACGAGTGGTTTGACTGGTATTGATCTAATTGCATATTTTAAATATATAAGATTTATTTTAGTTTAAAACATGCATCACATTTCCAAAACAGAGAAAACAAGCCTATATTGTTTTATCATCGTTATATCTACTGTTAATTAATTAATTTATTTATGTTTATTATCTTATAATATTTTAATTAATTTTCATGGATAGAATATTTTAAGAGGAATAATAAATTGTGTGACATTAAAGAATAAACCACAACTGAACATGATACACAGTGTTCATGATACGACTCAATGTTTTGTTTAATATTTACACATTATTTTAATTTGTTTCATTATATTATTACTAACAAAATAATTGTGTTCATATAAATGTATTTAATTTTGATTGATCAAGGGACGTATTTTTAGAAATAGCATGAGTTGGGTTCATGGTCAAAATACAAAGTAAAAGGGATGATTTCGAATGTTTGTAAGCATTTTTTTATTATGTAATTGTATGATTCTTAAAATTAAATAAAATAGTATTTTCTTGTATTTCTTTTGTAAGTTTTATTTCATTTAAATTGTGTATATTTTCATTATTTTTATAAATTTTTGTTGTTATTTTGGTTCTTCCCTTTACTATTACTACACACTGCACTTGTGCTGGAGTGTGCTATTATAGGACACTGCAGTATTCCAGTTAATCAACAAATTTAATGGCACAGCTAAATAGTTCTATTATCAGTGCTTGTAGAAGTACTGATAAAGGGGTCCTTTATCAAATATTTTATAAGAACTGATAATGTCACCATTTAGCATTTCTTTTTAGAAATTCCAAAAAATTACCCCTTTACAAGTTCTTATTGAAGAACTGATAAAGAACTCTTTTATCATCTACAAATAAAAGTGCTAATAAATGTTGTACTTTATGAGAGATTCTCAAATCAATGAAAATAAACTATTTTATGAAAAAAATATTGTTCATAAAACCCTTGTTTTAATCTCACACTGGTAGTTGGTATTTCTGTCGCACTTAGAAAGTACATATTTAGAGATATTAAAGGCCTATACGGTAGTAGTGATTACTACACATGTCCGTAATTTTCTACTAAAAGAATCTCCGACCACATTCCCTTTTAAAAGGATGTATGCAATATACAAATTAACAGTCTAATTATACTCTATCTAGTTCCTCTATCCGAATTATAGATCCCTTTGAATAAAGTTATATATTAGTCATTTCTAGTTTTAGTACACTATAAACAGCTAACCGAAGAGGTAGTGGTGTCAATACATAATAGCATGAACCAATCCCACTAACTCATGCTTGTAAATTGGTAAGTTCTTCTAATGAGGTAAATTTTGATAAGAGATATAATCTAGAACACATTTTCCCATCATTGAATATCACCAAAACATATAGCTAATGAATCATAGTAAACATCGCACACTAAAACTAGATCAATAACAATCATGAATGTAGATAATGTCAATATCACATTCATTTAATCAAAGGATCTCCAACACTAGGCAATCCAAATGAACTTCACACCAATACTAGTTAACTCTTTCGTAAAAAATGAAATATTAGATAAATCATTAAAAAAGTGCAAGTAATAACCAACTAAAAAAAAAGAAAATCCAGATCTCACAGACATTTCAAAGTTTCTCCCAGGGCATCCCTACCTGATTATTCACTGGATCCACTGAAAAACCATTCTAATAAATAACATGCCCTAGAAATTTAACATCATGAAAGTAGAATAGAAATTTGGATAACTTTCTATATTGAATATTTTTTTTCTCTATCCCAATGATGATTGTTAAATGATAATCATGATCCTAATTAAATATGGAAAAACCGGCTTATTATTTATAAAAAAACATGATGGAATCAAACAACCAAGGGAAGAACTAATTCATTAAATGCATATTCAATATAAGAGAATTAGTAAGGGGAATCAACATGTCAAAATATTCATATTTTTCATACATTCTATTTAACAACATCCTATGAATATCATCATCCTGGACACATATATGGTGATATCCTAATACTGAATCTATTTATAAAAACTATCAGACTCCCTTGAGTAGATCCATATGTTTAAAAATCATATGAAAGATATTTTTTTCCATGTATCACTTGGATGAGTTTATTATAATCAGAAAAAAGTTGAAGGATCTCTTTCACCTTCTCAATTAAAATTATTGGAAATAACAAAGGTGAAATGACTGGATGATTACATCCCTTAACCTCAAGTTCCAAAATCTGGATGATTAATACTCTCAATTCTTTGGGTTCCATACAGTATGAAAAAAGGACATGAGGATCACCCCTAAACGTATGTATATAATAAACCCAACTTCTATTCAAGGTTGAAACACAAATAAATAATCTGAAAACATTAGGATACTCACTCACTACCATGCGTAGAGGGACTATATGATCTAGATCAATAACATAATTATGTATATAATATAATTGACCTGAGATCATTTCAGTACAATTGATAATGAGACCTTCTACCAATCATCTAGGATCCCAGTCACATTTAAAGACTAGAGTGACTCCATCTAATGAAGGAAACAAAATCTGATGATGATATCACATGATTTTATATTTATATCTAATCACCCAATCCATATAAATGATGATATTAATAAAATCATAATCATGAATTAGATAATCTCATTGGGTATCATGTTTAGTGATCACAACCTAACACTTATGGAATCTAATGAAATTCTCTATCTTCATTCTCAATGGTATGGGAATAGTCGTGAAAAAATTCATAAGATATAATAAAAATCCAAACCTGTAATGTCCCAGATTTTTCCATGTATTATTTTAATATTATATAGGAATTAATTTGAGACCAGGATTTGAGACTGCGTGCAGTTCTGAGGCCCGGTGAGCCCATAATATATGTTTGAATTTAATTAAATAATTAAATTACACTCTCATGTGGTTTTCGTGAAAAGATGGAATAACTCCTAAAAGGGTTCTAAAATCAAAATTCCAAGGGCACAGTTGCGTTCAGATCATCGATTTTACCTTAGGTGAGGCCTAACATTGGCTGGCGCAGGTCGGTGGTGAAATCCAGTTTTTTTGGAGGTAAGAGTAATAAAATATTTAAATAAAAATATTTTATTCTGTAGCGAAATATTTTAAATCTGCTGCAGTAGATATATCTTACCTTTTTAATTAAAGGCTGGAACAGGGGTCCAGGGTCACAAACCTCATAACCCTGAAACCCTTGGTGGCTCTGGTGGCTCTGGAGGAAACCTCCCAACACGGCGACGTTGTTCTTGACACGCTTCGCCGGCGACGACGACGCGACGACCATATCATCGCTGACGAACGCCGTAGATCCAGGTAGGATGTTTAATTTGTGATTTCTTCCCCATTCTTGATTTCTACGATGAAAGTGGGATAATCCACGAACAGATTAGTCCATTGATCGATCGTTCTTGTGGGATGGGATTTTGCGGAGATTTTGGGAGATAGAATCCATGTTGATCCATTGTCAGTGATTTTTCTGCTCTGTTTAATCCTATTAATGGGAGTGTATCAATTCCATGATGAACGATGGTGGAGGTTCGTTCCTCAATTTTTGTTTCATTTTATTTCTCCCCTTTCTCTTCTTCGCGTTCTTTGCGTTCTTCATAGGGCGATGAAAAACGGATCGTTCCGCATCCGTTCTGCGACACAATGATCCCAAATTGTGGATCCAACCCCGGAGCGATGTCACGGAGGTGCGACAATGATTTTGGTAGATGATTCTGAACGGATCGAGAGTTCTGATTTTTCGGGCATTTTTCATCGGATGGATCGTTCGAGGTTTATTGTCCGTTTTAAAGACCGAAAATACTAGTTACAGTGTTCGTATGATGAAACGAACCAACCTTTAGAGTATCGGGATGAACAGACGAGAGATCATGGATCCAAAAGATCGGCCGAAGCGCGAGGAAGAAGATGGAATTCTAGAAATTTCCGGACTACAAGCCGTGTAGTATGGGCTACACGGCGTGTGTTCGTCGGCGGACCACATGGTGTGTACTCCGGGAGTACACAGACACAAGTTGGGTACATGGAAAATGACACGGCGTGTATAACCCTCCACATCCAGACTCGACCAGATACATAGGATACCCCATGTACTGGTACACGGGCAGGCGACACGGACACGAACAGAGGCCGTGTACGGGCACATGGCCAGCATTCACGGAGCGAGCCCCAGGTGCTCGGAAATGGCGTGTAATTTTTCTACAGGCCATGTAGTTACTTCCTATCCAACAAGACAAATGACACCGGCCATTTACACAGGACGTACCCATAGTCAAGGAACACGACGTGTAATTTTTCAACACGTCGTGTAGTCTTGTTTTACACCGTTTGAACGGATGACATGAGCTGTTTACACGGGTAGTACAAGGAGTCAAGGAACATGGCGTATAATTTTTCAACATGCCGTGTAGTTTTGTTTTACACCATTTGAACAGATGACATGGTCCGTTTACATGGGCAGCACCCGGGGTCAAGGAAAACGATGTGTAACCATACTACACGCCATGTAACCAATTCTTCATGGCTTGATCCACTTGTCTTCTGTGACTTGGAAATGTTTTCTTAGGGTTCGTTCCATTGGAATTTTCCCTGAAGGTTGTGGTATCATTTTATTTATATAGGAGTATGATCCCTTCAACAAGACTTCCTTAATAGAGTTGTTGGAATCCCCTCTGTGAGACTTAGATCTGGATCCTCTATACATTCCTCGAACCCTAGGTGGAGTTCTTGGTATCTATGTGACCAACATTACCCAGGATCCGATTCTCTGCTTAGTGGATTATCTCAAAATGTGTTGTCGGAATCACCCCATTACTTGGTTATGATCCTCATCTGATCGTCATTTTCTCAAGGTACTTGTGGAGTGTGTCCTCCCGGAACAAGTACTTTCTATCCCTCTCTTCAGACCAAGGTGTGTGTTCTCTCGGTTGCATGATTTGTGGAATCTTCGAGCTGGATCCTAGTGGTGGTATTCACGATAGTTGATCGTGGATGAGTATATCTGGATGTTCTTGTTATATGATTGGTAGACATATACTGTGTAGAGCTGACTGTACCGTTCATTTGTGGTATTTCCCTTGTTGTATTTTCCTTTGTGGTTTTAGGGTGTCCTACTGGGTATTGTTATACTCACCCCTGCACGGGCTTTTCCCGCACTTGTCATGTCTTGTGAAGATGAGCATGCCTTTGAAACGATTCTAGGTGGACCAGGACCAAACGGTACTTAGTGAGATCAGACATTCCGAGGTGTGTTCCTATGGCTACAGACTTCAGTCCCAGCACCTTTCTTTACAGGTTGGACTTTGTTATGGACTCTCGTTTGGTGGGCTTGTACTTTTGTCCCAGGGATTTACTTTCATGTACTTTACATTCCTGTCGTACTCTGTTGGGTTGGTTTAAGCGTATGCATTCATCTTTTCCTTTTGGAAGTTTTTACTTTTCAGCTTTCTGGGCTTGGAGATGTGTGTGCATGTGTACATGTTTATAGGCAATGCCTCCCATGTTAGTATTATGCCTACTCGGTGCTAGTCACCATCCCCTAGCCTATTTGAGGCGGGCTTGGGGAGTTGCGGCTCGGGCCCCACTAGGATGGGTCGTGACAGAGTGGTATCATATGTGGTCGGTTCTACCTTAGGACCGAGAGTCGGTGAGCTAGTTTGGGGCAACAGTGTTAAGTGTTTCGAGTTTGGCTTTCAGGCCATGGACCCCGGTGTTAGTGCAGGCGACCGACATATCCATACACCAGGACTCTGATAACTTTCTTTTCGACTCGCGACATGAGAACACTAGTTGAAGGGGAGAAATAATGGTACATGCAACATATAATAATGGGTTGTGGTTTCCATGTCCTTTTTGAGTCAGCTCTCCAGATATACTCACTGACTGAGATACATATTTTTTCTTTACAGGATGACTCCACAATGCGTACCTGCTAGGATCCAACTTCTCGATCATGAGGATGACACCCTCAATGATAATGCTTCGATACAGGGACCGGATCCCCCAGTTTTACCATTAGGTGGTGTGCCAGTTATCTTACCACCTGTGGAGTACAATTTAGTGCATGTTGTACCAGTGGAAGAGGATCGTAGGCTGAGCGCACTCCACGAGTTTCAGATATATAGACCCCTTATGTTTTGTGGCGAGCCTGACCCTCAGGAAGCAGAGGACTTGCTTGAGGTAGTGGCCAAAGTCTTCCATTTGGTCCGGACACCAGCAGACTAGATGGTGATCCTGGAATCAATCCTTCTGCAGGGCTCAACATGACGATGGTGGAGTTTGGTTATCCATACCCACGACGAGGTGACACTTTCATGGTTGGAGTTTGAGCGTATCTTCATAGAGTAGTTTCCACCGGTTACCCTGAGAGCAGTACACATACAAGAGCTTCTTCAGTAGCAGCAGGGAACCATGATGGTGGATGACTATTCGCCGAGGTTTTCGGACCTCTCGCGGTACACGATGGACATGGTAAGAGATTAATACTTCATAGCATGGAATTTTGAGCGGGGATTGCACAGAGATATCTGAGCTAGCATCATCCCTATGAGCATTGCTACATATTCTGGGGTGCTCGAGCGGGCTTTGTTAGTCGATAGCTTCATGGTACAGTAGAGACAGCCGGTAGATGTCTGTAGTGGGCAAGCTGGAGCAGAGAACTCGATAGCAGTGAGCCGACGTCAGGGACCCAGGCGTGTGAGACATTTATAGATGAGATCCCAGGATAGGGGATCTGCCATACAGGGTTCGCAGGGCTCATCCAGCCATCCTCGAGAGAGGTGATGCTACTCATGTGATGGCAGGGGACATCTCTCTCAAGATTGTCCGACCCACCATACTATTGACACTGGAGTAGTGGATGGACCACCGAGGCAAAGGAAACGTGTAGAGCAGAAAAGTTTTTGGGGCAGTGGACGTGGTATGGGAGCTGGGAGAGCAGCTGGAGGTGGTCGAGATTTTTACCTTTTATCACCACCACCCCTAGGAGGTCCACCCCAGGCTCAGGGAGCTAGTGGACAGAGGCAAGGACAGCTGCGAGCGGCCGAGGGTTATGACTCAGGTACTCCCAGAATGATTAGAGATACTATCTGTGTCTTTTCTACTTTGGCTACTGTATTGATAGACACTGGTTCTAGTCATTCCGTTCTGGATGCTTATCTAGTTCGAGACCTTGAGATTCCAGTTGAGCCGTTGACTCGACCCTTATTCTTAGAAACACCGACTGGAGAAGATTCAGAGATCACACACCACTGTAGATAGTGTGAACTAGCACTTATAGGTGAGTGTTTTGGTTGTAACCTCTTGGTGGTAGCGTCAAGGCCTTACGATGTAATTCATGGATTGGATTGGCCTTCCACAGTTCATGCCCAGATTGACTGTTTTAAGAGAAAGGTACGGTGTGTCTGTAGTGATGGAACGAGTTTATCTTTTGTCAGTGAAAGAGAGACCCAGGCAGTGTAGGATGGACTCGTGCATAGGAGGGCAGAACCGATTTCACATCAGTTGGCTAGCCTAGCCCTTGGCGCAACAGATGTTACAAGTTTCTAGTTTCCAGAAGTAGTGGCTGAGTATGAGGACGTCTTTTTAGAGGATGTCCCCAGACTAACTCCCCATCAGGAGATAGATTTCTGCATTGAGTTACAACCTAGGACGACACCAATATCAGCATCAGCATATCGGATGGCTCCTGAAGAGCTTCATGAGCTGAGGGTGCAGTTGGAAGAATTGCAGAAGAAGGGATTTGTGAGACCCAGCTTTTCACCCTCGGTGGACCCATTTTTGTTTTCCAAGAAGGTGGACGAGAGCTTAAGGCTATGTGTGGATTACCAGTGCTTAAATCAGGTGACCGTTAAGAACCGGTATCCACTATCAAGGATTGATGACCTCTTCAGCCAGTTGACAGGGGCATGATGGATCTCGAAGGTTGATCTACGATCAGGCTATCACCAGTTGTGAGTATGGGATGAGGATATACCAAAGACGACATTCCGATTTCGCTATAGTCACTATGAGTAATTGGTAATGACCTTCGGCGTGAAGAATGCCCCGGAAGTGTTCATGGGAATCATTAACCGGATATTTCAGCCCTATCTAGATTGGTTCGTAGTGGTCTTCATCAATGATATTCTTGTGTACTCTGCATCTGAGGAGGAGCACGCGAGACATCAAAGGATGGTTATGGACACACTCCGAGAACACCAGTTGTACGAGAAACTCTCGATGTGCCAGTTCTGGATACGGGAGGTCCACTTTATGGTACACATTATCTCAGGAGATGGTGTAGTAGAGGACCCAGCCAAGTTGGAGGTAGTACTAATATTGGAGCCACTTTGGAACGTGATGGAGGTGTGGTGTTTCCTTGGGTTGACAGGATACTATCAGAGATTCATTCTTGATTAATCCAGGAATTCAGCACCCATGACAGCTTTGACACGAAAGGGGTAGCCTTTCGTGTGGACCGAGAGGTGCTAGCAGGCCTTCCAGCAGTTGAGACAGAGTCTAACGAGCGCCCTGATCTTGAGATTATCGGAGAAGGTTGTCGAGAACATAGTTTTCTGTGAAGAATCAGGAACCGAGCTTGGTTCTGTCCTGATGCAGAGGCAAGCGGTGATTGCCAATGGCTCATTCCAGCTAAGGTCACATGAGAAGAACTACGCGACCCATGATCTTGAGTTGGAAGCGGTAGTCTTCGCGTTGAAGATGTGGCGGCACTACCTGATGGGCCAGCAGTTTACCGTCTACTCTAATAACAAGAGTCTCAAATATATCTTTTCACAAAAGGATCTGAATTTGAGACAGAGGCGATGGATTGAGTATCTCTAGGATTATTACTTTGAGATCATTTACACACCTAGGAAGGGGAACGTTATGGTATACGCTCTCTCCAGGAAATCCAGTTCACAGCTTCTCGGTGAGGCGAAAAGTCAGTTGACCTCTCTATAGTTATTCTTCATGGATAGTGATGAGGGAGCCTACCTTCAGTCGATAGTTGTTACCCCTCCACTATTATAGCGATTCACGTAAGCACAACATGAGGATGCCAGCTGTGAGGCTCTATGTCCTTAGATATCCACAAGTGATGATGCTGATAGATATTAAGAAGTTGGGGAGCAAATTGTTCTTTTTAGAGGGCGCACGATGGTACTTGTGATGTTGTGGGAGGAGGTTCTAAGGGAGTTCCATACATCCCCTTTGGCGGTGCATCCAAGTGTGGCAATGATGTATCAGGACCTCCGACGTGAGTTCTGGTGGCCAGGAATGAAGAAGGGTGTGGCGATGTTTGTCTCTCGGTGCCATACTTGTCAGCAAGTAAAGGCTGAGCACCATGTTCTAGTAGGTTTGACTCAGCCCCTTGAGGTGCCTAAGTGGAAGTGGGATGGGAGATAAATGGACTTCGTGATGGGTTTACCACGTACGTCCAAGGGACACGATTCCATCTATGTGATCATTGATTGACTCACCAAGTCATCCCACTTCCTAGCCATACGAGAGTAGAGTTCAGTAGAGAGCATGGGGCACCTCTATGTGTAGGAGATAGTTCGACATCATGGAGTTCTATCCACAATCATCTCAGATCATGATGCTCGTTTCACATCCCAATTGTGTAAGGGATTGAAGGAAGATTTGGGGACTCAGTTACGCTTGAGCACAACGTTTCATCCTCAGAATGATGGTCAGACAGAGTGGACCATCCAGGTCCTGAAGGATATGCTTCGAGCTTGCATACTTGACTTCGTTCATAGCTGGGAGAATCACCTACAACTGGTGGAATTTTCTTATAAGAACAGTTATCATTCCACTATTGGTATGGAACCATTCGAGGCTATATACGGGTGACCATTCATGTCACCACTTTGCTGGACTGACCCAGGAGAGTCCGCACTCATGGGACCAGAGATGGTGAGAGCTACTACAACGAAGGTGCAGGTCATCCAGGAGCGAATGAAGACTGCACATAGTTGGAAAAAGTCTTATGCCGACAGGAGGTAGAGGCCCTTGGAGTTCGAGGAAGGAGACCATGTGTTCCTTTGGGTCTCACATCGACGGGGATTGTAGAGATTTGGCCGAGTCGAAAATCTATCTCCAAGGTTCGTTGGCCCTTTTCAGATTCTGAGTAGAGTTAGTGAGGTGGCGTATCTCTTGGCTCTACCTCCTCAGATTTACTAGGTACACAACATCTTCCATGTGTCGCAGATATGGAAGTACGTGCATGATCCATCGCATGTTATCGACTCGGGAGAGCTGGACATCGATGATGGGGCGACCTTTGCAGAGTACCCTATGAAGATCGAGGATCGGTTTGAGAAGATCCTTCGTAGATGAGCTATTCCATTGGTGCGTTTCCGGTGCCAGCACGAGAATCTCTAGGAGAGAACGTGGGAGCAGAAGGCTCATATTCGCGTGCAGTCCCCAGATCTTTTTGAGTAACCATTGTTTTGGCTTTTCGGGTATGTAAAATCCCTAAGGTGGGTGTGATTTAATGTCTTGGATTTTTCCATGTACTATTTTAATATTATATGGGAATTAATTCGAGACCAAGCTCTAAGACGGCTTGTAGGTCCGAGGCCCGGTATGTCCGGAACAAATGTTTGAATTTAATTTAATAATTAAATTATGCGTGCATTTGGTTTTCCAGAAAATATGGAATAAATCCTAAATAGGTGTTCGGATCAGAAATCTGATGGCACCGTTGCGTTCAAAAAAGCGATTTTACCTTAGGCGAGTCATAACATCGTCTGACGCAGGTCGGGGGTGAAATCCATTTTTTGGGACGTAAGAGTAATAAAATATTTAAATAAAAATATTTTATTCAGATGAAAACTATTTTAAATCTTATGCAGTAGATATATCTTAAATTTTTAATTAAAGTTTTGTGCAGGGGTCTAGGGTTACAAACCTCATAACCCTGAAACCCTTGGCAGCACTGGAGGCTCTAGAGGAAATCTCCCAATGCAGCGATGGTTTTCTTGAAAACCTTCGCCGACGACGACGATGTGGTGACAGGATCATTTCCAATGAATGCCACAGATCCAAGTAGTATGTTTAATTTTTAATTTCTTCCCCATTTTTGATTTCTACGAAGAACACAGGCTAATCCACGAACAGATTAGTCCGCGGATCGATCATTCTTACAGTATGGGCTTTTGTGAGGATTTTGGGAGATTGAATCCATGTTGATCCATTGTCATTGATATTTCTGATCTATTTAGTCCTATTAATGGGAGAGGATCAATGCTGCGATGAACGATGGCGGTGGTTCGTTCCTCAATTTTTTTTTCATTGGATTTCTCCCATTTTTCTTCTTCGCGTTCTTCGTGTTCTTCACAGGGCGATGAACAATGGTTCGTTGCACATCCATTCTATGACGCAATGATCTCAAATTGTAGATCCAACCTCGAAGTGATGTCACGGAGGTGCGAGGACAATTTCGACGGACGATTCGGAGCAGATCGAGAGTTATGAGTTTTTAGGCGTTTTTCTTTAGATTGATCGTTCGAGGTTTATGATCCGTTTTAAGGACCAAAAACACCAGTTACGATGTTCGTATGATTAAACGAACCAAACCTTGGAGTATCGAGACGAACGAACTAGAGTTCGTGGATCCAGAAGATTGGCCGAAGTGCGAGGAAGAAGACCGCGTTCTAGAAATTTCCCGACTTCATGCCATGTAGTATGGGCTACACGGCGTGTGTTTGTCGGTGGACCACATGGCTTGTACTCCGGGAGTACATAGACACAGGTTGGGTACACAGCCAAGGAGACGATGTGTATACCCCTCCTTGGAAAAACCCGGCCAAATACACGGGATACCCCGTGTACTGGTACATGGGGGCAGGCGACACGAACACAGACAGAGGCCACGTACGGGCACATAGCCAGCGTACACGGAGTGATCCCCAGGTGCTCTGGCATGGCGTGTAATTTTTCTACACGCCGTGTATTTACTTTCTATCCAATAAGCTGAATGACACGAGCCGTTTACACGGGCAGTACCCGGAGTCAAGGAACACGACGTGTATTTTTTCTACACGCCGTGTAGTCTTGTTTTACACCATTTGAATGGATGAAACATGATGTTTACATGGTCAATACTCAGATTCAAGGAACATGTCGTGTAATTTTTCGACACGCCGTGTAGTATTCTTTTACACCTTTTGAACGGATGACACGGGCCGTTTACATGGGCAGTACCTGGGGTCAAGGAACATGGCATGTAACCATACTACACGTCATGTAACCAATTCATCATGGCTTGTGCCACTTTCCTTCTGTGACATGGACTAGTTTTCTTAGGGTTCGTAACCTTGGTCTATTCCCTGTAGGTTCTGGTATCATTTACCTTATACAAGATTATGATCCCTTCAGGAGGAATTCCTAAATAGTGTTTTTGGAATACATTCTGTGAGACTTAGATCCAAATCCTATATTCATTCCCGGAACCCTAGGTAGAGTTATTGGTATCAACGTGACCAACATTACCTAGGAGCTGATCTTCTGCTTAGCAGATTCGCTCAGAATGAGTTGTCAGAATCACCGCATGACTTGGTTGTGATCCTAATATGATCGTCATGTTCTCAAGGTAATTGTGGAGTGTGTCCTACCGTAACGAGTACTTCGTATCCCTTTCTTCAGACCTAGGAGTGTGTTCTCCTGGTTGCATGGTTAGTTGAATATTCGAGATGGATCCTAGTTGTGGTATTATCGATAGTCGATCGTGCATTAGTATATCTGGATGTTCTAATTATATTTCTGGTAGACATATAATATGTAGATCTGACTATACCTTTCTTTTGTCGTATTTCCCTTGTTGTATTTTCCTTTATGGTTTCGGGTTGTCCTACTGAGTATTGTTATACTCACCCCTGCATGGTCCTTTCCTACACGGCCTTTGCCTGCCCGTGTCATGTATTGTGCAGATGAGCAAGCCATTGGCAAGATTCTAGGTGGACCAGGACCGGACGGTACCTAGTGAGATCAAACAGGCTGAGATGTGTTCCTACGACTATAGACTGCAGTCCCAACACCGTTCTTTACAGGTTGTACTTTGTTACAGACTCTCTTTTGGTGGGCTTGTACTTTTGGCCCAGGGTTTTGCTTTCTTGTACTTCACTTTTTCTATCGTACTCTGTTGGGTTGGTTTTAGTGTATGCATGCATCTTTTTCTTTTTTTAGTGTTTAGTTTTTAGATTTTTTGGCTTGGAGATTCTTTTGCGTGTGTACAGGTTTATAGGCAATGCCTGCCACGTTAGTAGCATTCCTACTCGGTGCTAGTCACCAGCCCCTGGCCTATTGGAGGCGGGATTGGGGAGTTGCGGCTCGGGCCCCACTGGGACAGGTCGTGAAAAAACCCATTGAAAAACATTGATGAAATAAATAAACGAGTTTCAATAGTGTTAATTAATTCCATAACTATATAGGATGAAAAAAAATCATAATGGTCATAGTTCATGATCTTATAGCTAGTTCCTCTCATGATCACTTCTATATATATATATATATATAGAAATCTAGTTCATTTATCATTTTCTTTTCAACCTAATCACGACCCTTGGAATGAGGCTAAGATCCCACCCCCTTGTTTCATCACATCTAAAATAAAATACATGGTGATCTTAGATCCAACTCGACTCCCCTAGGATTCACTATCACAAAAACACCGATGACCACCATATTTCCCACATGAAAAACATACACTATGTGATGCCTTATAATCATGTTTGAGGTTTCACTTTCCCCAACACCAATAATATACAACCTATCAATTAAATAACATCTATTGGGAACTCCAACCACCATCTCAATTATGATCAAACTATTTTTATTCTATCTAATAGGAAAAATATAGCAACCCCTGATGTCATTGCTGCTCTAATGAGTCATATATTCTCTTCTATATCCCTATAATTCATATATTCTTATCTACAACATTTACAATGGTTTTTTGGAACATAAGAATCAGTATATAGTAAATATAATCCCTCAAACCCATCTTGAACCTCCATTGATTGAGATATTCAATGGAAACAAGCTTCAAGGATAGGTTCCTGAAATTGAAAAAATGAACAACATACTCCATAATAGAGTGGTCCATTCATAAAAAGGTAAAAATTCTTGATTCTTCTATACATGAAATGTTTCAGGAAAATTTTTTGATTTAATACCTTCATGAAATTTTTCCAGCTAACATCATTTTGAAACATTTACTACACAATATATTCCCCCCATTTCTATATCATTCCCTCAACCAATAAGTGGAAAAAACTAACATAGACCCATCCATAGTTTTTAATATGTGTAAAATCCTCTCAATATTATCAATACATTATTTTTATTTTCATGGTCCCTTATCACCGTGAAATATCAATTGATACATCTTAGTGAATTTTTAAGCACATTCCACAATTAAATTAAATTAAAAATTGGTGATTTAGCCCAAGGATTTTATTTTTAGTACTATATGTTCCACTTATACTGGGTTATCTAGAGGATTCACTCATGGGTATTACTTCACTACTTCCACTTTGGTATTCGAGGATGGTATTCATTAAAGATAAACACTAAACAAAATAAAGTGAATGAAACCGCTTAAGAGAAACAATCTATTCCTTTCAAAATCATATCTATAACGCCCTGACCCAAGTTACCTAGAGATGGTGCATTATAACCTAACATTGGCATGATCACAAGGGACCAAACCCCGAAAGACCGATCAATTTAGTAGCATTGAAAATACTAAGTACATATATAATATTTACATTACATTATAAAATGAAAAACTACAAAAACATAGTATCCATAGGCAACACTCATATCTTTTAGACTATCCCTAAAATTCAGTCATAATATATTTCATCGCATCCTAGGAAAATTAAAACATAGAAAGGGGTGATCTCAGATTATCAGTAAGGATAACATTATAGAGAAAACATTAATAAATAAGAATAAACATTTAAGGTAATGTAAGAATAAAACAGAATCCTTTTAAAATTTAATTTCAGCATAATAATTCCAAGATAAAATCAAATAATTACATTTACATATTCAAATGGATATTCTACTAGTCAAATAATCACATGAAATATCAATATCCACATATATAATGATGGAATGCCTAATGCCATACTTAATAACCACATTTTCAAGGCCTCATGCCAATACTAAAAATAAGATTTTTTCAATCCTTTGTTCCAAGAAACTAGTTTGTCTCATGATACCTACTGACAAATCAATGATCTATATAAGACATCACCCATCACTTACTAAGTCCAAGGAATTCCTCATATGAAACGTTTTAGACGTAACATAATCATTCGTATTAAAACTAGCATATGAAATGTCAATAAATTATCCATAAACCATGAATGGTATAAAAATAACACATCCAAAGACAAACATATCACAAAACCATCAATAAAATATGGAATATTTGTATCATAATAAATCATCCATGATCAAGAATAATTTCTCGTAACAAATGTTGACATAGTAGAAAATGATCAGTAAAAATGTTGGAGAGAAATATCCCTTTTTTATGAAATCATTTTAATGTCCTATAAAGGATGTCATTTAAAATATAGATTTGTATCAATGTGTCTCATACCACTTTTAAAAATTTTAATGTAATTAACATTTTAAAACATTAAGGTCCATATAATTAAATCCTTAATTTTTCTTATAAATTGACATAATTGAGAAATTTTTAAAATAATAAATCATTAAAACATTTTAAATTATGTTTTAGTAAAAATTACCTTAAAAATAATCCCTTTGAGAACAAATTTATGAAACATAGACATGTATAATTAATATGTCCCATTAGATACATACATTAAAACAACCTCGGATACAAAAGAGAGAGAAATTAACCCTTACCATGTTCTTTTCCATAGTCGAGGGTAGGTTATCCTCTTGTATAATGGTTAATAATTGTTATTAAATTAAACAAGAAATATATACATTAATATGATATCACATATGATCTTCTAATATTTCTTTATTAATGAAATTTCAGTTGTATCCTCGTTTCAGGTGCTAACTGATTCATTTTCCTTTTATATGATTTGTTACGTAAGAAATGTTTGTTCTGGAAAAGATGTAACTTATACATATTAAGAATGATATTAATTCAGTAAAAATTATTTTTTTAATCATCATATGTAAAATAGTCTTAAATGGATGTGATGGGGAATGAGTCTCATTGCGTTCGTGGAGACAGTAATCGGTACATACGTACGAGCGACAATATCATTAATTTGATATTAAAATCATATATAATTGGATGGTATATCATATATAAAGAATAATTATCATGTTATGTTTATTATTTACATCAATTATACCCATTATTATACCCATAAAAATGATGAAGTGTTTGAATAAAAAACTGCCCCATGAGGTGGAGATGGTAATCCGTACGTACGCACATTTGTTGAAATTGTCAATTATTGGATAGATAAAATAATGAATATGGTTGAACCATTTTTATAATAACATCACAGTATATAGAAGATACTGGAGTTATTAATTTAGAATGGAAACAATGAAGAAATAGGAAGTGGAAGATGAAATGAACTTAAAACAGGTGATGAAATATTTACCTTTTCTTCGGGTTCTTCCTTTTAATATGATCAAAAGGGCTCCTTATGATGGATTTATGACTAAAGTAATTCCTATATGATAAGGGGAGGATAGTTGAGAGGATTTGTTGGCAGAGTTTTTTTGATCCAAATGGATTTTATGGTGTGATTTGAGCGAAGGGGATGTGCCTTTTTATCAGAGAGGTTAGGGTCACATTAGGAAAACATTGAAATATTATTTTATAATAAAATAATTTTTGGTTTCAAATGGATCAAAAATTAATTATTTAAAGGATAATAAGGGGATGGGTTGAATACCTCTCCACCAATAGATTTTAGACATGTTTAGTTTATCATATTAACCTTATCTTTTAAATTTAACTCTTAGATAAATTATTTTACATTTACAATGTCTCTTTGTATTTTTATTTTATATTGTTAATAAAAGGACAATAAACTTCCATGAAAACCTCAAGTGGTTCATTAATGAAATATATAATATTATTTAAGACCTTTTCCTGAACCTAATATTTTTAGAAATGGAATACCAATTAATAATATAATATTTGTTTTAAAAACACTTTTATGTCATATTTGACACTATTTGATATTTTGTTTTAGTTAAATTCATAAGAAAATTATTACATCGAAAGAAAATCAGTTAATCAACCCTAACACATCATATTAACCTATAAAATTAATGCAATTCATTATACATATAAAATTAGATTTATTTTTATATTTATAATATCAATTATTTTAATCTATCATTAATAAGGTAATTACTGTATCATTATTATGTCATAAATAAAGTTTACTATTTCATGTAGAAAAATTATTAATCAAATAACATAATGTATGAAATATTTTTAAATTTCTAATGAATATTTATAGTTGAATTTATCTTATGTATAACCCTCTATTAAAATGGTTTAGTTATTACACTTTTATCTTAACTCTTTTAACACTTCTTTAAATAAAATAATAATAAATATCTTCATCTAATCCATGTGGACCAAAGGGGATCATATTTTATTCCTATGGTTGTTTTTGGTTGAGGTAAACATATCCAATAGAATTATTACATGTGTTAGGGTAGTTATGATATCATTTTTAACCTTATTTATCCTATTAACTTTTAATTGTGGACCATAAAACTAAAAAGTTACAATTCACTGAAAATTATTTTTATTTTACTGAACTAAATATTACAAAATGATATTAACAGTGTTTATCAGATTTTTGGAATTCAACTCACAGAGGTGATGAAATTATTTTTTATACAAATTTGCAAATGCTCCTTGGAGGTGGGTAAAAGGAGGGTAATAGTTCGATAAAATTTTATATATCTAAACTTATAATAAAATGGCACCATTGAATAAAATTGAACATATATATGTATCATGTATCTATTTTTACAAAAAATAAATTAAATTAAAATAAGTAATTATTTAAATAAAATGTTAGTTTTAACCAATAACGTAATGTTTTTTCACAATTCCTAAAAAATTTATTGCTTTCATAAAAATACGAAAAATTTACCCTAAGATAATTTTGATATTTTGAATCAAAAAATGAAGTCCATTTTGAATGATAAAATTTATAAAATTTTAAAAAGTGGGTATTAATATTCACAACAGCTAGTTTGATTTGACGTGATGTGTTAGAATCTCAATGTTGCGTACAATGAAAGCTATTACATTATTCAAAGAGAAATGTACCGTGGAAGATTGTGGTGTTACTTTCTTCCCACCATCAAATAATTTCATCCCCGAAATTTCATTAATACTACAGCACAAAAAGATTCAGGTGGTTCTTCATCATATGTTTCTTTGGTTCCTACATTGCATCTTGCATATTATGGTTTCTCCATAGAACATTTACCAGATGAGTCGTCTGGTTTCTTAGCACATGTTCTCTTATATCAAAAAACTTGACAGGCTATTCACAATAAGACATATCCGGTTCAAGTTCGATTTCCACATTGGTGAGTACATCCATTGGGTCAGGCATGTATTTTATCAATAGTGATATGTGGAACATGTCATGAACTTTGGAGAGAAATAGAGGCATTTCCAAATGATAAGCTTAAACTCCAATTCGTTCTAGAATTCTGAAAGGTCCTATGTACCTGGGACTCAATTTACCCTTCTTACTGATACATATAACACCATTTCATGGAGATACCTTCAAGAAGACATGGTCTCCTAAATAAAATTCCAAATCCTTCTTCGGTTATCGGTATAGATCTGTTTCCTACATTTGGCTACATTAATGTGGGTTTGGATAACCTTCACCTTTTCATTGTTTCCTCAACATGTTTTGGGCCTACGGTTTTTGTTTCACCAACATCATCCCAACAAGTTGGTGTGAGACATCTCTTTTCATATAATTCTTTATATGGTTCCATATGAATACTTTAATGGAAGCTATTGTAATAAGAAAATTCAACCAGAGGTAAATATAGATCCCACATATCTTGAAAGTAAAGTGAGAAAGATCCCAACATGTCTTATAAGGTTTGAATAGTCTATTCTGATTGTCCATCAGTTTTAGTGTGGTAGGCAGTGCTCAAACAAAGTTCAGTATCCAATAATTTCTGAAGACATTTCTAGAATCATGATGTAAAATGGGGATCACGACCAGAAACAATCGATAATGGTAATCCATTCGGCCTTACAACTTCATTAATATATAGTATTTCTAGAGGTTCAATTGGGAAATCTTATCTTATAGAAAGAAAATGTGCTGACATGGTAAGACGATCAACAATGACCCATATTGCATAACTCATTCTAGGTGTCTTTGGTAGACCCATGACAAAGTCCATCGTAATATTATCCCATTTCCACTCTGGTATGGGAAGAGGGTGCATGAATCCTCTAGGATGTTCCCTTCCATCTTTCAAATGTTGAGAAACCACACATATTGACACAAAATAATCAATCTTCTTCTTCATGATTTCCCAACAAAAATCTTCCTTCAAATATCTATAAATATTCATGCTACCAGGGTGTATAGAGAAATTTTAGCTATGACCATCATCTTAAAATTCTTTTTTTAGATCTGGTATATCGAGAACACAATGTCTCTTCTAATATTTTAAAATCCCATCTTCATATTTAAAGTCACTCAATCTCACATCATTTATAGCATCAATCTTCTTTTGAAACTCTTCATCATCAACCCGAGAACTTTTTATCTATTCTAGTGAAGATGGTTTGGAATCCATTTGAAAATGTATTTATGTTTCACCTTCAATAATTATTCCCATACCCATTTTCACAAGATCCATGAAAATACGATCCCTTTAAACACTCATCTTGTTCAAAATTCCACGATCCTTTCGTATCACAATATCTTCCACCTTATTTTTCATCCCCAGATCATTGTATATTATGAAATCATAATCATTGAGTTGTTTAATCCATCTCTTTTGCCTCATGTGGAGTTCTTTTTGTGATAAAATATACTTCAAAATGTTGTGATCAGTATAAATATAACATTTTTCAACATTGAGATTGTTTCTCCATATTTTCAGAGCAAATATTATAACTGCTAACTCATGATCAGGAGTAGGATAGTGTTTCTCATGAATTTATAGCTATCATGAGGCATTGGAAATAATTCTATCATTTTGCATAAGGGCACAACCAAGTGCTTTTTTGAAGAATCACTTTAAATAACAAACCCATCATTCGCTGGTGGTAGATTCAATATAGGATAATTGAATAGTCATCCATTCAGTTATTCGAAACATTATTCACACTCTTTTTTTCAAAAAAATTTAACCCCTTTACGTATGAAATTGGTTAATGGGTTAGTCAATCATGAAAAATTCTGGACAAAAATGCCGATAATAACATGTCAATCCAATAAAACTGTGTACCTCAGTCATACTCGTCAGTGCTGACAATTCATGGATTGCCAGGGTCAGTGATGGATCAACATAAATTCCATCCTCATAGAAAATATAACCATGAAAATAAATGACTTGGTTCCAGAATTCAAACTTGTTAAACATCCCATATAATTCATTTCTTATGTGGATTTTAGAATGGTGTGCAATTTATTTCCATGATTTACATAGATTTTGGATTATATCAGGATATAATCAATAAATAACACTACAAAGTCATCAAGATATTTCTTGAAAACTCTGTTCAAAAGATCCATGAAAATAGAGGGTGTATTTGTCATCCCAAGAGGCATTAATCAAAACTCATAATTCCCATACCTGGTTCGAAAGAATGTTTTCTTAATGTATTCCTTCTTTACACAGAACTGATGATATCCATATAGAAGGGAAATCATTGAAAAATATTGAGCTCCAAGAAGATTTTTGAATAACTCATCAATGCGAGGTAGTGGATACTGGTTCATTGTTGTTATAGCATTGTTCTATAGGTATTCAATGGATAACCTCATAGATCCATACTTCTTCTAAATAAAAAGGACATGGGCTCTCCATGTAGAAACACTAGGGTGAATAAATCCCTTATTACTGAATTCCTATAGTTTTTTCTTTAGTTCCACTAATTCCATAGTTTCCATTCAACAAGGGGTCTTCGATATGGGCCATGAACAAGAAATTAAATCAATGGAAAACTCAGTTTCTCATTCTGGAGGATGTACATATAAATCCTCTAGAAACACATCATCATATTATTTCACAATAGGTACATCCTAAATTCTAAAATTCTTTTCCTATACCATAATTATTTCATTCTCATTCTCCCCAATAATTGAATTTATAAGATCTACTGGCGGCAGTTCTAGATAAGAATCAGGTGGTGACCTTTGTTCTCTAAAGATAAGGTACTGCTTATCATCATCAAAAAATGTAACCTCCTTCTTCATACAATAATTTTTTCATCATGGTCTGAAATTAAATCCATACAAAGGACTATATCAAATTAAATCATGGGTATGATGATGAGATCCATAGATAATGAAAATTTATATGCCCTAATGGGAACTGATTCACAAAACATTGTTGTGATGATACATCACTTATGTGTTTTGACTGACAACTCCCATGTTAAGTCAAATTGAAAATATCTAATTTTCATAACAAACTCGGATGATATGAAACAATGTGATGATCCAGAATCAAATAAATCATAGGCTAAACTTGAGGAAACATTTAAATTACATGACACCATTTCTTTCAGAGCCTCAACCTCAGCATTAGTGATCACATAAGTTTGGCCTTGCTTCTATGGCCTTTTGAGGTAAGTTCTCGGGGCGCTTAGGACATTCATTTTCATAATTCCTCTTTCCTCTACAATTTTAGCATTCATTAATGAAAGTATCTTTCTCCCCCTTGCAATCACGGGCTTGGTGACCTTTTTCACCACACATGTAACAGACTCCCATTCCTATCAGGTAAGTACTAGTTTGTTTCTCCCCTCATTTACTACAGGATGGATATTAAACTTTTCCCTTCCTCCTATTATTTTCATTTCCAAAGTGTTCAACGGATCTCTTCTTCTCCTATAGTGCTTTAAAGTCATAATACTAAGAGAGTTATTTTTCTGTCTTGATATCACATGAGATAATATATTCATATGATAAGAATGATTTTGAGACTAATGCTCGATGAAGAAATGGGGTTTACCCATCAAATAATCGATCAATCTTACTCCTTAGGTTAAATAAATAATCTCCTACATGCCTTGCAAACCTTGTAAAGCCAGCCTCATATTTTGTGACATTCTCATCCTCTTTTAGAGGCAGACATATAAATTGACTTTCCATATCCGCTCAATGGTCATGAGAATGAATTTTTATAAGAAAATCACTTAAAACACCCTCCATTAAATATTTGATAATTTATAATCTTCCAAATTTTTTTAAATCAATGAACAACATTGATCTGCATCTCTCGTGAGGTGATAAATAGATTTGAATATTTTTTCCCTTTCACTACTCCCTAAATAATGAAATATTTTCCCTAAGGAATTTATCCATTTCTCAGCTACTAATGGAATCATACTTCCATTTAATGTTGGTGGTTGTTTCCTCATGAAGCGATCTAAGATTGATCCTCCGCGTTGTGGATAAGGGTGCTCCATATGGGTAAGGTTATTATTCATAACCTGATTGAGTTTTCCCGGTATGGTGATAAGATTATAAGCACTGGTTACATCACCAGCTTCACTATATTTATCTTGAGTCAGAGGGAAATCCCTACAAAGATTATGTGTTTTGATACGGTTTCCATTCCGTACACTAGGTGCAATTTCTATACAATGGCATACACTAGATTTGTTTATGAATCACAATACATAATTCCAAACTTGTAAAACACTGAACATAAATTGAATAGTTTAGGGGTATAATACATAATCAAAAAAAATCATTGAGGAATTATATACTCATAAACCCTATATAATACTTTTTAATGGAAAATAAAATTTTCCAAAGAATATCCCCTGGGAGTTTCGTATCAAAGAGTGCATCAAGGCCCATTGTCGTGCACCAGTTTTGTAGCACCCCAACCCCTCTAGGATGGAGCAGGTGCATTACATGTTATATTATCATGGTTAGAAGGAATAAAAATCACAATGGAACAATCATTTTAGTAGTCTTGAAGAATCTATATAAATATATGTTACTCAAATTACATTGGAAATGTTTACAAAATACAATACAAAATGAAAACTAAAAATTTCATCCACAATAGCTAAATAAATGATCTCCCCTTTGTCACCTGTTGAAAGTAAACAATAAAAGGGGTGAGCTAAAATTCTCAGTAAGGGTTACAAATAGTGAAATCACGAGTACAATAATAATTGAATAACAATCAAAATGACATAATCAATATGGCATAGTGAATAAATGAATAACAAATTCCATTAATTAACTGAAAATGAAACTACATCCATAGATTTTGTCATAGTGAAAACGTCATGGATAATAATAATAACTGATAATGAATAAAGAGATTTATTATTAATTGGAAATCATGTATCTGGCACATGAAACCATAATACCATAAAAATTGTTTTGTTTTGTGGGTAGAAACCCTTCTGATTTTTGGAAACAAACTCAAAGGGTTTGTCGCCAACTGATTTGTCTCATGAGACCCACCGATGCATCGAGGGGATGTATCAGGACCCACCCACCACTACATGTCCAATGCATTTCTAATGAATTTATTCAATACAAGATCAATATGACTTTTCAATATTCGTATAGAGTAGAGTATACAGATTCATCAATATTTCCATAATTAAAGTAACTTTCAAAAATAAACACCATATGTAAAATTCTATACGGTTTGGACACAAAATATCCATGAAAGGAGAATATGGATATTTAGTATCAATATAATTTCAAATAAAGGTGATCTCAAATGGGAAGTAGGTACACCACATAATGATTATTAGGTGCACAATACAAGGTTAGTCACAACCAAATAGTAGATGAGACAAAGAGACTTACTACAATGTAATCGGTCGAATTGTATGATCGGAACTTAATAAACCTCAAATGAATCATTGAATAACATGAACATAATAAGAATCAGTTTATTATATATCAAATGGAAGTTCACATTTACCATATACAGGAATTATGTGGAGAACAATGAAAATATCACAGAAATGAAAGTGAGACGAGAAACCCCTTACAAACATTTTGGAATGGTAATGAGTGTTATTGAGAGGGCATAATGAGGGGTAAAGGGATATTCCATTATTTATATGTCACAATGGAAGTATGGGGGAGGTGAAAAAACATTACCCATAATTATTAATTTAAAAATAAAAGGGCACAACATAGGGGAGATTCATGAACCAAAGTGAGATAGAGGATCCCTTACAATGATTGTGTCATTAGAGTGACGAAAAATAAATGAAACATTTATGTGTGAAAAATAAAAAGCCAAAAAATATAATTGGATATACAACAAAAAATAATCATAGTTCATTCACACATATTCTTGGAACAATGTAACCAATGAAATAGATGTGTAACTCAAAGAATGAAAATTTAGTTAAGCAATCACTTACAAACATTTCGGCACAGTAAAAATTGTTATTATGAGGGATTAATGAGAGGTAAAGGGGTATTCCATTATTTATATATCACAAGGATAGTATGGGGGAGGTGAAAAAACAAACCCCATCATTTGGAATTAAAAATAAAACGACACAACATGTGGGAGATTCTTGAACAAAAGTGAGAGAGAGGATCTATTACCAAGAACATATCATTAAATTGGGGACAAATCAATGACATAATTATGTGTAAAATACATGGACAAACAAAATAAAATATTATATATATAATAAAACAATCATAGGTCATTCATACATATTCTTGGAAAAATGTAACCAATGATATAGACGTTTAACTCAATGAATGAAAATTTAGTTAAGCTATCCCTTACCTTATGCTTGAAGGTGTTGTTGACTAGTTAATAAAGACCTGAATAAAGTAAATAGGATTATTAATTCATAATTATAGAACCTATAATATATGTAAATGATTTATTATAACCCTTTTTAGTTCATTCACGACCTTTTTGATTAGTTAAAATGTTCAATTTTATTGTTCGGGATCATTTGTTTACATGGTTTTAAAGGATCAATTCACTTAAATTCAAGTTCAGATAAACATATAAGATGGTTTTGGTTGTCCAGAAATGAAGTTATATTTTAATAGTGAACATCCAGAAGATTAAATAGTTTTAAATTTAAATTGTTTACATAGAGTGAAGTTAAATTATTCAATATATAACCTTAGTGACAACCGTTTTGGCTAAAAGGTGGGTTTGATTACTAAGAACATGTTTTGCATTATTAATTAATACTAGTAGTAAAAAAGGATTACTAAACTAATGAAAATAGGATATAATACATATATAATAATCTGTTTTAGCCATAACGCAAATGGGTTCATGACAAGAATTAATGATTATAATTCAAATTGACAAACCGTTGTCCTTGAATGTTCTAAATTAGAAAATCTCAAACGGTGCTTTCATTTATTTCAAATAAATAGTGGGGAAAGAAGATAAGGTAATGAAATATAAAATTATTATGAAAAAATCCAGTACATGTGTGTCAATAGATTTTTCAGACCATTATGGCGAAGAATGAATCAAACTGAAAAGAACTTAAAAGAATTGAAGGAATTGGAAAGAGGAATTGACCTCTTGATAATTAATCCATTGAAAACCAATTAAGGGGAGATGTTTTGGTATTTTAAAGAGTCTAGGAACTTTTTTACGTGGGGGAGGTTCTTTGGGAGAGATTTTGGCCGAAATTTGAGGAGCTTCAAGGCCTAGAAGAGTGAAGAGAAGAGGGAGTGGTGAGGGGTTGTTATAGTGGAAGAGATTGGCTATTTTTCATTATTTCAATAATTATTATAATATTTTTTCCCAAGAATATAAATATTTTTAGTTCATGTGACCTCAAATAGTAATAATGGCATGTGAGTTTGAACTAAGTGGTCTTTCATCACTTATGATGTCAAAAATAGTGTATTTTAATGATAATTTGTATATATAGTATTTTATTGTATTTCACTATTTATAAAAAATTCTAGAATTTCAGAAAAATCCCAAAAATTTACCCTAACCATTTTTCAAGAAGTATAATTTCAAAAATGAACTCCATTTTTCAAAATTAATTTTCTAAATATTATTAATTTAATTTTTAAATAGTGTCATAGTTTATTCGAAAAATAAGAATCTTAAAGGTGCAATTAGTTTTATTTCTCATCCAAAAACTAATTATGATCTCATTATCTTATTTCCATAAGAAAATAAAATAATATTTTTTATATACTATTCATAATGGTCATATGACTATTCATAAGGGTATGTTACTATTCACCATAAATAAACTTTGTTCTATCAGACTCCGAATGCCTTATTGATCAAAGCTCTAGAAGATCTTTTTTTTCAAAATAAAAAACATATAAGTGAACTTTTTTTGATTAATGGATAGTATATAAGTTCCTCCTATAATGTTTTGATTCAGAGAAGACATAGCGCTTCTTGAATATAGGCAATGAATAGAATGTATTTGATAGAAGCATACCTTAAAATGTTTGGCGTGTTACATTATTCCCTCCTTCAAAGAATTGCATCCTCCCAGTTCATTTTTTAACCCCCCAAAAAAACACTTTGATGTTCTTACCACATTTCCATCATAGGGGACCCTCGGGTGCATTCAGCAGAAAACCCAAATTGATGCTCAACTCCTCTAGTTCTCTGACCCACACACACCTCAGACAGTAGGAGTTGAACTCTTGCATCGAACACTTGGGCTTCTAGTGGGAGGTTCAAACAGTTGAATATTTGGAAATGACCGAGTGGACAAACACACAAAAAACATTCCAAACTACATCCCGACTGAGAACATCTATGTCATAGACGTTGTAGTAGAGGATAAAACTGAGGAGTTGGTACGTGTAGGTTGCACAAAGGTTTCCCTCCAAAGTAGCCTTTTGAAAATATAACCTGTCCATGTAGTTCTCACCTAGGGTGAAACATAGGAAAATCCCATTGTGATATTTTCCTCTTCGCCTATACTCGACCAATTGTGAAGTGGCTATGCGGTAGTAAATAGAAGAATTTCCTAAATAGGTGTGGAGAATGTTCAGACTTTTTGATACTTCATATAGCTAATTTCACATTTTTCACAGGTTTTGAGAGGTAGGAACTCTTCGTCACAGGTTTTGATCGCAATAATCTTCAGTACCTCCACAGGAAGCGATAACATATGGGTTTGTCCTTCTATCTGAAAATTTATTATAAAATTTCTCTTAGTGATACTCATTCAAAAGTATTACAGATGAAATTATAAAGAAAGAAGAGACAACAAGTTATATTCTTATATAAACATTGGTTCAAAAAGAAAAACATGGATAATGGATTACCCAGTCCCCCAATACACGAATCCCAAAAACTAGTACAAAGATTTCAACCTCCCAGAACCATATGAAGAACTAGACATACATCACTCCTGATGTCCCTTTACTGGGAACACTACCATTGCAAGGGTGCTGACAACCATAGGTGGATTCCTAAGGTAGTATTCAGCTGCTTGATTTCCTTAGACCAGACACATTGAAGATAGCTAGGGTTGAATTTGTGCTTAAAGAACTCAGGCTTCCATATAGAGGCACGAGAAATGTGGAGGTTAGAAAATTCACTGTAGACTAAATCCCTATAATTCCCACGCACCATGTCATTCTTGAAGATATTGATGTCATAATGTTCTTTGTACATACTAAAACTAAAGATCTACAATAAGTAGGTTGCTCGATGGTCACCACCCAATGTAGCTTCTAGAAATTTACCCACAGCTCGGTAGTTATCAGCCAGATTGAAACATAGAAAAAGAAATTCATGGTACTTCCATCTTTTCCAATATGCAGAAAATTGGGTATATGCAATATGGTAATAGACCAGATTTATTCCTTGGTAAATATGGAGAATTTTTGGATGATTCGATACCCGATAGAGTAGTTTACAAGTCAGATGAATGTTGGTATAGAGCTTGTCCTCTTTGGAGAATGTATCCAAAATTATAGTATCTAACAACTCAGTAGGTAGTGAAAAAATATTGGTTGGTTGAATCATATATTCTATCTAAAATGTTTTAGTATATTAACATTCAGTATGGAAAATCCATTTTAAGCAATGTTATTGTTTTATATAAAAACATATCAAAACAGAGAATGAAACATAAATCATTTAGACATGATTTATAAAACTCAATAAATTACACAATCTCTTGCTCTCTTTTACAAAACACTAGTATATACTTACTGACATCCTCTAATATTTCACCTCATATATTCCACTGATGTAGGGGATTCCCCAGTTTTAAAACAAACAGAGAGCCAATGTGATTCCAAATTCTTCTATCTCATTGGTCCATATAAAATGTGTGCAACTAGGGACAACCACGTGTAGACGTCTAGAATTCAGATTGAGAGAATCATGTCAGGTATCATGTTGAGTGAAATAAGTATGAACATGATGTTGATAATGAAAATGGGTAGTCTTGTTTTCAAGGGCTTCAATGTCTAGAACATGACCACAGAGTCAGTAGGTCAAAATCTGACATCGATATGCTTCCCCGAGGTTTCCCCCTTGGGAAGCCTCCTCAAAGTCCTCAAGAGAAAAGAAATTATTGTCTACTGTAAAACATTTAATGGTACCCTGTATGTATCTACCTTATTGTACATAGAATGGGAATTGTGCGCTCATCAGGAGGTAATAGATGAAACCTGCTCCATGATGAAGATAGAGTACCTGATGAGAGTTGGATACTCAGTAGAGGGTTTCACATGATAAATGAATAATTTCAAAAGTCTCATAGTTATCTACACATGATTTTCCCACTATGGTCTATAATAACTTTTTTGGTGGAGACAAAAGACAAGTACCTTCATTTTACATCTCAAAATTAAGAAAACATCTCTCTTAGTATCATTTAGGTATGTTTTTCATTGTTCAGTTCTTGTTTCCAGAGTTATCCAAACCAAATCCTCAGAGGAAAATTTATATTAAACTCCCTCATAATGGCTTGTTAGGAAAATGTAAATTATCTGAATCATACCCACTGGGAGTGTCGTAACCAATAGTGCAACAAAGCCCATTTTTGTGTACTAGTTCCCATTCGAGTCTAGCTCAATGTGGTGTTTTATGGTTTTACCCCTACATATATCTGTGCCAGAGCTACCTCTACCTACTCGTATCCAAACATGGATTCATTGCCTGAAAGATCCAAATAATTTATTCCTTACCAAAATATCAGGAAGTTCATGTATGTTTACTTAAAAAGTCTTATCTTAGGGATTGTTTTCCAAAAACAGTTTTCAATTTTCCTACTAAACTTCCTCTGATACCAACTATAACACCCCGACCCCACTAGGATGGAGCCGGTTCATTACTTGTGATATTGGCATGGTTGGAAGGAATAAAATTCCCGAAGGAATGATTGGTTTAGTAGTATTGAAAAAACAAGATTCATATATGTTACTCAAATTACATTGGAAAAGTTTACAAAATACAATACATAATGAAAAGTAATAATGACATCCCCAGGAGCTATAGAAATGATCTCATCTTTGTCACTTGTTGAAAGTAAACAATTAAAGTGCTGAGCTCAAATGATCAGTAAGGGTTACAAATAATATAAGCATGAGTACAATAATAAGTCAATCACAATCAATCTGACATAATCAATATGGCATAGTGAATAAATGAATAAAAAATGCCATTAATAAACTGATAATGAATCTTCATACATGGATTTTGTCATAGTTAAAAACTGATGTATAATAATAATAACTGATAATGAATTAAGAGATTGATTATTAATTGGATTTCATGTATCTAGATCATAATACCATAATATTGTAAAAACGGTTTAGTTCAACGGGTAGAAACCTGTCTGATTTTTGGAAACAAACTCATAGGGTTTATCGCCAACTGATTTGTCTCATGAGACCTACTGATGCATCGAGGGGATGTAGCGGCCCCCCCACCACTGCATGTCCAAAGTGTTCCATATACATTAATTCAATAAAAGATCAATATGCCTTTTCAATATCCATATAGAGTAGTGTATACAAATTCATCAATATATCCATAATTAAATTAACATTCCAAAATAAACACCTTATGTAAAATGATATACAGTTTAGATAAAAACATATCCATAATATTAGATTATTGATATTTATTATCAATATAATTTCAAATGATAATTTATCCTAAATGTGAATTAGGTACACCACATAAGTATTATTAGGTACACAATACAAGGATAGTCACAACAAAATAATATTTGAGACAGTGGACCTTACAGCAATGTATTTTGTCAAATCATATGACCAGAACATAATAAACCTCATATGAATCATTGAATACAATAATTATAAATATAATCAGGTTATTATATATCAAATGTAAGTACACATATATGATGTACAAGAATTAATTGGCAAACAATGAAAATCTCACAGAAATGAAAGTGAGATGAGAAACACATTAAAAACATTTTGGCATGGAAACAAGTGTTATTGCGAGGGCTTAATGAGAGGTAAAGGGGTATTCCATTATTTATATGTCACAAAAGAGGTACAGGGTAGGTGAAAAAACATTACCCATATTTAGGAATTAAAAATGAAATGGCACAACATAGGGGAGATTCTTGAACAAAACTGAGAGAGAGGATCCCTTACAAAGATTTTGTCATTAGAGTGATGATTAATCAATGAAATATTTATGTGTGAAAAATAAAAATCCACAAAATATAAGTGGATACAGAGTGAAAAATAATCATAGGTCATTCACACATATTCTTGGAACAATATAACCAATAAAATAGATGTTTAACTCAAAGAATGAAAATTTAGTTAAGCAATCCCTTACAAGACATTCGGTATGGTAAAAAGTGTTACTACGATGGCTTAATGAGAGGTAAAAGGGTATTCTATTATTTATATGTCACAAGGACAGTCTGGGGGAGGTGATAAAACATAACCCATCATTAGGAATTAAAAATTAAATGGCACAATATATGGGAGATTTTTGAACAAAAGTGAGAGAGGATCCCGTACCAAAAATGTATCATTATATTGAGGACAAATCAATGAAATAATTATTTGTGAAAAACATAAACCCACGCAATAAAATTCGATATATAGAATAAAACAATCATATGTCATTCACACATATTATTGGAAAAATGTAACCAATGAAATAGTCGTTTAACTCAAAGAATGAAAATTGAGCTAAGCAATCCCCTACATTATGCTTGAAGGTGTTCTTGAATTGTTATTAAAGACCTTAATAAACTAATTAGACTTATTCATTAAATAGTCCAGAACCTCTAATATATGTAAATTATTTATCATAACCCTTATTCGTTCATTCATGGCTTTTTTGATTAGTTATAACATTCAATTTCATTGTTTGAGGTCGTTTGTTTACTTGGTTTTAAATGATTGGTTCAGTTATATTCATGTTTAGATACATATATAAGATCAATGTGGTTGTATAGAAATTATGTTATATTCTATTATTTATCATCCTGAAGAATACATGGTTTTAAATTTAATTTGGTTACTTAGGGTGAAGTCAAATTATTATATATATAACCTTAGTGACAACCGTTGTGGCTAAACGGTGGGATTGATTACAATGAACATGTTTTTTATAAAATAATACCATTTGTAGAAAAGGATTACAGAACTAAAAAAATATTATATACTACATATATAATAATATTGTTCAACCATATCAAAAATGGTTTCATGACCATAATTAAAGATTATAATACAAATTGATAAATTGGTGTTGTTGAATGTGCTTAATTAGCACATCTCAAACGGTGCTTTCATTTCATTCAAATAAATGGTGGGGAAATAAGAAACGGTAATGAAATATAACATTCACATGAAAAAATTCAATTACATGTATGTTACTTGATTTGTCATACCATTATGGTGAAGAATGAAACAAAAAGAAAAATATCTTAAAAGAATTGAAGGAATCGGAATGAGGAATTTACCTCTAGAGAATTCCTCCTTTGAGAACCTCTTAATGGGGGAGGTTTTGGTATTTTGAAGATGCTGGGAGATTTTGAACATGGGGGAGGATATTAGGGAGAGATTTGGGTAGAACATTGAGGAGATTCAAGGCTTAGAGGAGTGATGATAAGAGGGAGTGGTGAGGGGTTTTTATAGTGTAGTAGAGGAGTTATTTTTTATTATTTTAATCATTATTATAATATTTTCCCTCAAGATTATGAATATTATTTGTTCATGTGACCTAAAATAGTAATAATGGCATGTGAGTTCAAACCATGTGGCCTTGAATCAATTATGATTTCATAAATAATTTATTTTACTTATAATTTGAATATACTGTATTTTATTGTATTTCACTGTTCATAAACAATTCTAGAATTTCAGAAAAATCCAAAAATTATACCATAACCAATATTGAATGTGTAGAATTATAAAATGAACTCTATTATTCAAAATTAATTTTCTAAATGTTAATAATTTTATATTTAAATGAAGTCATAGTTAATTCGAAAAATAACATTCGTAAAAATGCAATTAGTTTTATTTCTATTCAAAAAACAAATTATGATCTCATTATCTTATTTCCTTAAGAAAAAAAATTATTATTATTTACTATTCATATGGGTCATATTACTATTCATATCACTATTGATAATGATATGTTTCTATTCACCATAAATCAAGGTTATTCTATCAGACTCTAAATGACTTATTAATCACAACTCTAGATGACCATTTTTTGAAATTAAAAGAATAGAAGTGAATTTTTTTTGTTTAATGGATAGCTTATAAGTTTCTCCTATAATAATTCAATTCCGAAAAGACATAGTGATTCATGCAATATAGGCTATGAATAAAATTTATTTGATAGAAACATACCATAAAATGTTTGGGGTGTTACACGTTCCCATTCTAGTCCACCTCAAAGTGGTGTTTTTGGGTTTTACCCCTAGGTACATCAGTGCCAGAGCCGCCTCTACCTTTTTGTATTCAGACATGGATTTATTGTTTGAAAACACAAAAAATATAAATAGTACCCAAAATTCTAGGAAGTTCTTATATACATGTCCTTAATGTATATCTCAATGTAATTTTATGTAATGAGAGTTTTTATAAATCTAGTTTCTATGGTTTGTACTAAACATCCTTTGATACCAACTGTAATTCCCCGACCCCAGTTATACAGAGTCTGTGCATTATTACACAACATTGGCATCATCACAAGGGATCAAATCTAGAATGACCTATTAGTTTAGTAGCCTGTGAAATTGAAGGTACATTCATAACATTTACATTACATTATATAATGAAAAACTACAACAACATAGTCTCCGTAGGCCACACTCATATCTCTTAGACTATCCCTGCAGGTCAGGAATAATATAATTCATCGCATCTTGGTAAAAATTTAACATAGAAGTGGGTGAACTCAGATTCTCAGTAATGATAACAATATAGCGGAAAAATCCATAAATAACCATAAACATTTAAGGAAATGTAAGACTAAAACAGAAACATTCTAAACAAGAACATCACCATAATATGGAAAATATAAAATCAAATAATTCCATATACTCAATAACATGGATATTCTACTGGTTTAATAATCACATGAAATATCAAAAGCCGCTTTCATAATGATGGAATGAAAAATTCCATACTTCATAACCACATAGTCAAGGGGTTGTGCCAAGAATAAAATAAGATTTTTTCAAGTCCTTGTTTCAAGAAACTAGTTTCTCTCATGAGACCTACTTATGCATCGAGGAGATATAGAGCGCTCCACCTGTCACATACTAAGTCCAAATCATTCCACATATAAATTTTTTTAATCATATCATAAACATTTGTATTAAAACTAGCAAAAAAACTTTCAATACTTTATCCATCACCCATGAATGAAATAAAAATAACACATCTATATCCAAACATATCACAAAATTCTCAATACAAAATGAAATATTTGTATCATAATAATTCAACATCCATAAATAATAATTTTCCATAAAAGATATTGACATTGTAGATAATGATTAGTAAATATCATTGGCAGAAATATCCCCTTTTCAGGAAATCGTTTAAAAGTCATATAAAGGAAGTCATTTAAAAGATACATTTGAAAGAAAGTTTCCCATACAACATTGAAAATTTTGAAAGGAATTGACATTTTAAAACATTCATATCAATGTAAATAAATACATAAAACCATTTTAATAACATGGAAATTAATGAGAATGGTTTTGAAGAATAAATCTTAAATAAATTTAAAATGATGTTCTACTAAAAAGTCCATTAAAAAGAATCCCTTTGAAAACACATTTATAAAACATGGAAATGGATAATAAATATGTCATGGTAGATACATAGGTGAAAACAACCACGAATAATAAAGAGATTGTGAAATTAACCCTTACCTTGTTCTCTTACTTGGTTAAGGGTCGGTTAACCTCCTATATATTGGTGAAATAATTGTTATAATATTATAAAAGAACCATATACAAAAATATGATATCATATATGATCTTTTGATAATTCATTGTTAATGATATTTCAGTACTGTCATCGTTTAGGGTGTTAACCAGTTCGTTTTCTTTTATATGAATTGTTCTGTAAGTAATGTTTGTTATGGATAGGATGTATCTTATTCATTTTCAGAACGATATTATGTCTTTAAAAATTCTTTTTTTTAATCATCAAATGAAAATTTTTCTTGAATGGATGCGATGGGGAATGAATCTAATCATGTTCATGGAGACAGTAATCCATCCGTACGCACGAGCGAAAATATCATTCATTTGATATTAAAATAGAATATAATTGGATGGTATATAATATATACAGAATCATTATCATTTTATATTTATTATTTACATTATTTATACTCTTTATTATACCCATACAAATGATGAATTGTTTGAATAACAAGCTACACCACGATGTGGAGACGGTAATCCGTACATACACACTTATGGTGACACTGTCATATATAGGATGGATAGAATAATGAATATGGTTATACAATTTTTATAATAATATAAAAGTATATATAAGATATTGGAGTTATTATTTTATAATGAAAACAACAAATAAATAAGAGGTGGAAGTAGAAAAGAACATGAAAGAGGTGTTGAAATATTCAACTCTTCTTAGGGTTCTTCATTTTGATTTGATCAAATGGGCTACATAGGTTGGATTTATGACTAAAGTCAGGCCTATAAGATTAATCGAGATAAGTTGATAGGATATTTGGGCAGGGATGGCTGAGGAAAATGGCTTTTATGGTGTAAATTTGCGATAAGGGGAGGTTCTCTTTTATAAGAGAGGTGAGGGTCACTTTAGGAAAATTCTAGAGTATTATTTTATAAAAAATCATGATCAGTTTCCAATGGATGAAAAATGAATTATTTAAATGATATAGTGGGGATGGGTTGGTAAACACTCAAAAAAATAGGTTTTATACAGGTTTAGGTCCTCGTGTTAACCTTATTTTTATATTTAACTCTTAGTTAAATAATTGGACATTTACCATGTCTCTATGTATTTTTATATTATATGTTTTATAAACTTACTATAAACATAAAAGATAACATAAAGTGGTTCATTAATGAAATATATAAATTACTTAATCCCTTTTAAGATCTTTATATTTTTAGGAATATAATAACAAGTAATAATATAATACTTGTTTTAAAAACTCTTTCATGTCTATTTTGACACTATTTGGTATTTTGTTTTTATTAATTCATATCAGCATTATTACATCGAGAAAAATTCATGTAATCAACAATAAAATGTCATATTAACATATAAAATTAATGTAATTAATTAAATGTCATAAATTATATTTATTTAGATATTTATAATATTAATTATTTTTATCTTTCATTAATAAGGTTATTACTACATCATATTTGGGTCAAAAAAAATTCAATTAGTTAATGTTAAAAAATTATAAATAAAAAACCATTATGAAGGAAATATTATTAAAGTTCTAATGAATATTTATAGTCTAATTTATATTATGAATAACCCTATATTAAAAATGGTTTAGTTATAAAACATTGATTTGATCTCTTTTCCCTCTTCTTTAAATAAAATAATATTAAATGTCCTAATCTATTCAAAGTGGACCAAATGGGAACATATTTTATTAATAAAATTGTTTTTGGTCTAATTACATTTATCAGAAAGAATTAGGACATGTTTTAGGGTAATTATGAAATCAATTTTACCTGTAATTACCCCAATTACTTTAAACCGTGGTAAATAAAATAAAATAGTTACTATTCACCAAAACTTATTTCATCTTATTGAACAACTTTTTACTTATTAATATTAACCATGTCTCAAGGATTTTTGAAATTCAACTTATTGAAGCAGTAAAATTATTGATTACAAAAACATTCAAATACTCCTAGGAGATGGGGGAAAGACAGTAAATAGTTCGATAAAATTTTATATATATATAATTATTATAAAATGACTTCAATGAATTATGTTGAACATATATATTTTTTTATGTATATATTTCGACATCAAATAAATTAGAATAAAATAACAAATTACTTATTTAAAAATATGGTTTTAACAAATAACAGTGTTTTTTTACTATTCATCGAAAATTTAATTTTTTTAGAAAAATACCAAAAATTCACCATAAGTTAATTTTGATATTTCAAACCCAAAAATGAAGTCCATTTTGAATGATAAAATTTATAAAATTTCAAAAAGTTGTTATTATTATTCGTAACAACTGGTTTGATTGGTCACGGTTTATTATAATCTAGAAGTACCATACAATGCAAGGTAATGCATTATTTAAAGATTAACGTATAGTGGAAGCTCAGGTTGTCACAATAGATTTAGAATATTGTAGAATAATGTTCAAACATATAAATAAGTTTATTAGAAATCCTTGGACTTCTCATAGTAACTTGTATTTTTTCATGTTTGTGAGCTATCCAAGAATACTCCCTCACAACCTCTCGAGTTTCAATGATCATACCTACAATATATGAATTACACCCATTCAAAAGAGGTTGATAAAAAATCATGATCATAGGATTTAATGAAAACCTATCCATTTGATACCAATTTGTAAAAAAACCTGATATAACCCATAATGTCACCCGACATGACCCTCCACAAGGCTTGAAGCATGTTCCCGATAACTATGGGATAGTGACATGCACCATGGTATTAATCAAATATTAATGGGAAAAATATTACCCTCAATATATGTGAGATAAGATATAAACCATCAAAATATTACAATTGATATCTAGAATAGATCAGATTTCAAAATAGCTAAATCACATAGGTTATATCAAACAACTGGATATCAATGTGTAGAAAAGAAATTTGAAAGGATGTAATTATAGGACCTCAAGAAACCCCGTGATTTGTCTTATTATTTTCATACTTTACTTTAATCCCAAACCACTAGAAGGAAATAAGAACAATGAGATATTTAATCCACATGAAACTTTTTCCTGTACATGTATTCTAAAAAACCAAGTCAACTAAATCCCAAAAGAAAATGTAGGTTGTGACTACTTAATCTCGGTAGAACACCACCATGAATCTATTTAAAATTTATCACCATAAATTATTTTTTTAATTTATAATAAAAATTCCAAAAATTAACAAAAATTAATATTTTTTAATAATAAAATCATCCATGTATTTTCTTTAAAAAAACACAACTTATTCCAATAATCAAAATAATATGACGTAAAATATTTCTATGAGTGATATGAAAATTATTAATATATGTTTAAAACATCAATATCCATAACAAGTGGTAAAATAAGAATATCAAAAAAACAAGAATGTATCAAAAAAACTAAAATTCAATCAATGAGATACTGCTGTACAAAACTAAGACATATAAGAAACACTAACCATCAAAAGTGAATCCTTGATTCTCTGAATTTGGGTCCTTCAGATAGGATACCCCCTAAGATAAATTACTATAATAAGGATCACATAATTTTAGATTTCTCCTTACCACAAGGTCTCCCAATAAACTATTAAATTCTTATTATGTTCATGAAATAAAATATTCTTTGGAAAATCATTTTCCATGAAAAATAAAATTTATTATCATTCCCACAATTTATGAAATCATTTTTTGTAGTGATTCCACACCTCCATATTTATTTATAAAACAATTCCATTTTAGAACCATCATTGAAGAATTTTAATAAACCCATCTTGTTCATTAAATGTTTTTCTTAAAATACGATTTTATAAAATATTTCTATATCCATCAATGTTTAAATTCACCAATCAAGAATTTAAAATCATCAATTTAATGAATCTATGATGAAGGAAAGAAGAAGAAAACAAGTCATGTCAATAGATATACCATATGATATAGTTATCCTGTAAAAGATAAATAAAAACCCCATTACTACTCACACTAGTGGTGGAAGAGGAAGAGATATAGTCCACTAAATCATAGATCTATAAAGAGAGATAAAAATAAGAATGAATCTTCCTAAGACATTAATTGACGATATATGGACACAAATAACCCCTACTTTGAATAATATAGATCAATACACCCAGTACATAGTGAGCGAATAATTAGTTAAAATGAGGGAAATTGAGTAAAAAAAACATTGAAACCACTGATAAAGGCTTCATGTTTTTGGAAGAATCACCCCAAAATGAATAGGCACTGATCATTCATTTGGAATGACTAAAACAACTTCAAACACCCCATGGTGTATTCACCATAACCATGATCGATTTATCTAAGAGATAGACCATGGGTTCCAATGATGACTTGGTGAAAACATTAAAGTGGTTTCGGCGCACCATGGTATCCACTATGGAGTGTTGAGGTCCTTTTGGTAGTGGTCGACATTAAATTTACCACCTCACTACACCCTTGTGCACACCAATCCAATTTTCATTATGGAATTTTCTGTTTTTCATATATTACACATATGAAAACAATGGCGTCTATGATGGTCGTTGTCCTACCCACTTTTCACCTAAATAGTTAATGACAACTTTTATTCCATTATGAACCACCATCTCTCCAAAAACCAAAATAAAATATCTTAAGGCTCAAAATAAGTATACATATTGCCCATATATCATAAAATTTATGAAAATATTTATCATATTGACATTATAATATTTTTTAGCCTCTTAAATCATTCTTATAATTTTCATGATATAAAATAATTGCTTCCATGGGAATTTATAATGAAATTGTTATAATTATTGATCTTAGATTTACATCATTTCACAGAAGTTGAATTATCCTCTAACCTAAAATATTTATATTATAATGGAAAATATTCACTTGAGTTTTATAATTTCTAATCTTCTATAATTTATATGGAATTAAATAATTTTAAATAACTGTCTACATTATCAATACGTGATGTTTTCTTCACAAGGGTAATTTTTTCAAACCAATATATATCTCATTTCATATATATCCAATGCACAATCATTCCTTATGTTCTCTCATGCCTAAATAAATATTCATTACACTTTACATCTTTATATTATTTGTTCCATTTTTATTTTTCTCCATTGATTAATTATAATCAATAATAAATCCTCTTTATTATCATTTCATAGACTCATAAATTTTGTGGTAAAGTGTTTAAATTCTACATACAAAATAAAAACTAATTTATTTATACAAAATGATTTCCCCTTTCTTTATTTAATATTTGTCATGGTTTGTTTATTTAGAACCTCATAATACACATCATTATTGGAATTTACTTTATCATAATATATAGAAATATAATTTAAATTTATTAAAATATTTTAACTTCCGGTCAAAAAGGGAAAATTTAGATCTCATGATCTTCTTAAATATATGATTTAGTTAAACTTCAAATATCATGATTCTTTAATAGAAACTAGAATAATATTCCTAAATATAAATAAATTAAAAAAATTACCTTATGTAAATATTAGGGAAAATTATTTCTTAACATTTTCCTAAATATGAGTTGAAAATATATATAAGAATAACATTTATTTTAATTAACCACTAAAAGGAAAATCGTATTTAATTACACATGAAGTTCTTATAGATAAAATAAAGCACTAGTGGATATTTACTATAATACTTTGACCTTGTTCTTTCTCTACTTCAGAACGAATTCCAATGAGATATGATGCATTTCAAAGAATAATTTATGGATTTTGAATAATTCAAGGGATTCCACCATTATAATGGCGTAATGAATTCCCCCAAAATCATAAATTTCTTTTTTTAAAATATATGAACCTTCAATAAAAATGAAATTTATATTAAATGATTTTCATACGAATAAAATAAACAATCTATAATTATTACATTATAATAATGTATATACATACATCTATACTAATATATATATATATATAATGGATAGTTAGCGGAAACCAAACCCGTAATGATCATTTCACATAATGAACTCTACAATTTAAGGTATAAATTTGAATCTACAGAAATTCTATCAATAAAATACATTTCCAACTTATAACTCTATAAAATATGTTTTCATTTCTATTGAATTCCTAATTTATGGGTTGATCATCACTCCTAATAATATTTCCCCAAATTACTCAAGTAATTATCCATGTATGAAAAAATATGTAAAATTGGTAAAAACCATGAGTAATATTATTTTATATTTCACATGTAAATTATATTTTATAAAAAACCATCTAGTAATATACATTACCATATCTATACTAAAAAATTTCAAAGAAATAAAAAAATAAATAATTACAAAAATGATTATAATATTAAATTTATGATAAACTAATAATAGTTAAACATATTAATAATTCGTTGTCCATTTCGAATTGTTATTCGTGGATTATGATACCGATAGAAATACTACAACCCATTTTGAAGTAAAAGTCCTATGTACTCCCCTTTAAGAGTTGTATACTCTAAAAGGTAATAGTGAAAAAGTCTCAAGGGTCTAATTTCATAAGTAAATACCAAATCACCACAATAAAATTGAATCATCACCTTATTGGTAGAATAAATATATTAAATCACTACTATTAGGGTGTAAAAAATATAAAATAGTGTCCAAACATTCATTTTTATGAAAAAAAATTAAATAACAATACTAATCCATGTAACACCATGAATAATATAGTTTTCCAATTACACATAAGGTATATCTAGATAAGATACATGTCCATAATAGTTACAAATTATAAATTAATTAAATTTTTCCTAGTTCACTATAAATCTATGAATAAAAACATCATAAATATTAATTCACCCAAATTTGACATAATAAAATTTGATTCATATGATTAATATTAATCATGTAACAATATATAGTTCAATCATAAGAATATTCACTAATAAATAAATTAAAAATATCTAATTGTTTTCTAAAAAAATCAATGGTAATAAAAATTATTTTTTATAATATTAAATTATATTGTAAAAATAGTGTATTAATCAATTTTATACCTCCCATAGTAATTTTATTATAAAAAACATATATGGATCTTAGCCATATACCACACCAACATTGATATAACTTTTTATCAGACATCATTACTATTATATCTATCTATTTTACATTGAGATCCATGAATAAAAAAATTATATAATTTTTGTTAAACAATTGAATTGGTTGTGTGAAGTCATGACTAGAAGATAACATTCCAGTTAGGTATAAGGTGATGAAGACTAATTAAATAATTTTTTCTTACCTTTCTCTATCTTCTTATAAATATCTATGTTAAAAAACCATATGTTAATATGATGTACATTCTTAGTAAAATATAAATTATATACCTAAATCCATAATTTAGGAATGAAAGAGTTATAATAAAGAAAATGTTATTTATGGAGAGGATGAGGGAGATGAATATATGAAGCGAGGAAGTTGGTTCTCACTTAACCCATAAGGATTTCATCTAAAATGGATTAATGGAGAAAGAGGAGGAGAAGGCAGAGAGTTATCCATCTTGGCATAGACAACGTGAACCAATGGGTTGAAAATGTATCTTCGATCTAATATTATTTTAAAATTATAATAATCCTAAGCTTGATAATAAAAAAATAAAATATTTTTAGAATAACCAATTTATAAATATATAACTCACTCTTCTTTAATCTTATATTGATTTAATTCACTTATAATTATTTGGACATGACATTAAAAATATTTTAAATTTATTATTTACATAAGAAGTCATTTTCACTAATTATCCAAGTTAACTTAGGTTTATATTCATAGTTAATTTGGTTATCACACTTATATAAGTAAATATTACATCACAATTTGGACACTTCCACTAAGTATTTGTTTTTCCCACAGTACAAATATTTTATGATATATAATGTTTAATTTTTATGACATATTTTCATAACTTTTATTCTCTCTCCATCCCTTTCCATAAAAATATTTAAACCCCTATGATAATTTTAAAAAATATCTGATGATCATAAAAACCTCATTAAGGTGCATATAAGAAATAGAATAAACCCCTTATTCAATGAATACTGATTAAAAGTTTCCATTTTCAAATTAAATTTTGATATGAAAACAAATGTTTTCATTCCCAATAAATAATATTATATTCTCAATTTTTTTAAATCAATTTATAATATTTATTAAAGGAAAAATAAAAATTATAGAGTATTCATAGTAGTCAAATAAATATCATGCTTGTTTTCATATTGTTTTCCATTTCAGCAATAATAAGTATCATAAACATAACAGTAATCTTAATTTCATGATTTTACCATGTGAATTCATAAAATTTACATAAAAAACTATAGAAACGTTGATAAACCATGTATGTAACTTGATACATCATTTTCATATCACTCTTGTAATAACTATTACTAATAGACTTATCTACTCAATAAATTCTAATATTCTTTTAGATGAAAATTATTTAGATATCTCCAACCCATTATCCAATGCTTTGGAGAGACATATTGGGCTTAACCCTAATCACGATATTTATCGTGATCACCTATAATAACGAGATATATCAATTTCACCCGTTATCATAAAAAATTTACAAGAACCATAACCTAATAATAATACACGAAATCTTTCATTTTCATTATTACAATCAGAAAGAAATTGTTGTATTAATAATAAATAATGTTCTAGATATCTAAATATCGATTTCATTTTAGACTATATTTGAAAATACATATAAAACATGGAATTATAGTTTCTTTGAAGAAAACATGAATGATTATAAATTAATCTTAACATCAAATGCCAGTTTTAATGATGAGAAAAGTAATTGATTCCATATTTTTTAAAATAGAACATTCTATTGAACTGTTATTTTAAAATGTTCTATATAAAATCTCTAAAAATATTCATTTTGAAAATGTTTGAAAGAAATTAGAATTGGATAAAAATTTCCATTGTAATTAATTTTGTTACAAATAAATGCATCCATAAATAATTTTTTTAATACGAACATTGATGAAAAATATATATATAATTTTCTTAAAATATTTAAAAATATGTTTTTAAGGTACCTAATGACATGATAACTATTGAATAAATGAAATTTTGAATAAAATCACATTGAATATAATTTTAAATTTTTGATAAAATATATATATTATATAGTTTATACAAAACAAAAAAGAAAACATGTTGTTAAAATAGCTTCAGTCTCAAATAAAGAGAATTGAGACTAGAAGTCCCTTAAATCGAGACAAGATCATCATATACAATCACTATCTAACTAAATAATAAAATTATATTAATTATTTACTTAATTAATAAACTTTTTCAATTTTATAAGTCATTTTATTTTATTTTTTATTATGTTAGATAAAATTAATGAAGGCAAGTCACATTGGGTGTTTTGATAATATTTGACACATTAGTAAAAAACAACTTCAGTACGTTTAATATAGTCAAAGATGAAATTATAATGTTATATATAGAATAATTGTTAATAAAAAATATTCATTTTATACATTAAATATTCTTTAAAACAAACAATAAAAGTCAGTTATGAAAAATTAATTATGTTGGAATCCTGGAGTTGTTAGGTCATGCACACACATGAGTAACGTTTCTATTTTTCAAGGAGCACGATGAAACGTTTTTTTGTATAATATTATCTTTATAGAATAATTATTATATCAAAAGTATAATATTATATATTTAGAAACACTTATACAAACCCGAACACTGATTCCCTAAAGAAAAATGAATCAAATTGCATCATGGAGGTGGTAATCCACATATAAGCATGATCAAAATAATCATTTATTAATCGATGGACATGTAAAACAATTAATGATATATTATCCTTAATAATTATAATTTTTTACAATAATAAGACTTATATATTAAATAAATAATTATATCCACAAATGAGTGGATGTGATGGTATAATAATTTCATTAGTTCGTGAGGCGTTATTGCACCATACATGCGTATGATAGTTTCATTTAACATTTGATTGAAGATGAGATAAATATATGTTATTCTATTACTATAATAAAATCTCAATATATGGAATATATTGATGTTATTATTTTATCAAGGTTGTAAAATATTTTAAGGTTGTTAATGTATAAATCAAATGAAAATGCTTGATTAGTTAATTTACCTCTTCACCAGACATCCTCTCTTGGATTATACATAAAGCATTTTTAAGATGGTTTTGTGATAAAGCTAGGGCCTCTCAATTTTAGAGAGGGTTGTTAGGAAGGGATTTGGGTAATACTTGAAAGAACCAAAATTCTCTTTAAGTGTAGATAAAAGTGGAGAGATGTGTCATTTTATATGTGGGGATGACATCACATTTTAATTTTTATAAAAAATTTAAATATATTAATAGATTACTAATGAAAATTGGATCCAAAATAGAAAATTTCTAAATCTTAGATGATATAGGGTCTATACATGACCAAAAAAAATAATTTATAGGTGTTTCAAGGTCCACTATTATAAAACATGTTTTTAACGTTATTGACCTTTATTAGTGCTAAAACAAGCACAGATTAAGGGTTCCATTTATCAAAACCATATTTTTAGCACTGATAAAGGCTACCAATTATCAACACATTTGTTTTATTATTGATAGAGGTATATATAAAATTCTGTAAGTAAATATAAAAATTATTTCCTCTAAAATTATTAAATCAATTATTAATTAAATATTTATTGATCAAAATGAATGAATTTATTATAGTATAAAAAATTATAAAAAATAAAAAATAATATATTTTAAATATATAGATATTTGCAGAATAAAAACTAAAGAAATAAAATTTTAAAATATGTAAATTGATAAAATATTTATACATTTATTAATTAGATAATTGTTGATAATGTTATTAAATAGTACATAGTAAATAAATAGATATCTATGAATGTATATAAATATAATTGATATAATACACAATATTGCTTTATGCATAGTGTAATGGACATAATTGATTAATGTCAATTTATTTTTCACATTAACATATTTCAAAAGTGTGTTATATTGATTTCACATATATGTAATTAATCCATTTTTTTACAACACACAGACACAAATCTTTTTTGTTTTTTTCAATGACTATTTATTTTTTTTTCTTTCAATTTAACTAATTTTTCACATTCATGCACATAAGATTAAATATTAATTTATAATGTTTAAACTATATTTATAAATAAATATTTTTAAAAATGTTCTATTACTATATTTATACATTTATATATTTATAAAAATAAATAAAAAAATTATTTTTTGAAACATTATTCAAATAATTATAAATAAATTCTAAGATATATTTTAATAATTATAAATAACTATTTTGATCAATTTAAATATTTATCAAATTTATAATAAATTTATTTGTATGCTGAATATATTTACTATATATATATACATATTTAATATTTTTTATATATAATTATGTAAATATATATAATGATTTAAACATAATTTTTAAAACAAATTATTATTCTCAAAAACTAAAAATTACATACTTAAATTATTATAAATTTATATTAAATATATGTAAATAAGGAATATATTTTCTCAATATATATATATATAATTATATATATAATTTTACAGTTATAATAATAACTATAAGTCATTTGTCACCAATTTGTTTCATGCACTAATAAACGTGTCACGATCTATTTAAAAATAATCTAACCAGTCACGAACCGATTACATTTCATGGTGATTTATATAGAATACAACCTCAACTAGTGCTCCTCCTCGGTTAATCTAAGATCAAATCAAGCCTTGAACAAATCCAAATCATAAAAAATTCATGGCTTGAACGAATCCAAGGATTGACCATAAGTATTTCTCTACTTTCAGTTACAGAAAATGGGTTTGTAAATCATAAATGGATTCGATAATTGTGTGGATATTTCAAAATGATGAGTGATGTGAGTTATCCATTTTTGATATTTGGATGTGGTGATTTTCCTTTTTGAGGCTTGAAATTTTTAGACTGCCAATGAGCTATACTGTGAGACGTCCCAGCTTTTCACCTTGGCCATATGAGCATATATATCCTTAGAAATTTCTAATGTGATTTATTTTTTGGGATTTTTTAACTACACTTTTATAAATGTGAATGTGTAGATAAATTGTGCTTTGTTGTCATTGGGTTAATGGGGGATTTAACCATAAGGTAGACATCTCATCCCATCTAAAATTGTCAATATTATATATATATATATATATATATATATATATCATTTATATGATGGTGGTTGGTTAGCATGTGAGACTGCTTCATGGCATATTAAACTGGCTATTTATTTTCATATTTGCAGAGTAGTGAATTTTTATGGGGAGTGATGTTTTATAGATCTATTAATTTTGTAATTCCACATAGATTTCTTAGTGAAGTAAGGGTAGTCCACATAGAAAATGTGACCTCACATGAGTAACTCCATCCCAATAGAGGCTAGTGTGTAAGTGATAGATGTTTAAAGGGTTGGTGTGATTTTATCTCATATTTGGAATATATCTTTTTGATGTGTATTATTTATTTATTCCAATTTACTTATGGACCTCCATAGAATCCCATGGATGGGTCAATGTGTATTATAATTCCTCCCTTGAATCCTCCATATTGGTAGACCAAATGTGATGTCTTACCAAAAATCCTTGGGATTGTTTTGTGTGGTGATGTGATATCCTATGTGTCATTAAATGTTTTCGAATATTTGAAATACCATAAATATTTAAAGTAATAATTCCATAAATCTTTACACCACGTGTTCCCAAAAATAAAACAGAGGTTATCAAATTATATATATTATAAATTTTTTAAGTATTCATTATTTTAGGATTACGATTATTAGTTCAACCACTTGAAATATCTCATTACCATCCATGTATATGAAATAAATCATTATTGATGAAAAAATTTTATCATTACATTTTTATATATTCTAGTTGATTGACTGATAGTTTATTATACTTGTTTTCCATATCATTCTTTCTTATTACACCTTAATATATTATATTATATTTTAATTTATTTTGGGTATTTCTAAATACTTTATGTGTGTCAAAAAAATTATAATTTCAATTTATTGCTTAAGACTTATCCACATCTCTTTTATAGAAAACTGTCATTCACCTCAGTTTTATCTTCCAAATAGTTATTGCATTTCGTTTCTTGAGACTCGTCCCCCATAAATTTTTTATTTAATGAACTACTCTGAATAGTAGTCCTCTTGTGTATGAATACAAAATATAATATTTCAATAATCATAGGTTCATGTCTATAAGAGATGGGGGTTGTGTGTCAAACAACAAAATGTAATGATAAAGGTTCATGAGATGAGGTGATGAGTATGAAAGTTGCCTATAACATCAACCTTTAAAAAAAATCAATGGGTAACACCTTCCATATTGTTTTAATTGTTTTATCAAATTCAATTACCCATTTTCATCAAAGCAATATAAAAATCATTGAAATAATCAATTATTGGGTTTCTGTTATTATATTTTTCTATTTCTATCACATTTGATAATGAAATCTTAAGTGTATTTCTTTATTTATTATAGAGAATTAATATTTTATGTATCAAATTAGATTAGTATGAATAGAAAATGGATTCACAATAATTTTTTAATAGACGAGTATGAAGATATATTTAACGACATTATCATGTTTTCATGATACCATGCATATGACCATTTCCAATTCTATATCTGTTTCTACATTGTTGTTATTAAAGAAAAATTAGCTGACAATAATTATAAGAAAATTTGATTTGTCACATAATAGATCCGATCAATAAATTTCGGACTAAACTTTGGGAAAAACTGAACATACAGAAGGACTAAAAAGATACAGTGGTTCATGAATAATATGATATACATACTAGTGTAAATGATGATGGAGAATGCAAGGAAGAAATGACAGTGAAAAATGAAGATGAACTTCATGATTGTATAATTTTGTTTTAGAAGTATAATAGTCATTCCATGAGACCATTGTATTTTAGTTTTACTAATTAAAACACTTTTTTATTTGTATATAATTTGTATAATTATTAATTCGATATCAGATGGAGTGAGACAATCATTATAGAACAACATGGTCTCCTAAATGCTATGCTACAAGAAAAAAATGAATTACCATGTCAATCATATAACACTACAAGAATTATATTTTAAATGGGGATGATATATATTAAAATGAATTCTTGTGAAAATTATTTAATATTATTTCACAAGGACCATGAATCACTCATAAAATATCTTATGTGTGTCACATATCGATATAACCAAAATAAATCATGTCTTTAAAAATATGTATGTTAAAATAAAATAATTCTATAATTTATAAGACTATATAGATGTTTTGGAACTATGAGACAATTGACATGGCATACCGATACGTAAATAAATATTGGGAACCTATGTCATCTAGAAGATTCTCCTCTATTGAAGAAAATTTGAATATGAGTATCCAAAATTTGGATCTCAACCAAAAAACAATCAGCATGCATTATCTATTGATGAAATAAACCTTTTGGTGTACAGAGTAGTACTAATAATACATGGCCTTTCATTTTGGAAAATTATAACATTTCACCGTGGTTATGTATAAAGTGTAGTTATATAATATATTCTCCACTTATATCTGGACCAATGAAACTCGTTAATCATATTTGATATCTATTTGGATCCATTGATTTATGATATGAAATTGATGTGGGATGCATGTGAAAAAATGTATTATTCTCATATAATTTAATAATTTACATTGAGGTATATATTATATGGGATGATAAATTACTTCCCCTCTTATGGTAATTTATCAAGCTATATCATTAAAGGAATTTTGGAGTGTCACATTAGTGAAAAACACCTACACTCAGTCCAGTGGAAACATTTCTTGAAGACTATTTTTTTAGGACATGCGATTTTTCTACAATGACAAACATATTGTTCATATATAGTATCATTATTCAAGAATATTGAACGTGGTACAACACTATATCTAATAAGAGGTTATCATCTATTCTATAATGTAAAAGATATTGACATTTTTTGGGTAAACAATTTTCAAAAACCCTTCTGAAATCCTGTTTCAAGAAGAGATAATGTTTCATTGAATTTACGTATTGGAATTGAATGTATGTCCAAAATTTATTTGATGACATGCATATAGGGAAAAAATAATTTTACAGTGTTTTGGGCATAACTATGAATTTTCCTAGAAAACTCAATATGGCATCATGGCTAGGATGGGCAAGATTGAAATAGGGATAAGAGAATATTTGGAACTGAGGAAGGTTATATGGAATATTATTCTTCCTCCAGAAGATTACACTAAATAATGAAAACATGGAACTAAGTCCAGAATGCATACAACAATGATAAAATGGTGAATACCTAATACATATTTAATTATTTTTGTCAAAAATTCATATAATATTTGTATGTTATATTCCTGATCATTTAAATCTAATACGTATTTTTTATTTTATACATTTTTTTGGGAATTCATATTGATTCGAAAATATTAGTAGAAAAACCAATGACATTGAAATCCCGAAGTGTATAGGAAGACCAAGGTGTCATTGTAGTGACTTCTTGTGGTATAATGGTCACATGAGCTTCTTCTACACTTCTGGAATTTATCATTGAGAATAATTATTTATCTATGAACATCGTGTAAATATACAGTGATTGTATTTTGTTAAATAAATGAAACATAAATCATTTTAACATTAAAAGTAATGATTTTTTGGAGTCTTTCGGAATTATAGGAATCATTCAAACGTCAATCTGACACAAAAAATGTTCAGTATAACTCCAAATGTTTTTTAGATAAAATTTTAATTAATTTTAGCAAAAAAGAGAGCTCACATTCTAAAAACCAATAAAATACATTTATATTGTTTTGATACATTATGAAGTATATCCATGACTCATTTTAATGTGTATGAATCGGCTACACCTCAATTTGTTACATGATGTGGCCACTATAACATAAAGTGTTCGTAATCAGTTTAAAATTGACATATTAGTTCAAAATATTCAACTCACTAAAAATAAATAAAATCCATATAGATTTTATTAATATCTTGGGAAAACAATTTATATGTTATTTTTGATGTGTAGGAATTAGTTTCATATAAAACTAATACACGAGGTGATCTTAATGAGTCAATGTGTTTGTTTTCAATTTAAAGTGGAATTTTAGTAAAAAATAAAGGTGACATTAGCAAAACAAAAAATCCATTTTAATTGTATTAATAATTTAGTGAAATTATTATTAAGTCATTTGAGAGATGTAGTAATCAACCACACCTCGGTCTGATGCACGGTGTGATTGTATGACAGTAATTGCATCTATTTATTTCAAATTGACATCGTCTTTTTTAAAATTGTAAATAACCCACTCTAAACCCCAAAAGTGTATTTATATTGTTTTTATAATTTAGTAAAATTTTATATAATCCATTAGTGATATGTAGGAATCAGCTAGACTTCAATCTGATACACGATGATTCTGGTGTGACTCAATGTGTCCATTATAAACTTAAAATTTAAATTTTAGTTAAAAAAGTGTCACTCACTGAAAAAAATCCAATAGGCTCATATTTTCTTGATAATATAGTAAACTATTTAGAATCCATTTTTATGTGTTTGAATCAGTTTCACATCATACCACTACATAATGTGAACATTATTAGTCAAATTGAATGATTCAAGTTTAAAATGAAATTTTAGTTAAAAATGAAACATAACTACTTAAAAAACATTACATTTTTTATACTTTAATAAAAATATCCAAAGTCATTTGAGATGTTAATGAATTAGCGTCAACTCAATCTGATGCATAGTATGACTTGGATGACTGTACGGGCATCTTTATATTTAAAATTCACAACAATTTTAGAATCCTAACTTTCACAAAATAATGAAAAACATTAATATTATCTTGATACATTGTAAAAATGATCCATATGTAATTTTTGATGTGTAAGAATTATCTGCACCTCAATAAGATACATGATGTGACTGATGTGATTCAACGTGTATGTTATAAATTTAAAATAAAAATTTTCGTTTTAAAAGTACTAGTAAATGAATAATATTATAAGAAGAGATAATTTCTAAATAATTTATGAAAAATATTCCAAATTAAATGATGATTTATATGAATTGGTTACAAATAAAACTATTATATGATTTTATTAGAATGTGTCGAAGTGCATGTTTCATATTTAAAAGTATATTTTAATTAAAATTATAAGTGATGTTTTGAATACAAAGAAAAATATTTTGTATTTCTTTTATATATTAGAAACAATATCCATATGTCGTTTGATACATGTATTAATCATTCTATACTGAATCTGACAATTGGTGTTACCGGTATTACTCAATGTGTGTCTTTTTATTTAATATTGAAATTAATTTTAAGAAAATAGACTAATGACCTACTCAAAACTGATAAAATGGATTCATATTATATTGATACATTATAAATAAATTTAATAAGTCAATTTTTAAATGTAGTAATTATCCTCACCTCAATCTCATACATGATGTTCCCTGTATGAATCAATGTTTCTATTTTTAGTTTAAAATTGACATTTTAGTTTAAAAATTGTCACTATCTAAAAACTGGTCGAATGATCACATATTTAATTGAAAGATTAAAAAATATTTATATAGTATTTTGGTTATGTAGAAATTAGTTTCAAATAATACCGACACTTGATGTGATAATAATGAGTTAAAGTGTGTGTTTCCAATTTAAAATTACATTTTCTTGAAAAATAAATGTGACATTTTCAAAAGTTGAGAAACAAATTTATATAGTTTTGATACTTTGGGAAAACTATATATAAGTCATCTGATAGGTGTTGTAATATTTTTGACCTCAATTGGATGAAAAGTGTTACCAGTATGACTCCAAGTGCATTTTTAATTTAAAATAGACATTAATATTAGTAAAATGGACATCCAACCTACTCAAAAGTAAAAAAACACAAACATGTTATTTTGATACTTTTTGATAACGATCTATAAGTAATTTACGACATATTGGAATCATCCTCACATAAATCTGGTACATTATGTTCCTAGTATGATTCAAAGTGTCCATTATCTGTTTAAAATTGACCATTTAGTTGCAAAAGATTCTGTCACTAAAAAATGATCATTAAATCTTGTAATATATCTTATAATTACTTATTTAATTTTTATAAAGATAATTATTCAATATGAAAAATATATTGTATGAAAAGGAATAATCATCCAAAAATCAATATGATACATTGTGTTCATGGTATGACTCAACGTCCAGTTTAAAAATAAGAAGTTTTGTTAATTTGAATCCTTATATAATTACATACATATGAGTTATATTTCATATTGGTGTTTTATTTTTGTTTATTAGGGGGGTTTTGTATTGAAATAGCATGATTAGATTCTAGGATCAAAATAAAAAAGAAACATTGATGATTGTGAATGTCTGTAAAAAAATTTACTTATTTAAGTGTATAAACAAATGTTATAAATGTTTATAATATTTTTTTTTCTTGTATTGGTGTTGTAAATTTCATTTCATTTAAATTATTTTTTTGTACTTTATAATTTTGTTATGGTGGTGTTTCTAGTGCTGCAGTGTGTTGTTACATCATATCATAATGATATTGGAGTCGGCTATTACAATACACTGCATTATGTCCCTTTATCAACGTTGTTGAAATAACTAACAAATAATTCCTTTATCAATTCTTCTGAAATCACCGATAAATCATTATTTTATCATCACATTTAATAGTGATTATAATTATTCCCTTTATTAGTGCTTTTAAATTTTCTCATAAAGGTACCCATTGTCATTCTAAGAAAGCACTAATAAAGTATCCCTTTATCATCGATTCTTTTGCTCTGATAAAAGATAAGGACTTTTAATCTCAATAGAGTTTCCAGTGCATTAATAGAACTGATAAATGTTATTTTTAGCTGTGTTAATGTTTAATTTTCTAGTACTGTTCATTTGAACCATTATAACTTATGTTTCTCCAACTAGTAAACCTATTTTAAACTCAAATGTTGTAACATTTTTTTATTGTTATTATTATTATTTTTGAAAAAAAAACTATGTAAAAATTATTTCTAAAGATTAATTATTTTGATTAAAAATATGGAATCCATTTTGTCAAATTATAATCATTGAATTCATGGAAATTAATTAAAAATGAAACCTAAAAATGAAATGTGAATCAGTTTTTTAAAAAGAGTTTTTAAAGTACACTTTATTATATACCAAATAGAAGTATAAGATTAATTTGAAAGACCAAAATTGTATAATTAATAATATAATTGAAACAATTTTTCTTTAAATCCTTTTTTTTAAAATAGTACATTATGAGGGATTGAAATGAGAAGAGAGTTTTCAATAAAAATCAGTATATTCACTATTCATTGAGAAATAAAACATTTAAATAAATTATCAAATATTCATCCTCAAATAACATTAAAATCATGAATTAAATAATATATTTTGATTTTAAAATTATTATTTTATAATATAGAAAATTATATTGTTAATAAATCAATTTAATGAATGAATAATAATTTATTTATAAATAATGTTTTTTCTTGTTTTGATTGAAAAATTAACTAATATTTTTATAATAAATATAACTCTGTATATTATAATTAATTTACATTAATAATACATGAAAATTATTTATATTATTATTATCTATTTTGTTACGATTTCCTCCTTTTGTATATTTTTTCTCAGTTGTTTTTACATAGACAAGTGGTGATATGTTTCCTTCCTATCAGTTTCTAATTTAAATGTTTCTTCTTCAATAATATGATTTTTTTACAAAACCATAATGAGGTGAATTACTTTGTTTAAAAATACAATCTCTCAATGGTTATGAATCTATAAAATATATTCCTCATAATGAAGGAATTCTTCTAACTGAACTACATTATGGATCAATATAATATATGCATCAAATACATATTTTCTTAACAATGAAACACTAAATACATAATGTATCTAAGATAAACTAAAATTAAATTTCATTAAAAATGATAGTGATATGAATTTATATAGGATTTCAGATTATCCAACATACCTTTTAATGAACTTTCCATTTTCAGCAAAGCACATAACAATTTTCTATAGAGACACATTACTAAAAAATGAAAACTTACCACAAAATAATGGTCCCTCCACTTGTTATCTATATGGAATTTAAACATTATTTAATCTATCTACATGTTCTTTTGAACTACATTAAGTTTTGAAACCATTTATTCTACAAATAATTACAATATCCCCATAAATTATGATATATTTATCTATAGAAAAGATATAATTTATTTTGTAGCTTACAATAGACACAACATAGAGTTTAAATAAACCTTCATAAACTGTTAAAATATTATAATTTAATGTTATATTTATCTCATTTCGATTGGATTGTTTTGTATGAATAGGGTCAAATAAATTATGAAAGTTTTATTATTTTCATATGTATAAAATAAATTCTTTTCATATAAATTAACTAAAAATAAAAATAAAAATCAATTGAAAATAAATGAAATGCTTCAATAAAAAATTATTTTTATGCACATAATGTATTTTTATTGGAGTTGTTTCCCTAGAACCAATTTATGTATACTTTATGATTATCTATATTCATATTTATTAATATTTATAAACACTTTATCACATTTCTAATGTTTTTATACGTAACATAGTATGTGTTAATTTTTTATGAGTATTTGTCACTCTAAAGGGTCATACATGTTCCACACTTTGAGGAGAATACCAATGTTCCATGACATAATTATTAAATATATGTTCCATAGATGGATGATATAATTTTAGGGACTCATGTTATTCACACTATCAAGGGTGGATACTCATAGGCCATTGAGGGACCTTCTCATGGTGTACACCCTTAATAATCCAGTGTAGGAAATTTTGAGAATGAGACTCACCAGCAGGAAATCCGATTTATGTGTACTTTATGATTATAGAAACTCATAGTTTTTTAATTTAATAAAAACTTTATCATGTCATAATTGTTCTTATCTGAAACATATTATGTGATAATTGTTTATGAGTACATGTCACAATAAAAGGTCATACCAGTTTCCCACTTTGAGGTGAATCTAAATTTAATAATATTATTAATGAGTATTATGAGTCACATACTTTAATGTATTAATGAAAACAAAGATGAAATATTTTCGTGATGGGGTTGGAATCCATGGGTGCATTTGAAATAATTGTATATTAATAAATAATGTGAGAGAAGATTTTTCCTTTCTATTATTTAACTAGAGTTTATATATCATTCCCATTTAATGGATGTGATATAACATAAATAAATCTATTATCATAGTTTTATATGTGAATGTTTCATTTTTAAATAATTGAATAAAGAGAAATAAAGAATATAGGTTTATAGAACTAGCTTTCAACCTTCTTGATTAGAGATATCATGATAAAAGGATTATATTACAATGTAGGCATCAGTATGATGTATTATGTCATTACTGTTCTTTCTATATTGGATTCTTGGCATGTTTCTAGATTCTAACCCTGTAGTCTAGGCTGATTTTCCAAATTCCACTAATAAAAAGGCCAAGAGGTTCACATAATAAGATCGTCCAGAATCTCATTTAAATAATATATAACTTATTAACTATTCAAAAAGTTAGATAAATTTTATTCCCACTCATGGTTTAAAAATTATTCATTTTTTATCACATATTCTTCAACTCCTATTATTTGATAAAATATAATGCTAGTGTAATATTTCATAAATATTTATTTGTATTTAGTAAATATAATATTTAATTTTTCTTTGAAGAATAATTTTTTAAAATTTAATTATAAAATAGTTTATCGTTATTCAATGCCCAATAAATATTGTGGAGGAATGGAAAACTAATTTTAAATGGCATAATGATCAGTAATATATATTTAATAATAATTTATTAAATAATATTTAATTTTATTTTCATGTTAAGCACTTGTTGAGAAATGATAATAATAATAATTTTATCGACACCAGTTTCCGCATGGATTAAATAAATATTAAACTAAACTAGTGAAAATATTTATTTCTATTATGTAGTGATATAAGAGCCAAATTATATTATTTTCCAAGAGATCCAACTCAATTGTTTGTTGTTCACAAGGAATATGGAGAATCCACTCAAGCCTTAGAGAGATCCCTTCTCCAAGAATTGACCCCAGAAGAGTTATCAATATTCTCCGACCTTCCACTCTCATGTCAAGAGAAATCGAGGATACCACTGTGGATGCGATATTCATGGTGATCAAAGGGAAATAATGCAACTGATATGATCTATAGTGATAGTTCCTAATGGTTATTATGACAAAGTTTAGTGATTTTGGAAACACATGTGGATCATCGATAGAGAGAATCTTCACATTATTCCTCCAAAAAAAGGAAGGTACAACGTAGATCTACTATAATATCCATCAATGAGGAAATACTTAATACAAGGCAATTCTTTCATTGATTAAATTAATTATAAATAATACGTGATGATCTGGAACTTTGTCCCTACATTCTAAACCTTATCTATTTTCTATGATTCAATTTCAATGATTATGTGGTTAATCATCTTTTAAATCTCCAATTGATTATTGATCACGATTAGAAGAAAATTTGGTCATGACCCATTTCACACATCAGATGTTCCTAGAACCATAAATTCGTTTTAGATCTGTAACATAATTATTTATAATTTTTAAATGATCATCGATTGATTTACATTTTTTTATTTAGTTTTCAATTCAATTTTAATCGTTATTTAAATATAATTGTGATATATTATTCTTCCTATTTCATTTCTTATAAATCTAATAAAATATATTAATTTTTTGTAGAAAATAAATTTAAAGACATAGTATAGAGGTTCCATGATTTCTATCCAGATAACACAAGAGAAAATTCCATGTAACACAGGTTTATGTCTTGTATCCCACATTTATGAGGATTACTAATGTATTCATAGATGGTCCATGAATATTCATACAAGGTCTACATGACTGGTGACCATGTAACTCATAGACCACTTGCCGTATAGACCTTGCACATGCTGTCTACACAATCTTTTCTGAGGCACGGTTTACAGGTTTTGTAACGATCTAAAATTCATGTGGATTTTTTTTCTAAATACATGGAAATTTTACGAGTCCATGAAAATTGATGGCACAATATTCTGAGGCCCGGTGTGCCCGAAATCAATTTCTAATGTTTTGTTTGGGTACATTCAATAAACATACGAGTGAGTTTTTTGTAACTTTTGAACCGGTGCTCGGAATTTAAATTAGATGGCACCATAGACCATGCAACACCAGTATTCTCTTGAGTAAACTTTAACTTTGACGGTAGTACGTCGATTTTAAAATAATGTTTTTGGGTTTTTTTGGAAAATTATAAAATAAAGTGAGCTTCACATTATTTTTTATTTGAACATCCATGTGGGTGTTTGGTGGTTAAAACCTTGTCATGGACATTGGAGGTAGGACCACCACACCTTATCCTCCCATGAAGGTATGGTGGTGGGGTCCACCTGAACCTATCCTTGTGTGATAGGTTATGTTGTGGGGACCACACAGGGCTAAACCCCCTATTGATGGTGGAGAGTAAAACCTTTAATCTCTCCCTCACTAAAGAGGGAGAGCCTCTTGACCTACACTAATTAATGGGTGCCAAATTCCCTAATTAAATTGTGCCAACACTCGTGAATTAGTTAGGGGATGCAGGTTATTAATTCACAATTTGTTTTTTTTGTGCCAGCAACAAAATAATAGACAAAATCAATCTATTATTATTTTGATTGGAATTTCTCATTTGGTGGAGCTTGGGAAGAGAAGATCATGGGAGAAAAGTTCATCCAACAAAGATCGCTCCACTGATGAAGAGCGTCGGCCTTATTCGAATTATTCCCTCGGATCCTACCGACATGGGGAATCTTCAACGAACCAACCCTCTGCATCATCGTCAATGAGACGATGTATCTTGGGATTGGGAGTGCGTGGTGGACATGACGAACGAAGAACACCGTCGTCTTCTTTCCACGATTTCAACTTTGATGACCGATATTCTAAGGTAGGGGGTTTATTTTGTGTAACATTCCTTTTATGTTTCTCTTATTCAGATTGGAAATGAATCATTCCGCGGTTGTAAAAAAATTTTTGTTCATCATTTATACTCTTTGGTGAGCCTAGTGTTACCACCCTAAACATGGAGAGAGTGGGCCAATCCAACGACCCCTCTGTAGTGCTTGTTTTTGTTGTTTCTCAGCATGGGGATGATGTTGTGTTGAAGGTGACAAAAGAACAGGAAAAGTTCATCCTTCCCGCGGCCTCCGAGAACTGAGCCACCCCCACGGAATTCTGGTGCCCTGACAAAGACATTTATGTGGGCCTAACCAATGCCGGCCTCCCGTGTGCCCGACCGCACCATCGCCAACCTCCTTCGCACCTCGACCGAAACCCTCCGACCCAGGCCGGCTATAGTCGTGCCGAGCCGCACCTGCCCGAACCGCGTAGGCCCAGCCGCTCAGCCTCCCGACCACCTATCAGCCAGGCCGCTCCCTGCCTGAACTCCCACCGGCCCTCCTGGTGCCCTGCCCACCTGCCTGTCGGCACGCCTGGCGCCCCACCCGGCTGCCTCCCAGCCTGGCCGGGCCCGGCCCTCCCGCCTCTTAGATGCTCGGCCTGCCGAACTAGCTTGTAACCCCGCTCGTGGCGCCCTGGCTGAACCAGCCTGGCTGTGCCCTCTGGGCCGATCCGCGTCGGGCCGCGCCCTTGTGACTCTCTAGGCAGAACCGGCCCCTAGCCTGGGCCGAACCGGCCTTGCGGCATGCTGGGGCTGTGCCCAGCATACTGGGAAGAACCTAATAGGGTGGCCCACCCACTGGTCCGGGCCCAAACCAACAGGTCTGATCAGGTCGACCGAGACCGGGTAGGCCAAGACCAGGTGGGGCCATGTCGGTTCGACTCGGTCGGACCAGACCCGGGCCCACTACTGACCCTTTACATTCATTGGCCATATCTTTTGCACAAAATGATTGTTTGATGAACCCTCAGCGGTGTTGGTCTTCATGGAGTGTGACAGTCCCATTGAGTATACCCCACTGGTGTTCGGAGTAAAGTTGAGGTACAGTCAGGTTAGATCGTACACGAATCCAACTAGGCCCCCAGGACTAAATAGCTAATATCTCAAAGACCGGTCATCTTATTGATGCACTTTTTGTTGTTTTATGACCTCTATGACAGTATAGACCATTGAGATACTTCTTCGTGGGACTTCGTGGTAGTTGGAGTATCAACTAGTAGCTCGTGGAGCAGATTTTCTCGGAGACGAGAGTGCGTAGTGTGGATACCTAGTAGCAGGCTGAGACCTGACGACTGCTGACCAATTCGACAAAGGGTGTTTCATCTAGCCCAATGGGGAGCGCCCTATGGTCATTTCAGACCCACGGTGGGGAGCACCTTGGTGTCATGGAAAACCCATGGTACTCTATAGGAGGAGTACCTTAGCAGGCTACAAGCGGGAGTGCCTCTGTGTGAGCGCGGCAGAACCATGGTGGGGAGCACCACTGTGTGAGCATGGAAGACCCACGATACTCGATATGAGGAGTACCTCAGCAGTCCAAGGTTAGTGGAAATCACCTATGTGTGATGCAGTAGGCCCACTGTACTCAATTGAGCATGAGTTCTCTAGTAGTCATGGTTTTGTTAATTATAATCCTGGTTTGAGCTGAGTCAGTAGCTTTTTTTACCTCATGATTGAGATGGATTACTTGATAACGTATATATATGTGTGGGCATATAACTATGTTGGGTTATCTATTGATTTCATACATTGTGGTTTATCCTTGTTGGATTTTGTGAGAACTTGAGGGTCTTAGGGTCCATACTAAGTATCTTTATACTGACCCATGCATGGGCTATGCCCGCACCTCATTGTGTTGGTTGCAGATGACGAACAGTGCTGACTGAGGCTGAGAGTGTCAGGACTAGACGGTACCCAAAGGTGGACCATATGACATGTCGGTATGTGTAGGAGACTGGAAGACATGGTGAGTTAAGAAGGATATCTGTACATACTATTCAGATAGGATCCGCAATGGACTATCCCAGAGCATCTCTTCACTTTTCATCTGTTTTTTCCTTTTCAGTGGTACTTGTTAGCAGTTGTACTTGTATTTTATTGTTTGGCTTGTATTATGGCCCCTTTACTTTCGTGACTCTTTGTATACAATTTTAATCAGTGTTTTGCTTCCAGATCGTAATCTGTTGTGTGTGTTTTCATGTTTTAAAGCCAATTCCTACCCAGTTTAGGTATTTACTATGACATCCCACCTTTTTATCACAAAACCATTAATTACATTATATAAAATCGAGGATCGTAAAGGTTTAGTGTCTTGGAAATAAGGAAATTGATACATGACAACATAACCATTATTCTTATAAACTTGAATGGCTTATTCATTTGTGCAACCTATGTTCATTACTGCATCTCATAACCTGGGAGCATAATCAAAGGAAAGGGTGAGCAGAAGGCCTAGTAAGAGAAACAAGGGAACATTTTACATTTGAACTTAAGATACATCAAATGACATGAAAAATAACTTTAAGGCATGAGAAAGAGATCATGAGACATATCATAGTAAAAATAACGCGTTTCATAACTTGAAGATGTGGCTACAACATTTAACATAGACTATAATTTCCTTTTCACCAAGGTCCATCTCCAAGGTGTCATTAAAAATTACCAAGGTTATTCACCAAGGTGTCGTTAAAAATGGTCATCCATAGAGATTAAGTCTTTACCCAATGCGTTGGAGAGCTATCAGGGAGAACACATAAATTTTATTTTATTATCATGAGATCCACATATATAATCATCAAAAAGTTCATAAATAACCCACATAGCATAAAATACATGGGTTTCATTTCATAATCATAACTTTTTAAAAACTGCTTTAAAGACATGATCATTATGTCACTTTAAACCCACAGAAAAAGGAAAGCAGATTTCATGCATGTAAGTCCCAGAATTAAGATAGAACATTTTTTTATATATGTGAATACCCATATATAAGAAATAGCTTTGATTATTCACTTAATAAAGAAATTGAATTTGAGAAAAAGAGAGAGACATTTTGAGACAAAAATTCTACAGCATAACGACTTTGTTATAGGGTTTTAGAAAATACAGAAAAGATAGGGGACATGGGTAAGCCACTCATAAACGATCCATAAAACATTATATGGACAGAATATAATGGATATAAGAACATGGTATTGATATTTGAATGACATACCATATGAAATGAAAATCGTGAAAGGAAGAGAAAAATAAGATTTCTCTTATGAGAATTCAGCAGCCTAACAACGTCACTTAAAACTTCAACAAAATGAATTGACAAGATCAAATAGGGTGTCTCATCATATGAGAATAAAAAATCTGTATGATAGATATATATATCATACCCCAACATAATAAAAGGATCTTGAAAGACTTGACATGAAAATCGAACTGTAAAATGTGAAGGGTGAAAGAATCCCTTAAAATTTTGGCAGCCTAACGACACCACATAATCATTCTTAAAATGAATTGATGAGAGAAATATGGGGACTCTAAACATATGGACATGAATATGACGATAGGATGAATTTAAAATAACATCCCCAACATAAGAACATGAATCATAAAAGATATTATATAAAATAGTGTACTTGGAAAGAAAGAGAGAGGCAGGATCCCTTACATTGAAGAGTAACTTTGAAATCATAAAGTTTGGGACCTTGGGAGGCTTGAGGGAAAATGAAGAGGACTACTTTGGAGGTAAGGAGACCAGAACTTCATTGCGGAGGATTTTGTAATGGAAAGGATGAGATAATGGCTTGGTATATATAGGGGAAGTGAGGGGACCAGGCATTAATGGCCAAGGGACACCTCATTGGTGGTATTGGAAAAACAAGTGGTATTTCCACATGATATTGGACACATGGGAGACCTAATACCTTATATTACTATTCATAAGTCGTTCATCCCTTAAAATATCTCATGACATCATCATGACGTAGTTATGATGTCATTAAACATACTAAAACCCTAAAACTGTATTTTTACAATTCACTGAAAATTCATCTTTTTCAAAAAACTCCCAAAATTTTACTTTAACATAATATCAATTCTATTAATTCAAAAATAAACTCAATTTTATAAAAATAATTTTCTAAATATTTATAATTTAATTTTTATATAAAAACACTATTCACATAAAATTCAATTTTTTCAAAAAAACCTCAAAAATTACCTTAACATAATATCGATGTTCAGAATTCAAAAATAATTTCAATTTTATAAAAATAATTTCCTAAATATTATTAATTTAATTTTTAATTAAAAAGCATTGTTCACCCGAAAAAACTAATACATGACTAATAATATCTGAAACAGTTATTTACTTACTTTATTGAATCATGTTTCTTAATCAAGGTTCTTATATTATATTAATACTTTCATTAATTAAGATTACTAATCCATTTGGTCACATTACTAATCCTAAGCGTAAAATCAGAATTCATAAATTACTATTCACCAAAAATTAAGATGATCTTATTAGACTCCAAATTTCTTACTGAACACATTTGCAGAAGACCATTTTTTGAAAATCATTACACATAATTAATTATTTAATGTTAAAAAAAATATTTTAAAATATCCCTTTTATTCAAATTCATCAATAATATACATCCTATATTTATCTGGACATTTGAAAATTTACAAACTTCACCATAAGACGAAAACCCAATTTTATTTATCTCAAAGGATTACCCAAAGCAGTTACGGTCTCCTAACATAGCCCCTTATAATCCCAGCATAGGACCTTAGTGTGAGGTGTGATAATGTGAGAGAATCTAAGGGCTTCTCGACCAACATTGCACGAGTAGTAATTTCTATCAGTTTGAACTTCTCGCAAAGGCGATTCCGTTCTAGCTTCACACGATGAAGTTTGGCTATGGTTTGGTGTAGAGAAAAGCCCAGTGGTGCTACCTCCTTCCCAAGTTCTGTTAGATGGACCTTGATTGGCCCGAGACTACTGGATGAGGCCATCAAATCTCCTTTCTATATTAATTAACCAAGATCACTTGTATTTAGAGAAAATAATCGCAACATTTAGTTTCCAACGATCATATTGGCCAATAGTCATATAATAGTCGAAACCCAACGGTCTCATTTTAATTATACTCATGTTATAAAATGAAACAGATTTGTTCAGTAAAAAAATAAAATAACACAAAAAATTAGGAAAGAAGATTTATTCAAAATTTCGAGTCGTTACATTCTTCCCCCCTTAAGAAATTGCGTCCCCACAATTATTAAAATTGGGCTTGGAAATTTCATTGAAAGTCCCACATTGGAAAAATACTCAGTAAAAATATTACTATAAAAGAATGAAAGGGATGTAAAAAGGTCACTCGAGTTAACCCATACTAGGATTCCATGTAGGGAAATACAGATATGGAAGAGAAAAAAAGGTCATATTCTGATGGAGAGTGATAGAAAACGTGATTAGGAGAATGTTAACCACAGGAAAATTACAAACTTATGATGTGTGTAAATGGTATTTGATTACCCCGTAGGAAACATAAACCAACAACGTTTTTGTTTTATGTTCCTTTTAATAATATTGAGGAATTCATTTACTACATAAAATGAGAACACAAGGAAATATACTTATCTTCAAGTAGAGTTTCATCCTTTAATAAGTTTCCACCAAAACTAATCTTTTCTACAAACGATGAGAATTCAAAAACACTTGGTCTCATAAAAACCACAAGAATCATCTTATATAGAATCACATATTCCACAAAATATTAACTATCTATTTCTTCTATAATGAGACATTATCCCAAAAACAGAAAGGGTAAGACAAAACAACTCTTCAAAAAGAAAGAACCCCATAGAAAGGGAAACTACTTTTAAATCTTCAAAATTCCATGGTACTACCCAAATCTTATCAAAGACCATTCCATAAATAATTGTCCTTAAAATTCCTCAAAATAAATCAAACTAAGATTGAATCCCAAATACCAGAAGCATTTGATAACATATTCTTCCAAGATAAACATTATCGTGCATCTCCAAACAACATCAACCAATTCTAACATATTATAAAAAAGTAACTAACATTAAAATATTTTCCCAAAGATAGGTTAATCACTTCCATAAGTAACTAAATTACTATATGTTCACCTTAAATTCATAGATTCTTAAAAATATAAGTCAGCCATTACTCCTCAATGAAAATACCATATTAATCTATTTACCTCGATCATATAGAGTTCCGAAAATAGTGAACGTCTTCAAAAATAATAATAATCTTTTAATCCTCTAATCAGATTTTTTTTTCAAGAAGAACAGCTTCACAACATCAATATGTGGTACATAACAATATATTTTTTCCTTAATGATATAAAACCAGCATAGGTAGTGACTCAATGTTCATAGAAAACATTAAAGATATGCTCATAGGGCACGAACTAAAATACTACATGACATAGAAAATTATTGCAAAGAAGTTACATGTACATTAGTCATCATGATCCATCTCAGCATTGGACTTTCATTGGTTCCCTGTCCTTGATGATTGTTGATGCTCATCATGCTACTCATCCCTTACAAGAGATCATTGCCTTGGATAATGTCCAACTTCTCCATATTTACGACATTGAAAAGTGTAAGGTATATTAGATCGAACCTTATCTCTATTCATCACTTTATCCATTATTTAAAGAAATTGGATACTTTATTCCCTATCACCCCACACATAAAACATATCCTTGTTCCTTTGTGACATTCTCCTTGGTGACCCTTTCAACACTTTTTTCACAAAGGAAATTGGGTCTTCTTTCCCTTATCATTTTTATCATATGAACATCCTTGAGACTTCGTCTTCTTCTTCCTTGATGAATTTGGGCATTCAACTAGGTACCAATTATTAATTATGATTTTTATAGATGTTTTGGTATAATCACAATATGTTCAACATGATATCTTGTTATCTCTATCATATTAATAGGGAAATCATCACATTTCCTCTCACATTGGATGATGGGACATGTTCTTCCATTTCTCGCCATTAATATATAAAATAATGTATAATTAGGGTGGCTTAAATACATAGCCAATAATCATGAAAAGGAAAATTATATCATAGAAGGGTAAAATTATAGAAGAAAAGTATACCCTAACTTGTGAATCCCTATGTTCCAATCTAGGTTATCCATGATCATATATTCTGATGTGAATTTTTATTTTATTTTATCTTTGTCCCTTTAATAATGGTATATACAAAGATTATGAATTTACCAAAGCATATCCCCCGGGAGTGTCAAAACAAGAGTGCAGGAAGGCCCATTGTCGTGCACCAGGTTACCCCGGGTCAAGCCCAAAACACCTTGTAAGAGTTTTCACTCCTAGGAACATATGTGCCAGAGCCACCTCCACTTGTTCGTATCCAGATAAGGATTTATTTTTTTGGAACCCACTTTCTCAATACTCAACAAAATACAAGGAAGATTTTCTATATTTAAATTTATCTATAGGGTTATTCCTAAATTTTTCATATCCTAATTTCCTCAAATAACTAAACCATCATTTGATACCAAATATGACATCCTGCCTTTTTTATCACATAAAATTTCATTACATTATACAAAACCGAGGATCTTTAAGGTTTAGTGTCTTGAAAACTAGGAACTTAATACATGACAACATAAAACATTGTTCTTAAAAACTCAAATGGCTTCTTCATTTGTTCATCCTAAGTTCATTACAACATCTCATAACCTAGGAGAATACATCAAAGGAAAGGGCAAACATAAGGCCCTATAAGGGCAACAAGGGAACATTTTACATGTGAACTTAAGATACATCAATAGTCATGATAAATAACTTTAGGCATGAGAGAGAGATCATGAGGCATAGAAAAATAAAAATAAAATGTCTCATAACATAAAGATGTGGATAAAACATTTAACATATGCAATCATTTCCGTTTCACCATGGTCCATCCCCAAGGTGTCATTAAAAATTACCAAGGTTATTCACCAAGGTGTCGTTAAAAATGGTTATCCCTAGAGATTAAGTCTTTACCCAATTCAATGGAGCTCTATTAGGGCCCACCCATATATTTGCATTTAATATCATGTTAGAAACATATATAATCATAAAAAAGTTCATAAACAACCCATAGAGCATAAAAAGACATGGGTTTCATTTCATAATCATAACGTTTTAAAAACTGCTTTAAAGACATGCTCTTTTGTCACTTTAATCCCACAGAAAAAGGAAAGATGGTTTCATGTAGGTAAGTCCCAGAATTAAAATAGAACATTTCTATATATATGTGAATACCCCTACAGAAGAAATATCTTTGAGTATTAACTTAATAAAATAAAATTATTTGAGAAAACGAGAGAAATTTTGAGATAAAAATTTTGCAGCATAACAGCTATGTTATAGGATTTTAGAAAATACTGAAAAGATAGGGGACATGGGTCAGCCACTCATAAATGATACATAGAAAATTAGAGGGACATAATGTAATGGAGATAATAAAATGGTAAGGATATTTTATTGACATACCATATGAAATGAAAATCATGAAAGGAAGAGAAAAATAATATTTCTCTTATAAGAATTTGGCAGCCTAACGACGTCACTTAAAACTTCAAAAAATGAATTGAAGAAATAAAATTGGGTATCTCATCATATGAACATAAAATATCAGTATTATGGATATAGATATCATACCCCAACATAATAAAAGGAACATGAATGACTTGACATGAAAATAGAACTTGAAAATGAGAATGGTGAAAGAATCCCTAAAAATTTTGGCAGCCTAATGGCGCCATTTAAACATTAATAAAATGAATTGATGAGAGAAAGAGGAGGTCTCTAATAAAATGACCATGAAAAGGACTGTATGATTAATATAAAATAACACCCACATCATAAGAACATGGAGCATAAAAGAAATTACATAAAAGATAATACTTGGAAAGAAAGAGAGAGGTTGGATCACTTACCATGAAGAGTAACTTCGAAATCTTGAAGTTTGGGACCCTGGGAGGCTTAAGGTCACCTTGGGAGGACTCCATGGGAGGTAAAAGACCATAAAATCTTTGAGGAGGATTTTGGAATGGAAAGGATGTGAGAATGTCTTGGTATTTATAGCGGAAGAGAGGGGACAAGGCATTAATGGAAAAAGGACACCTCATTGGTGGTATTGGCAAAATAAGCAGTATTTCCTAATGGTATTGGAAACTTGGGACACCTCATACCTTATCTTAATATTCAGAAGTCGAAAATACCTGAAAATATATCATGACATCATCATGATACAGTAATGATGTCATTAAACATATCGACACCATAAAACTGTATTTTTACTATTCACTGAAAATTTATCTTTTTTAGAAAACTCCCAAAAATTTACCTTAACATAATATCAATGCTCTGAATTAAAAAATAAAATACATTTTATAAAAAAATTTATTTAAATATTTTTAATTTAATTTTTTAATAAAAAACTCTTCACCGAAAATTCATTTTTTTCAGAAAAACCCCCAAAAATTACCTTAACATAATATCGATGTTCTGAATTCCAAAATAAATTCCATTTTATAAAAATAATTTTCTAAATAATTTTAATTTAATCTTTAATAAAAAAACACTATTCAGCCAAAAAAACTAATACTTGACTAATAATTTATGAAACATTTATTTACCTATTTTATTGATTCACATTACTTAATCAAGGCGCCTATATTATATTAATACTTTCTTTAAGTGATATTAATACTCTATTTGGTAACAATACTAATCCTAAGCATAAAACCAATATTCATAAATTACTATTCAGAAAAAATTAACATGATCTTATTAAAAACCAGATTTCTTATTGAACAGATTTGAAGAAGACCATTTTTTGAAAATCATTACACATAATTAATAATTTAAGGTTTACAAAAAGATTTTAAAATATCCTTTTTGTTTCAAATTCATCAATAATATACATCATATATTTATCCGGTCATTTGAAAATTTAAAAACTTCACTATAAGAAAAAAATAAAATTTTATTTATCTCAAAGGATTACACAAAGTAGTTACAGTCTCCTTACATAGCCCCTTACAATCCCAACATAGGACCTTAGTGTAAGGTGTGCTAAGGTGAGAGAATTTGATGGCGGCTCGACCAACATTGTAAGAGTAGTAATTTCTGTCAGTTTGAACTTCTCATGAAGGCGATTCCGTTCTAGCTTCACACGATGAAGTTCAGCTTGGGTTTGGTCCAGAGAAAAGCCCAGTGGTTCTACCTCCTTCCCAAGTTCTATTAGATGGGCTTCGATGGGCCCAAGAATACTGAATGAGTCCATCAAATATTCTTTCAATATTAACTAACCATGGTCACTTTTATTTAGAGAAAATAATCGCAACATTTAGTTTCTAACAGTCATATTGTACAATGGTCATATAACAGTCGAAACCTAATGGTCTCATTTTAATTATACTCATATTATCAAATGAAACAGTTTTGATGAGTATAAAAATAAAATAACACACAAAATTAGGAAACAAGATTTAATAAAAATTTTGGGTGGTTACATTTACGCCTTTGGTGCTAATCGTCGTCCCTTGGACTCTGGAAGGGGGGCTTGGGGTAGTCACGACACGGGCCCTAGGGGATAGGTCAGGACATGCTGAGTCCCCATGCATGTTCCATTGATAGATGGAGAGGGACGTAAAAACCATATAGATCAATTGTACACATTTTGTACTTATACTAAATTATGAAGAATAAAAATTTATTTTTTATTCTTTGTAAACCTTATCAAGATGATCTTTCATGTGGTCATTAAGTTGTTTGAACACACTATGTTATAGGTTTTAATATATTTATATATATACGTTTAATTAATTTGTAAATATTTTTCAGATCTACATATCATGTATGAGTAATATTACAGTTATTACTCTACGTGAATTGAAGAAGAACACATTGTATAAAAAAATGTTTAATTCAAGTAATCATTAAGTTGATAGTACATGTTTTGAAAGTATATGATGAGGCTTGTATTCCATATGTCACAGGAGTAAATTGAATACGAGTATAATCAATTTTGGGTAGATTCATATGGTTATTCAACATGATTCCTCCAAATAATATTTATTTACATAATTAGTATTATGTAAATTAATTTAATTTTTTCAAAATTATGACAAATGGGAATATTAGGAAAATTAAGATGACAGTTAAAATTAAAAAAGATTTTTAATTTAAGATAGTAATTAATTGTTTCAAAAATGATTTATCTTAAATTGGAAAAATAATGAATTGAATAATAGTTTTATAAAATGTATAATTCATTTCATTCTTGTGGACGATAATGAGATAATACCAATCCTTTTTATGTGATTAGTTTCCTTTTAATTTGTTATTAAATTAAATTTTTGTCCATTATTTAAGGATCTGGGTTCCCATAGATTCGTTTATGTAAACTCCACACCCTCACCTACTTGTTATCAAATGAATATGTAATGGATGGATCTCCCATGCTAGTGTAGTCGGTTCATGTTTGGATCTATGGCGAATCCAATACGAGAGTGATACATAGGTGTACATATGGAAAGCTGTAACAAGAACCATAGTTGGTTAAATTTATTTTCCCCTTAGGTTGGTGAATTTTTATCATTATCTAGATAAACAAATCAATGGTAAAATCTCATGATCATACCACATTATTATTTCATTTTTATCTATTTTTACACTCATTTAAATATTTATTTTTTGTCCCGATCACATGAATTTATGAATTAATAAGAATGATAGATATTTCTTAAATAAATAATATTTTTCATAAATATAGTCTAGGACATGGTTAATCACTTAAGTATATCCTTTTAATATTATAAATCATGTAATAAAGATAATAATTTTCAAATTATTAATAATCATGAAAACAATTCAAATATTTTAATGTAATCTACATAGCCTTCCTCTACATCAGTTAAAATAGAACCATTGTTTAAAGTATGTGACTAGAAAAAGTTGTGGTGCTTTCAATTATCCGAGAATTTGAACATTATGTATTGGGTTGACTAAACTATGTTCACATCACGGGTTGATTTCCAATGTTGTAAATGGTGTAACTGAGAGACATGGGTTGTGGAAATCCAATTTATTGATTATAGTATTGGGGAGTCCACTCGATTGATCAAGGAACAAAGACTTAATGTAGTTTGGATTCGAAATTCCTACCTAAAATCTTTATTGTATATTGGCCAACAAAATTTTGGGTTACAAGAATTGGAATATGGATCCATGCCACTAGAATGTCCATGAATTTGGACATTCCAAAGAAAATGGTGAGTGACATGTGGTTTCAATAAAATATTTTGAGATTAATAAATATATTATTTATTTATTTGTTTAATTTTATCATATAATGTACTAAAATTATAGTTATATTATTTGTTGATTAAAAATACAAACTACTTAAAAAATTTCACTATGGTCTATACTTGAGATGGATAACCTTCTCACTGGTCCAAATTTCGATGAGTTTCAAATTCACTTATGCGTTATCCTATGGCTTGAAAAAAAAATTATATATGGTGGATGAATCAATTTTAGATGCACCTATAAATGTGGCTAGTGATGAAGAGTTAACTCTCTACAAGAATCATTTTATGGATTCCACATATGTTTAGTGTTTCATGCTATTATCCAGGAATGCGTATAAATATTGGGGAAACATTTACAAATGAGATGTACATATATCTCGTACCTTAAACTCATCCCAAGTAATTCTCCAATTTTATTTCTCATTACAATATTGGAATGATTTTGAAGTGAATTTCATAACATCTTACTCTGAAGTACTGGATAAGAACACAGGGTATTACCAACTTACAGTCGTTATGGTGAATAAGAAAAGTAAGAACAAGGAATGGGGGCCCTAGTCACACAACAAGTCTTAATATCCCAAGGACCATCATTCCAACAAGAAAAAAATATAGAGATATGGAAGGGAAAAGGATATAGTATGTATTTTATATGACAAGGTAGTCCACTTAAGGAATAACACCACCTAGAAACAATGTGATGCTAGAGGTGCATTCATTTTAGAGTATAGTATTTCGATATCTACATATTGGCTGTTATATTCAACTTGTGGTTCTTTGATATCTACCTAAATAAATATAACCAATTATATTCATAAATATTACTAGAGTAGTGGGAGAATTGAGATTTACTAATTCGATGGGGATAGATGTTATATCCATTCGTGAATACCACATTACTTTTCCAATAATAATAATTTTGGATTTAAAATAATTTCTTATGCTCTAACTATTATCAAGGACATAATTCTAGCATCAAGCATAGATGGATATGGGTATATATTCATGTTTCTAAATAATATTTGTTTGTTCAATAAATACTACGTATGTTATGGTTTTGATAATTTAAATAAAAATATTTATGTATTAAATTCGGAAACCCATGTATTGTAAATTTAAAATTAATCATGTTCACACAACTTATATGACACCCTTCTATAGCATTTCCTTCTTGGTCATGTATGTGAGAACCATTTTACAATGCTTTATCAAGATGGTCATTTAGAGACTTTCTAGTTATACCACATTAATGATGATATTATTGTTAATGGAGAAAAGGAAGAAACCACCATTTGGTGGAAAGGGTGAAATGGACTTTGAGTTTAAATGATTGGTACACAATGATGTGTGAGGATAATTTTCAGCAGAAGCTAGAGTTAGGTATTACTAAATAATAAATTTTAATGATAACTTGAGTATATATTGGTATGTCTAATTGATGAGGTATAAGTACAAGTACATTGATAAATTCAAGGAATTAAATAATGAAGTTGGAAATAAAATTAAAACGATGATAAATAATCGTTGATCAGATCAAGGTAGTGATCACCTTAACCAAGTGTTTATTTATATTCTATGGGATTTTGGGATTCTATCTTAACTGACTCCACCATATGCACTATAGTGGATGAGTGTTAGTGAAATGTGGAACCATACGATGTTAAACATAGTAAGGTCGATAATGAGTCATGTAGATAATTAATTATCATTTTGTTGGTATGCATTGAAAAATACAACATACACAATAAAATGAGTACAAACTACTATGGAAAATGGCATTACCATCGAGTTATGAAGTGGAAGGAAACCTACATTGTCACATACATGAGTTTGGTGATGTGATTAATTTTTAGGGCTTTCCCAAAAAAAAATAGCACCCTATGGCACAATGTGTTTCTTTATATAGTATTCTAAAAAAATAATGGGATACTACTAGTAAAACCACCCAGATAAGAAAGTTTGTATTAGTAGAAAAATCATATTTCCGAACAGTGTGAACGAACTAAAAAGGTTATTGGGAATAAGATTCACTTCAATGATGTTGATGTGCAAGATACACCCAATTTTGTGGAGAAACAGATTCCATAGATCCACATTGAATAAGTAGTTCCTGAAACACATGTATTGAATAGAAGCTCAAGAGAGATAAGAGAACAAGATAAATATGGTTTTCTCATAAAACAATATGGTGACACATTATTGGTTTACAATAATGAACTTATCTCCTATAATGATAAAGTAGAGAGATTATATGTTGATAGATAAAAATAATCAACGAATTTTGAAATGGATTCCATGTATTAGAACAATGTTTAAGTTTTTCATCAATGTTCATGTTGATATAAATTCCCTAGGATTGAAATGGGTATTCAATAGAAAAAAGGACATGAATGGTGATATAAATAACTATGAATAAAGGATAATGTCTAATGGGTTAAAAAACACCAAGAAATTTACTATGTTGATTATTTTTCATTATTTTCCTTGTTTATGTCAATCATAATTATACTTAATATGACAACATACCAAGAGAATGAATATTTGTAGTTTGATTTCAAAAATAAAATCCTTAACGGGATCCTTCTAGAAGATGTTTATATTATACAATTATAAGTGATTTATTACTCCAGGTGATGCCATTTTTTTTAAGTTACGTAGATCAATTTATTGATTGAAATATTACAAATTGGAAACAATATAGTTGTCTTATAAACTATTACATCTTGATTAAATAAGTGTTTCTCCAAGAAATACATATGTGAGAGTCCTATATTATATGGATAAAGATAATTCATTATTAATCTAAGAGAAATTTTAAACTATGTAAAAGTCCATAAATTTAAAAGATACTAATGAAAATTTTCCTTGAAGAATCTATGAAGGGATTGGTAAAAATTTATAATGATTTACATCTTCCTTAGAAAAAGTGTCCTCAGACACAACATGCCAATGAGAGAATGAGTAAGATCCCATATGCTTAATAATATGATCAATCATGCATTCCATGTTATGTAATAAAATTTATGATTCCAATGCAATGATCATTGTAGGAAGATATTGATAATATCTATGTGAACAACATTTGTCTACTATTAAGACTATCGTCATGTTTCAGAGAAGAAATAGGGTTAATATACTTGTGTTTGGAGGAGACGAGGAGCTAGTCATCATGAGTTTTATAGATACTATTTTTATAATACATCATAAGGATCTGAATTCATAGCTACGGTATATTTTTTGTCTTAATCGAAGATATCTGATATAGAACAATAAAATCATCCGATTGTCCAAGATTCTATGTGGGGTATGACTATATTATGTCTTCTAATGTAGCAAAACCATTTAGATATGACACTTTATTTAGGATCTTGATATTATTTCTAGTAGTTAAAATTCAATCACATTGAATTTTATTAATAGAAGAGCGGTGAATTTTGAAAAATATCCAAGGTCACAAAAAAAAACAAGGAATATACTATGAAATAATCACATATTGGGGGATTTGTTAGAGGGGTGAAGTCATGGAATGAAGATTTTTAAGTGTAAAATTTTTTGTAACCCATGACTATAGGAATATCTTATTAGAATCTTGAATATAATGGGGGGACTAATTGACTGAGGGTTTTAAGTAGTTAGATCTAGTTTAAGTGGAAGTTCATTATAGTTGGTTCCCTGGAACCAAATTCTATGTACTTTATGATCACATTAATTCATCGTTTTTAATATTAATAAACTGCTTATTGCATCGTGATTGTTCTTATATGTAACATAGTATGTAATAATGTTTTATGAGTAATGGTCACAATAAAAGGTCATACAAGTACCCTACTAAGATGATAACCTAGAAGTTTCATGATAGCATTCTTCAATATATATTCTATATCTGAATGATATCTTTTGAGGGACAAATATTATATAGTCTCTCTGGGCTGGAAACTCATTGGATGTTGGGGAAACTTTTCATTGTTTACACCTTTGGTAATATCATCTATAGTATTATATGAGAACAAGACCCTCTAGTAGAAAATCCACATTTATATGTTTCATTCAATGTTACAATTTATAGATGTGTATATTGATCCATAAAATTTAAGATTATTAGTAATGATTATTATGAGCCAAATAAATTTTTATATAGATTAAAACCATGATTAAATATGTTAAAATGATATATGATATATTGAATGCATTATAAATAAAATTGAATTAATGAATAATGTGAGAAAGGATTTGTACCTTCTTTTCTTTAACAGAAGTAGATATCTCATGCCCTTTTTTATAAATGATATTACCTAAATAAATTCATAGGAATTGTGTTCTATTGGAATGTTAGATTTATAGAAATTCAAAGATAGAGACAAAAAACACATAGGTTGATGGCACCATCATGCAACATGCCGGATTAGAAATATTATGACAAAGTATTATATTACATAGTGAATCTTCCTATGTGACAATATTTCATTACAGTATTTTCTTCATTTTCTATGGGATCTATGGTGTGTTTGTGTATGATAACATTAGAATTTAGGCTGATTTACATAATTCCATTGTGAAAAAGTCCTAGAAGACCACACACTATATGTATGAAAAATATCAGTTATATACAATTTTATTTATTTATTATTTAACAAGTTGAATAAATATTATTCCCACAAATGGTTTGTTAATTATATAGGTTTTCTTCATCGTATATATATTCCATCACTAGGTATTTGAGGGAATATTTTGTGACTGAAAGATTTAATAAATATTTATTTTCTCATTAGTGATTATATTAATTATTTATTTGAAGAAAAATAATTCAATGTTATTTATTTATTAAATAAATATTAATTATTCATGCCTCAATAAATATTTTAGAGTAATAGAAGACTTAGATTAAATGGTATGGTTAGAAATAATATATAATTAATATTATTTCATAAATTATATTCTATTTAATTCAAAAATTATGTGAATTTTGAGAAATTTTCTATTATTAGTATTTACATGGGGTTTCATAGGGTTCAAATAAATGTTAAAGGAATCTTGTGTAAATATTTATTTCTAAACCCTAGTGATAAAAAAACCCAATCATATTATTTTCAATGATACCAAATTCATTTGTTTATTATTAAAAATGAATCCTCAGAACCCTCTCAATCCATAGAGTTCTCCACTTTCCAATAACACACCCATGAACAGATAATGATATTCATCCACCTCCCACTCACGAGAAATGAGTGCACCTGTGTAATATTTTGAAGGAAATTATCTTGGAGATTAATCATGAATGATACAGTTATTATGATATTCCATTCTAGAACCTAAAGATTCATATTAGTACGTTTTTAGTTTTTTGGAACACATGTGGATCACCTCTTGAGGGAATCATCTCTTAATTCCTTCTATAAAATGATGTTACAACATATATATATATATTGTCAGAAATATAAAAGAAAAATGAATTTATGGAAGATAATTATTTAATCAATTGAATTATTAATAAAAAAATTATTGATGATCTTGGACACAGTTATGTTCTTCTATCCGTTTTCTATTTTTTTAGATTCAATTTCATTTATTAAGACATTATTCACCATCTAAATATTAGATTGATCATCATTCATAACCAAATGAAAAGTTGTTCTTGACACTATGAAGGATTATAATTCACCCTCAACCATCATTTTTATCATAATAAATTAAATTAATCACTATTGTTGAATAATTATAATGAAATATATATATATTTTTCATTCAATGATTTTTATTCAAATTAAAATAATGTTTTTTCGTAAACATTGGATGAGAATAAATATGGATTTATGTCAAAAATGTATTTTTCTAAAATATGATTTTGGTCACATGTTCCACAGTTGTTATTAAAAAAAAATTTATTACCACTATAGAAATTGAATTTGGAAAAATGTATTCCATATTTAAATTTAGTAACTAACAATTTTTTAATTGGGAACCTTTGAGTTTTTGTAATTATGAATTGTAATCATGGAAAATTGTATCACATCATTTAAGAGTGAATTAGATTAAATGAGGTTAAAACTAGTTGTTATGGTAAAACAATTTCATATTAATTCATATTGAATGAAGCTAATTAATCTCTTATTATCTTGGGCAAGAAATATAATTATTTAATGGTTACTTTTCCAGAAAAATTACCTATATAATATTTAATGCATTGAAAAATACAAAATTATTTTCATTTACATTTAAATAACACTTATATATACACATTGGGAAAAAGTGACATTGATAACAAATATTTTTAGAATAATAATATTATTACTGTGATGACATTAATTTCACTTTTTTAATTATAAAATTACCTTAATTTATTTTACAAAACTAACATGATATATTATTCTATTAATTGAATATGAAATAAATGGTTGTAAAAATATTAAATTTAAAACATTTGAGTTAATTATATTGTTACACAAATTTTATAGATGAATTTAACACATTATTTTTGCATGAAAAGAAAATATTTTAATTGCATATTTGTCTTAGGGTATTTATTGTAAAATTAAAGGAACATTGTATGAAATTACATTAATGAAATTTTATGAAAATAATATTTTATTAAATTATTTATAAATTATAAAATCATGAAATTAGATAATGTGGATGAGATATGATCTAAAATTTCATCCCTTTGCGATTCATGACACAATTTTCACCTTCAATATAAAATTATTACACATTAATGGTGAAAACAAGGTTACTATGGTTAAGGGAAAAAGAAGTTTATTAATTGGACAAATATAAGGAAAGGGTTAAAATAAATTAATCCTATAAAAATTTTATTAGTTAATAAAATTTCCTCTTTATATTCCCTTAATTTATAATATACAGAAATATTGTAGAATTAAAAAGTGAATTACTTTTTTTTTTAATTTTAATCATTAATGAAATCCAAAGATTTCACTTCCACTAACTTATATAAGTGATAATCTACATTTTATCATTAAAAAAACTATGAAATTTTTTTTGACCAAAACACACAAAATTATCTTATAAAATTCCCATGATACGAATTATAGGTTTTGGTATTCATAAAATGACACTCCAAATGTCATTAATGAAGGAATCTAATGGAAGCCTACTAAAGAAGAGGTAATTGTTTACCAAGAGTCATTCAATTTATTATTATTCTACAACCTATAAATCAATAATAATTTTCAGATAAATAATAACTATATTATCATGTGTATTCTAATATTTTATTTTAATTCTGAAACCTCATTTATTCACCATTAATTCATTTAAACGTGAAGTAAAATTATTGATCCTGTATAAATATATCTTACTGTCTCCATGTTGTGATAAAATACTTTTTTGACCACCATCATTCATATATGATTATTATTATCGGATTAATGTGTATATATGGTATTTGATAAATAATTATTCTTCGGCAATTATAATAACATATCTAACTTCTTACCATTCCATTCATTTTAAATTGATAATGTCGCTTATGCATTAGTGTGGACAACCACATCCATGATGTGATGTGATTTGTTTTCATTTATTTTAACATATATAGATATTAGGATATATTAAAATAATATATATGATATATATGATATGAAAATGATTCTGAAAATGTTAATTATTATTTTTCTTTCTTTTATTCAATTTTCATAAAAATTAAAAACAACAATCATTCTTATGTATGGCCTACGTCTCTATGATCGTTGTAATTAATTTTTTATCTATAAATTTTTAAGATGACTATAAATATATATATATTGAATATATATGATATTTATATCATTATTAAAATTATTTTGATTATGTAATTGTTATTAGTGAACAAGGATGACGACTATTGAATCAAATAATGTATGTAAGAAGAAGTAGTTATCATCCATGTAATAATTTTTATAAAAAAATGATAATAAAAGAATGATAAGATTTCACAATAAAATAATAAATGTAAATGAATAATGTTTTAGGATAAAAATATAATAAATAAATTTTTATTATTCAATTCTTTCAAACATTTATGAAAAAAATAAGACTTTGGTTAAGCTATTTATGTTGTAATATCATTTTAATCAGGATTGTTTAATCTTAAATATCCATTAAAAGAAATTATATGATAATTACCTAATATATATCATTCATTTTTCCTCTCCTATAGTTATTTATATAGAAAACCTATTTTCTTTCATTATTCCTACATTACGTACTTAATAGATTAAAAAAGTTATTTAAGGAAAACCTATTTTATATCTTGATTTGTTCAAAATCCATTTTTCATTAACAAAAAGGTTTTATAAAAAAGGTTTTTAATATTAGAAAATTATTTTCAAATTCATTTTTACCCATTAATGAATATGTAAAAAATGTATCAAAAGGATTCTTCTTATCTTTTTGTAAATGAGTTACTTACTAACATTTTACAAAATTATGAAGTGTTTGTTTATTTAACATACAAAACATGAATAAAATTTACCACCATCTTAAACGATCAGTTATTTGATGCTTCATTTAAAATTATCATGTATTATATTCAATTAATTTTTTTAATTAATATTTGGGAAAAAATTATATTTTAAATTTGTGATTTCTAATTGAAAAGGGTATTTTACACAAGAAATCTTCTAATAAACGTTTCAATGAAATTTTATTCTATGATAAAATATTTTAATTAAATCTTTTTAATAGGGATTTTATGCAATGAGAGTATCTTTATTCATTCTCTAGATGGTTTATCAGGTTGATGATGAGATGTTTACAAAACACATTTATTTTACCGGGGTTTTGTTGTGATGTAATTATGAAATGTGTTTTAATTTTTTTTGTTGAATAGGATATGATATAATGGTATATTGATATGATGAATGTTTTATGATCCTGTGGTATATATATATGTGTACGTGTGTTTTATTATTATCTAACTACTGGGACCATAATTAGATTGCTAACTATTTCAACAAGTAAAGCTTTATATCTCATTAGATTATTTTGGGAAACAAGAAAATGTGATTGATAGACTATGGAAAACAAACCAATATTCTCTATCCAATATAAGAAATAGGTAGGTATTTTAGATCGAATATGATATAGGAAATAAGTGTTTATTCATGATAAACTATGATTTTATGGTCATGATAGTTAATTTTGGAATAATAAATGTTTTTTACTTATTACGGTGCCACACTTTTTTCATATTGACATATGGTTCCTAATAAATTTATTACTATTATTTCTTTGGTATTTTGAAATGATAAAGTTTTATACGATGACTGATGTTTACAATCAATGAAATATTGTGTTTGAACATTGAATGTTATGTTCTTTATCTCATAAACTTGTTCTTATTTTATGCTTTCCTATGATCATATATTGTCATATCCCATGTTTACCCATACACCATATCTTAGATTATACATTATAATATTTCCATTCCATAGCTTATGAATAATGATTAGAGTATGGTATTTATATAAATTTTCGTTTGTGAAATATCATTAGGGGACATGTTGAGGATCATTGATGATTTAAGAAGAAAGTTTATATAGTATCCAATGAAAATAAACCATTATGTTCAAAAGGAATTCATTTGTAAAATTTATTGAATATTCATATAAAAATATATAATATTTATGAATGAACATATTTGGTCCTTATATTAGAAATTATAATAAAGTATTAGTCAATCAATGGAAATTAGGATTTCCAATCCTTGGTGAAAGCATGGTGTATATTTCTATGTATATGTTAACGTCATAATGTTTTTGTAATGACCATGGAAAACATAGATTAGCTTATGATACAATATATTGATAATTTTTCCTCATGATATAGAAATCATATGAATGAGACTTCAAAATTTTATGATAGTTCACCTTGATTGTTATAGATTGTTGCTTACACACTTCTTTTTTGTTTTAGTTAAGGGATTGACCATGAAGACATCACGATAACAATGAATGTGATGAACAATGTAACTATTTCCCACCTATGAATCCAAATGTTATGGGATGTGGAATACATAATATTATAATAATGGTAAAACAAATTTATTAGGAAATGCATTCTCATGAGTTTCCATATGATAAAATGAGGGAATACTGTACTTTTGACTTTTTCAAAAAAAAATTCACCTTCATTTAGTGGATCACATATTTTTTTAGGGTATGAGTGATAGATCAAAACTATTGAAGAACCATTTTATATTCATCAATGCTAAAAAAAAATTTCATCATAGCAGTTTTCATTTAGAAGGTGAAGATTATAATTTTTGAAACATTATTAATAATGTGATACAAGAACAAGAAATTAAATCTATAGGATTGGATGATTTTGATATATTATTTTTTGATTCATACATTCTTAATATTCTGTATACAATTATGGAAAAAAGTTTCTTATTCCAAATAAAAATTAGGATGAATCCATTTGAACTTCTGAGAGATATTTGACAATAAATGAAAAATATGACAATTTTTTAATCATTATACCTCATATCAAAACTGGTCGATTATTTAGTGTCCTACAACTATGTATCTCAATTATGATAACTAGAATATACATTAGTTTATATTATGAAATAACTTTATGTGCACTTAAGGTAGAAATAAAAATTATAGATTCCCATCATTACTATAATTTTTATTAGAAAAGAAAAATTTAGTATTACAAAAACATGATTAAATGACAAGGTGGAACGAAATTTCATCCATCTATACGAATGAAATATGGGATGAAACATCAATATATTACAAGAATAAAATTTTTAGGTGTTTTAAATTTCTAAGGATATGTCATAATCATTTTTAATATTGAAAGGATGTGAATTGGTCATTTAATGTAATGGAGTAAAAGAAGACACCAAATAATGAACCATTGACCAATGAATTCAAAAAATTCAAGGAGTATGGGAATTATTCCAACAACTTCCAAAATATAAATGATTATTATGATTCTGAAGACCAAATACCAATAGAAATATCATGTGATCACGACTACTGATGTGGTTTATAAGAACGATGTGGTGAAAGATACACATACAATACAATCTATAGAGAATAATGTATTATTTGATTCAAGATCTACCTAATCAATAATATTGAATGAATTCAAAATGGGTATAAATTTAGCAACTCAACAATTACATATAAAATTATAGGTGAAAATCCATTGTTGTTTTATGGTCTCATGTCAAATATATATATTCTATCAGATTGTTTTTAATGGTAAATGGATTTTTAAATATCTTATGATACTTTTTTTAGTAGAATTTTATGTGATTCTAAGAAAGAATTTATTTTTTTTATAAGGATACCAGAACAATTTTCATTGAATGGAAGTTTCATTTTTAATCCAAATTATACTATGATATTTTATTGGGCTGAGGATGAATACAAACATATAATGAATATTACTTCAATCATGTGCCTGTTAATTCCTATCCATAAAGGCTATTTACCTCCGATGGTTGGCGAGAAACACAACATTTCAGATATTCTAACTGTATTTTATTTTTTTATATATTTTTGGAAGTGTTTTTTTGACTTCCATTGAATCATTAAGTGGAGGTTTCCACATAACTCAAACCTTTTTATATTCATATATAAAAGACTCCTTAAATAATGGATCCAATTAGTTATAGGAATTGAAGAAGAAATGCTAGGTGAAACATGATAATGGAATTATTCATCCATGTGCATATCTATTGGGTGCTCCAACTCTTTCTATTATTATGAAATATGGATCAATGTGATTCATCATTGATTATGAAGAACCTAACAAGAGCTCTATCAAGAACATGTATCATCTACATCATATCAATGATTTTATTGATCAATTACACGCATATCAATACTTTTACAAAAATTAACCTTCATTATGTATATCAATAATTAAGGGTTTATAAGGAGTATATTCAAATTACAACCATTATATATTACGTATGTACATTGTGAATTTTTAGTGATATCATTTGGACTTACTAATCACCCCACCATATTAGTGGATTTAATGAATTTGGTCTTTATAGATTACATTGACCAGTTTTTGGTAGCCTGTTTAGATCAATTTAATATATATCAAAATATCAAGAATGTGCATTAATATCGTTGGAGAACTATCTTGATGTCCCGTGGATGGTGATTTTATATGTAAAATATGTTAAATGTTTATTTTTTAATCATAAATGACCATTGTCGGGTCACATAATCTCATGTGAGTGAATATCGGAAAGTTATTCTATGATATAATTAAATGACCACTGTCCTAGACCATCCATGGTAACCCTAATTAATTACATTATTTTGATGGAAGGATATTACCAATTATTTTATAGATATTCCTCATAATTGTGTAATTATCTCGGTAAATTGACTCTGAAGGGGTTCATATTATTATAGAAAACAAAATGTGAAGAGAGTGTCAGGGAATTGAAGATACAGTTGTTTAGAAAAAGTAATCTCACAAAACCCTATAGAGGAGAACTATTTTTTATATATCATTTTTAATCAAAAATAAATTAGTAAATATCCTCATATATAATGATATGGTGATAACATATTCCTCACTCCAATTTAAAATATAAGATATTAATTACTAGACTCATGATTTTGAGTTAGTTATAGTAAATGTTTCATTTAAGATATGAAAGAATTGTATTTATGCTTTAAGGTGTAACATATATATGAATCATAAATTGTCGAACTATATCTTCAAAAATATTAGAATATGTTTTAGAGAAGATATTTAGAGTTGACTAGTGATTTTTACTACTAAATATATTTCCATATTAGGAAGTGGAAAAAGTGGGTGATCCTATGAGTCAGAAAGACCATGTTAATTTTTCAATGATACAGATTGAAAGATATCCAATTATTATGTATTTATATATGATGTAACATGGAATAATGAGTAAAAGGGATAAATCTTGTCTTTATTATATGTAATTTCAACCATCTATCCATGTGAGTATAAAAGAGGTATAATAGAATGAGGTAGAGCCGAAATAGATGTTTATAAATATTCCTTAGTCCAACCATGATTATGATGGAATTATATAGTTCATTAACTGTGTATGTATTCAATTCATACAATACATGAAGAAGGATCTATTGGAAGGAGATCAAAGTAAACCATTATCTATTTATCCTAAACGTACACAATGTTATAGAGATATGGAAAGATATTTCTAGTTGAATGAGATGTAAAGTGTTGTTATGATGTATATATCTCAATACCTAGAATGATAAAAATTTAGGGTTGATATATAGATATCTAAGGGTATTTCAAAACCACTACTCATACCTAAAAGGAAATGGGAAAATATCATCATGGATTTCTTCATCAACCTAGATAAAACTTCCTAAGAGAAATATACTATTTGGGAAATAGAAAACAACATTATAAATTAATCACACTTCATTTATATCAGGAATTATTAATAATATAAAAATAATTTTGGGTTATACATCATGTAAGTGTATATATTTCATGGATTACGACATTCTATTGTATTTGATCAAGATCCAAGGATTACATAGAACATTGAGAGAAGTCTTTTGAAGGCTCTAGATACACATTAATGTTTATGTAATACACTAAGATTTTAAAATAGTAACATCATGTTTGATAGAATATAAAACACACTAAACAACCTTATATGATAACTCAAAAAGATAACACATTATTATACATTTACTTTTTAAAAAATAAATTGATCTATTTAATATCTAGTAGAACATGCAACCCATAATCTAAATAAACATAATATAGTATAGCATCACAACCTAGCCATTAAATTAGAGTCTATAAATATGAATATAAAAATAATTCAAATTATTTGGGTTACAAATGTATAAAATATATTCAATGATTACATATTTATTGGAAGTAAAATAATAATCATTTTAATAAAATCTAATATTATTTTGAGAAGAAGTTTTTTATAAGATGTTATTTCATCAATCATTGAAAATATATATCAAAACTAAATTTTTATAAAATTAAAATTAAAAATAACGAAATTCATTTTTTAAATCAGAATATTGATATTTTATAACATAGAATTTTCGGTGTTTTTTTAAGAAAAATTATTTTTTTGATTAATAGTGAAAATTAATATTTTTATAAAAAATTACATTTAATTTAAAAATTTTACAAGAATTTTTTTCATGTTGTTTTAAATGTAAATTTAGTTCATTTATATATTTATTAATCCAAATTACTTCATTTGAATCAATTTAATTTTGAATTTTTATAAAAAACATATAAACTTTTGATGCTTTTTCCTTTAGAAAACGGGGTTTTACCCATCAATGGGTTTAATTTGAAATTAATATATTCCAATTTTATGATTTGAATATTTAAAAATTGATTCTTTATTTTTATTCAAAAAAATTTATCTTTTCTAATAATTTTAACTAAATTTTTTCTATAAATAATTGTGAAAATAATAAAAATTGTTTATCAATATTAAGGTAAAATTGGTTTATTGGAGGATTAATGTTAAAATAAAATGGTTAAATTGATATAAAACTGATTTAATTTGTAAATTTTGTTAACATTTAGACAACATATCTTCAAAGGTTCTATAATGTTCCATTTTATAGCCTTTTCCCTAAGAAAAACACTGGTGTAATTTTTTCTTTTCAAGAATTCCAAGTGTCCTCCCAACAAAATTTAAAAGGCCATCTATTATCATCTTCTATTAAATCCTACAACACCCATTTTTTATTCCAATACTTACATAAATAACTTACTTAATTATCTAACCTTATCATAGAATCATTTTTTTTATCATAAATCGATCCTAGGTGGGATTTTTTTGAAAATATAAAGATAGTGTTTGAATAAGTGGTAATGTCCATAAACCGATCATTGAATTTTATTTCTTATTCCAAAAAATAAAAATATCATTAAACATAACTGATATAATAACCACATTATCTGTCATATATGTATATTTTGTTATGTTAATCCATTAACATCACCTACCTCCTCCTTTATAAAATGGGAAACGAATCTATCGATCATTTGTATGATAGACTACTGCCTCACAAACTGACGTAAATCATTTTCCACCACCACTTATAATGGATACATATAATGATTTATTTAATTTATATATATGAAATTTATATAGAAAATATAATATCACACAATCCTTTTTGTTTTCCATTCTGTAGAAAATATGATAATATCACCCCTGTATACATTAGACTGCCACCTTGCAATGTTTTGGGAATAATTTTTCACATAAGATTTACTTAAAAGTTAATATGGTTTAATTATTGTATTTATATATTATATTAGTGACAAATTATTAATTTTTTAAAATAAATATATAAAATATATTCTTACCTTATCAACCGTTTATTAACAGAAAACTCGTTCTTCTGTATAGAGGACAACCGTCTTGTGAAATGATGTGATTATTTTTTACTTCCACATCACACTGATAGTATGTTTATGGGTATATAAAGATATTATATGGTATTTATTATATAATTATCACCATGAAATGTTAAAATCAAACATATCTTCTTTCTATTATGATATTTGAATAATGGAAATGTTAGTCAGGCGTACATACGACCTACCATCTCCATGATTGTCCTGTTAGTCATTTTTCATAACCATATTTAATGGAAAGTTTAAAAATATTATATATCAATGAAATTTATTTCATTTTTATCAATTATGTGATTTTGTAAGATCTTCTTTTAGCATCTGATTTCTCACATGGATTCATTTATTCCTGATTGGGAGTATGCTTTTAATGATGATCATCCATTACAAGCTCAAGGGAAGGTCTCAACTGATCGGGATCTAGCCACCTTAAGGAAGATGGGTGTCTCCTTTGCGAAGGCCTTATCTGTTTCCCCAGATCCAATCAAAGAGGGTTGATTCAAATCCTCTAACATCTACATATTAAAAAATGGTGGATTTGTGGTGGTGTATGATCCAAAAGTACTACTGTATCGTGATACTCTCTGTAAATTTTCAATAATTGGTCGCGTTATTTTCTCAAAAGGGGAAATGCCATGGTCTTATGTTGATATCAAGAACAGGGTCTCTATTTTCTAGGGTTTTAGAAACTGGAGGATTATTCCTATCGACATAGGGTTCTTCTATATTATTCTACAATAAAATGAAGACTTAAAAATTTCTTGGGTTACTAGAAATCTACAAATCAAGCCTTCAATTTTAAGGCTTTCTGAATGGGATGTTAGTTTCAATCCCTTTAATTTGAAGCAAACAAATTCTCAGATCTGGTTTAGGTTTCACGATTTTAAATGGATGTACTGTCACCCCATGATCCATAATGGTCTTTCCTCTTGCATTGTTACCCTTATCAGATTGTATCAAAGGTCTCTTGATGGAGAACTTGGGTTCATTGCTGGAATGTTAATTGATGTCAATCTTGAATCCAATCACCCTGATAGCATTATGTTTATTTCTAATGAAAAAAATGATGTCAAGGTTGAATATGAATGAGTCCCTCATTTTTGTGATCTTTGTAAGATTGTGGGAATTGTGGTATTCAACTGTAGAATGATTCTGAATTAGATTAATGAAGAACCAAAGAATTCAGTGTGGAAGGAAATTAATCGGAATAGAAATAATAGAGGTTCTTATACTGGAAAGGGGGATTTGGATCATGCTGGTCCTTCCAGTCCCATCCATCCTAATAATTCATGGGATGATATTATCGTGGAAGAGGATTAAGGAAATCATGCCTTGTGCACCCTGTCGGCAAAAGTGGAGATATGGATCTCAATTCTATTGGGATGGTCATCTTAGTAGATCAGGACAAGAATTCTTACCTTTCAAAGGACATCTTTTTGTTATTCTATAGTCTGAAAGTGGAAGAAAATTATATTATCTTATCACAGGAGCTATCTCAAAAAATTAGTGACTTTGTCCTTTTAGTACAAGTAGGTGAGAATTTATCTGATCCCATGAAGATCCCATCTGGAGTTCCCAACTCTACAGGTGATGCCCCTGGCTCTCTAACTCCAGTTGTCTCACGAACCATTGATGTTCTAGCCTGCTCTCTATCACAGGACCCTATTTCCATGGATCCGACAGGGGCCAACATTGATCAATTCACTACTACTGGTCCCCTCAATTTGGAGGAATTGAATTTTTCTCCCCCCCCCCCCCGCCCACACATTTTAGATGGTCACACTTCTAGTGATAGAAAAAAATCCCCCTATGTTAATGGATTAAATAATCCAAAGGACCAATGTGTTATTCTAGTGAATATAGTGATTCTTAATCCTACTACTAAATTCATTGTCATGGGATCCACTCCTAAGTCTCCTTCATCTAACATACATGCTCCATCCGTACTAGATCCTTCAGATTCTGGTAATCCATATGATATTGCAGGCCCAAAATATGAATCCTACACTCCTATTAGTGTGAATATAGCACATAATGAATCTAATTATGCTATGAAGGGCATGGAAGTCCATCAGAATAGTGTAGTTCAAGTCAATACTGCTAGGCCATAAAAGGAGAAATCATATATTATTGATCTTATTCAGGGTTTCCCCATTCCCAAAAGTAATGTGTGGAGACCTCCAAAATCCAGAAAATAGAAGGAAATGGAAAATAAAAAGGGGGTTTCCACCCATGGCTTCATATTCAAATGAAGATCCTATTTTGTAATTTTCAATGTTTGGAAAACCAATACACAACTAGGATGTTATTCCACCTTATTGAGACACATATACCTATTTTATTTTCTTGTCTGAACCTAAATAAATTTTCTCCATGAGCATTGCCGACCATGATTTAATGGGTTTCCATCTTATTCACACTAACATATGATCCTCTGAAATTCAGATTCTTTGGGTCCTAGCTCACTCTTCCTTGTCTAGTATTTATTTGGTTTCCTCCACTAAGAAACATGTCACTTTTGAATTTAATTTACTTGGTACTCACTACTTCTTCTCTATCATGTATGCATTTAATTGGTACCAGGGTCAAAGAAGCTTATGGATGGACATATGCTCTCTAAATTCTGATACCATTTGGCCTTGTATAATATTGGGAGATTTATATTTTATTATTCATCCAGATGAGAAGATGGGAGATATGAATAATTCTATCTCCTCCAGGGAATTTCAAAAATTGGTTGAAAGCAATGAGCTGATTGAGGTTAACCTTGTTGGATAAAAGTATACTCCGTACATTAGATATTTAATTGGGATTGTTGCAAGCATAATTGATAGAGCCATTATAAATGAATCATCCTTGGATTTTTGGGACTCTATTTCCTATACAACACTTCCATGACTTAATTTGAACCATCATACAATCTTGGTTGATCTTGTTGGTAGAGACTATAGGCCTCCTCTCTCCTTCATGTTTAACAAAGTGTGGGTCACTCACAATGACTATAGAGATTTGGTTCAATGTTTCTTGGATTCTGTCAACTACAGAGATGATGCCTATGATTGTGTTCCTAAATTTAAAATTCTCAAGAAGCACTTGAAAACATGGAGAAAAAAGAGTTTCAGCTGTATTTAATCTGATATTTCTTCCCTTCTGACCTTTATTCATCAAGCTCTAGAGGCCAATACTCACTACAATTTCTCTAATAATCTCATGGGTGAAATCGAGAGGACATACAATCTTAATAACTGTCTCAGCTTGAAAGATGCATTGCAAAGGGATTCATTGAAGGTTATGTGGTAGATGGTTGGTAATATAAATTCAAAATTCATTAATTCATTCTAGAAAATCATGAAGGTCGCTAGGCCTATCTCCATGATTAAGGATGGTGATCACTTCATTGATAACATAAGGGACCTCTCTAAGCATGTTGTTTCATATTTTAAAACCTTTTTATTGGAACTTCCTTTAATTTTCCCCCTAACGTGAGTATTATTCCAATGTTTATTCATCAAGATGAAAAATCCACTCTCATCTCTATCCCTTTGGATTTTGAAATCAAGAAGTCTGTTTTAGTCTCAAACCTAAAAGCTCTCATGGACCAGATAGTTTTGGAAATTATTTTTTCCAGACTTATTCGGATATCATCCATGTTAATGTCTGCAGATTGAGAATTCACTTCTTCTGTGGGGGCTTTCTTCCTAATGGTCTGAATTCCCAGTTCCTTTCTCTTATTCCCAAATTAGAGAATGCTAATGAGATTTATCTTTTTAGACCAGTTTGTCCGGGGATACACCATTTTCAAGACCATTATCAATATTCTTGCACATAGGCTCTCTTGTATTGCTTGCAAAATTGTGTCTCCTAATCAGTTTGGATTCATTAAATGAAGATCAATTCATGAATGCATTATCACTACATCAGAATGTGTCAACCTTATTAAAAAACCCTCTAGTGGTGGAAATATTTCGCTCAAACATGATGTCAAATAGCCATTGATATGAGAGTTGGCAATTTATCTGCATTGTACCTTCTATATTTGGATTTTATAGTGTTTTCATTACCTGGGTTGAATCCATTTTATATTCTTCTCACATTTCTATTCTTCTTAATGGTTCTCCTGATGTATACTTTGATTGCTCTAGAGGGGTTAGAAAAGGTGCCCTCTTATCTGAAATTATCTTCTCCATCGCTGAAGACTATCTCAGCAGGCTCTTTTGCACCATGGATGGAAATGGGAAAATGGGGTCAATTTTTGCTGGTATGGATATTCTTTCTCCCACACACATGATATATTCTAATGACATTATTATTTTCACTAAATGGGAAAAAAGTAACATTAGCAATATCAAGAGTGAACTTTTTCATTATGAAAAGGTCTCTGGTCAAAAGATCAACTAGGGAAAATCGTTTGGTTACATTGGAAGAGGTATCTTGTAATGACCCAGAAATTTAAACGAAATATTTTTCATAAATACTTTGGAATTTTATGAGTCTTTGGCTTCTGAAGGCACTTGATTCCGAGGCCCGGTGTGCCCAAAATCAATTTCTGATGTTTTTTTCGGGTACGTGTAGTAAATGTACAAGATGTGTTTTCTATCTTTTGAACTGGTGCTCGGAATCGAAATCCAAGGGCATCGATGAACTCACAACGCCTGTAATCGATAATGGGGACCTTTACTGAAGTTGTGTTTTATTCAGGTTGGAAGTTAATTTTGGGGATTTAGAATAAAATAAATAAAATTGTGGATCACAATTTTATTTTATATCCGATAGTTGTATCCTATATGGGGGAGGTTGTTCGTCGGGCCCTCACCCACATAACCTCCCATGAGAGGATATTTGTGAGGTGGGGCCCACATGAACCCCAAACTCTTCACCTTCCCTCAACTCCCCAATTAATTCCCCTTGCATTTATTATGAGTACATTTCTTTTAATTGTAAATCTTCACTTCCTTCCCTCCAACCCAGTAATTTGTGCCAACTATTTTAATTAAATACATATTTAATTAATTAATCTAGTTTGAAATATTTTGAATTGGATGGACTTTCTTTAAGGTGGGAGAAATCTATTTCGATATTTGTATAGAAAATATTATTTTTGGGGGAACCTGTGGAGAAATAGAAGAGCTACCTCCTTCCGTGAAGAACGACATCTTCTTCGACGAAGAACGCCGGTTCCCCGAAGAACAATGATGCGACTTCCTTTCTCTTCTCCGCGACAAGTGAAGAGACACCGCTTCCTCCTAGGATGCACCATGATGTCTTCTACAAATCCTTTTTCCACGACTCTGCTCTTAAAATCGAGGTAGGGGTTTGTTTAATTTTATTTGAATAAAATTGTTCTTCATCCCTCATTGAAAACATTTTTTACCTTTGGCCATTTGATACTGCCTAACGCGGAGGGTGCGGGCCAAATGAACACGGCCCAATGACCCTCTGATTGTTCTTGGATTCTTTAGCGGCGACAACAAGAGGCGGTGGTGACAAACGGAAGCTCCTGCCGGGCACCGGCTGCGTGCGGAAGAACCGCAGCCCGCAACCGTGGACCTCTCGGCCGACGAACAACCGGCAGGCTAAAGCCGGCTGGGCTGAAGGAGGACCACGACGTCACAAGGGGTGCCGCGCTGTGGAAGACCGCGGCCCGTGTTCCACACGCCGCTCTATAAGCCAACCGGCTGGCAGGCGGATGACCGGGATGAGGAGTACTGCGACGCCAGGAGGGTGCCGCGCTGGATGAATGGCAGCCCGCCCGAGCGGGCCTCTTGCGATGAGAAGGCTCGACGGCTTTGTCTTACCGTTTTGGGTGGGCGGCGCCGCATGGAGCTGCTGGTTCAGGAAAGTGGGGGGCCGCGCCCCCACTCGGACCACTCGGCCCTTCCGGCCGAGCCACGTCCAGCTGTGCCGCGCCACGCTAGGCTGGGCTGCATCGTGCCGGGCCGTGCCGTACGATTCATCTGGCCCGTCCGACCCTCTACCGGGTCAGACATGCCAAAGATGGGTTGACCTGACCCGTCGGCCCACTGGGCATAACGGGTCGGGCCCATTATAACTTAAACGTGATTATCATTAAAAACCCATGTCTGATCGACGTGTCGTCTGTGACACTACGACCCTTATGATGGGGCAGTCCTTTTGCGATACTATAAGAGAGTTTTGGACGAATTTGGAAAATGGATGGGCTTGGAACGAGCATATTTCCAACCGGGCCCTTGGAACGGAAAAATCAATATCTTTCATACTCGGCGTCCGATTGACGAGTCATCTGTCGCGTCGGTTTACTATTGATGAGACAGAACTTCAGGATAAACCAACTCTGAATTTCATGACATTTGTTGTATCGACCCGTTGGCTCAAGGAGAGGACCCTCCCAGAATCGAGCATGCTGTGTGCGGGAACCCTAGAGCAGGCTGCAACTACGACGACTACCGTACTGAAATCCACCGTGGGTTCGGCGATGATGACTACCATACTGGAATCTCATTGGGTTCGATGACGATGACTACCATACTGTAATCCTCCGTGGATTTGAAGGTGATGATTACTGTTCCTATATCCTATGTGGGTCCGATAGTTTGAATTATGTTCTAGTATCCTACGTGGGTCCAACAGAGTAGCCGATCTAGTATCCTACGTGGGTCCAATAGCTTAGATAGACTAGTATCCTACGTGGGTCCGCCAGCTTAGGTGAATTAGTGACTACATCTAATCATCTCTATCATCTTACAAATGTTATAAACCTAGGTGAGCTGAGTCTTGACTTTCAATCATTACCATAGGTGTGATTGAATTGTTTCCTATGTGGACTGGGATGTGCATGGGCTCAAGAGTTGGAGCCAAACTGGAATTGATGACTTAGGTATATTTATGGGCTTATACCTATGTATATTGGGTTGATACTTGGTGTTGTATCTTCTTTTTTTGATTTATCCTTTGTGGATTCTTGGATAACATCAGGGGTATCGAGGTCCCTACTGAATATCATTATACTCACCCCTTCATGGGAAATGCTCGCACTACGTTGTGTTGGATGCAGACGACAGGCATCACTGATCGAAGTGGAGGCTGGTGGATCTGGACCGTACCAAGAGGTGGGCCACATGGAGGGACGTACACGGATCGAACGGCCGGACCCGAGGTATTGAGGATGCCATATATACCCACCCATCAGGTGGGATTCCTAGAGGACGACTCGGTGGTTTCTGTTTTCTTCACTATAGTTGTACTAGACTTTTAGTTGTACTGTACTTTTAAGTTGGGTTTGTATTCTGTCCCATTTACCTTTCAGCACTTAATTTGTATTTAGTAATAATTTATTCTTACTTTAGCTTGCATACTCTATTGTGTTTGTTTACTATTATAAAGCAAATTCCTTCCCTTTTTATCGGGATTTAAGCCTTTGGTGCTAGTCTCCAGCCCCTGGCCTATGGAAGGCTGTCTTGGGGTTGTCACGACACGGGCCATGAAGACGGTTCGTGACATATCTCTTCCAACAAGAAGCTTGAATTTAATTATGATTTGGGAATTCGTGAGGGGCTTCTTCCCTTAAACTATCTTGGGGTCCCCTTTTGTGGAAGACCAAAAGGCCTACTACTTTTCTGATATCATTAGCAATATCTGAAGACAGCTCTTTTCTAGGAAGGGAAAATCCGTATCCATGGTTGGTTGTGTTTTTTTTTGGTGAAATCAGGTATTACATCCAAGTTGGTTTACAAATTTATGGTTTATAAATGGCATAGTTTTCTCCTCAAAAGCATCAATTTCTCAATTAGAAACTATTTCTAGAGTTCTAGCGAAATGGAATGAATGATTTCCACTGTTTCATGGATCTCCTATTGCAAGTCTTATGATTCTAGGGGCTTATCCATTAAAAATCTAGGGTGCCATAATGACTCTATGTAGGAATTTTTTATGTGGAAGATCATGAACTATAATTATAATTCTCATAGGTTTCTTCTGGCCATATTTCTACACAAACTGAAGAAATGAAATTGCAACTACTTTTCTTCATCGGTCTAGACTACGTTTAAATCTGTCCATGCATCCATCGAATCCTATTCTAGATTGTTTGTCTCCAGGGACTCTTCCATAAAATTTTGTAAACAGAATTAGACAGTTACCCCCCCCTAATTAATTCTCTTGTTGTTGATGAATATGGAACCCCGCCTTTTTAATACATATCTTTTAATTACATTTTACATATGAGGGATCTTTACTGTCTAGTGTCTTTGAAATCCATAATAATAAAACATGAATACAATATAAAACATTTTTCCAATCCACTTTTAAGGCTTCATCATAAGATCATCCTAAGTACAATTAAGGAATCTCATAACCTGTAGACATACATTCAATGGAAAGGGTGAGCATAATTCCCAGTAAGGGTAAACAAGGGAATCAGTTTACTTGTGATATCAATAAGAAAATGAATAAAACAAAAATACAGGAGCAAAGAAATAATAGGCATATCATAATGGAAAGAAATTGATTCATAACATGAATATGTGGCTTCAAAATTTCATTTATACATTCATGATCGTATCACTAAGGTCCATCTCCATGGTTTCATAAAAATTACAAATGTTATTTACCTAGGTATCATGAAACTTGTCATCTCCTGTGACTAATACTTTACCCAATGCATTGGGGAGCTAATAGGGCACATACTTAATATTTTATTAATTTCTTTTTATCCACATAGATAATAATCAAACATTTCTTAAATAACACAGATAGAATCAATGAAATGGGTTTCATGTCAAGATCGTGACGTTTAAAAAGAGCATAAAAATAAGATCATTATGTAATTTATAACCCATGGAAATGGAGGAAGGGTTATATGTATGTCAACTCTGAAATAAAATATATCATATTTATATATTTATGAACAACCATATAAATTTAATAGGTTTCGGTATCCACATAAATAAAGTAAGATAATTTCTTTTGATAAAGAGATAGTAATTTTGAGACGAAATTTCTCCAGCATAACATCTATATAACATGGTTTTATAAAACATTGAAAAGAGAGGGGACAAGGGTAATCCACTCATAATAATTCATAATACATCATGGGTACTGAAAAATATCATGGTATGGATATTTGAATGACATACCACATGAAAAGGAAACATGAAAGAAAAGAGAAGATGTGATTTCTTTTACGAGAAATTCGGCAACCTAACGACATCACTGAAAAATTAAGAAAAAAATTTACGAGAGTGGAAGGGGTCTCTAAATAATTAGAAATTAAATGGAAATAAATTATAAAATATATGAACATACCATAAACATAAAGAGATGGAAATTAGAAGATGTAACATAAAGGAAGTCAAGACTTAAAAGAGGAGGTTGAAATGATCCCTTACCTTGAAGTGTATCTTCGAAAGCATGATGTTCGGGACCTTGGGAGGATTGAGAGAACCTTGGGAGGACTCCTTGGGAGGTAAAGAGCCTATAAATTCATTGAGGAGTATTTTTAAATTAAATAGATGAGGGAATGGCTTGGTATTTATAGGGAAGTGAGGGAATAAATCATTAATTGCCTAGGGAAACCTCATCGGTGGTATTGGAAAAACCATGGAATTTATCTTCGAATATTCCCATGGTATTGGCCACATGGGATACCTCATAGAATATCTCACCATTCATATTTCGACCAGAAAGATTACATAATTTTAACATCATTAATGATGTCATTAAACACTCGAAACTCTCAACTGTATTTTCACTATTCACCGAAAATTCTACTTTTTCCGAAAAATACCAAAAAATCACCTTAACCTAATATCGATTCTCTGAATTCAAAAATGAAATCCATTTTAAAAAATTAATTTCTAAATATTATTACTTTAATTTTTAAATAAAAAACACTATTCAACTAAGAAAAACTAATATTAAACTAATAATTTTTGAAACAGTTATTTACCAATATTATTGAATATCATTAGATAATCAATGTTCCTAAATTATATGAATAATTTCTTAAGTGAGTTTACTTAATCCATTTGGTCACATTACCATTCATAAGCTTAAAAACACTATTCAGAATTTACTATTCACCAAAAAATATGTTGATCTTATTTGACACTAAATTTCATACTAAACACAGTTGTAGAAGAACATTTTTTATGAAAATAATTACACATTATTAATTATTTAATTTTTAAATTTATAATTGAAAATATACATTTTTTTTAAAAAATCATCAATAATATACATCCTATATTTTTCCGAACATTTGAAAATTCACAAACATCACCATAAGAAGAAATCATTGGTTTTAATTATATCAATGTATTACATAAGCCGGCTAAGGTCTCTTTGCATAGCCCCTTATAACACGAGTATAAGACCTATGTGTAAGGTGTGCTAAGGGTGATAAAATCTTGGGGCGGCTCGTCCAAAATTGCCCGAGTGGTGATTTTTAACAGCTTGAAATTCTCATGAAGATGATTCTGTTCCAGCATCACCCTATGATGTTCGGCTTGGGTTTAGTCTAGAGCAAAGCCCAGTGGTTCTACCTCATTCCCATGTTCCGTAAAATGTGCTTCAAATGGCCTGAGCCTACTGGATGAGGCCATCAAAACTTTTTTCTGTATTAATTAACGATGATAACTTGTATTTGTAAACCAAAAAATTGTGACGTTAAGAGTTTCGCTTCCAAAGGTCATATTGATCAACAGTCACATAACTGTAGAAACCCAATGGTCTCATATAATTATACTCACTTCATTAATTAATGAATATTGTATTGTTGAGTATAAAATAAAATAACACACTAAATTGAGGAAACAAATATTAGTAAAATTTTCGGGTCATTACATTCTCCCCCCTTAAGAAATTTCATCCACAAAATGTTAACTTGTACCCTCTAAATAGAAAAGGTGTGGGTACTTCTGCCTCATAGACTTCACTAGTTCGCATGTGGGTTCTTCATATTTGTGGTTCCTCCACAACACCTTAACAAGGTTCATAGTCTTGTTGTGTAGAAACTTGTCTCTACGAACCAAGATCTCCACCAGCTACTCCTCATAAGAGAGGTCATGTTCCAATTGTACCACCTCTGGGTTTAGACCTTGTGAAGGGTTAGGTATGTACTCTCTCAAAATGGAATACGTGGAAGACATCAAGAACTTGTGCTAGATTTGGTGGAATTGAAAGCCGATAGGCCCCTTCTCCCATGCGATTAGGGATTTCATATGGGCCAATCTACCTAGGGTTGTTCTTCCCATTCTTCCCAAACCTCACGGCTCTATTCCAAAGTGAAATTCAATGAAAGACCTTGTCACCCACATCATACTCAATGTCCCTCCGACAGTTGTCGGCGTAGCTCTTTTGCCATCTCTGAGCAGCCTTAATGTGTTACTGAATGGCATGGACTTTTTCTGTCATCTCTTGCATATGATCATGCCTAAGAAGATTTCTCTCACTAGATTCATCCCAAAAAGTAGGTGTTCTACATTTCTTCCCATATAGAGCTTCATAGTGCTCCATTTGAATTCCCGGCAGGAAGCTATTGTTGTAAGAGAACTCAACTAAATGGTGATGTTGATCCCATCCACCCTTAAATTCCATTGAGTATGTTCTCAGCATGTCCTATAGTGTTTGAATAGTCCATTCAGATTAGAAATCCATTTGGGGGTGATAGGCTGTAAGAAAATTCAATTCTGTGATCAGATCATGTTGAAGACTTCTCTAGAATTTTGATGTGAACCATGGATCACGATCAGATACAATAGAAAGTTGAACTCCATGCAACCTTAAATATTCCTTCACGTAAATCATGGCAAGTTGATCATGAGAGAAATCATCCTAAATAGATATAAAATGGGTGGTCTTGGTGGGATGGTCTACAATAACTGATATCACATTGTTTCCTTTGGAAGTTCTTGGAAGACCAGTAACGAAGTCCATAATGACATTTTCCCACTTCCATGATGGTAAGAGTAGTGGTTGCAATACCCCTTTATGAAGTTGTTGCTCTTCCTTCACTTACTGACATACAAGGCACCTTGAAATTTAGTCAGAAGTCTCCCTTTTCATATTATCCCACAAATAATGATCACCAATGTCCCTGTACATTTTTGTACATTGATGATTTATAGAGAATGTAGAGCTACGAGCTTCATCCATCAGCTCCTTCAGTATTTCTAGAATAGATGGAACACATAGTCTTGTATGAAATTTCGATACACTGACTTGATCAATATTAAACATAGAATACTACCCATCCTTTATAGCCTAAAACTTCTTCTATAAAAAAGGATATTCTTTCAGAGATTTATTGATCTTCTCTAGTAATGACGGTTGTAAAATAATTTGGGTTAGGGTTGATGATAAACATTCCTTTATAATTTCCAATTCCAACTTTACTATGTCATATATCAAAGGATCTCATTGAAATCTCATCTAGAAAGGACAAATGGGTCTTTCCTACTTAATGCATCAGCAACTTTGTTTTCTCTTCCGGGATTATAATGAATTGAACAATCATAGTCTCTGATAAGTTCCAACCATCTCCCTTGTCTCATTTTAAACTCCTTTTGTGTGATGATATAATTCAAACTTTTATGGTCTGCGTATGTATCATATTTCTCCCCATAATGATATTGCCTCCATATATTTAGAGAGAAAAATGACCACATCCAGCTCTAGGTCATGCATTGGATAATTATGCTCAAGAGTCTTCGACTGTCGAGATGCATAAACAATGACCATGTCATTTTTCACGAGGACACACAAAAGCTCTTTCAGAGATGCATTGCTAAAAATAACAAATCCTTCTTCACATGAGGGCTGAGTTAACATGGGTGTAGTAACAAATCTCTTCATCATCTCTTGGAAACTTTCCTCACACTCCTTTGTCAAGATGAACTTTACACCTTTTCGTGTTAAGTTGGTTAATAGATTAGAATGTTGTGAAAAGATTTTCATATACCTCATATAATATCCTGAAAATCCAAGAAAACTACGAATCTCAGTTATTATTTTAGGTTTAGGCCACTCCTCTACATCTTTGGTATTTGTAGTGTCAACTGTGATTAATTCAATGGTTACAATGTGCCCCATGAAATCCACTTGATGTAACCAAAATTCACATTCACTAAACTTTCCAAAAGCATATACTTCCGTAGGGTTTTCAAAATAACCCTTAGATGATCCTCATGCTCCTCACGAGTTTTGGTATATATCGGAATATAATCAATAAAAACTACCACAATCTTATCAAGGTAGTCCTTAAATAATCTATCCATCAAATCCATAAAAATAGCAGGTGAATTATTCAGTTTTAAGGGAATAACAACAAACTCATATTTCCCATATCTTGATCAGAAGGCAGTTTTTTGAATATCTTCTTTCTTTACCATCATTTGATGATAACCATATCGAATATCAATCATAGAGAAGATTTGATCCCCACAATGTTGGTCAAAAAAGTCATCAATTCATGGAATAGAGTATTTTTTCTTCACTGTGATCCCATTCAGTTCTCCATAATAAATGCATAGCCGTATTGATCCATCCTTCTTCTATACAAAGAGAACTAGTGCTCCCCAAGGTGACACACTCGGTCGAATAAACACCTTCTCCAAACGATATTGGATTTGTTTCATTAATTCTTATATCCCCAAATTTTCATCTTATACGAGTACATTGATATTGGATGAGATCTAGGTATGATTTTAATGGAGAAATCTACCTCTCTTTCTGGGGGAGGTCTGGGTAACTCCTCAGGAATTACATAAATGTATTCCTAGATGATGGGGACATGTTCTGTCCTTAAACCCTCATCTCCTTCTTCTTCTTCACCGATAAAATCCATAAATAAGGATATAGGATGTTCTTATATACAAAGACTGGGTTTTGATATCTCTACATGGAAGATAACTATACGTTTTCCATTTAAGACTCTTGATATTCCCTTGCTTCTACAATTGATCTTAGTATTATACTTTGAGAGCCAGTCCATCCCTAGTATAATGTTTAATTCTAGCATGGGAATGACTACTATATTTGCGATAATATTGTGCTCCCTACAGTAAATACTCCAGTTTCTAAACACAGATGATGCTTTGATAGTCCCACCACGAGTCCTGACTGATAACTCTACTTTTAGAAAATCACGGGTTGAATTTTATTTTTTTGAAAAATCATAGGAAATAATGGAATGTGTAGAACCAGAATCAAACAAATGTACGTACTAGCATTGAAAGGGAAACAATAGTACCTACTACCACATCATTCAGAACATTGACCTCATCTATCGTGATAGAAAAAGCATAACCTTGATCCCATGGCCTTTGCTAAAGCTGATGGTGGTTCTCGTCCACTTCCCTCAGATTTGGAAAGTAATTGGAAATGTGCCCACATTGTCCACACTGGAATCACTAGACATTAAGTGGGGCCTCCACAATATTCCTCTTTTCATTAGTGTTTGGGTTTTGATGTTTCACCTCACTATGAAAATTCCTCACAATGTGTCCTTCTCTACCACACTTGTATCACTTCCTACTCTTGAGCAGGCAGTTAACCGAATACTTCTTTCCACATTTATTACACGTGGGATGTTGTACTTGCTTTCCTCCACTTCCTTGATCGATGCTCCTCCATAAGCTTGGATCCAATGATATCTTCTTGTGGTTTGATTTATGAGACCACTACATCTCACCAAACTCTAGCTTGACTTTCATTGCACTCCGCACGATCTCTTCATAATTAACATTGTCTCGGTTGGCTAGATTCTTCCACATATGAGGTCTCAGTCCACTAAATAATCAATCAACCTTACCATTTGGATACATAACAAAAATAGAGGTATATTGTGAATGTTTTGTGAATTTCATCTCATATCATCCGACAGATTCTTTCTCCTTCTACTTCAGCTTGAAAAACTCCTTCTTCATTATTGTTCTCATGGAAAGAGGGAAATAATTAATGAAAAAGATCTCAATGAACTCTTACCACTCCATATCTTCATCTTCTATTATTTTCCTCATGTTTTTGATCAGTTCCCAACACTGATCAGCTTCTCTTTCAAAGAGATAGACATCCATGATGACCCTCTCTAGCACTGAACAACAGAGAACAGAAAAGATATTCTCGATGGAGCTGATCCAATGTTCAGTAATCAATGGATCAGTAGATCCACTGACGATTGGTGGTCTTTGATGCATAAATAACTAAACATAATGTTTTTACCTTCATGATTAGATTGGACTCCCAGCTTGATTCATGTTATTTCCCATAACTTGATTCAGTTGGTTCATCATTCGCATGAATGTTTCCATTCCTTCTTCCATCGGAGGGCTGTCAATGCACGGTCCATTGTGGTCACCATTTGCATGGTTCATCCTATTTCCCACGACTTTCTAATATAATAAACCCTTCATGAGAAAATTATTTAATTTTTGAATATTTTAACGATAATGGATTTTATGTACTAAAACCTCATGCTTAGACAATTACATTTCTCTATAATTCCTTCATAATGATTCATAAAAAGCTTGTGATTAACCAAACATATCCCCCAGGGTGTCGTAACCAAGAGTACAGCAAGGCCCACTATCATGTGCCAATTCCAGTTCGAGTATAGATCAAAGCAGTGTTTTAGGGTTTTACCCCTATGTACATCGGTGCCAGAGCCTCCTCTACTTACTCGTATCCAAACAAAGATGTATTTGTTTGATAAACCACTTACTCAATACTCAACAAAATAAAATGAAGTTTTCCTATATTTAAACTTTTATATAGTATTCTTCATAATGTTTTCATATCCAAATTTCATTAAATAACTAAAATTTCATTTGATAACAACTACAGAATCCCTCCTTTTTAATACATAACTTTTCATTACATTCTACATAAAGAGGATCTTTAAAGTCTAGTGTCTTGGAAATCAAGAACAATAATACATGAATACAACATAAACAATTCTTCTAATTGACTTCTAAGTCTTCACCAAATGTTCTTCCTATGTACAGTTAATGCATCTTAGAACCTAGAGACATACATTCAATGGAAAGGGTGAGAAGAAGGCCTAGTAAGGGTATAAATGGGAAACCGTTCACTTGTGATATCAATACGAACATGAATTTAACATAAATACAAGAGAATTGAATGAATAGGAATATCATAATGAAATGAACTTGAATCATAACTGTAATATGTGGATTTAACATTTCATTTAGGCATTCATGAACATATCACCAAGGTCTATCCCCAATGTGTTAAAAAAAATTACCATGGTTATTCACCATGGTATTGCGCAACTTGTCATCACTAGAGATTAATTATTTTCCCAATTTTTTGGTGCGCTATCAGGGTGTACCCATAATATGTCTGTAATTTCATGTGAGACACATATATTATAATCAAACATTTCATAAATAGTCCAAATAGAATCAAAGAAATGGGTTTCATGTCAAAATCAGGACATTTAAAAAGACCTTAGAAATAAGATCATTATGTCATTTATAACTAATGGAAAGGGAGTGAGGGTTATATATATGTAAACTACAAAATAAAATATATCATATTAATATATTTATGAACACACATTGAAACAAAATAGGACTGGTTATTCACATAAATAAAATAAGAGAATTTATTGAGAGAAAGAGATAGAAATTTTGTGAAGAAATTTCTACAGCATACCGACTATATAACATGGTTTTAGAAAACAATGAAAAAAGAGGTGACAAGGTTAACCTAATAATAAATAATTGATAACATAGTATGGGTACTGAATATGAACATGGTATGTATTTTTTAAAGACATAACACAAGAAAATGAAACATGAAAAAATAGAAGATGCGATTTTTTTTATGAGAAATTATGCACCCTAACCGCTTCACTTAAAAATTATAAAAACAAATTGAAGAGAGTGGAAATGGTATCTCAATAATTAGACAATAAATGGACAGAAATGGGAATATATAAGACCATACCCTCAACATAAAGTGATGGAAATTAGAATACACATAATAAAGGAAGTCATGACTTAAAAGAGGAGGGTGAAAGGATACCTTACTTTGAAGAGTAACATCGAAATAATTAACGTCGAGACATTGGGAGGATTGAGGGAACCTTGAGAGGACTCATTGGGAGTTAAGGAGACCAGAATTTTGTTGATAAGTATTTTGGAATCAAATGGATGAGGGAATGTCTTGGTGTTTATAGTGGAAGTGTGGGAACAAATCATTAATTTCCAAGGGACACCTCATCGGTGGTATTGGCCAAACCATGGGCTTTACCATGGTATTGGACACTTGGGACACCTAATAGAATATCTAAATATTCATAATTCATCCAGAAATATTACATAATTATAACATCATTAAAGATGTCATTAAACACCCAAAACTCAAAACTGAATTTTCACTATTCACCGAAAATTCATCTTTTCCAAAAAAATACCCAAATATTCACTAAACCTAATATAGATGTTCTGAATTTAAAAATGAACACCATTTTAAAAAAATAATTTTCTAAATATTTTTAATTAAATATTTAAATAAAAAACTATTCAACGAAAAAATACTAATACATAACTAATAATTTCTAAAACAGTTATTTACCTTTTTTATTGAACCACATTACTTAATCAAGGTGCCTAAAATATATTAATATGTTCTTAAGTGAGGTTAATTAATAAATTTGGTCACATTACTATTCATAAGCGTAAAAGTACTATTCATAATTTACAATTCACCAATAATTATGTTGATCTTATAAGACTCTAAATTTCTTACTGAACAAAACTGTAGAAGACCATTTCTTTAAAATCATTACATATTATTAATTATTTATGGTATAAATAAATAATTTAAAATATCCATTTTTTTAAAAGAAATCATCAATATTTTACATCGTATATTTTTCTAGACATTTTAAAATTCACAAACGTCCCCATTAGAAGAAATCAATTTTTTTTAATATCAGAGGATATCATAAGGAATTTAAGGTCTTGTTACATAGACCCTTATAACAACATTATAAGACCTAAGTGTAGGTTGTGTTATGGGGATAGAATATTAGGGCGGCGCGGCCAACATTTAATTATACACACTTCATTAGATACATAATATAGTTTCGTTGAGTATAAAATAAAATAACGCACAAAATTTTGGAAACAAATATTAATAAAATGTTCGGCTTGTTACAAAGAAAACATTCTGAATATATAAATTTCAAAAAAGGACCAGTTATGCAGTATGAAGAACCTACCAGATCACATTGTTTGCATTGTGGATAATTATGTTTTCTCATATGGAGAGAACTTATGGGCTTGGGAAACATATTTCAATAGAGTCTTAACTTCTAAAAAGTTTTATAAGCACTCTAACCACAACTCCCCTAGTTTGAAGTGTCATGACAATATGAACAAGACTTTTATCATACCCTCTCGATCCATTCTTGTTTGGAGACAGGCACATGCGATGATACCCACAGACTGCATTCTGTAAGTATGTGGAATTTCTCTGGTTTCCCATTGTTCTATCTCAACTAAATATAGATGACGTTAATCATCTCTTCATATGCTGTGCCACTGAATCTTCAATGTTGAAAGCCATTGATGATATTTTTGAAGTAAGCCTAACTCTGGTATCTTAAATTCATGAGCTACTCATGAGCTGGAATGAACATGTGCCCTCTCCCCTTATCTAGGATCTGTTAAAGGTTTCTACAAAAGAACTAATCCATTTCATATGGTCCGCTAGAAATAATATGATTCATGACAGCCTCTACATCACTGCTATGGAATCCATCTTCGTGATACTTGCTACTGTCTAGGACTCCAACCTACATTGGAAGCAATACTACAAAACCTCGGTACACGACATCACATTCATCAAAAGGATTGGTGTTCGAGGTAGACCCTATAGACCGTATGGTATTCTTGGGGTTTTCTGGAAGCCCCCCTTTGTGGGATGGATAAAAGATAATTCTGATGGTGCTTGAAGAGGTAATAATGGTCCCTCTATCAATGGTTCCATTTTTAGTGATCACAAGTGGGCTATCATTAGCTATTTATATTGTTTTCCCTTGTTTCCCCTTCGATGCTGAAATAACTGGCATTATGTCAACGATGGAGCAAGCATACCACAATGGTTGGAACAATATATGGATTGAATTTGGTTCCACCAATATATTCTTTGACATATGGACTGGTTCTTCTCATATATCATGGAAGCTTACTAATCGATTGAACAATTGGTTGCATCATCTGTCGTCCATGAACTGTTTCATCAATCATGTCTATTGGGAGGAAAATTTTGTTGCAGGCGGTCTTGCAAATAAGGTTGTCAATGGAACTGACTTCTCATGGTGTGATGTTATCCTAGATGACCATATATCTTTTATTGAGAGGGAATAATGTAAACTTATTGTCTTTAGACTATTATAAGCTTTCCTTTTTTCCATTGGCCAATAAAAGAGGCTTTTCCTTTTTGGACAAGTTCTCATCTATATATCAAAAAATAAATAATCTATTTGACCTGATTTGACATAACATATCGATTTCATACATATTATTGGATTATCAATAAAACATTTGAAGTGAAATTAACTGGTTTTATAATTGAATATAACATGGTAAAAATTAAAAATATGTAACAATAAACTTGAAAATGTTTCTTAATTAAGTTAATAATTAACCTAATCATAATATTTAGGGACAATAAAAATTTATATCACAAATCCATGTCGAGGAAAGGGATCATTCTAACCAACCCTTTTAATCAGGTTATGTCCATTTTCTATATAACACATTTTCTCACGATTTATGGTTTGGATTGCTTGAAAATTCTATATATTGGTTTATAACTTTATTAAGTAGGTTATTCTTCATTCGTTTTCAGTAGTAATTCAATCTTATGATCATTTCTCAAATTCAATCATTATTTTATCTATTTTTATTTTTTATGAGAAAAAATTATACAACCCATTTGTTTCCCCAGGTAATCCTCATATTTTTGAATTATGATTGATGTACTATGTGGAACACATATTAATATTCATGAAATGACTGCGATTGGTGGTCCCAATATTATATAACTCTCTAATTATTTGGTAAATGATTTGGTCTCATTATAAGTTGTGTATGGGATCAGGGAGTGAAACTAATCCATTATGGGACACTATCAACCATGTGATGTTGTCTTGGATGTTATAATTAACTTATGTTTATGTCCTCTTTTATGTCATTTCTATTTTCCCAGGTCTCTATAACCTCAGGAAAAAATTATAATTATGTTATTTTTAAATTTTATAACTCATTTACATTCAGTTTGATTATAGGATTTTATTACTTTTGTTCACATATTATTCTTCCTTATAATGTTTATTCTATCACATTGATTTTTAGTACACCCTGTATTTCAGTAATTCCCTAGGCTATCCTCTGAATAATTATGAGATCAAATGTACTTTAGTAGATCACCATGGTGAATAAAATATGGATTCCTTGTTTTTCTTCATTGGATATATTATGAAGGTACTTTTATAAATTTACTTGGCCTTTATGAAAGATAGGTTATATTAATGAATATATACGTTTAGAAATCATGTAATATTATATGTAAAAGTATTGGTTCTCTATAGTTTGTATTAGATGAAATGTTTAGTACACCATTGGAAAATAGGATGAGAAAATTTTAATTATATATCAATGTTGAATTATAATAATATGATTAAGGATAATCTTAATTCGAGATACATATCCTAGATTTTTATTATGTATAGAGTGAGTGGTTTCTAATAAACCACATCCCAATATAAATACTCTTAGTTAACATAGTTATGGAATAGATGTACCTAGGGGCAGTAACTATGAATAAATAAGATCTGGATTGACTTGAGTGTCACCCTGTACAAGAAAATGGGCCCTACTATGAACCTAGTTTGATACTCTCAGGTGATTTATTTTGGAAATTAAAAAACATGTTTTGAACTATTATGATTGGAAAAAAGCCTATAATATTTTAAACTTGGAAATATATTATGGATAACATAGTATTAAAAAAATATACATATAATTTAATATATATATATCATTTACAATTTCCTCTAATATTGTTAATTTTTTCCCATGTCTGTGATTAATAGTTTTAAATTACCCATATTTAATTCTTTTTTTGATTCGAATGATTGGAAATAGGAGGAACTGAGTCAACAAAAATTGTGAGGGGATGTGTGATAAATGAAAAAATATTATTCCCAACACATTGGAAAAAAGGATTCATGAACTTCATGATAATACATTCTACCCTAACACATTTTTTGATTCAAGACATCTACCATGTGAAATGCTCGAATCTCCTCGCCTGAGAAATTGAATGTCACAGTTGAATCCTTTATGTGAGAAAGGATTCCAAAATTTAGTGGATCTAAAGATTCTATAATTGATGAAAAATTGATATAATCCATTGAAAATATATTTTCGATCCTTTAATTCTTTTAGACCAATAATGTCTCTCTATCTATTGTATGAAGGTTTAATTTGATCAATGTTGGACATTAATAAAAATATGATGTTTAAGGATGATATCACAGAAATGGAGAGGAATATATATCAAAACATTTTTGAAACTTATTTTTCTATCACTCTACATCTTATAATAAAGAGTTATTTCCATACCCTCAAGGAAAAGGATGATGAATCTTATTGGGTGAATGAATAAAACATCCCAAAACATGCATGATATGCCTCCATGTCTTTCTGTAATACCCAAAGACTTTATGAGAAGTATTATTTTTAATTTCATTTTTGTCTTCTGTTTTAGGCTACACCAAGATTAGATTGGGATATATGAAAAATATATAATCATGTAGTATATGCAATCACTATTCTTGCCATGTGTTTCATACTAGAGCGACCTTGCTCAACAGCTTCTGTTGTATGAAATACTGAGTTTTAATAAACAACGATATATTGTTATAATATTATTATGAACTAGCCGTTATTAATAGTATTAACCAAATTTTGAATTTTATAATATTATCATTAATCATACACATATTCTAGAACTTGGTATGAGAAAAAAATAAAATTTTCAGGAAAAATAAGTATTGTTTTAAAAAAAAGTAGTTCTGCCACCTTTTTATGGCACACCAACATTAAATCAAGTTTTTGAAATTTTTATAAGTTAAATTTAACAAATTAAACTTTTCCCTTGGAATCATGATATAAAAACAAACTTTGGATAAATTTTTGACAATTTTCTGATAAGATTATTATTTTGATTAATAGTAAAAATACACAAAATTTTAATTAAAAACAACATTTGTCATCAAAATAACTTTCGTGGCTAGAGTATATTATTGAATGATTTTAATGTATAAATAGAATATATTTTTACTATTAAATATACTTTATGTCATTATCATTAATTTTACATTGAAATCATAGGTAAAAAAAATTTCAATCTTTTGCAATATTTTAACTTTTAAAAAAGTTTTCTCAACAGAGGGATTACTTTTAAATTCAATAGTTAAACTGCTATTTTTTGAATTTGGAAATATGGATTCCATATTTGGAACCAGTAGGTTCAAATTATGTTAATAGGCTGCTTTTTACTTAATGGCATTATGAATAGTATCTATGGTATATTTTATTTACAATAGTTAAAGGTAAATCAAATAATTATGGGTATAAATAATATTATAAAATTACACTAACACTTATATTAATATAATTGGATGATTATATTTCGTTATAAAATATACTTGTGTCAAAATGGTATCTTTTGGAACCCACTTGGATGTTATTAAGACCTTTAATTTATTTTATTTAATTAAAGTGAAATATGTCTCACTAAAACATTAATAATTAAAGTATTTTTAATATAAGGTAATACATAATATAAATTCTATTATAAAAACTCATATGAAAGAATTTTTTTTCTATATTATGGTAATTTCTTTTAAATTTTTAATTAATATATAATTTTTTCTATAGCTTGTACATTAATGATGTAGAAATTATTTATTAAGCTAAAAAACAATAATACAATTTTAATTAATCTAATAATACTCCTAAAAGGAATATACATCTAACCAAAACATATTGGTCGTGTACATGTAAAGAATAATCATCCAATTGTAGAATTTTTGACCATTTAGAGCCTAATAAAAGCGCTTTTGACACATATATTATTTTATTTTAAATTATGTCAAAGTTGTGACCTTCATACATTAATAAATATAAAAATTTAAATGATGGGATTTTTATATGATAAATTCGGCAAAAATTATTATTATGGATGATGTTAGATTTTTCGGCATCGTAGTGTTTTATTTTTAATTTTCTTTTAGAAAATAAGTATCTTACATAGTTATACAAAAATGTTATAAAAAATATTTTATTAAGAGAAATATCAAATAAATGGTTTAAAAAATATTAGAATAAATATTATATGAACTAATTAAAGTTCTCCATGAATGTTTTAGATTAATAAAACATGTTAGGAATCTATTATATATTTTTGTTCAAATATATCTTCTGTGTGGATTTTATTTAAATTCAAATAATTGAATAGTGTCAAAAATGACGCTATTGATATTTTATAAAAATAACATACTGTTAAATTGTTTGAAAATAAAAAAAAATATTTAAAAATTTATAATTTAAAATTACATGGTCGACAATGTAATAATGTATCTAATTATGGGAAATTTACAACATATAAGTAAGTATTTATAACAATTTAAAAATTATAATGTTATTACCGCAAATAAATATTAATAGATTAAATAAGGATAAATAAAAATGATAAGGATTAAAATAAACATAAAACAAGTCTAAATTTTATTGGTAGATTAAATTACAGCCCTATATTATCTTTAGTGCTCTAAGAGGTTTCTTAGAAGGGGCGCGTTGAAAAAGAGGTAATATCCTTTACTTATTCTTTCAAAACTACTTCTTCCTCTACATCCTCTATATGAATTGGTTAATTATAAAGTAATAACATAAGTATCACTAATATACTTATATGTTATTATACATATTAAACAAATCTATTTAACCTTATATCCATCCTATGAAAAACAAAATCACTGCTCCCTCGTATGTACGGCTTACCGTCTCCATGCCGCGGTGTAATCTATTTTTCCACCACTACCATACATGGATGGATATAATTTTAGGAATAATAACTATATATAATTATTATAACATAATAATGATTATGATATATTATACCATCCACTCCAATTCCATTCAATAATTATGGTAACAATATCATAACTCGTGCGTACGTACGAATTACAGTCTCCACGACGCGATTAGATTTATTTTCCAACTTAACCTTTCAAGAATTATAATAAAGTGTATATAATAAATAATCCTAAAATATAAGAGATAATAATGATACTGGATTTATGTATACATTTTTAAATTACTTCCATTCAATTTAATAAGGAAACAAAAACAACATTCATGCGTACGTTCGACGAACCGTCTCCATGATCAGTGTATGTTATTCTATTTATCAATCGATTATATATATTATATTCCGAATATATATTAAATATAAATCATGTTTTAAATTATAGATGTATGTAATCATGATCTATGTAATCATATGAATAATTATAAGTCAAAACACATACATCAAATGAAACTATTTTACTCAAAACATTATTTTAACATGAAATTGACAAATGAATGGGTAAAATAATGTAATAAGTGAATTGTATATGATGTCATAAATATTATTATGGTTCTGTTACAAGTTAATAATATGTTTAATCCCACTATACATGAGTCTCGGACACATAAGGAATAAATTGGACCTATGGTAAGGGATTATTTCGTCTCACTTTTATTTCTATGAGACAAATTACTTATTCACCATTTATTTATTTTATACGGTTTTTATGCTTCCTATGAATGTTTTATGATTTTTATTATGGAGATATTTTATTTACATATGCATGTAACTTTCTTTTTTTTATGACACATATAATTCCACCGATCATATATGCTACAGGATAATTATTCCAATCTCGTTTTTATCTAAGATTTTTTATTCGTAAGTATTTACTGGGGTTATATTTATCATCCATGTCCATGTCTTCTAAAATTGTTTTCATAAAATGGTTACTATTCATCCATGTAAGTTTATATTTATTTTTACACTTTTTTTTACTTTTACAACATGTTATGGCAGGAATCATTCTTTTATTTACCATACGAGGTACTTTTTGACTTTTCCAAAAAAGGCACGAGGAGAATTTTTTTTTATATTATACAGCATGAACAACTTTTTACAATTTCATAACTCCTTATTTCCATAAAGCATCCTATACAATATTTTAGGATTATTTTCAAAAAAATCAATTTCTTTTAAAATCGCATGGAATTTTGAGAAATGAAAATGATTTTAAGGAATAAATGATATTTTCCTCAAAAATTTATTTCAAGTGATTTATCAAAAATATATTCCATCTAAGATGACATTATTTAATATGATTATGGTTCAAGTATAATGTCTCTATTATTTACATGGTTTCATTTTGCATATGATTAAATGATATCCATTAATTATATATGGATTATGTTATGATGGGATGATGTTTAAGAAACCCATTTTATTTATTGGGTTATGATTAATGATTTAGGTTTATTTTGTGGTACATGAAAGAATGGTTTCATTATGAGATTGGTGGGACGTATATATCCCTCCAATGAACTGGGTAATGATTTATATCTCATGAGATAAACATTACTAGAATGGAATGTGAATCCAGTTCAGTAATACAAGGCAGGAACGGCAAGTAAAACTTGTTCAATAATGGACTTTGTCCACTATGATGGTCTTAGTAGCAATGTCTTGTCTACTATGGAAATCATAACACGTGCATAATGGTTTCCACAATTACATATATTATTCTAATTCCATTTTATTATGATTAATGTTCCTTTAGGATCCATGCCTTTCGTACTTCCATGTTTTATGCCATTGTTCATGATTTTGATGTTTAAATTTATGCTCATGTTTTTAAGGTCAAATGTTTATGGATTTTTTTTGTTCCCCATGTTTACCCATATTGAGCATTCGAGATAACACATTCTAGGTATTATTCTTTCCATTCACAAGGATATAAAGAAAGGTTTTAGGTAAGAAAACAAAAACTTTAAGACTATTATGGGAGATGATGATGATCATTCACCCCGATTAGAAGATTGTGTTCCAGGTTTCCAAAGACAGTAAACTATTATGGTCCTTTGGTGTCTGTTTTTGGTATTTATTATTATTCTGCAAAATTAATGTAATGTCAATGTACGTAAATCTTGGGCCTCTATAGTTGGTATCATAGGAATTTTTTAGTTAACCTTTGGGAACTAGGATGCGAAAACTTCAGTGAGATACCTCAAGATATTTCTAAGGTATGTCTAGGAATGTCCATTAAGTTATGTATTAGTATGGGTTATAGTCCTAGAATTATGGTATCAATCTTAGAATAAATCCTAAGATATTATATATTTAGGGTACTACCCCTTTATTATGTTGATTTCCTAGTATGATATTTACCTCTCACACTATTCTTTTTGGCTTTTAGACGATGGATGGAACCCGAAAGAACCATGTTGATCAATTTATTAGGCAATTAAATGATTTTTCTCATGGGAAAACAAATTTTTTTGGAAATGGAGTTCAAAATATTATTTCGATACTTACAAAAGTTATGAATCATTTTGGACATCCAAATGAGCAGATACAGGAATAATATTCTATTGAGTCCTTAATGAGGAAGCACCCACCTTCATTCAGTGGGTCTTCTGATCCACTTATTATTGAAAAATGGATGCATACTATTAAAAAGATATTTTCCATACACTGTTGTTAGGAACATGAAAAAGTCATTCTGGCTATTTACTATTTAAAAGGTGATGTAGACCAGTGGTGGACTCTAATTATGATTATGACACCCCAAGATGAAATTTAATCCATGGATTGGGATGAGTTCAAGTACATAATTTTTAATAAGTACTTTCCCCGTATTCTTTGAACGAAGATGGAAAAAGGAGTATCTTGAGCATAAGAAAAAGGGTGATGAATCTATTATTATATATGAAGCGAATTTAACAAGGCTTCCAAGGTATGAATATGGATTTATCATCCAACCTGAATGTAATGTTGATCGATTATTCAGTGGCTTTAAACCAAGTCATCGAAAGGTGTTACCTATAAGAGACTTCAATAGCTATGATGAGATTGTGAATTGTGTTATCAAGGTAGAACTGGATGTTGGTGTTACATATCCATCTCATGGTTTTAACAAGAAACAAAATATGTAGTTAAAGGAGAAATCTCAAAACTATGGTAAAAAGAAGACAAGGGGTTTGTTATGCTAAATGTTTGGAAGGATGACTAGAAATATTTTTTATGTGTGGAAATGAATGTCACTAAGAAGCTGAGTTCCAAAGTAATTGAAAAAGGGTTGCTAATGTTGTGAATAGAGAAAATACTGCACATAACACACTACTAACACTTCAATGCTACAAGTGTAGGGAAATTGGGCATTATTCTAAACAATGTCCTAATCCAATGGTTAATGATGATCGACATCAACAATCTTTTAATGAAAAGTAAAAAGGGAAGTCACATGCGATCACTATTGGCAATGTTGAATATGACAATGAAGTGGAGTAATGATTAAGTGTTTATGTAATGGGATTCCAAAATATTGTTGTGGAATCTCATTTATAGTATCGTGGAATATTAGAATATCTATGTATTGGTTTGTTGTGGTTTTCAATAATTACAAGGTACCTGTAACCATGAAAAGTGATTGAAATAATTTATAAAAAGCACCTAATATGTAAAAAAATTAAGGGATAAGGAGATTATGAAATGTTTGATAGTATTAATGAGCTCCTGACTGATATAAGGACAATGTGATATCATGGTTTGAGTATATATAAATCTTGGGATTTTGGAATGTGGATATAGTTATCGTTTGACATCATTCATTTTTCCACAATGATTATATGGTAATTCATGTTTCAAGAGAATACATGATTAAGGAATTCACATGTTTGGAATGTTACTAACAAGCTATATCTTATGATATACGGGGGATAAATGATGGTATTCACATGTTTGGTAGATGACTTTTCTAGTATTCATTTTTTTATACCATGAGATTGGACAGAAGTTTTTTGGATAATCTTAAATGTTGGAATGGATTATGTTGGAAATATATTGGAATTGTTTAAGGATAATTTTTTTTCTAGAATGTTATAATAGTACAGTTTTAGAAAAAGGAAAACACGAAGGATGAGCGACAACCCGTCACATCGGACAAGGTTGTGGGAATTGAACACACAAATGAAGTGTGACATTCCTTTATCGCCTTCCACTGTCCTATAAGAAGTCCCTAGCTTGTAAAAATTAGTTATATTTTATTATCAGGTATGATAGATGAGGTATAAGTCCATTTTTGGAATCTTATATGGTTAATCTCACCATATATGGACTAATGCATATTTAATAAATTGTGTTAACCTTTTTGTGATAAAGACAGATGGAATGAACTATCATTCTATCGCATCATCTACTAACACATAAAGAATGAAAAATTCAACTTGATTTCATTAAATAAAATATAAAGTGAAAATTTTCCATGGAATAACCAATGATGATATTACCCTAAAATCAACTAAGTATTTATCCTTATACAAAAATTCATCAACTTTAGGGAAACGATCTTGAAAACAAAAAATGTTGTCCTATTACCCTCATATCTGATGAATTTTATTGTACTATAGATCCTCAAAAATTTATATCTTTGTGATTGTTGGCTTTTTTATAACCATGTTCGGTACTACTCTCCATCAGAACATGATAGTTAGATTTCTCTTCTATATCCATATTTTCACCTATATTTTTTTATGTGGAAACACAGTGTTGAGTTAGCTTAGGTGACCGTTTTGTTTCTAAATTTCATTTTTAAAATTATGTTTTAGTATTCTTTTTTACAATGTGGGTTTCTATGAAATAAACTTTCATGTAGTAATCGATTTATAACCCCACCAAATTTCGAGGGCGAAATTCATTTTAAGTGGGGTAGAATGTAACACCTCAAGAATTTATAAGAAATATTATTTTTAATTTCTTTGATATATTATGTTGTATGCCAAACCAAGATTACCTTGTACTATTGCAACAAAATATTAGATTTTAGTATACGCAAACACTACTCTTGGCTTGTGTTGCACGTTAGAGCAACCTTCCTCAATAGCATGTGTTGTACACTATACCGAGTTTTACTAATCAACGATTTATTGTTATAATATTATTATTAACTAGAAATTATGAATAGTATAACCAAATTTTGAATTTTATAACATTATCAATCATCTTAAATATATTCTAGAACATGGTATGAGAACTAAATAATTTTTTCTGGGAAAATATGTATTTTTTAAAAAAAATGTATTATTGTCGGCTTTTGATGGCACACTCCCATTAAATCTAGTTTTTGACATGATTATAAGTTCAATTTAAAAAATTAAACTTTTTCCTTGGAATCATGATATAAAAATATACTTTTCATATATTTTTGATATTTTCTTAAAAAGTTTTTTATTTTGATGAATAGTAAAAATACGCTAAATTTTAATTGGAAAAAACATTTTTCATCAAAATAGTTTAATTGGTTAAAATTTATTATTGAATGGTTTAAAGTATAAACAGAATATATTTTTACCATTTAATATAACTTATTTCATTATCATTAATTTTACATTGAATTCATAGGTAAATATTTTTTAATGTTTTGTAATGTTATAACTTTTTAAACCTGTTTTCTCAGCTGTGGGATAAATTTTAAATTAAATAATGAAACTTCGGTGTTTTGAATTTGGAAAAATAGATTCCATATTTGGAATATTTAGGTCTAAATTATGTTAATTGGATAAATTTTATTTTAAGGCATTTTGAATAGTAACTACAGTAAATTTTATTTACAATAGTTTAAGGTAAATCACGTAATTAAGGGTAAAAAATACTTTTATTTACCATAACAGTTATATTAATACAAATGGATGATTATATTTAGTTCTAAAATATACTTTTGTCGAAATGGTATCTTTTGGAACCCGCTTGAATTTGATTAAGACCTTTAATTTATTTTATTTAATGAAAGTGAAATATGTCTCACCCAAACTTTAATAATTAAAGTATTTTTAATATAATGTTATACTGAATATAAATTGGATTATAAATACAAATTTGAATGATAAAATGTTTTCCTATATTAAGGTAATTTTTTTTGTAAATTTTAATAATTATATAATTACCTCAATAGCTTATACTTTAATGATGCAGAAATTATTTACTAAGTCAAAAATCAATAATACAGTTTTTATTAAACTATTAATGCTCATAAAAGGCCCAAATATCTGACCAAAACATACAGGTCATGTACATTTAAACCATAATCATCCAATTATCTTATTGTTGACCATTTGGGGCATTATAAAAGTGATTATGACACTTATATTATTTTATTTTAAATGATGTCAAAGATGTCACCTTCATACTTTAAAAAATATATCTATTTATAAGTCGAGATTTTAAAAAGATAAATTCGAGTAAGAGTATTATTATGTAATATATTATATTTATATGCATAATAGTATATTATTTTTAATTTTTACGAAATAAATATGTATATTACATAATTATACAACAATGATGTAGTAATTACTTTATTAAATGAAATATCAAATAAATGGTTTTAAAAATATTTAAATAAATATTATATGAACAAATTAATGTTCTCTATGATTTTTTTAGATGATTATGTCTTGTTAGAAATATATTAAATATTTTGATTCTAATATATCATCAGGATGGATTTTTTTTAAAATCAAATAATTGAATAGTTTCAAAATTGACGCTATTGATATTTAATAAAAATAACTTATTATTAAATTTTTTAAACATCACAAAAATGTTTACAATTACCAATTAAAAATAATATGGTCGACACTGTAATAATGTATCTATTTATTGAAAATTCACAACACATAAGTATGTATTTATAAAAATTTAAAATTTAAAAATATTATTATCGAAATAAAATCAAATAGATGAAATAATAATAAATCAAAATGATTGGGTTTAAAATAAACATAAAACATGTCTCAATTTTATTGGTTGATGAGATTACAACACTATATCATCTAATATTCGAAATGAGTCATTTATGGTGGTTTTTATGTGGGGATTGATTTTTTTATTAATTAATATTTTTTAGGATTCCAAAAGTGACCCTCTCCTCTCCTATATAAGGGGACCTCTTTCCCTCTTCTTTCCACTCCATTTTGAGCTTCAAAACTCATCCAAACACTTCCAATTTATCTTATCAACTTCCGTAGAAACATACTATATGTTTGTTTCTTCTTCAAAGACCATATTTAGTATCCTAAGAGGTTGTTTAGAAGAGGCGCGTTGAAGAAGAGGTAATATCCTTTACCGATTCTTTAAAAATTATTTATTCTTCTACATTCTCTATATGAATTGTTTAATTATAATGTAATAACCACAGTATCACTAATATACAAACATGTTATTATAAATATGAAACAACTCTATTTTTCCTTATATCCATCCTCCAAAAATCAAAATCATCACGCGAGCGTACGTATGACTTACCGTCTCCACGTCGTGGTGTAATATGTTTTCCCACCACCACCATATTTGTGTATATGTTTTTTAATTACTTATATTCAATTTAATAAGGTAACTAAAACAACGTTCATGCATACATACGACCTACTGTCTCGGTAAACGGAGTATTTCATTCCATTTATCGATCTGTTATATATATTATATTCTGAATATATATTATATGTAAATCATGTTTTACATTCTCGAAGTATGTAATCATGATCTAAGTAATCAAATGAATAACTAGAAGTCAAAACATGTATGAAAAATGAGTCAATTTTACTAAAAAAACTACTTTAACATGGAATTGACAAATGAACGGGTAATATAAAGTCGTAAGTGAATCATAAATGATGTCATAAATATTATTATTGTTCTGTTATAAGTTAATAATATGTTTAAATCCACTATACAGGAGACTCAGACACATTCATAAGAAATTGGACATAAGGTAATGGATTATTTCGTATCACTTTTATTTCTGTGAGACATATACCTTAATCATAATCCATTTCTCTTATTTGGTGTTTATGCTTCCCATGAATGTTTATGATTATTATTTTTGAGGATATGATATTTACTTATTCACATAATATTATTTATTTTATGACATTTATGATTCCACCGATCTTAAAAGGTAAGAGATAATTAATCCAATCTCATTCTTATCTGTTATTATTTATTCATAAGTATTTACTGGGGTTATATTAATCATCCAGGTCCATGTCTTCTAATATAGTTTTCATAAAATGATTACTATTATTCCATTTATGTTTAAATTAATTTTTTACATTTTTTGACTTTTAACACAATGTATGGAATCAATCCTTCTTTTATTTACCAGATGAGGTACCTTTTGACTTTTCTAGAAAAAGTATGAGGAGAACGTTTTTAACTTATACAACATGAAGGGATTATTACAGTTTCATAATGACTTTTTTACATGAAGAATACTATATAATATTTCATGATTAGTTTTAACAAAATACACTTCTTTTAAAATTTCATTCTATTTTGAGAAAAGAAAATTATTTTGAAGAAGAAAGGATATTTTCTCATGGATTCATTTCAAGTGTTTTATCAAAACTATTTTCCATCTATGATGACATTTTTTATTATGTTTATGATTCAAGTATATTGTCTCTATTATTTTCATGGATTAATTTTTTATATGAAGAAATTATTTCCATTTATTCTATATGGATTATGTTATGATAGGATGATGTTTATGAAACCCATTTTATTATTTGAGTTATGACGAATGATTTATGTTAATTTTGTGGCTCAAGAAAGAATGGTTTCATTATGAGATGGGTGGGACCTATATCTACCTCCAATTCATTGGGTAATAATTTATATCTCATTATATAGACCTGGTTGTAACGACAAGTGAATCTAGTTCTGTAATATAGGGTTGGAACGGCATGTAAACCTAGTTTAGTAATGGACTTTGTCCACTATGAGGGTCTTGGCAGTAATGCCTTCACTGATATAGAAATCATAACATGTGATTAATTGTTTCCATAATTGAAAGTTTAATTACCATGCTGTTTTATCATGATTAATGTTCCTTTAGTATCCATTCCTTACATACTTCCATGTTTTATGTCATTTGCTCAAGATTTTGATGTTTAAATTTATGTTTATGTTTTTATGTTCAAATGTTTATGGAGTGTTTTTTTGTTCTCCTTGTTAACCATTACTGAGAATTTGAGCTCACCCTTTCTATGTTTTATGTTTTCATTTTCCCATGATATAAAGAACGGTTTTAGGTAAGAAAATAAAAAATGGATGATCTTGATGGGAGATGTTGAAAATATTTCACCATGATTAGAAGATTGTATTATATGTTTCCAAAGACACTAAACTATTATGGTCCTTGGATGTCTGTTTTTGTTATGTATTATGTATTGCACAAAAGTAATGTAATGTTTATGTAGGTCAATCTTTGGTCAATACACATTAATCTCCCCTAAAACTAACATTGTCTACAAATTTGGTGGGTAAATCCAATTCTGGGAAATTATTTAGAAATTTGAGACATTGATATTGATGAAGAAATTTTTATCTATTCCATTAAATTTGATATGAAGATTAAAAAATCGCAAGGCTCACATAGGGATAATAAATGAAAAATGAAGAAAAAATTGGGTGGTATAATAGATAAATAAAATGGTGGATAGAAAACCTAACACCCCAATTGTAAAAAATATGAGAAGAATCATCCTAGAAATTTTCAAAAGGGGAACTGGATGTTCTCTATGTGTGATAAGGGAGGGCACTAAGCTTGTTATTTAGGTTTGGATAAACCCACTAATTTGATGGGGGAAAAGAATGCTCTGAAAAAACCTCACCATGTTTTCCAATGTTAAAACTGAATGGAACAAATAAACTATCTGAAACGATGCACTATTCTATGGGTTATAAATGAAAATAAATAAAAAATCAAAGTAATATAAAGAAAGGGTGATCTTAGACTATAAATATTTTGAATGTGGATCCTTCAAATGACATAGTTATCAGAACAATATTATTAATTCAAAAATAGAAAAAATTCTTTTTTATTCTAGTAATACACATTATTTTTTATCATTCATGTTTAATCAAACTATTAAAGGACCACCTCAAAACATAGAAAATAAGTTGATAGTGAAAATGAAAAATAGATTAATTATCACTTCCCAAACATATAACTCATCCCGTACCAATTTTAGTGGATTGAATTTCCATAAAATCCTTTCGTTTCTTCCTTTAGATAAATTTGATGCAAATTTGGGAATGGATTTGATTTACTTATATATATCCAACAAAAAAATTACAATAGAATGAAATAATCCCTTGAATTAAAGATAATCCACCAATTCTATAAAATGGCATGGTGGGGGATTAATCATTTTTAGTACAATCATCGAATGCATTGATATTTATTTCATTATGATCCAAACTATATATCAAAATATATTGATACTAAGGAATGAAAAAATCAAAAAACTCTTTCCCATTTTTTGGAAGTATATTGATTTATTTTCAAAAGGGTTTCATGTTCAGCCTCATAGATAAGAGTTTAAATATTCAATAAATACTATAACTTTAATGTTTTTATTATCCAATACACCTTGTAGAATGCACATTTATAAACATGATGTGCTGAAAAAGAAACTATAGAAGAATATTTATAAAGGGTTTATAGACACATGTTTCTAACAATGGGGTTAACTTTTACTAAAGAATCAGGATGATTCAAAGCACCTCTACATTGATTATCATGATATCGACAAAATAATGATAATTAACAAGTCTCCACTACAATGGGTAGAAATTATTTTAAATCTACTACGTGGGGGTCAATATTTTTATAAGGTTGACCTTCATTCAAGATACATAGAATTAATTCTAGAGGGGGAAGTTATTCTCAAAACTGAATATGAAATATTTCATGGAAATTATGATATCATAGTGATACCTTTTGGAATCACTAATGCTCTATTAATCATTATACACATAAGGAATATATTCTTTTCAGATTTCCAGAACAAATTTTTTGTATCTTTTATATTTGATATTTTAATTTTTTTCATAATTAAAGTAGGTGAATGTGGTGTATTTGAATAGTTTTCTAATGAAATTGAAAAAGGAGAATAAATATGAGAAATATAGAAAATTTGAGTTCTAGATAAAGGAAGTATCATTCAACGGGCATATTATAACCAAAAAATGGTTATCCGTGGACCCATATAAGTCAATGGCAATTAAAGAGTGGTCAAGACAAGTATTTTTAATAAAATCCTATAGTTTCTTTGGATTATTTGTGTATTACCATTTATTTGTGAAACATTATTCCAATTTTCAAACCCTTTATCCCATATAACATGGAATAGATTAAAATTTTTCTAGACTAGTGAATTTCAATAGAGCATTATGGATTTTAAAAAAGAGCTTGGTCCCAGCTCCAGTACATATACTTCCCTCATGTAGGGAACTATTTGTGGTTTAGAATGATGATTAAGGTAGGATTTTGTTCTATATACTAATGAATAATGATTATGTGATAACCTATGCCTTAAGATAGTTTAAATTCCATGAGTAGAACTTTCCAACACAGGAACTAGAGTTGCCTACGTTGAGCTTTTCAATAAATATTATGTGACACTATCTCTATAAGGAATTTCATGAAAGAAGAAAATAATTTATTATATATTATATGATACAAAACACCATATTCATAAAATAATGCAACACCCTGATAGAATACAATATATTTCATTTAATAAATAAAACTCTTTGGTTCCTTAAAGAGAACACCCCAACGAATTGAAATGAACTGCAATATAATATAAATTTATAACCTAGATGTTTAATTGGAGAGTATGAATTGGAATAATAAAATTATAAAAATTATATGGTTTAAACATTTAAAAATAAATTAAATGAATATTTATTGATTTTAAACAAAATAAGATTATTTTTAATTTTTTTAAAGCATTATTTTTATAAAAAAGAAGATTCATCACCCATTGAATATATATTTAAAAATTAATTTTTAGTAATTATAGAAAATTTAATTTAAAAATTTTAACTTCATTTTGAAAATTTTCATATCAAAATTATATTAGGGTAACTTATTTTTATTTTTTGGAATGTTATCATCTTTTGATGTATAGTAGAAATACATAATTTTATTAAAGAGTACATTTTAATTTATATAAATTATAAGTAAACTTTTATTTTTTATTATTTTTAAAAGTAATTTTTTTTATGTTATATGTTTATTAATCCAAAGTAATTCATTCGAATCAATTTCATATTGAGTTTCAATATAATAACTTTATATACATTTAAATGTTTTAGTTTGGAAAAATATTTTTTAACTTGTCTATGACATTAATTTTAAAATTTATTCTACCTATTCTATGTCTAAAAATGGATTATATAATTATAATTATAATAAATTATATTATCTAAAATTTCAACATAACTTTTGACCAAAATGAATATTCAAAATAATGAAAAGATTTTACCATAGCTAAGGTAAAAAAGGATTTTCTAGGGTGTAATTTAAGATGATAATTATTAAAATAACCTATAAATTGTATTATTCATACTTTATCATAATATTTTGATAGTATATCATTTATTTTATGTGAATTATCCATTTTTATTCATTTTAAAAGATAAAAATATGTGTTTAATACTTTCTTTTAAAAAATCCAATTGTGTCCTCTCCCCTTCTTGTAGAATCCGACCCCCTCCTCAAAATTTTTACACTTCCAAAACACATTAGTTTTATAATTACCTAATCATATTAATTTATTAATTACATCCACTCTTTATATAATCATTTTTTTCATAAACCAATCCTAGGATGATTTTTTGTGTAATCCGAGAAATGTTTTCTGAATAAAAGGTACTGTCGTTACAAGATGCATTTTATTTTATATATTTTTCCACATTATCCATATCATATTAAACTATGATAATAAAATAAAATATTATCTTAAATATACTATTATTTTTTATGTTAAGTTCATGACATAGATCTGTACACTCCTCCCTTAAATGGGAAACAAAACTGGTGATCAAGTGTATGATGGACTTCCTCTTCAAAAATGGGCGTAATTAATTTTCCATAACTACTAATCACAACATGATATAATGATTTATTTAATGTTTATAAATGATTATTATTATATAATTATACTTTTTTAAATATAATATAACATATGACCAATTAATTTCCATTTCCTAGAGAATATTATGATGTTCCTTATGCGTTCTGTAGACTATTGCCTCATGAAGAGATGTGAATTTATTTTCACATACACATTACATGAAGGTAATAAAAATGAATTTAATTACATATTATTTATTCTTGAAATTATATATATTGTATACTTTCATTACTTATCATCAATTGAATAAATGATAATGTCGCTTGTGTGTGCAGCGTACTACCACCTCATGAAGATATGTGATTCATTTTTATAATCACAACACATGGATGGTGTATTTATGGGTATTTAAAAAAATAATATTAAATTTATTATATAATTAAAATCATATATGTTTACAATAAAAAATACATCTAATGCATCATGATTCATTATAAATGAAAATATTACCCATACAAACGTATGGACTACCATCTCAATGATTGTAATAGAGTTTATTAAAAAAAATTCCTGGTTGGTTAAAAAAGTATAATTTATTAATAATAATAATAATTATATCATTCATAACATTATTTATATTATTAATTAATAATTATTTTGACTTTAGTCAACTTAAAAAGTGATTTAAATCATATGAGTTGTTTATCATTAAAACGTCTGATGACATGTAAAAAATTTAAATAAAAAGAATAAACATTTTTTCCTAGGTTCTTAAATAATTAAATATTTAACATAATTTTATTTTCCAGGGAGTCAAATAATAGACATGACAAATTAGGCTCGAGGTGAGGAAATATTCTAACCGACCACACAAATCTATTTATTACCATTCATTCTGTAACTCACTTTCTAACTTCATTTATTATGGGATAATTATAAATTATATATATATTTATATAAAAATTATACACATATTAATATTTATTAATTTAATGGGCTAATACATGAATTATTAGCATTTCTCAAATGACTTTGTTAAGGAGTTTCTTTTACTTATGTAATGAGATAGGATTATGCAACCCATTTCATTTCATAGGTAATAATTATCTTTATGGCTGTTATGGATATCCTTTTGAAGAAAACATATGAATGTAATTGAAATGAATATAAATATTGGACATTATATTATATATCCTTCTAATTAATTTGGTATTTTTTAGTCTCTTGAGTAATCATGAACGAGAAATGTGAGTGAACGTAAACTGTTATGGGACTCTGTCCGCCATGTGATGTTGTTTTGGAAGTTAGACTAGACATATTTCTATGTCATGTTTATGTCATTTCCAATTCAACATGTTTTAATTATCTTTTTATCAAATGATCAGTATGTTATTCACCAATTTGATTATCGATGTACCTTCCCATTTGTGTTATCATGTTTTAAAATAGATTAACATATTATACTTGCATGTTTTTTTATTTACATACGTGGTTTTTTAGATCACCCATTATTTCCTGTGTTCCGTAGGTTATTCTATTTGGATTTAGGAGATAAAATTTATTTTTGGAGCTCTCTATGTAGAATAAATAATGGATTTTATATTTTTTCTTCATTTGATGTATTGTGATCTTATTATTCCAAAAAACCTTGGACTTTACAATCCTTGTATTGAATTAATAGTGATTTATGTTTATAAGTCATGTAATAATATATGTAAAATTCATAGGTCATTATATCATTATGAATTATTATAATCCTTATACATATTCATATTTTTCGAAAATAATTAAAACCCTATAGTATTTGTTGAGATCCTGTTCTCTATAATTAAAAGGAATATGGGATTGTGAACTTCCTCTAGTAATTTTTTTAAAATAATTTCATTCACCTATTAATCTATTTGGATAGTTATCATGAAGTATCAAGTAGGAAGTGTAGATATTTAACATACTGGGATAACGATAGAGAATGTAGGCTATTGTGATCTGAGCTAGCTGAGGAAATAGAAGAGTAAGAGATATCAATTTATTAACACATAAGAGGAGTTCAGTGATGAAAAAATTTATTTTGATAGTTTTTTATGATATTTGTAGTTGATTTTGGTGAAAATTTGTATATATGAATTTCAACATGAAAAAAGGTAATGATATTTATAAATAAATGAATTTAAACCCTTATTTATATTGGACCAATTGAAATTATTTATCAATTAGGGAAAATAGATTTTCATTTGGTGCTTCACCGACCTACTCTCATATTTATGCTCCCTTCTATGTATCTCTTCTAAGGAAGTAAATACATAATCCATCCCTTGTACTAAACTCAAATTTCATACCACTGGAAAATGGTTATTATTATAATGAACAACAAGTATATATCTTGGTTATTTGAGATAAATATCTATCGAGAAAGAATACTGACATGGTAACTGTTCATTGGGGGAATAATAACTTCAAAGAAGCTACTTGGGAACCCAATGATGTGAAGAAAAAAAATGATATCATAATTTTATTGTATTATAATGATGCAATTTAGAGGGTGAAGTTAAATATATGGGGGTATAATGTACCATAGTTATATATTATTATATAGTTGTATATATATATATATATATTTTTTCATATCATGTGATACATGTAATGATGATTTTAAATGAACAAAAAATATTAGTAAGATATTATAAGATAATGTGATAGTTGTCAAATATCCATTTGATTTATGAGAATTAATAGGAAAAAATAAATTATTAAAAACTTATTGTTTGGAAATGTATAAAATGAATTCATTGATTACCAATTAATAAAAAATTAAAATGAATATCATTTGGAAATTAAGGAGTTGTTTTCAGGAATTTTATTTGTGCGCAATGATTATATATAATATTAAATTAATATTATAAATATTGCTGAATAATTTTAATATAATTAATATATTATATATTCAATATTTTTTTTGACATTATTTAATATTTTTTCTTAGAATGGGAGATAAATTAACCCAGTTTTATCCTAAAAAGGTAATCATAAAATAAATTAATCATATTTTTCTTTCATATTTTTAAAATGCATTTTTTATACTTATAAAAATAGATTTATAAAAATTTTATTTCATTTTTTGAATTTTAATGTCCAAATTTTGTAAATAATTCTCTTTTATTTTTAGAACATATGTGTAGTAATCATGGTGGAATATATCAATATGATAAATCGTAAATCTGAATATTGTAGGTTAAAACTAAGTGCTAAGGTAACCATTTTTCAAAATAATTATTATAGGATGAAGGGAAATTTACCCATAACACCTTAGTCTCAAAATTCAATTAATTAAGGGAAAATTTACCCTAAAATAAACCTATATAATATTTAAGGGAATTAAAAATACAAAATGGCACTCTCATATATTTAAATCACCATAATGTATTCACATATTAGAAAAATAATGGGGTGAATGAATAATTAGTGAAATTTTTAGAATAATGAATTAATTTTAACTATGATAATTTATTTCTATTTGTTAGTATTTATATAATTCCCTTAAATTATTACACAATGTCAAATCATTATTTCAGAAATTAATAGAAAATAAAATAAATGACAAAAAAATTAAATGTAATATTATTTTATTGAGATATATTGTTAAAATATTATTAAAGATACATTTAAAATATTAGTTTTTCTGAGAATTATATTCAAATTCAAGGTTTTTATCATTGTATTTAGTTTCAAATTAAATGAATAGTTTCAAAAATTATGTTAATGATATAATAGGAAAATATTATTTAATTAATTTATTTATAATTAATTACACCTTTCTTGAGAAAATTTTGGATAACATATGGTAGAAATATAACCTATTTGAAATTCAGGATCCTATTTTCACTTTATATGTAAAATTATAAACCTTTATGTTTGAAAAGATGTTATCAAGAATAATGTTAAAATTTCTCAACTAAGGATTTAAAAATTAATTTTGTTTATAAAATCACTTAAAACTATCAAAATATCTTTTTTTATTTAATTTCATCAATGCAATACATAATCTAGAAATATTTTACAATATGGAATAATTTTTGAGAGAATGGCTTCTTTATTTTAATCATTAATGATATTCCAAGCATGTCCCTCCCATCACTTATAATAGGGAACATCTACTTTCCCTTATTTATACCATATTTTGGATTTCCAGTTATATATAACATTACAAAATTATTTTTTAAAAATTCATATACATTAATTATAGGTGATTATTTTCTTGGAAGACCACTCCCATGTACTTTAGGAAGGAAACTAAATGAGTCACACTAATGAAAAGGTAACAGTTTTACCCAAACTCATTCAATTTGTTCTTAATAAAATTATTATAAAAATGTGATTTTATTCATAAAACAATAAAGTAAATATCCTCCAAATTCATAAATTTTATTTTGATTATTAAATACAATTTATTCTCCGATGTTTTACATCAGATTGGAAGAGAATGTATCCATCATGTGGACATATGGATTAGCATTTCCATGTAGCGATTATATTATTTTTCCATCAATATATTTATATCATGTTCATTATAATGGTTTTAGTGTCTATATATTATATTTATGACATAATTATTATTCAAAAATGATAATATCTTTTACATATTCTTAACTGTCCATGATTTTTAAAATTATAATGTCGCTCATGCTAATGTGTGGAATACCCACTCTAGAAAACAAAGTGATTTTTTTTTAATTTTATTTTGAAAATTTTAATAATGAAATATTAAATGAATATATATGTTATAATTTTTTTAAATTTTTATTTATTATTTAAATTTACTTCAATCCATACGTCAAAATGTCGACAAAATATTTATGCATACTATATGGCTTTCTATCTCCATGAATGATGGACCAAATTATTCTATATATATATTTTATAGATAAATCTAATATATATATATATGATATTAATATAATTATTAAAATTATAGAGATAATGGAACCATGATAAATTTTTAATATGTAAGACCACTGAAACAAAACATTCCAGAAAATGAAGTAGTTGTTGCCCATAACCATGATATTAAGGAAGAAATGATAAAAAATGGGTTATAATATGTCATAATTAAATAATAAATCGAAATATATATATATATATATATTATAGTTCTATATTATATGTATAACTAATAAAAATTTATTATACCGGAGGATTAAACATCTAAAAATAAATAAAATACCTTGGGTAAGGAATTTATATTCTAATCTCATTTTATTTAGGATTCCATATTCTTGATTTTCAATTAAAATAAATTATATAATCAATTTCTACTAAATATATTTTATCTTTTATTCCACTATGTTTATTTATATAGATTGCTTATTCTAATTTCATTTAACTCAATTTATGTACTCAGGAGATCAAGAATATATTTTGAAGGAAAACCTACAATATATATCTCTATATTTGAAAATAATTTTCCTTACATATCCATGTATTAAAAAATGATAAATATTTTTAATATTTTATTATGATTATAAAATTCATTTTTACCCTTGATTTAATTTTTAAATTTTTTGTAAAATTAGTATTCTAATAATTTACGGAATGAGATATTTTTTGATATTTTTAAAAATTATTAAAGTAGTGATTTATTTTAACATAAATATGTTGAATTAAATATCACACAATCATAGACACTCAATGGATAGAAGAATAATTTAAAAATATGGAATTACTATTTTTATATAATTTTTTTCTTAATATTTTTCAAATTATTAAATTTTCAATATGTCATTTTAAAATGAGAATGGTATCTAGCTCAGAGAAAATTCAATCAATTAATTTAATGAATTTTTCTTATATAATAAAATCCTTTTATATGATTATTTTTTACTAGAGATATGATCTAATGATACCATACTTATTCTTTATCTTAATGGTTTATTATTATGATGATTATATTTTTATGACACTATTTAATTTTCCCAGGGTAATGTTATCAAGAAATTATGAAAGGTTTATGAATCCAGTTTACTTTTATTGTGTAACAATATGATGTAATGTGGAATATTTTATGAAGTATTGGAAAACAATTATATTTATTTAATTATGTGATGGGTGTGCTAACAATTATATATCCCTCCAAATATATTGGTCAATTTTTTATATCTCATTATATAATTTTGGGAAACAATTCAATGTACATGTTCTATACTCTATGATAATCCATTAAGAATGATAAAAATATATGTTATAAATTCAAACTCATTATCTCTTACTATCAATCAAATTCAAGATGAAATTATGTAATGAATTAAATTTTAGTAACCAATGATATTTAAATTCTTTTACCAAAATTAGTTGAAAACATAGCATCATGTTAAAATACAACAAAAAGAGTGATTCCATTTAATCTAATAACCACTTTAACATAAATTCAATAAATGTGATCTAAATTTTTTTTTATCTTAAATAGTTAGGAAATATTAAAATTTAGTTAATCGATCAATAATTACCCATAATAATATTATTACCTCAAGATGTCTTGGGTAATACCAGGCAAATTCCTTAGATAAATTCTCCCACGTCCATTCTAGAATTGATTATGTTAGAAGAACCCCATTTAATAATTGTCATTGACCTGATCCTAATTAAAATTAAAACATTTCGTAGAAAAATCAACAATATATTTTTTCACTACTTCCCTCCAAAAATATTAATTTTAAAATAAAACTAGCAACACATAACAAAAAATGATTTTTCATAAAAATTTATTTTTATGATTAATTTTTTTATACCGAATTCAAATATATATTATTATAAAAATAATAAATGGATTATTAATAATATAATTTTCTTAATTTTAATTTTAAACCATTTAAAAAAATGGACCGATGTAAAATTTTGAAACATATATATATTTTTAAATAAAAATAAATATTTTTCACTACTCATTAAAAAAACATTTTAATATGATCTAAAAAATTGATTAAAATATAAATTTTAATTTTTTAAATAAAAATTTTATGTTATTATTTAAAATTTATATTCATTAACATTGAAATAAATCTTTTACATTAAACAATATAACGCATGAAAACACAATTTTGTTAGAAATAACGCTCCATTCATATTGACAATAAATTTAACAAATATTATTAAAATGAATATAACTCTATTAAATCATGCTAATTAATATTAATAATACATTAAAATTATTTAACATACATTTAACTATGTTTTAAAATAGTATTCTAGTATAATACTTTATTTTGTTTTATTAAGATGAGGGACGTTCATGAACTAAAAAAATATTGTTTGAATTTTGAATAAACAGTTGTTGTGGTGCATGATAAGATATCCATAATTTCTATTCATGAATTTATTTTTAGAATATAAAATTTTCACCCAAAATTTTATTTAAAATATTCATTTATTTATTAATAAAATATCATAGTTTTTTTAATAACCACCTCTATAATGTCTTCCATACCTAAAAATCTATTAATAATATCATATGACATAGTAACTTATATTATTTTTCTCAAACCCCTAGATAAATTATTATGTACACAATGATTATTTAAAACTATTTTTCCATTTTACCACTATATGGTTTAAATAAATTACACCAAAATAAAAATGGGAAATATCATATTTGACTCAATTCTAAAATATGAATTTTAATGAGTGACCACCCTTGCATACCAATAAGAAACTTGGAGTTTTCTATCTATCTTTTTAATGCATATATATTCCCATATGAACCCTAATAAAAATAAACTATCGGATAATTAGTACATATTGAGATAATAAAATAATAATAAAATCCTTATAATCATCCCATAAAGTATAGTTACCTAGAAAACTTCCTACAAGTTAAGTGGTATTAATATCCCCATTATAATATTTGTGTTCCAAAAAAAATTGTTGAAATTAAGAATAAATAAAATTGATAATTCGTTTTTATTCACATCTCATTATAATTATAGGTTTAAAAATAAATAATAATAATTACTCACTTTCTCTATGGTGAAATTATTTTCATTCATTCACTATATTTTTTTTAATGAACGAATAAAAAATAACCTAACCAATATCAAATTTTATTTTTTATTATTTTATTGACCAATTTTGAGCATAAAAACAACTATGACAAGTCTTAAAAATAAATAAGAAGATATTAAATCCATTCGATTTTAATTTTTTTCTTAAATAGATGAGAGTGACACTCATATCAAAATTTTTTATTTAATCACATTATATTTCCATTTTGAACTCCTCGTAACATATCTAAATAGTATTGGGGTTAAAAAAATGTTTTAGAACTCATTTGGATTCAAAATGGATGAATTTGTTAATTATAAATTTTAATGTCCCAATTTGAAAAATGTGCACCAAATTGTATAGAAGTTACCATCCCAAAAAATGTATCAAATATGGTTACCTCGGATATTTTGGGAAATGTTGTACATAACAATGTATCAATACTTATCATACCATATATAATTAAGAAACCATGATATAAAATATGTGTCTAATGTTTTATACCATTTTTATTATTGAAATGATCAATTTATTTCGATGATTTTCTATTTGATACCCTAACATTATTAAGACCATTATAATAGGAAAAAATACCAATATATAGGGAAATTCAACATTTAAAATAAATTTCATCAATATTTATATTATTTCAATCAAAATTATTCATTTATTCTAATTAATGATGAAAACATACCATCAAAATACCTCATTCTATAATCCATACTAAATATTGTAATTCCATTGAATAATTGCAATTCCTAAGTATTTTACACATGTCAGAGGTTTTGTTATAAAAATTTATAAATTACGAATAATCTTAAATCAAATAGTCACTAATAAATTTAAATTTGATATTTTAAAGGAAGGTGGGTAAAGTACATCCTTGTAGTAAAATCACGGTGATCAGAAGTAATATAGGTGAATAGAATCCTTAAAAAGTTTATGTATAAATATTATCATTAAATATTTAGATGAACAAATATTCAATTTTTTAGTATAATCTGACTCTAAAGAATAATGAATATTCATTATATTACCTTCCTTCCCTGTGTGATGAATCATAGTATATTGAGAGACCGGTCTTTGATAATCACTCATAGTTATGTCAGGTATGTGTGGCATATAATCATACAATTTTGAAAATGGATGATCAATTATAAATATAAATTATTCTAAGACAAATTAATTACCATATTATTACAAATACAAAGCCACAATAAGAACTATCTTTTACCTATAATGAACACATTACCGTCACCAAAGAAACATTACAAGTACGAACCAATGAATCTATAGTGTGATATAAAATCTTATTGAAATGTATATATCTTCATGTGAAGTATCCATCAATATTAACTTTAAAATTCATATTCTAGAGGATAATGGTAGATCTAAATTCTATATCCCCTTGTTATTCATGAAATTTTCTTGTGGACCAATTAATTTACTTAGGCATGATCTAAAAAAATATTATAATGTCTAAATCATTATCTATGACTTTCAATCAGATTGAGGATGAAAATATGTACTAAATTGAATTTACATAACCAATTACTTTTAAATACTTTTAAAAAAGTATTTTTAATCCTAAGATCATGAAAAAATATAACGAAGAGAGTGACTCAATTTTATCTAATAACAACTTTTTCATAATTTCAATAAATGTGATCAATTTTTTTTATCTTTAATAGGTAGGAAAAAATAAAATTTAGTTATTCAATCAATAATTATCCAAATCAAATTATTACATTGATATATCTTGGGTAATACCATAAAAACATGCGGATATATTCTCCCACTTCCAATCTGGAATTGATAACGTTAGAAGAACCCCAGTCAATAATTTTATTTGACTTGAACCTACTGAAAATTAAAACATTTCATGATAAAATCATCAATATATTTCTTCAATCAATCCCACTATAAATATTTTCAAACATATCTATACAATTTTGTGTTGTTAGAATGAAGCACAAAATAGACTTATGAACATGACCCAAGAATTATTTCATCAACCATGGGTAAGACAGAACTTTTTTTGAATATCAAAACACATTATATTTTACAATTATATTAAGGAAACATAACATTTTTAATTGATTATTCCCTTTTCATTAAAAATAATATAACCCTTCTATGCTATTGTACCTATTTGTTATGGATGATTTCTCTAAAACCAAAAACAAAAATTGGCGAGTTCTTGTACACACAATTTTAATCCAATAATCATAAAATCATTTAAAAAATGACCATGTTACATAAATATAATAGTTAACGATTAATTATAATTTCATATCAAAAATCAATTACTCTATTATTTTTTCAATGATGGTTAATAAATGTGATGTCATAATCTTTTACCAATTCTATCCATTTCTTCTTTCTCACATTGAACTCTTTATGAATTATTATATACTCTAAAAATTATGATTAGTATAAATTTCAGACTTTACTCCTTAGAAATGAAAACAATAAATTTTAAAATAATATACTATAGTAATTAGTTAAATTCCATGTGTATGAAATTATTTCTCAATATTTGTAAATTAATATAACGAATAAGAGATTACCTAATCATTTTTCATTAAAACACAACTCATTATCATCACAGAATAATTTTTTTAGTTAATAAATTCCACAATTTTGGATGGAAGGGACAAAATTGTACCATTCCCTAGTATTATATTTCAATTATTGGGACATTTTTTACATTCATTCTATGATATATTCATGTTAACATTATTTTTAGACTATAAAATCTTGAAAAGTTTTTCAGGAAACCATCTATAATATAATTAAAATTGTCGAAAACATAAAATCTGAGTAATATTCATATGTATTAGACATTAATCAATCACATTGGTTTTATTAGGATCAGAACTTATTCTATCTTTATTTTTTATATACCTAAGTATTAAAACACCAATAACTAAAAATTAAATTTTCAAAATTTTCCACACACCTTATTTAGTTATTGGGTTTGTTGAAAAATCAATATATGTTTCTCATGGTCCTTATAACATTTTGAATGAACCAAAATATAATCAATAAACACTAAAAAAAATTTATCCAAATATCCCTGTAAAAATCTATTCATATTTTTGATTAGTACTGTTAGAGAATTCATCAATCTTAATGAAATAACACCAAACTCATAATATTGATACCTAATATGAAACATTTTCTTTGTTATGTTATATTATATCAGCTATAGCTGATGGTACCAATAACTGAGATCAACCATAAAAATACTAAGTTCCTTATAGATGATTAAAAAAGACATTAATATGAATAAATTGATATTTATTAATTAACGTGATGTATTTAAATTATCAATAATCCTTTAAATATATAATTAAAAATATCTATTTTTCATATATTTAATAGTATAACTCTATGGTGAAGTTATAATATGAATTAATCCATTATTATGAGACTCATGTAACTTATTTTTCATTTATAAAAGTAAAAATATAGATATTTGATATTGGTTTTTTGAAAATGTTCTTGAATCAAGATTTATTTTAATAATAAACAAAAATTTATGATTTTGTAAAATACTATAAAAGTCATTGTGAAAAAAATACAAATATTATATTACAATTGACATATTATTAATCTAAACAACCATCACATTTTTAAAAATATATTAAATATAACATTCATATCTATATCATAATTCTTTCTTAGCTTCGTGATTTATTACTAATGGAATAAATTAATTCTTCTTTGAAAACATGAAATAATTTCATGAAATAACATTTTTGGATACACAATCTCTATATGAATGATAAAAAAGGCCAATATATGAATGGAATAACATAAAATATTATATTGGGAAAGGAAACAATGGTTTTATGTTTAAACCCTTCCACATATGAAAATATAAGAATATTTTTTATTTCTTATTTCCTTAATATTACCACAATTTTTTTTAACAAAAGTCATAAATTCATTTCATGAGGTGAAATATTCATTTTTCTAGAAAAATTCATCCAAAATGTACGAATTCATAGACCTCAAATCAGAAAAGTCATTATCATAATCTGAATCAACATGTAATATACCTATTATGAATTCATTTTATAATCAACCAAATACTAAAGTAGTTCTAATGGATTTCACTAAAAACATCAACTTGTTGTTATGTTACTTCCCATTAATGTAATTCTTCTTCAGAAAATATTCCATTTTATGCCGCATCCCATTTGATTTAAAACACCTTAATGTAAACATCTAAACATAATTCTTAACTCTACCCAGATATTTTTATGTTCAACCTCAAGATATATTACTAAACATACTACATCAGAAGTAATACATAGATTTCATAATACATTCTATATTGTGATTTTTACACACCCATCTGAAACTAAAAAAATAATTTTATAACCTTCATATATCATCAATGGATTCTTACCATTTTCTTCTAACTACACCTCTTTTTCTTCTTGATTTGGTAGAAAACCTCGACATTGATAAACTATATTTCCATTTTCTTAGTATAATGAGTAAGATTATCATAACATTAAAATTAATGATAGTATCAATACATTCAGTATCTTGAATTTAATTAATAATAAAACCTTTTAATTTTATTATAGATATCACTAATACAATTACATGATGTCAATCTCTTTTCATTCTCTAGTATTCATAACCAATGAATAATATGGAACACATTCACCTTAAAAATAGTAAATATGATGAGTTATTATATGATGATTCAAATAACCCATGACTTAAAATATCTTTTATAATCATTTATTCCATCCCTTAGAAACCGCTAAGATAAAAAATCCACTGAATACTAGAGTACACTGTTTGAAAAAATGCTCAACTATCAACATGGTACTTTATATTATATGTTTTTATCTATATCATGGACCCCATATTGATTTATATCACAGTTAGACAAATCCATCAAAATAACAAACCACTCATTTCCAATCCCAACTATTTTTAGTAACTGATTTGATAGTATAGTTTCCACATGGGTCCTTCCTTCTTCAGCCTCCATAGTTTTTATAAAAAAAATTATGAACATTAAATGTTTATATCAACAGAGATGATAATAATAGAATTATATATTATTAAAAACATAATTTATAATCTCTTGATGGTATTTATTTAGGTTATCTTATCCTCTAAAATAATCAAACCTTTCCTCAAATATCAACTCTACGGAACACACAATCCACAATCTATAAAATTGATTCTTCATACATTAACTAATTTTCTTCCCTTTATGGAGATGTTTTAGGTTTTGAGTCTTATATAATTATTTTCTTCCTTACATAAATAAATATTAAATCACAAAGTGTAAACAACCACTTAGTATCCATTTTCTCAAAATAAAAATATTTTATGATAAAATATATTTTTTTCACAGGATAGCTCAACCAAATTTTAATATTTAATTAATACTAATCCTTATTCATACATAAAAAATTATTTAAAACATTTTAAAAAAAGTCATGGAAAAATATCTCAATATGGGACAGATAAAAATAATTTATGTAACTGGTTAGTCTATGAATACTAATCCTGAATTGCTTTTTCAAAATAAACATTGATCAGAAAATATTCATATTATAACAATTGAAATCAACTTCCTATATCTACAATTTTTGTCAAATTTTTTATAAGAAATATTATATAAATAAATAAAATAAATAAAAGTTTCTTTGAAAACATGAAAAATAATGATTTTTTCTCAATGGGATACAATTCACACTAAAGAAGTAGTATACTCTACTTTTTTAATTTAAGCTCATTAGTATACCTTATGAAATTATATGATTTACATATTTTTAATGTTGGAGATAAAGCCTCATTTTATTATTAAATAAATGATCTCTTTTTGTTTGGGTAGAGGGATACCCATTATATAGTCTGAAGGTTGAAGGCCATGTGGCCTGAAAGAAGGCTTGAATGGCCTTTTTTTGGACTAAAGGAACCATAAGTGAATAATACTGCTACACTATCCAGTCTGCTGCATTACCTGCTATAGTGCCTCCCCTGCAATGGTTTCACTACTTCTATAGTGCTACTACAGTGCCCTGCAATAGTAACCCCACAAATTCTTCCCTTCCTGGATTCAATCCTGGGACTTTTGGATGCCATGTAAGAGCCTTTACCACATTGTTATAGGATATTTGGTGAATAATATTTACATAATAACCCATATCATGTATAGATAAAGATCATAGGAAACATGGGACTTAAATTTCAATTCACTCATACTAAAATATTTCCAAATGGAATAATCTACCAAGTAAATTTCAATAATCTTTTATGAAAACATATCTGATCAATTCTGTCACGTAACAAAACTCATTGGAGAGCTATATCTGGCTCGCACATCTTCATGACCTATATCGGGATCTCCCCTAATGATGAGTTGTATTAGGTAAACCATCATAATAATTAATTCCCAAGAACTATATCTCAATCCAAAACAAGAAAGATTTTATTTTGTTTATTACACTCCTAAAAATATTCGTTTCACCCATAATAAAATCATTTATGGATATAAATATATCAATTCCTTTTAAAACCAATTTATAAAATACTCATAAAAATGGAATAATTTTTTTATTATAAGTAAATGTGAAATCATCTCCAATTACTTAAACAGAAATTAATGGTTAAAATGATGATAAAAATCATTGATGTATTGTATTTTAGAATACAACATTATTTTTGCTATTTTTCCAAAATTTTCCATGTAAAATGTCTAAAAATATTACTTTTTAAAACTATTGGATGAAAATAAAAAGATACATAAAACTTATTTTGTATTTAATTTCAGTTTATATAAATACATCCACCAAATAAATTTTAGAGTATTTAAATGGAAGAAAAATATCTACAAAATAAATCTTAAACACATTAAAAATGTGAGATTAAATGTAATGTGTCCCTTGCGAAATGATAAATTTTGAACCAATGAAATAATTGTTGAAATAAAATTTAATTCATTTTTTATAATAATTAAAAAATAAATAATACAACTAAATTAAAATTTATACATCAAACAAAATAATACATGTGTAGAAAAATTCATTAGTCTCAAAGAAATTAATTTTAGTCATGAAATCACATACCTCGAGCCAAAATAATAACCTATGATATTTACATTAGTAAATAATAAACATATTTTCATTATTTTCTTGATTATGAAGAATCATTTAATTATATTATTTATTTTATTCTATTCATTACAATGTTATATACAATTAATTATTCTATTAAATTTATGTTAGACGTTTTGATGATATTCAACTCATAGTTCTAAAACGACTTCAGTAGGTTGACTATGGTAAAATTGGTCATTATTACATCATATTCATAATTATAATTAAATAATTTAAATTCTTATACATATATTATAATTAAAAACTGACAATTAACGATGTCTATAAAAAATGTATTACATTACATTTATAAAGATTGTAGATAATACGTATGCACAAGTAACATTTTCCTTTTTCAGAGAGCATGAACGAAATAAGGTCAGCATAATTTTAATTCAAAAATATTATTATTAGGTTATATATATCATATTATATATTTTAATAAAATAATATGTACTTTTTAGGTGATGTAGTGATGAAAAATGAATCACGTCGTTTCATAGAGGTTGTCATTCACACATACGCATGATCAATATTATCATTTATTAATGGATGGAATAGATATAAAATAGAAGATATATTATCTCTAAAAATTATAAATATTCCATTAATATAATATTTATATATTAATTCTATCATTATATCCATCCACAAGTGGTGGTGAGGTAAAATTAGCTACATTTGTTTGCAATGTGGTCATCCGTTTTACACATGAATGATGGTTTTATTTTGCATTTAATAGAAGAGGAGATGAATATAGTTTATTAAATTTAAATAATAACATATTAGTATCTTTAATAAACCTATGTTGTCATTTTATTGGTTTTTAATAAAATTTTAATGGTTAGAATAATAAAAAAATGCTTGTTTGAGAATCGTACCTCTTCATCCGAAAAACAGTTTAGGTTTACACATAAATACTTCCTTTCTAAGATTTATCAAAATAAGGTGTATTATAAAATGGAATGTATGTATGTAATAGATTTTTGTAGGTATTTTCTATTAAAAAATTCTTTTTAGGTGTGCATAAAATAATATAAGGGGGTTCTCTTTATAAGTGGGGGAGACGATAAACTTGTAATTTTAAATAAGATGAAAATAAATTAATTTATTAAAAAAATGGAACAATAATAGATAATCTATAATTATTTTATGACACAGTTTCAAAATATGACATTAAAATACAATTTTGAGATGTTTCATGGTGTTTTAAACCCTTATCTCCAAATTTAAAACCATGGTAGACCAAAATTTACTTTAATCATGGAAACACATTAATTTTGTTTTAAATATTAATTAAGAATGAAAATTATGTTAAACATAATAAATAATATTATTTATTATTATTACAAATATTTCATCCATTTTATCAAAATTTATTCGTATAAGCGATGGAATTTAATTTAAAATCAACCCCGCAAAGAAAATTGAAAAATAATTTTTCGTAAAAATCCATTTCTAAGTATAATTTTATTACCTAATTGAAGTATATATATAATTATAAAAACAATAATTGAAATATTAATAATATAATTGTGTTTATTTTAATTTTAAAGAATTTTTAATCAAAACTGAACCATATAAATTCTTAAAAAAAAGATATTTTCCAATAATATTCTGTATTTTTCACTAGTCATTTTAAAATAAAACTTATTTAAATGATATAAAAATTTATTAAAAGATTTATTTTAAATTAAAAATGTAAATTTAATGAAATTTTTATAAGTAAATATTATTTAATTTTAAAATAAATATTTTACAAGAAACTATATAATTCATGCAATCTCAATTTGGTTAGAAAAAAATCTCCCTTCTTATTGACTAAAAAATTACAAATTTTAATTATAATATATATAACTCTATTAAATAATGTTAATTAATATTAATAAGACATAAATATTATTTATATTATATTTAACTATATTTTACAATAGTATTATAGTATAATCATTTAATTAGTTTTACTACGATCAGGGATGTTGAAAAATAATGTTTTAAAAAAAATTAATAGAGAAATGTAAGGGTCCATGATAAGATAACCATGAATCATATTCATGGAAATTAATTTTCTTTACAAAAAAATAAAATTTTCATCTGATATTTTATTTAAAAATTTCATTTATTCATTAATAAAATGTTATAGTTGTTCAATAACCACCTATATTATTTTTTCCATCACTATATGTTATCGATAATATCATAAGAATGTTTAACTTATACGATTATTCTCAATCCCATAGATAAATTAGAATTTACAAAATTATTTTAAACAGTATTTTACTATTTTCATTCTATATTGTTTAATCAAATTCCACCCAAATATGAATGAGAAATATCATATTGTATCAATTATAAAAGATGTATTTTAACGTGTTACCTTGTTATCATACCAATAACCCACCTGAAGTTACTATTTATTTATTTAATACATAAAAGTTCCCATGTAATCCCTTATAAAATTAAACAATTGGATAATTGGTACATATTTAGTTACTAAACTCATAATAAAATACTAATAATCATCCTATAATTCATAGTTTCTTATAAAACATCATATGAGATTAGTGGTCTAAATATCCCCATTAAAATATAAGGGTTCCTAAAACAATTTGTGTAAATGAAAATAAATACAATTGGTAAATCATTTTGATTATTTTTTCATTGTGGTTATGGGTTTAAATACAAAATATAACAATTAATTAGTTACTCCATGGTGAAATTATTTTCATTCATTCAAAATATTGAATTTTTATTGAAGTAATAAAAATTAACCTACCCAATAATAAATTTTATTTATTGACGTTTCATTGACAAATTTTATGATTACAAACATATATTATAAGTTTTCTAAAAAATTAATTATGAGAATCCCATTATATTTTATTTTATTTCAAAAAAAAATTAAAATGGACCCTCAGATCAAAAGTTGTTATTTTATAAGTTATATTTTCATTTTGAACTCCTCATAACACATTTATATTTTATTGGGGTCAGAACTATTTTTTTAGAACAAATTTTGATTGTAAATGTATGAATTACATAATTATAATGGTTAATGTCACAATTTCAAAATATTGCATGAAATTGTATAGAAGTTACAATCACATATGGTTTACATTAATAGTTTCAGAAACCATGTACATAACGATGCATAAATACCTATAATACCATATATTATTATGAAATTGTGATATAAATAATGTGTCCCTTTTGAAAGCCATTATTATGTAAAAATTATCAAATTATTTCTATGATTTTCTATTTGATCACCAAATATTCTTAAGACATTTAAAATAGTTAAAAAAACAAATATATTGTGAAATTAATCCTTTAATATTAATTTCTTCCAATAATTATATGATTTCAAACCAAATTCCTCATTTATTCTGAACAATGATAAAAACTCAGCAACAAAATAACTCATTATGTAATCCACAACTAATTAAAAATAATCCATTGATTAGTCATAATTCATAATAATTTTACCTATGATAGAGGATTTCATAAAAAAATTATTAATTGAGATGAATATTAAATCCAATAGGCACTCATAATTTTTTTATTAGAAATGTTGGTGGGAAAGGTACTTCAATAGAGTAAAATCTAGGTGATCGAAAGTAATAAAGGCGAAGGTCATCATTAAAAAGTTTGTGTATAAAAATTATCAGAATATAGTCAGATGATTTTTTTCCACTTTATCAGTATAATCCCATGATAAAGAATGAATAATATTATTTATATTACCTTCCTTCCATGTGTGATGATTTATAGTATATTGAGAGATCGGTCATTAACTGTCATGTATAATGAAAGCTAAGGATGAGTGGCCTATCAATATACCATTGAGATATTGGATGATCAATTCAAATCTACTTGAATCTAAGACAACTCCATTTCCATTTTATAACAAATTGAAATCCAAAATATTAATTCTATATTCACAAAAATTTGCACATTCCCGATAACAAAAAAGTGCTAAAAGTAAGAACTACTAACTCTAATGTGTGTCAGATAATTTTAATGACATGTATATATCATTGTGATATGTATACATCCATATTAATTTTAAATACATATAATTGAGTATAATGGTAGATCTAAAATTTATATTCCATTATTATTCATGAAATTTTCAAGTAGACCAATTTATAAAATTCTCATGCTTTGGTTTTATACATCGCTAATAATTAGTGATTCCATTTAATTAAATTAACACATATTATTTAAGAATATACATAGGGTAGTAGTGTGATTCATACCATTCTTAGCTTTGTTTTTGTCCTCAAATAATTTATAACATCCAATCTATATTCCAATATGCTGAAGATATGTAGCATTAAAATACAATACAATACCAAAAAAACTAATCAGCCAGAAATGGGTTGAAGGAGAACCTATGAAAGAGAGAAACAATTATGTTGAAATTAAATCACTAAACAAGATATTCCAAATTTCCTTGAAGAAATATTTTTAACTCTATATTATACATTGAATAAATACAACACATGGATTTAGAGTCTATGTAGATTCATATTTTTTTATTACACTATCTGTCAGCATTTCCCCATAATGGTCAATCCGGATAAAAAAGATATAATTCATTAATATTATAGTGTAACATAGTACATTAACCCATGGTTCTTAAACATTTAAAATATGTCTATATGTGTACAAATAGATGATATTTTTTTGTTGAAGTATTTTTGAACATACAATATTCCTCAAAATCTAAAAGATGAATTTGTAGTAGCATATCCCACTCTTATTTGTCCAAGACTACTGTAGTGAAATTGGAATATTTAATGTATATATTTACATCCATGTTATGTGGTTAACAATATGGGTAATTAGTTGGGATACATGAATAAAATATAATACTTATTTAATAATTATCCTTTTCCAAAAAATATATCATGGTTAATAGAGGTGAGTAGGAAGATACTAGTTACTATTATTACATAAATTAGAAGGGTAAGATGTATTTCACTAAATCACATCAAACAGATCTCCATATGTATGTTTTGAATTTATTTTCCGAAATAAAATTTCAATGATCACGTCCCTTGGAATCTAATCTTTCATTTATCAATTTTTTATATTAACCTATATAGAGAAAAACCACCTTCATATAGGGGTCTTGAGTAATTCATCCAACCAGACTAATTGAACCTTCCCTCCAACTATAAATCCCACATGATGTGGATAATAAATTTTCAATGAATTTGATAAATTCCATATATACATTTATCACTGTCCAAAAATATATATTTATAATGGAAAAGAAAGTTTTTACGTGAACCATTCTCGCATTGAAGGATAGAAAATAATGTTTCCTGTGGAGAATGATACGATATGTTTTACTAATGAACATGTCAATTTTCATAATCCTTACTCTTCTAATTTATAGTTGAGATCCATGATATTAGACTAGGAAGTGTTTTTTTTTGGAATTCACTCTACCTCTCTATCCGATGAATCCAAATATTATTGAATTAATGAAAAATATAGATGTTTCATTTGAGAAGGTTGTATTTTTGGCCTCTTCAACTGTTATATAAATTTTGGATCTCCAAAAACCCATGGATACATGTCCATTTTAAAATAATGAATAATTTTATAACAATATAAAATATATTGGTTTAGATACCATGGATCTTATACATTCTAATACATGATTCTATCATTCAAGTTTGGACTATTGTATTTTGATGTTTGTGGAAAGCATCTTACATTAAGATGAAAATGCCGGAAAAAATGGATCTCCTTTTCTGAGATAACATATAGAATTTGATAATATGATCCATTTCCCCATGTGAAAACCTAAAAGTCCCAATGATGAACATAATTTAAACACTAGGTAATTCAGACACAAAAGAAAACCACAACATTGAATGTCATTACAAACAATGTTGTATTCCATATTATCATACAATTTTATCCATGTTCGCTTTCAATATGTAATTACCTTTAGAAACATTCATGTTATGGTAAGTAAAAATATCCTAAAAAATATATATTTCCACCTATATATCACTTTATTAAATAAATCATATTTATTCCTTGCATATAATTGTGGGAATTTAGAGTGATTAAAACATTTTGAATTTCTTCATGAACTTAATAGAATTATTTTCACATGAAAATTGGTAGATAATTTTTTTAGTATGAGTGGTTCACATTTGTAATGAGAATAAATTTTGTTTCACAAACATCCCTTGTAAATAAACCTAATTTGAAGTTGTTCTGAATGGCCCCTTTGAGATCATTTTTTATATAATCCTATACATTAATAAATAAATCATGGGGAATCCATTAGAACCTAGAGATCTATCATTGTTCATACCGTTGATAGATTTTAGAAGATTATCTTCATAGGGATTTCCCTCAATTCTGGAGTTATTCTAGTGAGTAATTGTGTTATGAATAATGTTGATTAATTTTTTTCCCTTAGATGCCTCCAAGGAACCCCCTATGAATTATATCACCCTCGATAGTGAGTAAAGATGATAAATTCTCAGCTAGAAGGGGTCCAATGATGATGACATATTTAGTGAAATATATATCCATGACAAAAAATATCCATTTACATATAATAATCCCCTCTTAGATTCTTACATTAATGCTCCTATATTTATTATTGTATTTTTTTGAGCAAATTATTCATGTATTTCTCACACACAGAGATTTATTATATGAGATATATATCAGATCATTGATTGTTCTTCAGAGTCAATGCCATGGACTATTATTTATCCAAGAATTGTTTAAAATGTTGATAAATTTTATCTATATAATTTCATTTCTATCTTACATTTTTATTAATAGAGGGGTTATATTTGGGCATTGATTGATGAATTGTTATCAAACATCTATGTTTTTTATAAAATATACACAAATTTCCCATACATTGTCCTAGGACACAAGATCTTCACTACCAGTATGAAATCATTATCATTAATCCATGTGTTAGGAAATACAATGTGAGTGATCCATTTTATCCATTCGAGGGATTTGGTTAACCCAAAATCAAATTATATGGGATAATAAATTATATTCAAACATGGATACCCCTTGTAGGATATCAATGTATCTATCGAGTCGACTCTGTGTTATCTTTTGAAAATTTTGGTTCTTATATATCGTAAAATGGTTACCAATATATTTTATGTCCATTAAATTGATATCTATAAGATAATATAAGTAATCAAGTGTAATTCTATTGGGGAATGGAAATATCTACCATTCTTCTCTGATGGGTCGACGGTAATATTAAAATATCTTCTTATAATGATCTCATCTTACATCAACTATTTTATTCAAAAACTAATTTGTAACAGATTAACCAATCCAAACAATATCATAAAAAAACATTTATCCAACTTTAACCTTATTATCAGAATTCAACCATTATGCACTTGAAAGTTTTGATTCAAAATAAAAATCACTTCAATCAACCCATTAAATTGTAAAATGAAACGAAACATGATAATGACATTATGAACTAATAATACACAGAACCAAAAGTCTAGTAATATATAAAAAACAATTTATAATAGGAAAAAATATCTAGAAATTTTACTATACCCATTTACTCTATCTAAATGGTTCTTCAATTGATACATCATCAATATAAACCATTTTATATAATTAGTACAAAAAAATAGTGTATAAATACTCAAAAGAGTAAATTTATAAAAAACTAAAATTATTTTCATAGAAAAGTGAATTATATCTCAAATATTGTCATAATAATAAATAATTCACATACACATATTGGAATTTTAAAATAGAATCAAATATATTTATCAAAACAAATACCAAGGTTTAATTAGTTAAAAATTATAAATACTTTTTTAAATCAAACAAAAAAAGAAAACCATTACTGCAATATAATGTCTCCCATTTTGATTAGAACAATTCCATACACTTTTTAATTATCCATTATCTATATTTACAATGATTTGACCAAACAGAAAAAAATTAATGATTGTGCTTTTTATTCAAAAATACATCATTTGAACAAAAAAATTATATCCTTAAAAACCCATAACATCTATTTTTTTATTTCAAAACCATACCTTATCTTGAAAAAATTTGAATATATTTCATAACATGTGTTTTAAAAATTTATATAACCGAAAATATTTCCAATAAATCCATTTTTATTATATGACTACCAAAATTATTAAAATTTGAAAGCAATTTTAAAAAATAACCACAACCACTATTATTTTAGTTTGAAGTGGTGAATTTATAAAAATATACACAACTAAAATAGGTATAAGTATATGTTTACATAAATTTATATATTAATGTATCCATATATATATATTAATATTTCTATATATTTATTAATAATAATTATAAATTTTAACAACCCCCATTATAACACTACAGATTGTGATCTTGAATCCAGAGACACGAGCTGGGATTCCACAATATTTCAAGTAAATTTTATGATTTCTAGTGGTTGATAATAAGTGATGGAAATAAAATAATCCCAATTTAATTTATATACTCTTAGGAACCTAAATTAAAATAGTTCATGTTTATGTAAAACATATTTTAAATAAAAACATCAAAACAATTTCAACAGTTAAAATAATTTTTTCTTATCAAAATCTTACATTTATTTTAATGAAATAAATACTTAAGATAACATAAAATAAAGTGCTCAAATCATGAGCCTAAAACATATCAACCACGTATCTAATGTGGATATATAGTTCACGAGTGACAAATAATTATGTATTACCATTATTTATATCATGATAAACCATGTCTATATGTCCAACAAAGTATATATGTATGGGTGTGTACAGGCTCAATAAGATTCCCCCAAAGAATCTAAAAACTTCAGTGGATGAGAAATTTCATTGCAAAATTCCAATTTATAATGATGAATTAAAAATAGTTTTAACAAAAAATATTTTATTTATTTGAACATTTAAATATAAACCATTTTTCAAAAATTGAATAATCAATATTAAAAAATTTGTAGAATTTTATAGAAAAACATAAAAAGAAAATAATGAATTCAGAAATTTACATAACACATTTTTTATATTGAAAACCCCACATTCTTAAGACATAACCTTTTCCATATTCCATGAAAATATCCAATTTTCAGAAAATGATGGAAAAGTTCTATTTTCTTTGGAATACAATAGAAAATTATAATTATCCTAAATTCTAATGGGAATTAATTATTTGTTACAAATTTATTCTATTATATAGCATTCCAATGCATAATCTAAATTTTCTTTATATAATTAGATTTTATATGTTTTTAATACCTATTCACACATTAAAAATAACACCATAATTAGTGTCCCATTTTGGGACTACTTATACCAACTGATTCTCACCTTAAAACACATTATCTATTACACCACTTTTCAGTTGTTTAATATATTGGTTTCAAAACTATTTTCATATAAAATTTATTTTTACACAATATCATAACCCATGTAATAAATTCAAAAATAATAATTAAAACAATTTTTCGAAATATTTAGTGTAAAATTAACATGATATATATCTTATGTATTATAAACTATAACCCATATAAAATTACTATGTTAAATTGTAAATAGATATAGTTACAATACTCCCAATTTTTGAAAAAAATTAATTTATATTAAAAATAAAAAATTTAAATAAATCCACATTTTTATTAAATTAAATTATTTTCAATAGTTGAAAAAATTTAACAAGTCAATAATTGATAAAAAATAATCCAATATGATTAATTATATTAGAGTTATTTACTATTTGAGGTAATTTTAAAAAATCCCGAATCATCATCATATATGATACCTTTATAAGACTAAATCCATCAAATACACAACAAAATGAACTATAAACCTCAATATAAATCCAATATTCATGTATCTATAACCCCTATGTTCATATATAATAATCATATCGGGATAGAAATATACTGATAAAGATAAATTTATTTACTAAATAAATCACTATGTCCAACGATTTGTTTCAATTGATCAACCACAAAAACATATTGTTTATCGATAGAGAAGACAAAATTACACTCTTAAAAATAAATTAATTCTTTAATGTGACAAAAAATGGGAGTTATGGGATTCATGTGATGGTTAAAAAGTAAAATTCAATTAATATTCCCAAAAATGTATGGTTATAATGAACAGTAATCAAAACTATCCACGTAAAAATGATTACCTTTTTAGGTCAAATTTTAATGTTTCATGGTGACCTCACACAATTACATTAACTATTCCCATTACTATCCCTAAGTTATTAATACAGTATTATCATTAAAATTTTATACCATATGATCTAGAAAACTACTATCTAATGCACAATCCTATCTCTACTACATTATAGAAACCTAATTTTAACACTACTGGAAAATGGGTCTATACCCACGGTTTTGCACAAAACCGTGGGTATAGGACACCCATATACCCACGGTTTCCCAAAACCGTGGGTATAGGTTTAGTATAGGAACCTATACCCACGGTTTTGGAAAACCGTGGGTATAGGTCCCCTATACCCACGGTTCTTGGCAAAACCGTGGGTATAGGTTATTTTTGAAGACCTATACCCACGGTTTTGGTAAAACCGTGGGTATAGGGGTTGTTATAGAGACCAATGCCCACGGTTCTGAAGAACCGTAGGGATAGAGGTTTTTTTTATAAGACCTATACCCACGGTTTTCCAAAACCGTGGGTATAGCTTTTCCTTGTTATGGCGGGGGGGAAAAATTCCCGCGGGAGTGGATTTTGTTTTGGCGGGAACATGATTTCAAATTAATATAATTACATGGAGTGAATACTTTAATACAATAATTTCGCTGGGTTAGTTGGTTAAGGTCTCTGTCTCAAACATGACAGACCGGAGTTCGAATCCCGGTATTTTTTTATTTTTTAGATATTCGATTATTTTTAATATAAGTAAATAACCAGATTGAGACGTTAACAAAATTCAATTGGCAGTGTTGGTCACGAGTTTCGTATTTCTCTGAAAGTGCCGGTGAGACGCGGGTTCAAATCCCTCCAGGTGCGGTTTTTTGAATTTATTTCTGTTCGTTTGAAATCCGTGGATTATATTAATATATATTTGTAGATATATGCATATATAACAAATAGGAATTGTAGGTGCGGTGGTCATGTGCTGAGGCGCGGCGGTGAGGCTGGCTGAGTTGCAGGTTCGAATTCCAGCGGCCTCGTATTTCCGATTTTTAATACCCCACGGTTTGGAATCCGTGGGGATTGGTGTGTGCCACGCTGGAGCAGCGTGGTCCTCCATTTGAAAAAGCCTATACCCACGGTTCTGCTAAACCGTGGGTATAGGGTTAGATCCCTATACCGACGCCACTCAGCCCCACGGTTCCCCAAACCGTGGGTATAGCCTATACCCACGGTTTTGGGGGCTATACCCACGGTTTTGAACCGTGGGTATAGGTCGTTTTTCCAGTAGTGTAACCAAAAACTCTTAAAGATAAAAAGGAATTGTACCAACCATATCTGAGGAACTATACCTAAAACTACACTTTAGAAGATAAATATTTATATATAGGAATATATTAAGATAAAAAATCAATTTCATACATGAGTAACCAAAAAAAATTTCAAAATATACCATGAAACTAAAATCCTATTGGTTAAAACATTATATCTATTAAAAAATTAGTTAAAGAATATAATGAATAATTTTTTTGTGCAATTGAAGATATTTATATATAAAATCATAGTTATTAAATAAAATAACTATAAATTATCTTAAAATATAAAAACTAATCATATTGTAGATCAAATACAATATACCAATTCAGAAACCACTATATTGAGCCATTTAACCTCATTTATACTGATGTTTATTTAATTTTAAATTTGATAGAGACCTATACCATTTTGAAACATCCTAATATTAGTTAAAAATATCAATGTTAATAGTATAACTAATTTAACATATATTTAGAACTATATTTTAGTGGAATAAAATATACTAGATTTATATTATTAATGAATATTGGTTATAAAAATTAAATATAATCTATAAAAAAATTATTTATTCACGAGTGCAGTGAAAGAAAAACAAAGGATTAATTATTTAAAATGTAGTGTTATGTAAATTGAATCACTTTAATGGTACCCAATTGGGTGAGACACTAAACTCAAAATAACCTACTTGTATACTGACTAGTAGTGAGGGAATATGTAATGAGAAGACTATACCCTTATATTTAAAAACAAGAATAAGAGTGGAAAAAATATTAATTAAATATTCAAACATAAAATAACATAAATCCATAAATTTATTATATCACAATGTATGAAATATAGATATATGAAATGTCATTACAATCATACTTATATAAATGGGATCAACTATAGGCCAATCATTTATAGAAACTCCAAAAATTACTATAATTAAACCAACTCATCACGGAGGGTCCACTCAATGTATATCAAAAACAATAATGCCAAATTTACCATAAATATATACAAAATCTATATCAAAATAACCAAATGATGAGTCATTTCCATTTCACAAGTCACGACCTATGAGGTTTTAACTCATTTCAATGATCTCATGTAGGCAATGTGTATGAACTCAATAAGGAATTTCCAATAGAGTTTATATATAATATCCATATGTATAGAAGGGTACGAAAAGTTAAATTAATGAAAACTATATGATAAACAACCCATTATACTATATTCCATTCAAGAAAAATGTGGTCACTTTACTAGCTTCAAAAAATTCTCCAGTGGGATGATAAACACACTTTCTACCATAATGGATGCTACCTTGAAAATCTACTGAATTCTAAAACACCTGATGCTATACACAAACACATAAGGTGCCTTTATATTCAAAGACATTGTAAATTAGAATAAAATAAACACAAACCTATTAAGATACATAATTATTATGGTCAACTCATTCATGTTCTATGTACTAGATCATATGTATGATGAATCCCCAACACGATGAAAATCATCTTCCAATTGATGAACTAAATCAAAACCCATAACCCACAGACTTACCATGGGTGTATCCTTCTTCAACATCAATTTTCAGAATAATCAATATATACCTATCTACTAAAAATGATAAATCTTTTTAACTACGATTCAAAACCACTTCATAGACGATGTTCTATATTCATACACCCCTGACAGCCTCAACACCACGTTGTGTGAAAATCACAATCAATATATAACCACAACAAAAATAGTGACCTTTGTTTGGGACCCACAATTGTGTTCATCGCTAATAATTTTGTGCCATCAAAAAAGAATCTCCCCATATGCTCGTAAGATAGATAAAATTTGTTCCTAAAGAATCAATATAATACATTCCTCAAAAGGACACTCATTTTTTGTCATACACTGACTTGTATGAATAAAATCAAAATCCATAAAATGAGAAGATTCCAAAACATATTGAATAACCTTAGAGTACCCACACGATATTCCCTCCTGATATACAATAATAAAAAAATAAAACCACATGTGGACAAGTACAATGTAGAATACACTAAATGACTCGTGCCCATAAATCAAATAACACATGTATAAGACACTTGTGCAAGTGTGATCATCTTAAAAAATAATAAATTTTATATAGGTATGACTCGTCTTTGGTGTTTTTATACCTCTAATGAATATTTGAGAATATTTATTTCAGGTTCCTCAATATACAACCTTACCCGAAACAAAAAATTGCAATGAACGATTTTTATCAGTTTATTAATTATTTTTCCATTGTTCTTAATTCATCATTTCTGAATTGATGAATCAAGGATAACCCAATATATAGTCGAGGTAATCGTTAATAATTTTTTTTGAATATCTGAAAATAAATTTTTTGTGGTAGATCCATTACGCAATGTATCACCACTACATGTTCTGATTTGAGATCGATAAATCAATCTATGAATGATGCGTTGTGATGAATGGAAGAAATAGATCTGTGTTTGAATCAAAAGTTTTTACCCATGGATCTTCATGGATATGTTTATTGTTTCACAGGAGATGGATTCAACACAAGAGATAGCGGCATGTTGGTGTTTACTGATGGTGGATGGTGGTTCATGTAGAGGTTTACAGTGGCCTAGGTGGTGGTGAAAGACAATTCACGAAGAGGCGTGGTGGCTCATTAGAGAGTGTTTAGGGTGGTTCGAGATTGGAACCATCAGATCGTGATGAGGCTGCATTTGTGGATGAAGATATGGTCATGAAAAATAATTGAATATGGATAAAAGAGATTGGGGAGAGAATATGAATAGAAAATTAAATAAAAAAATCAAATTAATTAATAAAATAATTGATGTGTGGGGTGTGTTGGGAAAGGAGGAAAAAAAAAATAAAGAGACAAAGTGGGTTGTGCATGGGATATATGGTTTTAAAGAAATCCACTATAAATAAGAATAATATTATAATAATAATTATTTTTATTTTATTTCTTTTTAGTGGACAAACCATGATTCGTATGTAACTCCTCCATGCGACCTCGTTTTGATGAACTGTCAGCGGCAGAGAAACCCTGGGATTAAAACTGTTGATTCATGTCCAATGTTGAATACTATATTCTTGTTTGTGGCTTGGGTCCAAAAAACTCCGATTATTATGATTTTAATTGTTATTTTTATGGAATCTTGCATATGCCACCACTCTTCCATACGATATCATATTGGCTAGCTGTCAGTAGTGTTGGGTTCTCAATATTAAGATGGAAGATTCAAAACCGATTTTGGAATTTTAAATCGAGTTTGATGTGTGGGCCCCCTAAGTCCAAGTTCGCACATGTTGTAGTGAAATGAATCTTTTTACTGGGTATCTGTTTTTTAAAAATAGTTAGTCCATCACGTTCATTTTTTCGTGAGGATCACATTGGAGTAATCTATTTAACTAGTTTTGAGACCATGGCATGGGCCCCATGTGATCCCATTCAAGTTCAATGTAGTGATATATGACATTCCCATTGGTTTTTTGTTTAGGGTGAATGAATAGGTCTTCTAGTAAAAGTAAATTTTCACCTATTGGTTTAACAACATGGAATGTGCACTCAACAACTTTTTTTATAGAGGTATCATGTACACTGGGAGTACACTAGCATGCCTAGGGGTACATTTTTTCTATTTAGTACTCGAATGTGGAATGTTTAACAGTCATAAGAAGGGGTAGGGACAAACAATGTGTGTGCTCTAAAATCTTCATGTACCATTTTACAAATTTTCTATCTCACATATATCATTCTTTTTTACTGTGATATTGTCATATGAGTAGTCTATACTATGTTTTTTTAACATAAAATATGATGGTTCCCTATATAGTTCCTTCTATAATATGAAATTATATGTTTAGTGTGTGACCCCAATTTTAGGTGACACCTAATGACAAAAGCATCGTTTTTCTAAGTGGTTCTATCCAGAAAGGTTGATTAGAGTTCCTAGAATTTTTTTCCAAGAGTGTCAATACAACTAGGATGGCCAGAGCAGATTCAGGCATAAGTACTGACTGGGATAGGAAGTGGCATTCCCCGATGATCCTTACATGATTTCCCTCTAGTGAGGAAGGGATGTTGTTTTCACTAATGATAGTTTCAGGATTATCCTCTAGTAAATTTGGGAAGTGGAATTCCCTAATGATAGTTCCAGGCTTACCCTCCAGTGATGTTGGGATATATCATTCCTCAATGATAGTTCGAAGATTACCCTCCAGTAATGATATGAAGTGGTGTTCCCTGATGACAGTACTGGGCTTACCCTCTAGTGAGGATTGAATGTGGCACTCCCCGATTATAGTTATAGGCTTAACCTCCAATGAGGCTAGGAAGTGGCATTCTTTGAAAACAATGACAATTTTACCATCCAGTAGGGCCGGAAAGTGGAATTCCATGATGACTACCTGATCATGAGCCTCAAATGTGTTTCACCATTACAGAAGACACAATTTTACTTACCTAAGGTCTCACAAGAAAGCGAGGAACATTCCCCACTAAGGCATTCCCTTGTGACGCGACTTAAAACCATGTGGCATGTCAGTACCTCCCAAAAAAAATGTCTTGAGTTGTTGTGATTTTCGGCCATTTAACTTGTTCCACCTAGGCAGATGAGACAAGATGTGGGAAACAACAGATAGTTTCTACCCTGGATATAATGGATACTAACTATCATGGGTTGATCGATCTAATGTAGATCCCCTTACTCTATCATTTTGGGTCTCTTAGAATGATCATATCTATTATTAGATGGATATGTACTCTTATGATGACTTTTATTGTACACTGTTCCAAAAGTAATTATTTCTAGTTTAACATCTTATTGTTTCACCCTTATCTTTTACAAGGAGTCCTACTAGGTATGAATATTCCCACCCTTGCATTGGATTCACCTAACATGTGTCGTGTATTTTGTAGATGACAGACCGGTCGATCCAGATTCCATTAGACCATAGGGATACGAACTATATGGACAACATATTGTTGGTAGAATTAGGATATATGAGCAGGGCTCACATGCATATTACACTTTTTCAGTTCCTTCAGGTTGGGAGAAGATTCCGGTTTTGGCATGTGTTTTATTCCTTTTATATTTAAGTATAAACTACCTTACCCATTTTACTATCTATAGGATCATGCATATTAATTTTATTTATGGCATTATAATCATTTAATTCGTTTTATTGTGTATTTTTTCGTTGAGTTTATTGAGTGTGTGGGTAAATGTGTTTAGTAAATGTAATCCCTATGTTGTTAAGCCTTTAGTCTTAGTCCCCAACTCCTGGCCTATGGATGTGGGTTATGGTAGTTGCATCTTGAGACTGGCATGGGTGGGGTCAGGACAAAGTGTTATCAGAGGGATGTTCATTCCTTAGGACACTGTTCAGACGTTACCCATCAAAATGATTAGTTTTTATTAGGGAGAAGTTGTTAATGTGTATCGAGAGAAACTCTCATGCCAGTGAGTCCACTATTGGTGCGGAAACTGATTTAGCCATTCATCAGGACCTTTATTGCCTTCTTGTCGGCTCGATACCCTTAAATGTTTATTGTAGGGAAAAATGGTGCGTGCATCATATAGGATTCTAGTCTTTTACTATCCTTTTTGAGTCATATCCCCACTCCTTTTTCATGTATACATGTATGCTCATCTGACCACAGTACTTATTGACCATTATCAAGATGCCTCCATGACAACATCAATCCTGGATTCCACCTCCCGTTTTGTGGATTTTGTTATTCTCTAGAATATTATTCTTGTGATTTTGATGAGACCAAGTCTTTTTGAATGCTCTTTGTTTGGAGAAAACATTAGTCTTTGTGGAAACTTATTAAGGGATGAAACTCTACATGAAGGTAAGTATATTTCCTTATGTTTTTATACAATGTAGTAAATGAATTCCTCAAAATTATGAAATGGAATGTAAAACAAAAACATAGTTGGTTTATGTTTCATTCTGGGTAATCAAAGACCGTTTAACATATCATATGTTTGTGATCCTGTTGTGGTTAATTTTCTCCTAATAATTTTTTCTATCACTCTCCATCCAAACATGACCCTTTGTTTTCTCTTCCATATCCTTGTTTTCCTACATAGAATCCTAGTATGGGTTCACTTGGGTGACATTTTTACTTCCCCTTCATTATTTTAAAGTAATAGTTCTACAGACTCTTTTTCCAATGTGGGACTTTCAACTAAATTTCCAAGCCCAATTTTAAAATTTGTGGGGAAAAAATATTTTATTGGGGGAAGATTTTAATGACCCGAAATTTTGAATAAATTTTGTTTCCTAACTTTTTGTGTTATTTTATTTTATACTCAACAAAACTATTTCATTTATAAAATGAGGATTATTAAAATAAGGTAGTTGGGTTTCAACAGTTATATGAATGTTGGTCAATATGATGGTTGGAAACTAAATGTTTCTATAATTGTCTATAAATACAAGTGATCTTGATTAATTAATATAGAAAGAAGATTCGATGGCCTCATATAGTAGTTTCGGGACGATGGAATCCCATCTGACGGAACTCGGGAAGGAGGTAGCTACGTTGGGATTTGCTTTGGATCAAACCCAAGACAAACATCATCGCCTCAAGATGGAACAGATTCGCCTTCACAGGAAGTTCAAGCCGACAGAAATCACCACTCGAGAAATGTTTTCCGAGCCGCCCCAAGATTCTATCACCCTAGAACACCTTACAATTTTGTCCTATATTGGTGTTATAATATGCTATGTAACGAGACTGTAACTTCGTTGTGTAATCCTTTGATTTAAATAAAAAACTTGATGTCTTATTATGGTAAAGTATGTGAATTTTCAAATATCTGAATAAATATAGTATGCATATTATAGATGAAATCTTGAAAAAGGATATTTGAAAATATTTATGTGAACCTTATATAATTAATAATGTGTAATGATTTTCAAAAAATTGTCTTCTATAGCTGTGTTCAGTATGAAATTTAGAGTCTAATAAGATCAACTTAATTTTTGGTGAATATTAAATTATGAATAGTGATTTTATGCTTATGGTTATTAATGTGATAAAATTAATTAAGTAACCTCAATTAGAAAAGTATTAGTATAATCTAGTAACATTGATTAAGTAATGTGATTCAATAAAATAGGTAAATAACAATTTCATAAATTATTGGTTAAGTATTAGTTTTTCAGGTGAATATTGATTTTTATTTAAATATTAAATTAAAAATATTTAGAAAATTAATTTTATAAAATGGGGTTCATTTTTGTAATCAGATCATCGATATTTGTCTAAGGTGAATTTTTAGGATTTCTCTGAAATAGTTTAATTTTCAGTGAATAGTGTTTTTATTTGAAAATTAAATATAAAATATTTAGAAAATTATTTTTATAAAATGGAGTTCTATTTCAAATCAAATCATCAATATTTTGTTAAGGTGAAATTGTAGGATTTTTATGAGAAAGTTGATTTTTTAGTGAATAGTGAAAATACAGTTTTTGAGTTTCATGTATTTAATAACATAATTAAGGATGTAATAATTATGTAATAATTCTGGTCGACCTATGAATAGTATTATATCGAATGATGTGTCTCAAGTGGCCAATACCATGGGCAAATACCATGGCCAAACCCATGGTTTTTCTAATACCACTGATAAGTTGTCCCTTGGGAATTAATGCATTGTCCTCTCACTTCTCCTATAAATACCAAGATTTTCCCTCATTTATTACATTTCTAAACACTCCCCAACGATGTTATGGTATACTTACCTCTCAAAGAGTCTTCCCAAGGTTCCCTCAAGCCTCCTAAGGTCCCGAACATCAAGTATTCGAATTTACTCTTCAAGGTAAGAGATCCTTTCACCCTCCTCTTTAAAGCAATGACTTCCTTTATATTGAGACTTCTAGTTTCCATATTATTTTGTTGAGGGTATGATCTTATATATTATCCTTACTGTATATTTCATGTATAATTTTTGAGATGCCCTTTCTTCTCTCATCCATTTGTTTTTTGAAATTTTTAGTGACGTCGTTAGGCTACCGATGTTCTCATCAAAGAAATCCCATCTTTTCTTTTCTTTCATGTTTCCTTTTCATGTGTTATATCATTCAAATATCCATACAATGATTTTATTAAGTACCCATACTGCATTATGAAATGTAATGAGTGGGTGACCCTTGTACCCTCTCTTTTCATTGTTTTTTAAAACAATGTTATATAGCCGTAATGCTGCAGAAATTTCATCTCAAAATTTATATCTCCTTCTCTCATGAAATTCCATTGGTTATTTAAGTGAATAGCTATACATATTTCGTTATTATGGTTGTTCATAAATATATAAATATGATATATTTTATACTTTAATATGCATACATTTATCTCTCGCTCACATTCCATGGGTTATAAATGATATAAGGATATTATTTTTAAGAGCTTTTACAGCTTCACGATTTTGAAATGAAATGAATTTTTTTATTCTCTATGGGTTATTTATGACATGTTTGAATATGATTAATTTGTCTCACCTATATGTAATGACATATTAAGGGTGCACCGTGATAGCGTTCCAATGCATTGGGTATAGATTTAATCTCTAGAGATGGAAAGTTTCACGATACCCTGTTGAATAACCTTGTTAATTTTTATGACACCTTGGGGATGGACCTTGGTGATATGTGAATTAATGACTTTATTAAATGTTGTATCCACATATTCAAGTTATGTTCCAAGTTCTTTTCTTAATGATATTCCTATTCATCCATTTCTCATTTTTTTATGTTTGTATTAAATTTCTTATTGATATCACAAGTACATTGACTCCCTTGTTTACCCTTCCTTGGCCTTCTGGTCACCCTTTCCTTTGATGTCTCTCTCCAGGATATGAGATGCAGTAAGTGTACATAGGATGAACCTATTATGTAGCTTTAAAATTTTATTATAACAATGTTTTATGTTGTTCTCATTTTTTTATGTTCCTGATTTCTAAGACGCTTGACTTTAATGATCCTATGCTTGTAAAATGTAATGAAAAGTTTTGTAATAAAATGGCGGGATGCAATAGTGGTGGTTCACCGGAGAGTCTATATGGAGGTGCGAGATGGGAACTATCCATTTGCGATGAGGTGTGATTTGTGCCTAAGGATAGTTTTGCAAAAGAGAAAATGTGGAAAAATTATAAATGATATTGGATAGAGATGTTAAATATTAATGGAAATAAAATAAAAGTGAAATAAATAATAAAAGAATTGATGTGTGGGGTGTGCGTGGAAGGGAGGAAAAGAAAAAAAATAGAAGCCCCAATTTGGGTTGTGCATGGGATATGTGGTTTGAAATAAATAAATTATAAATTATAATAATAAAATAATATAATAATAATGTTATTATTTATTTTTAGTAATCAAACCATGATTCTTCCATAAAAACTCCACACGACCACGGTTTGACAAACCGTTAGTGGTAGAGAAGCCCTGGGATTAAGATGGTAGATTCAAGTCCAATATTGAATATTAAATTCCAGTTCATGGCTCAGATCCACAATATTCCCAATATTATTATTATTATTATTGAAAAATCCCACATTTATCATAACACTTCCAAATGGCATCAGACTGTAAAGCCGTTATCGGGGTAGTGATATTGAAATTAAGATGGATGATTTAAAAGAACATTTAGAATTTTAAATTTAGATTGTGGCGTGAATACCACAAGGAATGGTTCGCACTTGTTGTAGTGAAATGAATGAATTTCACCAGTTATCCGATTTAGAAAAATGGTATGTCCATCTCGTTCATTTTTCCATGATGAATGCTATAATTTGATCTGTATAATTTGTTTCGGGACCAAGTTGTGGGCCCCATGTGATGTTATTCAAGAATAGTGCAATGATATATGCCTTCTCCATCAGATTCCATTTAGGCTTAATGTACAGACGATCTGATGAATTTTTTCCAAGGATCACAATTGTGTGATCCATTTAGTTATCTAGTTCCATTTTGGGAGGTCTTTTAGTAAAATAAACTTTTTCACCCTTTGGTTTATGAACAAGTAATAGGCACTCATCCACATTTTGGATAGAGGTATAATGTACCCTAAGAGTACACTAGGAGCCCTAGTGGTACTTGATATTCAGTTTAGTACCTGAGTATGGAAAGGTACATAGAAAGGGGAAGTGGATAGGCCACAAAAATGTGGGCCCCACATGCACCATGTTCCACTTTATGAATCTGCTATCTCTCGTATCTCCTTGTTTTGAACTCTAAGTTTGATATATGAGTAGCATATTCTGATTGTTTTTTCATATAGAATGATATGATGACCTCTGTTGTGGATTTTGAGATATGATGTGTGATGTTCATGGTGATATGCCTATCCTGGGTGACACCTGATGACAACAGTGGTGTTATTATGAGAGGTACAATCCTCCAGGGATGAATAGTGTTCCTCAATGCTTTTCCTAGAGGAACCCTATAGCAGGGATGTCTAGAGAAGATCTGTGCTTACCCGCCAATTTGGCAGGATAGTGGTGTTCCTCGATGACAGTTCTGGGTTTACCTTCTAGCGAGGATGGGAAGTGGTGTTCCCGGATGACAGTTCTTAGATTACCCACTACTGAGGTTTGGAAATGGCGTTCTCCCAAGAAAGTTTTAGGCTTACCCTCTAGCATGGTTGGGAAGTGGTGTTCCCCAATGACATTTTCGGGTATACCCTCCAGTGAGTCTTGGAATTTGAGTTCCCAAATGACAGTTCTAGGTATACCCTCCAATAAGGTAAGGAAGTGGAATTCCAAGAAAACAGTGCCGCGTTTACCCTCTAGTGGGGCTGGGAAATGTTGTTCCTCAATGAATACTTGTGCACGACCCTTGATTTTGCAGAAAAGTGACAGGAGACAAGGATTGAATTACATAAGGACTCATGAGAAATAAGGGTTCTTTTCCCACTAAGGCACATCCTTGTGATGTGAACTAAAACCATTTGGTTGAGTTTGTGCTACCAAAATAGGATAGTACTGAGGTGTGGTGATTTGAGCCCCTTCAACATGTTCCTCCTTAGATGATTCGACAAGATGTGGGACACCACAGATGTTATGTACCTTGTAAATGATCACTACTCAATTTCATGGGCAGATATATGGCATAAAGACCCCCTTACTCTCTTGTTTGGGTTTCGTAGAATGAGCATATCATTTGTTGGGTGGATCTGTTCTCTTCTGATGACTTTAAATGTACCGTATTACTACCCTTATTCTTTTCAGTTGTAACTCTTAATATTTACCCATTAAACATTTCAGGGTGTCCTACTAGGTATTTATATACTCACCACTACAATGTTTTTTTACAACACATGACATGTCTTTTGATGACGATAGACCAGTAGATAAGGATTACAGTGAAGCTTAGGGATAAGAACTGCAACGACAACGTACGGTGGTTAGAGTTGGTATACAGGATCATGACTCTCTCACATATTACTCTTTTTCAATTTTCGTCCAGTTGATACATTATTCCAGTTTGGGAGTGTGTTTTTTCCCTTTTACATTTTATTATACACTAAAATATCCTTTGTACTATCTAGATGATCATCCATGTTCATTATGTTTACAAAGTTTAATCTTTTATTTCTATCACCATTTTAGTTTTGAATTGAGTTGGATATGATTGAATGTATAGGTGTTTAGATAAAGGCCTCCCTAAGTTGTTATTCCTTTTTTCCTATTTGAAAACCCCAAATGAAATGCATAATGGATTGGTATAGTTGTAGCTCGAGCCTGTCTTGGGTTTGTACATGATATGTACTTACCATAATAGGTGTAACCTACCTGGTATATTTACTCACAAACTTCATGATGCACTAATAGTACCATACCACACAATTGTCCTGATTTATTCTAATATGAAATATCATAAATCGTTATGTGATATAATGGATTCCTATAACTCATATTGTCCATAGAATTTATTTTTAAAATATCGCACATCTTTCACTAGTATTCACCTAAAAAATACAAAAAAATGTTTAGGGAATACCTATGACTATTAATGGATCATCACCATGTAATAAGTAACTGTTCTTAATCACCTATTATTGAATCAAATCTAGAATTACAAATGCATTTCATTAATAATGATTCTTGAGGTTATCTAGTACCGCCAATACTATGCATCCTATCTATTTTCATTCCCTTAGCATGTAGATGAATCACTTCCACTACACCCACAACTATGTATCCTGATGTTATGTTATATTTACCACTATACATCGCTATCGAACATGGAAGACTCCTATAATTTAGGTTTCGAACTTCTATCATGTCTTTTTTCACAACCATATAACAAGTGTAAAACTTTATGATATCAACCTCCACCCTAATATAATTCCAAAGTCTATCCTCAATCTACCAAATCTTGCCTATATTGTACCCTGACAATGTTTTTGTGAAATGTAGCAGCACTAATAACGTCATAGTAAAATTCATCACTGATGTATCACCCTATACTACGATCATAAAATCTTCCTCTTATTCCATCCTTAGCATCAAATTGAATATGTTTATAAATAACCTCTTTATAATGTCCTTGTAGGACATCCACTCATTCCTTCCTACCTATAGATATATTGCATACTTATGTTTTAATGGTCCCGAAATCATATTCATAGTTAGATTTAAAATACACCCTACAGGTGTATCGAACAAATCAATGTATTTATAAAAAAATTGATTTTGTACATGTCTACTTATGGGTTTTCATCACATTAGAATTAGAGAGGATAATAAAAAAATAATTACAACATTAAATATTCTATGTCTGGATCATCTACCCAATTGTATCTCTATATAAAATATAATAGACACTTCGTGATTTGATAATTGAAACACTTACCCATATCCTCTAACTACTATGGTTGACCTGTTTTCTGGGAAACTCTACCTACTGATTATCCTCCTCACCCTCAATGGCCATAACAATTTCATGCCTTAGTTACACATCATCCCCTCCCACATGACTCTCCAGTTAAGGTTATTGAGAGTGCATAATATGAAGAATGAAATAAATTTCTCAATAAACATAAAAATTCCTAGGTATCATTAATAGGAAAAACCACAGTAGGCTATGAATCAAGGAATCCTTGAAACATCCCAACTATTATCTATATTCGTCATCATTTGGGCCCACGAACCCAACTAAACATCTTGTTGTAATGTAACACATAAACTATATACACATTAGAACCACATATAATATATAATTAGGAATAATAAAATGTTTATATGAGTATAATACATCAAATAATTTATATGAGAAAACACTATATTGGTTTTTTTGAAACATTAAATAGTAAAATAATTATGCTAATCTGTATACTAATCACAAGCAAAGACACGCATTTATTATATTTTCTACATGATTATATTGATGAATTGGTATTTCCATATGCCTATTTTTTCCTAGAGTAACATTATAATTCAAAAACAAAAAACACAAAATTTTATTAGATAAAATAAATCATCCATGATAATGAAAAAAATGGAAACAGGCTTACCATAATGCTTTGAACAACATCCAACATTTGTTCTAGATAGGTAAAAAAACATTCATCCTAATTCCTACTTTACAAATCCATGTAATGATAATAAAAATCATTTTAATGACTTTTTTATTCATTAGTTATATTTTATTGTGTTATATTCATTATAATAATTTTATATAATTTTTTACATAAAAGGAAAATGTTTTATTTCTAACCAAATTGGTTTTTCATGCATTATAAGGTTTCATTTAAAAGAACTATTTCAAAATTATATAATTTTCATATGACTAAATGAAATATATTTTTTCGTTTATAATTTCCAAATTATGTTGTGAAGAAATATTTATAATTTATTGAATATTATTATTTCTCAATGAATAGTTAAAAACATTGATTTTAATTGAAACCATAAATTTAATTTCCAATATTTAAAATGTCACATTTTATTATGGATTAGTATTAAATTTTAATTAGTTAATTTTGGGTAACTATAATCTAATTAATCTTATTTTAATCAAATTTATTATTCAATTTACCATAAAGTTATTTTTATTATTAGAAAATATAATCTTGAAAACCCATTTCTGTACACATTTTATAGGTGTTAATTTCGTTGAGAAGTTTACACTTAAATGAACTTAATTTTATAAATAGATTAACATTTTTAATAATCATAATTACTATCCAGTAATAAGTTCAACATAACTTTTTTCATAGTGGAAATTAAAAATAGAAAAAAAAACTATTACACTATTAAGGTTGACAAAGGTTTATAGGGGGTTAAACTAAAGTAATACTGGTTTAAATGATGTATAAACATGTATAAATTCAACTGGATGGTCATATCTGGTCCCAATATATTCAATTATTCTTAATTAGTCCATTTTGGATACATTTATCTAGAATAATACATTAAAATATTTTAATTTCTTCAAGGAATTACAAGTGTTTCTTCTCCCCCGATTATAAAAGAATACACCATATCAAATCTAATCAATACATCATGAGAATTTCATATCATCCTATATCAACCCAATTATCTTTCTTATATCACTATGCATGTACCATTGTCCCTATTTTGATTTGAATACCCACCATGGATGGTTTTAGGTATAAACCTAAATATGTTGTTCAAATAAGAAGTATAGTTCTTAACCAAGGATTTTCATTTTATATCTTACATTATCTCGTTAAAATATTATTTAAACATGGTGAAATAAAAAAATATTATCTATAATTATATTTTTTATGTTAATGGATTAACATATATCTGCCTTCTTCTTCTATCAAATGGGAAATGAAACAATTGTCTCTGTGTATGATGGACTACCACATCACAAGAATGTGTAATGATTTTTACACTACAACCTCATATGGATGTACATAATTTTTCTTTTAATGTATATTTATGATTCTCATAGCATATTTATAATTATATAAATATAATATATAATATATTTTAATTCTTTTTTATCATTGAAAAATGGTAATGACATTCAAGAGTATGTGTGGAGTACCTCCTATAAGATAAAAAATGATTGGTTTTATCATGAACCTATCAAATGGATTATTTAAATTATGGTATTTAAAGAGAAAAAAATTATTAAATAATCATAATTATGGAATAATAATTATATAATTAAATTTTTTTTAGAATTCACTTTGTAAAATGTATGAGTTTCTCAGAAATATGTATGACATTCTGTCACCATGATTGAAAAATAGTTCATTTTTAATAAGCATATTTCATGAATGGTTATAAGAAAGAATTAAATATATAAAAACTAAAAGTATTTGATTATTATTATTTTTTATATTTTTTAATAATGACCCCTTTGACCATTGTAATATTACCCAAGACATTTGGTATACTTCAGTTGAATATTAGCAAATCATCCAATTTAAAGTTACATGATTATGTATTTTAATATAACCTGAATGTAAATAATAAAAAGAATAATATACATGAAAAATGATATATAAAAGTAAATAATTATTGTAATGTTATTATTCAGGAAGATAAATAACATACATGAAGAGTTAGACTGAATTTATGGGACAATTTAATTTAAAAAACATCATTTAAATGTTTTCAAGGTTTTTATTATGAATAAATTTATAAAATTTTCATATTTTAAATTTTTTTATTTATATTCCTATATAATACCCTTTTTAATTTCTATCAAATTATTTCAATAAGAATTTTTTTATATGGAGGATTTCATTAAAAGTAAAATTGAATGTTCTATTTTAACGTATACGATTTCAATGGTTTTTATTATCTCCCAAATCATTTTTTTATCATATTTTATAATATTTAATGTTTAATTAATACAAAAACCTTCATTATTTTCATTTTTAGAATTTTATTTATGAAAATTATGTTTTAAAGGGAAGGGTTATATAAAATATCCAAAAATGTTTATTGTAAAAAATAAAATGAATAATATTAGTAGTCTAAGGATAAAATTAATGATTTTATTTGATTCATAAATTTTATGGCCCATTTAAATAATTTTTATTAATGGGTGGCCTTTATATAAATTATTATGATGGATGAGACCAAAATATCTCATAATGATGGGTGGGACTGATATAGATCACTATTGCACTGATTAATGATTATGTTCCCTGGAGAATTATATTGGATATTAGTCATAATTGTTATTCCAATTGTAACAGTTCATGATGGGGTTTTATAAATATATTTTACTAAGGCTGATATATAGATTTTCAATGATTATTAATGAGTTTCCATGTAAAAATTTTTATTTAAAAATGCAATCGTATGATATTTTGTTTTATAGGAAGGATTATGACATTTTAAGGAAAAAGAATATGTTTTTAAGGAATCATTTTTTATGGGTTCCCATATATTATAAAAAATCCCCATGATCATGATTTTGACATTATATTTTTTTATACGGTATATTATGAAAACCATGGGTATTAATGATAATATCATGTGTATTTAAATTAGAATTTGTGATAATGTTAATTATTATAAAAGAAAACTCTCTTTTATGATCTCTTGGATTTAAAATAGAATTATAGATTTTTTGTTATTTTTTATGAACCATTCTAAATTTTTTAGGAAATACAAAATTTTAAAATTTACTTCATTCGGTTTAAGGATGAGAAGAACAAAATAAAAAGATACTTTGAAAATCATAATACTTTTAAAAATATGAAAATATGTTTTATTTTAAAAGTATTAAATTGAGGGAAAAATCATACAAAGATGAATTGTCTCACCTGTAATATATGTTTTTTTAATAATTTTTACATAATGATTTATGATATATTTTATAGAAATGTAAACATATAATTATCTACTAGAATTCACGAGTATGAATTCATGTTTAGAAATAAAATTATGGATTGAATAAGGGATGATTATTTATAGATGGTTTAAGAGAAAACGAATACATATGATCCTCATAATCTCATTCATGTGAACATTGGGAGATGAATGAATCTCCACCAAAGGTATTAATTAGGAATATTATACCACTTTAAATAATATTTAGAGTCTCATATAAGAGGTATAACCTCCCATTGAGTGCTTTGATATATATCAATTATAGATCACTAGTTATAAGTATTTAGAATTATAGTTAGTGTGAGAGAAATTTGTTAGATAATTATATAGGTAACTATAATAGATGTACAATTAAGAGATTATAGTAAATGGTTATCAGGATAGAGAATATGATGATTCCCTTGATTCGTTAGCTAAATCATATCTATTCAGAATGATTTCCCAGAGAGGAAACAAGGATGCTGAAGTATGAAGGAATATAGATGCAAATATAGCTACAAATTAGAAAATTGGTATTGTTAGTTTTAGAATTGATCATTTTCTTATATAAAGGAGAAGTTAACATAGTCTTTAAAATGTGTTGGTAACTATACAAGAGATAGTCCACATTCAATAGAAATATAAATAACACTAGTGGACCATTTCAAGAAAAAACACCATAAAAAGGTCATTAGTTCATCAAACCATATGATAGATTATGCATTTGTGAAATAATTGGATAATTTACTTAACATAATAAGTTATTCATATAATATAATTAAAAACAATTATATTTACTATTTTAATGTTTAATTCAATCAATGGATGTAAATGGTTATGAATACTAGATAATGTGAAGTTATTCATACCATTGAATTGGATATATTTAAAAATATATTCTGGGAGAAATGTTTTCCTAACATTTTGTAAAATAGTATTTAAACTAAATACATAAAATTTTGGAATATTATTGATGATTTAGTGTCCATGTATTATGAGAAATGGGGAGAAGTTGTGGCCTTTTATATTGGTGGAGTGCACTCGTTTAATATTTTCTCAAATTAATTTCATAAATGTTTTTCATGTCTAATGTGGATCCAATAATGGGTAAAATTTTATAAATATGAATATAGGGTTGAAATATCACCGTATAATAGGACATGGACCATATTGTAGATCATTTTAGCTCTTAACGCTATGTTTTAGTCCCTTATTAATAATAATTCAACCTTAATTGTTGTAATTAATTTTATTCACTTTTAGAAATATTTTGTGTATAAAACTATGTTGTAAGTAATAGAAATTATATATAATGATTATCATAAATATGGAATCAATTTTTCCAAATTCAAATCATATAATTGGTAGAAATTAATTCAAAATACATCTTGCATGTAGGAAAATAATCTATGTTTTTAAAACTAAAAATGTCTGAATGTTTTCTATGTTAATATAATATATCACTAAGGGAATTTGATTCCAATGGAATATTTTTTTTAAATTTATAGAAATTTTATCTATTTAAACATAATATCATTATAATTATAATTTATTATGATAACAAAATTAGATAAAAACCAATTTTTGAACTAAAATTTAGTATTTTTAAATATTTATTAACAATAAATTTTTCCAAAAAATATAAAAAATTATCCCTATCTAAATTATTATGTTAACTTTTACAAGAGGAATTTTATTTTGACATAATAAATCAATTAATGTGTTAAAATCATATTTATAATGGAATCCCCCTTAAAAGGTGGTAATATCACCATTTTAGAAATCATGTGTATTATGTGTAAAATTGGGTATGTTCTTATTTTATCAATGTCAAACGTAATGAATGAATATGAAAATATATTCAATTGAATATGTATCATATATATTTCATTAAAATCAATAAAAAATTGTAATTAATTATTTTTATTAAGACAAAATTCTTATTCAATCATAATAAAATTTCTTTTTATATCCAATTAGTTCTTATCAGCATTTCTTATTAATTGGTAACTGATGAATTCATTTTATATTTATATGAAACATATATTTTCATAAGTTAGTTAATATAGTTCAAACCCCCTAACATAATGTCCTGCTTATATCATATTTTATATAATATTTAAATTTAATTTATACAAAGCTAATTGGTGATACTAGGTCATTCATGTAACAAAAGTTGTCATAGAAGGTCACTCTTGCATGTAATAAACACTATTGAGGAATTTCACTCTTGTATGTAATTAAATATATTGAGGAATGTATCTGTTATGTGTAATGTAATCTTACTCTGTGTTGTGTGCACTACAAGCAATAGAATATATTATATTATATTTATGACAGTCAATATAGTATAAAGTAGTTGGTTATTATATTACCCTTTTACACACGGTTGTTCATGTAATAAAAAATATAGAATACACAGTCATAATTTATAATTTTTTGGTGTTAAATTATCACTACATTAATTATAATTATTTTTCATAATATAAAATTGATCTTGGTGATTTGTTTTTTTTTAATATTTTGTATGATTAAATCCCACATCGGGATAAGGTTTCCAAAAACATCCATTAGAAAAGAGATAATGGGAAGTACATTGTTCACATTGGCTTACATATAAATATATATCTATGTAGGATAACATTATTATATCTAAGCTATATGTACTTGGACAAAAAAGTGTAAGTATTTATAAGGAGTTATTGAGTTCCTAAATCAAACATAAGTGAATGTTAAATTGAATATTGAGGGCCTCAAAGCCATAAATCTGTGATGATTTAGGCGGCCATCATCTAAAAAAGGTATTAGGAATATATTATTTTGATCATTTCCCTAATGATGAGTTATTATTTAACTACATAAAAATATATAGAAATATACGTATGCGTTACATTTAAATGTCATGTGATTAATGTGCTTTAATCATATTTTAATTTATCCCTTTAATCATAAACATTAAATAACAATATTGAGTTTTCTATCCTAAAGCATTAAAAGAAACTTTTAGAGGATCCTAAGGAAAATAAAAGAGTGAAAATATATCAATTTGTCTTTAAATATATTATAAATGCAATATGTTTAATAGTTTAATCTCTGATCCTCAATAGTTATATTACTGGTTCACCATTTACATTTATTCGTCAATGTTTTTAAATAAAAACAATGAAAAACTCATGAGGTCATTTTTTAGGTTAGTGGTTGGTGTGAAACCCTTAACATCCTTCTGTCATGGGTTTAGGACCCATAATGTTGCCATATTTGATTTGTTGTCACCAATATTGTAGGTTTTCTTATTGTAAAATTAATGAATATAATTTCCAAAATATTTATGATCAAAATTCATGGAATTAGGTTTAATCAGTAAATATCCCTTTACATGTGACTTTAAATTCATCCTCAACACATAAATTCTTCATCCATTTATTTCAACATAGGACCTTCCTTGGTCTAAGGATTATCCAAAATATCATTTGTAGGATTTATAAATAATACCTCCTTTACATCAACCTAAAACAATACATATTACATATTCAAATCCATCATGATGGGTTCTAAAGAAAATGAGAATTTTACAAGGCATATCCCCTGGGGTTTTCCAACTACATGAGCTGTAAGTCATGTTGTCACATAAGAGGTTACATGGATTCAAGATCATAACAAATATTCAATATTATTACTCCTAGGAACATATATACTAGACACATATCCACTTGTACTATACAGACATAGATATATTGCAAGGAAGTCCCACATAATCTCTACATTACAAAAATTCTAGGATTTTCTTCTATACTTATCCTCAAATTCTACCGTAGTGTTATGTCATAAAAATTATTTTTTCCAAAATATTTTTCCCAAGGATGCAGATAAACTTTCTCGGAAACCAATTACAAAGGCCCAACATCAAAATTCTTAGAGCTTTTTTCTACTATTATTTAAATTTTAATGATAAAATGGAATCATATCCTGATGGATCGATGATTTTGGTAGTCTTGGAAAACAATATACATAAATGATCCACGTACTAAAAATGAATTAAAAAATTACGACAGAATTTTTTTCATTAAATAAATAACATCTATGGTAACTCTAATCCATTTTGTAAATCTAAGCATGTTTTTTATAGCATACAACTTGGATTCTTGGGAAAACACATAATAAGGGTGATCTCAAATTCTTAGTAAGATATAAATATAGTTGAATCAAAAATTAATCCATGAGAGTATTAAATATGGTATAGTAAATAATTTTCCACACCTACCATGTAATCAAAAAACTGTGATGGATGTCTATAAACAATATAGCATGGAAATAATGGGAAATATAAGCCATTAAAATATCAAGATAACGAATTATATATATAGAAATGTAAGAAAATTAAACATATATAATCCACATTACTAAAAATTAAATGTATCCATAGATATGTTGTCACAAAATCTCATGGGTAAATAATAACTCAATCTAAAGGTGGGGAATACTTGATTATTATAGACCTTGTTTCCTATGTCTATGGTACCTTTACCATCATGACATTTCACATGATGGGTTACAAAATATCGATTAAATACCCGTCCAATCCGGATCTCCAAATGAATCCCCCCATGACACTACCAATGCATTGGGGGTTCATCTATAACTAGGTCCCATGTCGAGACCCATCCCCCAGGGCCTATGTCGTGACTACCCCAAGACTGCCTTCAATAGGCAAGGGGCTGGCAACTAGCACCAAAGGTGTAAATCCCTAAAACTAGGAAGACATTTCCATTAAAACCTGAAAATGAACACACCAGAGAACAAGCTATAAACTAAACACAAAGTAAAACTATATCAAAAAGTGTAATGAAAGTAAAAGGGGGCCAAAAATATAAGGCCAACTGTAAATTACAAGGAAAAGGAAGGTACAACTGACGAAAAGAAAAGCTACCAGTGGGACTTCAACCAAAGTTCCTACCTGAAGGGTACGTAAAATTGCCTCCTCAGCACTCCAGGTCCATTTGTCTCCTCCATGTATTGTCACGCTGTATGGTCCACCTCCGGGTACCATCTGGTCCTAGTGCTCTCAGCCTCATTCAGCGTTGTCTGTCATCTTCATCAAACACAATGAGGTGCGGGTAGAGCCCGTGAAGGGGTGATTATAACGACACTCAATAGGGACCCTGAGACCCTCAAGGTCTCACAAAATTTAACAAGGATAATCCACAATGTATGAAATCAACGGATAACCATTACTGAGTTATATGCCCATTTATATACCTAAGTTATCAAGTAACCAATCTCAATCAAGAGGAAAAACACAGAGGTCACTGATTCAGCTCATAGAAGTATACAACTTATGTATATAGAAAGAGATGATCAGATGTAGCCATTATATCATCTATTCGGTCGAACCCAAAAAGATCCAAGAACCTTAATCAAAACTATCGAACCCACGCAGGATCTAGGAACATTATATAGAGCTGTCAAACCCATATAGGATCTAGGAATAGAGGTCAGAACTATCGAACCCACATAGAATCAAGGAACATTAGTCATAGCTGATGAATCCACACAAGTTCCAGGAACAGCAATTTGAACTGTCGAACCCACATAGGATCTAGGAAATGTAGTCAGAGCTATTGAACCCGCCAAGATCTAGGAACATCGGTTAAAACTTTCGAATCCACAAATGATCCAGGAACAGTAGTCAGAGCTGTCGAACCTAGACAGGATCCAGGAACAGCAGTTAGAACTATCAAACCCACACATGATCTAGGAACATTAGTCAAAGCAGTTGAACCCACATAGAATCCAGGAACTGTGGTATGAAATGTCAAACCCATAGAGGATCCAAGAACAATAGTCCGAAAGTAGCCAACCACAGGGTCTCAGCACAAGAACGCTTGATTCTAGGAGGGTCCACTCCTGAATCAGTGTTTTGATACATCATCTTCCACAAAGTCCCACAAAGAAATAATCTGATGGTCAACCTCGTCATAGGGATCTCAACGAAACAGATAGCACATCAATCAGACGTTCGGTTTGAGAGTTATTTTCCATTTAGTTCCAGGGGCCCGGTTGAATTTTTGCACGTTCTAAACCAATAGTAACTCAACTATACCCCAAACTCTAGTGGGGTATACATAGAGGGACGGTTAAGCTCCAGGATTACCAATGCCGGAGACGATTCTTCAAACGGACAACTGGTGCCAAAGATATGGACAAAAGAATGTAAAGGGGTTGGTAGTGGGCCGGGGTCCGAGCCGACCCGACCTGGTATAGTCTAGGCTGACCTGGTTCAGGTTAACCCATCATGACCTGTTGGGCAGACAGACCCATTGAGTTTGGCCCCGCCTACTGGGCCCAGCCCAGTTGGCTACGAGTGGCTGCAGAGGATCGCTGGGGCGTGGACCGACCTCAAGGACACTTATCAACCTCGGTTCCATGCGGGGAACACTAGGCCTGGAGAGCACTATGAGGGCTCGGTTTGGGGAGGCGTGGCCCAAAGGCCGAGTTTGCGTGACTTAGTCCAGTTCGGTCGGGAGGCAGCTTGTCGGTAAGGGGCCGGTTCGGCCAGGGTGCGGCGTGGCCTGGCTGGCTGATGGTGCGGTTTGGCCAGGGCGCTCGAAAGGTGGTCGGGCAGAGCGGCAGGTAGCCAGGAGGGGGTGGGCAGGCCAGCTGCAGCGCATGCAGGCCGGTAGGCAGCCGGGAGGAGGCCGGGTAGGCCAGCGGGGCGTGGGCAGGCCGACGGGCATGCCAGGTGGCGGCCGGTGGGCGACCGGGCGGCCGACGGGCAGCCAGAAGCTGTCATGATCTGGTCTAGTGGGAGACACGACCGACATGCATCGTGATTCTCGGAGATCGCGGGTAGCGCAACCATTTCTTTCTTCATCCCGTTGCCTCATATCCATGCCGAAGATCATCACAAACATGAATGGTGGAGGGGTCAGGCCATGTTTGATTGGCATGCACCCTCGGCGTTTAGGGTGGTATCATTTGGCTAATCTAGTAAGAAGAATGATGAACTTCAAATTTTTCATCCTTGGAAATGATTTTTTTCCAACCGAAGAAAAAATATGGAATGAAATATTATACAAATAATCCCCTTACCTTGATCATTGGTTGTCAACAGGGTCACGGGAAGAAGACGATGTTTTCGTCATACATCGCATCTGCCACACACTTCAAATACCAATCTCACACGTCAGTTGTGGAAGTCGTTCCATGTCGGTAAGATTCTGAGGAAGAAGATCGAAGGAGATCGTTGCCGGCGTTCTTCATTGGAAGAATGCATTCTTCATTCTTCATTCTTCATTGGCGATATCTTTTCTCTCTTCTCCCAATAATCCTCCTCTCCCAATACCTATGTGAAATATTGTGCCATGTAATATATTACAATCTCTATTATTTCATTTGAAAGAATTAAAATGGGGTAATTAATTGGGTTAGCTCCATTTAATTAATCACGAGGTCGGCACAAAATTAATGTAGAGGATTTGGCACCATAAATGTTAGTGGGTCAGTTCCAGTAACTGGGGATCTCAAGAGGTTTCTCCCCACTTAAGAGAGAGTTTAAGAGGTTTTAACCTCAGGTGGTCCCCACAATATTCAACATGAGGAGAAGGTTAGGTTCCAGTGGGCCCCACCACAATAACCTCTCATGGGAGGTTAAGTTGTGGTGGTCCCCACCTCGAACTTCCATATGGAGGCTTCAACCAACTAATATAAAAATAAACCTACCACATTATTTTTATTTAATTCATTCATTAAAAACCCAAGAACTATCTTTTATTTCCGACCATCTGTCGTCGAGGTGAAAGTCTTCTAAAGTGAATATTGGCTATACGAGTTCAATGGTGCCCTCGGATTTCAATTCCAAGCATCAGTTCAAAAGTTATAAAATGTTTCTCACAAGTTTACAGAATGTACCTGAAAAAATGAACGGAAAATTATTATCAGGCACCCTCTTCCCACGTCGGTCATGGTTAGGGTCTACCTAGGTGAAACACACCTCAACGAACCCAGCAGTACTCTTTGATTTTCAATCTGAGTTACCTTTTAGAAGTTATGAATTTTACAATAAAATAATTTTCATTTAATTATTTTAATTGTGGCCAAAAAATAAATTTATCTGGTGTCCCGCGCCGGCCCAAGTTATGATATTGTTAAAGAAATCATACCCTCACGATTTCAGTGATGGTCTCAGATGTCTGATCTGAGTAACTATTTAAGAGTTGTTCCAATTTTTTAGGAAACATGCTTATGCGCATTAAATTAAGCTTAAAAAAACATTGATAGATCATTTCCGGCTCTCTGATCCTTGGAATCGCGCACTATTAGATTCCTTGGACACGTAAAATTCCTATATTTTTTAAAAAAAATTACATGGAAATTCAAGGTCTTTACAATCTCCTCACCTCAGGGCTCTACATCCCCATAATCCACAACTCAAACTTAGTGATCAAGTGGGAGAACTGAGCATGAATCTGAGCTTCCCACTCCCATACGCCCCCTGGAGGTTCTCATGCTACCAGCGAACATGCACCATAGGTATCGACAATCTATGAAGAACACACTTCTATCGATCCAGAATCACTATTAAAACCTCTAAAAACGTTTTCCCATCATCATTGTCATGCTCCCTGTGGTCAATGAAGTGATATGGGTCAAGTATATATCTCCTCAGCTAGGATACATGGAAGATTTCGTGCACCCAGTGCATCTAAGGTGGAAGAGCTAAGCGGTATGCCACCTCGAAAACTCTACTGAGGACCTAAAAGGTCTAATGAATCTTAGAGATAACATGCTACCTCGGATAATTCTCTAGAAACCTCGTCGAGGTGAGACCCATAAAAATATGTGGCTGCCATCCTCGAACATCTGAGGTCTCCATATCTTATCTTCATATGACATCTGCATACTCTATGTAGTCTTCATCTACTCCTGGATGATCTAGATCTTCTCTGTGGTAGTCCGTACCATCTCTGGTCCGATGAGCGCTGACTCCCCTGGTCCAGTCCAGCACATAAGTGATCTGTAAGGTAGCCTGTATAATTCCTTAAAAGGATCCATCCTAATGGTGGAGTGATAGTTGTTGTTGTATGAAAACTATACCAAATGAATGTGATCCTCCTATATGTGACCGAAGTCAAGGAAACAAGCACGCATGATGCCTTAAAGGGTCTGAATGGCCCGCTCTGTCTGGCCATCTATATGAGGATGGAAGGCTGTGCACAAATGAATCTGCGTCCTGAAATCCTCCTACAACACCTTCCAGATCTGGGACGTAAAACATTCATGATGATTGGAAATGATCGTGGATGGTACTTCATGAAGCTGCACAATCTCCTGCACATAGAGGCGTCATAAGCTCTCTACTGAACCCTGCTCTCTGATCAGAAAGAAGTGGGACGACTATGTGTGTCGGTCGACGATCACACAAATCGAGTCTTGTCCCATGGATTTACGTGGAATTAATGTCATGAAGTCCATGGATATCCCATCACACTTCCGCTATAGGACCTCTAAAGGATGAACAAGGCCTACTATTACCTGATGCACTTCTCTCACTTGCTGACAAGTGAGGCACCAACAGAAAAACTCTGCAACTGCCTTCTTCATTCCTGGCCACTAGTGCTATTGTCGAAGAACCTCATACATCTTCACCACTCCTGGATGTACCGCTAAAGGATATGAGGGGAGATACCTCAACACATCCTCCTTAAGTGAATATAGTGCCATATTACGTCCTCTAAATTGAATGACATTATCTCCACCTTCAAAAAATCTGTCAGGTAGCTGCCCTATGTATATCTGAGCATGTTGTGTCTTGTAGTCAGCATCCCCATGCTATGCCTTTAGGACTCACTGAAGTAGTGGGGGAGTGACTCTATGAGACTGAAGGAAGGCTGCTCCATCTCTATCCACAAAGGATATCTGTAAAGCAGCCAGCTACTCTGTCACCTCACTTAGTAGATGCATGCCAATCCTCCTGCTGAGTGTGTCTGATACCAAGTTCCTCTACCCAGGAGTATAGACTATCTCAAATTCAACTACTGCTTCCATGAGGGTGAGTTGGCCAACTCACGAGTGATTGGATGAACCCTCCTATGGATAAGTTTATCCTATAATTCATGGGTTTCCTTTTTCACTGAACTAGGAAAACACTATCACAATGTTATAGATAAACCACAAACTCTTTTTTCCTAATACAGTCAATATGAGTGTTTACTGTTGATGTCAAGTCCAAACTCAAACTAACGTCATAAGGCCTCAATGCTACCACTAAGAGGTTCCAACTGAAAATCTTGCCTCAAGGGTCATATCACACCGGCAACGTAACTGTGATTATCGATTCTCCTCCCAAATGTATATCCATACGTGAGGGTCATGTCAATGGTTTAACCAGAAACTCTAGGTCCTAGACAAGATTCATTGATGGAAGGAATGATTGATACCTATGTCTATTGATATTTCAGCTATTAGTAGACACATACAGTACCTAGAATCATTCTTAGAGACCTAGGGTCACACTCCTTGACTACATGCACCTACTGTCTTCCCTAGGTACACTAGCTACCATGGCCCAGCGGGGACCAAAATGGGGGGTGGTTGTTACATTTAGAAATGTACACCACCTCATGAATCTCCCCTATCTCTTATTCCATGTCTACTTCCATACAGATTCATCTACCCCTAACACATATTCTTCCTGAATCATTTTACATTCCCATGTCTCGAAGATTGATGGCAGTTCCATGCTTTCCCACTGCTAGAATTCACTAGTTTTATATGTTCATCCAAAGAACATTCAACCACAAAGGTTCTCTCTAGCACCCTATAATAAGTAGGAATGCATAGAGGAATAGTGTTGGATCAGGTTTCCATTAAACACACCTCTCTTGGATGTTTGAGCCCTCAGGCGCGAATCGTATCATATTCATCGTGTACCTGGAAATATCGGTACGCCTCGACGAATACTCAACAACTGACATGTCATCCTACCAAAGCTGTAGAAGTCTAGAGAACTCTCAGCCACCTCCTCAAGCCAGTCCTCAACAGCATGTTTGTTAGGCTTTACTCGGAACGTGATGGGCATCTGATGTTGAAACATGTGTATGGCACTAAGCCTACAAGTGTTCTCTACCGGTACCGCCGATTGTAACTGCTTACCAATGGGTAGTGATATAGCTGACATAGTACCTGACGGTACTATCTCGGGCAACAATCCATGTTACAAAACCTCATCACTAAGCAGAACAGACTAATGGTCACTCCTAGAAAAAGACTTGTAGTTATGACCACCATGTTCTCTACTTGTGTCTCAAATAGATGGGAAACTCTATCAATCGCCTCTAGCCAGCCCTCAGCAACATGGGAATCTATCTCACCATGATAACTCAGAGGCCTCTTCTATTGTAACTCACATAATGAACTCAGTCAGCATGCACCATTTGCCAGTGTGGATGGTTTATGGATACATCGGACGGTGCACTAATAATGGACTCAATAAACCGAGAACAACACTCACTACCCTTATCAATATTTCTTCATAGAAAATAATGATCAGAGTCCTATGTTCTGTGGTGGAAATGACTCCTCTGATACCAATTTTTCACGACCCAACCACCGGGGCCCATGTCGTGACTACCCCAAGCCCACCTTCTATAGACCAGGGGCTGGCGACTATCACAAATGGTGTAAATCCCTAAAACATGGAAGGTGTTTCCTTTAAAACGTGAAAATAAACACAATAGAGAACAAGTTAGAAGAAAAACACTAAGTAAAACTATTTAAAAAATTGTACTGAAAGTAAAAGGTGACGAAATATAAAAGCCCAACTTTAAATTACAATGAAATGGAAAATATAATTGAAGAAAAGGAAAGATGCCGCTGGGTCTTCCTTAGAAGATTCTACATGAAGTGTAGGTACTGATCGCCTCCTCAGCACTCCATGTCTGTCTGTCTCCTTCGTGAATCGTCACGCAGTATGGTCCACCTCTGGGTAGCATCTGGACCTCGTTCACTTAGCCTCAGTCTGTGTTGTCCGTCGTCTTCATCCAGCACAATGAGGTGCAGGAATAGCTCATGTAGGGGTGAGTATAACAATACTCAGTAGCGACCCTGAGACCATCACAGTCTCACAAAATCCAACATGGATAAACCAAAATGTATGAAATCAACAGATAACCATTACATAGGTATATGCCCATACATATATCTATGTTATCATGTTACCCATCTAAATCATGATGAAAACATAGAAGTCACTAACTCAGATCACACAGTTATACAACATATATACAGAGATATAGATGATCAGATGTAGCCAATGAATCATCTATTATTTCAAAACCACACAGGATCCAGGAATTAATATCAACATTGTCTAACCCACACATGATCGAGGAATAGTATCCAGAGCAATCAAACCCACACATAATCCAGGAATAGTGGTCAGAATAGTCGAACCCACACATGATCCAAGAATAGTAATCAGAGCTATCGAACCCCGCAGGATCTAGGAACATCGGTCAGAACTGTCGAACTCACACAGGATCCAGGAACAGTGGTTAGATATATTGATCCCACATAGGATCTAGGAACAGTGGATTGAAAATTCAAACCCCCACATGATCCAGGAACAGTAGTAAAAGCTTTCGAACCCACATATGATCCAGGAACAATGGTTTGAACTGACGAACCCATACAGGATCCAGGAACAGTAATCAGAAAGCAGCCAACCATAGGGTCTCCGGACAAGCACACTTGATTCTATGAGGGTCCCCTCATCAATCCATGTTTCGATACATCAACATCTACAAATTCCCAAGAATAGTTATTCCATGGTCCTCCCCATCATAGGGATCGTAACGCAATAGCTGGTGCATCAATCAGATATCTGGTCAGAGAGTTATTAGCCATTAAGTTACAGGGGCCCGGGTGGATTCGTTTATGATGCAACCCAACTGTAACTTAACTATTCCCCAAACACCAGTGGGGTATACTCAAAGGGGCCTTCAAGCTCCATGATTACCAGTTCAGCATATGGTTTTTCAAATGGACATCTGGTGCCAATGATATGTGGAAAAGAAAGTAAAGGGGTCGGTATTGGGCTCGGGTCCAGTCTGTCCCGATCGGACCGACCTCGCCCGACTTAGACTTGGATGACCTAGTTTGGGTCAACCCTTCCTGGCCAGTTGGGTCCTGCCCGGCTTATTGGTCGGGCCGGCCCGTTGGGTTCGACCCCTCCTGCTGGGCCCATCCCAGCAGGCCACGAGTGGCCACAGAGGACTGATGAGCCATGGACCGACCATGAAGGCGCAGATTGGCCGCAGTTTCGTGCGAGGGAGGCTCAGCCCGGAGAGCACCACGAGGGCGCAGTTTGGGTTTTCTCGGCCCGGAGGCCAAGTTGGCACGGCCAAGGCTAGCTCGGTCAAGGGGTCGTGGGTTGGCCAGGGGTAGGTTCAGCCAGGGCATGGTGTGGCCGGGCTGGCGGGTGGCGCAGTTTGACCAGGGCAGGCGGGAGGCGTTCGACAAGACCAGCGAGCAAGCCGGCAGGTGGCTGGGTAGGACGGCGGCGGCGCGTGCAGGCCGAAAAGTGACCCGAAGGTGGATAGGTAGGCCGGCGGGATGGGGGCCGACCGACGGGTAGGCCAGGTGGTGGCCGGTTGGTGACCGGGTGGCCAGCGGGTAGTAGGAAGCCGGCACGGATCAGGTTAGCAGGAGGCTCGGTCGATGGGCGGCGTGATTCGTGGAGTCCACGGGTAGTGCAGATGTTTTCATCTTCATCCCATCACCTCATCTACATGCCGAAGATCATCACAATCAAGAATTACGGAGGGTCTGGCCATGTATGATTGGCATGAACCCTCTGTGTTTAGGGTGGTAACATTTGGCTCATCAAGTAAGAAGAATAATCTACTTCAAATTTTACATCCTTCGTAATGATTCATTTCCAACTGAAGAAAAAATTAGGAATGAAATATTACACAAATAAACCCCTACCATGATCGTTGGTTATCGACAGATTCGCAGGAAGAAGACTGAGTTTTCGTTGTACGTCGCATCTTGTGCACACTTCAAATCACAAGCTCGCACATCGGCAGTGGAAGATGTTCCATGTTAGTAAGAGACTAGGGAAGAAGATCAAAGGAGAACATTGCGGGCATTCTTCATTTAAAGAACGCATTCTTTGTTCTTCATTCTTCGTTGGCGAGATCTTTTCTCTCTTCTCCGAATAATCTTCTTCTCCCAATACCCAAGTGAAATGTTGTGCCATGTAATATATTACAATCTCTATTATTTAGTTCACAATAATTCAAATTGGTTAATTAATAAGGGTACCTCCAATTAATTAATCACAAGGTTGGAAAAAATTAATGTGGAGGATTTTTCACCATAAATGTTACGGTGTTGGCTCCATTAAGTGGGGAGCTCAAGAGGTTTCTCCCCACTTAATGGGGAGTTCAAGAGGTTTTAACCTCGGGTGGTCCCCAAAATATTAAACATGATGAAAAGGTTAGGTTCTAGTGGGCCCCACCACTATAACCTCTCATGGGAGGTTAAGGTGTGGTGGTCCCCCTCTCCAACTTCCACGTGGAGGCTTCAACCAACCAAAATAAAAAAAATCTAAAACATTATTTTTATTTAATTAATTCATTAAAAACACAAAAAATATATTTTTTTCAACCATCTTTCATTGAGGAGAATGTATTCTTAAGTGACTATCGGCTATATGAGTTTAATGATGACCTAATATTTCAATTACAAGCATCAGTTCTAATGTTATAATATTCTCCTAGCACATTTACTGAACGTACCCGAAAAAAGGTTCAGAAAATTATTATCAGACACCCTCGACCCATGTCAACCTTGGTTAGGCTCTTCCTATGTGAAATACACCTCAATGGACCCAACGGTACTCTTGGATTTTGAATCCAAGTTACCTTTTAGAAGTTATGAATTTTACAATAAAATAATTGTCACATAGTTATTTTATTTGTGGCCAGAAAATAATTTTCACTGGTGTCCCACACCAACCAATGTTAGCATCTGGTTAAACAAATCATACCCTCATGAGATCAGCGATGGTCTCAGATGTCTGATATGAGTAACCATTTATGATTAATTCCACTTTTTTAGGAAAACTGCTTACACGTGTTAACATAAGATTAGCAAAACATCGACAGATCATTCCGGGCACTCTGGGCCATGGAATCACATGCAGTCAGATTTTGCGGACAAATAAAATTCCTATATATTTAAATAAAATTACATGGATATTCATGGTATTTACATTCTCCACACCTCCAAGCTCTTTATCCCCATAAGCCACAAATAAAATATATGGATCTAGTGGGGGTACTGAACATGAATATGGGCTTCAAGCTCCCATGCACTCTCCTGGAGGTTATTGTGCTACCAACGAACGTGCACTAGAGGTATCGAACATCCACGAAGGACCCACTCCTATGGATCCCAATCTCTACTAGAACCTCCAAAAAAATTTCACCATCTTCATCGTCCAGCTCTCTATGGTCAATAATGTGATAAGGGTCATGCATGTATCTCCTCAACTGGGATACATGGAAGACGTCGTGCACTTGATTCATCTAAGCTGGAAGATCTAAGTGGTATGCTACATCACTAACTCTGCTGAGGACATGGAATGGTCTGATGATTCTCTGAGATAACTTGCCACCTCAGTCAAATGTCTAGAAACCCCGTCGAGGTGAGACCCATAGAAAGATGTGTACTCCATCCTCGAACTCTCGAGGTCTCTGTCTTCTATCAGCATACAACATTTGCATGCTCTATGTAGTCTTCATCTACTCCTGGATGATCTGCACCTTTTCTGTGGTCTCACGTACCATCTCTGGTCTTATGATCACTGAATCCCATGGTTCATTCCAGCACAGAATTGATCTGCATGTTCTCATGTATAACGACTCAAAAGGTTCCATCCCGATGGTGGAGTGATAATTGTTTTTGTTTGCATACTCTACCAAAGGTATCTAATCCTCCTAGCGATGACCGAAGTCAAGTACACAAGCATGCATCATGTCCTCAACGGTTTGGATGACCTGCTCTTTCTGGCCATGCGTTTGAGGATGGAAGGCGGTGCTCAAATGAAGCTGCGTCCCGAAAGCCTCATGCAACCCCTTCCATAGCCGGGAAGTAAAATGTTCATCACGGTCGGAAATGATTGTCAAGTGTACTCTATGTATCCACACAATCTCATGTACATAGAGGTGTGCCATGCTCTCTACTGAACCATTCTCTCTGATCGGTAGGAAGTGGGATGACTATGTGAGTCGGTTGACGATCACCCAAATCTAGTCATGAACCATGCATGTATGTCGATGTCATGTCATGAAGTCCATGTATATCCCATCCCAATTACACTCTTGGACCTCTAATGGCTGAACAAAGCCTGCTGGTACCTGATGCTCCACTTTCACTTGCTGACAAGTGAGGCAACAAGAGACAATCTCAGCAACTGCTTTCTTCATTCCCGACAACCAGTGCTGTCGTCCGAGATCCTGGTACATCATCACCACTTATGGATGTACCGATCAAGGAGATGAGTGGAACACCCTCAACACTTCCTCCTATAGTGACAATGGTATCATTGTACGTCCTCTGAAGAGAATGACGTGCTCTCCTCCTTTCAGAAAATCCATCAGGTGCTCGCCCTGTGGACATCTGAGCACGTCGTGTCTTGTATTCAGTATCCCCATGTTGTGCCTTCCTGACACACTAATGAAGTGGGGGAGTGACTGTAAGAGATTGAAGGAAGGATGTTCCATCTCTATCCACAAAGGATATCTATAAAGCAACCAGCTTCTCTGTCACCTCACTCAACAGATGCATGGTAAACCTCCCACTGAGGGTGTCTGCTACTAAGTTCCTCTTCCCAAGAGTATAGACTATGTCAAATTCAACATCTTCTTCCACTAGGGGGAGGATGGCCAATTCACGAGTGATTGGATTCACCCTCCTATGCATATATTTTACCTATGCTTCATGGGTTTCCTTTTTCACCAACCAAGGAAAACCTCATCCCAACAATGTTGATAAACCACAACCTCTTTTTTCCTGATACAGTCAACCTGAGTGTGAACTATGGATGTCAAATCCAAACCCAAACTATCTTCGTAAAGACTTGACACTTCCAACCGAAACTCTTTCCTCAAGGGTCAGATCACATTATATGCGTAAGTGTGATTATCGATTCTCCCCTCAAAGGAATATATAGAAGTGAGGGTCATGTCAATGGGTTAACCGGAAACTCTATATCCTGGAAATGATTCGTGGAAGGACGGAATGATTGATACCTATGTCTATTGATACAGAATCTAGTAGTAGAAACATACAGTACCTCTAATCATTCATAGAGCCTTAGGGTCGCACTCCTTGGTCTCATTTACCTACTCTCATCCCCCCGTCCTCTAGCTCCCAATGCCTAGCGGGGACCACAATGGGGGTGGTTGTAACATGTCAAAATGTACAGCACCTCATTCTGATACTCTAGATCTTCTTCCATGTCTACTGCCCTACAGATTCCTGTATCCCTAACACATATTATTCTTGAAACATTTTACACACCCATGTCTCTTAGACTGGCGCATGTTCCCTGCTTTCACACTGCTAAAATTCACTGGTTGTATCTGTTTTCCCAAAGAACATAAACAACAAAGGTTCTCCCTAGAACCGTAGAATAAGTAGGAATTTATATAGGAATATTGTTGGCTTTGATGTCCATTAAACACACCTCACTAGGATGTTTGAGCCATGAGGTGCTGATCGTTTCGTATTCATCGTGTACTAGGAAATATCGGTATGCCTCGATGAATACTCAGCTACTGACATGTCGTCCTACTGAAGCTATAGAAGTTTTAGAGAACACTTAGCCGCCTCATGAGCCATTCCTCAGCCACCTATGTGTCGGGATAGCCATAGAACCTGAGGGGTATCAGATGCTGAAATACGTGTATGGCACTTAGCCTACAAGTGTGCTCTACCGATACCACCGGTTGTAACTGCTTACCAATGGGTAGTGATATAGTTGACATAGTACCTGAAAGTACTATCTCGGGAAATGATCCATGTACCAATGACTCATCACTAATCAGACCATAGTCATGGTCACTGACAGAAAATTTCTAGTATCGATGACCACAGTCTGCTCTACTGGTGTGTCAAATAGATTGGAAACTCTAGAAATCACCTCCAGCCAGCCCTTAGCTACGTGGGAATCTATCTCACCTCGAAAACTCAGAGGCCTCTACTGTTGTAACTCGCATAATGCGCTCAGTCGGCATGAACCGTCTTCCAGTGTGGCTGGTGTATGGATATGTGAGTCACCGCACCAATACTGGACTCCCTGAACAGATAACCACACTCAATACCCTTAACACTATTGCTTCAATGAAAATAATGATTAGAGTCCACTGATTTGCGGTAGAACCGACTCCTATGTTATAATTTGTTCATGACCCAAACCTTGGGGAAAATGACGTGACTACCCCAAGCCCGCCTTCCATAGGCTAGGGGCTGGAGACTAGTACCAATAGTGTAAATCTCAAAAACATGGAAGGAATTGCCATTAAAACCTGAAAACGCACACAACAGATTACGAGTTAGAAGAAAAACACCAAGTAAAACTACATAATAATATGTACTGAAAGTAAAAGGGGGCCTAAAATACAATCCCAAATATACAGTACAGTGTAATAGAAATTACAACTGAAGAAAAGAAAAGTTTCTACTGGGTCTTACTCGGATTATTCTACATGAAGTGTAGGTACAAATCGCCTCCTCAGCACTCAAAGTCCGTCTATCTCCTCCGTGTAACGTCACGTATTATGGTCCACATCCGGGTACCATCTGGTCTAGGTGCTCTCAGCCTTAGTCTATGATGTCTGTCATCTGAATCCAACACAATGTGTTGCGGGCATAGCCAATGCAGGGGTGAGTATAACGATACTCAGTAGACAAATCTTGACCCACATGGTCTAACAAAATCCAACAATGATAAACCACAAAGTATAAAATCAATGGATAACGTTTACTTTGGTATATTTCAATACATATACGTAAGTTATCAAGTTACCCATCTAAATCAAGAGGGAAACACAGAAGTCACTGACTCAGCTCACACAGGTATACAACTTTTGTAGAAAGATATAGATGATCAGATGTAGTCACTAAATCATCTATTCTGTCAAACCCACATAGAATCCAGGAATGAAAATCACAACCATCGAACCCACACAGGATCCATGAATAGTATCCAGAGGAGTAGAACCCATAGAGGATCCAGGAATAGAAGTCAAGGCTGTCAAATCCACACAGGATCTAGTAATAGCGGTTTGAACTATCAAACCCACACAGGATCCAGGAACAGTTTCCAGATATGTCGAACCCATTAAGGATCCAGGAAAAGCGGTCGGAATTTTCTAACCCACACAAGATCCAGGAATAGTAGTCAGACCCGTGGGACCCACACAGGATCCAGGAACAATGGTTTGAACCGTCGAACCCACATACAATCCTAGAATAGTAGTTAGAGCTTTCGAACCCACACAGGATCCAAGAACAGTGGTTTGGATTGACGAACCCACATAGTATCCAGGAACAGCATTTAGAAAACAGCCACCCACAAGGTCTCTGCACAAGCATGCATTATTCCAGGAGGGTCCACCCCTATATCCAAGTGTCGATACATAAACTTCCACGAAGTCCTCTATAGAAATATCTGGAAGCTCCTCCTCATCATAGATATCTCAACACAATAGACGAAGCGTCAATCAGACGCACGGATTGTGAGTTGTTAGGATTTTAGTTTCGAGGGCCCAATTGGATTGGTGCACAATCCAACCTGACCGTAACTCAACTATACCCGAAACTCCTATGGGGTATACTGAAAATGACCTTAAAGCTCCAAGATTACTAGCACCACTGAAGGTTCGCAAATGGACGTCTGGAGCCAATGATATTTCCAAAAGAATGTAAAGTGGTGGGTAGTTGTCTCGACTCTGGTCTGACCCAGTCAGACCGACCCCACCCGACTTCGTCTGAACCGACCTAATTCGGGTCGACCAATCCTGACCCGTTGGGTATGACCTACCCTATTGGACGGGCTGGCCCATTGGGTTCAGCCCCGCCTGTTGGGTCCAACCCAGCAGGCCGCGAAGGGCTGTTTGGGTGCGGACTGGCCGTAAGGGTGTGAACCAGCCGTAGTTCCATGCAAGGGCGACTCGGCCTGGAGAGCACCACAGGGGTGTGGTTCAGGGCATATCTCCCTAGAGGCCAAGTTGGCGCGTCCGAGGCTGATTCGTCTGGGAGGCCTTGGGTCTGCCAGGTGTCGATTCGGGCAGGGCTCGGCATGGCCGGGCCGATGGGTGGCATGGATCGGCTAGGGCGCTCTGGAGGCGGCCGAGTAGATAGGTGTTCAAGCTGGCGGGCGGCCGAGAGGCAGCTGGGCCGACCGGTGGTGGCGCGGGCAGGCCGGGCGGTGGCCAAGAAGGCCGGTGGCAACGTGGCCGGCCGACTGGCGGGCGGGCAGGCCGACGGTGTGCATACCGGCCATCCAACGGCCGGGAGGGCCGACAGGGCATGGTTAGGTTGGTGGGCCGGCCGGTGGGCAGCCGGCGGGCGGTCAGGTTGTCCACGGGTAGTCGGAAGTCGTCGCGGCTCGGGCCGGCGGGCAGCCCGGCCGACCGGCGGCACGATACGGTAGCCGGCGGGCGGCGCGGTTCAGCCCATGGCGGCAGAGCCGGTTCGGCCGGAGCACCGTGAGGGTGGCGCTGTTCGCGGATGCCGCGGGTAACGAGGTTGTTGCCTTCATCGTCCTGTCACCTCATCACCATGATGAAGATCATCACAAACAAGAACGACTAAGGGGTCGTGCCATGTTGGTTTGGACCACACCCTCCATGTTTAGTGTGGTATCATTTGGATCATCAAGTAAGAAGAAATATAAAGTTCAAATTTTACAACATCTGCAATGATTCCTTTCCAACCAAAGAAGAAAAAAATTAAAGAAATATTACACAACTAAACCCCCTACCTTGATCATTGGTCCTCGACAGAGTCGTGAGAAGATGGAGGAGTAGTCATCGTTTGTTGTGTCCACCACACACTTTCAATCCTGATCTTGCACGTCGGTTTTGGAAGATGTTCCACATCAGTATGACTCCGGGGAAGAAGATTTAAGGAGATAGTTTCCTACATTCTTCATTGTAAGAATGCATTTTTCGTTTTCGTTCTTCATTGGCGAGACCTTTTCTCTCTTCTCCCAATAGTCCTCCTCTCTCAATACCCAAGTGAAATGTTATGCCAAATAAGAGATTACAATCTCTATTATTTCATAGGAAAGAATTAAAATGGGTTAATTAATTGGGTTAGCTCCAATTAATTAATCAACAGGTTGGAAAAAATTAATGTGGAGTATTTGGAAACATAAATGTTTGTGCGTTGTCTCTATTAAGTGGGGGAGCTCAAAAAGGTTCTCCTAACTAAATTGGGAGTTCAAGAGGTTTTATCCTCAGGTGGTCCCCACCATATTAAACATGAAGAGGAGGTTAGGTACGGGTGGGCCGCAACACCATAACCTTGCATGGAAGGCTAATGTGTGGTGGTCCCCACCTCTAACTTCCACATGGAGGATTCAACCAACAAAAATAAAAATAAAGATACCACATTATTTTTATTTAATTCATTCATTAAAAAACCAAAACTATCTATTATTTCTGATAGTATTCCATCAAGATGAATGTCTTTTTAAGTGAATATCGGATATACAAGTTCAACGGTGCCCTCAGATTTCAATTCTGAGCACCGGTTCAATACTTATAAAACGTTGCTCGCACATTTATTGAACGTACCTGAAAGAAGTTCAGAAAATTATTATCAGTCACCCTCAACCTGCACCGGTAAAGGATAGGCTCTACCTACATGAAACACACCCCAAAGAAATCAACGTTACTCTCATATTTTCAATAAGAGTTACCGTTTATATGTTATCAATTTTACAATAAAATAATTGTAACATAATTATTTTATTTGCAGAAAAAAACTATGTTTCTCTGGTGGCCTGTACCGGCCACATTTGGTGTCTTCTCAAAGAAATCATACACACATGAGTTCAGTGGTGTTCTTGGATTTCTGATCCGAGTAACCGTTTATGAGTTATTCCAATTTTTCAGAAAAACTACTTAACCTCGTTAACTTAAGCTTAATAAAACTTCAACGGATCATTCCAGGAAATCTGGGCCTCGAAATCGTGTGCCGTCAAATTTCACGGACTCGTAAAATTCCCATTTATTTTTTCTAAAAAAAATTCATGGGAATTCAGTGAATTTACATCCCACTCATTTCATTACTGTCCAAAACATTAATCATATATCAAATAATCAATTTAACAGTGTACATTATAAAATATTCGAATTGAGTAAGAGATACATATTTATAAATTTTTTCACAAACAATAAAATAAAATTTATATTAAACAACATATAATTATAATATAAAATTTATTAAATGAACGTATCCTTGATACATAATATGGTAAAATATGGGATATTGTATGTTCAATGATCATAGGAAGTGGAATATTTTAAAGGGACAAAAGGAATCAAGGAAGTGAATTTCAATACAATCCATGGTCAAATCCATAATAAAACATTGGGAGGAATATTATGGATTGTATCAATAGAAAATACCATATGTTGATTAAAATAATGGACTTGTTTTTTATGAATGGATATATTATAAAAATATATTTTAAAAAAATTTATAGAAAAATGCCATTTTCATTGGAAAGATTTTTTAAAATACATTATATTAAAATAAATTTTTGAAAAAATTCATCCAAATTTATTATTGTAACATGGAATTAAAGCTTAATATTAATGAAAACGGGTATATCTATACATTCCATAAGAAAATATTAATTTTTTATGGTAAAAGTTAAAAAAATGAATTGTTTTGAAAGTGACAAAAATATTCCATTTTAAAATTTGGAAAAGAAAACAACTGTAAAAATTTCATTACAGAATAACATTAAAAAAATTGAATTTTTTTTCTAATGAATTGTTTTTGGAAGAATATATGATCTCCCACTAATGATATAAAAAAAATTGTATGTTGATACCAACATTTTCTAAATCACTTTCAGTACAAAAAATAAGAAATATGGTACTAATACTTGAAAAAGATAATGAAATACCAGTGTAGAAGAAAATTAAATGTTTATTTGATAATTATAATATAATTTCATTGAAATTAAATACCATTGAAATATTATTAAAATCTATTATTTAAGAAAATATATCATAAACATTCTGTGTTTTCTCATACTACTTCAAACATTTTAAATCCTAAAACTCATGACGTAATAAGATTAAATAAAAGTTTAAAATAACATTAAAAAAGGAATTCAAGATATAAAATATAAAAAAGGTAATTAGATACACCACAAAAAATATGTTATTGGTGAACATGACATTTCTGTCACTAAATTAAAAAGCAGGGTGAAAATCTGTTACCATGTGATTCCAATCAGGCGAACATCATTTAAATTACTATACAATAAAATAATGTCTATTATATACTTTATATAGAACATTTTTCATTTTTATCAATTATGTTATTTTCCTTATTACCATGTTTAATACAACTATTTAATCAATTATTTTTATGTCAGGTGTTTTGATGAAATTTGATTTATTTGTCAGAAACAAATTTTTTAGGTCATGTATAGTGAAAGGGTTCTTTATATAACATAAAAAATAATTATTATTATGAAATAAATATCATATTTATAAATTAATTATAATTTTTAAAAAATAATTAAATATTTTTATGAAAAATTAATCAATGTTACAATCATGAAGACAGTAGATCATACAATTGATTAAGTAACATTCTAATTTTCAATGATCGCTATGGAAAGATGTAATGTGACACTATATCCTCCACGAATTAGGTTTACATTGTAAATATGATTTATTATAATCATATATATATATATATAATTCCTCGGATTTAAGATAAATCACATCATCTTGCGTAAGCGGTAATCCAGATGTCCTTGAAAGACATTATCATTTTTTAATTGTGTAAATGGGTAATAAATATATATATATATATATTATATTTTTAGAAAGGTAATTTATTAATTAATATAATATATATTATTTTTGTGTGAAATATTTTTAATTAAATCCATCCTTTATAAATTCCATGTATCGTGTGAATGATCCACATCTTATTGAGGGGGTGGTAGAACACACTTCCGGAAACAATGTTATCGTTTTAACACAAAATGGAAAGTATAATTGTATTTGTTGAAAAATATTTTCAGAATTTTAAATGCATAATAAATATTATATTTAACATATATAAATAGATTTGAAATCATAATGGCCACCAGTTTAAGGGTAAAAATGAAATGTACATTCATCGTTTCATGAGGTGGTAGTTCACCTTTTACATAAATAGTATGTTCAACATCCATTAGATGGAGGATTGTATAAGTGTAGCTAGAAACCACCAGAAAACAACATCAAAATATATTTATCAATATTTTTTCATTATATATAAAATATTTAAAAATTAATTGCAGTGGAGGAGGAGAAAATGAAAGATAAGAGACCGTTTGAAAGAATTACCTTAAAAATCGGGTAACTGCTTTTGGTTTATACCAAAGGGATTCCTTGTATGACTTTATTCCAAAATGGAGGCTTAAATGGAAATATTAGGGATTTTTTAAGATATTTACAAATAAATTTTCATAACCTAATTGGTTTTAAAGGTGCGAGGAATGGGGATATGTGGTGGCCTTTTATAGTGGAGGAGGAGTGACATTATTCTAATGTTTTCTCCATGGAATTCCATGCAAAGTTTTCATGATGAAAGTTGATCAAATTACTGATTTAAATATATAAAATGTATGATAGGGTCTAATAATTTCCAAATAATAAATTGTTGAAAATTTTAGAGAAATTTTTATCTCTTAATGTTATGGTTTAGTCTCTTATTAATCTTAACTTAAACTTAATCGTTGTAAATAACTTTAGTAAATTTGAAAAATAGTTTTGGTAAAAAGATATGTTTGAATTATTAGAAAATATAAATCGTGATTATTCCATATATGGAATATGTTTTTCAAAATTTCAATACAATTAGTTGAATAAATTAATTCAAAATTTAACCCGCATGTAGGACGAAAATGAAGGTTTTTAAAGTAAAAATGTCAGAATGTTTTCTATTTTTTATAATCAATTTCAAAGTAAATTTTAATCCAATGAATTTTTTTAATTGATAAATTTATTATCTATTTAAAATTTAAGAATAATTTAATGTATAATTTTACCTTAGAGATAAATTATAAAGAAATAACAGTTTGACCCAAAAGTTAGTATTTTTTACTATTCATTAAAAATGAAATATTTCAAAAAATATATAAACCATTCACCCTATCCTAATTATTATGTTTTTATTTAAAATATTGTGTTTATTTTTACATATAAAATCCATTAATGTGTCAAAATTAATACTTATTACGGGTTTTCCATTAAAAGGTGGTAAAATTACCTTTATAAAAATATATGTTTTTATGGGTAAAATGTGATTTTTTTTTATCTTATACATATCAAACCTAATAGATTAATATCAATAAAATATTTTATTTAACATATAACATATATATTTCATTAAAACAATTAATTTTCATTATCCAATTATTTTTATCAATAAAAAACTCTTTTGGAAGTATAATAATATTTCTTTTTATATATAGTTTGTTTTTATCTTCATTTATTATTAATTGGTAACCAATTAATGATTTTATATTTGTGAAAAAAATAGGTTTTAGTAAGTCAATTAATAATATTAGTAAATTCTAACATAATATCTAGGTTATATGATGGTATATTAAGTAAAAATATATTAATAATACATTGTTATTTGGTGAAACTCTGTCTTTTTGTGTAACACTTGATATCATTGATGGTATCTATTATGTGTAATGGATGATGATGAAGAAGGCCATCCTTCCATGTAACGCAATATTTCATGGAACATTTCTCTTTCATGTAGCACAATCTAAATTTGTGTTGTGTGCATTACAAGATATAGAATATATTATAATCATTTAGGACAATAAATATACTATAAATTATTAGATTTTTATATTCCTCTTTTACGTTGAGTGCTTCGTGTCATAATCAGTATAGAATACAATTTTTTCTTTATAATTATGGGGTGTTTCATCACTAATGTACCATAAACCATTTCATTTGGGATATCATCCAAAGATATAATGATCACATAAGATTTGATTTTTTCCCTTGGAATTTTCTAGAGAATATTCCCTTCTTTCTTGTGACACTAATTTTCATAGTGCCTTATCACCTTATCGTATAAACATTACCATTGTATGTTTATTTACATCCCATGAAATCATGATCATGGTGACCTTTTTCTCTACACTATTTAAAATTTCCGTTTCCAACAAGTGTGTTCCATGGAGTTTATTTCCATAATTTTTAAAAGATGGAAATTACCATGTTTCCTTCTTCCCTTTCACTGAAATTGATTTTCAAGAGTACTTAAATAACATTTTTATATTATTTTATTTCAATGACATAATTCATGGAGAATTATTTTCCTATCTTGAAAACACATGATACTATTTCTTCATATGATGATAATCCTTGTGTGACTAGTACCTTTATAAATATAATTTATTCCCATCAATTAAATGATCAATATTGAACTTTGGTTACTTGTGTTGTGTGAATCATGTCATTCCATCCATGGAAATTTATATTCATATTCAGCAAAAAATTTATCTTATTTTTTTGTATCGATTTTAAGTGTTTTTTTTTCAATATATTCTCATTTCTCATAAGTAAAAAAATATTCCAATAATAGTTTCTTAAAATACATCAACCCCAAGTTTTCTATTTATTATTCATCTTTAGTGTTTTGAATCAATTACAAATAATGATCCATTTTTCTTGGGAGATGATTAAATAATATGAATTTTTTTCCATCTCATTACTTATCAATGTGAGAAATATCTTTTCTATGGTGCTTTTCCATATCTCCAATAAAAATGGATTTATTGTTCCATTAAATAAGGGGTGTTTATAAATCATGAAATATTAATGCATTGTTACAAAATGATGTGGATATGTATAATTCTCAATAAAGGAATATATATTGGATATAACTTGAGTCATATTCAACAATATAGTTTTAATTTACTCAGCTCGGTATCCATCTTTTGTTCCACCTTCATTATCTTTCCTAGGAGAAAAATCCATACACTGATTTGGAACTATGATATTATTTCCATTCCATCCACTACTCATTATTTTTTAAGAAAAATGAGCACAAAGTCTCTTATATTAAGAAATATAAAAGTTACACTAGCCTACAATCACATATTGATTCTTTTCATTGTTTAATATTGATAAAAATCATTGGGGATAATGTCAGAAAAGGTGCATGCCCCTTCACTCATGGCCATGTTTTCAAGTTATACATCAATAGTGTTTTATTAACGTAAATAATGAATGGTAATATAGCTCATTAATGCTAGTTGATCAAGGCATCTGATCCATTTCACTATCATTTTCTTGGAAATGTTAATCTTCCCAATTCTAACATCATGGACACTGGTTGTAATGTCTCATTCAAAGCAGATGTTGTTGCGGTTTCATTTGTTCTCAAGGATAACATGGCTAATAAACAAATTCATTTTTTCCTCCAAAGCCATAGTGATGACACAAGGTCCAAATTTATGTCCAATGTAATTTCCCCCACTATCCACGAAAATAAAACCATAATGTGGTGGACCTGTATTTCTTTTCGAGGCCCCATCAAAATTTAATTTCATTCGACTAGAATGTTAAGGATACCAGAAGTCAAAAATTATATGATGTGGTGGAGGATAATTACCTGGAATCCTCATATGTTCAAGAATAGATAGATATTTCACCAAATTGATAAAATAATCCACTTGAAGCACATTCACAAGTTGACCTACATGGATAATCACATCCAGATATTATTTGGTGCTGAAGTGGGTGTGATCATGAATGCACTTGTTACATCCTCTTCATATGCCACGAACCAGTTTTGCACAATCCATCGTAATGTTGTTAGTGAGATTCTTACGTAGTGGAAAGTTAGGAAATTATGGAAGGAAGAATATAAAAACCTTATCTTCTGGAAGAGGAACCTCAAAGAGATTAAAGAATACATTTCAATGTGAGGAGGCCATACGATAGAATAGAAAGAGATGATTGAAATATTTATAGTGTTTTTATCGTAAAAAATATCATTATAATAGGCAAATACAAACTCGCTACATATTTGCATCCACAATATGTTTTTTATAAGAAAATCCAGAATATAGTTGATCTGAATTAGGACATCCAAGGCTTGTTGAGATCTCTAATCCATTTGGGAGATCCTTAAATCATATTCTTATAGAAGGCCTTAGATTCAAGTTTCCTAGTTGAGGCTGATTCTCAAATCAACATGTCATCTTGGCTTAAAAAGCTATAACTAAAATTTGTTTGGTCAATGTCCATAGGAAATATAGTTAGGTTTTTCATTTGATCCTTTATTGAGAGGTCATGATTAATACATTGACACATAAAATATGTTTTTCCTATAACATGTATTCCAACCCTATTGTCCTACCATTATTTATGAAATGAGTTAGTATTGATTAACCAAAGGCACATCTAAGAATTTTCTGGGATATATTCTAAATCCTAGTAAAAACCAAGGATTCCAAGTAGCATTGAGAGAATAATATCAATTTTTCCATGAACCAACATCTAAGAAAGTCCAATGCATCCGAATTATTTTTTAGAATACATCATATAAATTTTTCTAGTAAAGAATGACTGAACTGGACCAGGATTTTGATGCATATTCCACCAAGGGCATAGGGTATGCAACATTGCATCCATAAGACTACCAACATCTTTCAATATAAAATACACCACTCCAAATAGAATTTCACATCATCGAATTGATATATTTAACTACCAAGGAATTCTTGGAATAATCCATGAATGTGTAAACCATTTTTGAAACTATCACATGTTTAATGAAATAAGACCTTCCTTCCATTGAGATAGTTATTCCAATCCAAGAAGCTAAATATCATCAAATCTGACTTAGAATATTCTTGATGTACAATGCATGGGGTGTTCTGAATAGCATTGGTACACCAATGTATATTAATGGGAGTGATCCCTCTCATAATATCGATTCATTGATCATTGTGATTTTTCTATATATTGATATTTTTATTCCAAAGAAAACAAAGGATTCTATCAAGCTAACATCCTAGCCTAATATCCCTTCATAATAAAGAAGGGAATAATTTATAATGTTGATATTCCTTCTATAATCCATAGAAAAATGTTGAAATCAACATATAAAAGGTTGGAAGGGGTTGATATACTTCGTGAAACCTTAATTGTTTTCAAGTCATCATTTTCCACTATTCATAGAAGTAGTCTGCTGAGATATGAATCTATAACTAAAAAAATAATAACAAAGATAGTGTCTCAGTGTCTATCCCCTCTTCAAAATACGAGGAAACCCTTCAGGGATCCGTTGATTAATATATAAATGAGATCAGGGCGGATACAATCTTTATTCGTACTAGTAAAATTATTATTGAATCCAAAACTCAATAGAACATTAAATATGAAGCCCTTGTCCATTGTGTCATGTAATCTTTTGATGTCATTTATTAGAGAAATATTCCCTCCCCATGAGGATTTTATAATATAGTTCACAAATTCAAATAATGTGATTAAAAAAATCTTGGATATTCTCACTGATATCAATGCCAAAATGAATTCATGAAATAATATTTTTTGAGATCCGTGCAAGTTTATTAGCTAAAATCATTGTAATGATTTTATGTAGTGGGGTGATAAGGTCCAATTTTTTTTAATTGACTGATATCACTATAATTCTCAATCATAAGGATGAGGGAAATAAATTTTTCATTAAATCCTTGATTGAAAAACCCACGCTTAAAAAATTCATAACCAGTTTAAAAAAAATCACTCGAGATAACCTCGCAAAAGTGCATGATGAAATGGTTGGTGAACCCATATTTTCTGGGTAATCTTCCCATCGTATGAAAAAAACATCATTAATTTAAAAATCCATAGGTGTGGTTTATGGAGAAAATTATCATAATTAGTAAAATTCATTGAAATGATACTGTATTTTGGTTCCACCTCCCTTGGTGTTCCATTGAAGAGAATCTCATAATAAAAAACAATATGACAACCAAGGGATGCTCATTCATTAATAATTTCATCTATATTACTCAATATAGTGATGGAGGTTTGTTAACCCTTCTTGTTCATTGGGGGTCATTAATGAACTTGATGTTTCTATCCCCATCACTAAGACCCTTGTTCTTGAACAAGTATTTTTGAATACCTCCTTTGAGGGTAGTGAGACTTTGAAGTTGTATGGACATCTGTATTTATTAAGAGACAACTGTATAGAAACAATTCTTAGTGACATTGTCATGTAATGCATGAAAAATGTTTATTAGTGATTCAATTATAGCATGATGATTACTAAAATATTTTCTTCTCTATTCTTTCATAATAAATTTCAATACATTCATTTTGGATATGCATGCAATTGGGTTTTCATGACATTTAGATATTTCCCTTGTATCATAGATGATTTTTCATCATTTAGAGAGGTCAACCCAAAAATTATTGAATATTAATGAGATAGGGAGATTATTAATATTTACAAGTAGTCTATCCAAAGATTATGATTGTTAGAGTTGTGTTTTTCCAAGCTAATTCATGAAATAGATCTACAATTTTCTAACGAATAATTATTCAAAATATATCTATCAATTCTATAGGATCCCACACCATTATGATTCCTTATATAACAAGTGTAATGGGCTCTAATAAAATTATTTTTAGATAATATATCTTCCAAAACAAAGGCATTGAATTCCTTGATGGAGGTAAAGCTGAAAACATGTCTAATTTTTTCATAAACATTAGGAATAGAATTTATGTCTTCATTGATAATCCTTGTGTCCTTGATAGATCTTGTGAGATCTATAATTTAGATACATAGATATCACATGTTAGGGTTTTTATTGAGATCTTAGACCATTGAACAAAATATTATTTGGAGAAGAAAAAATTATGTTTTTTTCTCTTCTTAAAATATAGAGAGATATTTAACAGACCTGTGGAGAAGGAGCTAGATTATTTCATGCCATTTGGGGGATTTATATTTTCCTATGAAAAGATATCAACTATTAGAAATGATGTTTTCATATTTGGGGAGGATTTTCTTTGTATAATCTACTCCAATCAGATCAGGATTATACGTGCATGCATGTGAACTCAAGGATCCTTAAGTTCCAAGGTTGTCTATGCCTTGGTAGTTTCAATATATGATCCTCATTTTGTTATTTTTTTGGTGGTTATCACCCACTTTTCCTTTTTATAAATTTTTTTGGGAAACCAAAACCATTTGTAATATTTATGGGATACCAAAGTAGATAATGGATAATCCCCTTTGATAATAACATTATCATAAATTGGGTACATTAGTCCAACATTAAAAAATGTTTCTCCTATTTTTGGTTCATCTGTTTGCTGCATAATCAAAAGTTTATCATCATCATTTTAACCACTAGGATCCATTTGAATAACTAATTCCTATTTATCATGTTGTATTCTAGCAACTTTATTTTCACCCTACAACAAGTCAGTTCCATACAAATTAGTGGAGTCTATTTGTATTTCCTTACTGATGCCATGGGAAATATATTTAACTAATACTTCCACATCTTGTAGACCAATTAAAACATAAACAATCTTCTCTAAAATACATGATATTATTTCATCATGAGACTCCTGCATGGAAATTTTATAAAGAAAAATATTTTATTTTGGATGACTATTTAGATGAAGTGGGTCTAGATGTTACTCTTCCTCAACAACCAGATCTGGATAAGAGTATCTTGTTCTAGTTACCTTCCCCCATTTGAAAATTTTTATATTCTTAGATCGATCTCCTCTAGAGTTTTTTATTGGTCAAGGATTATTTCTTTTTGACAATTCCTTCCAATCCATGGTATTGGATATTGGTGCTACCAGCCTCTTCACCACTCTGTAATTTTTTATTTCATATCCCACCATTTTTTAATGATCATAGAAAAGTGGGATGTTCTCAAATTTAAGTCTGGCCTCTATCATCTAATAATTTTTTAAGAGGGTGTGTTTCTTTAGTGGAGGTGATACCTTGTGGAATTCGACTAGTATCATTACATTGAATCTATTGTCTCCATTAAGAGTACGATGATAAATTTTGAGGGTGGATCCAAAGCTGGTAGAAAACACTATTCAGGATTTTGGGATTACAATATTACCATGGAATCCCATGAATTATAGTCAATACCATTTCATTTTTTTGTATTTGTTTAAGGGATTGATGTTTTATACCCATTCAAATAGTCAAATGATTTCATGTTTCAAATTGAGATTCCTAGTTCTTGAGATAGTGTTAATGTCAACCTTCATCTCCAGAACAATATGTAAGTACCCTTTACCAATTTTAATGATCCAACACTTAGTGATGTTCCTAAAATGTGACATCATATATTGGAGATCAGTTTATGACAAGGGTTATACTCTTTATTCTATAAAATACAACCAAGAAAGGAAAACATACATAGCTTCATAGATTGTTTAATGGCTACTAGATCAGCAACCACTAAAATTTCACCATCCTATGAACACATTATGAGGGAAGTGATATTGGAATTACTTTAGGATCTCATAGAACCATCTAGTAATTACACAGATGAAACACATTTTTGGTCTATTCTCGTGTTAACTCTCTGAGATCAATTAATTGATAGGATATTCGAGGTGCCTTTCCTAGTCTTGGTTGAAATAATCGAAGGAGAATCAAGATCTATGTCAAGATCAAATTCTATCATTACCAATTAGAAATAAATAATCTCAAATTACATCCATATTCAAATTCTCCAGTTAGTATTTCAAAAAAATGTAATTAACTTGGTTAGATAATAAAAGTATATATCAAAATGTATAATTTGAAGGAAAATAAAAATCCAAAAAAAATTATATTTATGTAAAAATATTATAGATAACATAAACATGGTAGCTCTATAAATATTATCAAGTCATAAAAATACATTCAAATCCTTCATAGTGGTGTGTATGGAAAATTTAAATTTACTCAAGAATATGCTATAAGAATTTCAAACCCGCTGTGGGGCAAGGCCCATTTTAATGTGACATGTGATGATTGAGTCAAAGTTGAAAGGTCACATTTTAGAGATAGTATTCCTTGGTATAACTTTTCCAAATCCACATAAATTTGAATTATTCATACATGTATTTATTTCAAGGAAAAGAATAAAATAATAATTTTACCACAACATTAGGATCATATGTTGAGCCAAATGTATCTATTATGACTTTTCCATTCACTTAATTTTAAAAATCACAAACTCTTTCTAAAATATTTTATTAATAACTCTGGTGTGTCAAATGTGTTTTATAATGTTTTTTAGAAAAAATATACTTTTAATGTACATATAAATAGTTCTAAAATAATCATGACTTTATAATAACATTCTCCATTATGATTATCATAATATATAAGGACCTAATAACAATCAAATTCATCTTATCATATCAATTATATGATATTATGATAGTTATTTTGTACATACAAAATCCTTATAATAGAGATAATATTAGAGCCAATAAAATTCAGATCCATATTTAATAAATATCTTCATAATGAAATTTTTATGGAAATCTATCAGATTGACTTAATTTTGAATTCTGGATACAGAAAACAATTATTACCATACAATAACATTTTTGTTTTACACTGTGATGGTGTAATGTAAAATGAAATCAGACTTGATGATATGATATATCCATTTAAGTTCCATCTAACCAAGTCTTTATAAAAAACACATAAAAAATATGACTATTTGATAAAATATATCTGTTGGAAGGATTTATAATAAATACCTAGTCATTTGAAGAGTTTGAAGATGATGATTCTATTTTTTCTATAAATTTTTTAAAGGTATACATAATGTGAACACCTTGTTCTTAGTCAATTGTATTTCTTTAGAGAGAGTCCCTCTTAAAAAAACATTTTATGGTTTCCTCCTTATATTTTTTTAAAATTTATTCTTGTATTTTATTATACGAATATGATGGAGAGATTTATTGGATATGAAAAAATAGATACAGATCATTGTATTGATCAACGACACATGAAGATAGTGTGACATAAGCCAATCCATTAGATCTAGGTTTTCTATGGATAGAATGACAGAGAAGATGATCATCATATTTAGTGTTATCATTATTGAGGTTAGAAAAAAAAATATATGTATAAATAAAGCATACCTTTATCCAAGGGTTAGGGATACCTTTCTCTCATGTTTAAAAGAGATTTATTCTTTATAAATATAATTAATTATTAAATTTATTGTTATTCATTTACTTATTTCATAAAAGTAATTTATTTTCATGGTGCACATTTTTAACTAGTGTATTGTAATGATGCTAAATATGATAATCATAGTGTATTACACTTATTAGACCTGTTATTGATTTGAGACTAACATACATAATTGTATCCAACTTGAACACAATTTATTTAATCTTTTAAGGTTGAATATTTTTGAATATTATTTCACATTCTCCGATTTCATCATAGACAACCTAATTACAATACCTTGATATAATCAGAATACTATTTAGACCTGAAACCAATTATTTTACATATAAGGGTTTTTGGACTTCTATTAGTTTAAATACGGTTTGACTCTTGTTTTCAAAAACAACAATTCAAACCCCTCTTGTAATTAGTATTTCTAAGATTCCATATTTCGATCTTAATCATTATACTTCTAATATAACAATACAATAATTGGTATTAGAGAAGGATTTGAATACTCAAATACTTGCTAAAATTGTATTCTCCGCACTATTTCTAGATTTCTTTTAAATTTTTCTATAAATTTTTTTTAAATAATTTTTTATAATAATGTGTATTGTGGAAAATAATTTTTGAATCTATTTTTAAAATATAGAAGGATTAAATGTCATGTCCATTGATAATGTCCATCCTAACAGACGAACGATTTTTTATGGTAATGATTACGTATATTTAAGAGTTATAATGAAGACAATTGTTGTAAATATTGGATTAGACAATTTTTTCATGTTGACTTCAAATTATATGATTCCTACCAAAGAGATTACTACATTCCAAAATCATGAATATAATGAGAATCAATTAATCTAAATTGTATGAAACACTTTAATATGTTATACAAATAGATGCATTTATAGTTTTATTTCCTTCTGGGGAGAATAGTATTTGGAAGAAGTTATCGATTACTTTTTTTGGAACAACAAAGGATATTGAAACTAGAAGATAAATGCTTAAAGCTATATATCATGTTTTTGAATTTCATTTTTGTGAACTTGTTTCAAAAATAAAACAAAATTTTTTTGACAATAGTTATCAATTTTGAATCTATGTGAGAGAAATGTTTAGAAGAATAAATCCTTTTTGAAAAGATAATAGATATACGATTCCCAATGATTGGTAATATATGAGATTGGTTATTCATGAATCAATGAAGTTTAAAATTTTTACACCTTATGAAATTTTTTTATGTCTTATAAAAAGAAAAAGGATTCTATACATTTAAATTCAAGTGTTTTGGGAAAACTTTGATGATGAACTCGATAATATTTATTGAACTGTAAATAAATTTGTTGATAAGAAAAATTTCAAGTATCGATATTTGAGAAGTAACAAGGGAATGAATGAAAATAATGATTCTGAAGTTACCTATTATGAGATTATGGAAACGATAAATATTAGACCATATTATCCCATGATTATAAGAAATTATTGGAAATAAATAAATGCAATTATGAATTATAAAAAATTTATAAGTCATAGAACAATAGCATTCGTAAAGAAAATGATTTCTAGATTGAAATTGGGGGATACTTTACATATGAATATTTTGAACAAGAATGATATATATTTATGAAGATAGTTCTTCTTACTAGAATAATCAATGAGAATAATTGTCTAATTATTAATGTTAGCACTATTGAAAATCATAAAAATTTCTCATTAAGGGACAATTATCAGAAGTAAGAGTATAAAAAAATTAAAAGTTTTCTAATGAATAATTTTACTCAACAAAAGATAATAATCTTCTTCATTGTGAAGATGTATCTTAATTTTCAAAATTCCCTGAAAATGATAATTTAAAAGTTGGAATGTAACATAACAAAGAAAAATCAAGGACAAAAGTTTCCACAAATTAAATTTTTCATCTTTATAAAAATATTGATAAATCTATTTTTGAAAAATTTATTATTTAAAAAGATTTAGAAAAATTAATTAAAGAAAATAAATTTTTACAAAATAAGTTCTAAAAACCCATTTCTAAAACCATTACACAAGTATATAAATATTTAGTTGTCAAACTAATATACTACATTTATTCGTGAAGAATTTTTTTTAAACCTTACTTCTGGTATGGAAGATTTTGATAAAATGTATAAACAACATCATCTTCATGGAACAAATACTGGTATGGGTTATTCCTAGAAATTTTTTTGAAATAATTACTTTGTTCAAAATAATCCCCGCTTTTAAAAAGGGTCAAAGTGGAGGACAATGGAAAAAAGAATTTTCCCCTTAATAATGATTAATCCTTTGGTTTCCAAAGGACTATTTTTAAAACAATTGTGCATTCCAAATGTTTTATTTGCTGACATTTCAAGAACTAATAAGGTATCAATACTGAAGATATAATGTAATCATTTTTAGGGAAAAAATATAATTACTAGAAAAAAGAATAATTGGTCAATGGATAGTAGATTGTTGATGCATATGAATGAAAAAATATATTTCATTAAATAGATTATTAAGATAAATAGAGGAAAATATACTTATGGAGACAATTGTCAAGGATTTATTATCGATAAAGTTAATATTATTCTAATTGGTAAAGCCTAAATTTCATATTATCTATTTTTTTTATGGTTTTATGAACCACCTTATTTGTATAAGTCAATCATGTAATGATGGATACCTAGTCAATTTTTGGAATGATAAATGTGCAGTACACCATTCCAAGGATGAATTTATTCTCTCTCCCCATTATCATGAGAATGTATACACACATAACATAAGGGACCTTATGAATAATGGCCTACATTTTATTAATGGAATTGAAGACCACTATTGGTTATGTTATTGAAGGATATGACATTATAAAATTAGAATCTTATGTAAGATGACTAATAATAGGCATGTTAAGGATCTACCAAAATAAAGATTTGATTCTTCAATTTTTTCGATCCTCATAAATACGTTGAGAAAAATAAATAAATCTACAAATATATTTATGAAGTTCCAACTACTGATACATTATAGTTAGTGTATATAGATCTATTCAAACCTACACAAACTAGGAGTACTGGAAGAAAATACTGTGTATATGTATTGGTTAATGATTACACTAGATATAAATTAATATATTTTCTAGAAAAAAATATGAATCCATTCTATATATTAAAAAATTTGTATCCAAATTTAAAAATATGAAAAACCATCCCTTAGGAACTATTCATAGTCTCAATGGTGTAGAATTTGTTAATTATAAATTTGAAACTTGTTGTAGAAAAAAATGTAATGAATATATCTTTTCATCTCATAGAACTAATCAGCAAAATGGTGTTGGTGAAAGAGTAAACATTATTCAAAAATAAAAAATAAGAAACCTGTTAAGTGAATACTCAGTTACTATTATTTTGGGTAGAATCAGTTAATACTACATGTTATATATAAATAGAGTTTTAATTTGACCAATTTCGAATAATACTCTGTATGAATTACGGATAGGCTAAAAAAGTCTCTTATTTCATAGTATTTGGATTCAAAGTATTAAAAATGAATAAAAAATATAAATTTCACATATTCTCTCCCAAATAATATGAGGGAATATTATTTGGTCACTACTAGAATTTGAGGTGTTTTTTATAGGAATCAGTCACTTCACAACTAGTTCTCCAATTGTATATATTATATATAAAAAACGTGTTGTGATGGGCCCGTTGCAAAAGTTATTTGTGATGGGACCATATTCCCATCACAAATAGTTCTCCATTTATATATGTTATATATATCAAAAACATTTATAATGTAATTAAATCAAGATTTAATTTGGCCAATTCATAATAAAACATCTTATGAATTATGGAGAGGGTGAAAACCCAAAGTCTCATACTTCAGAATATTTATACTCAATGTATTAATCTTGAATAAAAATGATTATTTACCATAATTCTCTCCCAATTGTGATGTGGGAATATTTTTAGGTTATTACAATACTTCTAAGGAATAGACAAATTCTAATAAAAATTATTGACTTTTCCTATTGTTTATAAAAATGTCTAAAAAACTTCCTTAGATAATTCTTCAAAACCCAATTTTCAACCATTCAATGTAAACAATTATAATATGTAAAATTATCAAGAAATAGTTTCTGATGTATTCACCCCAAAATAATTTCTTCCATATATTAATGAACATTAATTATAAAACATAAGTAATATTTTTCTACGGAATCAACCTCTTGATAGTATCATCGATGATGTTAATCAAACTGTAAGAACTATAAGATGTTTAAGGAGTGAAATAGAACACCTTTATATTCTTTTCCAATTTGAAATTAAACCCCATGTTGAGGCTTTGAGTGATGTGGAATGGATTAAGGCTATCCATAATTAGGTAAATAAATTTTAAAGAAAAAATGTCTGGATTTTGGTGGAATGTCCTTAAGAACGTTCCGTTATTGGAGTTAGATGTGTTTTTAGAAACAAATGTGATGAAAATGGAATAATAATAAAAAATAAAAAATGTCTTATATCTAATTTTTATAATCATCAAGATGTAATGAAATATAAATTTACCTTTTCACTGGTAGCATGACTTAAATATATTCATATTCTATTAGCCTTTTCAGCATTATTTAATTTCAAACATTTTCAAAAGCATGTGAAGTGTTCTTTCCATAATGGATATTTACATTAGGATGTTTTCTTGAAGAAACACTGGTTTTGGATTAAAAAAACATCTTAAATTTGTTGATAAACATAAAAATGTTTTATATGGACTTAAACAATCAACTAGTGCTTGTTATGAAAGATTAAAATGATTTTTTACGAACCAATTTTTTTAATGGAGTTCCATATCCTAATACTTTTTTAAAATAAGTTTAAAAAAATCATAATGTGTTAAAATTATGTTGCTGAAATTATATACCAATAAACTAAAAAATATTTCACAAAAACATTTGAGAATCTTGTGAAATTTTAGTTTTAGATTAGTATGATGTGTGAGTTAACATTTTTCCTAGGTTTTCAAATTTCTCATAAACCATAAGGCAGTTATTTCTCAATAAATGTAAGTAATGTTCTTCTAAAAAAGAATGTTTTTGAATATACTAAAAGTATTATTACTCCCATAAATTCATTAAATACACTTAATCTTAATGACATTGGAAAACTAGTGGACTAAAAAAATTGAGGTGTGATAAGAAAATTACTATAAAAAAGAGTTAGTTTACGATACATAATTTTTTTGTATCATTATGTGAAATATATCATGAAAATCCAAAAGAATCCCGTATTAAAGTTGTAAAATGATTTTTTCATTATCTAAATGGAAAAATGGATTTATGGATCTTCTATTATTTTAGAATGATTTTGAATTACATTTTTTTTCAGATGATGACTTTTTTGGTAATAGAATGGATAGAAAAAGTATATACATAACATGTAATTTCATAGGAGATTCATTAGTTTCTGGGTCTGGTAAAAAAACACTTGGTAGAACATTCATCTACTATAGATGATTATATGGTAGCTGGAAGTTGTTGTACTCATCTTTTATGATTGAAACACACTCTCACTTATTATGGCTTGATTTTTACTAAATAAAAAATACTATGTGATAAAAATAGTTTTATTTCATTAATTAAACAACCTTCAAATCACTCCCATTAAAAAATAGATATTTTTCATTAATTTCATCGGGATCATGCGCTTAATGGAGATATAATTTTCCAATTCATCATAACAGTAGAACAACATTTTGATATTTTCATATAACCCTTATTATAAGTTAGATTCGAATACATTAAATAGAAGCTCAGAATAATATCTATAATATAATGATTCATATCTACTTATAGATTACAAATTTTACTTAAATTATGATAATTCATTTCATAGGGTTTATACATATGATTCTTGTTTTTCAAAAAAAAATTTACATTCAGTTTTTCTAAAATAATCATTATAATATGTTTCCCAGACCTGTTGTTTTTTATTTTCCCAAAATGGATTTCTATACATAGGAATTGCATATAATATTTTGTACTCAGGTTCTCTGTTTCAATTTCATTCATTATAATATTTTTAATTAAAAAATTATATTAATATTTCTACTTTCAATTAAAAAACTATCGTATTCAACTATTTTGTTTAATTAATTTTTTTAACTATCATAATTAGTAATTATGCAAAACCAAAAATAAAAAATTTATAATTTTGATGATTCCACTCTAAAAGGTATTCTTCTTTTATTTTATGAATACACATAATCCTATTATTATTAGTTTTCTCCTTATTTTTGATGGCGTAAAATATTTTCATGTTTCTATTTCACCAATCGTATTACCACTATATAAAATAACAATTTTAAAAAAACTAAATGGTTTTAATTTTCTGAAAAATCATTCTTCGGTTAATTTCCAATCCATTGGTTCAGTTTGATTGAATCTCAGTTATCAGATTATTTTTGTGATGTCATATATTAAATCAAATTCATATATAAGGAGAGACCCCCTCATGTACCACATCGGTTATCTAAATAATTTCTTCATTAATTTCTACAACATTTAGTTCTTAATTTATAAAATGATATTAATTTCCATTTTCATAGAGTAAAGACCCAATAAAATGGAACCTATGTAGAATTACAACAAATGGTATGTTTTATGTGAACGGATTATAGCAAAATATGTTTATGAAAATTATGATTATTCTCTAATTATGATAATATAGTTTTATTCTTGGTACTTGTTATGAGTTGAACCAACAAATCCATATTAAGATTTGTTTTACATAGATCTGGAAAGATATTTTTATGCCTCTGTAATGTTTGTTTAATGATGATGGAAATTAGTATTTTTCAATTCTAATCTATATTAAAAGTTAAAATACAACACATTCAGAATCTTTAGGCCTCCTAGATATTTCAACTCAAGGATATTAATTTTTTCATTCAAACAATCTACCCGAGTCTATGGTTATATTTAACAAATAAATATCTGAAAATTCATTGTTTAAGAATGTCATAGATGATGAACAAATAATGTTTATTAATCTTATTCTTGGTCATAGGGTCTTATTACAATGTATTAAAAGGATTATAAACCTAATAAAGGGAGGTTTATATACTTTTAAAGTATTTGATATCAAAATTTTTAATTTCATTATTAACATGTGGTTGATTAATTTGTTATGTTTTGTTCACTTAACAGTTAAGAATGTTAACTACAAAAAAATAACGTGTCAGATTATCATGTTTCTAGCATTGATAAGCAATTTTAATGAGGAAAGTATGAATCATTTCAACATATTAAAAAAATTTGAGGCTATTATAGAAAATAATTTTATTATTAGTAATGGAATAATTAAATATATGATCTATCCCTTTGATACTAAATAAAATAAGTTTTTAAAGAATCACCAAGATCCCACATCTGATGAATATCATCATAAAAGAAAAATGAAAGATGAGAAAGTTGTACTAGAGAAGAAGAAAAATGATTCATACCATCTTTCAAAAAATTGAAGAAATAAAATAAATTCCAAGAAGAATTTTTCAATTAATTGAGGAGAAAAAATTCAGTAGCAAAATATAGAGACCTTAAATTCAAAAAACACAAAACTGAAGCTACTAGTATAAAATTTCATAATTCTAAATCTCAAGAGAAATAATCTAGAAAAATGAAATGGAGTAAAAAAAAATCAGGGATCCAATTTAGTTTCCCCTTTGATTAATGGAGTTGAAGTTACAACTATAAAAGTTATTTCATCAATGCAAGATATCAGATTCTATATCCTAGAATCCAAAAAAATTGATTCTATTTCTCATACTATTGAAAATTATTGAAAAAATATATATGTTGTTGTTTTTAATGAAGAGGTAAAAAAATTAATCAGGCGGAAGAATCCAATCAGGAAGATAAAGGGGAAGTATGTAAATACGACTATGATGACAATGATGATGATTAAGTTAAAGATGATGAAAATAAAAACACTGTAAATGAGAAATCATAAATTGACATCAGACTAGATGATGATGAAGAATCCTTTTCTTAGATGAAATAATCATCATAAAAACATCATTCATTGTTTATTAGATTTTCAGATCCAATAGTGCCATGAAAATATATACTAAGGAAGCTCAATTTTCATCAATGAAGGTTGAAGAAGATCATATTGCCAAAACAAATAATCACAAATATGTGGATATTCATGAAATTTCTGATGACAATAATATGGAACATAAATATTCAAAAGATATTGAAAAGTCAGTTACAATGTAAAAAATAGAAAAAACTACAAGAAAAAATCAGAAGCAGCCTCGTTATACCTCTTGATGATTAAGAATATGATCAATCAGATTCAGTAAAAACAAGTTCTTTATAAATGTTATATTTCATTGTTTATGATTTGAAAAGGCTTGATGGAACAATTTCATAATTCCTAAATCATGATTCCTTATTCTAGATGCTTGATGATTATTTTAATAAAAAATCTCACTTGGGAAACATATTGATAGAGAAATAGATAAAGCTATTAAATGAGTTAAACTCCCCTAATGATTATTATTAAAGTCCATGAAAATAAATTATTCAAATGACTATGTTTCCTCGTCCAGTCAATACTAATATCAAGAATATACATAAAAATTGTAAATATATAACGAATTATTTTAAAAAAATTTAGGTAATTACCATCAATTATCAAATAATTTGATAAAAATATTATTATTTGTTCAATCATTCATTGATCAAAGAAATAATCTTATGAAGACCGTCAATGAGATGAATGAAAATATGAGGTATTTTTATAAGCAAATAATGAATATAAAAAAATAAAAATTAAGAAGCTATTCCCATGAACAATGAGTTTTTACAAAGACATCAAAGATTAGAATAATGAATTTATATGTAAGATGAGAAATTTCAGATTCAAGAAGCAATGGTCTAGATTATTGATAAAAAACATGATAACATAAAATAATGATGAAATGATCTTATAAATTAAAATTCATTGTGAAAATATATTTTAAGAATGATTGATTTGGTTATCAACCGTTGTTGTATTTTTTTGAAAACTATTTTCTCTCAATAGTTGAATAAAATAATCATCTCATACAAATACAATTTTATTAATTTTCTCCCAATTAAAATTTGTTTAATATTCCTTTATAATGTTTTTTAATAATTATATAGTTCATTAATTTTTTCATCAAATATTCTTTTCTCAAACTCTTTTTAGTTATTACAAGACTTTTCCCCATTCCTTTTTTAAAATCGAAATTTAGTAGAATTTTTTTACGTGAGATAAATAATATAATAAGGGGATAAATACCTATAAAATAGAAAATATGACACATAGGGGTAGTTCTTATCCTAATGTGGAGTTAGTCATATTCACTATCATATTCAAATGATTTATAAAAATTGGGGAGATAAGGTTTAAAATATAAATTCTGAATGTGAAGAAAAAAAAGATAAGGAAAACCATTTGTTCAATGTTACTATTTATTTATGTCTTCAGGTTCGTTCCTTTTAAAAGAGGGAAAATGTTGAGTCAAAATATTCTCTCATAGATTTTATATTCCTTTTGTTTTAAAAATCTAAAACTCTTACTTAAATATTTTATTACTATTTATTTTATATCTAATGTTTTTAAGAATGTTTTTGTAGAAAACATATACTTTTAATATATAAATAAATAGTTATAAATTATTCATGAATTTATACTAACATTATTCATTATGATTATCTTAATAAGTATGGAACCGACAGTAATAAGATTCACCTTATCAATATAGTTATAGGAAATTTGGTCTTTTAATTCATATTGGTATTGTCTATATAATCTTATTGCTATTAGAGTTGGTAAATATCATATCCATATTTCATAATGATAATTATAATGACATATTTAAGGAAATCCATCTGACTGGCATAAGATTAAATTATGGACACAATTTTTTTTATTATATTGTAATATTTTTCTTCTACATGGTAATGGTGTATTATAAAATGAATTCAAACATTGTGTTATGATATATCCATTGATGTTCCACCTGTCCAAGTCATTGTGGAAATGATAATATGAATGTTTTAAATGTTGTCTATAAATACGCTATCATTTGAAGAGTTTATAGATGACGATTCCATTTCTCTCTCTATTTTTATAATGTCAAAAATCAAGAAGAGATTTTTCTTAGACTATTTCATTTATTTTGATAGATTCATTCATAATAAAATTTTTCAGGTTTTCAACTTGAGAAATGATTTTTGTAATTACATTGTGTGATCCAATTATGTGAACACATTTGATGGATCTAGTGGAATGGAAGACATAGATACTGATTGTTGTATTGATCAAGATAACATGCTGATATTGTGACAGAAGCCTATAAATTGGATTAAGGTCTGCCAATGATAGGTATATAGATAAGTTGATTATTTTATCAGTGGATTTATATACTATGTAAATTAATGATTTCATGTAAGTATAAAATAAGGGAAACCTTTAGCCAAAGTTTTTGGATACCTTACTTTTAAGGTTAAAATAGATTTATTTTTTATATAAATAATTAATTATTATCTTGATTTTTATTCCTTTAAATGTTTCATAAAAGTTGTTTATTTATGCTCTTCTTATTTTGAATTCGTTTATCGTAATGATTTTAAATATGATTAAAAAAATTATATTACACTAATAAGTTCTACTACGAAGATTAGAGAAACATACATAATTGTATCTAATTTGAATGAGACTTATTTACTATTTTTTAGATTTAATTTGTTGTGCTATCATTTCACATAAATTTATTATATCGTAATCCAAATAATTATGAAAGCATGATATAGTGGGAATGGCGGTCAAACCAGAAACATATTATTTTACATAGAAATGTTTTTCAATTTCTATTAGTTTAAATAATTTTAAATTAATGATTTTTAAAAGTAAAATTCACTCCTTCCTGTAACTAGTCCATCTAGGATACATTCTTTTTATCCTAATTAGTATACTTCTAATATACAGATGCACCATCTTATCTCAATCTCTGATTAATCCAAAAATTCATTCATTAAGAAATATTACCAAATATATTCCTTACAAACTATAGTTTCCATGGTTTCTACTAAATTTCCTGTCATTTCAACTATAAATACCCTAACCCTGGTAGTATATATTAAGTTGTTACATTATTAATTGGAAATTGATAAAAGGAATCAATGCATGAAGGAGATAATTTTTTATTAGTATTGGGAATCTACATATACACTAGAATCTCACATTACATTTGAAAACAAAAAATAAGACCTTTTATTTTCAAGGAGTACATAGTAATTACCTTTAACGTATACTTGCATATCAATAATAATACATTACTTGGAATAATGTATACTTGAATCATAAGAATGGAATGATATAGATTTCATAGTAAGGGTATTCTTACACATGATGGTAATGTGATTACATATGGTAGAACCAATAGGTCAACGTAAATAACTAAAAACACACTCCCTTTAATAAATAATGTTAACATGAATAATAATATGGTAGTAATAAATGATGATCATAAAATTTCATATCTCTAAAAACATAATCGTGAAACTTATCCATGGATATCATACCAAATCACATAACCAAATTATCATTAATAGATAGTCTTATAATGTGGAAATTTATAATAAAAGACACCATAAACGTTCCTTCATGGAATTGTTCCATGAAATCAAACACAAATGGGTAAAACCTCTACTAAATTACCTAGAATGTTTTTTTCATTAGACCTAATGATGCATCTAGAAGATATACAGTGCCCCTATAATCAATTACTAACTCCAATTCATTCCTCATATGAAAAGGGAACCACATAATTATATATACATTCATATAGGAAATCTTGAAAATGATATGTTAATAATTTCCCCAACCAATAAACTTATATATATATTATCCTGTGTAATATATAGAATGATATCTGAATAGTACATCCCAAGACAAACTAATCTTTAATGATCTAGATAAATAATATGAATTATATTATTATAATATATTCTAAATTTATCATAAGTAAAATGTGGGTTTTTATCACTGATAAATAAAAATACCATAAAAATTCCTTTTAATACAATCTTGATAAACATTATATTTTCAATTTTAAAATAAAATTTTAAAACTAAAAAATTCATAATAATTAGGAATTTATTTTCTTTGAAATGAATGATGAAAACCTTTAAATTAGGTATCAGTGTAATGTGTGTTCATCAAGATATGTAATCCTATATATTTTGTTATAAAAACATTCCATTCCCATTATATTAAATATGTAAAAAACAACTTATTTGGAAAATGACAAGAATATTCCTTTCAAACCATTTTTTGAATAGTAAATAATTAGTAAAAATGTTCAATTTAAATTATTTTGACAATGTTTAAAACATTTTTGATTTTTTTGATAAAATGTATAAGTAAAAAAGGAGTATTTATCAAATAGATAAAAATTCATCATTTCTTGAGAATGTTTTCTTAATCATTTAAGGTACCCAATGGAGGAAAATGGTACTATTACTTAAAAATATCTGAAATTAAAATACAGGAATAAAATTAATTTTTTCTTAATATATGTATATATCATAATATTTTAACACCCTAAACTCAATCATAAAAAATATTGATTTACAATGAGACTTTATAATAAATTTGCACCGCATCATAAATTTTGAATCAAAGCCCCCATAAAATAAAATGAAAACATTAAATACCATTATTTCAGTTAGTTTTAAGATATAAAATATATAAGGGGAAGTGTGTATATATATATATATTTCAAAAAATAATAATAGGTTAACAAGGAATATGTATCGCGAAAGTAAAAGTGAGATATAAAACCCTTATCCCAGGTTTGATTTTCTTTGTATGTGTTCAAACCTCCTATATAACAAATATATATTTTTTAAAAATATATTAAACAAACATAATCATATATATAATAATATATATTATCTACATATAACCTTCTATCACATGTTTATAAAGAATTCGTTTCTAGAAATACTGGTCAATGTGATAACTGCTTCATTTTTCTTGTATGTTTTTGTTCGACAATTTTAGTGCTTGGAATTTGATCATGGTACGGTAGTTTTAAAAAATTTAATAATTATATTAATATCATATAAATTAATTTTAGGTGTATTAATATTACTCCATAATATTTTGAAATAAAAAATGATTTACATCATTTATGAAGATGGTATGTCATACATTAACAGAAATGCTGTTTCCATATTTTTAACAAATGGAATGAAAGAAAATTAAATGATATTTCAACCTTGAAGAATAAGTATTATATCATATATATTATATATATAATTAAATATATCTTTATTATCACCTTTGTGAAGATAAAATGAAAAACATATCACATCTCTATGGGGAGGCGGTAGTATATAGGTACGCAAGAGCGATGTTATCATTTTCCAAGAAATGATAATGTAAAATGTTAGAAGAAATATTATAATTTCGGACTCATAACTGTGTCATATAATATAATATATATAATTTAATTAAATTCATTATTATATCTATCAATGATATTTAGTATTGCATAACAAATTACATCTGTTCACAAGGTGATAAAATGTCATTCAGACGATCGAACATTTCAATTTCCAATTGATGGAAGGTGAGATTAATATAAGTTATGAAATTTACATAATAAAAAATAATTATATTTAATATATTTTATATTATATTATCATATGATTATAATATTTTAAGAGTCAGAGGGATAAATAAGAAGGAGGTGCATGGTTAATAACTATACATTTTCATCACAGATACTCTTTAGGTTTGTCAATAAATCATTCATATAACTGTTCTATGATAAATATAGGGATAGTAGGTCATGTTGAGTGATTAAATTTATGTATTTGGGAAGTTATTCTTATAACAAAATTTATTTGGAATCATGAAGAGGGTTTGGGTGTTATCTTATAAGAGGGGGATATGACACAAATGAAATATTCGAAATGAGTATAATGTACCCACATTTTACAAATGTCAAAAGGATTAAAAAATGGACTATTTTTAAATATTAGGGGATATATGGTCTAAATATTTCCAGAAAATTTATTTTAAACTATTTTTATTTAATTTTAACCCTTATCTTATTTGTTTTACCATAGATAAATATGCTCTAAAATTCACTACAACAATTAATTTTTTTCTATTTTTACTATTCATAATGAATTTTTTTTATAACTAAATAAATAATATAAATTATTCTTATAATAAATACATAATTCATATTTTCCAATTTACACCTTATAAGTGAAATAATTTAATTTATAATTAAATCATCAAGCTTGTTGAAAAAACTATTTTCCAAAGGAATAGTATTTTTATTTAAAAAAAATATGGAATATCAAAATTCAAAATGACATTTATTCTAATTACCAAAATAAGAGTAAATATATTATATTTTGACCAATTTTACATTCAATTAAATTTTAAAAAAGATGAAACATTAAATATTCTCTAAATTTAAATGAATTTATCAATAAAAATGTGTATCCTTTCAATTCATCAAAAAAAATAATCATTACATACAATTATCTAAAAGTGGGTATAATATAATATTGACATGAATATTAAAAAAAATCATTAATAGAAATATATTTTATAAATCTGGTAAAAATTAATTTTAAAATAACTTCATGAAATGCGATAAAACCACATTTTAGAAAAATATAGTTTTTTAGAATAAAAATTCTTTTTTATTCAATTGAATATTATTTTCATTTTATGAATAGTTGTTAAATAATTTTTTTACATTAACCATGTCTAAAAAATAATATTTTTTGAATTTATTTAATATTATTTTTTCCCACCAATTTAATGGTTATGTTATAAGGTTATAGTATAATATGATTCATTTAGACTCAAGGTTGTGTTTATCAAAAGATATCAAAGTGATTAAATATTTTGAACAGAAATATATCATAATGTGTCATGGTGTTATAATCACACATAATCAAGTATATGTCGATGCCCCTATGAACCAATAACGATACATGAAATTAAACCTAAATTGTTACCCCATCTAGGACCTTTGTGGCCAACACACCTCACTTAGACAATGTGAAAATTATAATAACATAAACACAGATCCAACAAACAAATCACAATATTTAGACACCTGTTCTAAAACAAGACTCGTAAAATGTTTTGATGAATAATTTGTTTTGGAAATTATTGAGTTATGGCATTAATATATATATGCCTACCATTAACTCATATCCCAAACCTCATCCTGATACCATTATGAATGGACCACCCGATAGTTCCTTTACAAAGATGAAAAATTCAACTAATCATTAATTAATTCATTGGAATCTGTATAGAAAATGGATATCCAAATTGCGGGAGATCATTTTGATGTGATGTGATTTCTATCAAACAAATAATTTTTCAAATAATTTTAAAAAAAAATTAAACACCAATAAATTGATAATATATATCAAATATTCATTATAATTCATAAAATTAAACAACACATATTTATTATATAATAAATATTTATAAAAATAAATCTCAATTTAAAAAAATTAAAAATTTCCTTATATAATTGATTCTAAACCCTAAATGGACACCACCAATCAACATCTCTTTTCATTTATTAGAAGATAAATGTCCACACTAATGTCTATCAAGAAATTCCAGTAATGCCTTCAACTATATAAATAAATGTTATATTAATGTTGATGTTCATTTGTAGTGGTGACTGTAGTATCCATAATTTTTTCCCTAATCTAAAATAATAAAAAATCATGACTGAATAAAATGTAATATTCATGTGTTAAAAACTATGTGTAAATAGTTTTATATTTCAGGTGTCAAGTATATTTTTATAAAACCCATTTAACAACATTTAATACCACATTAATAAATAACTATCTTAAAGACACAAAATGTTTATAACATACAATAGTGATCAAAATATTTATTTTTTATACTACTATTATTCATTTTATATTTATGTAAATAACAATTTATTTAAAATTATCCTAAGGGGGATATGTTATACATGGAAACCAATAACCCATGTTAGTTAAAAATTATTATGTGATCCCCATTAATTATCAGACATCTCAGAAATGTAATAACGTGATCGAATCATGTGTTTATATCCCTGATGGAAAAAAAATCCACCCCTCATAATAGGAACATCTCCCATTTGGTGAAATAAAAATTCAACACCTCTAATAATTTGAGGTAAAAACAAAGAAATTTTACCAAAAATAAACAATAGTCAATCGGTATATTATTGTTAAAAATAAAATATAAAAATAAGATTAATATATTTAATGTCACACTGAACCCAACAAATCATCCCATACCTCTTACTTCCAGAATAATAAATATAAATATCATACAATATTTTAAACAACCAATGATTAATTAATTTCCAATTTTTCTGATAGTAAATACAATAAAAAAACTCCCTATCTAAAAAATCTATTTTTTTTAGTATTAGAATTTAGAAATTTTTATAGCTTATATTTTTAGGCATTTTATATATTAGGAATATGCTTAGAGGTATTTAAAAGGATAAAAGTGGTGTTTTATCATCCTCATGAACAAAATGACCGTTTTATGGGTATCTTATGTTATGATAAAGGATATTAACATTATTTGGAAATAAGGGTTATCTATTTTATTATTATTGGTGGAATAGTGGTTTTAAATTAATGTTTTTAGAGGTGTATATGTGATTGTGGTAGTGTATACTGTTGAGGTAGGTGTTTTGGAGATCATAGTTTTTTATGGTTCTTCAAGAAATCCTAAAAAAATATTGGGATATATGAAGAACCATTTTTATAATTTTTTGTGGGGTTATTACATATTTATATATCTAGGACATGTTCTAGTTATGGATTCATGGTAAAAACATTAAGGTCAGTATTTTCATGACCAAGTGGTTTGAGTATTTGATTCGAGGTCAAGGATGAAATGACTTTATCAATGGTTTATATGATGAGGTTTGAGTCAATCCCATTTTAAAAATAGATAAATGACCATGATATTTTGGAATGTAATACAATTTTTAAGTATAGATAAACCAATATTCCCTATTTGGGACCATATATACCTTTTTTCTGTGTAAAAACTCTTGATTCATGGAATCAATATATCCATAATCCAAGGTTCATTATCACTCCCATCCCCTATAATTTATTCCTATCTCCTTTATTAATATTTCTAGTGATGTTATGGTTGGGATATTTCCTAAGGTTTTTGTTAATAGAATTTGAGGTATTAATGGTAGTTCAATATATATTCTTTATTTGGTAGATCAATTTGATTTTTGTGCATTTTATATTTGAATATTTTTATTTATTGTACATTGTTCTCAAAATCTATAACTGGGGTAAAGTATTAAAGATATCCTTTTCTTTTATTATATGAGATCATGGAATTAATATGAATCTCTTTTCATTGTGTAGATGGTTTTAATTAAACTAACTATGATTATATACTGGGCTATATGAAATTGAATTGAATAAGTGTTCCACATGTGTTTCAGATGATTATATATTATGTCTATCAATATTTGTTTTAATTAATTATAGATGTTTACTGATTTCATAACAAGGAGTGTTGTTTTTGGATATTCTTGATCATTTATGTAATTTTAGAATCACATAAATATATAAACGAAAAGGGTGATGGGGAATTTTTGGTTTTTTATATTGATATTTCTTATAATTGAGTTATAGTGTAAATATGGAATGATTAATAAAATATAATGACTAATTTTTTAATTGTACTGTTTAATATTTTTTGTGATGTGTTTTAGAGGGATGGAACTTAGACTAAACATAGCTTAAGAAAGATCCAAATCAAAATTAATCCAAATTTTTTATACATTTGAAATGAATAATAAAATGAAGAAAAATAAAATTTCTTACACAAGTCGATCCAAGTATTAATCAAGTATTTGAACATGATCATAAAGTAGAAACCAATGTGCTTATCCAATATTTTTTATTCACATGGCATGAATATTTTTACATCAACTAAGTCTATCTCTAAATTTAAAAGTTCTCTTGAACCATTAGTTAATGGATAGAGTGAAATGAGAGATAAATATTTTCCTATTTATGTCGAGTTCATCACAGCTTCTTAACACCTTCCATGGTATTAATATTTAATAAATTTCATTAAACCACTTAGAATATACTTAACATGGGTAGGGAAGGTAGATGGAGAATTCGTTTTAGGTACATTTAATTCATTTAGAACATGGTTATCCTTTATCACATTAACTAATTAAGATCATGATTATCTCATTCAATTATCTTTCATTTTTTGTTACCACAGAAAATGGTGGATAAGATATTTGAATATATCACATTTCAATAATAATGTATAGTCCTTAGTGAAACTGAAATAAATACTTGATTACACAAGCCACTATAATGAAATACATGTTATTATGGGCTAGTCATTAAAAATACTATTCATAATGAGTGGTATCCTACATTTAAGAGGGTGGAGAAAATTGATCTTGATTCCCTAAAATGGTGACAACAAGGTCTAAGTGTAACACTTTGCTGGATCTTTATATTGAGTGTACAAAAAGTCTTTAATTTCATCAATTACTTTATAATACTATGAAATCCCTTTACTAGTTGAGACATAAGATAAATGTCATATTTCATCCTTGTCCTTCTAATATACCTCTCATACATGAATAAAAACATGAAATAAACACTTCTTATTTTACCCTTGTTTGAAAAGTATTAGACGTAATCATATTTTTGTAGTCTATATTCTATTTCACTGATTATAAGACAGTTTTTTCTCATATAGCCTTATTACTTGCCTATGTAAACTATTGTTCAGTACACTATTCTTCACTTTTTTGTTTAGTGTATTGGAAAAGTGATAGATCTTATTCTCTTAATTTCTTCTTAATAATAATTTATTCATCATTATTAATTGACTACACTGGATCTCTTATCAATTATTTGACTATTCGAGATGTAAATCTAAAATACGAGTTGATTATCTCTCTTTTTATATTTGAGACCTACAAAATATCTACATTATATTACGTATCATTTATTTAAAAAAAATCATATCTAACAACAAAAAATATATATTTATAATAATAATTTTTATTATAACTTCAACATTATATATCATCACCCCTGTCACTTTTTAATTCATCTATTTACAAAACAAAAAAATATACGATTTGAATTAATATGTCTTATGGTAATTAGAATCCTCCTTGATATTTGATGATTTATCCTTATCTATAATTCATGAAGACTCAACACTAATTGATTGCATGATAAAAGAAATTATAAAACATCTTATATTGTAACACCCACACATAATATCTACTTGTTAATGTACATAAACTAATGTGGATTTAACATTATTCAAAATGAATCCTTCATTCCAAGATAAATTTAATCCATTTGAAACAAATACGAATATGTATCATTCTCTAGGAATTATAGTAACAGATCCACCTTCATTTTCAACATAGGATAGTCCTGAAAATACTTCTTCCATTTATACCTCATTGAAATAAGATAAATATAGTATCGCATTTTTACTTGAAGGACTATTTCACCTGGAATTAATAGAACCCATCCTAATTTTTTTCTCTTCATATATTTGTCAAAAATACTCAAATAAATCATATATTATTACTCATTATCTCCTTTATCCAAAATAAATGTAGCTTTTTAGGCATTATTTCACAAGTAATCAATATATCATACTCATTTTATATAAAATAATTAGACATGAAATATCTTAAATTAATTTATGGTATGAAAGTTAGGAATGTATCATGTTTTCCTTCTGTAAACAAATTTTATGGTTCAAGTTAGACATATAATTTTCCTTATACAACATGAATGAATCCAAACAAGTATTTATACACAAATTTGGAATATATAAGTGATATATTTTATTTCATGTAGGATACATTTAGAAACCTGAAAAATGATCCATGGAACTCATGGAGGATCCATGTTCTAATCGGTGTGCTCTTCATAGAATCATGGTTGATTATTTATGATATATCTTAACACGAATAACATTCCTAATAATGGAAGCATGGTTTTGATTGGAATATTATGATGTGGCAACAATTTAACGAAACTAAAAAATATATAAAAAATAATCTTGTTATTTTTAGGTTTTTATAGCTATGTAATAGTAATTTTGTTCTAAAGTATCACATTCAATGATGTCAAGACCTTTTCCACCTTATTAATTTAGGACTCTATAACTATCAGCCCCGTACAATTAGCCTTGTATTTTTTCTATTCAATTTCTTCTACCTCCATGTCCCCAAAATATAGGTGCCTCGACAAGTCTATTGTTAGACCACTGAGTTCTATAAACCCCCACATAACTACTTATTTTGAAAACATGCTTCCACTATAAACATTAAAAGCATTGGTTGTCATTGTTGAGCTAGCTTCTACACAGATGATCTCACCTCTCAATTATACTATTAAACAAGTTCATTGAATGACTAATAGATGGAACATTTTTTACAAAAACATATAAAAGATTTATTAAATTCTTCATAACTAAATTCCAAACCCTTCTCAATATTCTTCATAATTTGTTATTAAATCAGAACAATTAATATTTTTCATGGATTTAAAAAATCCTAAAATTTCTCATTCCATGAATAATAAATAAATTAATGAATTCTTATAGAGGTGAGAACTCCTTTCTTCTTAAAACAACAACCATTTATTCTTCAATTAATCTTCAACAGAATTCCATAAATTATATTTCTCAATTACCTAAAAACCATTTATAATTAATAAAATACTCCAAATATGGGGTAAATAATATCCTCCATTACAATTTATTTCAATACCACCATGAAATTATATGTAAAGATGTGCTTACATAATCATCTGGTCCTCTTTGAAACATCCATAATACATTTCAATGTATATAATCTTTATTTATAATAAATAATGATTTATTTTGAATGTGGTATAAACTACTAATTATGAAAATTTTCATCATATATTCCTCTCAATGTCTACATAACCCATTTACAATATATAATAAAATAATTTTTGATTTAGATAGTAAATATAATCATCAGTAATTGATCATGGAAAAAAATTAAATGATAACCTATTACATTTAATAAAATATATGAATTTTTTGAGTAAATAATTACATGAATGAAATTGTGATGAGAATATATCAACTGGAAAATCCTACATTTACTTTAACAAACATGACTATAAAATTATAGAATAAAAATATATTTACATTCTAAGAAACAGATCTAAATATATTTAATATATTATTCATAGAATATTATTTTATACATATTTTTAAACATTTATATAATTATTTATTTTCCATTTACCTGGAATAAGAGCTTTGAAAATGACATAACATATCAATGAAACTACTTTTTTCACTTTACGAAGGAATTATATTTCCATGAATAGATAATTCTTGTAGAATTATCATCCTTTTCTAATTTTATATATATTAAGAAGACAATATTCATAGTATTTATAATGATGAATTATTTAGTCTATATGATTTAGGGTTTCTATAAGGACAATTGAAAAAATATAATTATTCATGTGATGGTCTTGTTTTGAAAGCCTAGACATCATCACCAAAGATGATATTCATTAATAAATGTTATATATAATTAAAATTATGAGATACAAATGAGTGGATATCATATTCTTCTGAATTTCAATAATTGGAAAACAATAAATCATTCTCTAGTTTTCCTCTTTGGGGAATTACTTGAATTTAATTTATTTTTTGATAGAATGAATTCAATTAACAATGATAAAGGGTATATTGTGACTTTTCTTATTCAATATCCAGAATATCATGGTTGAGTGGATTTTCTTAGCCATGTTTATCCATTATTCATTATTGCACATTTTTTTCTATTTATATATATGTTTTTGAAATATAGATATCATCATATAGTTTCATACATTATATGTTATGGTTCTTATTTTATTAACCATAAAATAATATTAACCACCTTCTGAAATAAATATTATTTTAATGACTTCTTATTGTGAAATAAATGTATTTAAACAACCTCTTACAGTGTCACAATAGGAAATAATTCTATAGAAATTTTTTTCTCTAAAACTGTGGATATAGGTCAACCCAATACCATGATTTTATAGAAACCATCGGTGTAGGGTTTGGTTCAGAACCTATAATTTTTTGTTTGGTAAATTGTGGGTCTTAATATTCATATAAACCATTTTTGATATGTTACTATTCCTAATAATTTTAAAATTTATTTATATACAAATTTCATTTTGCTTATTATTTGGGGGTATCTCATATGTTGTCTTTGATATCTTCTTGGGAAAATTATTTTTCACAATATTCTTTATCATCATTACAAGGTTGTTTATACTTTATTCATCAATTTCAGTGTTTTATGCTCTTATCATATTTTGATATATTTTTATAGGATCATGAACAAATTTTATAACTATAACATCTCATATAATCATAAAAACATTATGTCTTATGATTCTATTGAATTATATATAATATTGTTTCTATGTGAATGATTCATTTTCTTGACTTCCACGCCTTAGAGATATGGGTTTGTTGGCTTTTTATACTACTCTATTGAACCTGAAATCCTGTAAATAATTCTAGGACATAATGCAGAACCAACATTGACCCATAAACCATGATATTTTATCATTACATTCTTTATTTTAAATTTTTTATCTCGCTATTTTTAGATATCACAAAATATAGGTTGGGAATATTCTAGGGGAAATACATCCATAATAATATTATTCACCATGAACATTGTGAAAGTATTCAATTTATTTATCTTAATACATAATTATAAATATTATTTTTTATGATTTGTACTATCCATTAAAACATATTTTTAAATATTATTTTAAAATCGTATGGATGGTAAATATTTCATCATAGACAATTTGATAGGTCCTTAAATGATATCCAGTTCTTATATCCATATGACAGAGGAATAATATTATAAAAATATACAATAGAAATTAGATTGGTAGTATATAATTTTACCTTATTTTGGGAAACAACTGTTCACGAGTAGTAGCTTGTGGACTGCATCCAGATATAACTATTTAAACTATCTAAACTGTTTATTAACTTTGTAATCTTTAATGAAGTATGAAATCATAGGTGGAGGGACGAGTATATATCAACCCTTTTATTTTACATGTAGTGTTGTATGAGAATAGATGTGATGAAATTAAAGGATATAAGAGGAGTTTCTAATGTATTCTACCTCACATATTGTGAAGCAATAAAACCCATTAGAAACAACCAAAAAAGATACCATGCCAGATGGGTACCATTATAACAAGGGGACTGATGGAATTAAAAATCCTAAACCTAGAGTGAAAATAAGAAATACTCTATAATATAAGATAATATATATTCTAGGGATCCCCATAGGATGCACATTTCTCTATTATTAGATTTATTTTGGCTTCCCCTCAGATCCCTTTGTCCATTAGATTGGTCAATTTATAGATAGGACAAGTGTAATTAGAGGTGGTCCTGGATCAGAGAGGATATCCTTGTAGAAAATACTATGGTCAAAAGAAGGATATTAGGGAACCGAGAAAGGCTCAAGATAATATAAAATATTTCATTTCATTTTTATATAGTAAAGGCTTTCCAAAAGTGAGATAACTACCAATGTTAGGAAACAACATGCAATGAATCTACACTAGAGGATGGGCGAAAATACCCTCCTAGAATATTTTTAACTAGAGAATATTATTGTATTTCCCTAGTTTAGGGATGGGGATCATCTTCAATCCTCCATTAAAAATTTATTAATTTAACTGCATTTATATAATAACATTACTGAGGGAGATATTTTGATATTCAATTATAATAAAATACTCTTCACAATTGTTTTTGTTATTTTAATTTACTCTTCATGAATTTAATTACATTATTAATGTATAATTTTAATAACATTGATTCCTTTTTTCCTTTCATATCAAACTGAGCATTTTTAACATCAATTCATGATTTTTATCTTTTTTCATTACATGTATCATTCCTTAAAACTCACTAGTTTTTATCAATATTTTATTGTATGGTCTTTATCTACATATAATAAAATTTAGATATATTTTTTCAATGTTCCACAATCACAAATTCTATGAGTCCAACAAGTTTTGAAAGTTTTATATAAGATAAAACCATTTCTTAAAAATACATCTATAATTTATATGAATCCTCTTCATGTTGGGTGATATCTTCCTTCAAAATTCTAATAATTCCAAATACCAATTATACTAATTCATCAGACAAAAAAGTGAAATGTATTTTCATGTGTCAAATAATATTTCAATTGACCTGTGATCATACATAAGTATGATTATTTCCTTTAGAGAATAGTTTGAGTAATAATTTACAATTACCTTTTAATCCATTGAATGTGTTTTTGTATTTGAGGTCGAAATACTATCTATATCATTGTTCCTAGTCTAAAATACCTCTTTGTATTATCTCAATATGGATCTACCTTATGTATTATCATGGATTAAATATAATGACATTTCTTCCACTTGGATTAAGAGTGAATTTTTCTGTAACAATATTTTCACGTTATTTTTCCTATTCATCATTATCATGGAGGAAATGGAAATATTCTTATATATTATAGAATATTATAAAAAACATCAATTCATTATAAATTTTAGAAAGGCACATTTCATTACCTGACCCAATGGGGCTCGAGCCACAACTACAATAAGACCACCTCTATTGGATAGGGGTTAGAGAAAATTTATAAAAGTCAGATATAACATGTGTAGGACTTTACATAATGAACATGTCTGAACATGCCCAAAAATCTAAATGAATATATTCAAGGGAATAATAGAAAAATATGAAACATATAGAGTAGTAACTAGATTTGAAAAGAAAAGGGAATACATAGAGCACGATAATGTAAACTAAATATTAATAGGGAAAGAGACATAACCAATCATAAATATGTACCAACATGGAAAAACTATAAAAGCAAAATGAAGAGTGATTCTGTATATTATTCTACATGATTCAATAAATGTAATCATTCCAATGCACCAGGTATACCAATAATTATTTATAGTCACTGTTGAAATATTCAATTCCTACATAAGACATGAAATGCGTGTGTTATTCCCAAACATGGGTGAGTATATAAAAACTATGTAGGAAACCCAAATAGCTGAAGGTGGAGAAATTAGGGGAATAATAGAAATATAAGACATTAGACAACTAAACACTAAAAAATAGAGAAAATAAATCCAATGGAATGCATAAATATACAAACACATATAAATATATATATTTTCTCAAAATAAAAAATCTAAATTGAGAGGCAAAGGGGATCTCCATCTCCCAACCTAGCCTAATAAAAGAGTTACAATAGTTCTATTATCCCAACAATAACAACCAGAATCTCAAATGTATTCTTAGAATAAAAAATTCAAGTCAAGTGACAACTCACCACTATAAAAACAGACAATGGGAAACTGTCTCTTGATCAGTGTTACACTAAGTAGATATCTAGGTGACCTAATACTTGTCTTAGTAGAAGTGTTCAACTCGTGTAATGTTAGAGTACCCATACCCAGCATGACTTGAGGATGTCACTATTGTAAAATACTAGGGAATCATGCCTAACCCATCAGAAGTGTGCCACTTTAATAGTTCATTGAAGACCCATTCTTAGGCCAGATGGACTATGTAACTCCAATAGAAGATATATGTCCCATGTCCTACAAAGTATGAGGGTTCCACTATTGCATTTGAGGATCAATACCATGACTCCATTGGAGGGTCTCACTCCGATAACATATAGAGGACAACTAACTTGCATTGTAGGAGGGTTCTACTCTCATAATTGGGGACCCATACCCTAACTCCAAAAGGGAACCACCTGGTGGATAGGTAGAGGACCCACACCCTATATTATTATGAGTGTTCCACTATGAATTTAGATACAAGATCCATGAACTATCTTATAAGAGGGTTCCACACTATAGATAGGTAGAGGATCTATGTACATCCTAGTTGGAGGGTGTGATTACAAAACCCTTTATGATCATTCATGATCCCGACCATCTTTGAGACTCTATTAAATAATATCAATTATTGAAACATTATTATTTATATATCAAAATTCAGTATGGAGGCCACCATCATGCTCTACATTGAATAAAACTCAGGATAGGCTACTCACAGGCTGAAATTCAAGTCCAAATGAAGGAGATTTGAGAGGATATAGTTTCTTCAAAAGGGAAGAAGGGATACATGAAGTATAAGAGGAAAACAATATGTGTTTTCCCACTCCCTTCCATTGTTAGGTACCTAAATTTCAATGGATTTTACCATGTATAAGTACATGATGTGAAGGTGCACCGCATGACATGCCATAGCCAGCAAGGGTCCCAACCAGTGCTCCTTGGTTATGTCTATGCAGCCACACCATGTCCATACACATCAGAACACGACATTCACCTTGTGGTGTCAATGACTGCAAACTCCTAAATTATACAACTGGTTTCTAGAACAAGTGTCACACATCATGTGGGAGTGGTGGGTCCCCCAAGGCATGTGAAACTTTACACATGTGTTACATTAGCTGCCACAACCAATGGGTCACACACCATGTGATCTTATGATCTAAATGGCATATTGTTGGGAATTTTACCGAAACCTAGACAAGTTTTTAGGGTTTCTTCATCTTGATCCTATACCATGGATCTCTCTTCCAACCACCCAAAATCAGTGTATCTTGCCTCTTTTTGTTTTTTCTGGCCATATAGTTGCTGAAAATCCTTATTTGTCAACCTGTTTTATTTTTCACCCACCCCGCATGCCTTCTAGTTGATCTTGGATCCCAAATCCATAATTTTATCCACCCTTATCATACAACACACCCTAAATTACCCTCCAATCACAAATTTTATCATTGGGTATGATTCCACTGTGAATCTTGGGTCTGATTAGGATCACTACCGTGTGAAAACGTTGACCAAATGCACCATATCTTAATGGTAATGAAAAAAATGGATCAAAAAAGGTTAAAGTTCATTTGGAATGAGATCCTGTCCAAAGAACTGAATCCAGGTCATCCAAGGTGATAACCAATTTAACTAACAAATTAAACCAGTTCATGGGCACATATAAAGTCTTGAAATTGATGCATATTAGAGAAAGAGAATGGCCTTGATCAATAGTCCAACTAATCATGAATGAAAACAAATAATTGATGAGTCCTACCTAATTTGGATCATTATTCATTAAAGAATATAGTCACAAATAAAATAATAAGATTCATAAAATTTAATGTCAATTTACTTACATAGATCCATAGGTTCCCCATCGTCATAATCTGATTCACCCACGATAGGTGGAAGAAGATTCCTATTGAACTTTCCACATTGATGTAGATTTTCCAAGTAAAATATCTATAATGATGTATTATTGGAGAATTGTAAATTAGGATAATTGATAAATTTATTAAATTATTTATTAAATTGAATAACTGAATGTACTGCCAATGGTCATGATATCTGAATACCCCATCTGACCAATTTTAGGTCAAAGTTAGGGTAAAAATCATGTTTCAATCCCAACTATCATCTCATATTTATGATGTGATATTTTTTAAGAGTTTTATGATTTTATTTAATAATATATTCACTTGTAATATAAAATATTCTATTTTTTTATAAAATAAATTTCACGCACACCGAGCTTAGAATTGTACGTCATCTCATCACCTGGCTCTAAAAATATATATTAAATTATTTAAATATCTTACAATGAAAAAAACACGGTATCTGAGGAAATAAAATATCAAAATATAAAAACTCCAAATAAAGGGAATCTGATAGACTACAATTTCTACTCTAATGCTAATTGATGTGAAAAATTGGATATACACATCACTGATTGGGGGGTGGGGAATCAATGTTGGTGAGTGTGAATTAAATTTAAATCTTTTTATACATTTACCAATTTTATAGGTTATGATATTTACTATTTCATTCCCTTAACTTTAGATTATTCATTTTTATACATACACAATGTTGACCTACAATTTCAAAAATTTGACTATCAATAAGATAGGCTAGTCCATGGGGAAACTATGAAACAAACCTTTACCAAATAGGGAACAATAATAAGATACCAATTATATTTTGTCAATTAGAAGAAAAACCCTAAAGTAGAAGTGTGGTTGCTAGAAATTAAGTGTGGGACATATAATATTCTAGGGTCTATGGACTGATGATAACCTAGACCAACTACAATAACTTTCATGATCATTATACTAAATTATATATTGTTATAGATATATTTAATTTATATGAAACCCTAAAAAGTAATTCTACTAGTTGAGACTTATTTTGAACATCAGACCGCTTCATTGTCATAATATTTTTTATCTCTAAAATGCATAATAGCCTCAAAAAAGCACTTATTCTGGTTCTATTGTTTAAAATATAATTCAATAAAAGTTCTTCATTCTCTCTTAATTCTCATGTAATGATTTATTGTCATTGTTTCTTATTAAAAAGTTCACTACATAGATCCTTATCCAATTTCCTTATGATATGAGGTTCACAACATCCTATGACTCTCCTTTCATTAAATTACTTGAATTACACTAGATCTTCCCATATTCCTATATTTTTCTTCATTATTTCACAATCAATGACAAATAGACTCCAATAGATTAATTTTAAATCCCTCAACTATATAGGATATATATAAATGATTAGAATTGGGTACCTCTCTATTCTTCTCAGATACAAACAACATATTTTCGTATGTTTCCCAATAAAATCATCAATCAAATATTCATCACTAAATTCCTATAATATGTCTATGTGTTAATAATAATAGATAAAAAATTAGTTTTATGTTATTATCCCCACTTTGTACTCAGTATTTACACAATAGCGTAAATAATTATTTTAACTACCACATCTGATTGAAATTTAGATCCTACATGATATTCTATATTTTCTTCTCATATAAAATTCCTGAATACTCAACAAAAACTTATCCCATGATAATATAAGTCGTCACCAAACATTTCGTATAATAACTGCATCTAATAATTTCATTTTAATAAAAAGTATCAAATTTGGCTTTATTACTAGTCAAAATATTTCCTATATTCTTTAAAAAATATTCATGAATTTAAAAGTAATATGTATATGAATTATTCTACAATAAATACAGATGTGTACCATCCTCAATTTCTATAACTAGATTATATTGAAAATCATTATTCTATTTTATACCTCCTAGGAATATGATAAAAATGTTATAGTGTTTTAATTTATGGAGTAATTAACCAAAAATTATCCAAATCCATCTTCATTTTATTATATTCACAATGTTATAGAAAATACTGACACATCTCAAACTTAATTATTAATACTCAACATTTTCTGAAATAAATGTAGATTTGATATGTGATATTTCATATCTGATCAGTGTCACATTCTCATTTTATACATGAGTTTCAAAATTTTATTATCTTCAATTAAATGTTGGAATGCATTTGATATATATATATATATATATATTTATAACCCTCATTTGTTTAAATCTAAAACATACACTTTCTTAGTTAATATGCATGAATTTTCAAATTCATTCTCTTTATCCATGCATGTATAACATTTACCAACAATAATGATTAGATTCCCTTTGAATTTTAGAGACTAATTATGATTGATATTTATGTGGGTAATTATTGATCTATCATGTGTGAATCATGGTAAATTGCCTTATTCAAATAGATGGTCTGTGAAAAAATCATGAATAATAGATTCCCACCATTAATTAAAGAATATCTTGGAACACCATTCCACAAAAATGGTTCATTATAGCATCATTATCATAGGTGTTTTTCATGATATTTAATTTAATGGATGATCCTTGGACAAACTTCATGAAATAATTATGTCACTGATAGAGGAACTATGTTTCAATTTGTTTGTTATCAATGGATGTGTGAAAGATTATTCACATAAGATCATAATAGAAAAAATTAATTTCTATTTACGGATGCAAGGTTTTATAAGGATCATTTTGACATGGGAAAGATTTAATAGTCCAGGAAACATTTATTTAATGAATCTTATTGTTACATATTTTATAATGTGTGGTAAATAGTAACTATGTTCCATTGTCCCACATCTAATGATAAAGTGACCTTGGAATCTATAATAATTTAATACCCCTCATTGGTTTTCTATATGTGAGTATCTTGGTCCACTTTTTTCATCATACTCCACCATCATGTCACAATACTTTGCGGATAATACATCACAATTGTCTATGCCTTGTGTGTGCTATGCATTGTTGACATTATCACTATAGTGGTTCTCTTCTTCTACTATACGCATCTACTGGGCTTGCCGAGCTGGCTCCTGTGTGGTTGAGATCACCTCCCACAAGGGTAGTTGAACTGGTTATTTTTCTTTGTTGAGGATGAATTTTTTTACTAAGACTTATAAATGATTTTCTAAATTCTTGTCAAGTAAATGAAAAACAATTTCTGGTTTATTTATCATTCATTATCCACCAACAATTATTAATATTTGTGCACTGACCTCTCACACTATATATTTATTTTTCCTTGAATTATAAATGAAAATTTTAATTCCATAAAAGGAAACAACTCATATATTCTTCAAAAAAATTCCTTTTATTCATTATATAACCTTGATTATATTTACATCAATGAAATGTCATGATTCATTAACAACTACTTAAAAAATATAATATCTTTTAATTAATCCCAACAAAAAATATTTACATTGATTATCATTAGATGAAATCATTTATAAATATTCATGGATAATTTATTAAATATACTATAAACATTTCAACTTTTTAAACATTTCACACAAATCCCCTAATTATTCTTTAACACATAAATTTTTATGTGAGATTTTTAAACTCCCCAAATCGATTATTATGTGATGAATAACATAATATTATTTCTATCAAAATATAATATTAATGTTATTGTTAAATTATCACATAATAAGACAATACCATTATTGGTAAATATGACACAGTGACTCTCAATATGCTATGGAGATGCCTCTTATATACCAGAGAATTTTATTTGTTCTAGCTTGTTCCATTTTCGTATATATTTCACTAAATCTCACACTTTCAATAAAACATCATAAAATTTGTATTCTTTCCTCGTTTATAACATCATGAAAAATGTGAAATCATACCAAAAAATAAATTTTTTGTGATACACAAAAAATAATTTTGTAAAATATATAATAAATTTTTACCACGTAATAAATCATATGTAACAACTTGAGAAAATATATTTTGAAATTATTCTATACATCCTCTAAAATAATTTTAGAGTAGTTCTCAAATGTTTGTAAACATTACCTTCATTTTCACAATAATAATTTGTAATACCATTAGCTTTTTTAGAATTTATAAAACATATGAGTTCCTAAATACATAAATGTAATCAAAGAGAAGCCTCTAGAAATGTTTCAATTCTACTCAAACTAGTATCTGGCATGATGTCTATCAAACTCATGTATCTCCCAAACAATGTCCCTTAAATATATCATATACAAGTATAAAAAAAATATAATCCATTTATCTAAGACATTGAGTGGCCATGGGATATGAATAATGCCAATCACACATAACCTACTTATATTATCTTGATTCTTCATGTATAGACTGACTTAGTCAATAGATACATAATATGAAATTCATGAAATTGGTTGAGAACATAACATTCCCATCACCATGTTAGATAATATCATAACATATACCTTATTGATGAATATTAATAAACATCCAAGGTCTCTATCAATCAAGGGACAAAAATTCATACTATCTACATGAGATGAAAAATTACATCTACTTAAGGATCAACTAATTGAACGATCATCAACATAACAAAGTACCCCTAGATCTGAAAAGTGTCAAGTATTGAGTAAGATAGTTTTCAAATAATGAATTTCATCATACTATGTATCATTATCACCATAGTTATGAGTATTCTATATGAAATATACACCCCTAAAATACTATATTAAATGTGTATTCCGTGACACAATCCAACACAAAAACTCTTTTTCAGTCTCATGAGCCTATTTGTATCTTAATATGTAATCATACCTATGTAAGAATTATCAATTCATCACAACCTATAATAATCCAAGAAAACACAGGTCATGTATAAATAAATGTTCTTCATTAAGAGGTAAAATATCATTTCACTTCATTTATCATATATAACCAATGTGAATTATTGAATAATTGGATACCATTTTCAATATAACATGATATATTTTAAATTTTTAATCGCCTTTAACAATATTAGCACAACCAGATTTAGGAACCTTCTAAATTATATCTGACATGATAAAACAGTATAGAAGACTTATGATTGCTATAATTTTAGAGGTTTTTTGAACTCATTACATCTCAATGTAATTCCTACCACATCTCTATGTGTGCACCTTATAAATTTTTTAATCTCCTGTAGTGAGTAACATATATACAGTATGAATGCTTAAATAATGGCGAGACTATCAATAACATTCAATCAATTTAACTAGAATAACAGTGTTCAGAGGTACCAAATTCCAAAAATCCAATGTTATGATGTTAATAACTATTGTTATCTAATTATAAATTTTTCTATGTTTATCAACATCATCTTGAATCATTTCAATTGGGACTTCACTATAAGATTATTTGGCAAATGATGTATAAAACAACATAAATTTATCTTTACCAACTAATAATAAACTATTATAGGATATAAAATGACATTATCATCATTATTTTAAATAAATATACCTTTTTATATTTATTATTATAGATATTCTCTAAATTATTTTAGGATATTGAGTTTTATTCACTGTTTGTTTGGTTGAGATAATAATTTTTTAAAATGATGTTTTCTACGTCCAAATTCACTCCAAATACCATGTTAGAAACTATATTATCTTCAAATTTTCAATTTCATGACCCACCCCCATTAGTATCCCTCTTAGGCTGGTTTTGAATATAAGTATTATGCCAAATTCAGCATCCAATAATCCATAGATTATGGAATAACCCCATGGGAATGTGACACACACATCAAGGGAGGCATTAAACGATGAATTTAATAGGTTTTTATAATAAAACAATAAATCCCATTTAAAAAAAAACAAATCCCAAAGAAAATAATGTAATAAAAAGTAAGAAAGAAAGGTTAAATATCCTATGAAACAACTCTGGAAGACACCTAAAAAATCAAAAACCTCAAAATCCATTAAATACTAGTATCACCCCACCCAATCATCAATTCCTTCACATGAACATAAAAAACCAATATATATATATATATATATATATATATTAAAATGAGGAGTATAATTATCCTCCTAAAAACCAATTGTAAAAATATGGATGAAGTAAACTAATTCCCCAATAAATAAACTGTGAAAAATATGAGTTTCCTAATTTGGGACATCTAATATTGTAACCCCGCTAGGATCACTAACAAAATATCTTGTAAAAGTATCAAGGATTTAATTTAAAACCTGTATAAAACAATGGAACCCTTCATCCAATTCATTAATAATCCCTTAATGGTTAAACCAGAACTACACACATCTTGGAACAACCCTCCCATCCATAAGTCGCACTATATATCAAAGTATTCATATCAATGGAATATATACATAACCACATACACAACAACACATCACCACAAAATCATTATCATATCCCCATAATCATATATTAAATACATGATTATTTATACATCATGTAAATATATACTATACCATAATCCATTATAACCCACTTATATATACACATGTAATAATCTTAATCCCTTATAGCTTGGATAAATGTATAAACAATAATCTTAAGCATGAAAAACATTTGTATACAAGTAAATCATAATTCTGAGCTGCTAAAATTTGAATAAGTATATATCCAATTGCCATAAGAAATCATATCCTAGATATGCATGTATATCATACTCTATTTATAAGATAAAGTAGGGTAGTGTTTGTACTCATCTGTATATATCCTTAAAAACATAAGTATTGGAAAGAAACCTTGAATCCAAGGGTATTTGGGGGTATTAAACATGTTATTTGACTCTACGTGGGGTGGAGAATAATAAATAAAAATATACATTATATAATGGAATAATACCATTCTATGGGATGCTATATTATATAAGACATAACCTATGACTTACAATTGGAATAAAAACCCATCTTTCAATTATAACTAATTAGAAGATAGTACCCCCTAAAAATTTCTATTAAATAATTATCTCTACTACTCAATAATTACCATGAATAAAATACCAAAAAAATTATAATATTTATTCTTAAATTTATAATCAATATTCATGTTAACAATATAATTATATGGTCATTATATTCAATATTTCTATATTTTGTTAATACACCCAAAGATCACTACTTGCTTTCATATTTTCCTCATTTAATTAATCATTTACTTGGTCATATATAAATCATCATATATCTTCCCTATTAATTGATTAATTAATCATTTACTCATTGTGTAACTCTGAATACAAAATTAAAACTACCCTAATATAAAGGAATGTAACCCCATTGGTCACCAAAAAAACTTGTAAATAAATAAGAAATAAGTTCCATAATGCAGCCTATAACTCATGAAAACAAAAATTAATTTAATTCTCAATACTTTACAACACTGAAAATTCCATCCATACATTACCCAAAACAATATAGTACATCCATAACCTAAAAAATAAACCCTCGCCTTTTCACCAAACCCATTATTGGGATTCATTTTTTAATGCAATAATGGTTCAAATATTAAAAAATATATAGAAAATATCACAATACCAGTATGATAAAATACTATTAAACCATAAATTTTTATTTCTGTCATGAAAAAAATGATGGTAAGCAACAATCTAACATAGGTGTAAAATAATATTAATTTCATAAAATACTCCATTTTGTCCATCTTGATATTATTAATCATTAATTAATTGGTTAAATAGAATCCAAAATAAATCAATTCATTAACCACTAGTATACAATAAAATAAATAAATATACTCAATTTAATGATAAATCATATTAAATTATTCCATGAAATTATTTTGAAAATTATAAATAAAAATATTATGTTACTTTCTATCTTATTATAATTTTGTTACCGAGAAACATCAAAATCAATGTTTAAAAAATAATAGAATGAATCTACTGTGATATTAATAAAAAAGTTAAATCAATAACGTGCATATAATCATAGTATCACGTAAATCATAACCCCCCTTTTAATTTAATAATTTTTTTGCTCATTATCTTATTTAGTTTTATTATAAATATTTAACCATTCAAAATTAAATCATTTTAATCACATAATAACACAAAATAAAATAGGATATTTCTAAAATCACATTACCACTATATAATATACACGAAACATCACATAGGGATAGAATAAACCAAGGAACAAACACCATTAAACTCACATGAATCCACAAAAAGACCAACATAGGTAAAACCTCATACAAATCAACCAAAAAATTTAACACACTTCAATAATACTTACTGATATAAGAATGAATGGTATGTAAAAGGAATTGAAAATGGAATATAATTGGATACAATTGATTAAGAAAAATAATTAATCATGAATAATCTGATTTATATCCATATTAGATACAACTAGAATGCATAAATAATAACTAGGGAAGGAAAGGGTTTAAAATTTTACACCAAAGGAAATTATGACCCCTATTTATAGATAAAACCCAACTGACCCCACTACAAAAAACTAGATTTCAAAATAGACAACACAACCTATTCATGGTTGTTTTGATTATTTTAAAATGATTTTGATTACAACCATACTGTGTAAGTACCAAAAACAAATTTATCAACCTCAAACATGAATCCCTTCAAATAATTCTGATGATGCAGAGGGACCTCCCATTCTATTTCCAATATACCTGAAATACATTATTATTCTAAATTAATATAACATCCTTAGATTGGAGCCTTCATTATTATTAAACTAGAAAAACTATATGATTTTGAACTTGGGTATTAATATTTTATTAGTCTATTTAGTAAATTTACAATCTACTTTCATGTAGTGGTTTTTTATTTTTTATTTTGTTAGGGTTTTAATTAGTTGTCTATATTTTAATAATTTATTTTTTCCATATATTTTATTTAAAATCAATTAGTTAAAATTTATATTTTTCATATAATCAACGGCCTCACATGATCATACTTTATATTTTTTTATTATTTAAAATAGTGGGTTTGTAATCTATTTCATGATGGTAAAATCATTTTTATAGTGCTGTGAAAAGGAAATTTTTTTTGAATTGTCTTTATAAAGGTAAAATAATTATTTTATATATTTTTTAAAGTTGTATTAGCATTTTGTAGTTGTGTAAATGTATCTTATGACATGTAAGGTTATTCATGTCTTGTGTATAGGTAAGAGTTTGTTTTAATAACATATTTAAAGGAACCAAAATTAATTCATAAGGGTATCTGAGCTTTAATATATGATACATAAACATACCAATGGAGCTACATGAGGGTACTAGAGTTTCATATGGGAATTTTCATATGGTTAGTATAGTTTCATAAGTGTAATATTTAATTTACAATTCTCACATAATTTTAATTTACACTCTCGTATAAGGGTATGACGACCATCCTAATTTTTCCTAATGGTAATGCTAATTTATAAACCTTATATATGCGTATAACATAACTATATAGACTTTTATAAGGTTAAGGTGTATTTTTTTTATCAAATTATACATAAGGGTAGTCTTTAAGTTACCCGTACAAGAGATCCTTCACCCACCCTAGTGCACACAACATCTACTCAACATCCTTGAGTTTCCACATAGATATTAACATTCTATGTTAATTTATAAAACACCTTATAAAGAGGAAAAATTATTAAATAAATATTAATGTGATATACATCGATTGAGGTTTCTACTGGAATAATATTCTACTAACTATCTATATCACTACTCTCCATCAATTGCAGAATCACTTGTAGTGGTGTCACATTATTATCTTATAATTGTATCTATCCTATATTAACATTACCATTCATATCTATTCTAATGCTAAAAATAAATTTTTATTCTCATAACATGATTTGTAATAGTATCACCTATTCTATATTGAGATAGCTCAAACAGTAACAACCAACTATATTCCTTTTGGTGGTAACATGAATAGTAGCGGGAACATATACCTATTTCAATGGTAGTTGCAGACATATTATTCTTCTTTTAGTTAAAAATATATAATCTTTTGTTAGTTAAAAAATGTATTAATGATTATATTTTTCTAAAAATAAATATTAATTTTCAATTATTTACTTCTATATAAATGATTTTTATAAGGCCTCAGCCTTAAACCTTACTTAATCTTGAGTTATTACAAGATTACACATTGAGGAGCTTTTCAGGTTTAGATTTTTAGGGAATTAGGTCATAAAACTTGCATTACATTCCACATTTAGACAAAGTGGTTACATAAAAGATAGTATTCATTTTTCCCATCAACGGAAACATATTTAAAATAAAACATGGATTCTTTCTTGACACTATCATCATATCACGTACCCTTCCCTTGACCTGTGAAAAACTTTTCAAAAACATTGGATGAGCATAAAAAATCCTAGTAAAGGATACACAAAGAAGAAAAACTGTTTGTTTTTCCAAAACAACAAGTAAACCATGAGTACTTTACCAAAGTAATACTTTTCCACTTTATGAAGTAGTAAAAACTCGTCACTGAATAAAAGACTATTACTTACCCTTTTGTAACCAAAAGATTACCATAAAACCCATGTAAAGAATACATAATATATAAAGGTAACTTGGGACATAAACATAATTAAATGGAATAACCATACGGTCGACTTCCACACATACTTAATGGAATATCCATATGGCTAACTTCCATACATACTTAATGGAATAGCCATACGACCGACTTCCATACCCAATGCATTGGAGGTTATAACGTAACCACCCGTCCTGGTATTCACGGAACCACCCGTCATATGGTTTATCACGTAACCACCCGTAGAATGTCCAAGTTACATCATTACACATAAAATATTGAAAATATAAACATTTCAATAACAACATTTCATTTTCAATAAAAATAAGTAATTCCAAGATATTGAATTAATCAATCTACTTTCAAAAACCATTTAAAAGAGATTTTTGAATCAAAGTGTCCCTTACCACTTTGAAGCTTTTAATGGAAATATAAATTTAAAACATTAATTTCCATGTAAATGAATACTGAAAACCATTTTGAAAACATGGACACTAAAGATAAAGATTTAGAATAATGAATCTTTAAAACATTTAAAACGATATTTTTGTTAAAGAGTTTTTAACAAAATGAGAGACTCTTGAATACAAATAATCGTGGAATAACATTTAATCCGAGATTTATAATATCTTGAGAATAAATGGATTCATGATATAATATGTCAAAGGATAGTATACACACCAAATAAGAGTTAATTGGTGCATAACAACAATGTAGTCTCAATGGAAATGTTAATTGAGATGAAATCTATTATAAAGAGGGTATCCTTAAACTAAGGATAAATCTATCACATAATTATGTGTGAGAAATAAAAATACACCAAATATAAGTGGATATTATTTGTGAAACAATATAAGGTCATTCACACATATTCATAGGATTGCATGTTCAAGAAGTACAAGTTGAACCCAAAGAAATCGAAATTCGGTTAAGATGTTCCCTTGTAAAAAATCGACGGCCTACCGGCGTCACTTAAAAATTCAGAAAATTAGTTGATGAGAGAGTGAATGGTATCTCATCACTTGGAAATAAACTTTACATCAATAAGGATATATAATAACATATCCCAAAATAATAAGATGTAAATTAAAAGACTTGACAAAAGAAGTCTTTTAATAAGAGGAGGGTGAAAGGTCCCCTTACCGAGTTGGGTAACTTTCGAAACGTACACCCCATGGAAGAAGGGTCATACAATGAAGATGTAAATAACCATAAATGAAATTATACTACATAAATTGTATATTAATGGGTAGAAAATAAACCACTCAAAGGAAATAGTGGGAAACTTATCATAAATGTCACGAGAATAAAAGTGGGATGGAAAATCCCTTACGAAAACTCGGCAGCCTTACGGCGCCACATGAATCTTCCAAAAATGGATTGATGAGATCAAATAGGGTCTCTCATTATATGAACATAAAAGTACAGAATGATGAATATAAAATAACCTCCCCAAACATATGAAATATGAGCTTAAAAGAAATGACATAAAATAGAGTACTTAAAAACAAAGAGAGAGGTTGGATCTCATTCGAAAATTCAGCAGCCAAACAGCGCCACTCAAAACTTCCAAAATGGATTGATGAGAGATAATAGGGTCTTTCATCATATAAACATAAAAATTACAGTAAGATTAATATAAAATAACATCCCAATAACAAGAAATATGAGATTTAAAAGGAGCGACATAAAAGAGTGTACTTAAAAATAAAGAGAGGAGTAGGATCCCTTACCTCGGGTCCGACTTGACTCGATCGTTCTTTAACATCCTGAATAATAAACTTGAGTTAATTTCTACTTTCTTAAGAAAATTTTTCAAGTTCATTATTCCTTATATATCACTTATTTCCATGTTATAAACATTATGTAATCATTTATGTCAATAATGTTTGTTTTGTCAATATTTAGTTCTTAAGTCGAAAGTGGACTTCTTACAATTACATATTGTTCGTGTGGTCAAAGGTTCATTATATCCAGAATGATATTCATGATTTGGATATCATATATATCATATATATCCAGAATATAAATGTATTTATTATATTACATAATCATTTAGAGGTATGAAATTAAATGCACCGTTCATGGAGACGGTAAGCCGTACGTACGCATGAACGTTACTTTCCTTTCTATGTCATATTAATGGAATTAAAACTAAATGAGAGGTATGTATATTTTAATGCAGAATTATATTCATCATTTATATGTAACATAAATCATATATAATAACTTTAAATCCATCCTTTATACATCCCACATATGTTATTAACGAATCAAATCACGTTGAGGGGCTGGTAGTCCGCACTTCCTAAAATGAAATTATCGTGTTTACCCACAATGGAAACCATAAAGGTATGCCACAAAAGAAAAATACATAAGCTTAAGTAAAACATAAACATATTATATATCATATATAAGTATAGTGACATATTAATGGACACCTTTTAAGGTGTTATTTGAGTGTTGAATAATCATCATTTTGTGAGGTAGAAACTCGCCATCCACAGAAACAGTATGTTCTTTAACCATTTGATGTAGGTATGTGTAAGTGTAGCTCTAATTATTATTATAAAAACATCCTAGTATATTGAATATACTGGAGTTGTTACAAAAGAAATGAACAAAAGGAGTTTAGGGGGTTGGAGAAGCAAAATAAAACAAAAGGACTCAAGTTAAGACATTACCTTAAAATAGGGTAAATCCCTTTGGTTTGAGCTCAAAGGATTCCTTGGGAAGACTTCTTCCCAAAGTGAGGCTTCTAAGAGTTATAGAGGTATTTGGAGAGACAAAATGGGTAGGGTTTGGCCGAGCCAAAGGCTTTGGAAGTGTGGGAAAGGAGGTAGAGGTGGGGGCCTTTTATAAGAGGTGAGGAGGGGCACTCTTGGAATGTAAAGAAATGTTACTTTATTTGAAAATGGGTATCGGATTTAAAAGGTCCCAAATTGATATAGTTCGAGGGTAAGGTGATAAGGGTTCTAAATACACCCATACAATAGGTTTTGGACATGTGTAGGTCATAGATTTTACATTATCATTTCATTTTATTTAAATCCTTTATTAATGAGGTAATCGATGCATCATCGGGATGTCATAAATAATTTAATTTATTTAAAGTCTAAAAATTATAAAAAAAATACTATGATGTAGGAAATATTTTTAGATTTCCAATTATTATTTATAATTAAAAATATGACTTTTATAACCCCATGTAATAATTGTTTTAGTAAAATAACTCATGTTTGGGTAATTTTTACTTTAACATTAAATAAAAAAGTTATTTATGTCATTTCCCAACCAATGTAGCTCCATGGGATCCCCAAGTCGACCCATAGATTTTATTGGTCTGCCATGACACATACAATGAGGTTAGTACATGTTTCACGCTCATCTGATATTATTAAATCATTATTTTTACCTTAAACTACACTAATTACCTCTAATCGCGATTAAAAACTTAATAAGTTACTATTCACCAAAAAATTATTTTAATCCCATTGAACCACATTTTACTTCTTAATGAAAACCCTGTATGTCGGATATTTTAAATTCAAAACACAAATATGGAAAAAATTCATTTAAACGGAAAATCGGTTTTTATAAGTACCACTTAGTGGTTTCACTATTCATCAAAAATTGAAATTTTTCAGAAAATTACCAAAAAATCACCCTAAGCTATATTTTATATTCTGAATTCAAAAATGATGTCTATTTTACAAAATTAAAATCATATAAGTTTCATTAATTAATTTAATACTTAATTCCCGCTTTCAAAACAAATAGCGTGTTTTTATGAAACAAAATGTATCAAATGATTGACACTAGTTTAAGTCCGATTTCAAAGTGAAATTAATTCCAACGAACACTATTGGATTAAATGGTATAAATATATTCTAATTTCACTTTAAAATCAATTCAAAAGATAATCTAATCATATAAATAAATTAGACTAAAAAGATGTTTTGAATTAAAATACAACATTTTTCACTATTCATTAAAAATTGAACTTTTTCGGAAATATACCAAAAATTTAAACAAAGTAATTTTTGATGTCCCGATTCTATAGAATAATTTTATTTTGTCAAATATAACACATAAAATTGTTAAAAGGTGGATTTAAAAGTGGTTCTCCATCAAAAGGCGGTTAATCGACCTTTTAATGAATATTAGAATATTTACGCTTAAAATTGGATTCATTCGCATTTTTAATCCTCTAACATTTATTTCAAAAAGTAAAAATATTTGATAAAAATATATAAATATTTTGTAGTTAGTTCTATTCATTCTCGCCATTATAACGGCTAGGCATTAACTACTATTTAAAATAATATTATTTTTTTATAAGAGTGCAAAGTAAGATTTTCAAGAAACTCATTGTTGCGTGTTGGGTACGCCATCGAGCATAGCATCCCCTTTAAAGTAATATTAAAATTTTATTCACAAATATGGATAAATGTGAAAATTTCATACTCTTTATTTACCTGGGGTGTTACAATTTTACAATTTGTTTTGTTAACAAATTATATTTTTGTAAAAATATAATTACATTTATGATTAAATATTTTCAGGAAAAATATTTTATAAATACACATCGGTGTATTTTTTTGACAAGGATCTATTTTATATATTTTCTAGTATTTTAAAAAACTGAAATTTTATTCAATTTATTTTTTACTATATTATTAATTTTCAAAATAAATAATTTTTTAACGATAATATTGGATGGTTTTCAGATTGATGTCATTCACGAATAATAGAGTGGTATAATTATATAATAATTAGGGTGATAATAAATATTATAGATAATAAAATATTATTCTATGTATTGTTATTCTCTAACACTTGGAATAATATGATTGGATTCTTAGATGCTCCTTCAGACTCAGGAAAATAATTGTGTTAATGATATGAGATTAATTCATTGGAATAGAATCTTGGCGGAACATGTTCAAAATAAAATCCACCCAGTTTACTCAATAATGAGAGATATTGAAATGATAAATCACATTAAGAAAGAAATATCTTTTACTACTAGGGTTTCACTAGTGTATTAACAATGGAATTCATCATTTGATCATATACTATTGAATTGATTGATATTATTGAGCTTCATTGATATTTATCGTCATCTACATCATTGATCTTCCTATTCTTTTTTCTATTTATAATTTTTTATATTTTTATTTATCTATTTTTAATAGTAATACATAGTTTCTGATTTTCCCAATAACAACAATGTATCATATTATTCATTCTACCAACCAAAATGAAGTATTTGTTTTGTGAGTCGAAACTAATAATATGTTTATGTTTTGTGATGAATCATGTAAAAATTCATGTTTCAGTTTTCCTCTATTATTGTTAAAGGATGTGTCTGTAAATAGTTTTTCACAACATTATATGAGTGTTTTCAGATTGGAAACTAAAATTCTCTCCTAGAAAAAAAAAATTGAAGAGTAGACTAGGATCGTGGTGATCTGAACTAATATAAAAATAACGTTTTAATATTTTATTCTTAACTAATCTATGTTTTTACTGCTCACTTCAATATTCTTTTATGAAATAAATTAACATGATTAACTATTTTCATTGAAATTATTAAATAACTTTTCACCCAATTAGATTATAATTTCAATCTATCTTGATCCAATATTTGGTACTAAAAGTTTCTTACTTTTCGATGTAGGATATATTGTTTTTTCATCACTACAATTCATATCCTAGACATAACAGTATAAGGGATAAGATGAGTTCTGGAAGATAGAATTTATTAATGAAAATGATGGATGGAAAACAAAAGATTCCCCATTCATTAATGTGTGTGATTATGCGTATTAAATTTACTATATAAGATCATAAAAGAAGCAATTAATTATATATTATTTCATATCTATTGAGAAAACAAATAAATTACCTAAATTTATTCAAGAGAAAATTTTATTTAATAGAAGGCAAATATATGTTTTAATTTATAAAGTAATGAATATTTTGTACTATGTTCTATATAGATGTTTATATATCAATGTTTTTTCCAATAATATTTGACACCACATATGTAGAATTCTATATGTTACTCACTACGAGATAGTCAAATTTAGTAGAACCAAGCATGAAATTATTTGAGAAGAATACATGTATGTTCCAATGGTAGCCGAAGAATCCTTTTATAGAGTAACCATCTAAAATTTTATTCTATGAACTCATATAATCATTGTTATAAATATTAAAAATATCATTTATGAAATATTTGTAGATAAAAATAATACATTAAAAATCCAAAACCATATGTGAAGGATCATCAAAATTAATTTTTAATTTATTTATGAATAGATATTAAATTACACAGACATGTAATTATGATTTTTTGATGATCCAGCTAAAATATTCCACTTATACCATAATTTCACTACTGTATCAAATTGTAGGATCAAATCATAAGTAATCCCCACATGCACCACAATCACTAAAGAATGTGGTAGAATCACTAGGTGCCAGCATGACCAATCATGACCGCTTCTATTATTCATGGTTGATTGTCGTTCAATTAGTCTAGTGAGAGAAATAAATTTTGATCATATATTTTTGGATTTAGATAAGAGGGGAGGAGATAACCACATATCTCATTATATATCTCGAATACTTGATGGAGTCTTGATCTATCCATTTCCACCCGAATTTAATTTTAGGATTGACATATAATTATATATATATTATTGATTTATTAAGCCAAGAATATTGAACAATAAACCCTTTACAAATTCAATAATTCATAGTTGATCCCATGTCTAATAATAGTAATATTATTATAATTATTATAAACAGGTTGACATGTGAAACACAAAAGGAACACAAAAAAATTTCATTTATACCATTTATAATCATACCAATAAACAAATCCTTCCTTCCATCATCAGTATTCACTGATCCACAAGGAATCACAATATAATAAATAAATTCCACAATATTTTTCTAAAATAAATATAAAAAATATTGTATTATCCAGAAATGAAAATAAATGTTTTTTATTATTATTTAACTCAATTATAATTTCAATTAAAATGTGACTAATTTATGGAAATTAATCAAACCAAAATAAATATATATTATTATAAATTGTTAAATACAATAATATAATCAATCATAGATTTTAATTAAATTTATTTTATTACCCTTTATTCCACATTCTAAATGGAATTCGGAATTACCTCTAAAAGTTAACAGGTACTGTCTCGTAACACACCATATAATCCATATAGAAATATGTTAATACCACAGTGATGTAAAACCTCTAAATAATGTTGTACATTTAATATAATCCCTTTATCACAATAGAAATTATCATAAGGTTGTATGAAAATTCAATAAACGTATATAATCAATGATACATTCTTTGACTTTCCAAAAATGAACATCTCTTTGATCACCATGGCCATGGATTTTTGCTGGATGTTGCATTCCCATAAAAGGTCCTGAAATATCATCTTTCATCTAAGGAAATATGGTATAAATCCTTCCTCACCTTATCCAGTAATGAATTATCACTCTTGGCACACCCAACACACCCTACATCACCAAGAACATATGTCATCATAGTTTTAATCAATACATTGAGGTATATGAGTAATGACATCCATTAATTATAATAATAAATTTTAAAAATAAGAAAACATTTCCTCAAATTAGAACATATAATGACACATATAAATGATTATTTCCTTTCTAAAATTATTTTTCCAGTACCTCATATCATGATAATTACCAAGGGAGAACACAATGACATGGTGTCTCAAATTCATTATGAGAATCCTACCATAATAGTAAATATTGTCTTTGTCCCATCATATAATATCACCCAACCACATATCGAGTTTTAAGAATAAAATAACATAACCTATAGGTTCTCATCATTGTGATGAACTTCTATGACATTTGAGTATGAAATATATTCCAATTAATATATCAAATAGAAATATAATGAAAAATAGATTTCATAATGTGATAATAAAAACTATTTAATGACAAAAACAGTTAATGAAGTACTAAAAAATTATTTCTAGGGAGAAAACTCTAACAACCTCCCACTTTCAATAGATATAGTTTACAACAACTTATACTCCACTAGATCATACATTACACAGATGCTTATACTGAGATATAGTATTCATTAAGGTGTATTCCATGTTTTCCCCAATACATAATCTACTCAATGAAAATTTATCATATTGAGAAAAATCCATCAAGTGATAAAACATACAATGTATGGTATTTTTCAATTAGGGTATCATTTTATATTTGGAGAGAGCCAGAAATGTAGTGTTACAGTAATGTGGCATGATTGTATCCTTACTTATAGTATTGACATCAAGCACTAAGAGAAATGTCTGAATGTAAATTAATTCCCCGAATGAATCAAAAGCTAAAATATAAACAGAATCCAAAATATATTCAGAAAAAACTAGCTTATTTAAGATCTTATAGCACAAAACACTTCTATTGAGGCAAACTAAATATCTATACTATGACATCAGATTATTCTGATCCTCTTCACAGCCATTTTCTACATAACACATGTTGACTAGTTCTTTATCTCCTATCAATAACATGAATATATCAATAGTATGCTTTTGATAATTAAGGATAGCCAAACAATAGTCCAATGAAATTCACCAAGATATTATTGATATCTTCATACCATGATAAATAAAAAAGAAAACATCAATCCTAATATATAACATGGAATACATAAAAGATCCTATCGAAGAAGTATATGATATCTTACAAATTTATTCTCATTCCTATTGTGTTTGAGGAAACATTTTATTTGAAACATGAATACCATGTGACATTGGAGAAAATCACCTCTTTGATTGTTCCAAACTAAAAGTCATTAGTATCTTGTCATTATGTGTTCCTTGACATAGTATATGAATCCTCTTAGATATATCACCCATAATATTGATCCCTAGTATGTATGTGGCATTACCTAATTCCTTAATGGGGATGCACTTTCTCAACCAATACTTAACTTCTTATAAGGCTGGTATATCATTAATGTTTTTTAATATGTAAAAAGTATATAATACAGTAAAAACAAATGTACTCCTTTTAAACCACTTTTAAAAACATAACTCACATACATTCTTAATGAAACCAAATTATGGATCCTTTATTTAATCCATAAACAGAACTCTATAACCTGAATAACTTTTTGGAATTTACTAGAGTCACATACCCTTATGGTTGGGTAATATACACATATTCATGAAGGATCCAATTAATTTTTTTCATTCCCATTATTCATATCATATAGTCATGTTAATATTCCATGGAATATAAAATTTTGATAAAATTAAACATAAATGCTGGTAAAAGCTTGTGTCTTATAAAATTCATATCATTGTATAAAACCATTAACCAAAATCTATGATTTGTATGTATTTATATTATATTTAATTTTCACTACTCTATTAAATACACATTTACCCCCCAACAGATTTACATAAACTGGTGGATCAATCAAAACCCAAAGTTGTTTTTGATACATGGAATTTATATCAAAACTCCAAGATTCATTCCACCTTGTAGTATCTGAGCACTCTATAGAATCTGTATAAGGGAGGAAATCATCATTGGTAACCAATAATAAGTCACTATCATTGGGGAACAAAAAACCTTATCTCTCGTGTTATCCTGCCTCTCAAGAAATCTTACAATTTACTTGTGTTTTAGGAACACCATCTTCTATATGGACCTGTGGAATTTGTTCTTGTACCAACTAATGTATATATTGAGCGTCAACTTCATGTAAATATATTTTATCCCATTATCCACCATGAGGATGTTATTGATTAGATTTCAAATTCCAATAGTAAAATAATAATTTACTTTTACGTAGGGTTTTATTGAATGTAATACTTTATTTCAATAAGACACCCTATATAGATGCAATTTTTTCTCTTAGGGTGCTTGTTTTTTGATTGATCTATCCTTAAAAATATACTCACAACCCATCAAAAACATAAGAATAAAATATTTTTATTTAAAAAAATAATTTTTTTATTACAATCCATGCATGGAAATAAAATGACCATAGGAAACGACCTCACGATCACTAATCTAAACCCCTATCTCCATTACCACCAAAGTCATTATGTTTCATTCAACAATATAACTCGATGAGGATGCTATTTTTTAATTTATATTTTCATTCAGTTCATTAAATACAATGTGTCCTATAATGAATATCCCAAAAAGGATAATGGAAGTATTTTATGAATCATTGTCAGGCTTATCGTGCCCAATAAGGTACAATTACACATTTAACTAACACTATTCCACTATAGTGTATAATGTGGAGTGTGTGGAGATAAAATCTCATACACCTATAGAGAGTTGATAATTTCATGGTTATGATATTCAATACCTTGATCTGATTAATGTTTCTTTATCTTCGTACCAATATTATTCCCAACCTATTTCATGAAAAAATATAGATGCTAAATGGATTGAAACTTATACCTCATCTTGTAGATATAACCATACTTAATCATGTCACAAGTAATCATTTAAATGTGTGAGTACCCAGCAATTTCCTCTACTTAAAATGGTGAACACATATCCTGGTTTCCTTAATCTAGATTCATTGTGTCTAGTTAACCATGAACACTGAATGATGGTTCAATCAACATTTCATGTAATCATGTGTGATATATTTCAAGTGTCTTCGTCTCAAAAGAGTCTATGTAACCATCATGATAGAGCTTTTACAAATGATATTTATTTACATGACTAATATTGTGATTCCATAATAGTGTTTTATATGAGTCACAAATATTTTATTCTATATTTATTACAAATATTTTGTATTTTAAATTTAAATATTGATGATAATTATTCAAATATGTCATACGGAAACATATTCTATCATTATAAATGTATCATAATTTACATATAAAAACGGAAAAATTTAATATATCTAAAAAAAGAAAAAGGAATACTATTATTTATAACAGTAGGCACGTATGTAAAATTCCTTAAAACCAAAATCAGTCCTTTCAGTGGTGTCATATTGTAGTCTCTAATTTATTGAGTAAACATCCTCACTTCATTGGCTTCCTTATGTCCACCACATCTCTTGAAATCATCTCAAATCTACATGGTTCTATTTTTTGGATATAAATGTTATAACAAATGGTTATGTATGATACCCAACATGAAGATATGAAAATATTATATTACTAAACACTACACCTAAATCTCATACTTTTATCTTTGGAAGGTCTGAATTTCTCTCCTAGTGTCTCCAATTTCTACAAGAAAAGCATATTGAAACATGTTCATTTTCATGTATTTGGATCTTCTACTACCTAGATGGTTAGATATTTGGAGACTTAGATATTGAATTTTTATATATCCACTTTTACTTTTTCTCTTCCTTCTCATTCACCCTAATAAAAATGGTTTCTCCATTCCCTGTGTCTTTATCACCATAGATAATTAGTGTAAGATGTTCCAAAAGTGTCTTCTCACTATTTCTCATATTAAAATTCACATAAAAAATATATAAAATATTAGGTAATGGGAAAATATTGAGATATCTGTTCATCTCATTTGGGATCTTGAAACCCAAGAAGTATAAGAGATCAATATATAAATTCAATAAAACTATAAGTTCCCATACCTACACAAACTCTCCCAGAATTGATGTGCAGAGTGAAATAGATATCTCATATCTATATGATATAACATTCTATTTTTAGAAATTCTTTTGCTGATAAATGATCCTCTATGAATCCATATTCTCATATTTTGTTGAATCTCTTCTTATATAGATGATATCATATAATAATGGAAATATATTATTTCATCCACTTGATTCAAATAGAATTAAACTCTATCTCCATTACCCTCTTTGTTAATGAACTCATGAAGCGAGTCTTTCTGTTTGGATAATTTTCATTCATTGTGTATTATATTATGCAATAACATATATTATTCATGGAAATTCAAGACAATGAGAATATTATCCTTCAATAATATTTAATATTTTGATATAACCAATGTTTTTTTATTTTACATTATAATTATTTAAGATAATATAATTATTACTATATTTGATTCAAAAACAGATTATAAATTTATATTAATTTAAATTCTTATTAATATCCCACTATTTTTCAAAACCCAATTTTTCTCACCATATATTTTTAAATATCTTTAATGTTATATATTCTAGTGAAAGAATACATAACCCCACTATTATAACCCATATATGGGCCTAACAAGCTATTTAAAGGGTTTTAGGTAGGTATAACATTCCAACAACATTATCTCTTAGTTCCTTTTTCTATTGAGTTGACTCCCCAACCCCGAAACCATGTTTTATTACATTCTCACCCTTTTACTATTATCTAAATTAATTTTTACTTGGATATTAATCCCTTGATTTATACTAAGTTATGTCTACCCAGGACATCATGATAATGATTCCATGATAATCGAAAGCACCTTAACATGGGCTGGTCATGCACGTTGAACTATGAGGTTGATTCTCTATTATTTTGTAAGAGGATAAGATAAATAAATTAATTGAGTTATTTTTATCCTTATATATAAATCCCAATTTATCCCTAACATGCATTGTTTATATTTGGCTGATTTTTCTTATGTGATTAATAATGTCTTACATAACATTTATTCATAATATGATTATATTTTAATTTATTTTGCATGATTTTTAATTTATTTATTAGGTGACTAAAAACCATTCAAAAACATTAATAACATACCTCTAATGTGATAGAAATAAGATAAAATTTTGATGCCCACTATATTTTCTAAAAATTAGTTTATCTAGAATATTATAAATTAAACCTCAATCATAGTGGAGAATAGACCTTGAATCGTAACCCGGTTTATGTTATAGACGTCTTCCTTTTTTCTAATGTATCGCCTTGGCTGGTTTCACCTCAACCCATTGAATTGTACTGCCTCCTCTCAATTGGGAGTTTTATCCTTACATAAAATATTACTCCCACATAGATTTACGGATCCCATTGATTTTATTGAGGTGGTTTACCTAAAATTTACTATGGTCATATAGACCCTTACATAATATGTGGGAGGAGATGACACACATGACATAAATAATAATTTATACATAAAAATTTAAGATAATACTATAACATGATTGTGATTTTATAATCTCATTATCTTCCACACATCAATCAATGAGAGTACATTTTCAAATAAATTATCATTTACTTCGATTTTCTCATCGATGAAGTTAATGGAAGATGAATTAATTTAATAAATTTAATTTATCTTACATCTATCCAACCATCATTAACTCATCATCATATATCATGTTAAACAAAATTAATTTCATTTATATTAATTTAGTAGACAAGTTTACTTGAAAGAAACCTCATGCGTTCATAAAAAATTTTAACATGGAAATTAAATTAATATATAACGATTGATCCTATGATATAGAGTTTACTATCGAATAAATGTAACATATAACACATAATAAAACATTTTGATTATACATTTAATTTAGAATTCTATGTGAATTTGTGAATACAACTATTATTTGACTACAGGAAATATAAAAAAGTATAAAGTGTGTTATTGTCTCATGCTCATGTATATATCAGAAGCCTTGGGTCTAGATGTGTTTCCATCCATTGAGGTTTTAGATGTATATAGGGTGTACTTTGAATACATTATCTGTAAACTCAGATTGTAAGAAATTTTATTTCTTATATTGTGTATATGATATAATACATGCATATGACACACCGCACACTCACTGATAAGATAGCGAGGACCACATATAGTGTATTGTGGTCACATGGAATGTAGCTCATCATTCCATATGATGGTATATATATATCAATGTTCATTTTTTATTAGATTGTATATTTGATCTGACTACGTTGGATCTGACCTCATAGAAAGGGATAAAAGAATGAAAATATAATTGTATTGTATATATTGGATGTACACACTCTGTACTCTATGACTATCCTCATAGATCATTGTCACCTCCAAAAGGTGTGAATTGTATGATTCATCATTTTTAATCATTAAAAAATTATTGGTCAGTTAATTTATAATAAATTAAGATAACTGATGATCATGTGATATATTAAATATGTTTTTATTATGTAAATGAAAATGAAACCAAATGAAATCAATCAATGAAAAATATTTAATTATAAATTAGTTATGTTACCCCTATGATAAGGATAATAGGTTTTAGGTGTAGTAGTATTTCCATTTGATGGAATGATAATTTTTGATTTTATTCACAAATCGCATTTAACAGTTTCATTAAATGATCAAAACGAGCTTTATAAAACAATAGTAGATTATTATACTAGATAAAAAAATCATGGATATTTAAAAGTTATTTATAATTAATTTATTAGATGATAAATAATTAACTCATCCTTTAATTCCCATTTCATGTATTATATAGTTAAAATGGTATTCTCATATCATTATTTTACAGTCGGATTTCAATGCATGATCAGCCTTGCAGTGAGCTACAAATTTACCAAAATCTATGAATGAAAACATAGAATCACTGGTTCTACCACGACCGATCCTAATCACTTGAGTTATTTATTATATCACAAAAAAAAATAAACTAGAGAGAGGAAAAACAATTGATTATATCTCATTTTCTTGAGGTAAGAGGTGATGAGAGAACTCCAGATGTACTTGTCTCTCTATAGGGTTTGGGAGAGACTCACTCTATACATTATCCACATAATTTTTTTTTGGAATGGGATACAATTTTATTTTTATAATAGCATGTTTAAGGTTGGAATAAAGGACACTAATCTATTTCCCAAATACATATTTCTTAGATGAACCAATGTCCCTTAATCATAATATAAATATTATTTTTTTACAATTTACACACGAAACACATAAATAAAATAAATTAATATAATTCATACAATTTCCAATAAAAATTTTATCATATTATAATTTCGCATGTCTATATATAACAATATTTGAATAATGACTATTTTATAATGTAATGTTAGTGCATTATTCTATTTTAAATATACTAAATATTCTATTCCTAAAACAAGAAAATAAGTATTTATTATTACTATATAAGTTAGTTATTTTTTTGAATAAATATTGAGTAAATTATGCTGACCAAACAAACCTAAATAATTATTTTTTAATCTAATGTGTAAAATTTAATCAAACTATGATTTTAGATAAACCTATTTTGTGACCCTCTTGGATGACTTCTCAGTTGCATTAAAAATGAGTGCATAATGACCCTGTTTAGGGTCTTGACACCTGACATGACGCAAATATATAAAGATAATAATGACACAAAAACATCCAACAAAATATCAATGTTTACAATGAAAAATAGTCTGTTTATTGAGATATTTTTATCAAGAAGGTTTCATGGTGGCTCCATAAATTGATATTCTTGATGTATCTCATTGAATATATGGAAATTAAACCTCTCTATGAACAACATGGAAATTTATTTATAATGGAAATTCTTATCCCATTAAAGGGATTGAGATATCAATAATTTTATACAGAAATTAGGGATAATTACTTTCAATAATTCATTGTCAATATAATAAAATTTGTTGTTAACACAATACATCTAACATTATTGTGTACAAATGTCATCACATTTTTCATCAATACATCAAATTATCATGTAATGATATCCATTAATGAAAATATTAAATATTAAGGATCAATACATATGTCCATAGTTAGGAGCATGAATTTACAAGTGGGAAAGCTGATTTCCTATTAATGGGCATGTTATCATAATCACATCTCTTAGATATTACCAAAATAAAACACCATGAGAAGGTGTCTTATTAAATTATGAGCCTTCAACCAATGATAGACTGTATTGTTTTTTTACGCTGAGAAAATATCATCCATTCATTGAATAAGGTCCAATAATAATTAAATGGAAACTATAGGTTCTCCTTAGAGAGTAAAAAATCCATGACCATTCATAGTGACATATATTCTATGGACATTATCATATATTGATATATTGAAGATGATCAGTCCTAATGTGATAAAAATAATTGTTTAATAAGTAAAAAGTGTAATCAAGTACTAAAAATGTTTGTTCTAAGGAACCAAATCCCTTATTACTAAGATTTCATGATGGGGTAATATGATTTAGTAAGCCAGATGTTTCATAGATTTAAAAAAACATCAAATGGTTTGAGTGTTCGGGGTTATGTACTAGATAACACAACTATAGTTCAAACGGTACTAATATAATTTCATAAAATATATCATGTATAAAAATTGGAAATCAATAAAATGAAGAATTTTAAAGAGCACAATTTAGATGAACTTGTCGGTTCATTTCTTTAGTATGAACACAAATTGAAAAATATTTCAAATTTAGAGTCTATAGGGAAGAAATATATTAATTTTACGCCTAATTCTAGTGAATAATATAAATCATCTAAATTTTAGTTCATGGAATGTGATAGAGAGATTGATCTTTTTAAATAGATATTTTTCATATTTATAGAAAACAAATTAAGTAAATAATAGGTCAAAATGTATAAAAAAATATTTCCATAATAGTAAAATAAGTAATAATAATGATTTATTATAATTTACATGTTATCATCAAGAAACCAAAGAGATCATCTGAATTGATTTTCCAAAACTAAAACATTTAAAGAAAGGAAAACAAAAAGGAGAAATGGAATTTAAAATTTTTAATAGTATGAGATTGTTTAGATAGTTTAGATTTGAGTTTTGAAATATGAATTGAATAGAATATGATGAAATTTAAATTGACTATTATATATTATGATTAACCTGATTAATTTTCACTCAAATGATAAGTCCTACTAATTTTTATAATAATGAAATCCATGTTGATAAAAAATATATTTAATCTGATTCTAGTTATGATTCTGATTCTACAAATTTTAAAATCAATTAACTATATAATAAAATTCATGATTTAAATGATTATATTATTCAAATTAATAAAATATTATATTTATATAAAAATAAAAAATAAAAATTTGGTTAATGAAAATGAGAAAATAATAAATGAATGATAATTTATCAATACCCTTGTCTTCAATAATAATGAATATAATAATAATTATGACCCATAGATAAATAAATTAAAAGAAAAAAATAAATAACATAAATATATTCGGATGAAAATAATGAAAATAATGATATTAAATATAATTAATCCATATATTAAATGACTAAATCTAATAATAAATGTATTAATCTCATGAAAAAATGATAAATTTTGCATTTTTATCTATTGAAAATGTCTATACTGATTTATAATCTACTTAAAAAAGAATATGTATTTGAAAAAATATGTTTCTAATCATAAAGAAACATAATATAAATTTATAAAATGCATAGAGAAATATGATAAAATGATATTTATAATAAAACAAGAATATAATAATAATTTTTTTCGTTATAATATTATAGAACCAAGGATGAATGATAATACTTTTGTTCATATATCAAGTAGAATTAATTCAAATGATACTTATTTTAAGTGTAAAATTAAAGTAACTATAACAATGAATTTTATTTTATATTTGAACAATTATTTGGGGATACAAAATTTTTTATTTGAAAAAAATTATTTTAAAAATCACCCACACATAGATGTCTTAAATGTATTTGTATTCTAAATTATTATTCTACTAATATAATAGGACCCACGTTAGAATATTTACTAAAAAAATATAATTTATTGATTCATTTTAGGAAATATGAATTTGATGACTCGAAAAATCATGTTACTTTGAATGTGGGTGTTATTGATAAATAAATTGTTATATTTAAATTTCATATCTTTAATTAATGCCATTGTGGGCTAGTTACAATTATGTAGAATTCAAATGGTTATATTAATGGTATTAGAGAAGATGGATTCTAAATAGCTATTGTTATTTAAAAAGTATAATGTGTTGAAGGTTTAAAATACAATTTAAAAATAATATCATATTTAAGTGGTGGTGTATTAAATGTAATTTTGGAAAATGATAAATGTACAATTTTTAAAAATAAATCTATTTTATTTTCTAATTATAGAAAATATAATGTTTACACAATTTATTATTCATATTTAACAAAAAATGTAAATTTTCTGTATATTGATGAAGTGGATGATATTTTTTGGGCTTTACAGAATAGGATAAGAAATATATTAATTTTTTCACAAGTTTATAAAGAGTTAAAAACTTATACATTTTCATTGGATTAAAATTGGAAACTATTTTATTTGTGATTCATGTTTAAAAAATGACCAACATAAAGAAATGTTTAAATAAGTGAATAATGTTATTATTAAAATATTCCATGAATTACTACAGCTTGGTATATTTTTCGTACATAGAATACTCGTTTAAGAATAAGTAAATATGTATGTTCAATTATTGATGATTATAGTAGATTAATTTGGATTTATTTATTATTCCATAAAATTTAAACACTAATGAAATTTTATACATTCTATTAAAATATTAAAAAGATCAAAAATATCAGAATAATATCTATTAGAAATGATTGATGTGGTGAATTTAATAATTTATAATTTGATAAATATATTTAATAGACCATATAATTTTGTCTCTACCCATAGGACACCATAACAAACAAGTCTGGTAGAATGATATAATTCGTTAATTAAAAAAATAAATATATGAAAGATTATTGAATTAATCTATCTAAATATTTCGGTCCAGTGGTGTTAATAAATAATTTCATGATTTAAATATATTTACTATTAGAACATTATTATATACAACCCCGTATGATTTTTATAAAGGTTTTAAAATTAAATTTTAATCATTTTAGAGTGTTAGTTTGCAATGTTTTTATTTTAATTACAAAATATATTTTAAATAAGTTGGACATTAAAAATGATGATGCGATATATTTTTTTCTTATTATATTAATAGTAATTCATTTAAAAATTGAAATTAAGAAACCATAGTTTTGGTCGAGTCTATAAATAATAAATATGATGAAAATAAAAATAATAAATACAATTCATATTTTAATAAATATAATGAGTAATTTTGGGAATTACCCTTTGTCAAAGACAATGATCAATAAAACGATAATGCATCTATTTATGGGATATAATTTATTCTCAAACTATTTATAAATAGTGTAAAAGAATTATCGATCATCTTATTTTAAAGGTAATTTGAAATGTTGAATCTATAATACAAACTATGAAATTTGTTTTAAATGAGGGTGTTAATTCTAAATTTTTTTGTGATTTTGTTTCTGATAATATTGAAAAGTATTTAAATGATTCAGACTGGATTAAATATATTTGAAATAAATACGGTGTGAAATTAGGTTCAATTAAAAAAATTTAGAAAAACCATTAAGTAAAATTTTTAATATCCTTGATGAATCTAGAAAATTATTTTAGAATAAAGTTAGAATAATGAATGGAGTTTCTTTTCCAAAAGAGGGAATTAAATTAAAGATTAATATTCTCCGAATTATAGGATATAATCTATTATAACTTTACCATGATTTTATTACTTTCCATATATATAATTATTTCAAATGGATATACAGAGTTTTTTTTAAATGGACTACGTTCTGAAGAAGTATTTGTTAAACAAAGCAATATATTTGAAAATTAAAAATTTACAAATTATATTTTTAGAAATAATATTAATTTATAGACTCTAAAAAAATCACCATGTTCTTGGTATGAGATTCTTACTAATTTTTATGAAAAAATGATTTTAAAGGACAGATTGATCAAACCTTATTTATAATGAATGTTTCAAATTCTATTTTGATTATGAAGATATATATTTTTTATATGATATTTTTCTAAGGAGGATTAAATTTTTAATGTTTTTTATAAGTTAATTACAAGTCATTTATATATGATATTAATGAGAGAATTGATATTTTATCTTGGTTTACAAATTCACAAAAGAAAAGATTGTATTTTCATAAATTAATCAAGTATTCTAAAGAAAATATTAATGTTTTGGCCTTGATTCATTAATTTATATTAAAAATGAATGTGTGAAAATTCCAAATAGGATTTGGATAAATCTGGAAAGTTTTCAAATGCTAAAATGTTCAGATACATGATAATATGATTCCTTTATAATACTACGTATGGAATTGATATATTTTATTTTTGAAATATTATTGTCAATTCATAATTAAATTCCTTATAAATATGCTAAGATAGATATTAGATATATTAAATAGAATGTTCAAACTAGTTTATTTTATTCAAACCATTATTATTATTATCATATCCTAACTTTTTTGGAGTTTTTAGGCTTAGATTGAGAGGAAAAATAAGTTTCTGTCATTTTATCAGTAAAAAATTTATTTATCCTGTTCTATAAAACAATTTTCATTATTGTAATTATAGTTGTTGTATAGTATGTTTTTGTAAATATTATTTGTTCTGAAATTATTTGGATAAAATAGAATATAGGTGATTTTAATATTATCATTGATAAAATTCCAATATTCATTGATAGTTCGTGAAATATTTAAATTTATAAAAATCGTATCCAAAACAATAGAAAAAATAATATAGATTGTATATTTCTTTTTTTGAGGGATCATGTGGATAAGAGAATTGTTAGTTTTTAATTTAGTCAAATGGAAAAACAATTGTAATTTTTTTTAAATCACTAGAATTAGTATGACCTTTGAAAATGAGGTTTGAGGATGATATGTTTGAGTCGTAGTATATTCCAAATATATATACATGTGTAATGTTATTAATTTTTATGTTTTTGGAGATTGTTATATTTTGTTATAAATTCCTAATTCTACTATATTTGGTAATCCATTTCTTGGATATATGCATTTATGCGTGGATAGATTTATGATTTTAAATATTATTTATTTAATTATTTCTTTACAATGCTGTATAATTTATACAAATATAATTCTTTGTGAATATTTACTATTAATGGTAAAAATTCGTTAGATACAATATTTTTTAGTTTTTTGATATATTTCAAAAAAATGATAATGTTTTAAAAAGATCGATTAAATTTACATTTTTTAAATTTAGTAAGGGAGAAATTGTTTGTTTATGAACTCAATTATAATATTTTACCTAGTTTGTTTCTTAATTTAAAAACTAATCATATTTATATGGTTTAATTATTTTTAGATTTTTATTCTTTTAATTAATAATGTATCCTTTCAATAATTATAATTTCAAGATATGTTATTTTTCCCTAATTATCTAACGTTAAAATTTTTCATATATTCAAATACCTCATATGTTCTTACATTATGTTTTAAATTTCATCATTTAAAATGGGAGGATTTTGACCTATTTTATAAAGGTAAAATATTTTTTGAACAATTTCATAAAGGGAAAATATTTTTTTTAATTTTTACAGAAAATTAAAATTGTGTTCAAATTATTTCATAATGTAATCTTAACAGTATATAGTCTCATTACCGTATCCCATACTATGTAAGGGTGTCACTTCTTTCTATAAAGGTTCTTACATGTTTCAAAAAATTATGTAAAGGTAAAAGAGTAGTTTCATAAGGTTAAGAATATTTTCATATATTCTATGTAACTGTCTAGATAATTTTTATAAGGGTACTCGAGTTGCATAAGGGTTGACTCATAAGGGAACCAGAGTTGTTTTTTCATACCAAAATATATAAATTTCTAATTTAAAGATAAAATAATAACTAATATAACGGTAACTCATGTATGGGTAGCCACGAGGTTCCCCTCCTCAACTAATGGTCATATAAATTTTTTAAAGCCTATGTATCGAATAAATGTGAATAAATATAGTTATATAAGGGTAAGAGTTATTTTATTGAAAACATACAAGTTGGTATGTTCGATATTACCCTTCCACGAGCTCCTTCACTAATAGTAGTGCACATGACAACAACTCCATAACCTAGAGTTGTCAGGAATTCATGCACACCCTTTATATTTCTATGAAACGCATTCTGTATAAGAAATAAAATTAACAAATCGTTATGTGATGGTCATCCATTCAGTCATCTAATCGTATAATTTTTTTAAAACGTGCAATAGAACCACTCTCCATCAATTGTAACAAAACTTCTAATGGTATACCATTTTATTCTTATAGTAATATCTCTCTCATTGTAGTGGTAATATATATATATTCATGTAGTAGAAATAATTTTTTCTGGAAATAGAAAGACCAATAACAATAAAAGCTCTTCATTATAGTTGTTGGATTCAAAATAATAGAAGCACCTCTTCCTTATAGTAGTAGAATGAACAATAACATTAGTAGATCCACTTTATCAGTACTAGATATAGAATAGTTCTTACATCATTTGTAATTTATATATATGATTGTTTTGGATATTAAAAGTGTGAATATTTATATATTTCTAAAAATATAATTATAGTTATTTTTTAATAACCACATTATATAAAAAAATAATCCATATTTTATTTATTCGTTGATTGTATATTTGAAAAAGTTTAATCACATGTTTGATTTAATATTATGAGAAAAAATATTTATATATACACACTACAATATTTTTGTAATGATTCTATATTTTACGGTCTTATGATATTTTATAAAACTAAACGTTTATTAAATTTCGTTTTAAATGTTAAATTATTTTATAAAATACATATTTTTTTAACAATTATACTCTATTTATTTTAGATTCAGTTCATATAGAAATAAAATATCATAAAATTCATATGATAATGATCTTGATTATTCATGATATAAGAAAATAATATTATATAATGTATTTTTATTCTCTAACACATGGAATTTTGGGATAAGTTATTTGGTTGCTCCTTCAAACTCCAGATGATCTAAGAGTTAATGATACATTATTAATCAATTAGAATGTGATCAAGGGGGAACATGTTTATATCAAATTGACCAAAATTATCAAAAAAATGAGAGATACAGACTGATACATCACATTTATGAATAGAGTACATATATGACTTATATTTTATAGGTATGATCTTAAAGGACATTATTGATTCATCATATACGACAGAAGTGATCAATTTTCTAGAGATTCATCGATATTATTCATTATATTCTCCACTTCAATTTAGAAATTATTAATATTTTTATTTTTTAAATATTTTATTCCATTATTTTTAACAGTAAACAACAATTTATTCTTTTCCCATTCAAATACATGTCTTATATAGGTTATTCTACCAAAAAAATAGATGGTTCTTAGGTCATCACTCTAGAATAAATGTTAGATCATATTTGTTTTTGACTCAATTAAAAATAAAATAATCGGTTATTTCCTTGTGTATAGTAAAATTCAATGTCATTAAATATATTATCACACCATTAAAAACGAGGTTTATTTATGGGCACCGATCATCATAATTAATAGTGATTATTTATGAGTAGAGTATGATCTTGGTGACCCCAACTACTATAATAATATAGTGTTCATATTTGACACTCTACTACAATATATTCTTAACACAACAATTCATTTTTTGATAAGTAAATAATATTCTCTAATTGATTATTTTCATTAAATGTTTTAAATGACTATTCACCGCTATTTAGTCTGTTATTTCAATCTATTTCAATTCAAAACTTTCACCTATACTACTTCAGTATAACAATTTCAATCAAAATCTATCCCAACCCCACCCATTCAATGTGGCTAAAAAAATACAAAATATGAATGTCAAATCTAAACACTCCAAACATAAGAAAAATCCATCAAAGTGGGGGATTCTACAATCGTAGTTTCCCATAGGGTTTGCACCATAAATATTTAGGAACTAAATTCCCTAATTCGATTATCAACAAGACACATACCACCAAAATAGAAATACCAAAACCCAACATATCGATAGCCCATGCACTATGGAATAATGAGATCATCATGTAAGGTTGAACTACATAATACGTCATTTAAATTGGATTAAATTAGAAACAATTTAATATTGATCCATATAGGATTAACCAAAATATCTATGCTCCCTCAAAATTTCCATGAAACCATGTCCATGAAATGGTTTCCTGCACAACTTTCATAATAAGTGTTTAGGACAATAGTGAGCTGAAACTGAACCCTCTACCATGTAACACCTTCAATATTCCTATCAACACATCAAAGTACTATGAAAACAAATAGTTAATTTATTGAAAATCATGTAACATTATATTAGATACCACTCAATTGATTTTCATCATGATTAATCATTACCAAACAAGAACGTAAACAACCAACAACCAACCCATACACCCATAAGATATACTTCTCAAATAGTAATGACTCCAACACTATAGAATAATGTATAACACGAATAAAACAATCACAATAAATTAATAATAAATTAACACATCTCATCATAAGGGAAAACTGATAAATATAACATAAGATACTAAACATGATCATTGGGTCACCTTCCCACCCAAAATATACTAATCCACCACTTCTCCTTAAGATTGGAACCAAAGGAATAAAAAAACCTCAAGTACACCTTCTCTTGATTGTCATGAGAATAAATTTAATACAACACAAATGTCGCATCATCCTTTATATCCAACTCACCTGAATCAATGAATTGAGATTTATTATGATGATTAAACTAAGTTTCATCACATGGAAAACGACGAGGATTATTTCTAGAAATGATTGTTGCGCGAATCGAGACACTCCCTCAACAAAAAACTCCAAATCCTCAAAAAGGTATGATATACCTAGGGTAAAGATTTATCCTTCTATATAATCTCCAATTACCATGTTCATGAGTAACTATATCGAACATATGGTCTTGAAACTCAAACTAAAAAGGTATCCTCAACCTTTTAGTTTAAAAATTTTGATGAGAAACTCTATCATCATCCACTCACAAATCACTAATTACATCCCTATCATTCTCTACAAGAAATGAATCTTGAAAATTATTAACTCTCTAATCATGGTCCAATAAAATAGTGATTTGAAAATTTGACTTTACAATGATTTTAATGGATCCATAATAATGGTTTATTGATATACATTATTATAGGAAAACTTAATCAAAAATAGTTTTATTGCCAATGTACCTCTAAAATATAAAACACAGACACACAACATGTCTTCCAAAGTCATGATAGTATGCTTTGTTCATCCATTATTATGTATTTGAAAATTTATGACGAGACATAGTTAAGAGCCAAAGGAACAATTAAGATACTATGACTATGTAAGCTTCTAGCAGCAGTTCAAACATTTTCATATCAATTTTGGGGTGGTTTAAAAAAACACTACTAAATCATGTATCAATAGTCATGTAGTAGTGATTTTCCACAACTGTTTTAGAACGATATCGGGTATTTTTTAAAATAGCAGGGGAATCCTAGAATGGAAGTTTATATAGCCACTAAATCATTTCATGGAGTTTTTTCATTCTGAATTCTGTTGTCTTTTTCTTTTATAAATTTTTTACATAATTTATTCATTAAGTATTTTAAACATGAATACATGCATACATGAAGATGCCATATATTCCATGAATAAATTCATTAAATATATATATATATATGTATGTATTGAAAAGTTTTGATACTATTACCTCTCGGTTACTCTCTATGGATTTTACCACTCCTCTAAGATTTTCATTTGGTGAGTAAACAATGATTAATATACTTATATAAATATAGATAAAAAATAATTAATTTATAAAAAATATATAATCAAATAATTAATAATTAGTTAAAAATAATCAGTTCAAATAAATTTTTAATAAAATTATATTAAAATAACCATATATCAATAAATAATATACAAAAGATAAATAAAAAAAAATAAAAAATAAAAAATAATTAAATAAATAAAAAATAAAAAATAATACATCAAGTATAGATTATTAGTAAATAATAATTTAATAAAAAACCAATTTTAAATTAATAATAAATAATAAATTTGAAATATGTAATAATATATATTAAATATTAGTAAATAATAAATAATAATATAAAAATTATTTCATTAAGAAATTACTATATATAAAATATGTAAAAAATGTAAAATAAATAATTAAATAATAAATAATAATTCAATTATAAATTAATAATAAATAATAATTAAATGATAAATTAAAAATAAATAATAACTTCATAATAAATTATAAACAAAGTTTAATAATATTAAACAAATATTGAAAAATAATTTAACAATAATTTAATATTAAATAATAAATTAATATATACGAAATTATTAACAACTAATAAATGGTAAATAATATATATTAATTCATAGAGTGTGTCCAACTCGATGGGAAGGTGCCCAATTGAGATCCCCTCTATGCAGCATTCAACATTGGTGCTAGTTACGATCTTCATAAGGCGTTGATAGGGATTTTACACATCTCTCCGATCCCCAGACACTGTTTCTTCGTTACAAACTACAAACCCTGTTCTGTTTTAAGGGTGATCCATCAATTTCATATTTGAATGAAGAGGTTATGATTTTTCCTCTAATTTTCAATATACATTATTAGATTCCTTCAACGATTATCACCTTAATATGTATGAGATTCAAATTATGTTGGAGGATATTGTGTTTTTTATGATTATAATCATTATCCTCGATGATCTATAGGTTACTCTCCAATTCGATGATGTCAATGAATTTAATCATTGTTGGTATTGACAATCATAGACGGCTGTAGGTAATAAAATGGTTATCTTTAAATGGTATCTCTTCATTATTGATAGTTACAAATCCCTGGTCCTCCCAGTTTTGGAAATATCTTCTAGACTACCATTTCAACTATTTAGTTAGGATGCACCTTCAACTATTGAAAACCTTATTGAAAAAAAACTATCATGTTTTACTTTTCTACTCTTGCTCTTTCTAGACCCCATGTTTCCTACATGTATGTAGAAGTTTATATTTCAATGTATATCCATGAAGTTATATAGATTATGAACATGTAATAAATATTGTTTCAATATGATTTCTATGAGTATACCATCGCTTATTTATCTCTTTGTCATTACCATGGTCATATAGAGACTAATTGCAACCTTCCACATATTTCATGGATTCCAATATCACATACGATGTTTAATAGTGTTTAGAATATTAGAAGGAATGAGGATTTAGCTGAACCTATAAACAATAGAAAAATCATAATCAAACTATCTATGTTTTTGCAACATTGGGTGATATTTCTGGGGATTCGTGTCCCTAGAGTTTTGAGAAAATCCATGTTATTTTCCTATGAGTATCTCCAATCAATGTGGAAGCTACTTTAGTATAGGAGTTTCTGGATTTTTTTGTTGGTGATGTTAGATTCACCACATGCCTCTGATCTAACTACTTTTAAATTATTTGAGTCCACTTATTATGTAGTAATCAATTCTACAATCGATAAAGGAGTACATCCCAAAACTCATGGTGAGGTTTTCACATCTATTAAAGAGAACAAATCTCAATCTAGATGACACTATATTCACACTTCAATAACTATAATTTGGCCGTCTACTAGAATCTGTCAATCTATTCCATTGGTTATTAATGAGGTAAATAAAAATTGAAACAATATTGTTGACTCAACGGGAAATATATCCCTCTATAGGTGGAGGGAATTCCAATGTTCAATGGGAGGGAAGGTAACCTCGAACTAAACACTCATGTTATTGAGGGAACCATAGTTATATCCTATGGTGGATCATGTTACCCTTTGGGTAAGGCCCAACTCCCAGATAGAGAAGGTAGTGATACTAGAATGAAAGAGACTCATGTTCTTACATATGAGAATGATATATTTGTATGCTCCCAAATAAAATATGGGGATAAAGGATATGAATGTTTATGCAATAACGGAGGAAGTTTATATAATGTATAATAGAATGATTTAGCTGGATCCCAATGATTATCTATTGATATGGATTAATGCAAAAGATATCATCATTCATATTAGCTTCAATGAAGGTATGATTATCATGGAATATTACCTTAAGAGATGTGATTAAATGGCTATTTTAATTGCAGAAATTGTTAAAGTTGATCCAGAATTAAAATATTTTTCTTTTGAATGGAGACTATATAGGATAAATAACACTAATTTGATTATATTCTTCGGGAAGAAAGCCATGAAGTCCTATGAAGCCTAACATTCAGTGAATGGATGTTCTATGTTTGTGTTCTCATTCAATCCATATTAGTGTTTTTTCGAAATGGAATAATTATACTTTTAATAATAAATATATATTATAAACAAAAAATAGATAATAATATATTATTAATGAAATAAAAACAAATTTAAAATAAATTAATAATAAATATATAACATATATATAACTAATATATATATATATATAATAAATAATAAATAAGCAATAAATGAAAAACAAAATAAATAATAAATAAATAGATAAATAAAAAATAAAAAAATTAATATAATGAAAAATAAAATAATAATTAATAACTAAAAAATAATAAATGATATATAATATTTAAAATATAAAATATAATATATAATATATAATATATTATATATTATATATTATATATAATATATAAAATATAAAATATAAAATATAAAATATAAAATATAAAATATAAAATATAAAGAAGTAATAAATAATAAATAAATCAATAATTTTTAATTAAAAATTAATAATTCAAAATAATCAAATAAAAATAAATAATAAGATAAAAATTAATAATAAAATAAACATAAATAATATATTAATAAAAACGTATAAATATTATCTTATAATACATCTTAAATATAAAATCAATATAAAATACACATTAATTAAAAATTTAATAATAACTTAACAACAACTTTTTTATAAATAATAAATTAATATATAATAAAAATGTATTAAAAAATTTATAAATTATAAATTATAAGTAATGAACAATATGTAATAAAAGGATACAAAATATATTAATATATATACATATAAAAGAATTTAAATAAATATATATAAAAATACACATTTTGTAATATATATATATATAAATTAAATTAAATATAAATATCGATACATATAAACCCATATAAGATATAAGAATATACTAAAAATATTACATATAAGAATTTTCAAAATTATAAAAATATAAAATCTTTTCATAAATAAATATAAATATCAATGCATAGATACAATTACATATAGATTTAAATATATATTGATAGGTATATTTATATTATAATAAAATATACATAAATGTATTGAAATACATAAATACATATATAATTACTGACACATATATATAAGAGATAATAAATCACCAAAAGAGGGAAAACCATAATAATTACAACACCATCAAATCTATAGAAATATAAATCCATGGAATGAAATCATATATGATCCATCAAGAATATTAATACACTCGTAAATGAAGTTAAAATCCCATTGAATGTTCAAAAATCAGGATATTGGATCCAAATACTTGGTTTTCAAGAATTTTTGGGCCTTGTTTTACCTTGACAATATAGAGACTAGGGTCATTATTATAATATAAGACATGAATATTATCACAAGTTTCAATTTTATATTTTGTCAAGCCCCAAAAAACACCTAGATCAAATGTGATGGATGTTTGAAGTTCATGTTCGGTATTCCACTCTTGATAATATGATAAAATTTTTTCCATTAATTATTACAAAACATTTATCTAATTTAATTGTTTCTCATTGTATAATATATCATTTAATTTGTTCTAGAGTTTAAATGAATACATGGAGAGAATGTTATAATTTTTGGATTCTGATGTCTGATAATAAACTTATTAAAGAATCATTTTATGTTTCAAATAATTGCAAACTAATAATCATAAAATTAATAATTAAAAAATTATAATTAATTGAAACTTTACGGAATAAGAAAAAGGATTATAAATAAATAAAAATTATTAATAATATATATCATAATTAAATATCTATTATTTAATATTTTTTACATTAACTTTGAAGTAATTGTTATAAACTGCACCTAAAAATAAATTTAAAAAATTAAAAAAATCAAAAAAACGATTTAACTATGTTTTTTGAAAAATATCCCCGAAAAATAAAAAAATAAAAAGTAGAAAAACATCTATCATAATTTTTAAATACCGTCTTGAAAACCACCATGAAATAATATTTCTTGAAATATTAAGCAATATTATGGGAAATCGTAAAAAAACATAAATGAAATTATTTTTCCCATAGTGAGACATGTCAACACATGGGAGCTAAAATGATGATTATGATTAGGGATCTTCATCCATATAACACAATAGTGCCTCAAAATTTCATTCAAATACAACCTCTACAACACACCAACTACACTCAATTTTTTAATCACCAAAAATTTATAATGCAAAATTAAATTGACCAAGGTCACTCAGATAACATCATATCTAAAATTTGTTTGAAGTAAAATTGTCATGAAATACCTTGAAGTATCTTTTCATTTGCATTAAGATATTTCCAACTATTGGGGTAATCAATCAGGAACATGTAATTTAGTTTTAAAATTTTGATAGAATAAATACCATATGTTAAACATTGTGACAGTCCACCTCATCCCAGCCCACTAATATTTAATCCTCAAGAAATGATACATCTTATTAATTATTTTATATGCTATAATTATTGAGCTCTGAAAATTTGGTAGAACCACGTCATTCACCTCCAAGGTGATGAAGAGCCCCCCCATAATTATTTTAAATAAAGACCATCCTCAGACAACCCCTTAAGGGAGTCCTCACAAAATAAAAAATCCAACCAAACATCCACCACAAGATCCCCCATGTGATATATTTGCACTGTCCCCACAAGGGTTAACTATAATATATTCAGGTTGAATAGTCCTCAACTATAAAAAATTTCCATGTCAAAATGTAATGCGATGGGATTCTCCCTCTCTATATATATATATAAAGATTCATGAACAATATCTTCATGTAACATGATATTTAACATGCTAGAAACAACATTTCCTTTCAATTGTGTACCTGAAATGTCATGTCCATATTCCTCTTAAAAATCCATCCACTACCACAGTCAAAAACCCAAATAATATATGGTGGTGTTATATATCAAAATCAATGGATCTGTGAAGGCTATAATGAATTCAGCAATGAGACTTTATCACCAAAAGGTCAATGAAAACCTCAATAAAACCAACATGAGATCATTGGTTGTGAAATTACATTTTTGTGGTCATAAACATATTGACTCATAGGATATGAATATTCATTTCTACATCATAACACGTCCCAATCCATAGTGGGAAGCTTCATAGAAAAATTGACACATAACTCCTTACTTATGAAATATATGAACAATATGTCTAACTAAATTCTCCTTTGAATACTTTGAAAACGCGTAACAATTTGTTTGTACCACATAATGGCTTCATGCATCCAAGAAAATACATTCAAATAGATATATTTTTTTCTAAATTAGGCATTCACCTTCTATAATAGACCGTGAGACTAACGAAGAATTTAAAATCATTAAAATTATTATGGATCTCTCTAAAAATAACCAACTTGATCTTAGATGGGTTCATAAGTAAAATTAACTACGATACACTATACCCAATGAAAGACACCTCTTGTTTCCAAAATTTATACTTCGACAGCATCTGAAACAATTGTTATTAGTGTAGAACATCCAAATCAACATGAAAATTCATTTCATGAATTTATTAAGATATATAATTAATTATAATTTGTTAATGAAATCACTAAAAAATAGTGTAGGAATAAAAAAAATGGTTCATTACTTTCATTTACATGACTAGTGAATAGATGGATCTAAAATAAATTTCGGTGAAATCATAATTCCAATAATTAAAACTAATGGAATTCTTCTTAATATGTTCATATTTCACCCTAATGTGTTAACAACATGGCTAGAAATCAATCATAAAGATCAATATAAATCCCATTAACCGATTAAATTGATTTCTAGTCAATTATAGGGAATAATTTGTATTCACGATCACATGATTGAAGTGATAATCGTCAATACATACTTCTATTGTGTCATATTCAATCCACATCTACAAGATTGGTGCACACCTATGTGACAAAGTTGGTTGAATGAAATGAATTTTATTTTTACCAACAATATAAATATGTATCACCCATAATATAGAAGGAACTATCCAATATGGTTATATTGAAATCAAAGAGACAGTGAGCTATAATTTTAACCAAATATTGATTTTATTTCTAGGGGTTACATTATAGTATCTTCATGAAAGACATTTGAGAACCCTCTTACAATCCTCTAAAACAAAATGACATTATCCTCTACTAAAATCAAAATCAACTCAATCATCATAGTAGGAAAGTTCATGACACATCTCTATTCCATTTTATGGTCCTACTTGTGGGAGTTGGAGGTTTAGAATCAACTAATTTGTACTTTATTCATAAATAAATACCTTATCACATATTGATTTTTATTCTGCGTGAAAATTCATTTGATAATGTCTTATGGATAGATTTTTCACCAAAGGGTCGTAGAGGATCCCTACTATAATGAGAACCCGGATGTGCCATAACACTATTCTTTAATATATGTTTTATGGATGGATGATTTTTTTTGAGGGACAAAAATAATATAGGACATTAGTGTTGAGGACACATATGAGTTTGTGGCACCTTCTCATGGTGTGTCGACCAATATGAAATCCACATTTGATAGTGTCATTAGATGTTCCAATATGTGGATGTGTGTATTGGTCATTAGGCTTTACGATTATTAATTAAGGGGTATTACAACTCAAACACTTAAATGTATTGATGAGAATTGTGATGACACATTGTTCGTAGTGAGGTAGGATATATTGGTTGTGTCACATGTATTACTACAATAATATATAATGGGAGAATGGATTTATCCCTTTTGTTCTATAACAAAATTTGATATCTCAGGCCATTTGATGGAATTTATATAGACTAAATAAATTCAGTCCATGGTGATGAATGAGAGAGTTCAACTCCCAAAAGGAAAAGAATGAATAATTGAGCACATGGGTTGAATGAACTAACATAAAACCGGGTTGATTTGAGATATCATGTAAAAATGATTGCATTGCACAGTAAGCGTTTGTAGGAGATGACATGTCATTTCGGCGTTATCTTCTTTCTATATGGGGGTCTTGGTGTGTTTGTAAATGCAGACCTTGGAATTTAGGTAGGCCCCACCTAATTCTACTAAGAGATAGTTCTAGAGGGTCACACACTAAGTGTGTCCAACTATCTCAGTCAAATATTAATTTTACGTGTTGAATAAATATTATTCATGAATGTGGTCTAATAATTATTCAAGTATTTTGGATGATATTATTTGGTACTAGTTATTCAAGAGAATATAATCTGGGGGAAATAATATATTTATAAATGAGTAATGAAATGATATTTAATTTAGAAATAAATAGTCATTATTCGATGTCTAATAAATGTGGTGGAAGAAATAAATTAAATGAAAAAACAAAAGTAAAAATCGTTTATATTAATATACACAATGTGTAGTTTTTATGGGGGATTACGAGAAATAATATTATTTATTTAATTAAATAATATTATGTATATTTTGATAGGTTCTTGTAATGTGATAATAATATTCAATTGTTATCATTTGACATGTGGAATTTCGTAGAATTAAATGAAATGAAAATAGTCTTTTTGGTACTTAATTAATTTTATATTTCTATGTAACAAAATCCCAATTACATTATTTTCAGTAAATCTAGCCATCTATTGTCACGTGCACAACAGATCTATAGAAATATCTCATTCCAAAAGATAATTCCTTTCCTCTAATAATGATCTCATGTAAGTAGAGTAATCCTACTTCACCAGATCAAGTAAAGAGATTTCGAAGCGTCTCTCACAGAGATTGAAGGCCGACATCACTAGTAAAGGCTCTTCCACACTACCACCCCGATATCCTTTCAGTTACATCTAGAGATACGTGGAGCATGTGTGGATCCCCGCTAGAGGACGCATACACTTGGATTCTATGATGAAATGACAGATCACATCAGATAGTGACTAGAAACCACAACATAGAGATAATTATTTCAAGGTAATTATTGTCTTTTAATTAAATTAATTATAAACAACATATGATGATACTATCTATATTTATAGTGATCCCATATTTTATTTCGTTCTTAATTTTATTCCGATGATCTGGTGTTTTATTATCATGATGTATCTCAGATTGATTATTGTTAACGGAAAAATTAAAGAATGGTACACCAATCCACATGAATCTACTGCGCCTAGAACCTACTAGTGGTATATGATCAATCATATCATTGATTATAAATATTTAGTTTTTTGTTGAAGATTTACAGAATTAATAATTTAGTTGTGTCAATTCAATTTAGGCATTCTGTAAATTTGAATCTAGGTATCTATTCCTCTACTTTCCTTCCACATTAACCTTAAAGAAATGATATTTTTCATTTAATTTTTATTAAAATAAAATATATGATCTCATCCAGAGGTTCCAAAGCATCCAGGCCGTATAACACTAGAACACATGATGTGTCCTTGGTAGTACATGCCATGTAGTCAAGGTTAAATACATCAGGACTGGTCTACCAAACCAAGCCATGTGTTGGAGTCTATCAATGTCTTAAATGGCTCAATGTATTAACCAGAAATAGGTGTCAGGTGGTTTCTGTAATACATGTCATGTGGCCCATTGTACAGGGCATGTAGTCCCTTCAGGTTAGGGTTGGACCGTGTACCCCGTACATGGATTGCCTGACTAGAGGCCGTGTAATGAAAACATTACACTGCATGTGGCCCACTAGATATTTTTTGTAATTAAATGATTTACAATGTACATTTACACATCGTATCTTCAAGCATGTACTTTGGATTGACCATAAATGATAGTACACACCATCTAGTTAGAACTATACATTGTTTACTCATACAAATTTCGAAGATTTATTATATTTTAATATTATATTATATAGACCCCTAAGATGAGTACCATGATGTGGGCGGAAAGCTGAGGCACAACACATGATTGGTGTTTTATATGTATATGTTTAATTTGACATTTTTGAAATGATCAATTCTACTCAATGGGCTATTATGAATAGAAATTCATAGAGTTTACTCCATGTAGAAGTTACGTATGAAGATATTTTTAGAGGAATTTATTTGATTAAAATTTTGATGGACAAGAATGTCAAGGAAATTCAATAAAGTTTTTAAGATAAGAGGATTTATTAAATAAAGATAATTAATTTATTTGAGAATGATTTATCTTAAAATAGAACACTTAATGAATTGAATGCTAGTTTTATTTTTTCACAACTATTTTTCCATGTATGGATGATCATGAGTTAGAAAAAGTCTGTTGTATGTGGATGGTTTTTTTAATTTATTTATTTAAATTAAATTATCTGTCATGTGAGCCTTCTCATCATTAATAATTAGGTAATGTGTGCCCATGGTTTCTTTTATGTAAACCCCCATTTTATCCATCAAATGTATGTGAGATAAAAGCATATGTAATGGATTGATCACCCATTCTAGTGGAGGCTGCTCATGTTAGGAGCCAAGCTGAATCTAATCCAATGTGATACAGAAGTAGACATGTGGAAATCTAAAAAAACAAACCCATAATAATTGATATGTTTATCCCCTAGATCATAAGTTAGTTTATCAATTACAAGAAAAACTAACCAATATGGAAATCTCCTGGTCATTCCATTTATCTTATTTCTGTAAGTTGCCTTCTTTATTTATTGAGGTTGTGTTGTTGTTATCACAAAATTAATAAATTAAACAACCATTCAAAATAGAACTAAAATAAGACTGACTTATGGGTAAATATTATCTTAGACATAGCTCGTCAATAAATGTATCCCACATAATATTAAATATAATGTAATCAAGGAAGATAAAATTTTAACTATGTATACGGATAAAATCCCTCAAAAAAATATTATGTCGGTATTTCCTTCCATAATCATGGGTAGAATCGAATCGCCGTTCAAAGTGCTTGACCAACCCTAGTCGGGGAGCATTCAATTATTGGGAAATTCTAATTCTTGGTTTTGGGTTGACATGACTTGGTTCACATTACGAATTGACTTCTATAGCAGGACATGGTGTGACCATGAAGAAAAGGATGAGGAAATACAAGATAAAAGGATTTTAGGATTGTGAAGTCCACTAAGCAGATCAAGGTAATGCGAGTTAATGTAGTTTTTATTTAGAATCCCTACCTGAAACCCTTCTTTTTTATTTACCAACTGTGGATGGGGTAATTTAAAGGGAAATAAGGAACCTTTCCAATATAATATCTATGAAACAAAATATTCTGTAGTTAGTGGTGAGGGATATTGGATTTTGATAAAATAGTGAAAGACTAATAAGTATTAATTTACATATTTGTCTTAGTTTTATTATTAAGTTGTAAATATTATCACATCATAATTTATTGAAACAACCATAATAATGAAATTTTACATATCATTGTGAACCATACCTTATAAAGAAAACCTTATCACTGGCACAAATTTCAAGGAGTGACAGACACATTTACGCATCATCCTTCGCCACAATGGAAAATTGTATGTGGAGGTGGAGCATATTCTAGTTTCTCCTAGAAAAGAGGTCTGTGATGATGAAATATATTTATATATAAAACATATTAATGATACCATATATGTATAATGTTTAATGCTATCAGACATTACTAATGAGCTCTTGAAGCAACATTAAAACATGGATGTGCATAGCTTGATTTCTCACCTTAAGGTTTCCTATAAAGAGAATGATATACAGAAGACATATGAGATTTCCAATACATTGATCAAAACTATTGTTGGGGAGTCTGCACCGGCTGTACCACATGTATTCATGATTATTGACTAAATTGAACTATTGGAAATCTTTGGGATTATGTTATCAAATGAGTTATATATAGATCACATCATATCATCACTGCCCAAGACCATATCTTTCTTTATTGTCAACATCATCCTGATCAAAAATTAAAAGATGCTATCAAAACTTCTGATCCTAATTCTCAAGGAAGATAAGGACATGGGGTGTGATAAACCCACAATCCTTATGCTGAATAAGAAAAGGAAGGAAAATAAAAAGGGTCCAATTATTCAAAAACGTTCTGAAGCCCCCAAAAACCATCCCTCCAAGAAGGGGAAGATCCAATGGTAGGGAAAGGAATAAAAAGCTATGTGATTTTCATGACAAAAGCCATATCATTGGAAGAAGAACAGGACATAGAAGCATAAGGATGCAAAAACTGTGTTTGTTAACAAGTGTAATCATTCTATATCTATTCATTTGATATTAGATATAGCATGTGGGGCTCAAATATGTATTCAAATTCAAGAACCACATAGATTAATTTGTATTTCCATAGGAGTAGTGGACCTTCGAGCTTCAAATTTGGCAAGGATTCTTTTGTTATCCATTGGTAATTACCATCACTCTTTGAAAAATGGGATGCTTTTGGATTTAGATAAATATTATTATATTCCTAATATTACCAAAAACATAATTTTTGTATCATGTTTGTATATATATTGATTTAGTTTCATGTTTTTAATAAGGGTATTTTCTTTTCTAAGAACAACATATGTTATGGTATGACACATTTAAATAATTTTTTGTATGTATTAAATTATGAAAACCATGTGGTTTAAATCATTAAAAAAAATCTCACATGATTCATTCAACAACTAGTTGTGGCATCACATTCATGGATAGGTATATAAGAATCACTGGAAAAATCAATACAAAGATGGTCATTTAGACTCTACTGAGCAAAAAACACTTTATAGATGTTACACTTGTTTACAAGGTAAAATGACCAAGCCACCTTTTGGTGTATTCGTTTATAGGGCCATGGATCATCTAGGATTGGTGCACACATATATTTGTGGGCCATTTTTAGTAAAAGATAAATGTTGATATTATTTCCTCATAACTTTTACTGATGATTTGAGAAGACATGGATATATCTACATAGTGAGGTGTAAGTCAGAGTCATTGGGGAAATTTTTTGAATTCAATAATGTAGTAGAGAATCATCTTGTTAAGAATATAAATAAGTTTCAATTAAATCAAGGTGGAGAATATCTAAATAAATAGTTCATCGACCTTTTATTGGAGATTGAGATTTTATCAAAACTCACTCCTCCTTATACACCACAGTGGAAGGGTGTTAGTGAATGTGTGAATCATACCGTGATGGACATTGTGAGTTCAATGATGAGTCAAGTAGATCTTCGTGTATACCTTTGGGTATATGCATAAAAAAATGTAGCATACATATTAAACTGAGTACCAACTAAGACGAAAAAATGAATTCCCCATGAGATATGGAATGGAATGAAACCCATTTTGTCATACATAAGTGTATGGTGATGCGAGGCATTTCGTAAGGCCATATCTAGAAACAAACTGTCCCACTAGGGCATGATTTGTATCTAAATAGGATGTCCCATGGAAAAATAATATATATTACCAAAATAACCCTTCAGAAAAGAAATTGATTGTCTCCAATCATGGCATCTATCTTGACATTGAGAACATCATCAAAATGGATAGTGAGAGTAAGATAAACTTTGATGAATTTAATGCTCAAGATACAAAAGAGCTGGTATAAGAACAAGTTCCACATGTACCTACGGAAGAGGTTGTAGAAACACTAGTACTGCGTAAGAGCTCATGAGAGGTAGGAAATACAGATTCGATTTTGTTTCCTAATCACCGATGACTACAGAGAATTATTGTTGGAAAATGATGAATCTATTTTTTGCATAGAATAAGTAGTGATCTTAGATGCCACATGATGCTTAAAAGTAATGAAATATGATATGGAACCCATGTATTAGAACTGTGTCTATGTTTGGGTCGATGATCCAATTTAGGTAATTATTTTTGGATGAAAATGTGTATTCAATAGAAAGACGGACATTGAAAGTCAAGTTAGAACCTATTAAGCAAGATAAGTATCTAAATTATTCTGAAATCATCAAGTAATTAACTATGATTAAACATTCTCACCAATTTCTATGTTTAAATCAATTAAAATCATACTCGCAATAACAGATTTCCTTGACTACGAGATTTGGAAAATGGATGTCAAAATAGCATTCCATAACGGGATCCTTCAGGATGTTGTCCATATGGTACAAATAGAAGGTTTTGTGACACTAGGTGAAAGAAAACATGTTTTCAAGTTTCATAAATCCCTTTACGGATTAATGCAAGCATCACAGTCATGGAAAATTCTATTTGATGAATCCATAAAGGAATTCCATTTCATTAAGAATGATTTTGAGAAATGTGTTTAAAAATAGTTTAATGTTAATGAATTTTTTATACTATTTGTATTTTTTGACAATATATTACTTATTCTAAATGATGTAACAGTGATACAGTTAGTTAAGGTCTGGATGAACACATGTTTCTCCATAGGGGACTTAGGGGAAGAAACCTAAATTCTAGGGATCAAGATCATTTGTGATGGATCCAAGAGGTTTCTTGGATGATGTTAAGATACGTATATTGACAAGATACTAAAGAGATTTTAATGGACAAGTAAAAGTGGGTATTGGTTCCAGTGTCACATGGCCTAAAACTTTCTATGAAAATTTATTCTCAGACACAACAGGAGAAAGAATGGATGTGTAAGATCCCATACACTTTGGCTATAGGATACATCATGTATGGCATGTTATGATCCAAACTCGATGATTCCTTTATGTTAAGAGTGATAATAATATATCTAACAGATCCAGGAGAATAGCATTGGAGTGTTGTTAATAATATCCTTAAGTATCTGAGAATAAAAAAGGAAGTGTTCCGGGTGTATGGAGGAGACAAAGAGTTTTTCATCATCGGGTACGCTGATATTGGTTTTCAGGCATATCTGAATGATCTGATTCCACATTGAAGATATGTTTTCTTTCTCAACAGAGGATCTATGTGATGGAAGATTTCAAATCAGCTAGTTGTTGCTGATTCTACAGTGGATTCTGAATATATAGTAGATTCTGATGCATCCAAGGAAGCCATCTGGATTCAATACATTGTCTCGGATCTAGATGTTGTTCATTGTTGTAGAGACTCTATCACATTGTATTGTGATAATATTGGATGGTGACTCTTACAAAAGAACCAATGTCACATCAATGGACAAAGAACATTTTCTAGAAGTATCACCTCTTGAGGGATTTCTATGAAATAGGTGAAAATGTAGTGAGAAGAGTGTCCATGAAAGAGAACACAACAAACCCCATTACAAAAGACCTATTTCAGTAGAAGAATGAATATCATTTGAGATCTTATGGGTTAAAGAATGTTAGTCATTGGATCTTTTCTAAGATGGAGTCTGTTGAAGTTGGTGGCCAAGAACCAACTAATTTGGACTTTATTCACTAATAAAAACCTTATCCCATATTGATTGTTCATATACGTGAAAATTTATGTTATAATGTCTTATGGTAAGCTATTGTACCAAAGTATCAAGGAAGATACATGCTATAATGAGAACCTAGAAGTTCCATAAAAAAAATTCATGAATATATGGTATATGGCCAGATGATGTTATTTGAGGGACACAAATAATATATTCCATTAGTGGTGAGGACAAATAAAACAATGAGGCACCATATCATGGTGTGTGACCTTATTAATATATTGGAGGATACTATGAGAACGAGACCCGCTAGTAAGAAATACACATTAACTAGTGACATTGGATGTTTATATCAGCGGGCGTGGGTATTGGTCCTTAAAATTTAATAATATTAATTACTAGGTATTAAAAAGTTCACATTTAGAGGGATTGAAGAAAAATATGAAGGAACACTATTAATAATGAGGTGGTATTTTTTGGTTGTGTCAGAAGTAATATACATTAATATATAATGTGAGACAGTATAGTTCCCTTCAGTTCTATAAAGAAATTTGATATTTTAGGCCCTTTGATTTAACTGATATTCCATTAATAAATCCACATCCATGGTCAGGATTTGGTGAGTTCAATTCCCGAAATTCTAAGAAAAAATAATCGAGCACATGGGTTGATGACACTAACATGCCTCCCACATGATTCTATATATCTTGAAAAGGGGATTACATTACCTAATAAGTGTTCTTAGGAGATGAAACGTCATTGCAGTGTTAAATTCTTTCTCTATGGGTGACTTGGCATGTGTTTAGATGCTAACCTTGGAATTTAGGTAGGCTCTGCCTATTTCCACTGAGAAAGTGGCTTTGAGAGTAACCCAATATGTGTGTCCTTATATCTTAGTTAAATATTTATTTAACATGTTGAATAAAGATTATTCCAACTTTTGGTTTAATAATTATTCATGAATTCATATTCGCATTAATTCTGACAGTATTTTTTCGAGAGAATATATTATGGGTGAAATAAAATATTTTTCTCATGTAATGTAGTTAAATTTAATTGAGAACTAAATATTCATTATTCCAGTATTAACGAATATGGTGGAGGAAATAATGAAAATAGAAAAACAAAATTACACATTGTCTATATTAATATACACACTGTGTAGTTTTTAATGGAGATTTATGAGAAATAATATTATTTATTTAATTAAATAATATTATAGGAAATTTTCTGAGATCATGTCATGTTATAATAATATTCAACTGTTATTATTTGACATTGTTTTATACTATGAATTAAATGGAATGAATAAATGATTTTGGGTTATTAATACATTTTATTATTCTAAAAAATAAAATCAAAATTACATTATTCATAATAAATATAGAAATTCATAGTGTTTGTCAAAATGAATCAATAGAAAGATCACAAGACCATAGAGAATTCCTTTCCTCCAGGAACTCTTTCATGTTACGAGACAAATCATTCTCCACAAAATCAAGGAGAATGTTTTGGAAGCGACTATAAAGGTGATCGAAGGCAGACATCACAGGCGAAGGATCTTCAGCGCTATCACTCGAAGATCCCATTGTTGATGTCCATAGATATGTGGATTATGTGTGGATCACTAAAAAGGGAAGCATACACATTTATTTAATGATTCAGTGATAAATCACATCAGATAGTGACCAGAAATATCAACAGAGAGAGAATTCCATCAAGGTAATTCTGGTCTTTTAATTAAATAATTTATAGCCAACATATGATGATCCTATATATGGTTCGAGGACTCCCCTATTTTATTTTGTTCTTATTTACTTCTTGATGATACAGTATTTTATCATCTTGACAGACCTTGAATAGGTCTTTGTTAGCAGAAAAATTAATGTCGGGTACACCCATCCACATGCTTCTGCTGCACCCAGAACCTACACAACTAACTATTTAACAGTACCTTACCCCATATCCATCAAATAATATAACATTCTACTAAAATAAATCATTTATAGTAAAGACCTAATATAAATTTTCTATAAAAATGATGGAATTATCTAACTATATCATCCTACAATGGAGATCTATCAAGTATTGATTCAACCCAAAAATCAACTCACAGTTTATGCATACAACATAATGACAAATCCTCCTTCAAATGGTGTAGTCAATTCCAAGGGAAATGTTAGTCTCACCACCTCAATTAGAAGATCCAATACTAAGGTGAGATTAATAAATGAGTGTATTTATCAAGAATCCAACAATCTATACACCTGGGTGGAAAATTTATATATGGAACCTCAAATTTTAGTTGGCTCACTAGGAACTAATAATTCTATCACATTCATTTGAAAAAGGTCATACTCCAAAATCTAATTGAACATAATTTCATAAATCTCTAATGTAATGGTTAAAATTGAGTCCCATATAAATACGGGTATCATGGGGATATCCCCAGTCTTCGTCATCTCTTCTTATTTGAAAAAATCATAGAGAGCATTTCTTCTACAACTAACTCTAAGGACAATAATATAATGGCTAAAAATGAAGTGGGTCACTAGATCTATGATAAATATATAAAAATTTTAGACATTCATGATTTCAATAGAAAAAACCATTAAAATAAAGTAAAACATTAATGACCTTAAACCATGTCTCCATGAGTTGGTGGTTAGTTAATTACATTAGTTCTATACAATAAAATTTTCATGAACCTAAAACATGTATCCCAATGATATTTGTTACATAATTACATCTATTATAGAAAAAAGTGAATTCATCCAAAGACATTAATTAGTTTAGTAGACTAATAAAAAAATACCAAATATAAACTCATGTTACATTTCATAACATAAATTAAAAAAGTATTATTTTATTTTATAACTCCATTATTACTTTTAGTATATTACGATATATTTTTCATAATAAACTACTTTGAATCCCATGGAATGGAATCATATGAAATTGGTGATATCTAATGTAGAGAATGGATATGAGTAAAATGGGATCCCTCATAAAAAAATAAGGAATAATAGATTTGAAAAATAAAATAAATGAACAAATACTATATAATCAATTTCTTGGACATGATGAATAATATGCATTGAATAAATGATTATAAAATAATACAATATGAATAACCACTAGTTCTTCAAATAAATCCAATGCTATTAGAACTAGTTTAATAATCACATAAAAATCAATAAATAATCTCAAAATTGATGAATTCATAATTCCAAACATCATAACTATATCATTGAGTCCTCATTCTAATATATAATACATAAATCGGTAAGGCCTCAACCAAATATCCATGCTTGTTTATCTCATGATTCCTACCAAGGAATTGTGGTTATATAGTAGGCCAAACCCTTCACTTATTAATTATAATGAATTACACATCTAAAATGGATGAACTATAATCAATGTAAACATTAATTTTGAAAAAAAACCATAATAAATATTATTAATCACTAAAATAAATAATCATAATCTACATAATTGTTTTATTAGAAATCAAGCATAGAAGAGTTAATACATTCCCCAATCAATAAGCACAATCCTAAAAAATCCAATGTACTATAATGATTAGTATCAAAATAATATATCATAGTAAAAACGATAATGAAACATCCGGAGAAATAAAAAGGACGGTATATTTACAGTATATTCCCAATGTAACATAAGATAAAATGATGTTTATTGTCATTGATAAATTAAAGAACAATTAAAACATTATTGAGGAAAATAACCCTCTAAATTTTAAAAGCAATTAAAAAAATACGTATTTCTAGAATATTAGGAAATAAATTTTCTTTGAAAATAACATTCTAAACATTCTATGGAATTTTAAAAAAATTGAGTCATCATGACATTTGGTAATTTTTTACATGCAATATATGTTAAAAAATACTCTTTTCATTCTGTGTACATTGATCATTGTTCCATAATATCTAAATTTTTCCCATTATATATATATATATATTTAAATATATCATATTTATTAATTATATAATTATTTATAATATTCTACAGAATCAAGATGTTAAAAAATGAGTTGCACTGCCCATAGAGACGATATGTCATTCGTATACTTGGATAATGTTTTCATTTTTTTCGGTTGGAATGAATGAGTGGTACGTAATAACATGCCATTAAAACACATTATTAAATCATATATATCATTCAAATTCATAAAATCATTCCTTATTACCATCAATTTAAATATAAAATATAACATAAATTCATAGAGCATCATGGATGCAGTTGTCTCCCAATATGAATGAGCGAAAATATTATTTTCTAAAATATTGTAATGTAATACTATCGACGTAATATTATAATTAATGATGTTTATTTAATTACTAAATTAAATATATATAAATTAAATTCATTGTTATATCCAACTGTTAGAGGTGTTAATGTAAAAAAAATTTCATCAGCTTTTAAGGTAGTAGTCTTCCGTACACACGATTTATGGTTTCATTTTACATTTGATGGAATTTGGTATAAATATAGGATTTTCCATTATAACAATAACATAGTTGAATATTTTTTTATACTTGAGTTATTATTTTGTCATAGTTTATACTTATTTAATGGATCTATGGAATGAAATAAAATGAAAACACATTGTTAAGAACTCAAACTCTTATTCAGACCACCTATTTAGGATTATACCTAAATCCTTCATAAATTGTGTTACTAACAAAAAAGGATTCAAGACTATTGTTAGGTATGTGAGTAATGTATTTTGGCATAGATTTTTCAAACCAAATGGTTTTTCCTGTGTGAATGGGAGTAGATAGGATGTTCCCTTTTATAGGAATGGGGAATGGCACACATGTAATTTTTCAAAACTATACATTTTCCCATTTTTATTGCATGACAAAATGATCCAGAATGGATAATTATAAAAAATTATATTAGAAAAGGTTTTAATGTGGACATAAAATATGAATTATTCATGTTTTTATGTAATTTTACCTTATTTTTCAGAGTTTAACTAATAATAAACATGTTTTAACCATACCGATGATAAATAATTTTTTCAGTTATTTAATACTCATTATGAAAAAATTAAAATTAAAATAATATATAATATCAATAATTCTTAATTCAAATATGTAATATATTTTAAAAAAATCAATTCATAAAATATGTAGAAATTAATTTATTGTTAAACCCATAGAAATAATGACAAAATGATTTTCAAAAATACAATCCAAGGGCTAAAACATATTTTATAAAAATTTTAATATTCAATTGATTAAAATGAAATTAATTGGATTAATAATAATAAAATTTTACTAATAATAATTTTAATCTATTTTTAAACAAAATAGTAATTGATAAATTATTTAAATGAAAAGGATGGATTCAATAAAAATAAGTATTTTTTTACTTTTCATTGATAATTTATTCATTTGAAAAAAATATAAAAGACTAATCTAATAAAATATTTAAATTATTATTTAAAAGTTATAGTTAAGTTTTGAAAATATATTTTCATAAAATTTATAAAATTAATTTTATTTAAATCATTGAAAACACTATAAAAACGCTTTTATAAAAATAAAATTTTTAATCATAAAACATGGTTAATTATTATTTAATTCTTAGATAAAATATTACTTGAATGATAAATTTTTTAATGAATATATAAATTATAAATTTCATCAAAATAATCCAAAAATTTTTCTAATTGAATTTATCAAATAAAAACACTCTGTAAACATAAAAACAATTTTTTAGGAATATAATTTTTTTGATTTCAAATTATTTTTATTTTTATATATAATCGATTATTATTAATAAATATATTTTCTATATAAGTAAAAAATAAATCTCTAATAATTTAGTTAGTCTGATTCATAACCATATTTTTACATAATATTTTATAAGGGTCATATTTAAATAATATATTTCAAAGGACGTTTAATCTCGATGTTGTGTGTCTTATATTCTATCAAACATAACGATTTAATTTTAAAATCTTGGGGTGTTAAATTATCCCCACCATAAAGAAGTGTATTCTTTAATATTTGATCTTATGCTTGAAAAATAATGTTTTGATATTTTGAAATACATTTGTTGAAAACCTACTTCATAGAAAATGTTAATAAAACGTCTTCCTAATAGGATTGGAAGAAAAGTACAATGGTCACCTAGAATAGAACCTAAAAATTTTTCTATGTAGGAAAAATTAATGGGATGTTAAAATATAGACATGGAATAAAATAATATATTATTTTGGAAAGTGATAGAGATAATTGGACATAATAAATTGAATGATCAAGATAATGTTAATGACCAGAAAGCTATAAATTAGTATTGGTTTAAAAATACAATTGATTCATAATAAATAAAGTTAAATTCATAATAATATAATTTTAATATTCATCTAAAAAATTAGGGGATTGTTTTTAAATCAATATATTGAAATAAATACTTATTTGATATATTTTTATTTCATAATAACAATTTCATCCTTTGGTTATTCATTGATAGACCACCACATCATGTCTTACTCTCAAATATGAACATCCAAGATGAATTTATTTATTCCAAAATGACCAAAATTAATGTTCCATGTATCATATAATCCACATAATAATAAATAGTTATTTTGATAGAATATTATAAAACCAAAATTTTTATCAAAATTTTACACTATATAAAATATGAATAAACCATAATATGAATTAATAATATATTAATATAAATAAGTCAATTACAAAAAATAGTAATGAAATATATAATTCCATAATTAAATATCTTTAAAACCCAATTAATGTCAAAAAGCTCTACACTAAATAAAATTTTATCAAAAAATTCAATCTCATACTCTTTTTTACACCTCCAAATATGTAATAAAATTTTTAAAAAATAATAAATTATGTTAAAGCTAATGGTTTTATATACCACAACCAAAATAAATCTCCAAAAATATAATTAATCACACAAAATTTAAAAATATTTCATCATATATTATGTTTCCTGAAATCCATCTATTTTTTCGTTATGAATTTTGAGTAAAAAATAAAATATTAACTAGTGCATCACAAGTGACCATGGTAGGTGTTGAACCCTTGTGTCTCTTTAGTTGTTGTTTTAAGCCGTGTAACCATTACAAATATGAATAGTTGTGACTCGAAATTTGGTTGTTAAAATTTATAACAACATATTAAACTTATTCCTACATCATTACCAAACAAATTATGATCATCATAAATAATAATGATAACAATTATATCGATGTTTTACAAAAAAGACATTATTTATAGCTTGTTATTCCCAAAAAATTGGACAATCTAAATTGACAATTGATAATTTATAAATAATGATCTTATTTACAAAAAATGTAATGAAAAAATATACACTTATGTCCATAAAATGTAATGGAATTATTCCCTAAATATCTTTTGGAGTAATAAAATTACTAATCCCAATAGATATATTATCAAAAATGTATCCCAAAATATGCATAATCTACTTGGAATTCCATCACTTATAACATAAAAGAGGTTTCTAATAATTTGAAATTATTATCCATAATAAACATATAAACCAATAATTAATCCATAAATTTTATTTTAATATTAGATAATGACACATACTCCTTGAAAAAATAACTCAATCATTATATGTTTTATTTTTCTTATAACCCATATATATTTAATAAAAATACTTATAAGACATAAACATTTAATACTGATACATAAACACAAGAAACAATTTACTTTAATTATTGATTTAAAATAAGTCCTTCCTTGGTATAAGAGTAAATACTTAGAATAGATAATTGACATGTATAATGCCCAAATAACCCATATTTAAGTTAAAATACAATAAATAAACCATAGGATGAAATTTATATCATACCATTATATTCATCATTTTTTCTTGGAAATTAATTTCTTTATTGCCTTATTTCCCACATATAAATTTTTTTTCTATTCATTAGAGACAATGTTCTAGGTGAATATTTCCCCATTTCCGACCAGAATGAAATTGATCCTTCTTTCCTCTATAGTATACACCAATAATGAAATCAATTAACCCCATTATTCATATAATTATAGAGTTTTAGTGTTCTGAGTGGTTTATATTGTTAATCATATATCGTGATAATTAATAAGTAATAATTAAACCCTCTTTTACCTTATTCATCAACTCATTTGGTTTCTCATAATCGCCAAAATTTCCATCATATTCAATGTTAACAATTTCCTATAATGTAGTATCCATTGAATATGACCAAAAAGCACAGTGTGGGGAATAATAATCATAGTAGAGAACCATATAATCATTTATAAGGTGTATAAATTATGACACCATCTTATTTTTATAATACAATATAGGTTTGACATATTTCATTAATTTTTATAATCTATTGAAATAATTCATGATCGTTTATGATAAAAATATGAATTAACCTAAGAATATAACCCAAGAGTTTCAAAATAGGGTTGTATAATGGTTTGTTTTTGGGATAGGGGACGATCAATTCAATGCTCAATTCAGCGTTTTTGGAATAATTACCTCTAGGTAAAACTGTTTCAGAGACACATCCACATTGAGCATCCATAAAAGGATATATTTCAATTAAATAAAAATTAATCTCTACCTATAAATTTTTTTGATGATATCATATAATTATAATTATATTTCATTCATATGGTAATTTTCTGTAATTAAATTTTTCCATAATCTATTTTACAAGGATTATATCAATCTTCCTCTGATAAAAACTATAATGTATCTAACACTAGTAACCTATAGTCGGTGGATATAATATTACAATGGTGCAAGATAATATTAATTTTATCCCGAATGTATTAATAGATTTGTAGTATCAGAATACTAGATAAATATTTGGAAGTCACATTACAATTGAAAATTTAATAATTTTTTTTGAATAAAATTAATCCCTTTATAATATACAAAAATATAAATGATAAAAAATTTCCTATAATCTTGGGAAATATAATCATAAGAAATTGGTGGCCTATAATTTTATGTATGTGGATGATTATAGAATATTCTATTATAAAATAATAAGGAATAATCAATTTCACAAGGTAAATAATTTATAGATACCATTTAATAAATTAACGAGTATATGAAGAAAAATATTGTATGAATAATTAATGAACAATTATTTCCATATAAATAATCTGGTGGGATTGAAACATATCCATGGACATTCTTTCAAATCAAATAATAACATGGACATCAATATGTTATCTCATAATTAAGGAATGCATAATTTTAAACATTATAACCATACCAACATTTCAGATTTCAATGAAATATTAAATTCATGGGCAAGGCCTTAAAAAAATACGAAAGATGTGATTTTTCATTAGGAATACTGATGCATCGAGGAGATATATTCGGTCTCTACTATTGCATACAATGCGCAATGCCTTCAAAATATGAAAGGTTCCAATTATAAATAATGTAAACATTTATTTTTATTTAAAATAATATTAAATTTTAATAATTTTATCTATAAAAAAATGAAATCAACATAAAAATTTGTATGGGAAAAGTATATAATGAAAATTAATACATTCCCCAATCAATAAAAATTATTATAAAACATCGAAAGTATAGATACCCAAGCTTAATAATCATGTATATTATATCATTTTAGATTAATATTCTACACATTACAAAAATTCATGCCTCAGGTCTGTAATAGTTTAGTGTCTTCGGAAACATGGAAACATAATCTAATATCTTGGTGATAGATCTTCAATATCACCCTGATCTTCCCCTTTAGTACACCTATATAAAACAGTTATTCATAACATGGGGAGGGGGAATAGAATAATGTTGTGAGAAAAGATGATCAGTAATGGCAAATAATGGATAAATGTAACCATACCCTGATCATAAGGGTATGTAAACATGATTCTATAATTTAGAGATCATACACTACATATCAAGGATCATATTCATGGGTCTTGGGATAAAGATAAATAATTTATATGAAATTAATCCAAATGGAATCAAGAGAATAATCCATGAGAGGATAACCAAGGAATAAGACATAGAATTTGTGGCATACACATATTAATAGAAAATATTATGTCATGTATACTAGCCAAGACATTCATAACATGTTAATCTTGGGATAATCACCAATGTACCAGTATTGGACATGGGTTAACAACCCTTATACCCTCTTATTTTCAGGATTGGGATATAGTCCACGTACCCTATTATTTTTGGGCTAGGCTACATCCTATATACCCTCTTATTTTATGATTTTCCTATATCCCATATACCCTCTTATTTTAATGCATTGGATACAAACCATATACCCTTTGACATCATATATAGTTTTTCATTACAAAAATTATTGGAGGTAGATATTAGTCACACCCATCATAAAATGAAATCATATATGAATATAACAGAAGATAACAAAAAATTCATCATATCATGAACCATAAAAATATATTACCTTCAAAAACATAAAATTATAACCCATGGATGACAAGGGTATTATATACATGGAATAATATTATGACATGTGGAAAAGATACTGGTTTCATAATCATTTTATCAAATAAAAACCCATTAAAATAATTGGTTTTCAGAAATATTCAACACATGTGGAGAAATGGGTGTTATAAATACCATTAAATCAAAAAATAAACCATTAAATAAAGAATATGAATCATATTTTTGTATCATGTACCTGATAAAGCTTAAATTATATCAAATGATTCCATCTTATAGGGATAATAATTCTAGAATATCATTTGGAAGAGTTCTTAAGGAATATAATATTTATTTTAAAATCATATATAATTTTCAAAATCATTTTTTTTGAAAAACAATTTTAAAAATAATGAAATATGCTAAAAAATAATTTATTTTTTGAGTAAAATATCAATTATTCATTGAAAATAAAATTTTTAAAACATTAAACCTTTTTAAAAACATATAATTTAAAAATTACATTGAAAAATTATTAATGTTTCATGAAATAATGTATAAATTTTTTCTGTGTAAATAAATTGAAAACATATAAAGAAATCATGAAGACATTGTAAAAACATGTTCTTTGTAAATGTCTTAGATTACTTATAAAGGAAGCCTGACATTATTTTAAAAAAAATTATTTAAAATATATTGAATCATTATGAAGTAATCATGAAAACATATTCAAGTCCATTTTTAAAAAAAAAATACATTTAATATTTATAAAGGAACCTTGAAGATATTTTGAAAACATTTTTCTTTGTAATTAATTTAAAATCATATAATGGAATACTGCAAAAAAATTTAATTCATTTTTTGTTGAAAATAATTTAATAATAATGAATGTAAAGAATATTAAGATATTTTTCTGCAAGTAGTAATCTTGTAAACTTGAGTATTATTCCTCAAACAAATGATGCTCATGATGGTGGATAATTGTGTACATGGAAAAAATCAGTTTTCACTATAAAATGATTAGAATGGTTCCTCAATCAGAAAATGATAATAAAATTATTTTAAAAATGATTTTTTAAAAGTACAAACATGGGTAAAAATTTCATTTAAATATCATTGGATAATAGTAAAAAATTATAACCATTTTTAGAAAAAAATTGTTTTGAAAGAACACAACTTTGTGACCGAAGATATAGATAAAGTCATATTTTCTTAAGAATTCATTCTAAACTATCTTATGAGACAAAGATTGGAAAATGATTCTGTTAATTTAAGATATCATGATAAAAATTGAATATAAAACCTCATGAGTTTTATTGAAATATGGATTATAATATATCATAAATGGTTGTATAATTCGAAACAATCCCGATAATGGATGAGATTGTAGCAATAAATTGGTACCATTTTGGTAACATAAAATAATAATTTTCAAGAATGAATACCATTACAAGATGATTGAAATAACATTAAAATTAGTATATTCATTATTTAACATGTCATTAAGAATTATACACACCTTGTAAAAGAATATAGTTTCATAACATATTATTTGTCTCAATGAAGGTAAATTGAGGCAAAATTACATTTAAAATTTTGTAACATTTCAAGTATAAAAACAGAAGAAATATATATATAATAAAAAGGATATATAAATATCCAAAAATGTAATGATTAGGATCCTAGAATAAATTTAGGGTTAGTATATACGCTAAAAAAATAAGTGAGTGTGGAATAGGTCATAAGTCTCATAGATTTAATGGTTGGACTACAAATCCCCTAAGTACATGAGTAACATTTGAATAATGATATACATGAAAGAATAAAATAAATTGAAGATTTAAATAATTTTAATTCATGATATAAAATTTTATAGAAAATTATGTTCTTCACATAAAATAATAAGTTGTGAATATATAATATATCTTACAGAAATAAAAGTTATACGGGAAAAGAAAAACCTTAAGTCATAACATTCTTTATCCACATTCAATAAACCAATAAAATAAATATTAGTTTATTAAAAATATCTCATATAGGTATATTTTAAAATATCGTACCATATAATATTTTATTATGACCTTATATTATGCTTTAATTGAAGATTCCATGTTTAGTTTATGTTTTTTGTAAAAACTGCTTTGTTTTTCACACATGATTCGACTTGTTATTCTTTGTCCACTTACTTATATCAAAATTTACTTATTTATAAAATGTAAAAAATGGTAAAAATATAATATATATTCAGTATATATGTTTTTATAAATATATAAAAAATATATAAATATGAAATGAAATACATCATTCCATGAGATGGTAGGCCTTATGTACACATGAATGTTGTTTTGATTTTCTTGTCATATTTTTAATGAAAGAAAGATAAATGTTATATATATATAATCTCATTCCAGGGTAATTAAAATTAAAAATATATATATATATATGTATATATATATATATATTATATTCATTCATTTAACCCATCCATAATAAAATCCATGTACTGTGTGGATGCATCACATCTTTTAGAGGAGGCAGAAGTCAACATGTCTACAAATGAATTTATCGTATTCCCAAAAAATGAAAATAAAAAATAATGTATTATATAATAATTAATGAATAATATATAACTATTATATGTCATATATTTCATATAAAAATATAAATTACATCATTATTTTTAACATTGAAATGTGAAAATAGAAAAATCAAAGACATTGATTTGTGAGGTGGCAGTCCACCATACACAGAAACTATGATTTAGTATCCAATTCGATGGAATTGTGTCTGATTGTAGGTGAAATACATATCATAAGAAATTATCATAATAATTATTGTACTTTTTTATTATCTAATCACAAAAAAAAAGAATAATTTAAAAGTTGTATAAAGAAAAAAACAAAGGCTCTTGTGGAAGGATGTGACATATTTTTGGGTATGTCCTTTTGGTTTTCACAAATGGAATTACATGATAGTATTTTTACACAATTTTAGGTCTAAATGATGTTGTTAGGTGAATATTTACAATTTTTTGAGAAAAATTTCTTGATTATTGTAAATAAGTCTAGGGGTGGTTGAGTTCCATTTTTATAGCAGAGGAGGAGTGACAGATGTGTAAATATAAAAATGTATATACTGTTGAGAGCTCTCATATACAACATGTGCCTCCAATAATTAACCATTTTGGATTCAATAGTGGGAATGACTGAAATATTTCCATTAAAGGGCTTCTAGGATTTTGTATGGGTTATTTGGCCCTATAATTTTTCATTTAACAACTAATTAATCTTACTTTAACCTTAATTAGTGTAATTAATTTTAATTACATTCACAACTATTTTTGTCAGAATCTATGTTTACGTTATTATATATTATAAAGTATGATTATGAAAAATATAGAACCCATTTTGGAAAATTGTAATCATAAAAGTGGGAGAAATTAATGTTTAATTAATCTTGTAGATGGGAGGAGAAGTCATGTTTTTCAATTGAAAATGATTAAAAGATGGAAATTTTTTTATCAGTTGCCATTGAGAGACTAGTTCAAATAAAATAAATTGAATATTTTTTATTTTAAAAATATCTAATTATAATTTAGAACCTAACTAAAATATTATTTAACTATATAAATTAATTTGATGAAAATATCATTTAATTTGAATTCTGTGTTTTTATATATTATTCCAAAAAATAAAACTTGTTCGAAAACTACAAAAAACTCACCCAATGTAAATTATGTTATTAAAATTTAATAATTTTTTTATTTTTTCAACAGAAAAATATAATAGATTTTAATATTATATTTAAAAAAAATTCTCCATTAAAAGGTGATAAAATTACCTTTTATAAAAATGCATCTTTATATTCCAAAAATTCAATTTATTCTTATTTTATTCCTATAAAAACTAATGGATGACTGTAAAAAATTATTTAACAAATAAAATATAAATTTTATTTAATTCATTCATTAATAGTTATTTTTTTCATTTATTGTGATAAAATGGTGTATGTCTGTAGAAAAATAGCTTTCCTAGAAAAATAATTTCTTTATTTTCAAATCATTCTTACTTTCATTTATATATAATTTATAATTAAAGTATTCATTTAACATATATTTTCAAATAATATTTTCTTTATTTAGATATTTTTATTAATAACTTCTATTTTAATTGAAATGTTTTAACTATAATAGTATTTTGATAAAAATATTAATATTATATTATAGTTTGATTAAAACCAGTCTAACTTGTAATATAAGATATCAAAGGAACATAAAATTGTATGTAACACATTCCAAACATAGTATTTCATGTTCCATGAGAAGATTTAACCATTTATATAATGCATGATTAACTTGGTGTTGCGTGAAATGCGAGAAAATCATAGGGCCTTCATATGGCACTTGTTATATTCAGTGTTCTATGAAATGAAAAATATCAAAAATATTAAATTAAATCAAAAAATATATTACAACAAAGCATTGGGGTTTATATTTTACCCCCATTAAAATTAATTTCTCACTTGAAATTCCTCAGTGTTATTAAAGGGTTAATTCCTTATAGTTCCTTTTATAGATACCCACATCTAAAAAATGAATAAAAATATCTTTTAAAGAAGAATGTTGAACCATAATGGTTACCCAAAGTAACTCATAACTTGGTTTCCACGTATGTGAAAATAGGTTGTGAGTGAATATTGTACATAAAATAAAACATTAAATAACTATATAGAGTGGTAAATATCATTTATAATCTGTAAGTGAATGAAAATGGAATGTTATTGACAATAAAATTGTAAATCATTGATGATTTATAAGACGATTGGTTCAATATAATTGAATGTATGAGCATAAATTTTTTTCAATGCCCTTTTCATAGAGTTGAGTAATTAATTTTCTATCTAAGTATATAAGGTAATAAACATACTTGATTTTATTTATTTTCATTTGCATAATATCACCCATAGGTTGTGCATTTTTCTATTTCCACTTCATCTCTTAATACAAGAAATTAAGGTAAATTTGTCATTCGTAATTTATTAGTGAAACATGAGATCGTTAAAAATGATAGTTCATTCCATATATCATTATCAAAACAAAAATGTTAGCACAATTTATCCAATTTTCCTAATTCCTCATTTGGAGAGATAATAATTTAATCTCTAAAACCAGAAACTAAGTATAATGTAAACCATTCTGTAAATGGTTATCTTTATAACCCACACAAAAGTTGAAAGTCAAATTTTTTTAAATAAGGTCACTAAATTTCTAAAAAATATATTTTCATTGATCCCTACTATATAATAATCTATCTCTTAATTTTCACATGTAAAACGTGTGAATCCATTCATAATGTTTTCTCTTGAAACATGGTAATAAATTCCATTAACATAAATCATTTTTTAGAACATGCATGTTTCATTATTTCAATGTTTATTGGATGTATTCCCTAGATCCAAAAATTATTGAAACTCATTCCAAGATATCATAAACCACATTTCCAACAAATCCTTAATTAGTTCAAATTAAATCTGTTCCATCCAATTTACTTATTCATATACAATATATCTGTATCCAAATATCCCTATCTCAACATGAATAACAATATAAGGGTTTACTTTCCATTAAATATTTGTTTCCCAAGAATATCAAATTTCAATTAAATAGTTTTTCCAAGTATTCAGCGCCATGAAATATATCATTTCCTACTATTAATGGATATTTTTTTTCTGAAAATACTTATATATGTCATAATTTTTATAACATAATCATTGAATTCAAATGCATATACACATCAATCATAAATATTGATTCTTTAACCATTACTAATTCTCCATCATCTTATTTCTTAATACCCATTTTCAAGAATATGAAATATAAATCATGACTTAAGGTTCCTAAACATCTATTTAATCATGAATCTTATATTTAATGTAAAAGAAATACTATTATATCATCGCATAGAATTCACATTTTGTTTATATTCTTTTTATACTTAGTAGTATAACCAATACTCGTACCATCTTCCTGATTATATTCATAATATTTACACATAGGTCATCAATTTTTATAATTCAAATACATTTCAAATCTAAAAAAATTAATATCATTCTAGTTCCTTCTAGTTCCTGGTATTAACTAATACAATAAAGTGTAGTTTGTGTAACATCACATCCTGAACTACACGGTACATGTCAAAATGCCACATGTCATCAAGCACGCCTCCCCAATCGAAATAGGTTATAAACAATCATCAAGGGTCTCGAGTGGAACCTTGGATAGTGTAAACCTTTGGTATCATATTATAGGATCAATAATAAAAAATAAACAACATAATAAATAATTAGATAATACATTCAGAAATTAATGATGGCATATAGTTCATACAATAAAAAAGATCCCAAGGATTTAAACAGAAACGAATTTAATATGTAGTAGACAAATAATATTAACCATGGTCCTCTTTAGTCCATCGCAGTCCACTTCTGGATCCACACACTACTTCACTTCCATCCACTATAGGGAACATTCCCTTTAGTAGATCCCTAATGAAATATACAATCGCATCGAAATGACCAAGTGGGGTATGAGTACAAGAATTAGTAGGACATCACCAATATATACTAAACCTGATTTTCTTACGTGTAAAAGTGTATTCCATAATGAAATAAATGCCTTAAAAGAATAATAACAGAAAACTACAAACATAATGGTTATAAACTCACCAGTCTTCCACCAACCCTTGGTTGTACCTACTTCGACTCCATGCAAAAAATATATTGTATATTGATAAATATACAAAAATAACTATATGGTTGTTAGCAAGTCACTAATAATCCTCAATGAATCAAGTAAAAAAATCTACCTAGAATCTACATAGAATCATGTAATACTTATAATCCCAAGGCATCAAGTAACACTCAGAATACATATTGTATAAAGTGTTGGTCATCTACTCAGAATTTACGAGGCATCATATAAATTCTAGGTTACAAGGTTATCATCATGTTTTGTCATCTTCGCAGCACATCAAGTGCTCACCCCACATGGAGTATGCATACCATGATGACCACATATATAGTATAAAAATACCAATCCTATAAAAAAATATAAAAGTCAAATCATGTTAAAAACCACATCACACATCATGAGGAACATAAAAGTATTATATTCATGAAAATTTGAATCAAAACTCATCATGGAATCAAGCTTTCACATCAATATCATAGAAACACATCATAATATTATATGAGGTACACCCACACCCACATGAGATCACAACTCAAGAACAATATCAATTATGTCCACACATAAATAAAGCATAGTAACACGTGAAAACCAGATCCCAAAGAGATAAATAACTTCTTACCTTAAAGGTTTCTGATTTAATAAAGGCAGGGGTAAACTAGTCAATAACACCTCTTCATAGATTTATTATAGACTGCTTGAACATGAAGTTCAACCATGTTTTCTAGAACCTGAAACATCAATTTTTTTAGCAAGAGAAAAAAAAATCACATGTTTTGATAATTTATCTCTTCTAGATAATTTCCAAATTGTCATAAAAATTTCACATGCAATGATATTTTTATATCTATTAAATAATTTCAAATTTATAATTTTCGTAGACACTTCTAGTCGTAATAATATCTTCATTAATAATTATCTATTGATAATTTTGTAGATGTAACAATTTTTTTAAATATATCCTTTGATATTTAGGGAATTATATTTTAATAATTTTTATAATTTTCCTTTAAAAACAAATGTAAATATCCTAAGTTAGTCAAAAAATATGTCTACTTGCTAATCATTATATAATAATCCATTAAAAAGTTGAATAATATTTTCTTAATAATCTCATGAAATTATTCATTTATAATTAATTGTACTTGCATTTGGATATTTTTTTATAACTCATTATTTGGTAAACTCATAAAAATTATCTTTTCATAATTTAAAAAAAATCCAAAAAAAATTAAGTAAAAAATTCATTTAAAAAACATGAAACATTCTTTGATAATATATCACAATTATATTTTCATAATTTTTTTTATTTTATACTTTAATGAACTGAAAAAAAATTATTCTTGATTATTAATTAACCATCATTCGATAATTTTCATAATTAACGTTTTATAATTGGTTTCATAATTAAGAAAAATTAGTTTTCATTTATTTATTTATTTAAAACCCCCAATTGTTTCCCTAATGTTTATGAAATAATAATAAAATGGATAAAATAAATAAATTAATGAAAAATAAATATAAAACTAACCTTGTGTGTAGTGCCTAATTAAAGAGTATATGAGTGACCCACTTGTTAGACTTTCAACAAAGGGACTACTTGATATTCGATGGATCATGTCCCATAGAGTCTAGTTCTTAGCCTGATTAGATGAGATCAACATAAAAGAAGAGTGAATCGTTAGAGTATTTGAAGAAGAATAAAAAATGATTGTCCCATATCGTTATATTCAAACCCCATAAATTAATTCATATTTTTTAATTTAAAATTTTAACGGAGTGATTAATACCATCAATTTAAGGTGTTGTAATTTTAAAAGACTAAAATGGTTAATTTAACTTGATTTTGGGATCATGGGGGTGTGGTTGTGGAGTTATCGGATGGTTGGGATGAAGATGAATAGTAACATCTAATTTTTTTAGTGAAAATTATAATTAAATTAATTATTTTCTATAATTATTAAATAACATAAAACTTATGATCTACATAACCAAATGATTTTTGATCATGAATGCTATGCCCTGACTAGATTAAGCCCTCATTTCACAACTAAACATGGTCTCATATTTTTCATATGATTCTCCATTTGAGTGATGTTAATTTTTTTTTAAAATTGAAATAAATAAATAATTAATTAATTAAATATAAAAATCTATTTTTATATAGCAAGAAAGCTAAATGTCTGAATCGTAAATTTTCTTTTACCATATCTAAGGTAAAATCTACATAGTCGATCTAGCAATGATCTTGGATCATTGTAGTGATGAATTGTTTTGGAGTTATTAAATTAAATTTTAAAAAATTATAATAAATGTTAACAAATAAAATATTTTATCTTGTGAGACAACCAAACATCTGATGCTTGCAAATGTTAAACACAACAGGGGTGAACATTGTGTACCAAACATAATGATCATCTCATATTTCTCATATGATACCCTATTGTGTATTTATTTAATTATTTTGAAAAACAATTGCTTTCTAAATATAATATATTTAATAATTTTAGTCCAACTTCAATGATTATTTTTGGATCTCTAACTCTTGCATCAACAAAAAACCCAAATCCAAAAAATATTCGATTGAACATAATAATGTGTCAACTAGTATTTTACCCTTGCAAAAAACCATTAACACATTTATTAAGTTATTTTCACTAATAAATTATTTTTTCGCAAATAGCACTTATAATTTATCAAAAGGGGTTTTATTTTATATGAGAAATTCATGCTATTATAATTAACCTACTCTAAGGAATTCTCATCCGTTAGAATAATATTTAGTTGTCTTTCTCGAAAAACTCAACCACTAAGCTTGAACATTAGACTCATGTTCCTACATTTCTCCCAGGATTCATCTATGCTTCCACCAAATATGGACAAGTGGTACCCCCTTTCCTTATAATAGATTATCTATTTGATCTATGATCTGCACTAAATACTCTACATAAGATACATTTTTCTCCATCTCGTCATCTTCACAATCAATAACATGCACAATGATGGTTATGTAACTCTGAAGCTATGATGCATGGAACACATCATTCATATATTGATAGAGTGAAGGGACGTATGGATGATACACCATTTCCCCTATCCCCTCAATGAAAAAAAGTGTCCAAAAACCTATGGTTCAATAATTCCCTACTTCCACAAAAGTATGTGACACAACCGAGGAGTCACCCTCAAGAAAACCTAACCTCTCACTGAAAAATACAAGGGAATACTCTGTAAGTCTACATATGATATCTTTATGCTCTTAGTAATGTTCAATCTCTTTAGTATTACCTACACTCTCTTAGAGGTCTTTTGAACCACACTAGGGAAATACTGATGCCTCCCCCACCTTATACCAACAGCATGGTAATGACATGGCCTCCCTTTAAGAGCCTCATTTGGTGCTATCTGAATTGAAGAATGATAGCTATTATTATATGTAAACTAAATTAAAGATATTTGATAATAACATACCCATACAAGGCCTATTACATAAAATCAATGACTATCCTACAATGTATATATGGTCCATATACATTGTCGATTGGTCTGAGAATGGTACGATGTGCTAAATCTCACCTGAGTCCCTAGGATTTTTTTTGTAATCCCTACCAACAACGCAGTGTAAAACTTCCATCTCTAATGAAATAAATAATCAAAGGGACTCCATATACGAACGTGATATGTTATTCATATTTCATTCATATATCTTCCACAGATTGAGTCCATCAAATTAGTAAAAAGTGAGGATACTTCATTAATTGATCAAAACTCACCCAAAATGTGTAACAACTGCTCAAGGTCTTGGGTAAACCTTTTAAAAATTTCATCATCATGTCATAAATATTCCACATAGGTATCATGAGTGGTTCTAACAAACCACCAGGACACTCGTTATTAGCCTTGACCCTTTGACTTGTGACGCATCATGACACAAAATCAAAAAATTCTCAATTGATCATTGTCCACCAAAACTATTACCTGAATTTATGATACAAATTGTACACACATGGATATATTTAACATATATATTTAGGTAGTCCCCCAAAATCTTTTATCTTATGGATAAAGGGACTACTACTCTCTCATGTACTAATATCTTGTCATCTTCATCCATCAACCTTACAGGAATCGGGTAATCACCCATAAGTTTTATAATTATTACAACATATTATGACTCCAACTTCTATTCATTGTTTCCAAATAAATCATTTTGGATTTCACTATCAAGGGAAAAAAATTCATAGAACCATGGTCTTATAAGGGATCCATCTTCCAATCAGCCAATAAAATCATTGAACACCATTGCTCCACTGAGGACCTCTCTCCATGTTCGTTCTCAGACTAAGTCTTATGAATAAGGGAATATACTATGAAATTTCACTTCCTAGATGAATATTCCTTATTAGTGTATAACATCTATAGATACTCCAACCAGTGTCTCTTCGTCACATTTAGGTTACTCTATGTGAATATAATATTAATGAAAATGTGGTTCATGTAAACACTAAACATCTCACTATAGAGAGAGTGTCTTAAAAAATTCAAATCGTGAATCAACAAAACAAGTTACAAGTTAGGTGTAGGGTTTTTCTCTTCATGGTTTCATTAACGATGATAACTATATGAAAATAAATATTATCTTTGAATTCACACCACTCATAGAACAACTCTTAATGAATTATAGTACACCAAACAACCAATCACAAGTTTAGGGTGTGTTAGTACTGGGACTATTTTTAGCATTTTATTTACCTCAAGGAAAGCCTCTTCACACTGGTATGACCACGTAACATTAATTCCATCATTTTTAGTTCCATATTGTTTATGGATTGTTTGGGGAAGTAATGGATAAACCTATCATAATATCATATTAATCTCATATAGCTCTGAATCTCAAACTCAATTTAGGGACATGTCAAGGACATGACTGCCTAGAACATATCGGGTTTTACAGATATAATAGTCTTTGAAACCACATAACCCAGTAAATTCATTCCTTTAATCTAGAAGTAACATATCAATAGCTTAGAATACATATTTGGTTCTTGAATAATACTCAAGACTATCTCTTGGTTCCTAGAAAGTTGCTCTGATGTCTATTAGAATATAAGGATACATCGCTGAACACTATGATGAAAGTGTCCATGTATGTATGAATGATTTTATTCATGTTGTCCATGAACACCAATTGTGCTTTTAGTAGTGTGAATAACAGAGAAAAGTAATCATATAGTCCATATATTTATAGAAAACAGATCTTCAGAATGTGCTCCTCAATAAATTGCTACTGTTGGTAGCATGATTGAAGATCAATCATAAATAAACACCAGACTCCCTGTAGATGATAAAAAAGATCATTGATTTTTGGAATCAAATAATAGTTCATCATGATCAGATAGTTCATATTTTAGTTATCAACACATACTCAAAGATTACCATCCACCTTCTTCGAAAAAAATTCTATGAACCCCATGGTAAATTTAATCAATAATTAAAATAAAACATAATTTCTCATTCATGGTAACTTGGAGGTCCACTATATAGTGGTCAAAAGGAACTAGAATAGTTCCCATGACTGAGTACTAATGTCCATAACGTTTATGACCTATCTTGAAGAAATAAAAAAAGTAGAATCAATTTAGTAAAAAATATTTCTATCATACCATTATTTAACACCCCATCCTGAACCACACGGTTCATTTCAGAATTCTACATGTACTCATTCACACCTCCCTATATGTAATAGGATTCCAAATAGGAGGGAGGGTCATTAGTTGAATTGTTAGGATACTATACCCTTAGTATCATGTCATATAATCCATAATAAAAATTAATAATCAAAATAAATAATCATATTAAACATGTAGATAGTCAAATATGGCATAAATGTCACAAAATAAATCATATCCCAATGTGGCAAGAAAAATAAAAATAATAAGTAGTAAATAAAAAATCATAAACTATTGTCCTCTCAATTCCATCATAGTCTGATACTAGCTCCACACTCCACCTCTCATCCATCCACCATAGGGAACATTCCCTTCACCATATCTCTCATTAATTCTTCATGCGCATTAAAATTCCAAAGTAATGTGTGAGTACAAGAATAAAGAAACCACCAATGAGTCTATAAGCATATAATATAAATTATACGAGTAAATTACATCATAAAATAAATTCACAATAAGTATAATATCTAATAAAACACAAATGAGAGGTTGTGTGAAAACCATTTCACCACAAACCCATGACAGTACCAACTCTGGATCAATGTTGAAAATATAATGTATGTCTATATGTATGTAAAACCATCAACAATGATGTTGGTGAGTCAAACAGAATCCACAAAGAATTTTGTGAAAACAAAATACCTGGAATATAAATGGCATAAGGTGATAGTCAGAATCTAGAATGCATCGAGTATCATTGACCTACCCAAAATCAATAAGGCATTGGGTAACACTCCAAATCCTTAAGGCATAAAGTGTTAGTTGTCTACTCATAATCAAAAAAGGAATCAAGTAGATTCCAGGTTACATGGTCATCATGTAGAACCATTATCATCACTATACATCATGCATGCACCCCACAAGGAGTAATTATATTACGATAGACACTTTCCAGGTATAAACATACAACCAAAAAATGAAAAAAAATTACAAGTCACATAATAAAAAAACTCATATAAAACACCATGATAAAAATAAAATCATCAAATAATTCAACTTGTAAACCAAAAAACATATTGGGATCAAGTTGTCACATGAATATCCTGAAAAAAATCATACTATACTATGAGCTACAAACACACGCACATGATATCACAGGTTAAGAAAAATATCAATTAATTAATCACATAAATCAAGTATCTAAACATGTGTATACAGGAGAAGAAAAATATAAGGATATTTCTACCTCAAAAGTTGATGATATAGAACTGTGGTGATGATCCAGTCAAGATCACATATTCTTAGATTTATTATAGAATATCAACACTCAATGTTTTTCATGGTTTTCTATAACTAGAGTTATTTATTTTTTTAACAAGGGAAATAAAATATCACATGTAATGATATATTCTCTCTCCAAGATAATTTTCAAATAATTAATAATATATCACTTGTTATTATATTTTTATCTCTCTTGAATAATTTCAAATTTATCAATTAGTTAAATGCATCTGTACATAGTGTTCTCATCATGATTAATTATCTCTTTTTAATTCCCTAAAAATAAACCTTTTCTAAAAAAACTATCCTTTATGAGTATTTAATTTATTTTTTAAAATTTTTATTATTATCCATTGACAATACACATAATTTTCTAAAGATTATCTAAATAGTCTTACAACAAGATAATTATCATTTAATTGTCTTTTAATTAATTGAATAATATTTCTATTACAATCTCATTAAATTATACATTAATAATTCATTGTAATTATAAATTGTAAATTTTTTATCTCATACTTTGATATAATCAAAAAATAATATTTTGATTCTTTTTTAAAAACAATCCAAGAAAATTTTCAAGTTAGAAACACTGTATAAAAACATAATATATTATTTGATAATATATCACAATTATATTTTGAAAATAATTTTTTTATGGTTATCCTTTGATAATATGTCAAAAACAATTAGTGATAACTATTGACCCATATTATGAATATTTTTATATTTATGATTTAATAAATTTTTTGCGAATTATAAAAAACTAGGATTTATTTATTTATTTATTTAAAACCCCCAGTTTTCAGTAATTTGATAAATAAAATAAATGGAATAGATTAAATATATAAATTAAAAATAAAATTATAACCAACTTGATTTGAAATTCCCAATTGAAGAGGAGAGGGGTGATCCACTCAATAAAACCATTAACAAGGGTACTACTTGAGACTCTATGGATCATGTCCAAAGGAGTATTTTCTTTATTAAGATTCAATGAGATCAAAACAATCATGGGTGAATTGTTTGACTATATAAAGAAGAATTAAAAAACAATTTTATTTTTTTATTTTCGATAACCCTAAATTTAATAATCTATTCAAGTTGGAATTTAAATGGGGTGATTAATTAATTCCATTTATAGTGTTACAATTTAAATAGAGTAAAATAGTAAGAATTCATTAGTTTTTGGATAATGGGGGAATGGCTATGGAGGATTCAATGGGTTTATAAGAAGGTGAACAATAGTATCCAATTTTATACTTAAAATAATAATTAATATAAAAAATAAAATTACGTATTTAATATTATTTGTAAATAAATATAAATTTACAAGAGGTCAGAACAAATGCTCCTTGGTCACGAATGTTATGATTTTCCTTGGGTAAACCCCCCATTATATACCAAAAGTTGGTCTCGAATTTTAAACATTACTCTCCATTTGAAAGATATTAATTTTTTATTATTTAAATATTTAATATGTAATTAATTAAATATTGATTTTTTTTACTATCTAGGTACCCAAATTTCAAATGCTTACAAATGTTATACCATTTATAGAGTAAACACTTCATCGCAGACCTACAGAGGGTTAGCTATTTTCCATATGACATGGTATCTTAGAGTTATTAAAATAATTTTAATAATAACATAATAGATATTAAAAAATAAATAATTTTCATAAGTATGTTGTGAAAATGTCCAATCTATTAAAATGTTATATCCTTCCAAGGGTAAACATCATTTCCAAAACCTAATGGTGGTCTCCTATTTCTTTAGTAATGAACTATTTTATAGATATTCAATTATTTTGATTAAATTACACACAGATAATATAATATGTTTAATAATTTAATTCCATCTCCGTTGAGGCTATACAGGCCTTAGAATCTCCCATAAACTATGAATACTACTCCAAAAATATTAGGTTGAATGTTCTAAATCATTTACTATTATTTTACAATTACGAAAATACATTAAAAAATTTATAAACTTATTTTCATTGTTAAATAATCTTATTTTACCATAACAATTATAATTTATGAACAACTGGATTTTATTTTCCCCGTAAAATTTAGTATATTACATTATGATAAAAAGTTATCATAGCCTATAACCACATAATCTTGAAAAATTACAAATATGATGCAAAAATAAAGACACATACATTTAAATCTATGAAAACAAATGTATAATCCTTAAATACATCCGTATACATATTAAATAAATTATACCAAAGGATGTCAATAATGTTTTCTCTTTCTAGTTTCCAATGTATGAATATGTGTTCCCTTAATTACCATCCATAGCAACCCATGATTAACATAAATTTACATTACATTGTTTTAGATGAATATTTAGATCATTAGACAATTAAATTCTTTAGGACCATAATATTTTCATGTATTTGGAAACAATTAAACATACAATTAAAAATCCCTTAAAGATATTACCCTTTTGTAATCCCACATAATACAATTATTCATAAACTGTTGAATGAAAACATACAAAATGTGTCATCTCATATGATTATTAATGGTAAACAAGTGTTATATTAAATCATAAAATGATCATAAGTTTTTTGAAACATGATCATCTCATTAGAATATAATGAAATTAATATCAAAGATCATATTCACTGGACATTGAATAATGATAAATAGTTTAAAATACATGACTCATAATGGAATCAAGAGTACAATCCAATAACGAATAACATAGGAGTAATTGATAGAATTTTTGGGTTACAAATAAACATAAAACATTTATCTCAATACTACATACCAAGACCTTCATAACATGTTAGGATTGGGATAATCAAAATTTTACAATCTTTATAATTAGGTTAACAACCCATATACCCTCTTAATTTTTTCATTGTCTAAAACCCATGGATGATATTTTTTTAGGCTTGGGTTATAACTGATGAAACATCATAATTTCATGAATGGGATACATCATGTGTAACCTCTTATTTTTAGGATTATTCTAGAGCCCATGTACACATTTTTCTAAGATACCATTTATCATTACCCAATGAAATGGAGAGTGATATAGTTCTCACCCATCATATACTACAATATTACTTTCATTTTCCACAAAATAATAAATCATTCATCATATTATATACAATAAATATAGTTGGTTTTACTAAACATCATATTATAAAAAATTAAATTAAATGGGTAATATAGTCATATCATCATATCAGTACCTGTAGAGAAGTTAAACGTTTCTTAATAATTTCATTAAATAAAACCCCTTGAAATAAAGCATGTTTCCAATCCATATAATGCATGGAATAGAATAACTTGCTACATACATAATTCTATAAAAACCCATTCAATAATAAATATAAATGATATTTTTTGGTATAGGTCCAAAATAAAAATCAAAATGTATCAATAGTGGATATGTTATATGGAGATTGATTTTGAAAGATATGTATGAATAGTCTATAAGAAAAATATTTTTTTTTTGAAAATCATTTTACAATTTAAATATAATTTACATAAAAAATAAAATAACAAACATATGAAATAATCTTTAAAAAATATTTAAAAAATTTATTGATAAAAATATCCCCTATTCATTGAGAATATTACATTTAAAATATAGAACCATTTGAAAACAATTTTCATTGAAAACAACTATATCAAATTATGAAGGAAGGTTTAAAACATTTTGAAAATCCTTTTCATTAAAAATATAGTGAACATTTATAAATAAATCTTGAAATCATTTTTAAAACCATTTCAATGAAAATATATTTGTATACATGAAAAGGAATACTGAAAATTTTTCGGTGAAATTTTTCATTCAAAAATATTTTTATAACATATTAAAGAATCATCAAAACATTATGAAAACAATTTTCAATGAAATTAATATAATAACATATCGAGGAACATTGAAATAATTTTGAACTTTATTTTCACTATAAGTCTTTGATATCTATATAGGATGATACAGACCTATTTACCTAGTTATTGAAGCACCGATAGCATTTTTTAAACCACTAACTCTATATCGAGAGCTGGAATAGGACCCTAGAGGATGGTTTCTTATCCCTATTAGTTGGGGAAAAAATTCTATATGACTTTCTCCCATATTTACAAATCAATTTAATTTCCCAATAGGTGCATTACCTGGACCTAAAGACCCGAATGGTCAGACATATTTGGGATCCATTATTATGATAAAGAGAAATCCAATAAGAATAATGTTTTGAGTAATGGTTGAAATTCAATATCTTATAATAGAGGCTTCAAAACATTTTAATATCATTTTTCTTTGAAAATAATTAAAAATAATAATAACTATAATATAGTGAATAATATTTCAGAAAACATCATATAAAAATTAAATCAAATCATACAAATAAATTATGGTAATGATGGTTGATATGTTTACATAAGCTGAATATTCCCTTTTTAGCGTAAGAAATTTAGAAAATATCCTCAAAAAACTAGAATATTTTTTTTGAAAATAAATTTTCAATTGGTAAGACATGAGTTAAAATATATTTCAAATATAATTGGAAAATATTAGAACAATTTTTATCTTTTTTTATAAAAGAACGTTTGGAATGAACACATATTTTAGACTATAGAGTAAGATAATGTAAAATTTTCATAAAAAACACGTTCAGAATTATCATAAGATTTAAATAGTGGTTAACGACACCATTATGTGAATATATCACTAATAATCTTTGGTTAATATTATTCATGATTATTTTTGATATATGGATTATAATATTTCATCAATATAAGCATAATCCTAAACAATCATGATAAATGATGGGATTGTAGAAAGAAATTGTAACCAATTTTCAATCATTAAATCATGGTCCCCATGAAAAAATAACATTAAAAGAAGCATTAAAAATAATTAAAATAAGGATATTTATTATATAAATATAAAAGGGTATTACATACATCTCAATAATAATATAGGTTCATTACATGGCCTGTGTCTCAAAGAATGAAAATATTGGAAAAATTACTCAACAGATTTTTTAACCTTTGAACTCTAAAACCACATTAAATAGAGATCATAAAATGGACTTTTAAATAAACAATAATATAATGATAAGTATAATATAATTAGTTAATGGTATGTATATAACCCAATAAATAAAGGAGTAGTGAATAACGAATAAGTCTCATAGAAATGAAACATAGACTAGGAATCCCCTTATTAGTTGAGTAACTTGTGAGTCATGGTCCCTGTGAAAGAATAACATAAATTGAATCTTTTAATATAATTTAATAATTTAAATTAATTATATATCCTTTCATAGACAATTTTATACACCAAATGGAAGAATAAATGGCGAATATAACATATATCTCATTGAAATTAATGTCAGATGAGAATACCCTTACCTTAAGTCGTGAGATTCATTGTACATGCTCAAACCACATGCATAATAATTACAAGTTTAATTTAAAAAATATAATATAAACATATAATTATATATCATTCCATATATGATTTTCACATAACATTATATTATCGTTTTATTAAATATTCCATGTTTAATTCCATGTTTAGGTTATGTTTCAGGCAGTAACCACATTGTTTTTCATACATCAATTGACATTATATTCTTTCTCCTCTTACAAAGACAATGATATAATAATGTATAGAATTAAATGAATGGTATAAATATCATATATATTCATTATTTATTTTTACATAAAAATTTATGAAATATAGAAAGAAGAAATGTAATACACTATTTATGGAGACGGTAGGCCATACATTTGCAAGAACACTGATTCTATTTTCTTGTGATATTTTTAATGAAATAAATGTAAATAATATATATATATATATAACACAATACTAGTAGAATTATTATGTATTATTTTATTATACACTCTCTAAATCCATATTTAATATATTCCATGCAATATCTCAATGAATCTCATCAGTTTGAGGTGGCGATAGTCTATAAGTCCAAAAACAATGAAATCATATTTACAAAAAAAGGAATCCATGAAGGTATGTCTAATATAAAAAATATAGAAGCCTAAATAAATCATAATTAACACACATATATATATATATATATTATTATTATTATAAAAACATTAATTCCCTCATTATTTCCATCCTTGAATATTGGGAATGGAAGAATCAGCAACATGATTTCATGAGGTGATAGTCTGTGTAAACACGCACAATGATTACATATCCACTTAGATGGAAATATGTTTTAGTTTAGGTTAATCCCTTAAAACAAAAACATATCAGTACATTTAGTAGACTGATAATATTATAAATCATGTTATAATTATAATTTATGGGTTGATAATGAAATAAAAAAAATGTGATTTCGGAAGGATATAACCTCATCTATTGGTAACTATAACTAGTTTGCACTGAAGTGCTTCCTTGATTGATTAATGCCCAATGTGGGGAATATATAATGAAGGGAGGGAAGTTTTAGGTGATTTTAGAATTTTATTATAGAGAAACACGACTTGATAGGTTTTAAGATTTTATGGGGTGGGGGATTTTTCATTTTATAGTTGAAGAGGAGAGTCATTATTGAAAATATAAAATAGATAACTCTATTGAAAGGTTTCCCTTACATCATGTGACTTAAATAATTTTCCATTTTCAATATAATAAATGAATTCGCTGAAATATTTAAAGTTGATAGATTTAGGAAATGTTTCTAGGCTATTTTTCAACATAAATTAACCATAACCTCTATATAATCTTATGTTTACCTTAATATATGTAATTAATTTATATTAGAGTCTTTAATAATTTTATAAAAAAAACTATATAGACATTAATGGAAATTAATTATTAGTTTGATTCCAAATATTTAATCAATTTTTCAAAATTCTATTTATATAAGTTGTATAGATTTATTTTAATCTAATCCCACCGACAGGATGAACTGACATGTTTTTAATGTCAAAAAAGTTCAAAAGTTTGATCTATTTTATATCCAATTTTAATGTAAAAATGGTTATAATGAAATATAGTAGATTAATTTATGTCAAATTGACATAATTTTAATTTAAAAATAAATTAAAATAAAAATTAGCAATTTATATAAATTAATTGAAAATACTGTTTTAAAAATAAAATTCAGTGTGTTTCAGTATTCATAAAAAAGAAAACAACTAAGTAAACTACTAGAAAATCTACCAATGTAAATTTTTCTTTTAGAAATAAAAATATATTTTTATCATGTCTAATAAAAATTATAAATGTGTCAAAAATCAGGCATAAAATAGTATCTCTATTAAAGGGTGGTAAAATTATCGTTTTCAAAAAATAAATATTTTTATTCGGAAAATTGGATTTATTCTTTTTTTATACCTATAAATCCTAATAGATGACTGTAAAAATAATTTGATTGAATATATAAAATAAACATTTTAGGAAAAAAATTCTTCAGTAACAGTTTGATTAGTTTATTGAGATAAAACGGGGTTTACACATAGAAATCTATTTTCCTTAGAAATAGAATTTCATTATTTTTAAGCACTTCAGAAATTTATTCCTAGCTAAATGATAACCAAAATATTTATTTTATATAAATTTGTAATAAATATTATCTCTATATAGTTAATCTAACCCATAAATTTCATTTCAATTTCTAGGTGGTAACTATAATAATAAATTAAAATCAATATTAATTGTATATTGTAGTTCGAAGAAACATGGCCAAGAATGTAACCCAAGCTATCAAAGGAACATGACATTTTATGTAACATAATCTAATAATATTTTTTCATGTACTAGAAGATAATCCGTGCTTTTTTATAGTTCAATATATTATTCATGATTTGTGGAACAAAAGATAAATGTTGTACTTTCATATAACACAATATATATTCAGTGTTGTGTGAGATGAAAAATATCACAAAGAAAAATTTAATTTGATAAAACTATTTACCTTATTATTAGATTGTTACATTATTCCAACCATAAAATTAATTTATCACTCAAAATACTTCAAGTTTATCAAATATTTAATACATTAATGTTCAATTCATATAAAACCACATCGTAAAAATGAATACTAAAACATTATTCAAAAGAAAATCAAAAGTAACTTATAACTATGATTACATAAAGGATAACATTTGTTTGGAGTGAATACTAGACATGTTAGATAATAGTAAATAACTATAGATAGTGATAAATATAATTGATAATCAACAAGTGAATGATAAAATAAAAGTTGAGGGCCTCAAAACCAAAAATATGTGATTATTAATATGACAATCGACACAATAAAAACAATTCATTGGTAATCATCAATTTCAATATATTATAAATTAATTTGAGGAGTTATTTTACTATTTAATTATATAAGGAAATATACATACCTAATTTTATTTCGTTACTTGTGAACAACACCTCCCTTTGGATATTTTTTTCTCTATTTAAACATAAACTCTTACTCCCAAAAAGAAAGGAGAATTTTTCATTTTAAAATCATTATCAGATCATGATATCCATTAATAGAATTATATTCATTCCCTCTATCATTATCACAAACAAAAAGGATAGAAAAAGTTATAGCATATGTATAAATCATCATATGGAATTATAATAATTAAATGTCTGAAACCTCATCGAAAGAATAAATAAAAAAAATACATAAATGAATAACATTATAACCCTTCTACATTATGAAATGCCAAATCATTATAAAAATCTTCCATAAATTTATCAATAATATCTTATAATTTATACCACATATATCCTAAATTATCTCTTATTTGTCACATTCCAAACATTTGAATACACTCAAAATGTATTCTATAAATCATTTTCATAAATTGAGTTACCATAAATCCATTTTTAAAACATGAAATTTTCTTTATTCTAATGTGTTTTGGATATATTACTTATATCCAAGAATCCTATAAACCCCATCAATGATATCATCCTCCATTTTTTCCACAAATCCTTAATTACTTCCAAGGTAACCAATATCATCTAATTTAAAAATTCATATCCAGCATATATGTATCTAAAAATAACTATCATAACATTAGGAACACATTAAGGATTACCTTTCCATTGATAATGTCTTTATAATGAATATAATATTTCCATTAAATCACATTTCTATGCCTTCAACCCCATTACACATATTATTTTCATCCCCTTATAAAAAACATATACTAAAGGTACTTATATATTTGATTATTCATATATCATAATCATTGAATTCAAAAACCTATACACTTCAATCATATCATGTTATTCGTAAACCCTTACTTGGGATTCATAATCTTATTCCATAATACCCCATTCCTAGAATATAAAATATGAATCATGAATTAAGGTTCCTCACAATCAAAATAATTGTTATTCTTATTTTTAATGTAAACAAATAATATAAGATCATCCCATACCTCTCAAATTCAATTTTCGTTCTCTTTATCTTCCTGATTATAAACAATACTCATAAAACATTCCTAATTTTCTTCTTGGGATTTTTACTAATCCCATAGATCTATATAAATCACATACATTCCAAATGTGAAACATTCAATGAAAACACATTTCATTCTTGTTCCTACTATTGAATTAGAATAGAAAGAATAGAGTGTTCAACACATATTATATAATAAAACAAAATACTCATTAATTTTTTTAAAGGAATCCTAAATCTTGACATATAATTTTAAATCTATGACATCATCAGTTTATCCGTAGATACATACCTAGACACAAATGTAGAAATATCCCTAGGGATCTCAATAACGTTTTCTCATCCTAGTTTATAATGGTTTACTGAACATTTCCATTCATACTAGTTATAAGGACATAGGCTTAAGAGACATGGATATTAAATAAATTTAGTTGAATATTCAGAATATAAAAAAAATTCATACCTGATGACCATAATAGTTTTTGGGTCTTTAGATACCATGAAACATAATCTTATTTAATCGTGAAAGATCTTAAAAATATTCAATAAAGATATTCCCTTTTATTAATCATAATTAAAACCATTCTTCATAACGTTTGGCAAGGAAACATAAAGAAGGGGTGAGTTATGATGCTTAGTAAGGGTAAACATGGGAGATATGTAAACATAACATGTGAATATTTGTTTGAAAATAAGATAGTTTATTAATAAGATCATACCCTTCCTTTCAAAGTACATATACATTAGTCATGGATTAAATATAAATATTTAATAAGACATTAATAATTAGGGAACCAAGAGAATAATGAATTAGAGGATAACATAGGAATAATAAATAGAATATTTGGGAAACAAATAAAAATATAAACATTTTTGTCAAGGCTTCCAACCAAGAAATTCATAAAATCTTAGTCATGGGATAGTCACCAATTTTATGAATTCGTTATGTGGCTAATAACCCATGTACCCTCTTATTTTATATCTTAAGATACATACCATGTACCCTATTTTTTGGGCTTGGGGTACAACGCATGCACCCACTTATTTATTGGGCTTCGCCTATAACTTGTGTACCCTCTTATTATTTGGATTTTGATATATCTCATGAACCATTTTATCTTAGATACATTTTATAATTATCCAATGTAATGGATAGAGACTAAGGTCCCACCCATCATAGTCTGAAATCATACATGCATGTTCTACAATATAACATAACATTTATCAGATCATTACCTATATAAATATTTTTTATTTATAAGCATAATATTATAATTCATGAAATGAAATGGGTATATTAATTAGGTCATCATATCATATCCTATGTAAAAAGATAGGTCTAATAACCACTTTATAAAACATTAATCTATGAAAATAGTGGATGAGATGGATGTGTCATAAACATCATTCTATTAATACATAAACCATTAAATATATAATATTATTGGTATTCATAGATAATGTCCACAATAAAGGTGAATCTATATCAATATAATATATCATAGAAGAATAAGGGTTTTGAATGGTCATATGGAACAATTATTAAGGATGATATCAATTCATTTAGAATCTTGTAACATTTCCCAAATCCATTTCATTGAATACCACATTGAAATCTAATGAAATAATCATTAAATATAATTTTAAACATTTCTTGAGGAAAATTTCCATTTTAATATTAATTTTTTTTAAAACAAAAAACATTTTGAAAACCATTTTCATTTAAAATAACCTTGAAAAATTATAAGAAATGATGAATTTTTTTTAAATTTTTTTCCTTAGAAAATACATTACAAACTTATAATGAAATAATTAAAACACTTTCAAAACACTTTTGTTTAAAATATGATTGAAAATTATAATGGAATCTTGAAAATATTTTAAAATCCTTTTTCAATAAAAATACATTGATAACATATATAAACAGCTTAAAATTGTTTCAATATCTATATACTTTAATATATTTTAAAAATTTATAACTGATGCTTCAAAATATTTTGAAAAACATATTCACTGAAAATAAATTTAAAAATATCAAAGTAATCTTAAAACAAATTCAAATACATTTTTATTGAAAAAAATATTTTAAAAAGTAATCTATATAATATTTAAAAAATATATTAAAAAATTAATTTTCTAAACATGAAAAAGTTTTTCAAAGAACTGACAGTCCTGATGGTGGACTAGTATGTACATGCATAATATTAATTTTTTATTGAACAAAATTTAAAAAATTACATCGATTAAAAAGAATATTCCTTTTTAAAACCATTTTTTAAAATATAATACATGGGTAAAAATTTGTTGTAAATACCATTGAAAAATAGTCAAATATTTTTGAAATTATTTTTTGAAAATATGGATTTTATATAACATTGAATTATGATCGAAGAGAGAGATAAAGACATATTTTAAAAAACATTACTATTTATCTTATGAATAAAATAGTAAAAAAGGGAACCATTACATAAATATATCATTAATATCTATAGGAGAATAAAATTCGTTGGGGTTATTGAGATATGGATAATAATATTTCATTAGTGGAATCATAATATTAAAGAAAATTGATAAAAGTTGGGATTGTAATAATAAACTACTACCACTATAGTAACATGAAATAATAATCTCCATGAAATAATTAGATAACATGAAGCTATAAATACTATTAAAATAAATATATTCATTTTATAACATGTAAAAATTTTGTATATACACCTTGTAAAAGAATATAAGGTAATCTAATAGAATTTATATCAATTATGAAAAATTGAGAAAAAATTACATTATAGGTATTTTAACATTTGAACCATAAATCCATATGAAATAGAGATCATAAAATGGAAATGTAAATAACCATAAATTTATGGATAATAATCATATAATACCTACATAGGTTACATATAGAACATACACTTAGCACCCATAGTTTCAAGCATGTAAACCATCATTTATTTATTCTTATATATATAAAGTGTTTGGGTAGTGTTTGAGGGTGTTGAAGAAGTTTAAAATATTTTTTGTGATTTTATAATTCATTAATTATGGTTCATGATTTTTGTAATCTATGTAACACTTGCATGAAACTGTTCATAGTGAGATATGGGATAAAGGGAAGGAGAACATTAAGGATCACAATTATTCTAAAACAAGCTATTGTATAAGACAAACCATGAATATTGGGAAAATTTTATTTTTCATGGTCGATGCTTGTTTATTTAACCAATGATCGAAATTTTGGGAACTCCCTTGAGATAAAATTTGGTGTAAAGTTAAGCCATGGTTGTTCAAACTACGGGGCTAACTGTGCATGATTTTTAAGTGAGATCCTTGTATTTGGGATCCTAGTAATTTCATCTTTAACTCTATTATTTTCCCCTAAAAACATCACTAAATTTGTATTTTTTCCTCCCAATGGTTGTAGATTCCCCTCCCCTCAGTATAATGGTAATCCAAACGCATCCCATGGTGCATTGAGGAAATATTCTTACAATAAGTTATAATTATTTGTTGTTTTTGTTATTTTTAAATCGATCTACTTCTCCATCTCTCTCTATCAGTTTTAGATATCTAAATCCCCTATGGGTTGATATAGTGTATTTAATTCCAAATATGATAGGATTTCTATTTTTTGACATTAGGGAATGATATGTATGACATGTTTTTAGAGTTTTAACCAAGTTTCATTGATGTTTTTCATGTCATTTATCAATTTCTCCAAATTTCAAAGGTTGGTGGATTCACTCTCGACTCCACTATTTAGAATATAATGTATTTATTTCAAAATTAATTTTACCAGATTTTTTTTTGAAATTGATGTGAAAGTCATGATATAAATCGTCTTTAGTGATGGTTTGTAAATTTGTGGAATGGTTAGGCATGGTGTTTTGATAAATTATTTTAAAATAACGGTTTTCAAATAGTTTATTAGATTGATTCATGGAAAAAAATTTTCTAAATAAGATTTAAAATAAAAAATAATGTATTATTGGAATGATTTTAACAATTATATGTATTTCCCATTAACATGGATAAAGTATTGAAATGGTTTGGGAATTATTGTATTTGAATTGTTTTTGGGTGTACATGGTGGTGAGTTTTCATATTGAATATGACGAATTTGTGAAATATGTGTTTGTGTTATTGATAAAGGTGTAATTGAACATGGGATATTTGTTACCTTGTCATGATATGACATATCAATGAGAGACCAGTCATGAGTCTGGAACTAAGACATAGGCATGAATGTATTGATTATGCCTATGTGTTCTGTAATAGTTTATCTTAACTGTATTGCGAAATATTTTGGAAATTATTATTGGTAGATTTCCATGGAAAATAGTTTTTTGTTGAAATATTTTTCTTAGAAATAGTTCAATTTTTAGTGATAACTTGTTTTAATATTTTAAAATAAATAGTTTCTTATTAGTGTGATAACATGTTATATCCTAGTGGTATGAGTAGGGATGTCATTTGGGGAACAACTAATCCATTTTATTACTCACCCCTACATTTTTTATTTGGGGCTTTTACATATGTTGTTTATCGATACATGGGAAAAGGTAAATTATCATCCTTACCTAGTGATCTTTATTGATTCTTGGTCTATTTTGGGGAGTTGGATCGTACAGCATGTTGGATCATTAATGTTATGTGTTTTAATTTTTGTTTTTATGGTCTTTGATTCAATTGTGAATATTTTTATTATAGACTTCACATATAGGACAAGGTTTTGGTATGAATTTTATATAAACAGTTTCTTTGAGTTTTCATTCATTGATATCATTTATCATGTATTGGTTCATTGATTGGAAATTTTTGGTGGATTATGTTACATTAAAAGGGATAACTATATAACATATTTTAATGAATTAATTGCAATTTATTTCCAAACTTTGGAATCTTGGTGATTCCTCTTATGAACAAGTAGAATTCATCCTCCTTTTCAAGCTAATGAGGAGGGGTTGGATATCACAAGTGGTATCAGTCACGGTCATTAAAAATATCTTGTGGAATAAGTGGAATCAATCTTGATCCTTCGGATTATCTTTGGGTAACATAGGTGGCATCACCTTGTTTAGTCCTAAATTAACCAGTGGACGTTATTTCTATCAGCCATCAAGATTAACTTCGTTCTAGTTTATTTCAGGAGTTATGATTATAGAACGGATTAGGATTTTTGGGACTTGAAATGTATAGCATAAAAAAAAATATATTTAACCTTTTTATAATGAACATAATTTTACTAGGGAGTTTGGTACTTAAATTTCTTGTATACAATTATAGGAATTATAACTTCATTATCATGGGTTTAGCTAATGAGACAAGCATGCCATTCATCATAAAAATTAATTTCCACTAGGAGTGACTATATCATTTTGGGTAATGATTTGGTGAAATATTTTTATTGTAGAAAAATGTTAATATTTGTTTTCAAATATGATATTTAGAAGGAGATTGACTCTAAAACTTTAAAAATACATTTATTTTCAAAAGTATGTGAGTGTTTTAAAAAAATTTTGATCGTAGAAAAATATTGATATTAGAAATCATTTTTCTGATTTTTTGATGTTGTAAAATATGAAATTATAACCCTTCAAATCATAGAGAGTGATAATTATGACATTATTTGTTTGTATATTAAATGAAACATAAAAGTTGTTGTAGAAACCAATTGGTGGATGCTTCAATTCATCTAGATTCACCTGAGACAAAAGTGAACCAATAGCTGGTTCAGAGTCTTGTTCAAGAATTTTCAGTTACGGATAGTGTGAGCGTGAGGGATGTTCCAAGGAAACTGGACCATCCCATCCACGTCTATAAATAAAATCCACCCATATCTTGGGGAGATTTTTAACAAGAAAATTCAGAGATATGGATGAATAGTATGTATCATATATTTGATTTCATCAGCTCCAAAAGTAGATATGAATTTCATGTTTGTGACATATATGATGGAAGATGTTTCATGTGAGTGGTGGTATTTTGTTGTTTAATCAAAATTATTTCACGACCATAACTGGGATGATATTGAAGATGTTCTTGACAAATACTTATATCTTATACATTCAAAATTCAAAGAGAAATGAATTTATTTTTTGTTTATTAAAGAAACCCATATTTTCACAGATTATGTGGCTAAATTCATGAATTTAGTGTGATTTTCAATCAAATTTTCTATGAGTTCACCCTTAAAAGAACATATCATTGATTCTGGACTGAGGTAGGATAATTAGTCGAATATTATAGTCCTCTATAGTACATATTATTCAGATATATTCAATAGAGATATGATTGCTAAAAGAGACATATTTGGATCTATTGGGATATGAATAATGTTTATTACTCTAGAAAATAGTTGTAAATCTAATTATAGGAAAAATATGACGAGGGTGACCTATTTACATGGTCGGAGTATGAATCAAAATTTGAAAATTCCATTATAAAATCTCCCTCCATGACCTAAGGGAAAAGAAGGATGTTTCCAAATTTTGTTCACTTGACCACATGAATCAAGAGTGTTTGATACAAACTAGAGAATGAAATAACTACAATCATATGGGGAATAGTCTGTTCCATTGTTCTAGTGCTCCGATGTCGGGTGTTTTTTGATACTTCTTAGGTGTCGTAGGAGTTATCTATTTTGATGCGATGAGGGAAACATAATCAATGTCATTAGAAGAACAAAGAAAAACATGGAGATTCCAATAATACTAAGACACCTCAAATAGTGAAATATCAATAGAGAAATATTGAACAATGTGAAAAGAACTAGATATAATATAGATATATATAGGTTATTATGGATGATCTATCTTGACCATCAACGGTGCAAGGTATGATTATTTAGAATAATACCTTTAGGAAATATTTTTTTGATATGGTTGAATCAAAATCCTTTATTTCTTCTTGTACTATGGATTAGATAACTCTAAAAGTATATATTATTAATTTTTTGATAAAACTTCAAAACTATACTCAGTCAATGATAATGTCAAGAAATTATTTATAGAGCAAGTTCAAAAACTGTTTATAGATTCTAACTAAAATATGTTTTTTTAATGAGTGAGATGGATGTCTATGAGATAATCATGGGTATGGATTTGGTGAAAATGCACTAGGTTCTCATCGGCAGTTATACCAAAAAGTGCATTTTTATAACTGATGAGTATGTATGTCATCATTATCAAGGAAAAATGAGTATAATGGATAGTATAATGGGATTTTTTTCACCATCCATTAGAATTATCTCATTCTCGTTGGTGTCATTGACTTTGTAATTGACGGAGTAGATTGATAATAGTTGTTTTTGAGAAGTGGCCAATATGTTTTAAGATGTTTTCTAAAAAACTATCATAGTTTACTCTTATAAGAGATGTGGAATTTATGATTTATCTCTTTATGAGAACCTATTCAATTTCCTATCCATATTACATAATGGAACCAATATAATTAAGGGATAAAAAATTTTAGCTGTTGGAGATGTAATAAAAAGGTTTCATACAGCCAAGCACATCTCTATGGGAACTAATGGTCTTGTGTGTCAAAAAGGTAGGTGGAACTCTTCACCTTTTTGTGGATTTTGGAAATCATAACCAGTTTATGATAAATAAAACGTTTCCACTCCTTTTATTGATTATCCATTCGATCAATTTAGGGGATCTTAGTGGTTCTCCAAAATTGAATTTTGATCAGGATATCTGAAATTGCTAGTTCAGAAGGTGCATATTCAAAAGACATCTTTCAAGAGTTGATATGCCTAGTCAGAATATGTGGGCATTCCTTCATGTTTTATGAATGAACTAGTGGTTGTCTGGAATTTATTAATATAATATTCCCTCAATTTATTGTATTCTTTTTGGTGGTGTTTTCGAATGACATATTTTTGTATTTGAGGATAAGTAATGATCATGAGAAACACTTAGTGATAGTGATGTGAATCATGAGGAATCATCCTATGTATGTCAAATTATAAAAGTGTGATTTATGGATAAAATAGGTAGGTTTTATTGGAATCATAATTTATGAAATATGTGATTCTATGGATCCAAAAAAGAACAAATTTATTATCCTCTTGGAACATATGACAAATGTATTTGATATATAGAGTTTCCATAGTCTATATGGTTATTACTAACACATTCTTCACAAATTATCATGACTGGATTTACATATTATTTCTTTGAAAAGTAGAATGTTACTTTCTCATGGAATGAGGAATTCAAGAAATATTTTCAAGAGATTAATGTTCCCCTTACATCAACACCAATATTTATTTTTAGATAATCTGGAAAGGAGTACATGGTGTGTTTTGTTGCTTTAGGATCTGTGTTGGGATGTGTTATCATGAAAGGAAATAATATAGTTACTTATGGATCAAGAAAGACTGAAGTGCATCAGAAGAACTACCCAACACATGATTTACAGTTAACTTCCATCATCTATGATTTGAAGACTCCGTTTTATTATCTATTTGATGAGAAATTTACTTTGTTCATGGTGCATTAGAGCTTGAAGTATATTTTATCACAACATGATTGGAATCTGAGACAAAGATGATGGATGGAATATCTCAAAATCTTTGACTCTGACATGATGTTTACACTGAGAAAATGAAATTCATTGGTTGGTTCATTTAGAATAATTTCATATTCTTTGATGAAAAAAGAATCTTCTGATGAGTTGAAATTGATGTCGGTTCTAGGCTACAAGCACATGGAATGTGAAGAACACGGTGAAGCTGTGTACTTCATTCAAGTTTAATTTGTTACTTGCTCGGAAAGGTTTGTTAAATAGCTGTTGCAATCTGATTCATAATGTGTTACTATGAGATCCAAAATAAATGATATTGAGCCCATTGAGGATTGGATGTTGAATGCGATTTTATTTTGGTGGATTCAAAATTGGATGGACATACCTATTGATTATCAAGAACAACTACTTTATATTTACCACTATTCCAGATAGTTTGTTCATATTGAGATAAAAAATACCTATATGGTGTTGAAAGATGTGTTTTGAGGGTCAAAATTAAAAAGAATTTTGATATGTTTCTTTTAGGATTACTTCCCTTGTTAGTATGTTAAGGAATAGAACTGGAAACCTGCTGGAATGTTATACTCATTAAATATTCTAGTTAGGAAATGGGAGTATATAGATATGGTCTATCTAATAGGTCTCTCAGAATATTTTTGGAAATATGATTCCATATGGGTGATTGTGTGCCAACTCACAAAGTTGTCTCATTTAAATCTTATTCTCGAATATCATACAATTGATTTATTTTCAAAAACAAATATAGAAGAAGGGGTAAAGTGGAATAGAATTACCATTTCAATAGTGTCATATAGAGATCCATGTGATGTATATTGATTATGTAAACCCATAAAGAATTTAATTGGAAATCATTTTACTATGATCATGGAATATCATACTCATATGGATGCTAAATATTAAAGGAAAATACAATCAATGGATGATATGATACATGCTTTTGTAATAGACTATTGTGTCTCATGGAAAGTGCATTTGTTATTCGTGGGGTTCACTTATAACAACATTTATCATATATTCATACATATGAATCATTTTTAATAATGGTATGGGTGTCCATTTTTTCTCCCCACTGTTGGGTGGAAATATGTGAGACTTCACTAGTTGTGATGAGCCTTATACAATAAACAATAGAAAAGATTTTTTTGATTAGGAAATGGATGGAGATGACATAGAAATGTCATAAATCATTTGAAAATCATCTATGATAGACATTATTATTCAATGTGAGTGATCAAATGTTCTTGCGGATCTCTATAATGTCTTGGAAATTGAATTTATGGGAAACATGGAAATCTATCTCCACAATACATATGTTCTTTTGTGATACATGAAATGGTTGGAGAGGTGGAATATCTCTTGTCATTACTAATATGGATTAGTGTTGTGCATAATGTGTTTCATGTATCTCAGTTGAAAAATTATCATACTAATCTATACCATGGAAATCGATGGGATCATGATATCTTAAAGTTTGATTCTTTATTGGGGTACATGATAGTGTGAGTTGTGGATATGGAAGAGAAAATATTGTGTGGTAGAAGAATTGTATATTGTGAGTTTTGTGAAAAAATGGTCACATTTAGGAAGATTCATGGAACTAGGAGAAGGAAATGATAGAGAAATCACCAAAATAATTTTAGAGTAATGATGGTTTTCTATATACAAAGGATGGAAATCCTATGGCTGAGAGAATATAGTACCCCCGGTTTCATTTTAATAACCACTAATTTATTATTTTTAATTATATAATATTTTATAATATTGTTTTGGAGGGATTTAAATAATTTTTGAAGTTTTTTTGGTATTTTATAAGGGTGAACAGTCATTTCTTAGTTTGAGGAAACCATGAAATATTTTTAGGAACCCATGGAATATTAGCCATGGGAAAAAGTAAAGGCACACGAGCAGGCACAATGTTTTTCTAAACTGTATGGCCTCCTGAGAGGTACTATAAAGATTGGGATAGTGGATATTTTTATGGCTAGCACATGGTTTGCCTAATTTGGTAGGGCATCCCTTGAGATAGAATCTAGCACATGGTTAATACACAATGTTTATAACTATGTGACTAACCATGAATTGTTTAAAAGTGAGATAAAAAAATTTGCATCTCATTCATTTTTATCTCAAAATCACTCATTTTTTCAAAAAGGACTTAACTCAATATTTTTCCCACCTAATGACATTGTGGGCTTCTCCAATCAATCCAGATACAATCAAAAGTCTTCTCTTGTTGCTTTGAAGCTGGATGATCACATAATTCATCATTTTTTGTTGTTTTTATTGGTTTTTATTTACTATAATACCCCCATTATTTAAATTTGATATATATATATATTGGATTTATATAAGGTATTATATGCCAAAAAATATTATATATGGATTTTATGATGTTAGGGGGGAGATTTATTGTGGGGTTTTTGAGTTTGGACCCAGTTTTGTGGATGTTTTTCTTGCCATTTTTCATTTTCACCAACTTTCTATGTTAGGTGGATTCACTCTAAAGTCCTATACTAAGAATATGAATTATTGATTTCAAATTGGTAGTTTTACCTATGATTTATTTTTAAATATGTGTGAAAATATTTTTAGAAACATTCTTTAGTGATGTTTTGTGAATTTGAGGAATGGTTTTGAAAAATTCATTGAATAATGATTTTAATATATTGATTTTAAAAAAGATATTTATAATGACTCCTAGAAAAAAAAATTAAATGTTATTTAATATAAATATTTTTTATGGAAATGTTTTTATAGTTTAATGATACTTTCCATTGAAATATATTTGGAATTGAAATGGTTTAGGCGTGATTGTATAATCATGGTTTTTGGGCATACATGGTGGTATGTCTTAATGTTGTATATGATTCCAAGATGAAATATGAATATGGGCTCAGTGACAAAGGTGTAATGGTACATGGGATATTGGTTATATTGTAATGAATTGGTATATCAATGAGATACTTCTTATGATTATGGAACTATCACCTTATCATTCATCATTGGCTCTTTAGTTTGGATAGAGCTATACAAATTAGATTGCGAAATAGTGTGGAAATAATTATTCGTTACTTTCCATAGATAATAGTTTTTGTTAGGGAATTTATTTTTCTCTGAAATAGTTTTTTATTTGTGATACCCTATTTTAAATTTATTTTATAAAAATTTTAACATGTTTTATCAGAGTGTCTTGGGTATAAAGATCATTTAGTGGAAACCTACAGAGTTTTATTACTCATCGCAGCATTGGAACATTGGTTCCATTGTTGATGATGTATATTTGTACATGAGAATAGATAAATTATCACCCTTTTTAGTTTTTCTTAGAGATACTTCGGCTGATTTATGGTGTTGGAGTATGGACCATGTTAAAGATTATGATATATGTGGTTTTCATTATGTTTTGTTTATTTTTTCTTGAGCTATATACTTTGATATTGTAGTCATTCAATATGGATTGTGTTTTTTGATTAATTTTATTACTGATGGTTTCTTCGAGTCTTATTTCATTTATATTATGAATCATGAAGTGGTTTATTTGGTTATAAAATTTTTGGTTGATTGTTTCACTTTCAAAGGGTAAACCACCCCCAACTATTAATGAATCCCATGAAGTGTATTTCCATAATTTGGATTCATGGGGATGTTTTTTAAGGACAATTAGAGTTATAATTATTTATCAAGACAATAGGTAAGGGTGGTATATTAAAAAAAATTAGTGAGTGGTGAAATAAACAAAATTTCTAATTATATATTTAAAAGAGATTAATATACACCCCATAAAATAATAAGATGTTAATATCACATATTTCCCATAGGAATAAATGTGAGATGAGAAAACCCATACCTTATGTCTTAAATTTGATTGTCCACATTAAAACCACATGTATAATAAATATAAGTTTATTAAAAATATATCTAAGATCATATTATTATATATAAAAACATATATGATTTTATAATGAACATATATTACTCATATATTACCAATTCAATGTTTAGTTTTTGTTTTGGTTAATAAACACATTGTTTTTTTGTACAAGATTTGATTTTTTATTTGTGGCCCTATTATGTAGATCACGATTTCATAATTTAATAAATGTAAACCACATTTTATATAATATCTATTTATTATTTAGGTTCTTAGAATAATATTTAAAATATATAAATCATAAATAAAATACACTATTAATGGAGATGGTAGACCGTGCGTATGCATGGATGTTGTTTCCATTTTATTGTCATAGTTTTAAAAACAAGGAAATAAATTCTATATTTGTGTGTGTGTGTTTATACTAGAATTAAATAATAATTATTAGGTCATATTTATTATATACATTCACTAAACCAATCCTTAAGAAACTCTATGTATTTTGTGAGCGAATCACATCCCTCTAATGAGGCGGTAGTCCACACTTACAAAAACTATGTTATCATATTTCCAAAAAATAGAATTGTTGAATGTATGTGTTATATAAAAATTTCATAAAAATAAATAAATTATAAATATCATATATATAATAATAAAATATAAATTACATCATTATTTATGACTATGATAACTGGAAATGGGAAAAAAAGTGACATCCGATCGCGAGGCGGTAGTCCTCCGTAGACATGAATTATGATTGCATATCCCATTTGATGGAAGTGTTTAAGGGTAGGAAAAACCACAAAAAATAAAACAAAATTATAGATAATATGATTATTATTTAATAATGTAATATTAATAATTAATGGGTGGATAAAGAAATAAAACAAACGTCCTAGTGGATGGATGATACCATCTCATTGGGAAACACCTTTTGGTTTTCAGCAAAGGGATTCCTTGCCTGAATTTATGCAAAAAAGGAGGCATCTAGGATGAAGGGAGGGATTTTGGGTGGAGAATATTGTAGGATTTTTCAAATAAAAATGTATAAATAGTTATTAAGAAATGGGGGGGGGGGGTGAATTATTATTTTATAGTGGAGGAGGAGTGTCATTCTGGTAATTGTAGAAACGTAAACACTATTAGAAGGACTCCTTTATATCAAGATCCTCCAAGAATTATCCACATTTTATAAAAGAAGGTAATTTATCAAAATATTTCGATACAATGGATTTTTGAAATGATTCAAGGTTATTTTTACAGATAAGTTAACTATTTATAAAAAATTAATAATGTTTTTACCTTAATCACATTAATTAATTTTAAGTATTTTCAATAATATTTTTTGTAAAAAAAATAAGACTAAATTTTTATAAATTATATGTTACGATTATTCTAGATAACTAATAAATTTTTTCAAACTATAATTACATAAGGGTCAAAAATTAAATGAAAACTAATCGCATATAGCGGATGAGAAAAATGATTTTTAATGTGAATAAGTTCAAAAGTATGAGTAGTTTTTATACACATTTTTGAAGTGATATTGGTTCCAATAAAATTAATTGTATTAATTTATTTAAAATTTAAATAATTATACTTTCAAACAAAATTAAAATATAATTTAGATATAAAAATAAATTAAATGAAAAAGCAGTTTTCAATTAAAATTAAGTATTTTTTACTATTCAACAAAAAACCAAATTTCATAGGAAAATTAAAAATATAAACCATTTGTAAATTTTGATACTACACTATAAAAAATTATGTTTATTCCAAAAAAATGAAATGTCTGAAAATTATATTTAAAATATATTCCCATTAAAAGGCTCCAAACTTACATTTCAAAAAAATACCTATTTTTATTAAAAACATTGGATTATTTCTTATTTCATACCTACCAAAGCTAATGGATGAGTGGCCAAAAATATGATTGAATATGCAAAATAAATTTTTTTTTAAAATATTCATAAATAATGTTTTTTATTTAATTGAAAAAAAATGGTGTTCCTGTATAGAAAAATATTTTTCTTATAAAAGTGTATATTTATATTCAAAAAGTTATTACATATATTAATAGATAATTGATAATAAAAATAGTTATATTATATATATGTTTAAATTATTTTCATATCAATTAACTAATATTATTCAGAAATTAAATTCAAAAAACAATGTTGTAAATATAATAATATTTTAATAACCATATTAATATTATATAGTAGATTGGTAAATCTCAGCCTCACATTTAACACAAGCAATCAAAGGAACATGTCATCAGGTGTAACAAAATACTACCATTGTTTTTCAATTATCACATTATAATCTATGTATTTTTTATAGTGGAATATTAATCTAGTTTTAATGTAAAATGAAATAAAAAAATTAGTGCTTTCATATAATAATTGAAATATTCAGTGTTCTAGGATATAAAAAATATCAAAAAAAGTAAATTATTTCAAAAATATATATTTAAATAAATATCAAGGTCGTACAAAAAGTACTATTGAGAATGGTATTAAAATATTAAATCCAATTAAAAATGATCATAATAAACCATAGAAATATTAAGGATGGTATATTTACAACATATAGCAACTGAATCATATGGAAATGAAGATGTTTTTAATTAATAAATAGAAATACCAAAAAATTCAATAAAAACATTATTGAGGAAGATATCCATTTCACATTGAAAATAAATTTAAAAAAAATATTTCTATAATATTTGTGTAATAATTTTATTTTGAAATATATAAGTAAAACTATAGATAAATCCTTAAAATAAAGAGTGGTCTAGATTTCAGGTAATTTTGTACATTCAATATAAATTTAATGGACATTTCATTCTTTATTTTCTAAAAGGGTTAAAAATTAAATCATTAGGAAAAAGAAATAATATACCATTAAAACAAATTTTAAATAAAAAATGAAAAAAAATCTATAATTAAAAATTTTGATAATATTAAAAACATTTTTGAAATAAATTTTAGAAAACATAGATATTGAAGAAAATTTATTTTTGACCAAATGGAGAAATGAAGTAATATTTTCTTAAAATAAATTCTCAGTAATTTTAAGTGCCAACGAGAGAGAAATATTACTATTAATTTTGTAACAAACCATTACGGATCTATTAGGTACATCATTAGACTTATCCTGGGATTAAATTTTACATTTTATTTATATGATAGAGATGGAATTGAGAGGATTCTTATAATGTTAAAGATGGAGATTTGATGGAATCTTATAATTAACTATATTTTTCGGCAAGCTGTAGGACGATTTCACACATTGTTACGGGGATACATGATGGGTATGATTTACTCGATGCAAGCTGTAAAGGACTTCACACTATGATAGGTTAACATGATGTGAAGAGACCGTACATCCATGATTTAATAAAAATTTAGGTTTTTTGTTTGAGGTAACGGGGTTTCCAATCTATGTGCTTCTTTGGTGGTTATAATTTATGTAACTAGCTTCCACATCATGTAACAACCCACATACAGCTTTAAAAATAGTTTTTCACAGTTTTGTTTTATCTCTTTCTCTATAATCTCTTTCTCTCAATCTAGGGAAATTCCCATGAAATTATCGGAAACTCCTCTTGTTATAGAATGATTCGATCAGCATTAGATCTTTATTATAGTCATGATTTTTTTCTATATGTAAGCAAACATTCCAATTCTTTTTTTCCATTCATCACTATAGCACCCTTCAGTTGTGTTAATTTATCCATTGATCTAAATTGGTGTATAGTCAATTCTTCTTCCCAGATCCATGGATCCATCCCATTCATGGGGTCGTTACTTTGTTTTTTGTGGTGCAATATGCGTTCATTATTGAAGAATGTGGTATTTATGCTACTCCAATGATTCTCTTTCTCAATTGGAATGATCCAAATACATGTGAAACAGATTTTAGGGTCTCCATTGGTATTTTTCATTTTCATTTTTGGGAGATCCCATTGCAGGAGCGCGTGAATCGACTTTTGAGGTATTTGGGTCTGTGTTTAGCCTATATTTGATAAACCATATTTTTTCATACCAAAAAATTTATTAATAAACAAATTATTATCAAATAGTCAATAATGTTTTGTATACTAGAAGGATATTGTGAATAAAAGTGGTTTTCCATGGTATTTCATAAATGTAAAGAAATGGATATATTTTAATAAATGAAAATTTTTTAGTAAATTTTTTTTAGAAATGATCTTTGAAGCGTCGAGATGATTTTAAAAATGAGTACATGGGTTACCATTTGTACTAGGTGGAAGGATCGACTTCATCTTACCATCCATTGTGGGGGTTCATTTTTTGGGGTGTTTCACTTGTCCAATAATGTATATTATAGGATATAGGTTTGTATATGATGTCGGTGTTTCACATTCTAGGGTGTCTCCCTATTCCTGGAGTTTAGATAAATAATTTTAGGTACTATAGTACATTTTTCATAGATTTATTTGGGTATAAATAGTCTACTACCTGACATGTTCTATTCATTGGTGTTATGATACCTCTACATCTGTTTTTTTGACTATTTTGTTTATCTTTGATATACATTTTTATGACTATGAAAAATGATATGAAAAATGATCTATGAAATTTATATACGTATTTTTGTTTAAGAACTATCAAAATAAAGAAATTTTTATCGAGTTTAATATAATACAACATTACTACCAATCATGTCATGTTTATTTAAAATTAGAATACATGGACTATTATACAGAGACTTATTATGGAACAATTGTGTAGGATCATACAGATAATGTATGCTCACACCCTTCACTCCTCATCGGTGATGTGTATACTTTTTTATGTCTTCTTATGTATAAAATGGAACAGTGATGCAATGAGGCTGCAAGGATTAATGTCTACTACATAGGGTATCTGGTGCTGAGATGGGGGTAATTTATCCATTCCATCACATGAAGTAGATTTTAGGTTTTGTTCCTTTCCAATTAGACATGTATATTGGGATTTGTATACATTTATATATATTTGTTTCCACTATATTTATTACAATTTTTGAATATATTTATTATCATTCTGATGTTCCCTGTTACATTGGTTATATATATTCCATTAATTTGTTTCGGTTGGAAAAAATAATTCCATATAGTAAGTCGTTCGATGCCCAGGTGCTTGTTGCCATCCCATGGGGATTGTGAATTCCAATCGAGTATGTGATTGATTGGGGTGGGTTCTGGGTTTGATGGAAAACCACATTGGTTTAATACAAATTGGTATCATAAGAACGTCTTTCATCAAGAGTCCTTGTCTTCTGATGTTTTTCATATTGGAGATAGTATTTTTTGGACTTGAGAGGTATACTAAAATAAGTGCTAGGATAGATCTGGTCTTAAAGAGGATCAATTTTCCATGGGATGTTCTGATATGTGTATCTAGTGTTGTGTTTGGTTTCATATCTCCTTATCTTTTTATGTATTTTATTATTAAAAAGTAATTTTTGTCTGATTATTCTTATGTTTCATTAAGAAATATTATACCTCATAGATGCCTTCCACGAGTTCCTTATGTTGAGTCAATAAGGTTTTCCTTATGACTTTTCCATTCCTTCTTGTTTTGAAAATCACAAACACCATACACTTAAGCAAATATTATTTTTACCCTCATAAGGAAAATTTACTTCCTTAAGGAAATTTACCTTAACCTAGATTTTCTTATACATAGCAATATTATTCTTAAACTCAAAAACCAGATTCATAACCCAATTTCCAGAGCCATATAATGAAATGATTTGGAGCATTCTGTTTTTAGGATCCGAATTCTGGATGTGATCTGTAATGTAGTTCTAATCCAAATTCTGGACTCTGAATTCTTATGTAGTTCGACTCCGAAATTTTTAATAGTTCGAATCTGAACTCTTAAGAAGTATGACTCTGAACTCTTAAGATGTTTGACATCGAACTCTGAAGAAGTTCGACTCTGAACTCCTTTTTAGTTCGACTCTGAACTCTGAAGAAGCTCGACACTGAATTCTGAAGAAGTTCGACTCCGAACTCTTTTGTAGTTCGACTCCAAACTCTAAAGAAGCTCGACTCCGAACACTTAAGAAGTTCGACTACGAACTCTACAGGTTTAGAATCCGATCACTGGTGAAACCAGACTCCGAATTCCTATAAAACAAAATTTGAACATTTTTTATCACAGACTTCGAACTTCATTTTGATTAGACTCTGAACTTTTGACTTACTCACACTCTGATATGTTGACTAGATTTTACTTAAATTTTCTTCATTTCAAAACGATGTCGTACATTTAGTTATACATAGTTTGTTATAAAACGATGTCATCTATTCTGTTTCTAATTAACCATTGGTTGAGTTACATGTGTACAGGTCCCTCCGAGTTTCATGGAAAATATGACCGTTGGAGGAGGGAGCAGACCGTTGGAATTTTCCCTATAAATAGGAGGTCATTTGAAAGATCTCCACACACAATGAAATTGATCAATCTAGAAACCACACGCTGAAAAGGGGATTTATAGAGAGAGAAACCTTTTCATGCCTTGTGCATACTGAACCGCTCATTCGGTTTTTGCTTCGTGTGACTCCGAATGTTGGTGATTACATTCGAGGACTTCCGGGGATAGGAAGACAGAGGTTTCCAACACCTTGAAGTTGAGGGATTCCTTGCTGAGGAAGACAGAGGATTCCAACTTCCTTGATGTTGAGGGCTTGTGGGGATAGCAAGACATAGACTCCGATATTCGTATCGAGGGATTACCCTAGTGTGGGTAAGATAGACTTACTTGAGCATATAAATCAAGGGAACTTTATCTGAGGTTGTTGGATACCCTTCTCATTGGGTTAAAAGACTTATATCTTGTTACTTGTAGTTTTACTACCTGTTTATTTCCCCTGCATTTTGTATTATAAGGAAAGTATAACGTTCTTATACTTCCTTTCTTGTACTCTGTTTCATTTAGATTCTATACGCTTTAACGTAGAATCTCATATTGTAAACTTTTGTTATGTTTCATTTTCCAGAACCGTATTCCCGGAACCTACTTTCGGAATCTCTTTCCATGTTTTCATTTGGTATTAGAGGTGTTTTGAATTTTCTTAGTTTAACTTTGTTAAATTTATCTCTTTCCATTTCGTAAGGAAAACATAGTTATTCATAACTAACTTTAAAGGTTCCAAAGGAAATTTTAAATTATACAATTCACCCCCCTCTTGTATATTGAGCATCTACATCATTATTTCTATCCTACAATTGGTATCAGAGGAGGTCTATGAAATACTTGTACTCACGTATATGTTTTCTTGCTCACTTTTTCATTCCGAACTATTCATTCCGAACATTGTCATTCCAAACATTATCATTCTGAACTTTGTAATTATGAACTTTTTCTACTAACAAGTTTGTATGCCAAAGGTTGTTTTAAGTATGGAAGAAATTAATGTTGGATCTATTGATAATATAAATCCAACAAGACCACCAATCTTTGATGGTAATGATTATGAGTACTGGAGAGATCGAATGATGACTTTTGTTATTAATACTGGAGTGGATAACTTTGTTATGCTTACTGGTGATTATAAAATTCCTGACAAGGAAGTAAGAACATTCACTAACCAGGAAAAGCAAGAATATCAACTCAATTATAAGGTACACAATACTTTACTTTGTTCAATGACTAGAAATATATATAGCCAAATTTCTTCTTGTGAAGAAGCTAATTGTATCTGGAAGAATTTTGAGGTTACACACTTTGGAACTTCTAAAGTGATTGAGACTGGGAGAGCTATGCTTAGAGCTGAATACCATGGCTTCAATTTTACTTATGGTGAACCAATTTGTAAAGTTTAATATAGATTTATGACTATAGTCAACATCTTACATTCTATGGGAGAAAAAGGTTAGATGATAAGCACTTGTGGATAAGATAATTAATATTATGCCCAATGAGTGGGAATCCAAAAGAACAGTTATAGATGAGAACAGGAAGGTCACTCAAATTTCTCTTCATGAGTTATTTGGAACTAATCTCCAACATGAATCCATAATGAAGAGAGATGCAGACAACATCAAAAAGAAAAATGGAAATGGTACTATTTCTTTTACAACAACATCAAATCGGATGAAATGTAAGACTCCTGAGAGAGTAACCAGATCCATGTCTAAGAAAGTAATTTTCTAATCTGAATCTATTGAGTGTGAAATCTATGAAAGTGAGTTATCAAATCTTGCTCGAAGGATGAACAAGATAGCTGGCCAGAGAAATTTCCAATCCAAGTATAAGAAAAAGGACAGGAAAGATAAGAATGATGGAGAAGTCACTTGTTATGAATGCAAGAGAGCTAGAAATATTAGACCAGATTTCCATTTGCTTAAAAAGAATGAATGAAAAGAAAGGCATTCAGACAGGAATATAAAGAAGTATTATAAAGCCAAAGCTAAGAACGTTCTAAAAGCGAGTGACACCTCGAGTGCCAGTGGTGGTGACTCTTCAGATGAATTTTCAGATTATGAATCTTTAGGACAGAAGAATCTTTTTCTTATGGCCAGATTACCTATTGATAATCATTGTTTTATGGATAAGGAGAATAAATAGAGTACCGGCAGCAACAATATGTGGTACATGGATAGTGGATGTTTGCGACACATGACTGGTAACAAAAGTTATTTTGAAAATATTATCAAAACGAAAGGAGGAAAGGTAACTTTCGGAGATAATGCTAAGGGAGAGATTTTTGGTATTAGTAATATTGTTCTGTTAAGAATAACTTTGATTTCAAATGTTTTATTTTTTAATGGTCTTCAGCACAACCTCATTACCAAAAGTCAGTTATGTGATGAAGGGTACCTTGTGAATTTTAGGAATGATAAGTGTTTAGTTCACAATTCCAAGGAAAAATTTATTCTCTCAGCAAATAGGCATGAGAATGTTTACACATTAAACTTAGAAGACCTCAGATGTCAAGATTTACCTTGCCTAAGTGCAATGGAAGATCATTCCTGGTTGTGGCATAGAAGACTAGGTCACTGTAATCATGGGAACTTATGCAAACTCTCTAAGAAGAAACTAGTTAAGGATCTACCAGAGCTTATATTTGATTCTTCTAATTTTTGTGATCCTTTTCAGTATGTCAAGCGACATAAATCTAGTTTTAAATCAATTGGTGAAGTCTGGACAACCGATGCATTGCAGTTCGTGCACATGGATCTTTTCGGTCCGACAAAAACTGGATGTATTGGAGGCAAATACTATGTGTTTGTTCTAGTTGATGATTACACTATATTTACATGGCTTTATTTTCTAGCTAAGAAATCTGAATCTTTTTCTTATTTAAAAACTTTAGAGCTCATGTTATAAATGAGAAAGACATTCCATTGAAAAATATTCATAGTGATCATGGAGGAGAATTTCAAAATTCTGATTTTGAAACTTTTTGTAGTAGAAAAGGTATTACTCATAATTTATCAACACCTAGAACTCATCAACAAAATGGTGTAGTTGAGAGAAGAAATAGGATTCTTCAAGAGATAACTAGAACAATGTTGAGTGAATATTCTATAGCTAGAAATTTCTGGGCTGAAGATGAAAGTACTGATTGCTATACTATAAATTGAGTTTTGATTAGACCTTTTCTTAATAAAACTCCTTATGAGTTATGGAATAGTAGAAAACCAATACTATCCTACTTCAAGGTTTTTGGTTGCAAAACGATAACTTACATAAATTTGCACCAAAATCCGATGAAGGAATTTACTTAGGCTACTCCACAACTTCTAAGGCTTAGAGAGTTTTTAATAAAAATACATTTACTGTTGAAGAAATAGTACATGTAAAATTTGATGAATCAGATCCTTTTGTTTTTAAACCATCCCAACATACATCCTCGGATGTGTTTTCAAAAACTGATTGTCAAAATTTGATAGAAGAACCTTCTAATAAGGAAAATGTTCAAGAAGATACTTTTGAAACATTTCTCCCAGAATACTTTCTACCCTATGTTGATGAACATGCTTTTGAAAACCCAAATCAGGTGTTTCTTAAGAATCATCCCAGTGATAGTATCATTGGTGATGTAAATCAACCTGTAAGGACTAGAAGTTCCTTAAAATTGAAGTACAACATCTAGAATTTATTTACCAATTAGAACCTAAAATCACTGATGAAGCTTTAGGTGATGATGATTGGATCAAAGCCATGCAAGATGAACTAAATGAATTCGAAAGGAACAATGTCTGGATCTTGGTTGAAAGTCCTAAGGAAACTTCTGTTATCGGAGTAAAGTGGGTTTTCAGAAACAAATGTAATGAAAATGGAGTCATAGTAAGAAATAAAGCTAGACTTGTTGCTAAAGGTTATAATCAGGAAGAGGGGATAGACTATGAAGAAACCTATGCTCCAGTAGCTAGACATGAACCTATCTGTATTCTACTTGCCTTCGTAGCATTCATTAATTTCAAACTTTTCCAAATGGATGTGAAATGTGCATTTCTTAATGGTTATGTCCAAGAGAACGTTTTTTTTGAACAACCTCTTGTCTTTGAAGATACAAAACATCCTGATCATGTTTTTAGACTTACCAAAGCTTTGTATGATCTTAAAAAAGCCCCATGAGCCCGGTACGATAGACTCACTAGATTTTTGCTTCAAAATAACTATGTTAAGGGAAATGCAGATCCAACCCTTTTTATAAAAAAAGATAAGAAAACTGTTTTTATTGTTAAAATTTATGTTGATGACATCATATTTGGTTCAACTCAGAAATCATTAACCGACTCCTTTGCAAGTCTAATGAAATCTGAGTTTGAAATGAGTATGATGGTTGAGTTAAAATTTTTCCTTGGTTGTCAAATTTCTCAAAAACCAGAAGGAACCTACATATCTCAACATAAGTATATTACAGATCTTCTAAAAACGTATGGTTATGACAATACTATGAGTATATGTACTCTTATTGGTACCTCAAACTCTTTAGATCTTGATGAAGCTGGGAAACCAGTAGATCAAACATATTTTAGAGGTATGATAGGAAGTTTACATTACTTAACAACTAGTCGACCAGACTTCATGTTCTTAGTATGCTTATGTCCAATATATCAATCCAATCCTAATGAATCTCACTTAAAGGCAGTAAAAATAATTTTTCGCTACCTTAAGGGAACCATGGATCTAGGATTATTTTATACTTCTAGAAATGATTTTGTTCTAAAAAGATTTTCTGATGCTGACTTTGGTGGATGTAGAATGGATAGAAGGAGTACATCTGGAACTTTTCATTTCTTAAGAGATTCATTAGTTTCTTGGTCCTGCAAGAAGCAACATTCTGTAGCACTCTCCACTGCTGAAGATGAATATGTAGCAGCTGGAAGTTGTTGTGCTCAAGTGTTGTGGATGCAACACACACTCACAGACTATGGCTTGAGTTTTACTAAAACTCAAATTTTTTGTGATAACACATGTGCCATTGCCTGATGTAAGAACCCTACACATCACTCTCTTGAAAAACACATAGATATTAGGCATCACTTTCTTAGGGATCACACACAAAAAGGAGATATTATTCTTCAGTTTATCAGAACACAGGATCAACATGCTGATATCTTGACAAAATCTTTACCCTTCGATAGATTTGAATATATTAAACAAAATTTAGTAATGATAAATGTAAGGTAATCATGCCTCATCAACTTCTTCTTGAACAATTCTCCTAACAGTAATAAAAACTCCTCTTCATAGGGGGAGTACATTTGGTTGTTAGATTTTTTAAAAAAAAAAACTTCTGGAAATAAACATCGGGAATGGAATTTTCTGAAACTAAAATTTCTAGAATGGGAATTTCCGGAACTAAAATTTTTAGGACTGAAATTCTCGGAATGAGAACTTCCAGAATGAAAGTATTTTTATTGAAGACTTCCGGAATGGAATTTTCGTACTAATAATTTCATAGCGAGATTCCCGGAATGGAGATTTTTGAACTGGAGTATTCATAACGAAGTTTTCGTACTTTAACTTTCGTAATGAGGTTTTTTTTCAAGAAGAATATTACCAATTTCGAATAATATTTCTTGTCAATCCGTAAGTTATATTTTTTTATTTATTGTTTTGTAATCAAATTTTTTCTTTCTGTTTTTTTAATAAAAAAATTCGGATTCTAGTTTTTTCCTCAACTCCGAATGTTTTCTTTAAAAAACTTCAAAAGATCGGAGTCCATTTTTTTTCCTTGCAGAATTATTCTCAACCATCATATCAGATAAAATTATTTTCAACAATTGGATGACTTTTAGAAGACCAACATTAAAATTCATTGCCTATAAATAGGGGGTCCCGAGACTCATCCCACATCGGTTTTTCAAGCTTTTGCGTCTCGAAGAACTGTTTCTCCTCTTAAGGCTGGTTCTGAATCTTGTGAATCCGATCTGAATCCTACAGTTTATTTCATTCTGAATGTCTATTGAAGCAACCTCTCAAGATATGTCAACTATAAAACCAATTTCAAAGTGGTTAGTTTACAGAGAAAGGTTAGTTCATCTGGATTTTTATAAGCTTGATTCTATTATTTCGAAGAATGTTAGACTGAATGGATGGGAAGATATCTGCATAGCTATGTCAGATAAATAGGATCCAGTTTATACAGAATTGTTGATAGAGTTATGTGAGTCTGTTTCCTTCCTGGTGGAAGATGGCAGAGAAAAGGCTTTCTTTTAAGTCTTATGGGAAGACTTATAAACTTTCTTACACTAAGGCAGCAAGCCTGATTGGTATAGCATATGAGGGAGAAGCTGAATTCTGTTCTCAGAAACTTCCTGATGTGCAAGGAAGTTTCAATAAGGAGAAGGCACTGAAGTGTCTTGGGCTTAAGGATGATTCAACAACTAAGATTGCTCGGCTCACTCCGAATAAATGAATACTTCAACTATGGGTGCAAGGAATTCTGGTTCCGAGAAGAGGAGATAAAGACAATCTGAAGAAGAGTGATATCTATGTCTTAGATTTCATGGTAAATCTATGAAAGATAAATCTGATAAGTCATGTCTTGGTTACGATCAAGAATATCAAAGAAGGAAATCTGAGAGCACAGATTATGATGTTTTCTTGCCTTACTGTCTAAGTTGATTGTTCGATGCTTAGAATCTTTCAAATTTTCCTTCAAATCAAAGATCCGAAATTGCAAGCTCATGCTTGTCAGTGATGATACGCTTAAGAGAATGAAGATGGGATTTTCTAGTGAATCCGGAGAATGTTACCCCCTATCTGTGGAGGAATTTGAAACAGTTGAAAAAGAATCTCTGGAACCTTCAAAAAAGAAAAGGAAGAAGAGAATGTCTAAGGAAGTAGTTACTGATGAAAAATTTCCTCAGCCTAAGGAAACTGAATCTGCACCACCCAAGCCGAAGAAGCAGAAAATCTGTACAGATGAAGTAGCAGCAAAGTGGAGGAAAGATAAATAAATGAGGAAGGAAGGGAATCCTCCATTCAGATTGGACCCTGCTGAGGCTAAGGCATTAAAAGAAAAAGTTGTTGAGGAGCTAGAAAGGAAAGTGAAGGAAAATAAGTTGAGAAAGAAGATGTCTAATGTTGAACTAGTGCAATCTTTGCTAAAAGATACAGAGTTAGCTTCCGAAAGGCTTCCAGTTCCGAAAACTTTCGGTGTTGAACCTTCTTTACTAGAAACTCCAGCGAAAAACTGTCACTCCAGAATAGGACAATGGTAAAGAACTTGTAATAGAAGGTGAGAAGGAGGTTTCTGAAGCAGTTGAGGAAGAATAAGAAGAAGAATAAGAAGAAGAGGAGAGTGAAGACTGGATACCTTGATCAAGCAAGTACATGTCTACAATAATAAGGCTAAATCCACAAATATAGTTACCCCAGGCAAGGGAGATGAGGAAGCTAGCAAGAAACATTCAGAAGAAGAAGAAGAAGCGAATGAGCTGTTTGATGAAGAAGAATACTATGAGAGGAACTTTCGTGAGGAAGGACAACAAAGATAGAAACCAGATGAGGATCAGATTGTTCAAGTTTCTGAATCTGAGGAATTATCTCCAAATGTGAAATCCATTCCGAAATCTGATAAAGGGAAGCAATCTTTAATGGAGACACCTATTAAATATATCATCATAAATAAAGAGGTTGGTGGTACCTCCAGAAGGAAGCTGATGCCAGTTGAAGAAGAGGAATCTCAAAAATAAGTTTCTGATTCGGAATCATCATCCCACGGGCATGATTTTGTGGTTCAATCTCTGAAAAAGTTAGTGGACACAATTCCGATTCTTCCAACAATAGATTCTAGATTCCATTTGCTTCAACAATCTATAAATCAAAAATCGGATTCTATATCCATGGTAATGGATAAGTTTGTGAAGTTATAAGCTGAACAGAAATGTTTTCTGATCGATTATGATGTGCATAGGAAGTCCTGCAGTAAAGTAACGAAGTGGTCTAAGAGAGATGATAAAGATTTAGTTCAATTTTAGAATTTTCAGGATGAAGTTCAAAATGCCTTTGAAATGGAGGATAATAAGGTTAATGATATTTCTGAGAAGTTAACCCAGGAGCAAAATTTCCAGAATCAACTGGTCAGGGATCTGAATGGGAAGCACAATTCAGTATCTCAAAATTGGAAAACTGAAAGAGATTTCCGGATTGAGTTTCAACAGAAGATGGAAAATCAAGATGAGTTGTTGAAGTTGCAAAAATAATCCTTGGAGGCTCAGGCAGAGGCTTTAAAAGCTCAAGAAGAAATGGTAAAATCCTTGGAAAGGAAACGATAGGAAGATCAAATAGACTTGAAGAAACTCAAAGCCTTGTTGAAGCAACTCATTCCGAACGAAAAGCAAGACAAATGAATCCACTCTGATCTTTTGTTGTAGTTGTCTTTCCGTGTATTTTTTCCCCAGCTCTAATGAAATGGCTATCTGGTTGGTTTGTATCTTGTTATATACTAATGTTTCAAGTAGCATACTTTGTTTTCTATTCCCTTCAATTATTTTTGAAAATAACAAAGGGGGAGAAGGAAAAAGAACTATTCCTAAGGAGGAGAAAGGAAAATTTTCTAAGAGAAATATCCTTAATGAAAGGGGGAGTTACCCACTACGAAGTTTTTACTCTTATATTAATAAAAACTCTACTCCGGAAGCCGAGAATACAATCCTTATAGTTTCAATGCCTAAGGGGGAGTTAGTTGTATTCACTTCTATACATGAACAAGGGAGATAAGATTTAATTTTCAAAGTGTAATGAAAATTTTAAAAATCCTTATATAATTTTTCAAAAGGATGTTTTTTCTTTACAAAATGAGGGATATTTTTGAGTCAATAAGGTTTTCCTTATGACTTATCCATTCCCTCTTGTTTTGAAAATCACAAACACCTTACACTTAAGCAAATATTATTTTTACCCCCATAAGGAAAATTTACTTCATTACATTAATTTACCTTAACCTAGATTTTCTTATACATAGAAATATTATTCTTAAACTCAAAAATCAGATTCATAACCAAATTTCTGGATCCATATAATGAAAAGATTTGTAGCATTCTGTTTGTAGGATCCGAATTCTGGATGTGATCTGTAATGTAGTTCTAATGTAAATTCTGGACTCCAAACTCTTAAGTAGTTCGACTCTGAACTTTTTAATAGTTCTACTCCGAACTCTTAAGAAGTATGACTCCGAACTCTTAAGCAGATCGACTCCGAACTCTGAAGAAGTTCGACTCCGAACTCCTTTGTAGTTCGACTCTGAACTCTAAAGAAGCTCGACTCTGAATTCTGAAGAAGTTCGACTACGAACTCTTTTTTAGTTCGACTCCGAACTCTGAAGAAGCTCGACTCCGAACTCTTAAGAAGTTCGACTCCGAACTCTATAGGTTCATAATCCGATTCCTGGTGAAACCAGACTCTGAATTCATAAAAAACAGAATTCGAACGCTTCTTAACATAGACTCCGAACTTTATTATTATTAGACTCTGGACTTTTGACTTTCTCACACTCTGATATATTGACTAGCTTTTACTTACATTTTCTTCATTTCAAAATGATGTCGTACATTCAGTTCTACATAGTTTGTTATAAAACGATGTCATCTATTCTGTTTCTAATTAACTGTTGGTTGAGTTACACGTGTATAGGTACCTCCGAGTTTCATGGAAAATATGACCGTTGGAGGAGGGAGCAGACCGTTGGAAATTTTCCTATAAATAGGAGGTCATTTGAAAGAGTTCCACACACAATGAAATTGATCAATCTAGAAACCACACGCTGCTAAGGTGATTTCTAGAGAGAGAAATATTTTCATTCCTTGTGCATACTGAACTGCTCATTCAGTTTTTTCTTTGTGCGACTCCCAATGTTTGTGATTACATTCGAGGAATTCCGGGGATAGGAAGACAGAGGTTTCCAACACCTTGAAGTTGAGGGCTTCCTTGATGAGGAAGACATAGGTTACCAACTACCTTAAAGTTTAGGGCTTGCGGGGATATCAATACAGAGACTCTGATCTTCGTATCGAGGGCTTACCCTGGTGTGGGTAAGACAGACTTGCTTGAAAGTATAAATCAAGGGACCTTTATCCAAGTTTGTTGGATACCCTTCTCTTTAAGTTAAAAGACTTATATCTTGTTTCTTGTAGTTTTACTACCTATTTATTTCCGCAGCATTTTTTATTATAAGGAAAGTATAATTTTCTTATACTTCCTTACTTGTATCTGTTTCATTTTGATTCTATATGCTTTAATGTAGAATCTCATATTGTAAACTTTTGTTAAGTTTCAATTTCCGGAACCGTATATCTGGAACCTACTGTCGAAATCTCATTCCATGTTTTCATTTGGTATTAGAGGTGTTGTGAATTTTCTTAGTTAAACTTTGTTAAACTTATCTCTTTCCGTTTCTTAAGGAAAACATAGTTATTCATAACTAACTTTAAAGGTTCTAAAGGAATTTTTAAAGTATACAATTCACCCCCCTCTTGTATATTGAGCATCTACATCATTATTTCGATCCTAAACCTTATGTTGGTGTACCTGATGATACTCAAAGAATTCTACCTACAAATCAAATTCCCATTGAAACTATCATATATATGTGTCATGCTATTGACCTGGATGTAAAAAAATTTCCAAAAAGAATTGTTAAGGTGAAATCAGAAGCTGGATGAGAGATAGATCGATAAAAGGAAATATTATGTGAATATCAACCTTCTTTTAAAGGAATGAGTGAACGTCAAGAGGGGACGAATGAATGGATATGATCCATCAAATCATCGACTTCCTAATAACACTTATGAATATCAAGCTGATATGTGAAACATTTAGTATTGAGGGTTTAGTGAAATGATGGTAGGATTGCGTGGTCTAGGGTGATAGACACATGGATTAGTGTTGGAAGGGTTTCAAAACCATGTCCTTCCACAATTGATTCCCAGAGTCCCTAATAATGGATAAATATGTGGAGTTCTTATCCTCATAGTATTAAGAAAAATTGGTCTCATCATATACAAACCTGTTTGAGGAGTATTTCATTTTTTTTCTTCGGATTTGGTAAAGAATGGATAGTTAGAGGATCAGTAGAACCTATAGGGAATGCAAACAGATATCAGATCACATGTTGTTTTGTTTAATATTTCTCCCTACGAGGATATAGTAGATATATCTATGATGGAAGATATTCATATGGCAGCAAAGGGTAGTTTTCTAAACACTTCTCTTTCATCTTGTTGCAGTTTTAGCATCGTGGATTGGAATAAGAGGAAGTGGAATAATTATTATAGAAGTCTTGGAGGTGGGTCTCAGCAGTAAGACTTCTCTAAACTTTTCTCTATATATACTTATATACCTCTGACAATCAATCAATGGGTAAAGGTTTGACAAAACACAATTTTTTTTCTATATCCACAAAGAAGGGAAACAGTTGTTGATGTTTTGGTCATTCGCAAAAGTTCTATCAGGATTTGACTATGGATAATTATGGTCAGGGTTTTTCAGAACCAAAATCTACTACGATGCATTTAGAAGCTTCAAAGTCTATATAAATCTATCCACAATTCTCTGGAGTAAATCATTATCTCATAGTTGATGAGTTACTAGATGATGTTAATGCACATCCAAAAATAGTCAGTGGTACTATTCTTATTGCATCTTTTGAAGAAATTTTTTTATTTGATACTAGTCCATCCCACTCATGTATATCTGCACACATTTTTGTTATTCATAAATTTACAATATAATGTATTCCCTTTGTAATAGAATTAGATACATATACAGGAAAGATGAAACAGAAGGTGTTTTAGTGTCTTTGTTTATTAACAATGGGTGATATAGAGTTTTTTGAGAGGTTTCTTGTTCTTGATCTCGATTCGTTAAACATCATCATTGATATAGACTGTCTGGTTTTTCATCGAGCTAATGTTGATTGTTATCATGGGAATGTTTGGATTCTTGCATCCGAAGAGAGATATTCTATGATTATGGGGGAGTGGGACCTAAGGTTATGTTGTGTAGGGCTTTCCTATCCAACGTCTAAGAGTTCGATGTCTACTATTTCATTAGATCCTAATGACATTTTTACAATTGATGATCTTCCCATTATTATTTAGAATATTCCAGATTTTATCTTGGATGCCTTATCCAGTCTTCCTCCAAATAGAGAGGTAGAGTTTACAGTTGACCTGGTACCAGGTATGCAGCTGATATTGATACATTCTTATTGTATATCACCAGAAGATCTAAAAGATCTCAAGATTCAATTATATGAACTATTAGAAAATGTTTTCATTTTCCAAATAATTTCTCCTTGTGAAACCCATGTGCTTTTTTAAGAATGAAGATACGCCACTTTGATTGTGTGTAGAATATCAAAAGTTGAACAATGTAACAGTTAAGAAAAAATATCATTTTCCGATTATAGAGGATTTGTTTTATCATTTAGAGGGGAAATGTGATTTTAAAAGATTGATATTCTATTGGGTTATCATCTTTTTAGTGTTTGATATTCTGGTATACCGATGATGACTTTTAGGTGTAGGTATGGATATTATGAATATCCTTTAATTACATTTGGTTTGTCTAAAACTCCACCATTTTTAATTGATGTGATGAATTATATATTCCATAAGAATCTTGAATCTATTAGGGTAGTGTTTTTTGATGATATTATGGTTTATTAAAAATATAATCATGATCACGAGCACCATCTATGTTTTGTTATAGTAATTATGAGAAATAACCATTAGTATAGAAGGTTTTTAAAATATTTTATATGGATTCATGATGTGATTTTCTTAGGGAACAAAATTTATAAACATTGTTTATTAGTCAATCTTGAGAAGGTAAAGCATGCCTTTTCAACATAGGAACCACAAAATGTAATTAAGAAACAATGATTCCTTCGTCTTTCTAGATACTAATAGTATTTTGTTAATGATTTATCTAAGTTGGCATCATATTATATGTTTCATTCCTGGAATTCAGCTAAATACACATGGGATGAGAAGACCCAGTTTTCATTGAAGGAACTGAAATAAATTATGACATCAACTCCTATTCTGATCTTACCTGATCCAGGTAAGGAGTACGTGGTGGTTTGGGAAGATTCTAGTGGTGAACTGGAATGCGTTCTTATGTATGATTACCATGTGGTAGCTTTTGACTCTTTCCAGGTTCGATTGTGTGAGAAAAATTACCTCACTCGTGATTTAGGGCCTACTGTAGTTATGCAAGTTCATAAATGTTAGCAGAGAAACCATTTTGGGGAAAGTTTCACAACCATTTTTTATCATAAGCGATTTATTTATAACTTTTATCATAAAGACTTGATTCATAGATAAAGGTAATGGGTATAATACCTTTAAATTGTTGATTTTGATATCACATAAACCGTATGAAATGGGAATGTCATTGGAAACACTCTTAGTATAAATTTACTATCACAATCTATTTTAGAATCAATGGAGGAATGAAACCTTGTGGGGATTTTAACTCATTTTCACTTGGATGCTCATAAGGATTTTTTGGACAAGGTTATGATCATTTTTTTGTTATCATCATATCACATGGAGTCTAGTTCTTAGAGTCATCAGTAGGATTATGTGTTTAGTAAAGTCCATGAGAGTATCTACAACACCTTATAATGATAAAGAGTTAAATTACTCAATTATATGACTCATGTCAACAAGGTTCACCTTCCTTTTCAGGAGCATGTCTGATTAGAACTCCATAGTTAAGCGTGTTTGGTCTGGAGTAGTGATCAAGATGGGTACCCTTCTGGGATGTTTCACAGGGTGTGTGTGAGTGAGGATAAATTACACTGGAAAAGAGATGTGTTGGACTATGGGGACAATCATTAGCCAGATGACCCGTTCGGGCAGGTGGCTGGGCCCCATTGTGGGGACCGCATGTTTGCGGGGTAACAGGTAGAACCTGGCAGGCCAGGACTTGACGACCAAGCAAAGACGGGGTGTATTTGATGTCATTGAGGCCCATTTGTTACCTTTGGTATTAGAGCTGTAACCCTGCCTTAAGTGAGGTGCACTACCTGGGTTTAGATATAGGGCTCACAACGAGGTTTTTGTGCTCTAAGGGGGGGGGGGGTGATTGTAACACCCCAGAATAATAAAGGTTTAAATGAATAAATGATATGACTCATGTCAACAAGGTGCCCCTTCTGTTTTGTGAGTTTGTATTATTAGAACTCCACAGTTAAGCATGCTTGGTCTGGAGTAGTGACCAGGATGACTGACATTCTGGGATGTTTCACAGGGTGTGTGTGACTGAGGACAAAGCACACTAGATCAGAAAAGTGTTGGCCTGTGGGGAATATCATTTGTCTGATGACATGTTTGGGAATGTTGGTGGACCCCAAGGGTGGGGACCATGTGTCTGTGGGGAAACTGGTGGGACCTGGTGGGCCAGGACCTGACGGCCATGTTAAGGCGGGGTAGTTGTGCTGTCATCTGGACCTAGTTTTCACAGCCTCTATGGTGGAGAGACTGTTTCTTGTTGGTCTGTCTCTTTAGATGGTATTCTCTACTGTGGGAATTAGTTTCTTACGCAGTATCTACGAGGTGTTTATTACTGTTTAATTGTTATAGATTTTTTTGGTATTTTCCACAATAATGATGAAGATGTATAATGACATGACATGATGATTTTGTTGATGGGGTATGTAATGTTACATTTTAGATTATTTTTCATGCTATTAAAAATTCTATTGGATAAAGGACAAGAACATGAAACCCTATGGATTTCTTTAGCCTCATTCAATTCCAATCATAAAATCATATGAGATATCCCTGGATTTTATTATTATTTTACCATGATTTCCTCGAGGGGGAAATACTATCTGGGTTTTTGTTGATCGGTTGACCAAGTCTGCTCATTTCATTTTGAGAAGACGATACCACTAATGTTGAAGATATGGGTAAGATGTATGTGTAGATGAGTGTGATGTTATATGGGAGTACTATCATCATTATTTCAGAGAGGGATCATAGGTTTAACATGAGGTTATGAATGAGTCTCCAACAGGCAATGGGAAATCATGTCTAGATGAAAACTACTTACCATTCATAGACATATGATCATATGAAGAATGAAATTTATATTTTGGAGGATATGCTTCGTACCTATATTTTGATAAAGGCCGAGCACGTGAAACCCTATGGTTTACTTTAGCCTCTTCCATTTCCAATCATTAATTGGGAAGAGGTCTCCATGGATTTTATTATTAGATTTCCATGATATCTATGAGGAAGAAATACTACCTAGGTGGTTATTGATCGGATAACCAAGTCGGTTAATTTCATTCTGATCAAGGATACCACAAATGTTGAAGATATAGTTAAGCTGTATGTGTAGATGATTGTGAGGTTACATGGGAGTACTCTCATCATTATTTAGGATCGGGATAATAGGTTTAACTTGAGGTTATGGATGAGTCTCCAAGAGGAAATGTGAAATCATGTCTATATGAGAACTACTTACCATTCATTGACATACGGTCAGATGATGAATGTAATTTAGATTTGGGAGGATATGCTTTGTACCTATATTTTGATTTTTTTGGATGATGGGATGGAATTATGTGACTATTTGGGATTTTTTACATCAATAGTTATTAAAAATTGATAATAATGGCTCTCTCCATGGTGTTACATGGTCACCTAGGTATATCAACCATTTATTGAATGGAGGTCGGAGAAGTAACTTTTGTTGGCACCAAATTTGGTCTTAGAGACATTATAAAAATTTCATGATGTGCATTAATATTTAGTTATATATCAAATAGTTGACCTAAATAATATGTGGATCGAAAACATCACCCTCCAGAGTTTTCAATTGGAGACTTGGTTTTCTCAAAATTTTTCCTTTGTTGGGTCGAAGTCGGTTTTGAAAATAGGGAAATTTTTCTCTAAGATATAATAGACTGTTTGAGGTCACTGATCAACATAGACTGGTTTCCTATTATGTATCATTCTAGGTCTATATTGTGGGTATTCAATATTTTGTTTCATATATCTCATCTCAGGATTTACTATCATAATCCAACTCATGTTCTTAGTATGGATGAAATTGTGTTGCCTCCTGATTCTTCTGTTCTGGAAAAACAAATCAAGATTATTGACACTCATGGGTAAAATAATTTTTAATTTATCACCGATTATTAATTTTTATTATTTCTGATATTCATTTGGACAAAAACTTAAGATAAATATATTATATAATACTAATAATTATGATTAAAAATATTGAAATAAATTTTTAAAAATTAAATTAATAGAAGCCATAAAATTTAATTTAATGTGAAATCAGAAGATGTGATTGAATAATGATTTTACCATAAAATAAAATAGAATACATAAAAAAATTTTAACATAAAAATTAAACATTAAATTGTTTTAAATGACCTAAAATCTTATAAAAATTATATTATTTAACTAATATTACTATATTATCATTTTAAAAAATTATCATTTTATATGATTTTAATGAATATGTTGTACTTATAAAAATAAAAAATTTCATTATTCATTGACAAGTTATTATTTGAAAAAAAAATTAAAAATAAAATCAATGGTAATTTACAAAAAGTACTTTAAAAACTGATTTCATGTTGTAAAATAATTTTTTTAATATAATTAATATTTAATGTTTAAAAAAACAAAAAACATTTTGAAACAGCTTTTAGAATTTTGTGCATAAAACAAGGTTTGTTCTTATCTCATTCCCAAAAAAATATTAGAAGAATTATAGTTTTTTTGTTAAATATATAATATATATGTTTCAAAAGAATCATTCATTGATAGTAAGTAATGTATTTTATAGGCTAAAATCACACTATTTCAATAAATATATTTATTTTGCTTTCAAATGATTTTTTTAATTTATAATTGATTGATAAATAATGAGTTTACATTATACATGTTTAAAACATATAATTTTTATTTTATTTTTTGTCACTATTTATACAGCCTAATTAAATATCCATGTTATAAAAATCATATCTAAATAAAATATTTCATTAGATGTTTTGGTCCACCATTACGTGTCATATTTGTGATTTAACATGTTGGAATAGAAATATGTGGAGAGGAAGAGAAAACGCGAAGAAGAAACCAACTACATTGGGGCTTCCTCGCAAAGCCTATTAACAGAGCCCCACAAAAGCATAGTCGGCGCGAAGCCACCACTGTCCCGGGCATGAAAAAGTAAAGAGGTGAGCGGTTCCATGCACCCATAGACATTTGAAAAGCTATCGTGATGTAAAATGGTGGGTGGCTCTGTGATCCAAAAGTCATTTATGAAGCCACTGTGAAGTAAAAAATGCAAGAGCGTATGAAATCTGAAAGGCATTTGAAAAGATGGCGCTAAGAAATGAGGATGGAGACTCTAAGATACAAAAAATCGTTAGTGAATCCTCTAAGAAGAAAAGAGGTAGAAGCATCTGTGGTTACGAGAATGTGCCACGCGGATTTTGATCAAGCCATCCTTGCTTTGTGATTCATATTTTTTATAGAAACCTACCATCCCATGAGCCAAAAAGACTAATACTCTAAAAAAATTTCCTTATCAACTCTCAAATCCTGAAGCAATTTTTCCTCTGTGGACAAATGATCTCTTCAAGATACTTTATCATCGCGAAGTGCCTTTTCTTTGATTTAAAAACAATTCCACTTCAAGTAGGGATTCCATTCGCAAAGATCACAGTCCTTCGACATATATGTAGAACGCTAAGTGGAATTGGGTTTGTGCAATCCACCCATGCTTTGCGATGTACCTTTATTTCACAGGTGAACCACAAGCTAAGCCATGGTCATTATGTTTCACAAGGCAGACAAATTTACATTTCTATGCCTTGTAAGGCACCCATTCTTTATGAATCCCAACTCTGCAATAGTCTTTTTTATTCGCAAAGAACCTTCCATGTGCACTTATTACCTATTCCAAGGATAGGCCGCCCCATCTCGCGAATCAGAAAACTCAGTGTATCACATCCACTACATGGAGCACTAGAGCTTCACGATGCCTCTTTCTGTGAACTCATTTTCTCCACAAACCCTTTTCATGTACTACCCCTCTGGTCTATAAGAACTGATTTCAAAGTCACATGGGTGGTGCTTCACATTGTGTTTCATCACCTTATGCTTCATTACATAGGCACACTAATGGATATTTATTCTTCCCATAGCCACGCTAATGTGGGCCCCTCAGTGGATCACTCCATGACACCCTCTCACTACATCATTTTTAGTGCATTACCATCACAAAGGGTTAAAGTGTGTCATTAATGTAAGTCACAAGGGTGCAGAGTGAACCCGCCTTGTCTGAGCTGCAGGATGTTAAACTTATATGTACAATCTTCCATAGCACATGACGTCAAACTGTGGCCTCTTCCCAGGAATCATAGGAAGGGTGCCCCATCCCAGACATTCTATATGCTTTCTCGTCTCCATGAGATTGAGATCATCCCCTCATTGAATGATATCCTCTTTTTTGGATCAGTTCCTATCCACCTAGAAGGGCTACCACATTCTTGAAAGCCTCTAGCCTTACTTATAGGAGGAAGCACATCTTCTCTTCCTATCTTCTTCTATTCCAATGAATATGAGGATAGAGGGTCAGATGGATCCTCAATGCCCCATCTCTCTCACTCTCTCTGGGATTTGTTGCCATCGGGCCTCTATCATTGAGTAATTACCAAACATCATCTTCTGGGGCTGCTAACCAGGGGGTAGCCCCTATTTCCTTTTTGGGCCTCTAACCACATGTAATCCCCACTCCTCTTCACAAGGAAACACCTTTCATGGAATTACAGTCGAGTCTTTGCTGCCCCTTTTTTGTCACATCAAACATTACTCACTTGGAATTACTGTAAGGATTTTCCATGTGATCCTTATTTGGAAACCTTAGTGTGTAAGACCCAAATACAACACTTCTATACTATGTGGACATTGATCCTTTCCAAGACAAAGTATGTAGGTAGACTCCCTTATGTTCAAGCACAACACCTATGTGACCCAACCACTTCGTGTATTTTCACCTTCATCTCGCATGAAGTTAAACTGTAGCCACCATTCCGAACTATGTGGACTTTGATCCTTGTCATGAAAAGGTTCATAGAAATCCACCCTGAGGTTCAATCTCAACAACTATTGGTCCTAAAACTCTTCATATTGGTTCACCAAACTGTTCCGAACTACATTGTCTTTGATCCTTTCCATGGAATGGTATGTAAGAAGCCTCAATGAGGTTCAAGCCTAGAAACCATCATTCCCAACCACTCAACATCGATCCACCCTAATCTAACATGAAGTTAATCAATAAACCCCATTTGTATTTGGTAACACGTTCAATTGTACCCATTCGAACTATATGTGATTTTATCCTTGTCTCCTTAGAAAGGTACATAGGAATCCTCCCTGACGTCCATCCCAAATTGAAGGTAAGCAGTCATGTTCCCCAATCAACAGAATTTCATCGTGTTACCCAATTAATAGTATGTCATCATGTTCCCCAATCGATGGTATGTCGTTACAACCCCCACCAGAATTAATCCATTAGAACCCCAACTTGCGGTATTCTATTAGAACCCTAGTTAGGAGTAATCAATTATCAATATAAATCGATGGTAAACTGTTTGTAATCCCTTTCCAGAAGTATGCTGTTGTAGTAAGCAGTTGATGATAAGTCATTGTAGTTCCCTTATCTTGGAACCACATCTCTGGTCCACCCTCAAGGCGTCAGACCAAAAAGTTCTACTAACCACATGTAATCCCCCATTATATCATCGAGTAATTCTTTTATGAGTAAAACATGATTCTATAACACTAGCCTAAACTATGTGGTATTTGATTTAATACCTTTGGGATTCATAGGAAGCCTCTTTGAGGTTTAAGCCAATCACTCACATCTTATCCTGGTATTTCCCTCAAGCCTATGTGTTTTAGGAAGGTCATGTCCCAACCCAGAGGATTCAATTCCTCTGGGTCCCATCTATATATCAATTATCACAGGCTGCCTCCATTGGTGTTTAATCGCCCCGCTGAACTATGTGGACGTCGATTCCCTATCACATGGATATATATGAAGTTTTTTTGAGGCTCAGGCCCAACATCACCATCACCATCGATTCGGCTCTGTCTCACTCTCCATTCACTCTCAACATTCCATGCCCATCATGATTTTTACCCGAAACAACACATCCCGATGAGATCACTCCAACCACTTTCTCGCGGATCCTAGTATCAATAGGGAAAGTAGCCACACATTTTCCCCAACAAAAATTTTCCCTCCATGGGTTTCACCCATCAGATCCACTCCCATCTGTATTTTGATCTATCTGATTCATCTCTTCTAGACATTAAATTCGTAGCATACCATGTTTTTGACTTGGGATGGTGAGGATAACCTCAGAGACATGACAATGAAATATAATTCCATTTATTATATGTGGTATTCCTCAGGTTTTTGCACTATCAAGAAGCCCTATAATAATCGGAAACCCCATAAGTGCAAGGGTTCCAACGTCAAAGACATGTTGTTGATGTCCAATGTTACTACTCCCCTAAACTAAGGATGTTTCCCTAACTAAATAACATTGGAATGTCCTAAAAGAAGAAGTGTAATTAACCAGTATACATGATGACATGGCACTGGGAAAAGTTTCAAGAAAGAAATCTTAAGTCTATGAGGGAGACCCAGACTATGTAACAAGCATCGTGGAGGAATCCATAAAAGCAAGAACTGAAATCCCATTATCCCATTCCTATCAAGGAAAAATGTCCCTAAAAAGAAACATATGCCGCCCACCTTTGAAACCTGGGATTGTGGGGTAACAGATCAAAGCATCCTTGATAGAAGGATGCACTTCCTGACGAAATCATTAGAAACAGAAATTTTGAACTTGACGTGAATTTCTTCTCCTCAATGCAGAGAATAGTATCATTTGAGACATCAGCAGATTATTGTGTCAATGGATCCATGTATCCGGCACTGGGTCTCACTAATCAAATAGTAGGGCCTAGCATGAAACTCGCCAAAAATTGGGGTAGTTTATCATTGGACATCCCTGTCTTTGTTGTTATTAGCATGGATCCTTCATAACTACCATGGAATATGGAATGGTGTTGTGGAACTAGACGTCACTTTTCCTTCATTAAACACTAATTTTTAAATCATCCTACTTTAATGGTCCCATGTTTCTACGATAGGAAATCATTCACTACCCACCTAATGACGTAGGGGTAGTGGAAACGTCGATGCGGTAATCTTGCATGGCCCAAACACTTCAACGATATCATCCACACCCAGAACTACATGGTTTCTATGCCCCATCTCCCATTATGAAATTGTTCAAAGATAGGTGATAAATGAACAATTTCAGAGATATGAGAAGGAGGGGATTATCCTAACTCGGGATATGGCCCAACAAGACATAGTGGCTTCTATGCCTCATAACCAACACTGCCCCAAGGGCCGCATAGGGATCCACTATTCCCTACTCCGACGGATAACCGTTTTATGAGCCTCTCCCCGAAACTCTTCATTGAATCCCTCCCTAATGCTGATGAGGTGAGGGATATCTGGGCTAGCCTGAACAGAATCACTTTTCATGGTCTCCCAATGAGGTATCCCACTAGGCCACTTCAATGCCTCCACCAGGCCCCATGGTTTGAAGAGTAGGTAAGTTATGCATCTGCACCACTATCCCTAGCCTAGTTGACCCGACGCTAGAATCCGGTGCAGGAAGAGGAGGACGCCCACTGAGGGGCTTCACAATCAATGAATACCTTGTCCCATGCCACCAATGTTGTATACCATTTGTCCCCTTTCTATAATGATTACGATCACTCATATTCCGGACCTAGATCGAGGCCCCAACTGCCCCATGGTAGGTTGGGTCGAATTTCTGGTTCACCGATGCATGTAGCACCCATCATGGGCCGACCTCTATAAATAAAACCTGATATAGAGGTCAACCTCATTCCAACACCCATGAGAGCACTGGTCCATACCACTCTCAATCTTTTCATAGAGGTCCTGCCCACACGAACATCAATCCGAAAGAGGGTTCCCCCACTATAGTGATGCTCAGTATGGAAGCCTCATTCGCTCCCATAACCATAGTTATGCTGCCATTTTCCCTATCGTAGTTAGCCAGTGTAATGATGCTACACATCTGGTCAACCGTCAGTGTGGGGGCCTTACCCATGTACTCACATCAGTCGACGAAGGTCCTCCTCATCCTAGAAACTACTGAACCATAGGTTTTCCTCACTTCATAAACACCCAGCACAGAGGTCCTACCCATGTTCATATCGACTTGTATGAGGACCCTCCTCGATCTGACATTACCTGGGGAAACATGAATGGTGGTCCTAACCATTCTCCCACCCACTCTAGTGGAGATCATGCACACTGCATCACTTCTTGCGGAGATTCCCTCCTCGTGTCGGCTAGTGGACCTGAATGTCCTCCCCATATTCCCTTTGGCATCTGTCGAGGTGCTTAACATACCAAAAATCACTCATGAGGAATTCCTCTCTGCCCCATCACTAGTTCATCCAAAAGACCTCCTTGACCTAGAAATCTTCCTTATCAGAAAGATCCATCCTCAGGCAGGGGGGGGGTCGTTGTAGCCATAAAAATAATGGTAGGAAGATTCAGACCAAGATTAAAGCTATATACTTCTCAAATTCTGAGACTGAATATGATTCGACAAGGGAAACCTCACATCGATCCTCCATGACAATGGTCGAGGAAGGAATGAGGTGAATCAGCCTTATCCACCCAAAATGTGAGGTCCACTGGATCCTTGCCTCCCTCAGCCGATATATCCAAGAGGAAGAAGATTTGCTGTCTCCCCAGGGCCTATCCAAGCATCCTCAACCATCATCACATGTGGTACTCTCTTCCTCAACCATAGATCACATACAGTTATTCTAGGAACTGATGGAGGATGCACAACAACATGGAACACCATAAGAAATAAGAGTCCCCAATCCAAAATTTATAGTCTCCAGCCCGTTCTATTACAATGTGGTGATAATTCACTACAGTATTCTGAGGATATCCCAAGATGTGGTGGCTTTTCATCCCGCTCTCCATATTCCCCACCGATCAGCCTATTGTCTTAGCGATATACTTTAGTACCACTACAGGTTCCCCATCCACCTCCTATCATTTTTGGGACAACTGAGGGCTAGAACCTGAGTTCGGGTTGAGGAACATGTGGAAAAATCTTGCAGTAGACCATTTCCCTGAGATGAGTTGGCCAGTCGCCACACATAATTTCAGTGCGTGGGAATAATTCATCTAGAAATAATTTTAATGGTTCCTCTAGAACCTCTGAGCGATTCACTTCTTTCTTCTTCAACTTCGGGTGGCATAGCCCAAGAGTCATGTGCATTTTGAAGACTTTGGTCAATAGTTCTGTTTGATCAATTTGGCATCACTCCCCATGGCCCAAAGCCCTATTTCACCAGGCCACCATAGGACCCTCCAAAAAGAAGGCATTGAGAGTATTAAAGTGCTCTACATGATCATCAAGGAGGCATGCCATGACGTGTAGATCCGTGGTTGGGTGAAGTACACAACACACTATTTCAGTTCTATCTGGCAGTAGCCTAACTTTCCAAGTGATATCGAGGATATTCCTATAGGAAAATTCATGGTTAGCATGGTCGACCAATAGGTATGAGAGGACAAGCTAGGGATCCTCGGAGAGGACATACCCCCCCACCCCCACAAGGGAGTATCACACCAATTGGATTCATTGGGAAGGATCACTCACCAGCAAATAAATTTACTAGGTCTTCATGTTCCTACTAAGTCATTATCCCTTGGTTGGAATCCGAATCAGGGATAAGGGTAGCTCAAATCAACCAATCAATTAGAATTGTCTTGATCAGTACAAAAGATAGAGGATGATCCTGAAAAGGCTGCTTTGCATTGGTAAATTGATGTCCAAAATAATATGGTTGATGATCTCCTTGGTGAACGTGCTACGGAATGGAGGCCGGACTACAGTAACCCTCAGCCAGGGTAGCAGGGGTAGACAAAACATTCCATAGTTAATTTCCTCTAGGTGAACCTGACCATCCATCCCACACATCTAGGGTAGAGTCAGGTATTTATGGCATGATGGTGCATTTTGTGTCTCCAAATCCACATGTGCGGCGTGCTAATCCCTGGGACCCCAGCTCAGGTTCTAGTAGCCGCTCTGTGGGATATCCCACCAGCCGATCCACTAGATGTTGGGAATGAATATCATGTTGAAGAACCATACAATGCACGGGTGTTCATGGATCCACACTGAGATTGGAATATCCACCAAGATGATTCTATGTCAACAATCATTGCCCACCTCAATTTGTTGGAGACTTAAATGGTGGAAATCCCTCCAGATAGTTAGTTATATCCAGAATGGGTGGTTGACATTCTAGCACCCCCAGGATTTGTAAATCTGATCATTTTCCCCTTTAATGGTATGAGATACCAACTAAAGCAACTAGCCCAGTGCATCTCAAAGTGCAGACCCATGTTGGGTACTCTGGTATAGCAGGTGGCTGCCTAACTCGGATACTTTATAAATATATTGGAAGGAACAACATTTATCCGGTACAGGTAGCTACCCATCAAGTCATTAGAAGTCTGGCAAGATATTTCTAGGCAATTTCATTATCAGTTTAGTCCCACTCCAATGAATACAATTATTGAAGACCTCTTCATGTGTAAGTAGTGGCCTGACGAGCGGGTCGCAATCTTTGCCGCTCTGTGGAAAGGACTCACAAACTCCTTGGATATGTTGCTGACTCAAGATTAACTGCTAACAATGTGTTTGTGAAATGTCAATTCCAAACTAGACCCCTCTCTAAATACTCAGAATTACCTTTGGGAATTTTGGGATATCTCTAATAAGGCATAGATCCTAGAAGAATCCCCACTGCAGGCCAAGTAGGCACAATCGTTGCCTCCTACAATCCCCACAAGATGTTATGCCAATCCTGAGCCCGCAACAGTATCCTAAATAGAGTTCCCCATTCTAATGGAGTTATTATAGGTGTATCCGTCTCCGAAGCCTCGTAGAGGACTTCCAACTCATGTGTAGCTTATGGCCTAGCATCGTCCACCATAAATTCAGTAGGAGCCCCCGCATAATGTGCCACCACTCTTAGGTGAGATAACCATGTAACACCTCTTTGACATGATCATCAAGCGCCTCTTCAAGGACAGGCTCTTGGATCCCCCTTCTAGGATAGATGAAATTGAACCAACTCATTTAATAAGGTCTAGGTTCCTAGCTATTTTCGAAGTGACTTGGAATAGGGGATAATACACTTTATTTAATACAAGAGGCCAGAAGAGGTGAATATAATTGATCCCCCCAACTACTGCCCCAATCATAGGATCTTCGGGCACACCCATAAATAGTACTATGGTTTTAAAGACTTACATCAAGAAAAAGTTGATGACAACATGGTTAGGTTAGGCGCATCTCTGACACATGTGGCCTCAATTTTCCTGAATCCAGACACCAGTAGTCACAGCGATGGCTAATGGAATTAGGTTTCTAACCATGGTTCCAAGATTTTCGATGACTTGATGACTTGTAAGGCAGTTGGATTTTCCCTTGGTATTATCTTTGCACTTCTGAATCGACTCGAGCCATCAAATGATTCCACAACACCCACAACCAGTACCTCGGTGTCAACGGCTCATCCATCCTCTTTCTAGAAGTACATGAATAAATGATGCAAGGGAGATTAAAATCCCCCACCAATGTCATAGGCATCGTATAATCATAGTGAATTCATGCCCCCCCCCCATATATGGAAATTCTTCCCAAGAGTATGTACAGTCATGGATTGTTCTTCATGTTATAATCAAGGGTACTCCAATGTTAATACTGTGGAGCTGGAAAACCCCTACATAATTATCAACGACAAGGAGCACCAGAAGGATCTTCCCATCGATCCTAGTAATCACCAAAATCAACAAACTCACGAATATATGGGTCTTCAGAGTGCCTCAGTCAAAACTTCCATCTAGGATATTCATGCCACATAAATTAGATAGCAGGCACCATGCAAACATTAGCCCATCCTGCTTTCTCACCTTGTAACGCCCCGACCCCAGTTGCCCAGAGTCGGTGCATTATTACATAATATTGGCATGATCATAAGAAAGATCAAATCTCGAAAGACCGATTGGTTTAGTAGCCTTGGAAAATGCCAGATATATTCATAAGTTTTACATTACATTATAAAATGAAAAACTACTACAACAACATAAAGTCTCAATAGACCACACTATTATCCCCTCATAAAATCCCTGCAGGTCATTCATAACTTACTTCTTCACATCCTGGAAAAAATAAAACATAGAAAAGGGGTGAGCTCAAATGCCCAGTAAGGATAACAATATAGCGGAAACATTTAAGGCAATGTATAACTAAAACAAAAGCCTTTTAAATATGAACTTTCAACATGGTATGGCATAAATAAAATGAAATAATGTCATTTAATTATTCACATGGATATTCTACTAATCGAATAATCACATGCAAAAATCAATAACCACTTTCATAATGTTGGAATGCATAATGCCAGACTATCATAACCACATAGCCAAGGCCTCGTGCCAATACTACAAATAAGATTTTGTCAAGGCCTTGTGCCAAGACACTAGTTTGTCTCATGAGACCTACCGATGCATCGAGGAGCTATAGCGGGCTCCACCCGTCACTTATTAAGTCCAATGCATTCCCATATGAAAAGGTTTAAACATAACATAAACATTCGTATTAAAACTAGCATACGAAATGTCAATAATTTCACCATAAACTATGAATGGTATAAAAATAGAACATCCACAGTCAAACATATCACAAAACCTTCAATACAATATAGAAGTTTTGTATCATAATAAATCAACTTCAAATAATCTTAAAATCCATCAAAGGATGTTGACATAGATGAAATCAAAATTATTTTTAAAGAAGTATCTCCTTTTATTTTGAAATCATTTAAGATCCATATAAAATAAAACATTTTCTTTGAAAATATTCTTATAAGCTTGTATGGAAAGCTTCGACGATTTTATAACGGCAGAAAATAACCGCACCCGCCGTATAAGTTAAAAAAAACATTCTTACCTCAATTCTGTCGAAAAGGATAAAAAGGACCTTGTATTGAAAACGACGGAAAGATTCCTTTATAAACCTCTTATAAAAAGTCAAACAAGGGTATAAATGACTTAAACCCATATTCTTGTAAATAGTAAAAATGTTTTGAAATACATTTTTAAGAAACATGGATGTGGATGATAAAGAGATCCCAGTAGATTATTACGTATAAACAACCTCGGATAATGAAGAGATTGTGAAATAACCCTTACCTTGTACTTTTCCTTGGTTGGGGTAGGTTAACCTCCTGTATAATAGTGAAATAATTGTTACTAAATTATACAAGAACCATATACATTAATATGATATCATATATGATCTTTTAATATTGATTTGATAATAATATCTTAGTATTATCGCTGTTTCGGGTGTGAACTTACTTGTTTGCTTTTGTATGTTTTGTTACGTAAGACTTGTTTGTAATGGATAAGTTGTATATTATTCAAATCCACAATGGTATCAAGTCCTTAAACATCATTTTTAAATCATCAAATGATAATTATACTTGAATGGATACGATGGAAAATGAATCTCATCGCGTTCGTGGAGACGGTAGTCCGTACGTACGCACGAACGCTACTTCCATTTAATTTTTATTTTAAAAGAATCGAATACAAATGATACATAGGTATATTACTATTCCAGTATAATATAATATTTTATATATGTTACTTAAGTTCATTAACACCATCCTTTATACGTTCCATGTGTGGTATGAACGAGTCATATCATTTTAAGGGGGCGGTAGTCCGCACTTCCTCAAATGAAATTATCGTATGTATATACAACATGAAACGAATAATGGTATGAAATAAAATGGAATTACAGAAGCTAATATATAAAATATATATCATTAACATCATATTTAATTACAGTTCCATCATAATGGCCACCATGAGAGGCGGTAAGATGTATTTGAACAATCATCGTTTCGTGAGGCGTTAGTTTGCCATCCACAGAAACATTATGTTCATCATCCATTAGATGGAGTTGTGTGTATGTTTAGTTTGAATCCTTCTTATAACAACATCCTAGTATATTGAGGATACTGGTGTTGTTACAAAAGAAAGTAAATAAACAGAGTTTGGGGGTTGAAGAAGCAAAATAAATGAAAATAATTTAAGAGAAATCGTTACCTTTAATTTAGGTAACTCACTTTGGTTGGAACCAAAGGACTTGTTGAAATGCTTTATGCCTAAGGGGAAGCTTCAAGGAGGAGTAGAGGGATGTGGGGAGCTTAGTTGGGCAGAGTTTGGACGAGCCAAGTGGCTTGAGAGGTGTGAGGAATGAGTAGAAGTGGTCTCCTTTTATAAGGGGGAGGAGGGGCTCTTTAGGAAAGAGTGAAAGTATTACTTTATAATATAATTATATTCGGTTTATAATGGTCCAAAAGTCATTGAGGTCGAAGATAAGATGACTCATATTCTAAATAACATCAACCAATAAGAATTGGACAGGTTTTAGATAATATTTTAATCATTATAATCTTATTTATTTAAATGATTTATTAATGAGGTAAACATTGCATCATTATTGTGTCATTAATAATTTAAATTATTTGATGTCTAAAAATTATAAATAAAATATAATTATGTAGGAAATCTTTTTATCTTTCTAATGAATATTTATAATCCAAAATTCAACATGTATAACCCTATGTAAAAATTGTTCTTCTAAAAGATGTAAGCTTATGCCATTTTTATTTTTATTTTAACTTTATTAATATAATGTGTCCCTACCACATACAAGTGGATCCAAGGGGTCCCCAAATTGACCCAAGGATGCCTATGGTCGGGTATGTGTCCACCAATAAGGTTAGGACACGTTTTAGGGTAATTTTGTATTATTATAATATTATTTTTTTAACCCTTATTTACCGGATTTACCCTTTAACCATGGTAAATAAAATATTTACCACAGTAACTATTCAAAATGTCTAAAAATAAAAGTTACCTATTTACACAATTTGAACATCCTGATTCCAAATATGGAATCCATTTTCCTAAATTCAAAACACAGAAGTGGCAGAAATTAATTTAAAATTAATTCCCGCTGTCAAAACAAAAAGCGTGTTTTTAAGAGGTAATAACTATCAAAAGATTGACACTTGTTTATGTTCGGTTTAATTGTAAAATTATGTCCAATGACCAACATTATATTAAATGGTAAAAATATATTCTAAATATACTTTAAAACCACTCAAATTCACAATTTATCACTATTAATTATTTTGATTAAAAAAGTTGTTTTTAATTAAAATTTAGTAATTTTCACTATTCATCAAAATATAAAAGTTATCCGAAAAGTACCAAAATTTCACCCTAGGCTAATTTTGATATTCCGAATCTAAAAATGAAGTCCATTTTGAAATATAAAATATATATGATTTCAAAAAGTAGGTATTACTATTCACAACGGCTAGTTTAATTAGTTGTGGTGTGTGTTAGAACTCGAGGTTGCATACAAGACACGCTATCGCATTATTCGAAGGGAAACGTACCGTAGAATATTGGGGTGTTACATTCTCCCCTCCTTCAAATAATTGCGTCCTCGCAATTTCTAGGGTATTACTGCATAAAAAGACTCGGGTGGTTTTTCATCATAAGTTCCTCGGGTTCCCACGTTGCCTCTTCCATCTTATGATTTCTCCACAAAACTTTTACCAGACGCGTCGTCCGGTTTCTCAATACTTGTTCTCTCGTATCAAGAATCTTGACGGGCTCTTCGCAATAAGACAGATCGGGTTCCAGTTCTAATTCCTCATAGGTGAGTACATGCGTTGGGTCAGGCATGTATTTTCTCAACAGAGATACGTGGAACACATCGTGAACTTTGGAGAGACTTGGCGGCATTGCCAATCGGTAAGCTACAGCCCCAATTCGTTCTAGAATTTCGAAAGGTCCGATGTACCTGGGACTCAATTTACCTTTCTTACCAAAACGTATGACTCCCTTCCATGGAGATACCTTTAGGAAAACATGATCACCGACTTGAAATTCCAAATCCTTCCTTCGATTATCGGCATAGCTCTTCTGCCTACTTTGAGCTGCTTTGATGTGATTTTGGATTACTTTCACCTTTTCCACCGTTTCCTCCACCAGTTCTGGGCCTACAAGTTTTCTTTCACCAACGTCATCCCAACAGGTTGGTGTACGACATCTCTTTCCGTATAACGCTTCATATGGTGCCATCTGAATACTCGAATGGAAGCTATTGTTATAGGAAAATTCTACCAGAGGTAAATATTGATCCCACATACCCTGAAAGTCAAGTGAGCAAGATCTCAACATGTCTTCTAAGGTTTGAATAGTCCGTTCTGATTGTCCGTCTGTCTGAGGGTGGTAAGCAGTGCTCAAATGAAGTTCAGTATCCAGGGATTTCTGAAGACTTTTCCAAAATCTTGAAGTAAAACGGGGGTCACGATCAGAAACAATCGATAGGGGTACTCCATGAAGTCTCACAACTTCATTAATATATAGTCTTGCTAGACGTTCCAGGGGTAGATCTTCTCTTATAGCAAGAAAATGTGCTGACTTGGTAAGACAATCAACAATCACCCATATTGCATCATTCCTTCTAGGAGTCTTTGGTAGCCCCATGACAAAGTCCATCGTAACATTGTCCCATTTCCACTCTGGTATGGGAAGAGGTTGCATGACTCCTCCAGGCTGTTGCCTTCCAGCTTTCACTTGTTGACAAACCATACATCTTGACACAAAATCAGCAATCTCCCTCTTCATGTTGTCCCACCAAAAATGTTCCTTCAAATCTCTATACATTTTGGTGCTCCCAGGGTGTATAGAGAAATTGGAACTATGAGCATCATCCAGCAATTCCCTTTTTAGATCAGGTATATTGGGAACACAAAGTCTCTTCCCGAATTTCAAAATTCCACCTTCATACGCAAAGTCTCTCAATCTCCCATCATTCACAGCTTTAATCTTCTTTTGGAATTCTTCATCATCAGTCTGAGAACTCTTAATCCTTTCTAGTAAAGATGGTTTGGCAACCATTTGAAAAAGCATTGATGTTTCACCTTCCCTGGTTATTCCCATGTCCATCTTCACTAGCTCCATGAAAATTATATCCCTTTCAATTCTCATATTGTTCAAAACTCCATGGTCTTTTCTACTCAAAGCATCTGCCACCTTGTTTGCCTTCCCTGGGTGGTAGTGTATCGTACAATCATAATCCTTGAGTAATTCAAGCCATCTCCTTTGCCTCATGTTGAGTTCTTTTTGTGAGAAAATATACTTCAAACTCTTGTGATCAGTATAAATCTCACATTTTTCACCATAGAGGTAGTGCCTCCATATCTTCAAAGCAAAGATCACTGCTGCTAACTCGAGATCATGAGTAGGATAGTTTTGTTCATGAATTTTCAACTGTCGTGATGCATAGGCAATAACTCTATCATTTTGCATAAGGACACAGCCAAGTCCTTTCTTCGATGCATCACTATAAATAACGAACCCATCATTCCCCGATGGTAAAGTCAATATAGGAGCATTGACTAATCTTCTCTTCAGTTTTCGAAACATTCTTCACACTCTTTTGTCCAAACAAATTTAACCCCTTTACGTGTGAGCTTCGTTAATGGGTTAGCCAATCGGGCAAAATTCTGGACGAAACGTCGATAATAACCTGGCAAACCAATAAAACTGCCTACCTCAGTTATACTCGTAGGTGCTGGCCATTCTTGGATTGCTTTGGTCTTAGAAGGATCAACAGAGATTCCATCTTTAGAGACAATATGGCCAAGAAAAGAAATCTCCTGAAGCCAGAATTCGCACTTGCTAAACTTCCCATATAATTCATGCCTCCTCAGAGTCTTCAAGATAATGCGCAAGTGATTTTCATGATCTTCGTAGGTTTTGGAGTATACCAAGATATCATCAATAAATACCACCACAAATTCATCGAGATACTCCTTGAAAACTCTATTCATCAGATCCATGAACACAGAGGGTGCATTAGTCAATCCAAACGGCATTACAGTAAACTCGTAATGCCCGTACCTGGTTCGAAATGTTGTCTTCGGAATGTCTTCCTTCATCACACACAACTGATGGTATCCAGATCGAAGGTCAATCTTTGAAAAGTATTGAGCTACATGCAGTTGGTCAAATAAATCATCAATACGAGGTAGGGGATACTTGTTCTTTATTGTTATAGCATTGATCTCCCTGTAGTCGATACATAACCTCATAGATCCATCTTTCTTTTTAACAAAAAGAACAGGGGCTCCCCATGGAGAAACACTAGGGCGAATAAATCCCTTATTACTCAATTCCTCTAGTTGTTTCTTTAGTTCGACTAACTCTATAGTGGCCATTCTATAAGGGGTCTTCGATATAGGCCTTGATCCAGGAATCAAATCAATAGAAAACTCAACTTCTCGTTCTGGAGGATGTCCAGGTAAATCTTCCGGAAATACATCTACAAATTCTTTCACAACAGGTACATCCTCTATTTGAACATTCCTTTCCTCACCGACAGTTATTTCATTCTCTTCCTCCCCAATAATTGAATTAAGTTGAGCTGTTGGGGGTGGATCTAAATAAGAATTAGGTGGTGACGATTCTGCTCTAAAAATAAGGTGCTCCTTATCATTATCATCACGAATCGTAACCTCTTTCTTCTTACAATAAATCTTCGCATCATAGTCCGAAAGCCAGTCCATACCGAGGATTATATCAAACTCAATCATAGGTATGATGATGAAATCAGCAGATAAAGAAAATTTATGTGCTCTAATGGGGACTGATTCACAAAACTTTGTTGCAACGATACTTCCCTTAGGAGTTTTAACAGACAACTCCCTTATTAAATCAAATTGGAAATATCTAATTTTCTTAGCAAACTGGGAAGATATGAAACAATGCGATGATCCAGAATCAAATAATGCATTTGCTAAACTTGAGGAAACCATTAAATTACCTGCCACCATGTCTTTCGGAGCTTCTACCTCAGCAGTAGTGATAGCATAAGCCTGGCCTTGATCCCTTGGCCTTTTCTGAGGTAAGTTCTCCTGACACTTAGGGCATGCATTTTCATAATGCCCCATCTCCCTGCAATTGTAGCACTGAACGTTGGTAGCTTCCTTCTTCCCCTTGCAATCATGAGCTTGGTGGCCTTTTTCACCACACTTGTAACAGACTCCCATTCCCTTCAAGCAAGTACCAGGATGTTTCATCCCGCATTTACCACAAGATGGATATTCAACCTTTCCCTTCTTCCCCTTATTTCCATTCCCAGATTGATCAGCAGGTCTCTTCTTCTCTTGCTTTGCTTTAAAGTCATAAGACTTAGAGAATTCCTTTTCGGTCTTGATAGCACATGAGACAATGTCTTCGTACGATGAAAAGGATTGTGAGACTAATGCTCGACGGAGAAATGGTTTTAACCCATCAAAGAAACGATCAATCTTACTTCTTGGGTTGCGAATATAATCTCCAGCATACCTCGCTAACCTTGTAAAGTTAGCCTCATACTTTGTGACATTATCATCCTCCTTTTGTCTCAGACTCAGAAATTGCCTTTCCATATCTGCTCGATGGTCGCGAGGAAAGTATTTTTCTAAAAACAGATCTTTGAACTCCCTCCATTCCATGTTTGATACTTCATCATCTTCCTTCATGTTTTGAATCAATGACCACCATTGATCAGCATCTCCAGTGAGGCGGTAAACTGCCATGGTAACTTTTTCCCTTTCACTACTCCCCAAAGCCTGAAATATTTTCTCTAGGGAAAATATCCATTGCTCAGCTACTAAGGGATTTGTACTCCCATTGAACGTTGGTGGTTGTTGTCTCATGAATCGATCTAACATTGATCCTCCACGCTGCGGATCAGGGTGCTCCATACGGGTAAGGTTATTATTCATAACCTGAGTAAGTTGTCCCAGTACGGTGATTAGCTGATCAGCACCAGTTGCATCACCAGCCCCACTATAATTATCTTGAGCAGGAGGGAAATCCCTACATGGAGTGCGTGCATTGATACGGTTTCCATTTCTTCCACTAGGCGCCATTTCTAAACAATGGCATAAACTAGATCAGTTTATGAATCAAAATACATAATCCCATACTTATAAAACACTAAACATAAATTGAACTATCTATGGATATAATCCATAATCATAAATATGTTTTCTTTGAGGAAGTATATACTCATAAACCCTTCATAATTATTTGTAAAGAAAGTGAGAGTTATCCTAAGCATATCCCCCGGGAGTGTCGTAACCAAGAGTGCAGCAAGGCCCGTTGTCGTGCACCAGTTCCCGTTCGAGTCTAGGTCAAAGCGGTGTTTTCGGGTTTTACCCCTAGGTACATCTGTGCTAGAGCCGCCTCTACCTGTTCGTATCCAGACAGGGATGTATTGCTCGGAAAACTCACAAAGTCTCTACAATACCAAAATTCTAGGAAGTTCTTCTATACTAATCCTCAAAGTTCATCTTAGGTCTATGTGCTCTAATCAGAGTTTATCTAAATCTAGCTTCCAAGGTTTATACTAAACTTCCTCTGATACCAACTGTAACGCCCCGACCCCAGTTGCCCAGAGTCGGTGCATTATTACATAACATTGGCATGATCATAAGAAAGATCAAATCTCGAAAGACCGATTGGTTTAGTAGCCTTGGAAAATGCCAGATATATTCATAAGTTTTACATTACATTATAAAATGAAAAACTACTACAAAAACATAAAGTCTCAATAGACCACACTATTATCCCCTCATAAAATCCCTGCAGGTCATTCATAACATACTTCTTCACATCCTGGAAAAAATAAAACATAGAAAAGGGGTGAGCTCAAATGCCCAGTAAGGATAACAATATAGCGGAAACATTTAAGGCAATGTATAACTAAAACAAAAGCCTTTTAAATATGAACTTTCAACATGGTATGGCATAAATAAAATGAAATAATGTCATTTAATTATTCACATGGATATTCTACTAATCGAATAATCACATGCAAAAATCAATAACCACTTTCATAATGTTGGAATGCATAATGCCAGACTATCATAACCACATAGCCAAGGCCTCGTGCCAAGACTACAAATAAGATTTTGTCAAGGCCTTGTGCCAAGACACTAGTTTGTCTCATGAGACCTACCGATGCATCGAGGAGCTATAGCGGGCTCCACCCGTCACTTATTAAGTCCAATGAATTACCATATGAAAAGGTTTAAACATAACATAAACATTCGTATTAAAACTAGCATACGAAATGTCAATAATTTCACCATAAACTATGAATGGTATAAAAATAGCACATCCACAGTCAAACATATCACAAAACCTTCAATACAATATAGAAGTTTTGTATCATAATAAATCAACTTCAAATAATCTTAAAATCTATCAAAGGATGTTGACATAGATGAAATCAAAATTATTTTTAAAGAAGTATCTCCTTTTATTTTGAAATCATTTAAGATCCATATAAAATAAAACATTTTCTTTGAAAATATTCTTATAAGCTTGTATGGAAAGCTTCGACGATTTTATAACGGCGGAAAATAACCGCACCCGCCGTATAAGTTAAAAAAAACATTCTTACCTCAATTCTGTCGAAAAGGATAAAAAGGACCTTGTTTTGAAAACGACGGAAAGATTCCTTTATAAACCTCTTATAAAAAGTCAAACAAGGGTATAAATGACATAAACCCATATTCTTGTAAATAGTAAAAATGTTTTGAAATACATTTTTAAGAAACATGGATGTGGATGATAAAGAGATCCCAGTAGATTATTACGTATAAACAACCTCGGATAATGAAGAGATTGTGAAATAACCCTTACCTTGTACTTTTCCTTGGTTGGGGTAGGTTAACCTCCTGTATAATAGTGAAATGATTGTTACTAAATTATACAAGAACCATATACATTAATATGATATCATATATGATCTTTTAATATTGATTTGATAATAATATCTTAGTATTATCGCTGTTTCGGGTGTGAACTTACTTGTTTGCTTTTGTATGTTTTGTTACGTAAGACATGTTTGTAAAGGATAAGTTGTATATTATTCAAATCCAGAATGGTATCAAGTCCTTAAACATCATTTTTAAATCATCAAATGATAATTATACTTGAATGGATACGATGGAAAATGAATCTCATCGCGTTCGTGGAGACCGTAGTCCGTACGTACGCACGAACGCTACTTCCATTTAATTTTTATTTTAAAAGAATCGAATACAAATGATACATAGGTATATTACTATTCCAGTATAATATAATATTTTATATATGTTACTTAAGTTCATTAACACCATCCTTTATACGTTCCATGTGTGGTATGAACGAGTCATATCATTTTAAGGGGGCGGTAGTCCGCACTTCCTCAAATGAAATTATCGTATGTATATACAACATGAAACGAATAATGGTATGAAATAAAATGGAATTACAGAAGCTTATATATAAAATATATATCATTAACATCATATTTAATTACAGTGCCATCATAATGGCCACCATGAGAGGCGGTAAGATGTATTTGAACAATCATCGTTTCGTGAGGCGTTAGTTTGCCATCCACAGAAACATTATGTTCATCATCCATTAGATGGAGTTGTGTGTATGTGTAGTTTGAATCATTCTTATAACAACATCCTAGTATATTGAGGATACTGTTTTTGTTACAAAAGAAAGGAAATAAAAAGAGTTTGGGGGTTGAAGAAGCAAAATAAATGAAAATAATTTAAGAGAAATCGTTACCTTTAATTTAGGTAACTCACTTTGGTTGGAACCAAAGGACTTGTTGAAATGCTTTCTGCCTAAGGGGAAGCTTCAAGGAGGAGGAGAGGGATGTGGGGAGCTTAGTTGGGCAGAGTTTGGACGAGCCAAGTGGCTTGAGAGGTGTGAGGAATGAGTAGAAGTGGTCTCCTTTTATAAGGGGGAGGAGGGGCTCTTTAGGAAAGAGTGAAAGAATTACTTTATAATATAATTATATTCGGTTTATAATGGTCCAAAAATCATTGAGGTCGAAGATAAGATGACTCATATTCTAAATAACATCAACCAATAAGAATTGGACAGGTTTTAGATAATATTTTAATCATTATCATCTTATTTATTTAAATGATTTATTAATGAGGTAAACATTGCATCATTATTGTGTCATTAATAATTTAAATTATTTGATGTCTAAAAATTATAAATAAAATATCATTATGTATGAAATCTTTTTAGCTTTCTAATGAATATTTATAATCGAAAATTCAACATGTATAACCCTATGTAAAAATTGTTCTTCTAAAAGATGTAAGCTTATGCCATTTTTATTTTTATTTTAACTTTATTAATATAATGTGTCCCTACCACATACAAGTGGATCCAAGGGGTCCCCAAATTGACCCAAGGATGCTTATGGTCGGGTATGTGTCCACCAATAAGGTTAGGACACGTTTTAGGGTAATTTTGTATTATTATAATATTATTTTTTTAACCCTTATTTACCGGATTTACCCTTTAACCATGGTAAATAAAATATTTACCACAGTAACTATTCAAAATGTCTAAAAATAAAAGTTACCTATTTACAAAATTTGAACATCCTGATTCCAAATATGGAATCCATTTTCCTAAATTCAAAACACAGAAGTGGAAGAAATTAATTTAAAATTAATTCCCGCTGTCAAAACAAAAAGGGTGTTTTTAAGAGGTAATAACTATCAAAAGATTGACACATGTTTATGTTCGGTTTAATTGTAAAATTATGTCCAATGACCAACATTATATTAAATGGTAAAAATATATTCTAAATATACTTTAAAACCACTCAAATTCACAATTTATCACTATTAATTATTTTGATTAAAAAAGTTGTTTTTAATTAAAATTTAGTAATTTTCACTATTCATCAAAATATAAAAGTTATCCGAAAAGTACCAAAATTTCACCCTAGGCTAATTTTGATATTCCGAATCTAAAAATGAAGTCCATTTTGAAATATAAAATATATATGATTTCAAAAAGTAGGTATTACTATTCACAACAGCTAGTTTAATTAGTTGTGGTGTGTGTTAGAACTCGAGGTTGCGTACAACACACGCTATCGCATTATTCGAAGGGAAACGTACCGTAGAAGCTTGGGGTGTTACACATCTGGTCTCATCATATCTGCCCTCACCATCGTTTGTGTTTCCTGATCAGGAAGAGCCACCCCGACCATGGAATTATCTACCACACTCTATTACTTATTGGCCCATTCATCTGTCCCACATCTGGTAGCCACTCCACAGGCCTTGACTAGTGATTAGAGGAATGTTCCCAGTGCTATCCAACTATCAGTATAGCCGGAAGGGCCTATCATACCTCTTTTCACAGTGTGACACCATGTAAAAAGAAGTTCTTTCTTGGCATAAAAAGAATAATATCATTAAGCATATGGCCAGAATTCTGAAAAGTCTCTCCATCCTTGATCCCCTTTGCCTCTCATTAGACATTCATGAAGCCCTTGCTATGGATTTATGAAGCCCCCTCTAGTTCGAGATAGAGGTAGCAGCCTCAGAATCCTTTCTTGCAGAACCAGACGATCATGATGAATTCTAGGCCATCATATCATTCTTTGGTGATGATAAAGGCTCTCCCATATAGCGGAACATATTTCAATTATACATCACCAGCCATTTTAGTGGCCTGGAGGTTCATCGCTGCCTTTTTGACACATGAACTGGGTTCATCCTGATCACGACTCTGACAATGTGAAAACTAGGGTTGTGTAAGGCTGATCTAAGTCCCTCTGACCTGAAAATTCAAGGTTATGATAGGATGGAAGAGACACCAGTTAGAAAAATTAATTTGAAGACCCGGTTTGGTGGTCTTGTAGCTATCATCGCGGTCTAGGTTGTCTCTCAGGACACAGCTCACAGTGCATTGATCGGTAGGCCTTGCATCCACATGTATGTGGTGTTCCCTTCAACATATCACTAGTTCCTTATGTACTCACTTAATGGTATATTAGGATTACTCCATGGTGACACATCACTCTCTTAAATTTGTTAATCCCAATATTTGGATGCCGTCTTTTACAAGAGAATGGACAAGCTTATTCAGGATAAAGAGAGGGAGCATGCTACCTCAACAACTGACCCTTAGACAGATCTGAATGATATCTACATCTTTCAAATCAAATAATTTGTGGCTATGACCCCAGATATGTGGAAATGCTTTGTTGTTTTTCAAACAATAGGAATGTTCATTCCCATGTCTATGCATCACATGAATCTCACTTTGTTTTCCTTAACATATCAGGCTCATGTGAACGCAGATCACCCTATCCCATAAAGTATTGGTATGTCTACCCCATAGAAATATAAATACATCATATATGATTGTTCTACTGGGCTAGGATAAACCATATCATGCCGAAACATCACTATTTATTTGATTTCATCATGTGTATCCTTTTAGAAAAAAAATATGGGATCATATCGATGGCTTTCATCGCTATGGTTTCGACATCACAGGAGTAACCCGATTCAGTGTCTACCATTGGTCAGGTTGGAACCAGCCTCCCATCAGGATCTATTGACATAGATGAAACTCTTCCAGCCAAGTACCCCTACTCTATAAGTAAAGAATATGTTTTAGAAGATTCTTCGATTGATTTGGAAGAGGCAATCTCTACCATGGTCGATGAATTGGTACAGGTGATCCTCGGTAGTGAGGTGAGTCTAAAACCCACATTGATAAGTGCCGCTATGACTGTCGAAGAGAAATATAGGAATGAAAACTTTTTAAAACAACATCAGGATGTATTTTCTTAGAGTTAAGAAACAATGTCAGGAATAGATCAATAGGTATCCATCCACCACCTCAGTCTCCCAGGAAATCATTCCCGGGTTTTAAAATCCTTCTAGAAAGATGCACCCTTCTCCTCATGCCATAGTCGAGGCCGATGTTGATATGATAATCAGATACATTTTCCTAATTTAGGAATAGTTCCCTAGATGGTTAGCCAAAATTTTTCTTATTTGGAAGAGGAATTGATATATTAGAGCCTACATCAACTTTCTGGATCTCAACCATCATTTTCTGAAGGATGATTTCCCCTCCCTGTGATAGAACTATTGATCGATACTACAACTATGTTCTAGGACCTATCCTGAATGGATGTGTACACCGGGTATAACCATATTCAAATGGACCCTATGGATGAAGAGCCTACAACTTTCAGGGCACTGCAAACTATATTAGACTACCAGGTAATGCCCTTAGGTCTATAGAATGCAGAAGCCACCTATCAGCATGCTATGCATCGCATATTTAAGACAATCCTCAGGACATTGGTGGAAGGCTACATGGATGATATGGTGGTCAAATCTCACTAGTGTTAGAAAAATATAAAATATCTTGATAAAGTGTTTGGATTCCCCCTTTCTTACCACCTAATGATGAAACCATTGAATTGTGCCTTTGGGGTTACCTCGGTAACGTTTCTCTGATTTGTATTCAGATACAGGGGAATCATGATTGACTCGAACAAGATCAATTCCATTATCTAATTGTATCCCATGAGCAACATTTTAGAACTAGGAGGCATTCAAGGCCACTTATCCTATATACATTGATTTATCACAAATTTTCCTAGCATGTGTAAGCCATTTTCAGGGATCAAAAATAAATTCATTTTCTCTCAGTGGGACAAATAATGTGATTCTTCATTCCAGGAAATCATGTCATATCTGCTCCAACCTCAGGTCTTGATTCCAACAATCTATAGAAAGCGGCTAGTCCTTTTTGTGACCTCCCTGGAATGATCTCTCAATGCCCTTCTCTCTAAGGGGAACAATGAGGGATTTGGGAAATATCTGTATTATATATGCCGCATGCTCCTAGATACAGAGAAATGATACTCCCATGTCAATATCATCTGCCTTTCACTGGTATTCCCTTTATTGAAATTGTGACATTACTTGTAGTACCATAATGTACAACTGGTGTCCCAAGTTGACCTGTTGAAGTACATCATGAAACGCCCAATATTGATGGGCCATCTAGCTTGGTGTGTAGTAATCCTTCAGTATTTCGACATTGGGGTTTATCCCCAGAAGGCTATTAAGGGAAAAGCAATGGCAGATTTACTCTAGGCCCATCCATCTCCAACAGACCAATCTCTAGACTATGATTTTCCTAATGATTCAATTTTCTCACTAGACCAATCCATTCCATTCTAGAAAATTAACTTTGATGGCGCTTCCTGGATCCATACTGACAGAAGGTTCAATGACACCAATCTCAACAGAGTAGGCATGGGTATTGTCTTGATTACCCCAGCACAAGTCATTCTATTGTATTCATTCATGCTATCAGAAGGTTTCACCAATAATGATGCGGTGAACCAGTCTCTCATTACTGGCCTTGAGTTGGCCCTCAAGATTGAAGTTAAACACTTTCATGTGAAAGGGGACTCTGAACTAGTCATCAAGAAGATAAATGATTCCTATGTTGTCAGAAATCTAGAGCTCAAACCACTCCTGGAATGCACCATCCATTAGATCTCTCATTTTCCCTCTCAGCTAGAAGTTATTCATACCCTTTAACACCTGAACGGTCATGATATTGATTTTTCCAACCCAGTTGCATCATTTGGAGATCTTGAATAAGATAATTTGATTATCTACGTGGAAAACTAGATGGTCATCGCCCCTATCACACCAGATGACGATGACAGCCCATAGGTAAGTAACCATACTGTCATCTCCTCCACATCATGATCCCTATATTCCCATGATGTGGTGAATGAAATGACTCCTGAGTGGAGAACATCTGTTGTAGGGTTCCTTAGAAATGGTAATCTTTTACCAGATTAATCCTAGTGTGAGTTAATCTGATGTCGTGCGCTACAGTTTACCCGTCAGAGTGGTCCTTCTCTCAATAAGATTCTCTAAAAGTGTATATTAGATGAGATTCACATATATTGCTTTCAAGTAGTTTATATTTCTCAAGGCATGCGAGAGTTTTATACCAGTTTCTATGGGGCCCATCAATCTCGTCCAATGTTATCTCACCAGATACATAGACTGGGGTATTTTATTCCCTCCATGATCAGTGACTACATCGAGTTTTCAAAGAGGTTCTATGCATGCCAAATTCATTCAAATCTTGTGCATTAATCACTGATGCCTCTCCAAACTACCATGTACACCTCTCCCTTTGCAATCTGGCTAATCGATGCCATTGGGCCATATCCACTGGCGACAACCCACCAAGGTAGGTTCTTTCTGATAGCTACTGATTTCATTTCCCAGTGGGCAGAGGATGCGCCGCCCAAGGAGATGAAGGACCATTCGATCGTCGAAATTATGAGATCAAAAATCATCCTCTAGTTTGGAGTCCCTAACGCCATCCTCACTGATAATTACTCCAACTTAAGGGCATCAAAATTAAATAAAACATATTCCATGTACAACATCCATTCTAAATATACCTCCCTCCATCATGATTAAGAAGATCATTAAATCAAGGATTTCATTAAAATTCACTCTAAAATTCAATAGAATATGGTTAGTCAAAACAAGAAGAGTTGGATGGAAAATCTCCCCAATGACCTCTGGACTTATCGAACAACAACTGAAAACTCCACACAGGTGACATGAATCTCCCTGGTGTACAGAACATAGGTTTTCATTCCCATCGAGATTCGGTTTTTTTCATTATGAACAATAGTCTGTGATCAAAAAGAACCAGATAAAGTAGCTGAAATCCACATGGATGAATTAGATGAACTCAACAAGAATAGGATTCATGCCTTGCACAATCTATAAAGGCATTAGAACAAAATAGAAAGAGTTTTTGAAAAGAAATTTTCCCTCCTCTCTTTCCTACAAGGTGATATGGTGTTTTCCCTGAGAACAACAATTATACATTGTAGGAAACCACCCAATATTGGGACCAAATGTGAAGTACATTAAATCATTCAAAAGGTTTACCCTAATGGATCATACTCCCTGATCACCATTGATGGAAAGCGTATAAATCTTCCCACCAAATCCAAATTCCTCAATCATTACATTTCATGAGTATGTCAATACTAAATGACCTTAAACAATTATTTCCCACATGAAATAAAATTGTATGTCATCTCTCAAGATGTTAAACTTCATTTCCAGATCTATGTATGGCTTGATTCCAATACTCATGGGATATGTAGGATCACTTGAACAACTTTTCTTGATTCCAGTCCGCAGAAACATCTCTTTGACTTCCCTCAAAGGTGTAGTTATCTTGGTGGGTCCTGCATGGTGTAGTGTGGGACTATTTGGCCCCCACTCATGTCGAGGTTATGATGATCGAACCATGTTCCCTTCATCATTCTTCTAACCTCCCATGTCCTCATCACGTGATGCTAAAAGTCATGACACTTTTTAGTACTACCAATGGATTGATTCCCATCGTAGCAGGATATGTAAGAATGCCAAGACATTTGGTCTGTAGGCCTAGTCCAACATCAAAGTCTCACATTGGGTCGAATCACATGGTGTGTGCTTGGCCTTTTCCCTCATTCACATCGAGTTCATCATAAATGAACAATGTATTCTCCTCCTTGTAGATCTCTTCATCTTCCATCATCTTCCATGAATTCAAGATGAATAAGAAAATTTATGCTTTCTGCATCCCATATTTTGGGTTTCCATCCTCTTTCACATCCAAAAGAACCCAAAAATGGCATGGATTTTAGGCCTAAAGTCTCTCATAGAATTTAGGTCCAACATCCTTGAGGATTTCGACTGAATAATTAATACAAGTCCCATATTTCATATATGCTCAGCAGTCGACACTCATTTTTCATTCTCATTTCAGGTCACATGATATGGATTATATGTTTATAATATGGTCAATGACCATCCTCCATCATTATCACCTTCCCTATATGTACCAAATTTTGGGTGAAGTGAATCATTTTTTCTTGTATCCTCTTTAAAAATTCATCAAAATCGGGTGGGAGCGTAGATCTAGTCGGGAAAAACCATGCATGATTTTTTATTTCACATCCATTCCCTCATTTGTTGGGGATAACTTGATCCTATTATTTGTTTCTCAAACCAAGCATGGCTCAACTATGATTATGTTTTGGTATGGTAATACCTGCATAAGGGTTTATGTGACTATGGCTGGTTGGGACACGCAGCCTTAGGTCCTTCGACCCTTTTGATCCCCTAGCCCAAGTTCTCATCTATGATTGTTCCGTGTGGTATGGAATTACATTGTCATTAACTTTGGGCTATTTTATATATTCCCCACATATATCCATGAGACATCCCTGCTTCATCTATCAGTCTTTCCGCCAGAAAATGTCCTGCCATGCTTTGTGCGCACCATTATTTGGTTTTCCATCATCATTCACATTTAAAATGACCACCGAACGGCATGGATGATATGAACTAAGGTCTCTCATAATATTTGTGGAAAAATTATTCTAGGATCTCAAGTGGCCAATAGAAACAATTCTAGGGTTACGAATATGGTCAGTGGTCGATGCTCAATTGTTTTCCCCCAAACCTTAATAACAAAAATTCAAATACTGTGTTGTGAATATGGTCAATAGTTATCCTCTATCATGGTTGTACTTTTTTGGTTTTCCAGAGTCATGGTGATTCCCCCTTTCCACTCAAATTTCACATTCATAAGACATTAAACTAGGAATCTAAAGTATGTTCACTAGGACCTTAAACTAATAGCCCCATTGTCCTCACTTCAAGAAGTTAAAATAAGAATTGGTTGGGACCTCCCGCCTTTGACCCTTAAATCTTGTTGGCACCCTGGCCCATGTTCACATTTGTGATTGTGTGGTGTGGTATGAGATTTTGTCTTCATTCCCACCAGGTAACACGCTCGTGTAATACAGATCCCTTGTTGAGATACCTATTCCCAATCTACATCCTTTCTGCATGACATAAAACAACACAACATCCTTCAGAACTACGTCTGTGATAATCCCCATCCCTAAGGGATACATAGGAACATATGAACAGTTAGATTTCGGGTCCTTCCCATGTTCCTAGAATCATCCTTATAATATTTTCCCCTTTTCCAGAGTTATTCCAAGAGTGGGGTATATAGTGTGGTATGGGATTATGTCCTCATTCATGTTGGGTTTGTAACAACCACACCACATACCTATATCTACTGAGAGATTTTCGTCCCCCTGTCTAGTGCTCATTTTTTCGAATTGAATACTCTTAATATGTAACACTCAACCATCATTGGTAATTTACTGATGTTACTATAAGCACTTGGGATTAAGACCTTGAGTGGTGGATTCCACATAGGCAAGTTATTGCCTATATTCAAGCATCATGTTGCCCTCCATTTTGGATTTTATCATCTTTAACATCCAAAATGACCTCCAAATGGCACGTTAATTCATCCCAGGGGATCTAAAACAATTTCATGCCAACATCCATGGGAATTTCAAATGAAAATTTGATTCAATTCCCACGTCGCGAATATGGTCACCTATTGATGCTTGTTTGTGGTACCCATTCCGGGTCACATGATATGTGTGTTGTTTTCAAGCATAGTTAACATTTATAATCCATTGTCATTCTAACCACATAATTCCCTAAATGTTAGTTGCATGATTCACATCAATCTCCATTTCATCACATTTGATTGGAATTTTGACACTCTTGGGACAATCCCTAAGTGCACATTTTTACATTAGGATAAAAAGGACAAGGTTATGAGTCACATGGTGCTTTGAACCAGTTTCCACTTTCAAGTGTTCCACGTGTTGCAATTAAAATCTCATCCCTTGTTTCCCACATCGAAAATAGCTCACGTGTGATTATGGACCATATCGAGGTCTGTGCATGCTTGGATGATTTTTTCTTCTCCATGGTCGTAGATCCAATTCATTAAACTAAGATCTCTTTCTACATCCTTTTAGTAGGTAGTAAAAACTCCAACTCTCAATAATATTTATAGATTGATATTCATGCTCATTGGATATGTTGGAATTCAAATATATCATGTCTTTAGGTCTGGATAAGGTTCTTGTAATTTCTACTTTTGTTTGGCCCTGTGGCCCTGACATTCACGGAATTGAGTAGAGTGGAGTAGGACTTATGTCTTCATTAATGTCAAGCTGCAATAGATTCACCATGTACATCACTTATAGAAGGTAGTGAAATCACAACCGATGGTTTCCTATCAATCAGTTAAGGTTTCGGTACTCTGCTAATGTATATAGAAGCACTCGAGTCGAATCCTCCATGATTATACTTTTTAATAACAGATTGTTTTAAGTTTATTGTATTTTGATTAGGGGGATCCTTTGCAAGTCTAATTAAATGATTGATTGATTAATATTTATATAACAAATTGATATGGATTGGTTTGATTTCATTATTAAGTAGTTAAGATTATGATATACTTGAGCTTTTCTTTATATTTCATTTAAATTAACACCCACTTCACCTGATAAGATTGATTGGAATTCATAAGTATTAAGGTATTAATCCAAACCTTAACAAATCTTAGTGTTTTTATATCATTTAGTGCTTGTTTATGGTAGTGTATTAATGGTTCCAATAGTCCATGGAAACCACATGTTAAACAAATTATGTCATTAATCCATGACATTTTATTTTTAACATAGACAATGTTAATTTAAAGAATATCCATAATGCTAATGCTCTCAATCACTTAAGAACCCCAAATTATAGCTCACCCAAATGGTAGATTTACTCATCCATTGAAATGATTAATAATTAGGTTATAATTATTATGATGATAAATGAATAAGAAATGAAAAATAAAGGGATAAGAAAAAGATTGGTGTGTTGAACACACACACAAACGACAATTAGATTTAAAAATAGACATTCAATTCAATGAGGAAGAAAAATAAGGGAAGAGGATTTCACTTGATTTAAACTATTTTAAGAAAATTGTTATTATACAACATAATTTCGATGAAAAAAAGATATATTTTTGAAGAAATTTTCTTTAAAACATAATTAAAAAAACAAAGACATACAAGATTTTTACAAATATGAACACAAAAGTAAATGAAAACAAATAGGGGAGGAAATGACTCTGAAGATAAAAAATGAATATGGAAGGTCCTCCGAAGCTTTTGGGAAGGATTTGGTCCCAAAAATATGTGATCCTCTCTTCTGAAACACCAACCCTTTTGAATTGGGGTGAGGGGATGTATCTATTGCCCAATGTTGTGTCATGTTTTCATTCCCAATATATCCCTCAACTTTCATCACTAATTGGGCTATTTAGACAACAGAATCTCAAGATATGATCTTATTACAAGTTGTAGATAAATATACCATCGGTCTAGTATGATCCTTTGGCATCCATCAGACTTATGGAGACAATGATATGGTTGGTTTTTTAAACAATGTAAATCTTTCCATTTTACATCATACTTTTTAGAAGTCCGAAATCTGAATGGGTTTACCAAAACTACATCTTATTATAATATCGAGACATAGATCTATTTTCTAAAAAAATCCACATAATTTATTCCTAATGAAAATTTTTGGAGGTTCTTGTATATTTATCCTCAAATACAATCTTAGGTTTTTGATCCCTAATCATTGTTTCCTTATTATTGTTTCCATGATTTATACTAATCTTCCTCTAATAGAAACTATAATGCCCTAGCCTTAGTTTCTGAGAGCAGGTGCATTATTTCATTACATTGGAAAGCTTAAAAGAAAATCATATACCAAAGGATTTTTTATTTTAGTACTTTTGTAAAACTATATACATGCATAGTTTCATCATTACAACTTGAAATGAAACACAACGTATAATCTTTATTGGGAACATCAACAACTCTACATTTATCCTTATATGAAAATCATAATAAACATATTCATGTCATGAAAAAATGAAACATAATAAATGTGTGAGCTCATATGATAAGCAAGGTTTTGCCATACCATGGAAGATATCATAAAAATAAACATTAGGCATGGTGAATAACTAAAATCACATGACTTTCAAAATAATCGTGAACACATTAAGGTAGGAATAAGTACTGAATACATAATTCTATAATAAATAATAATCATAGTAATTATACTTCACTAATAACCACATAATCATTCAATTGATAGTTCAATACTGAGGGAATTCATAATGTGGGACATCATAACAATTCCATCAAGTCCTCGTGACAATACCATAACTAATAAAACTATTAAGGCCTCATTCCAAGACCGTAGTCTATATCATGAGAAAAAACGATGCCCCGATGAAATATAGAGGGCCCCAACCAACAATAAATTAGACCAATGAATTCATCATATGACAAGGGATCAAAATAAACAACATAAACCGTCATATTGAAACAAACTTGTGAAATGTAAATAACATTCACCAATCATTAAACATAAATGCTTACCATTCATAGTAACATGGTAATTGGTTTCCATATAGCACATCCATAGTAAAATTAATCATATACCATTAAATGAAACATGGTGGATGATATCATTTGAGATAATCCTAGATTATGTACATTATTAAAAAAGATATGTTGACATAGATGAAGACACATCAAAATGCAACAATTGAAAAATACATGAGGAAATAATTCATAAACATTTTAAACTGTCCCATACAGACTTGAATCATTCAAATAACAATCTCTTAGAATATAATAGAAATAATGAGACTCTTTATATGATATTAAAAGGGGAATTACATAAAAAACAAAGAATAAGTGCTAAACAAGGCATACATCTAATAAAAGTTTTTGTTAGATGAGAAAAATTATTTTTACATTGGAAAGAAGAGTTATTTAGGAAGATCATTTTTATTTGTTATGAAATCAGATTGTGAACATTTATATGCTAGAAAATAAAAGGGAAAGTCATTTAAATTATATTTGAGTCTTAAATAATTTCCTATTGATATGAAATAATTTCAAATATTGTTTAAAGAAGATTTAGTAAAAACATTTTAGGGCAGTTTGTGGAAAATATTAACAGACATTGTTTTATTTAATAAAACAAGAAGTAAACCAAAATAAATTATCCATGTTAAAATATGTGATTTTATACACCTAAATGTTTCTTAAATATATTATATGTTCAACTTCAAAATTTCTATAAATTCAAGAAGTTACTTGAATTAGGCTTTCATTTCAGAACAATTGTTTTGAAAGATTCTTTTAAAACTTGTAACAACTGAAATAATAAATAATGATTATGATTGGTACCAATATATAGAACATTGAAATAGAATTTATTAGGAGTAAATATAAATAAATAATAATTTAATTGAGTTGATTAGGGAATAAAATCAACCTGAATGAAAATACTGGTTCAGGTATGAAATACTTAAATCATTTTAATCAATTGAATTGTATGACCCAAAATTAATAATAATAAAATGATATATTCAATATCTTAAAAATAAAGAGATTAATGTATTGAATAATAAATGGTTATTAAACATACACTATACACCACTAGGAGTAGTTAATATAAAATATCTCAAAAAAACGGAAGTGAGATGATGAAACCTAGACATTAAATCTGATGGTGTCCTCCAATTGATCTTAATGACATGAATAATAATATCTTATTTCATTATTTAATATTTCCTGAACCTAATATACATATAATTTATTTTTTTCAACCATATTAAGTTCATTAATGACCTTTTTTATGGATTAATAGGTTTAATTTAATTTTTCTAGTATGTTTGTTTCATGATATGTGTACTTATATTCATGAATGGAAAATCATGTAAAATGAAGATGGTTGTAAAAATTGAAGTTTTATGTTATTATTGAACATACTTAAGATCACATGGTTTTATATTTTCATTTTTTACTTGGAGTGAATATGAATAATTATAAAAATAGTTTAATGATAATTGTTTGGGTTCATTGGATGTTTTTTAACACATCAAATTCATTTTGATTTATAAATCATAAACATGTGTAAAAACATATTATAGAACCATATATGTGAAATAATAAATATATTATAGTCTTTTAAAAATATAATAATTGTTTCATAACCACAATTGAATATGTAATATAAATTGAAAACCCATCATCATTGAATGTGGTAAATAAGACCATCTCATATGGTGTTTTTACAATTAGCATAAGAGATGTGTAAAAGAGATATGATAATAAATTATTTCATAATAATAACAAAATTATATTACATGTATGGTACTAGAGTTTTCACAACATATTTATGAGGAGATGTGATGATAGAATATAAAACAAAAGAACATGAATAGAAAGTAAAATAATATAAAAGTCGAAATTACTTCTTGAATTAATCTTCCTTGAGTGCATCATTAGGGGAGATGATTTGGTATGTTTCTAAAACCAATTGCTGATATAAGTGGGGGAGGTTATTTGGAGAATATTTTAGTATAATTTATACAAGTAACAAGGCTTTATAGGAGTGAATATAAGAGGGGGTGTGGATTGTTTTATAGTAGAAGAGAATTGGTTTTTCTTTATATTATAGTCCCTAGGTTTTTTTATTTTTTTCAAAAGACTAGAAATAGAGAGGATTACATGACCAAAATTAGTAATATATGAATGATATTTATAAAATATGGTGATTTACATAATACATGACTCAAGAATGATTCTGAAATTCATTTATTTATCATATTTTATAAATTATTGAATTTCAATATTCACCAAAAATTAATGTATTTCAGAAAAATACCTAAAATTAACCTAAACCATTTTTTGAAGTATATAATAAAAAGAATAAATCCAATTTATGAAAATAATTTTATAAATATGATAAATTTATCTTTTAATTAAAATCATTATTTACTACAAAAATATATTTTTAAAACCATAATTGATTTTATAATACCCTTAAATATTATCTAAGTTGTTATTAAATTATCATAAAATTAAATTATGACGAAAAATATTTTTTAGGAACAAAATTTATAAAAATTAGATTTATTTTTTAAAAAAAAATATTAATTTAAAATTGTAATTAAATCTTTAATACTCACAAAAATAGATAAACATAATTATTAATTTATAAAATACTCTATTTAATTTATAAGGTGCCTACCATTAATTTAAATTTACAAGTGAGAGGTTACTATTAATAAGGGAAAATTTCTATTCACATGGTTCATGAAACTATTCAAAAGGGCGTGTCATTATTTATAAGGTAAGTTACTATTCACCAAAAATTAATTTCATTCTATAAAACTTCATATATCATACTAAACGCAACTGTGTATGTCTGTATTTCAAAATTCATAACAAAAAAAGTATTATAAATTGGTTTATTGGCTAGGTTATAATGATGTTTTTCTTTCTAATGACTCAATGTCTCATGCATTCTATATTAATTTTATTTGAAAATCATTGGGGTGTCATTTTAAATGTGAATATATTTATAGCATGATTTATAATATATCAATATAATTAAAATATTCTTTCTATATATTCTATGTATTCATTTAAAATATTTAATTTACTAATATATTGTTAAAAATAATCATTGTAATAAAATTATTAAATAGAAATATTAAAATATTCTTTTACATCAAATAATACTAGGAAATAATATTTCTTGTTAGAAAATAAATCAATTTAAAGATATAAAATTGAAATATAATTATTTAAATGTTTTATTTTTATTAATTAAAACACACAATTAACGAAATTTATTTAAAACTATAAAACAAATTATTGGGGTGTTACATATTTGATGATTTGGAGACCCACAAACACCCTATTTGTTTTATAATAATGGAAAATTATTTATGTCTCTGTATTATATATCATTTTTTATATGTTTTATGAAATTCAAATCTATGAGATGTGTTATTGAAACACAGTTTATAACCTACATTCAATGAAAGAACCTATGATTCATCATTCTTATGCTATGTTGAATAGTTTGCATATGGAGTGGCAACCATATGCTAGATATTATGAATTTGGTTCAGAAACAATACATTTGGGAGTCATTGGACGTATGGAACATAAACCCTATGTTGGAATATGAATACACTATTCATACCCTACATTTGGGAAATTGAACATATGGTAAATCAAAGCTTTGTGTGGAATTTTATTTTTAATTGGATGAATGTATTGATTATCATCCCTAGGTTACCTTGACATCTACATTTTATGTAGGTGAAATGATGATTAAGGAATCATACATTAGTAGGATCCCTATGTTAGGCAATGGAACCCTATGATATGCAACGAAACCTTATCCAACATTATTCAACCCATCATTTGTATACTCAAGAATGGAGTTTTAAAATCTTGATTTTATCTGATTTTCATGTAACAATCATTCCATAATTATAGGATAATTAAAATATTCTCTATCACTAATTTAAATCTTGTTATGATAAATTAAAATAACATTATTCAATAAAGAAAATATGTCATTTTCATAAGGTAAGTAATGACCCCAGGTAAACATGATTTTGAATTTCAAAGTTCAATTAAGAAATTTTTTGTATCTATTTAATTGAAGGAATTATATTTATATGATTGATTTATTTTCAAATTTAAGGTGGTCTGTGTGATATATGTGATATCGGTGATACAAGTTTCATTCGTTCAATCAAGTGACTATATTCTTGTGAATATCTAGTACTGTGCTTCAACATAAAATGACTGAATATATTATTTTTAGAAAAGGATAAACATTGGTGACATATATATATATATATATATTAATATTGAGTTTTTTATGTTTACATATTCTATATGTTGAGATTGATTTAAAAGACCATTTCTAACTGGGATCACTTCATAGTTATTATTTCTTAAATAATTTCATTTCTGAAGAAGAAGAGCTATCTAATATTAGTTGTTTCTTTTGAAAATGTGATGATCAACCCGGATAATCATTAATTCAATCAATTTTGATTTATTTGAGTGTCACCTAATCATTCTCTATTGTGGTGATGTCTCTGTATCTTTTTCTAAGCAGTCGATATTTGGTTCCCCGTTAAAGAACCTGAAGTTTTTCTAAGAATTTGTGTAAAGATATCGCCCACTTCTACTCGGTTTTGGATTTAAAGGTCTTGTGATAAGAGTAAATTGCTAGTGAAATTCAAAATTCTCCTAGATAGAGTATTGTATGAGTTTAGTTGGAGATCGTTGTGCCCCGAATCACAATAAAATTTATATTTTCATTCTTTCTATTGATCCACAACTCATATTCATTACATATGAGAACACTCCATATCTACATAAATTGCAATAATATTTACAAACTAGAATAGTTGAGTGTTTAAAAGGTTAAAAATCACTCCCCCTTAAGTTACGTGGTATTATACCAACCTACCTATTTGAATCAAAGGTAAGCTTTTGGGATAAATCATTTGAATGGTGAAAAGTATTGGGTCTATACAAATTACATGGGAATGACTGATCCGAGATAAGTTACACCAATTATTCATACTCCATTATTTAAAGGTAAAATAAATTGATGTTGGAAATCTCGTATGATAATATATATGAAAAATATATCCTTCATGGTCGATTTGAAGATCACTACTCCTTATGAGAACCCTCAAAAACTAGAATCATGGACTGCTGAAAACAAATCTGAATATGTCACCAATTCAAAATCAATGAATTCTATTATCTTTTTAATTTGTATTTATGAGTTTAATCATGTATCACAATGTCCAATATCATATAATATGTGGAAAAATATGACGGTATATTATGAATGAATGGAAAATGTTAAATAGAATATATATTCTATAAAAAAGATATTTTTTTACACATGTATAATTTTTGTTGTTGATGGAATCAAACAGATGTAAGAAATTTCAACAAAAATATTCAATAATATTACTTCCTTCAAAGATCCTATCAATCTATTTGATCATGAACTAATTTTACTAAGAGTATATCCCTCTAAATTGAATTTAATATCTGATGCTATTCGAAAATCATAACCAATCAAATATTTGACAATGAAAGCATTAATTGTAACATTGATTATATAAAAATTAAAAATTAAAGATGAGGTTTATGATCATAATATTATTTTAAAAAGAGAATATACTGCTCTCAAATTCATATCTCATAAACATGACCGAAAAACAAAACACAGATCCATAGAAAAAAAATTTAGAATCCCTATATTTTAATGTAGAAAATGATCAGCTAGCCAAAAAATTCAGAAAATTTGACATGATGAAATGAGGATACATAAAATCAATATGGAATGATGAGAATGAACTTAGATATGTTCGATTCTATGAATAATATTATTTCACATTAGACCTTATTTCATTCAATAAAAAGATGAAATAAAAATGCCGAATCATAAATATCATAAGAACAATGATTATGATCATAAAGGAAAAAATAATAATGAAATATAGTTAGAGTGTATCTAAGGTAAACTGTAGTTATTAAAAATATGATTTAGAGGATCAATAATCAAATATCAAAGAAAACATGCACGTCAGGTCTTAAGAAGAAGAGGTACAATCATAATACACCTCTGATTCTGAAACTAATATTTTCCAACATGATAAATTTGATGTGTACTATTCAATGTTAGAAGATAAATATTATTATTTATTAAATAATCATTTATCATTGAAAATTATTCTATATATTGTTTTAGGAGAAATAGATACCATTCTAAAATAACATCAGTATTTAATTTAAAAATTTAATTCATTTGTATCATATTTTATTAATCATAAAAAATGATTAAGGAATTATAGGATGAAGTAGAATCTTATAAAACAAGTTCTCTTATTTTTACTACAGGAGAATTTTCTAAATGAGATATTTGGAAATAATGTAATTAAAATAAAAGGATTTTGAATATGGATCTAGGGTGAAAAATCAAAACTGTATAAGAATTGCATTATGACCAATTCAAAAATTAATACTTATTATTATTGTGGAATAAAAAGTAATTTCACTAAAAATTTTATTTAATAAATCCTCAAAATAATTTTATTAAAAAGTATTTTATTTTTAAAACTATGTATGAAATAATTTATGTTAATTGAGGTTGAATTATAAAAATCTGGATTCCTATATCGTTTACTGCTATCTCTGGAGGACGTAAGAAAATATGAGTGAAAACCCCATTTTTACATTCTTTTGTAGGAAAAAGGCCATAGGAACAATACTACAATATAGTATATGGACAGTGGATGTTCCTAGAAAATGAGTGTATACTAATAAAATTTCCATAGAAATAGTCAATTAAAAGTAAGACTAGTCACTTTATGTGATAATGTAAACTGAAATATTGTTGGATTTGGAACATTTAAAGAAATAAACATTATCTATATAAAAAATACAATATGTACAAGGGTAAACACACCAAATGATATGTATCATTCAACATTGTGATTATGGTTACATTGTTGATTTTTCTGAAAATTCTAAATATGTATTTAAGGATATTTTTCTTAAATTTATACCACTATAAAATTTTAATCTTTGTACATTGGTTTTAAATACATTGTGTAAAAAAATTGAATTGATTAACCACTAATAAAAATAAGTCATTTATTGGGAATACAATACATAGACAATAAAATATATATACTTTAAGTAATTTTTTTATGAAATAATTTGTTTCTAATGTTACTACACTTACATTTGACAGTGATAGATTTTGTGATGATTTCCAAATTAGAAAATATTACAAATCTTCTTTCAAATTTATTAACAAAATTTCTAAATCTAAATATTTATATCATATGAACATTGATTTGTTTGGACCAACCAGAGTTTCGATTTTAGCAGGTAAATTGTATTTATTTGTTTTGGTTGGTGATTATTTTTGATTTACCGGGGTATATTTTATAAAATTAATAAGTTATGATTTCACACTTTTTGACTGTCTTAGAAAAATTGTTCAAAATGATTTTTTTTAAAATAATTTAATTATGTTTTGATCATGATGGATAATTTAGGATCAAGAATTTTTTTTTTATTATATTTGGTTATTAAACACACCTTATATTTTCTAATAACATCGAAACAAAATATAATTCTTGAACGAAAAATATAAATAATTAAGAAAAGGAAATAATTATGCTAAATGAATATAGCCTTCCTACTTATTTTTGAAAAGAAACTGTAAGCACGACCTCCTATATCATGAATAAAGTCTTCATATGTCCAATTTTTAAATATACTCTATACTAACTTTTGAATTACGGATAACTTAACATAAATAAAATAAATTTTTTTGATGCCCAATATATATCATTAATACTAGGGAGAACATTGGTATGTTTGATTTAAAATACAATGAAGTAATATTATTTTTATATTATGCTATCTATTATAACTATAGAATGTCTAATAAAAAATCAATGATTATTGAATAATCAGATCATGTAAAGTTTGATGAAGCTATCAATTTTATTATAGAAAAAGGTTAAATAGATTAAATTAATGTTTCATTTGACATCAAGTGACTTAAAATCCCTAAAATGATTTTTAAAATTATATATATAAAATATGGATGAGATAAGGAGAACATGAAACTAATGAACATAAAATTGCCTTACCTATAATGTCTAAAACAATAAATTCCCATCATTTAGAAACTATTATAGGAGACCTAGATACATGAATTATAACTAGAAGAAATGTAAGAAAACTAGATGAATATTCTATATTTCAGTATCAGTTAGAACCAGAGTCAAATTGAATCATACATAGAATATGAGGGTTGGATGTTAGAGTTGTAAGAAGAGATAAACATGTTGAGAAGAAATTATTTTTGGTAATTAGTAGAAAGAGAAACCAATAATCTTATAATAAGAAATATGTTGGTCTTTTGAGATAAACAGGATGATCAAGGGATCAAAACTAGAAATAAATCTCGATAATCATCTATTAGGATTTAATCAAGAATACGGAATATATTATGATGAATCATTTACCCCTGTACAGAGTTTAAAATCATTTAGAATCCTTTTATCTTATGCATGTCATATGAATATTAAATTATATCATATTGATGTTAAATATTCCATTTTTAATAGATATTTAATGTAGTAATTTTATATTGAACAACCTCCTTGTTTTGAAAACCATCATCAACCAAAATCAGTTTTAAACATACTAATGACCTATAAAGCCATAAACAGAAACCTAGAAATGGTATGAATGAGTAAGTTCATTTATTTTGAATTGAGTTTTTACTTTTGGTTGGGAATATCAAAAAAAATATAAGAAAAAAACTTCTTTTATTAATTTATTTTTATAAATTAATGTTGAAGATTTTATTTTTGGATCATCCAATAAAAAAAATTGTAGTAATTTTAAAAAACTAATGAAATCTAATTTGAAATGTGTATGATGGGATAATTGAATCTCTTTTTTGAGTTATAAATTTTTCTAAAGGATTATGTAAATATTTTAAATCAAAGTAAATATATTATTGATTTATCTAAACAAATTGACTTGAAAATATTAATACATACAAAACTCTTATATCTACCAATATGAAACATGATTAGGATAAAGATGGAAAACCAGTTGAAAATAAGTTATATAGAGGTGTGATTGGTTGTAAGTCACATATTACTATAATAAGAACAAACTATAAGTTTTCTATATGTTTATGTGCTAGATGTTTGTAAAATTTAAATGATTCCCATATTACTAATGTGAACAGATTTTTTTTTGATATTTTGAAGGAACTATTATTCAATATCTTCATTACCCCCAAACATATGACTTTAATTTAATTTAATATTTAGATGATGAATTTGGTGTTTCCAAATTAGATATGAAAATCACCTTAGGAACGTATCACTATTTAGGAAAATCGTTGGTATCATGGTTTAGTATGAAACAACACTTAGTTTCTATGTCAACATCCAAGATTGAATATGTTTCTCCATGTAGTTGTCAATCACACATATTACGGATGAAAATAAAATTACTATAATTTTGACTAAATATTAATAATATGACTATTTTATGTGACAATCCTAGTTCTATAAATATTTCAAAAAAATACTATAATTCATTCCAGGACTAAAGATATTAATATATAGAATCATTTTCTGAGAGAGTTTGTTCGTCAAAATGATAAATCTCTAGAATTTGTTAATAATAACTTTCTAATAGATAATATTTTTACAAATACAATTTCCAAGGAATGTTTAAATTTTATTAAGGGTGATTTAAGAATATTTTATTTTAAAAGAATGTTTATTAATTTGTTCTTAATCTCACTGTTTTTATTGGAAGTAATATGTTTATGATGTATATAAATATTTATTGCTCTTTATTTTGATCGGATACATATTGAATAGATTTAATAATAATTTAATTTCAAATTCTTTTAATGAGTCATTTAAAATTTAAATGTATGGAGTACATTATCAATTGGCAGGATAAAACCTTGTGTCTTCACCCAATCTCCTCCTTCACATACCTTCTGTTTTCATGGAATTTTTCATTCCAGTTTCCCAAAACATTAAACCTTCGAAATTTATATTGAAAAACCTTGAAAAATAGAAACATCAATAATACCTAAAAATGTTGATTTGGTTGTATCTATTTATCCTCCAGTGAATTGTCAAAAGTTTATTCAAGATAAGGTGGTATATTATAATAATTTAAATGAAACACATCATTCAATAAAAGAAGTGTCCAGATTTATGGGACTCGATTTTTCATTCAGATATGGTAACAATCCACTGATGTTTGACATAAAAATAACAGAATTATTTTAAAAATTTCAAGTTCATTTTTTGAAATGATGAAGATTCTATAGTCTTTCTGATTCATGATAGTGAATTTTATTTTCATTGGTTGATATAGAAAAGCTATTATTTTGTCTTGATGAGGGGGATTTTCATATCTACATGAGATGTATTAGTGATGAAAAATAAAAGTACGAGGTCCTTAAATTATGTTTTGTTTATTTCAAACAATAACCATAGATAAATTGATTACCAATGACCAGAATCCTAAAAGTAATGTCCTTATAATATTGTTTCAATCTATAATTTTTAGAGAAAATCTATGATATAAAAAGTTTTAGGCCCATACATACATGTTTTGTTTCTATTGTTTAACCCAATTAGATTCAATTTTAATTATCTTATATTAAGGTATTTATGTCATTGGTTTCATAATGAAGTAATTATGTGATACTCTCCATATGGAAAAATCATTTATATGTTATTTGTAAGAAGAAGAAGAATACTAAAAATGAATATTGAATATAGATTTCATCATACTAACTGGAACATTCATGAATTTGGGATATTATTAGAGAAACTCATTCAATAGTATTTTAATATTGGAAATGAAAAATAGTAGAAGCATATATGAGATGCTTATTGGGAATAGAGGATTATTCAATCACTTGGTTCTATCAGTCCAAGGCCAGATTAAGAGGCCGAGTCAAGACATGATTATGGAAATCCATTTCAAAGAAGATGAATTTCAATCAATATTCCCAAATCTATTTATGTTGCTGAAAATGATGTTAAGTATGTGGTTCAAATGAATGAGAATGGTGAGAAGGTGTATCACAGAGAAGATCATCACTGGGAAGATGACCTGGGGACTGAAATCATTTCACTCATTGCTCTTAATTCCCTTACTGCAGAATGATCTATATTGATAGAAAGCTCATAAGGTCATGGAGAGCCATGTTAAGCTGTGATAGAGGGAATACACCCTTTAGTAAATATCACTATAGAGTATTATTTATCTTATAATGATTTGATGATTCAGATGTGCATGTATTTAGAGAGAATGATATGTTCCTCGTAATTGTTATTCTCTTATTATAAATATACATTCAAGGACAAGTTCATGCTCTCTAAATACATGCACATCTGAATCATAGAATCATTATTATATTCATTATACTCTAGGGTGATATTTACTAAAGGGTGTATTCACACTATCACAGCATAACGTGGCTATCCATGACCTTATGATCTTTCTCTCAATATAGATCATTCTGAAGTAAGAGAATTCAGAGTAATGAGTGAAATGCTTTAAGTTCCCAGGACATCTTCCCAGTGATGATCTTCTCTGTGATACAACTTCTCAACATTCTCATTCACGTGAACCACATACTTAACAAAATTTTCAGCAACATAAATAGCTTTGGGAATATTGATTGAAATTTATCTTCTTTGAAATGGATTTCCATATTCATGTCTTGACTCGGACCCTTAATCTGGCCTTGGACTAATAGAACCAACTGATTGAATAATCCTCTATTCCCACTAAGCATCTCCCATATGCTTCTACTATTTTTCATTTCCAATATTAAAATACTATTTCATGAGTTTCTCTAATAATATCCCAAATTCATGAATGTTCTAGTTAGTATGTTGAAATGTATATTCAAGATTCATTTTTAGTATTCTTCTTCTTTTTACAAATAACATGTAAATGATTTTTACATATGGAGAGTATCACGTAATTACTTCTTTATGAAAGAAATTACATAAATACATTAATATAAAATAAATAAAATTGAACCTAATTTGGTTAAACAATAGAAACAAAACATGTATGTATGGGCCAAAAACGTTTTATATCATAGATTTTCTCTAAAAAATTATAGATTTGAAGTAGCATCCCCAATATTATGTCAATCCTTGCACTCTTATCTCTTCCATATCCCTATAACAACAAAACCACATAACATGTTATAACTAAATCTACATAATCATATTCTCAGAGAGTATAACCATATAGTGTTTTAATAAAATACACATTCCTCACATCAAAGTAACATATATTATCCACCACATAGAAATGAATAAAATCATTGAGCACACCCACCATCTCCCTCTCTTCTATGTAGACCCCCTTATACACCTCATTATATCCAGATCACTATATAAAAGAATTTTAAACCACTACATACCATGAAAAAACCTCATTCCATCATATCCTATACAAAATCTACAAAACCGACAAAGAGATAAGAGTGCTCGAATTTACATATTTGGGGAATAAATGTGAATATTTTTATGAGGTAGTAGAAATTTGTAGCCTTATAGATATATTATCTAGATTTTATGTTAATATTCTTGTATTTAATATTTGGTGCATGAGCCATGGTGAGAATGGTTTGTAGTTGACTTCCATAAGGGATCAGTTGTTTGTTATAATAGTTCACTAAGGAATTAGAAATGTTACCTAACATTTCCCTGAGATTTTCTTAGGGAGGATCCACATAAGTATACCAGTAGGATCACCCAAACATAGAAAAAATCTTTTGACTAGTTTCTAGGAGGGTTCTGGTGATCAAGATATTCCTTACCAACTCCTAGAATTATTATTAAAAATTGGTGTTCCTACCTTTAGATTTGATCAATATATTATTTTTAGGACATTTATATATATATAATTAAAACTAATTATGGAATTATGGGTATTTATTATATATATGATTGATTTTATGGTTTGTTTTATACTGTATTAATAGTATTGATGGGTGTACTGCCTCACATATGTGTGTTTTTTACTCTCACTGACTATCAGTAAACCATTGAGCTGCATGAGTCCCACACTCTGGGATATAGTTTAAAATATATATGATGAAACAAAAGAGTTGATATAATTTGAGATGATCCTGTATTATTTTTTCATCATTTACCAATGTTAAATCGTACAACTCACGAATGATCATATAATTCAAAATAATTAAGGGTTTAATGTCTTTTAGAATTATCTACATGGAAAATTTATTTTACAAAAATATTGAATATTTTATTATAATTGAAACATAATAGAGTATATTTTATACTTCTCAAAATTTATAGTAATATTCATATCTTGGGTAATGCAAACCTAAAATATTTGTCAGATCAAATTATTATGAAGGTGAAAACTCATCATCCTATCATCAAGGGTCAGATTATTATCCACTGAATAATCATAATTAGGGGATAATTTTCATATTAAAAAGAATATTAAAGAATAATATTTATCCATAATCTATGATATAAATACGTATAATCTAATATAGGAATATTAATACCACCGAAAAATAGTTAGGAATCATGAGATAATATATATGATCCATGGAGAATAATCATAAGCATATAAATAAAGAATAAAACGGAAATGTAACCAAATGATAAACTATGGAACCAAAATAATCATAATAAATCACTACATGTTGGATTACGCAGCAAAAAACTAACTACCCATTTGTGACTATGGTTTCAGAAACCTATGATCCATTAATGATATAATATTTCAAACTTATGATCAATTCGTTACATAATATTGACAAACCTATGATCCTTTAATGTCTAAAATTAAATAAATCATTGGTCAATTAGTATCTAATGATATGGAAAACTATAAATAATGCATTGGAGGGAGATATAAGAACCCACCCAAAAATATCCAAACATATGTATTCCATTTTAAATCAATAATTTGATATATCATAATGAAACCATAAAAATATAATGGTATCATATCATTTTTGTAGCACCCTCAGGTTCTGGTATGCAACCCTTTCGTTATTTTTTTTGTGTATAACGTATATGGGTGAATGTTGGGGGAGTTTGTTGACCATGGAATGTGTTTTTTGGGGATTTTATTTAGGTGTACGGTTAGTGCACTATATGGGAACACTGTGAAAAAACTCTAATAAATGGTGAACTATTAAATAGGGGGAAATGGATGGTGCCCGGTTTGTACATGGATTGTACAAATCACGAGAAGGCCTATGGAAAATAGTTTTGTGTTGTGATTTTGTGGAAATTGATCTTTGACACAGTGGGAACATGGTTTGGTAATAGTGTGAGCCAAACCTAAAAGGGCCATCCAAAAGGTTGTTGGTAATAGACGGTTAGCACATGTTTTGTCTATCATTGTGACTAAGCTATGTACAGGTTATAACAACCTCTTTATAATATGGATATGGGTCTTCCATAATGTTTAATGACTCATTTATCCTAATATATATCCCCAAGTGATGATGTTTCTTCTCTAAGCTCATGGAAGTTTCTCCCATTGATACAAAGGTGATCCAAAGGCTTCACATGGTGATTAGTAGCATATTTTTCATAGGGAAGAGATTTAAAGAGGGTATATGAAGATTTACCAGGATTTCATTAGAGTTTGTCATCTATTTATCATTTTCTCTAAATCACATAAGGTAGGTAGATTCACACTCAATTTATATTTACATAATTGATCGGATTTGTTTCAAATTTTACTATTTGATTTTAATTAATTTATAAATCATAGTGCAAAACATGTTATAATTCATCTAAAATGATTATTTATGGTTTACAATGGAATTGTGGAATTTTGGTGATTTTTTGAGGAAGGTTAATTATTTCCTTCATTTTAAAATGGATATTTTAAAATATGGTCCCACTATATTTTTCAAATGAATTTTGTTAAAATGAATTTTCAATAAAAGGGTATTTTTTTATTGAAATGGTATTGTTTTGTTTCTTATTATCATGAATTTTTGGAACACTGTGTGTGTGTGTGTATATGTTCATATCTAATTTTCGAGGCTTTGTTAAAATCTGACCTTATTATTAGTTCCAAATGTGTAATGGAACTTGAGAAATAATTACATTGTGACGACATGGTATATTGATGAGAGACTACTCATGAGTATGGAACTGTCATAATAAAGCATGAGTAGTTGGTATTGTGTTTATGTAGAATAAAATGGTTATTCTAAATGGAGTTTGTGGAATTATTTAAAATGATTGGTTTGGATGATTTATGGAAAAATGGATTGAATTGAAAAAAAAATTATTTAGGTAGTTGTTCATGTTGAGTTATAATATGTTTTGTATGTTTTTTACCAAAACTATTTTTGATGTTTTTTATTCTTAGTTATAAACTATTTTTGAAATTGTTTTGTATAAAATAATTTATATAAAATTTTCCAACTCTTCTATCCTAGTGGTGTGAGAAGGGATGTCCTTGTGGGGAAAACATACTATGTTTTAATACTCACCCATGCTTTGGAACATTATTGGTTTTAATGATGTCATCTACCCAGACATAAAAAATGGTAAAGTGTCACACATTGTTATCACTATATCATGATAATTAGAATGTTTGGTGATTTTGGATCATGGAGCATGTGGGTTATGTTGTCTTGTATCCATTTTATAGTTTAAGTTGTTATATTTCACTGTTTACTTTGATTTTATTTACACTACCATTTTTATTACACTTTGGTTGGATTTGAAATAAAATAATTGGTTGAGTTTTCATTCTTCTTACCATTCATCATATAGAGGTTTGTTTTCTTAATTCTTATTGGAATACTTGTTTTATTCTTATAGAATTAAGCTTCCCCCACATGTATTGAATCACTATGGTATTTATTTCCAACCTTTGGAATCTTGGTGATGTCTCTTAAGGCCACGTAGAATCCCCCCACCCTTTCATGCCAATGAGGATGAGGTTGGATGTTACAAATTGTATAATTTTTTTTGGAGTTCAATTCCTTCTTATCTATTCCTTGGGATGGAATCCTAGAAAAGAGTAATATTATTAGGGCTCGAAATACAGAGCATAAAAATATGTAGCTAACTTTTTTATGTAGTACTTCATGTTACTAAGAAATTTAGTACATAAGTGTTTTAGAGAAATTTATAATTATTAGAAATATCACTTTCATGTTTTACCCAACGAGATGAGCATGATATGCATTAGTTGAATGAATTACCACTAGGATTGAAAACATCTTTTTGGGTAATGATATATATATTTCATGAAATGGTGCTAATTTTTGGAAATTATGAAACTATATTTTAAATTAAAGGTTTTCAAAAGCATGAGATCATTTTATTTTAAAAATGGTTTGATTTTCAAAATGCAAGTCGGATGTTTTATAAATGGTTTTAACATGAATATGGTTTATAAATAAAAGAAAAATTGTGAATTTTGGTGTGATATAATTGTAAATTATAATCCTTTAATTTATAGAGATTTTGACTTATAACATTTCTGGTTTGTTTAGAAAATGGCACCAGGTAGGCGTCATTAAATCGAAATAGAAGAAGCTACCAAGATTGTTGTTGCACTTGAACCATAGTTGAACCAATAGTTGGTTCAGAGTTTAATCCAACCAAATCAAGTCATGGACACATGGAACATGAGGGATGAACCAAGAAATGTGTATCATTACATCCAATTCAAGAAAAATAATCTGTCCTTATTCTGCAGTCATACAAAACGAAAAATAGAAGATGAATTTCTAAATAGGATTAATCATGTCATTAATTTGATCGGCACCCATGCAGAGATGAGGGTCAATATAGATATATATATGGTCAGTGACCTTGCACAACAATGGTGTAAAGTAGTAGTGCATTCTAAAGTTAATAAATTCTATCCATGGGATGATTTTGTGGAATTTTTTAAAATTCAATTCTGTCCTCATACATTCATGATTTAGGGACTGATAAAAATTCACAACATGATGTAGGAGAATCTCTCTATCATTGAATCTCTAGCTAAATTCATGAATTTAGTTTGTATTGCACATGATTTAGTGTGTTGTATTTTCCTGAAGGCATGAATATATGAATAAATTCTATGGAAAGAAATTCAATCAAAGATTATTATTCTCTATATTTATGACTATACAAAGATGGTCAATTGAGCTACAATGGATGACCAATACATCTATAATGATATGAGAGGTGGATGTATGGAAATAACTATGATATTTAGTGGGAACTCTAATGATCAAAACAAGATGATGAGGGACATGAACATAAAAGGGTTGAGTTGGAATCAAAATATGACAGTTGGATCAATGAATCTTCCTCCGATGACCCTGAGAAAAACAGGAGGCTTCCAATGTGGTTCCATCCACCACATGAATTGAGAGTTTACAAAAACACTAAAATCATGTCATAATTTCAACTATATGGGATATATTAAGTTATATTGACACAATTATCAAAGGTCAGGTGCTCGAGACACTTCTCCGGATTCACAACCATCATATGATTCGATGGGAAGAGGATAGTAGATCATTGTCATCAGGAGAGAAGATCTAGCTATGGTGATTCTAGGAATACCATGAATCCTCAGAAATTGAAATATAAAAAATGATACAAGGATCATAGTGAATCGATGATATAATTATATACTGGTGAGCAGATGATTTTTGATGATTAGGATAGACCATCTATGATGAGAGGCAAAAAAAATTTAAATTATTCATTTATGAATTTGTTGTATGATATGGGAGCTTCACATTCGTTTATTTCTTATCATGATGTATATTTTTTATGATTAATATTTGAGATGATGGATTCTATGATAATACTTCATACTCTTCATGGTTATAGATAATGTAGAGCCTTTATTTGTTGAACATGTTCTATAACATGTGATGGATCCTAGATGAAATATGATTTCGTAGTGTTAGAGGAGGGTGTTTATGATATTGTCATCGGTATGGATTTGTTGATAACATTCAAGTATTACATATATTTTTATACATGTATCATTATGTTCATGATATAAGATGTTGTAGAACATCTATTTAAAGGATATAGAGATATAATGATCGGTGCCACAAGCATGTTGTCACCAATAGTTAGAAAAATATATAACCAGTTGGTATAATTTACTTTGTCATCGATTGAAGACAAAAAGGATCACCAAATCCCAGAAGGCATGGATCAATTCCCAAATGTTTTCCCAATATATTCCTTGGGTTACCACCTATTCGGGAAGTGGATATTATGATTGAACTCCATCTTGGAACTAATATGATTTTCATTTCATCGTATTGGATGGAACCAACTGAACCAATTGTTCTAAAAGTGCAGTTGGAAGTGCTAGAAAGAAAGGGTATCATTCAACTGAGAACATCTGTATGGGAAGAACAAATCTTGTTTATAATAAAAGAACATAGAAATATAAGGCTTTTTGTAGATTATTATAAGCTCAAACTAGTTACAATAAAAACTAGATATACACTTCCACACATTTATTATCTATTTGATCGGTTGAGTGGAACTCAATGGTTCTATAAAATTAAAAATTGATAACGATGCCACTAATTCCAATTTATGAAAGAGGATATTCTAAAAATATCAATCCAAAGTAGATATGGACATTATGAATACATGGTAATGTCAATCAGACGTAAAAATGCTCCAATATACATTATAAAATTGATGAATCATATATTTTAGAGATATCTAGATTCATTTTTTCTGTTTTTTGTGTATGACATACTGGTTTATTCAAGAAAAAGGTATGATCATGAGAAATACTTGGCAACATTTTTGAATTTTTTTGAGACCTTCCTTTGTATTCCAAAATATCAAAGTGTGATTTTTTGATATAATAGGTATGATTTTTTGGACACCTAATTTTCATAAGAATAATTTTAGCGGATCCATAGAAGATAGAAGCAGTTATCTCTTAGAAACCTACAATGAATGTCATTGAGATACAATGTTTTATTGGTCTAGATAGTTTTTGCCAATGATTTTTTCATGACATTGCACGAGTAGCTATTCATATGATAGATTTAAAGATTAATAAAATACAAATTCAAAGGACTATAGAATGAAAAAAATATTTCCAAGAGATTAAAGTTCAACATACATCATCACCAATTTCGATTTTTTTTCAGAATCAATACAATGGTATGTCTTGTACTGTGATGCTTGTGGATCTCGGTTGGGGTACTTTCTAATGCATGAAGACCATATTTTGGCTTATGGCATTAGGTAGTTGAATTTACTTGAGAATAATTACTCAAAACTTGAATTAGAGTTAGTTTTTGTTCTCCATTCCTTGAATACATGAGGTCATTATCTCTATGGTGAGAAATTTACTATGTTTATGGATCATATGAGATTGAAACATATCATATCACAATGAGATTATAATATGTGAAAAAATGATGGATGGAGTACAAAACTCAATGGTGGGGAGACTATTGAGAGATGGATGCTAGATACGAGTTCAGTTTTATGGTTACATAATGAGATGGTTGTACCTATGGCTTTTTAGGATCAAATTCTTCATGCCTACAACCATTCGGGAGGGTCTATTCATCCAGAAATATATAAAATGTATAAGGCAATGAAAGAACCGTTTTGGATGGTCGGTATAAAATGGAAGGTGGATGAGTTTGTTTCAAAGTACATAACATAATGGAAATAAAGGCATTACATTAGTGACATGTATGTATATTATAATATTTACCCATCCTAATATGGAAATGGGAGTAGATTTTTATGGATATTGGCAATTGTCTTCCATGAATGGTTCTAAAACATGATTCCATATGGGTGATTGTGGATCAACTTACCATGTGGGAACATTTCTTCTTTATTCTTGAAACACACAAGGTGGGGGTAAGTCTAAAATATATATCAGAGAATTTTTAAAGAGACAATGGATGCTAGTTTTCATTATATCATACAAGGATACAAGGTCAAAATCATATTTCTATAAATAATTAGAGAATTACCATGGGTATCAATTTAATTTGAGTATGGCATATCCCCCTTAGACAGATGTGAAATACTAGAGGATGATACAAACGTGTGAAGGCATGTCGCAGGATTTAGTAATGGATTTTGGTGGCTCATGGGAAGAGAATGATCCATTGGTGGATTTCTATTATAATAAAAGCTATCATGCCTCGATAAATATGGATCCTTTTGAATAATTTTATTGGTTCCCTTTTCATTCTCTAATTTTTTTGATTGAGACAGGTGAAACATCAATATTTTGGTTGTGGCTTGTCCATGAAATAATTTAGAAGATTTAGTTGATCAGAAAGAGAATGGAGACAGCTCAGAGTCATCATCAATCATATACATATCATCATCAATGATTATTGTTATTCATGGGGGTGATGAGGTCTTCTTAAGGATTTATACAATGCTTGGAAATCGTCATTTAATGAAGTGGGGAATTTTATCTCCTCAATACATAGGACCTTTTGAAGTACTGAATCGTGTTGAATAGGCAACATATGTGTTTGCATTGCAACCAAGGTTTAATGCACTGTATAATGTAAAATGGTTAAGCCATCTTGAGATTTTGGAATGGTTTTAAAACCAAGGATGTGTTTCGTTCTTGAAAAATAGATTTAGTTTGAAATATTGGGGTTTAGGGTATATTTTTAATTTAGTAATAAACTATTTTTGATATTGTTTTACATAAAATATTTTTGATGTTATTTATATTTAGTTATAAATTTTTCTTGAAATTGTTTCACATAAAATATTTTATATAAATTTATCTAACTCTTTTATCCTATTTTAGTAAGTAGGTATGTCATTGGGGGAATCCTATTGATTTTTATCATACACCCCTACTTTGGAACTTGTATGATTTTCTCAATGTCATCTACCGAGACATAGGAAAAGGTAATGTATCACATGTTTTTATCACTACATTATGATTCATGGGATTTTTGGTGATGTTGGGACATGGATATTGTAAATGATGGAGTCTTGTGGTCATCTTGTTGTTTTAGTAGTTATCATCCACTATATACTTTATTTTTAGTTTGGCTTCTATTATATTACACTCTTTCTGTTTTTGATATAATGAAATTTTGTTGAGTTTTTTGTCTTCTTATCACACATCATATAGTGGTTTGTTTGGTTTTGTTTTGTTTTATTAGATTAGTTTTTTTATTCATAATCGGTAAATAATCTCCCATATCTATTGAAAACATTAATCATTTATTTCCTGACATCGGCCTCATGGGGATGTTTTTAATTCCAATTATAATCCTCCCACATCATCAATATAATGGGGAGAAGGAGGGATGTTAAAATATTTAAATTGTCTAACTTTATCTATATTTTGTTATATGATCTATTGATACCAACCATATATCACCATAAAATACTATATTATAGGGTCATTTATATAAAATAACTAAAAAAAGTGTCATATGGAATCAAAACCATGAAACTAGGATATCAAAAAACACATCTTAACATTATCGTAAATATTTTTAATTACTAATCATAATAAAATTAATTTCTATGGAGGAAACATCAATATATATTTAAAACAACACATGGAATAAAATAAAACTAATGCATCCATGAGTGAGTATAAAATTATTTTCACGGGAAATATGAGGTGGAAGATGAAAATAAACACATTAATTTGAAATTATTCTTGATATTTATGAAATAGCCTTTTTCAAAACCACAATATAAAAAGGGTGATAAATTTTCCGTTTGAAAATAGCTATATATAATTATGATTGTATCTAAAAAATAAAAGATATTTTTATTTTAGAATAATAAATTAAACCATTAGTGAGAAGGTTAAATATGGACAAAGGAGAAAAATATATCATTTATTGTGAATTAGAATTATTCACAACATCCTCAAATTTAATGAAGAAGGAAATACATTAATTCAATTAACTACAAAATATGGAGAAAAATAATTAAAATATAATCATATAAAATAATAGAATAAGGTTTTAGAGACATTATAAAATAAAAATTATTATTAGTCAACAAATGAACTTGAGTTAAGAAAACAACTTACATCTCATGATTTTTTTAAAAAAAAACATGAATGATATATCTGGAAATTGAAATCCAATTATAGTGAATGAATGAAAATTCATTATATTATTTATCCAATTGTTATTATACTACCCTCATAAAATAAATTACATTTATAAAACAAAATATGTCTCATTATTAGGAAATGTAGAAGAAAACCCATAACAAACATCATAATTCAAAAAATCGAAATTATTTAAAAAGTGTTTTATACAAAAAAAATGAAAATAAAAAACATTAATTAATAAATTATGAATAATGAAACCACGGGTCAGAACATACAGAACTTATATATATTTTTCAAGAATAAAAATGACAATTTAATGAATGAAAACCTCGGTATAGAATTACTATTACCTTTTTTTCATTTATTCAAACACTCCCTATATTTCGATATAAAAAAGAGAACTGTATTATTCACTAATTATGGAAAATATTCATATATATTAATTTTTATAAAAACCATTTACAATCAATTATTACAGATATATTATTTATATTAATTATATTTTTATCAGTAGAAGTTATCATCTTCGACTGTTTTTTAATAGCTTCGTCATAATTGTGGTGTTGGTTCATATTTACGGATTTAACGGTTTTTATTAAGATATCATTATAGGCACTTATATATATTTTTTATAATGTTTTATGATGTTCTAGTTTATTTTCAAAATTAATTTAGTTATGTTTTTGATGTCGAAGTCATTGATGAAATTGTTTTGGAAATTTTTACGAATGTGGGGAGGTATTTCTATAATGGGAAAGATATTTGTATTAATATCCCAATTCAAAAAAAATCATAGATTTATTATTATATAAAAATATAAATTTTATTATTGTTTCCTTAGTTACCAATCATATAAATTTATAATACTGTTCATGTAGGTGGTTATACTCACCACAAAATGTGCACGATAAAACTTATGAGTGAGTGTGATTAAAAAATTGTTTTAATTTGATTAATTTAATTATTAAAGAATATTAATGAAATTATTTATATTTTTAAGCTATTTATTATATTTATAAGTGAATAGTAAAAATAATAAATGGAATGATTGAAATTAAGTCATCACTTTCATTGAGGCAGTAGACCACACGTTCCAATGACTAACACAAAAAGTTTCCATATATAAAGAGAATTATTTGGATTTTTTTATAATTTTTAAATATTTTTAATAAAATAAACATAATATTATTATATTAAATATTATTTTAGATTTAGAAGTGTATGATGGTGATGAAAAATAAAGCACATTATTCGTGGATGCGGTAGTGCGCACATAATCTTGACGACATGTTCATTTTTAAAATGGATTTGGAGGAAGGTGAAAAATTGATATTAAATTAGAATAATTACATTTTAGAATATAATTATAAAAATTATCATAAATTAATATTTATATATATATATAATAGGTTTAATGGGGGTAATGTATGAAATAATTAAGAGTTATTGGTTGAGGATATTACCTCTCTTTGGATGTTCTCCCTTGGGTAACACATTAAGGATTCGTAGTTTGATATTTTAGAAAAAAAGGATTTTAAGACATTTTTATAGAGTACATTACAATATATTATAAATTAGATTTCAAGATAATTCTTTATAATGAATGGAGAAATGGATGGCTGTAATCTATTTTTATAGGTTTAGGGAATGTAATTTTTTTATATATAAAATTTTAACTTAAAGATATCACATGTATTACATGGAATGCAGTAACAATGATGAAAATAATTGTGTGGGGTATATGTTAAGGTCAGTAATAAATCAATGAATCATTTATATTGATTTTTTAACAGTTTTTTAGGTATTTAAAATATTCAATTATCACATTTACAATTTTTTATTTTTATAGTGGAAATTAATATATACCAATATTATTTAATTTAAATGACTAGAAATAAAATGTGTCTTATTACGAAATCTACACCTACTTATTTAAAATATGAATATCATTTTATCTAAAAAAATTATACTTATTATAATTATTTTAACATTAGCGCATGTGACATGTGGGAACCAGTTTTTTATATATATTTTTAAGCCTAACTATTTTGTTTTGGAAAACATTAACAATTTTGTCAATTTTCAAAGAATTATTTGGTGTAAAATTTTAAAAAGTGCATTTATTTTGAACTAAAAGTAATTATAAATATAATATATTATATTTCAAATTTAATTAAATCTGAAATATTAAAAAAATTTATTTCATTCCATTGCTAAATTTTTAAAATGTTGAAAATGGTTTTTATAAATTAATCATTGTATTCTGAAATAAATAATTTCACTCTATAAAAAATTATTTTGATCATCATTTTTTTAATCATTTTATGTTATAATTACTTTTCTATATTATCATAAATTATATTGTTTTAATAAAAATTATATATTCAACTATTCATTTAAAAATTAATTCTAGAAGTAAAATAGAAAAAAGTAATATTTAGATAATATTAAATGATAAAGGTAATAATTATATTAATTTTTTCATCTTAAAATTCATGAATTTATGAATTTATCTTCAAAATAGAAATAAAATATATAATGAAATGGTATTTTAAATAGGAAATGGAATTAAGATATTAACTATTCATATTTCTTATAAATTAATAATTAATATTTTGTTAATATATTATTAATATGAACAATATATCAATCCAAAATATATTTTATTTATTAAATTGAAAATTCATAATGTATAAATAATATTTTTTTTGTAAAGTATATTTTCAATAAAAAAATGATCTATTTAATTATTTAGTTATACTAATTGAGTATAATTAATAAAATTTTATTAAAAATAAACGTTATTTTAAATAAAAGTAAATTTGTAACATTTATAAAATAAATGTGATATAAAAATATTTTACTACAATGATAATAATTTTAAATTAAACTTATATAACCCCTCATGATCCCCATGTATGAGCTAATAATATGATATTCTATAATAGGGATTATAGATGGTCGTTTAGTTGGAAACGATCTCCTTGAAATTTAAAATAAGATTAAACTTCTCTCATATATGATTTTTCTCAAAAATTATGTTTTTGACTAAATATTTGGTTTGTTCATAAGTATACACTAGTGTTGCCACGTACTTTCCATGCTCAAATAATTAACCCTCACAAGGTAGAGTTGTACTACTCGATTCCACCAATTCTCATTTCATTATTTTTTTCATAGTGTGGTTTTTTTTATTTAAACCCTAAACTATTGAGGCTATATTATAATTGTTGAATTTAAAAATTTAATTTTAATGTATTATGGTTTTTTTTAGTTATGTATTTTTTGTTTTATATTCTACTCAACAAAGTATTTTTTAATATTTACCAAAATATCTAACTGTTACATTCTCCCTCACCCTTAAATAGGTTACTTTCATGAAATGTTATTTATCACACACTAAAAAAAATTTCTAGGAGTTACCATAACATACTCATGTATCAAGATGCAATTTATAATAAGGTATCCTCATTATTATTTCTTTTAAAACTAAGAAACTCATCTATTCCTTCATAATATGGATGTACCAATATTGATAATATCTATAACCATTTTAAATAAATACCCTTCATGGATTCATGTTAAGAACTCTATAATGGAATTACCTCCCCTTTAGAGTTAAGGGTCTTCAATGTGGTTATAGGTGATCATAAGATGATTTTAGATATTAAATCAAATTTCCATTTTTTGGAAATTTTTATGGGGTATATAGAGATAATATATTTCTAAAATTAAATCTAATTCATCTAGAAATGTTTTCTGTAAATAAAATTCCTATAAACTGAAAATTATAATTAAAAAACTATAGATCATGATGGTTTATATTATTATAAATCATTAGGGTGGTGATTTAAGCCTCATAGGAATGTTCCTAGATATAATTTAGATTTCTATAATTAAACTCCATACATACATTTACATCTATATAGTAGATAGTAGAAGTATACCATAATTATAATGATCCCCTTTAAGGGTTTAAATATTAGAGGAATGTCATTTCCACCTTGGTCTAGGAGGTTAAATAGGTTTATTATCATTTTTGTCTATTTGGTTAGGGCATCAATTTTTATTAAACCAATACCAATAAAATATAATCCATTATATATTGTTCTCCAATTAAATGATTGAATTATTTATATCATTCTTGCAAATCCCAAGACTATTTTGTAACCCTTCCATGATAAACATTTACATGTTCCACTGATACAATCCATTGGGTATTTAAAACCAAAATATAAATATGTAGGAAGTCTATTATTTATTACTTCATCCGCTTCATCAAATAATATTCTATAAAACTCCATATTTATATTTATTGGTATGTTGAGATGTTTGGAATGTCTAGTAATGTTAATCCTACCTTTAGAATGTTGGGTGATCATAAAAAATTATTTTGAACACAATATATTATCCCATATGGTTGTTCATTAGTATTATCACTTCTTTTAAAACAAAAATCATTATTAAATACATTATCTCTGGATTGAAACATTAAAAATTCCACAATAGTTTTCATGTGTAATACAATCATAAGTTTATATTGTTTAATAAATACATATTAATTTATCCTCAATATAAGTTACAATATTTATGCTAATTTTTATTCAATATAACTCTTGGATCCACCGTGTTTATTTTAACATTGTTTCTTTCACACATCTTAACATAGTCCTATAATGTCAATATAGAATCAATCCTTCATAATATTTTATATTTAGAATATTAATTTACAGATAATATCCTTAATGAGTGTCCATCCAAGTGTATAGTCTTAGTCCCACTTATCAAGGAATAATTAATGATTTATTTGATATTTTTTCAACCCTTTTAATGTATTATTAACCCTAGGTGCATCTATTCCAGATATACATCCACTTTCCATTTTCCATACAGGGATTTAGTGTCTCAAAAAACCATATAGTAAAAACATTATAAAAATTTTGTGATATTATCCTATACATAGTCACATATCTTGGGGTTTCACTAATGTTTTATTATCATTAAAATACAAAATAACTAATTTAATACCCAAAAATAATATAACTAATTCTAAAAAATATGAAAAATAAAAAAAATATATAGTAATTCAAAAAAATAAATAAACCCTACTCTGATACTAACTGAGGTTCTAAAGACCTGGAGTCCTAAATCTATTTTTGAATACATGTTCGTTGAATACATTATTTTATAAAATTTGAGAATAGCCTATCATTATTTTTTGTCTTCTATAAGATTAATTCTTAAAAATAATTATAAATTTTCCCATAATAGATGGTTTAGTGTATTTGGTAAATTTTTACAAAAAAAATTATTTTACATCACTTGTGAATGTTTATCTATAATTGAGCAAAACTAAAAACTATTCATGAATTATCATAAGTTATTATTATCTTCATAACATGGATAATGAATAAATGAGAAATATGTGAGGTCAAACACTCATTAATGTAACAAATCATTAGAATTCTATAAAGGTGTTATAAAAACGGAATACAGGAAAACATGACTTGGGGAGATATATATTACTAAAGAAAAACAAGGAATAATAATTTTTATCCATAATTTATGATTACAAGTAAGGATTTATCAAATTCATAGTCATATATGATAACCTAAGAGTGTGGAAACATGAATGTATAATCATTATCCATGAATTAAAATAATAGGCGTATAGATACAGCTTGTTTTTGATATTTAGCATCACAATTAACTACAGAACAACAAATTTGTAACCCATTAAAGAATTTGGTTTCACAATCATTATTTTCACAAGTGACTTCGTATTAAAAATCTTATGGTGCATTAGTGACTTGGTTTTAATAAACATGTAGTCTATTAATTTATTTTGTTTTTTAAGTCGTTGATCTATTAGAATCTAATGAAATGTAAACACATAAATAATGAATTATTTGTCCATATAAGACCCCACCCATTAACATACCTAAATATGTGTACCATTTGAAATAAATAATTCATCATATACTAATGAAACCATCCAAAGTAAATGGGTTCACATCATTTCCAAATGGTATCACATAAACTAAAATTTCGGATTATAATTATTATTACCCACATTTAATTACTAAAAAACTAATTTTCATTTAGTAAATTATAGAGAGATTTATAAAAAAAATTATATTTGTGATAGTTATTCCAAATAAGAAAATGGAAATGAAACAATGAATAAGAGATTTTTTTCAATTGATTTTATATTTTAGTAAAAATTTGAAATTAAAAATAAATATCAAAATATATTTTTAAGAATGTGTCCAATTTATTTAAAACAATAATTTAAATGAAATCCTTGTAATAGAGTATTTAAAAATTAATAATTTTTTTCATTAGAAATGTGGAGTAGAGGATAATTATATGAACATTTAAGGGAAATCCTTTTTGATATTATTAAATTAACTTTTTTGAAACATACATCTTAAAAAGAGTGATATATAATAATTTTGAAATGTGGTATAGATAATTTATAACAACACTATAAATAAAACATATAAGGATTTCAAAATAAAAAAAGGACAATAGATGGAAGGATATATATGGAAATGGAAGGAAAATAACTAATTTTAGAGAATGAGAGTTATTTTTAATATCATCAAATTTTATGAAGGAAGAAATTCAAAAATGAAATACCCTATGAAATAAAGAGTCATGGAATTATCATATAACCATATAAATTAATATATATATATATATACATTCCTTAAACATATTCAATATAGAATAATTATATCCTACGAATTTAATTTGATACAGTAAAATCTTTTTTATTAGAAGAATCATTTTTAATAGAAACTCCGTAAAAGAATGAGATCAAAATTGTACATAAATTAGAATGAATAAAAGAAAATTCAAGATAATATATATTCAAGTGGTTGTGTAAACACCAAATAAATTTTAATAGTTTTTTTAAATATAATTTTTCTCAAATATTTGAAATTGATATTAATCACCATTCCAAAAAGTATTATTCATGAAGTTGTTATTATAAGAAATTGGGTTTATGTGATATAAATTTAATATAATATAAAATAAATATAAAATTAAACCTAATAAAATTATAGTTATGTATATATCAATTTTATATGAATTATTTTCTAGAATAATATTCTCAAACCATTGACTAAAATGTTGAGTTAACAAAAACCTTAAATTTAATTACAGTATTATTGAATAAGATATAATGTCATGAATAAAAAACATAACTCCATTAATAATTTATTTTATAAAATTAATCATATATATTAGCTTTTATACTCTTTATTTTTAACTAATTATTAATAATAAAATATTTTGATATAATTTATTCTCATTTTTTATAGTTATTAGGTTTGACAGTTTGATTAGTAATTGTTTTGTAATAGTTATATGATTAATTTTTATAGATAAAAAATAGTAAATTTAAAATAATTAAGGAAAATTAATAGATATTTTATAATGGTACATTAATTTCATAGTCATAATTAACAATTTTTTAATTATGATTCTTAATGATAATGTCAGTGATGAGCTTATTTTGCAAATTTCTATGAATGAGGGGTCGTATATTAATAATGTGTTTGATATAACTATGAAAATTCCAAAAAATTAATTATTATTTATATGATATTTTTTAATATCATTATTAGTTATTTTCCCTTAGTTACACCTGATATATATTTATATCATTGTTCATGAATGTGGTTAAACTAATTTAAACAAGAACATGCTACAACTTATCATTCTGTGTGATTAAGAAAGTGATTAATTTAAAATAATTTAAATGATAAATAAGAATAATAACTTTATTTATAAATTTTAACGAGTTTTATAATATTTTAAATTAATGGTATGAATAATAAAAATCAATATTGAAATTAAATACGTCACCTACACTGGAGGAGTTTTCCCCATGTATGTACGATTGCAATTTTTTTTCTATTGACCAAGAGAAAAATGATTAATGGTTTATAATTAAAATTTATTAGAAATAAAATATTTATTATATTAATAAATTAAAAATACTTTTTGTAACCATCCATGTATGTTAATGATCAAAATCTAACACACCATTCATTAATGTAGTAGTTTTTACATGCACGCAATGACATATCAATGTTCCAAATCATTTTGGTGGGTGGAAGAAAATATATATTCCATTATTATAATAACATATAACAATTATATTAATATTTTTTTTTATTTAATGGGTATAATATGTATTAGGGGGTATAATACTAGAAGATATAGGTGATATTGATTGAAAACATTACCTCTCCCTTTGGATTCTCTCCCTTGGCACTGGTGAGGAATATGTTTGGATAGTCAAGAAACCCTATCTATCAAGCTCTATAGGTGATGTAATAAGGGGTAGTAGAAAAAACATAGGCACCTAGTGACCCCTATGATATTTTTAGTTATGTTAATCCCCCTCAAAACTCTAATTGAGATTATGTTTATTAGAATGAAAAATCATTGTGTTGGTAAATGAATCATGTTTGTTAAACATTTAACTGTATTGGGGTGGATTTAGGTTAATTTAAATGAATCTAACTAAGTGTTCATAAATGGATTACATCAATTAGGGAAAAAGAGTTTCCCCATTTTTTATTATAGAAAATAATGATTTTCATTTTCCACTTGTGGTTTAGATGTGGAAGGTGTAACAGGATGCTATGGTTCACAACTTGGATGATGGACCTTAAAGAAGTTGATTTCTAAAAGATATTACTGTGAGAATTTATGCAGTAAAACCTTTAAATGTATAAATAAACACTATTTAGTCATAGTATAGATTAATGTTTTAAGGATCTAATGATTAAATTTAATCTGATATACACTTTGAGTATATATTGTATATTTTTGGCAGTTAGTTTGTTATTGAATTAAATTAACCATTGGCGGTTTATCTTAATGATTATGAGGAGTGTGGTGATATATGGAATATTTTAAAAATCTAGTTCAGGATTGGGTTTTTTGATCAGTTATTATGGTGACTAAAAATTTTGAGTTTTTCTTAATTTAAAAAGGGATCCTGAGTGTGATGGATATGGGAGAGAGATTTAAAAATATTATTGGTGTTCCCCATGATCTTCAACATTATTTTGAGGCTATTTAATTCCTTTTCATGAGGGATTTATGTCTAGTGATCTAGAATTAGGTTACAATATATTTATAGGTAATGAATCTCAAGATTCTGAAACAAAAAAAGTGATAGAGATGATTATTAAACATACCAAATTATCTAAAGAGTGAGTTCGTTATCTTTTGAGGATTATATTGATGGATTTATGTCATCATTTATTTAGGATATTAATGGTTTGACAAAAATAGAGCCAGTGTCCACTTTCCTCTTCCATTTCTCTAGAAATTGGATTTCATAGTTATTTACCAAATGTTCTTCCACAATATGTTTTTCTTATAGAGGTTGTGTCCACCAATAGATTTAGTGCCTTATCATTACTAGTGATCATCAAGGGGAATGAAATAATTTTTATTTAGATCCATATAAATAGGCCATCTATGATTTTATCCAAATTAATTGGGATATCATGATTTTAGGAATCATAGTGGTGAGTGAGTAGGTAATAGAGACCTATATTTAGAAACTTTTATTTAAAGACATCTTGCTGAAAATGATCATGAAGGTGGTCATCATCAGTGTTAGTGAGGAAAATGAGTAGGTTTGGTAAGATTTATTGAATATATATTCCCATAGTTGGTGGTATATCTATTTTTTGAGGTTAAACATTTTAATATTCATCCATGGATTATGATATATTTTATATAGGATACTCAAACATTTAAATTAATTCTAATACTATTCTACTTATGTTCTGGAAGTTTTTTATTCCCTTACGATTTACAACTATAGTTAGTAGCATGTCTTTATTGCTCGATATGTGTCAGTGTAATGAGTTAATGATAGAGAGACATCACTCATTGAGGAATTAAATATTTATTTAGATATAATTATTTTATATCATTATTTTAATGGATTATTTGAATAATTTTCATGATATTATTAATTATTTTAAAGGTTGTTAGATTTCTAGGATGATGAATGAAAGTGGTTAGTTTTTTCATCAATCGAGAGTGTCAAATGGATCATAGATATTCTGAGACTATTTATTCACATATAGTTGTGATATGGTTAGGTTTGATAAAAGCTTGGTTGTTAGTGTTTTTGATAATTATTTAGCATTTTTTATTATTTTTTCTTTAATGATGATGTGGCACCATCCCCATGAAATGATAATTAATTTTAGATCAGGTTTCAAATTGATTTCTCCCAAATTTTTATCTAATGTCATTGGATGAAACATTATTTTTTTGTTTTGATATATGGAATCAGATTGATGATCTATTTATAAAGGATTTCATCTAACCAATTGTGTCATAATGCGGTGGTTAATTGTTATTATATAATAATATAGATTGAAATTTGATGTTTATATAGGCTAGGATTATTTTAAGTGGGTGAAAGTGAAGAAAAATTATCCCATTATGAGGAAAAATGATATATTTTCTTAGTTCTCAAATACTGGACTACATTTTAAGGCCATTAAATAGGTGTGAATACAAAGGATATAATTAATACTAAATTATAGTTTCACTAGTGAGACATTGAATTTATGTTTATTTTGTTCTGTGTTACAAATACCAAAGATGATTTCATGGAGTTAATGAACTACATATTTCACGAGTTCTTAGATTAGTATAAGGTAGTGTTCATTGATGAAAATATAATTTATTTTAGCTAAATGATGAGAATGATGATAATTTTAGGATATCTTAAAATATAAAAGATGAATTCAATTACATGGAAATCTATCCAAATGAATCTCTTAGATCAGTGAGGTGAATTTTTATTAGAATTTTGTGTCTTAGAAGGGTGTAATTGTGGATATATAAAATATGGAAGTATTTTTTTAGAACATTCAAGGAATATAATATAAGATTATAGTTTCGTCCGTCTTATTGGGTTTTACCAAATGATAATGTCTAATTTCTCCCACTTTGTCACCCCTTTGAAAACTCCAAAAATGAATGATTAGGCCTAAATGTGGTCAGATAAGTGATATGTGTCATTATGTACCTGAAATAAAGCCTAAATATTTTTCCTATACATTATTTTCTAAAATAATTACATAAGTTTTTGGTCATATATAATGATTATCATCTTTATTTTTGATGTTTCTTCCCATAATAGATGGTAGTGATCTCATATGGGTCTCCAAATTAAATCGTCATGAATTTTTCTGTTACACCAATTATTTTGAGTTGGTGGTGGTGGGTTTTCATTAATTTGATAGTAAAATTGCCTCATATTATGTTATTTTTTTATTTATAGACCATAATGGTTTGTTGTATATCATATATCTCAATGATTAAATTTTTTATAAAATGTGGTAAATAGAGTTGTTATAATGTTAGGAAAATGAGATCAAAAATACAGTTGGGAATAAAAGTGTAGTAGTTGATTCACTGAGAAGGATGTGTTATGGGGTAATTATTCCGTAATTTGGTGGTGTATGTTAGTTCATGGAGGAGATTTTATCTTTTATTATTCTTATATTTAATGCTGATGGTAGTTGTTCACTATAAAAAATCACATTTTAGTCATCCTTGTTGCAGCTGATGGATGATTATCTATTGAGAGATCTTATGGTGTAGGTATATTGTGTTAATGTTTTTTTGGTTCTTATAAGTTATGGTTAAATGATGATAAATATTATGTATTATTCAATTGGAATATGCTTATCCTATCAACAATGATTTATATGGTTCCTCATGAGTTTCATAATAGTAATGTATTAGTAATTAATTGTATATCTATGGTTTATAAATCATTGAAAAGGTATCTCAAGCTGATAGGGATGAAGAAGAATGTGGTGGACTTTGTGTCTCATTTTTTGGTATTTGAGAATATAATTACTGAGCAACATGTATATGCTAGTTTTCTATAGTGGTTTAATATTTCTCTATGGAAAAAGGTTGACATTTTGAATTTTGTTTTGTCTATTTTCCCTCAATGTTAGGTGGGATATGATGTCACCATGGTGATTATTTTTTGGGTAAAGATGTTTACTCATGTTTTTGCAATAAAGGAGTCACATACCGTGGTTTGTTTATGATGGATTTTTTTGTAGAATATCGAGAAGCTTCTTTTTATTTTAGATTGATCATATCAAATTGTGATTATTTTTTTTACCTCACATGTATTTAAGGTTTTTAGGAATGCACCTGCCTCCACACTATTAAATAACACTGCATTTCATCCCCGTATATAATTTAAAAATGAGTAAATTATTCATACATGGGAGGAAATATTTCATAAATATGTTTTATATCTTATATGTTTGTGGGTATAGAAACTACAAATGGTTGAGTTTGATTATAAAAATTTATATAACTATCCCATTATTATATAAAAAACATAACAATTTTATGAAATTACATGTTTGTTTCTATTATACCAGAATGAGGTTCCATTGTCAATCATTTTTATGCAATGATTTTATGGAGAAAGGCATAGAACGTATCAAAGGTTCATGAGGGAATAAAATCAAGTTACGACCACAAGAAGTTTTATGTGGATCGAAGGTAGATACCCATGATGTATTAATTGGAAAATAGTATATTCTTGAAAGATTCACCATATAATAGGATGCAATGGTTTAGTTGACATAGTAAGATATCAAATTGGTTCAAAATAATAGTTGATGAGTTAGCATGCGTCAAAAGGGTCATGTGACAATTAGGAATTCCTTGGTATATAGATAATATTCAGGAAATATTTCACATAAAATATATTCATTAGTATATTCATGACTACTATAATTCCATTGACTACATATGATTTCATATTTTTGAGGATGCGATGTTTTTTGGAGTAGCTATTTATGATCTAGGATTATCATGATATGGGGTTTTAAGGGAACATCATTCCATTTGTTTGTGTCTCATGGATAAAAGGGGTCTTAGAGGAGTATATTATATAGTATGAGGCCTCATTGAACGTTCATTATCGTAATTTTCCATATTTGTTTTCTATAAATTTTATATTATAGATTTTATGCTTATATTATTGAATTTTTCCATCCTTATATGTTTCTTTGTGACTTCTTGATGTTAATATTTTTATTTAAGATGTTTCTCATAGGTTTTTTCAGTCTTTATTCATTTTATTCAGTCAATGTGTTTATTTTAGTTCTAGATAATAATATTTTGTTGGGATGTTCTTAATTTTTGGATTTAATTTTCTTATGTCCTTTAGATTTAGTTTTTTGAGATCTAGTAGTGTCCAGATGAAATATAGATGGGTTTTGAATGAGAAAATTTTTTTTCTTTGGCATCAAGATGGATAAAATAAAATAATTTAGTTATTATCTTTATCTTGGAGTGGATTGCTGCTTTAATTTCGGTGTAGTGGTTACCCATGTTACCTTGCATTGTTTAGTTGAGGTTGGAAATACCTTTTATATATATATATATGTCGGGGGGGAGGAATTTTGGTGACTGTGGTTCCTATAAAATTTTGTTTAAATTCATGTAAGAAACAAGGAGAGCTAAAAAAATTCAAAATATTTTTAGGTTTTATTCATGGTTTAGTAGATTTATATTAAAATATTATGTTAGATATAAATGTAAATACATGGAGTGTGATCAATCCATGTTCTTATGGTTGGAGGACTTGAGTTACAGATGATATCAAAATAAATGTTTACATGCAATCTATATCATGGATATGGTCTGAAATATATTTAAAATGTTGGAAAAATCATTTATTTTGGGGTTGGAATAATGATTTAAAATTTCATAATGTTTTTATACTCTTTTAATGACCTTTTTACATGCAGTGTTCAAGCTTTCACGTTGAGGTGGAGGGGTCACCAAGGTTGACATTGTCGATATAAGATAACCATCTCTATTGTGTTTATTTTCATTTATACCAATTAACCCTAGATGACCATATAAAACCTACTAGTTTTATTGAATATCTCATTGTTAATCATAAACCCTTAATTCATATAATCAATGTCTTTAATTCCATGTTTCCTTCCTTCCTTATTTCTATCATATATCTTCCACTATCCTTCTTAATTAATTATTATAATTTTATAATATTGAAGATTATTCAATTTTTTGTTGGATATAGTGGATTTGTAAATGATAATTTAATATGGATTGGTTTTGTGGTGGACCCTTTGAGTTTGGTGGATTTTATTCATTTATTATCCATCTTTTTGTCATAGTTTTATTTGATACCTCAATTTGGGTAGGGGATTCGAGATCCCAACACTCCTACAATATTTTTTAATGAAAAAATATCATAAATGTGTTTTTATAGGATAGAGGTTTATAATAGCAAATATAATATAATTTATTATTCCTAATTAAATTAATGTGGATAGGTTTTTCAAATATGGTTTATATGATTTCAATGTTATTTCTAATGTGATTATTTAATTTGATTTATTTTGTTCTCTACTCTGATATCAAGATTTTTTATTATATTATATGGTTGATATTATTTATAATTATATAATAACATTAATATTCCAATGAAATGGGATATGTGTAATTTTTGAAATTTTCAATTGAATTTCCCTGTACATAAGTTGGGTAAAAATATGAAGTATATTTGAAAGGGAGTATTTAATGATTAATTCATTAATATTTGATGTTTTTATGAGTAATATTGATTACTATATTTTTTATAAATATAATTTTATTTTTTATAAATTTTTTATGTTGGAAATAGATTGATATTGTGTTTTCATCATGGCATTATCATAGCATGTTTTTGAGAAGGTAGTCATTATTCTTATGGAAATTGTGAAATTGATGAGGTAATTTTTTTCATGATATATTGTGGTTTTTGATGTGGTTTTTGATGTGGTTTTTGATGTGGTCTTTGAGGAGGAGATAATGGCTTATATAATAATTTTAATGAAATATAAATAATAAGGAAATAATCATTTTTAATATACATATGAAGATCATGTTGAATATATGGTAATGGATGATATGTGGAATTGAATAATGAGAAGAGAAAATAGAATGGTTGGTTTAAAATATTAACGGGTAAAATGAAATTTATTTAATGGAAAAGATGAAAATAAATTATGACATAATGAATTTTTCATAAATAGTAAATAACATATATATAAATCTGTACTGATATGGTAAATAATAATGATTTAATTCATTGTAATCTAATTTGTGGGGATTGTAAGATTGGTTATGTTACAATTTGTGACGGTAGTGGCTATCACTATAGAGTACTTTTAATGAATTGATTATTCTAGGAAACAGTAATAAATAGAAATCATTGAAATATAAGACATAATATATATTTTTTTGATTTATATATACTAATTTTATTATTATATATTTTCATAAGAACTATCACTTGAGTTGGGTAACCTGAAAAATTCTTATATAATAATTTGGGTTTCAGGTGTTTTACACAATATTTCAGATGGTGGTGTTAAAGGTTGATGATGATTAATGTGTTATTGAATATGACAAAATTAAGTACTTTTTATTCCTACTACTAATATGGCTGTGAAATTAGGGCTGAATCCCAAAGGATGGTGTTTTAGAAATAATGAAAACTAGAAAAAAAACATGAAAACAAAAAAAATTGGGGAAGTGATTTAAAATGAAGTGAGAGAAACAAAAAGAATATATGGTTCAAGAGAGAAAATAAGATGGATTTTGACAATGAGAAAAAGATTAAAGTAGTGTATAATGTTGGTGAAATATCTATTTTATTTTTTTATTTTCAACTTTTTCATAAAAATATAAAATTAGATAATTAATATTCATGGGATTTTTGAAACATAATGTCGCCGGTAAGAGTAATTGATTAGATGAATTAAAAAATATTTATACCATCAGTTTAAATTTTATAAAGAAGTTGTTGAATATGGTTTTTCAAAATCAAGTTTCCACCTACTATTGAATAAAATCAATCTACTTATAAAAAATTACAAATAACTGAGAAAAAAATAAATAACCAAACAATATAATTTCCTTATCAAGAATTTTGCAAGGTAATGTCATCTATTTTTTCATCATGTTTCCTTTTTATTCCATCCCATCTCATAGAATCTAATACCTTCATCATTACCCAAAAATAACTTTTGGAAAATCCTCGAAATTTTATCAATTCCCTTAATTTTTTTAATTCTACTTCCAGAAAAATATCCATCTTAAAAAGAAAAAAATTAGTTCAACTTATATATAATTATTCCAAGGCTTAAATTATCAAATAAATTTTTTGATAGTTGTAATTCATTTAAATATAGTAAATAAATTAAATTCATGTTAAACGACTATATTCTATAGTTATCTCATTCAAATTCTTTCACATATAATCATTTAATCTCACTTGATGAAAAATTTCAAACTCACAACTAACACAAAAGAACTCTTACATGCATCCCACTCACATGACCAACAAAAATATAAAATTATAATGAATATCATGGTCTCTTGGCACTATGTATCAATATTTAACATGAAAAATAACTCAATATAAAATGATATTTAGTACAATACAAGAAAAAAAATAAATGATTAAAATATCATTTGTTCTAAATCAATATTTTAGAAACCATGGATCCAACTTATAGGAATTTATTGAGGAACTTCATTCGACACTTTTTGGGAACTCATCTTCTACACTGAAACCACAATGACATAGTTTATTGATGACAAATCCACACTATTAGTCTTGTATGGTGGAAATTATCAAACACAAAATGAAATCTATTATTTGACTCAGTGTGTAATTTCATCTTATTATGGAGAAATTACCATCTCATTTTATTTGACCATTATGATCATCATCCATAAATAAAATAAGGTTTAACACAAGATTAGGGACTCGTTGATTGTAATAAATTTCGATTGGGGTCATTTTCTGCCTAAGATCGCAACATTAGATTAAATTATTCATGCTTATTATTGTTGAAAAAATACATGGTTTTAAAAAAATTATAACTCTAGAGTTCTATAGTTAGGAAATGCACATCTAGGGACGTGAAAAGATATTACAATGACGAATACCTCTTATTCATTTAATGAATATATTTTTTAGGTTCATTCACATTAATAAACTTGTAATCAATGATTATTTAATAATAATAATCCAGAATAATATTATTCATATTTTATCCATACATGTTATCCATAATCATGACCTCATTTAGAGAAATGGGTTTCGAGATTACAAATTCTTCCTAGATCTTTTAGACATTATTGAAATGGCACCTCAATATTTAGAAATATCAACTCATTGATCCTCAAAAAAAAGACTAAACCTAACCACTGATCACACCAATTATTATTTCTTTAATCATTACAAGGGTTGTTGATGGGGATGTACTCATCTTCAATATCAATTTTCTTTAGATTTTTCTTTTTTCCCTTTCTCGGTATTAGATGGTACTCGGTCTTGGAAAAAATTTCATTTGCGGTGTTCTGATATTGAAATTCATATATGTCAAAAAATTATAAAATCACAAACATGAATGTTTCTTTTAAATTTGGATTCAAGTATTTAATACATGAGGGTATTTATAGAATTAGTAATTTCAATGTAGCAATAAATATAGGTATGTCAATATATTTTCATATTAGGCTAGTCGTAGTAGTATTTTTTAATTTTATTATGTGAGTTACAATACCAAATTGGTATGTGACTTTTCTACTTTAAAATTTAAAACGTGGTTACTATTTGGATTTGGATGTGTAGAAATCAATTCAAAAATTGGTTACGTTAGTGGATATGAAATTTTTCTTATATTGGGTTTTTCCGGAGAGGAAAAATAATATGTTTGAAATTCCATATATAGATAGAAACAAGACAAAAAACTCTCAATATAAAATTGAATAAAATATTTTTAACATTAAATAATCTTTTTTATATCCAATAAACTTATATAATTTAAATTTCCATTAATACCAAAAATGATATTCCAAAAAAAATGATCCCAAAATTAAATTTCGTAAATGAAAACATTGATATTTATAAATTAATCTTCATAAATCTAAAGAATCTTTTAAATGTTGAATTGAACAAAATATTCCACAAAAAACATAATGGAATGTTTCCATGAAATATATGAAAATTCATAGAGAAGAAAATTATTCATCTAAACTCTGAAATTGAATATTTTCATCAAAAAACTCAATGAACTAGGAATTAATTTAAAAAAATATATTATTTGGTAATAAAATAAATAATTTCATATTAATGTACACTATTTTCATAAAAATAATTTATCAAACATGTATGGGATTAAGGGAACATAAAATTTCCACATATATAAGACTTTTTTTGTCTGGAAGCAATCATTTAAATGAATTTAGTGGATGAATGGTATTCAAAATAGCTGAAAATGGATGTTCCACTAATAACAATTATATTAAAATTTTTATTCCCCATGGAATCTAACAATTATGTAAAAAGAGATTACGCTCGATAAAAAAAGTTGGTTGGTTAAAATTTGGTTTTGATTTTATAAAAATTTGATTAAAATTTATAAATTTAATTTTTTTTAACAACAATAACATTTATTCAACTTTGAATTACAAAAATATATATAACATGATGTAAAATGACACACATAATTAGAAATAATAATAAATAGTGACTCTATATAGATTATAAGATTTAATTATTAGAATATGGATAAAAAATACATCCAAATGTTTATTAATAAAATAAATAAATATTTAACGAATAGAGGGTCAACATTGATTAAAATATCCATTTCATAGATCATTTATAAAAATATAATTATTGTTTAAAAATAAATAAAAAGATAAAAAATAAAATATTTTCAGAAAACCCTTGTCGCAAAATTTGAAGGAAAAAAAATTTGATGATATCAAGACAATGATATATTAGATTATATTCATATAAAAATAAAAAAAATTGACTACCAAAATGTATAAATTCAATTATTATAATTATTAAAAAATTATAATTCATAGAATTAGAATTTTGAAGCTTGAAAATCAATAATTTTTTAAAACCTTTAGTGGGTGGTTTTTATGTTTAAAATAATAAAATAATGATTAGGATATGTAAGAACACTCCCCACCACTAAAATCAATATATGTCTGCATAATTAAATAAAAATGTGTGAGAAAATGATAAGAAATTTATGATGAAATTTTTTACTTCCATAGTATAATGACATTTTAATTGATCAATAAGAGATTTATTGGGTTTGATGCAATAAAATTAAATATTTAAAATCATATTTTATTATAGTTATTCTTTTTTATAATAGGAAATAATTATTCTAAATTTTTAACAATTGTGAAACTTTTTATTTAATGATTTCACTTGAAAATAAGTGTTTCATATTGATGTATGTTAAAGGGTGAAAAACGATTATTTTTTCAAACTGATTTTGAAAAGGAGATATTTATAAATTAATGATACATAAAATTTTACACCTAATTAAAAAAAATTATTATCAAATTTTTTTCTGAATACACATTTACAATCTGTGATGACTCTAAAAAAATCATCACTAATACTCATAATTAAGTAGAAAAATAAAATTTTTGGATGTATAAAATAAATACTGTAGTTTATTAATAGTTTTTTATAAATTTATTTACCAAATTATTCCTTGTTTTTACGAGAAAATACATATATGTTTATCCAACTTCCAGAAACTACTTGTAAAATAGAAAAAAATTATATATTAGCAATTTTGAAATAAATAATATGAAAGAAGATATAAAATTTGAGGATGATTAATTCTGAAGACTCCATCATTGACATGATAACAAATGATCTTATTATTCAATTGTTCGAGTAATCAATAATCCTTCATTGAGAATAGAGAGGGAGGCCTTTAATTATATCTATATGTAAATAAAGAGTTTTATGTAGAAGAAAACATTTTATTCCTTAATAAAATGATAAAAATAATGATCAATGATTCAATCCCATGAGTAAAAAAATTAATAGTATGCGTTTTGAATTTAGTGAGAAATCAATGTTCTAAAATAGAGATAGTACCAAGCTCTTTGTATTACCATCGAAACATTATTTTATGCTATGAAAATTAACCAAAATGGGTTCTTATCTTCTTCAATCATCTCAAAACTCCATTAACCATGAATATAAAGAGGTTAAAAGGTTTAGAATACATAGTTTGATCTTATACATGTAGTGGTTTTAGTATAAAATTGTACAAAAATACCTTTTTTCATACATTAATTTGATTATTTTGAATGATCGACTTATTAGAGGCCTTTATTCTTTTCGTGAAAATTCTATAAATCTAATATGATAGTATCCTTATTTTATCTAAATCACTCAACTCATGTACATTATTTTTAATAGTAGATTCAATGTTATTGTATAATTCATTAACAAAAAAATTAGATTTATGTTGAAGGTCAATATATATTTGGAAGGACTCTACAAAAAATAAACCAATAAGAAGACATGCATGTTGGTGTTTTAATGGTAGTATTATAAGGCCAAAATTCTTCATCCAGTTTTAATGAAATTTATTGTCTTTTTCTACTCACAGTCTTCTCCAAAATCTATTTTAAATAACTATTTGAGATTTCAGATTTTATAATTGATTGGGGATGGATGGTTGTTCCAATTTTCTGTACATAACCAAAATTTTCAATTAATGACCTGAATTATCAGATTTTTATGTGGGTATTTTATTAGTGATGAATCCCATAGGAAAATAAAATCATCATAAATCCTTCAACATAGTAAATATACAAACACTATTTACATGATTAGTTTGTAATCCACTACCTATACAAATTTAGAAATTAAAAATTAATCATTAGTCTGTACTTATTTTCTCATGATTGTAATAATGATCCCAAAAAATCTATCCCCACAAATCTAATATATAAAAATTTAAAATTATCTTTGGGCGGAAATTATCATTCCTTCGAAAATTGAAAATTCATTGAAACTCATCACACCATATAATAAGACATCTAGAATACTTAAAAAGTTTAGGACAATAAACACCATCATGAAGCAGTTTTTGGGCATCCTTTTCACCCACTTAGTTTCCTTCAAAAGGTGGAGGATGGTAAATAACTAAAATGGGAATCATATCATCATTAGGAAAACACATTCTAAATATTCCATAATCACACCACATAAAATATAATGGGTCTTCCCAAAATTTAAAATTAATTCCTATAATAAACTCCTTCCCATAGTTTTGTGAGAAACTAAAAGGCATGATATTAAATGTCTTGACCTTGGATACAGTTAACCTGATCTCTATTCCAATTGGTCACATGTACTCAAGCATATCTCCCCATATACTGGAGGCATCAAACTAATATTAAGGTTATATCGTGGTATATTGGGGACACTTTACACTCATATAAGAGTTGAAAAATGGATATAATAAATAACAGAAAATAGTGGAAGAAAAATACACACAAATACTATAGTGATAAATCTAGAAACTCCGTATAGAGGAATCATATATATATATATTTATATAATAAATTGAACAAAAAATATATTAATAAATTGAAAAAAAAATCAATCGCTGGTGTCATATACTTGATGTAATGTAATGATAATATATAAGAAGGGGAACATGGGACATGCAAGTATGACATGCAATAAAAATTTACATAAAAAAAGATGAATCCACAAGAATATCAAGAATTTTGTCGGTCACATGCAACTATGATACATACTATATGAAATTCATATCATATTTCTATACTAGGGAACTTTACCTTATCAAAACCTATTGACTAATAACCTACACGGGTATAAAAGGAAACCAAAGTAGCCTATGAGATAAAATCATAGTCATCCACCACCAACGCTGTCTGGAAATAATCCAAGTAGGGTAAATAACAATAATAGTATATATATATATATAAAATTATAATCATTACAGATCAAATTAAAACATGATAGCTCATGTTCTAATTGCACACCATATGCCTCTACCTACATTCACATAAGTTGGAATGTGAGTCTGATCGGTAACACTATATATATGTAACCATAATAATATTCAAAATTAAATAACATATACTCTAATATGCACTACGTATGTAATGATTTACGTAAGAATACACATGGATATTAGGAGCCTGATAGACCAAGCTAAAAGTAAATCATTCATAACCGATCTGATCTAGCATATAGGATCAGTCAAAAGATAACATTCCCTGGTTCTCATAATGAATGTTATAAGTCATGCCAAAAATCAAGACACATGATGTGATATGTAATGCACTACACACTATTTATAAGAACATTGATCATCTTTCCCATCACTTGGATAATAATACAATGGTGTGAGACACCTTATTCACTCTTGATGTAAGGTAGATTGAAACATCATGAATATAATGTCCTTTAACAATTATTACATTTCCTGTGTCAATTGGGTAATAATTACAATTTTCATATCATGTGGGATCAGCCATGTTTCATAATTATCATTAAGCCCAAAAATACCATCAGCATCACATATCAAATAAACCATATAGTAAAACATGTATAATTTGGTGTGGCCTTACCACCAATTAACAGTCATTATAATTAATCAATTTAATTCATTTAATAAGGGAAATCCTTCTTCAAAATAGCCCACTCAATATAACAAGACATTTAAAAATTATTTTCTTGTAAATTGATAATCAATGCCTAGAAATCCATATTGAAATAGGTTTCTCCATTTAAAAAATAACATAAATATTTAAATTACAATTATTAGTCAATCCATTAAATTAATAGGTGATTTGGATCAATAATATGTATAGATAAGGTGAAAAATCCTATTACAACACAATTTAATCAGTTTAAGGCTATTTTGTTCAATTAATGAAATAATTATAAAAGGTAATTTCCGGTCGACCCGGCAAAGGGGTTGATATGGTCAAGGTTGAAATCCTGTAATTTCCTAGAAAGGCTTAATAGGTGTACAACATCTTTCATCTATCAATTTATTATCAATGAATTAATTTTAATGAAATGTGCGATAAATGCTGACAGACAGCACACTAACACAGCAATGATATTAATATAAAATTAAGTGATATAAACTCCAACAGAAACCATAAGGTTATATATGACTCCGTTTCATATGTCACCAACATATTTGATGTAGAATAAAAGAAAAATGAAAAAAATCCATCACCTAGAAAATAGGTCGATTAATCTCTCCCATACAAACACTAAATATGTGAAACAAACCAATTAAAAAAGAGGATCCAATAACATAACACTTGAAACCTATCACATTAAACCTTAAGCGATTTGTATTATAGATCAAATATAAAAAAAATAAACTAGACAGGATAGAGGGAGAGATCTTTATGTGTGAAGTATGACCTACACACTTGAAATTAATTAGATAATGGGGGATTTTGGTTTTTTAATTAATAAAATTATATTTCATAAATTCACCGTTAAAAACATGGGTGCATCATTTTTCCAAAATCTTCCCAAACCGTGATTGCGTCACTATATAATGATGGACCCCAAATAGTTAAGGCTCATTGTTTTTTTATTAGAGTGAAAACCATGGAATACCCCTTCATCAATATAGTATAAAAATATTCAAGATCATTAACCTAGAGTCATATGGTTACAGGTAAACCCTGTCGGCCCCATCCCTCTTATGAAATTTCATTCATGTTTCGGAACACCATGTGGTATGGAATAACAAATTTTTCCTCAAATTAAATCCCATTCCATTATCGAATACATAAAGTCTTATGGGAACCAGAAAATACCAAAACACACTCATGACCTTCATGACTCCATTATGTATTATTATAGGAACTTAATTATGGTAAAAAATTTGTTCCATACACTAGATAATTGATGGGTCATTACATCCACACCTACATAATTATACTTTCCCTATAGTTTACCTTTTGAGTTTAATGTGGTATTTTGTAAAAATTGTTACTCTAGAACATTGATATTAGCTTCCCACTCTTAGGTATCATCTTGTGCTCAACTATTAAATCATAGAACATGTACTAAAGTGAATGACCTACTATAGAGTGTCTTAATGATACGATCTATGATATGTCCTAGATATTCCTTGATGGAATCATCCATATCTTACTCATCCAAATTAGGCTTGAATTGGTGAGAATGGTCTGCCTAATATCGAGAAAGATTCCATATGTGAAAGACACCATACATAGATCAGTATCTCTGAAGAGGTGTTATCAGGTAATCCACAAGCCTGGTCCTATGGAATATGTCAAAAGGACCAGTTAATCAAGGAAAAGTCTTACCCTACCACCTAATATGTCGATGTCCTAACATGGTTGAAACGCACACAAATCCACGATATTCAACCCCAAACTCAAGAGCAATTCCCTGTTAATCGGAATATGACCAATTTCAAATCAGATCTATCAACATGATCTTTATGATCAACATGACTTACATTGTAGTCTCAAGGATAAGAATTTTTTCTAGAAAAGATAAATCCTTCATCCTCTAACCATCACAAAGGTATACATAATGGACTACCTTATAATTATTCAAAAATATCCACCTCAATGGTATCCATGAAGATATTATTATATGTGAACTCACTAGAAGGTATGTGTTTATTTTAAGAACACCCAAAATGAATGACACATGAATGTAACATATTCTCTATGTCCTGAATCATATGCTATGTCATTCCATCTATCTGAGTGTAATAGGATTTTTTTCAAAAGAACTTATGTACCTAAGATCATCTGTAACCCCACCCATAACAATGAAATGAAGTGATAATCTATGTCAAAAATTTTAGATTAATGAGAACCATGAATCTGTGTGACCTTTCTGATGTGTAGTATCCCTAACATGAGTACTGATAAGGTCACTAAAAGTGTTAATAAATGAAAAACCTTTATTAAAGAATCAATGAAAACCCACATAGTGTAATTTCTAGAAGGTAATCTACACAAAATAGTCCCAAAATACATAGAAACATCATCCCATTTCCACTTGGTAATGGAAAATTGATGTGAATTTTCTATTGGTCGTTGTTGTACAACACTCTCTTACTGATAGGTGGAACACTGAGTGATAAAATAAGATATCTCCCATTTCATATGAGGCCACCATTACTGGTGACATAAGTCTTTCTTCATCATGGATACATAGGGATCATCATCACAAATTGAGGCATGAAATTCACATATTATCTCTTCATTCATGTCATATGGGACCCATACATTCCCATGGAAGCATAGAGCCTCATCCTCACTCATGGTACTTCTAAAAGAAGAATGACTTTCTGAGATACATTCCCTTAGGATAAAGACATAATTATATACATTTTCCCCATGATAACCCATTATCGAATGGTATAGGTCACTACTACAATTGAGAGGATCGTCTATCCCTGATACTCCAAAATCTCAACATGAATCTATGAAAAATATTCCATGAGTTTCCACTAGTCATTGGACTACTGATCAATATGTGTCTCAGTTTTCTGTCTCAGAGCATCAACTACAACATTACCTTTCCCCCGTGTATATAAAAGCTCCACAATGATGGAATTTTGGTACTCAATCCAGCTACAATGCATAATTTTAAATTTTAATAGTTAAAATATATAATATAATATTTTTTTATTAGTTAATATCCTGAAATTAACTCAATGTAAGTAGTATATCTCTTAGCCTAATTCATGAACTAAAAATATAAGGGCCTACCTAAAAATATTACATAATCATGAATTAAATGGACTATTCACATTAATGATTGTTTCTAGTTATGTGTTTTAGAGAATTAGGCCATTACTATTACATTACATTTCAATAATTAAAAAGTAGACACTTCTACCTTGTTTCAATTTTTTTTCAAAAAATAAAAACTGTTGAAAAAAACTGTCTTGACTAATTCCATTTTTTCGACACCATAAATTTTCCTGGACCCCATCCATGACCCTATTCATCTTTATGTCCTGTAAAAAACATTTAAAAACATGGTATGAGAATAAAAATATCAGTAAGGGTTATAAAATAAGTAAAGAAAACATTAACCAATCAATAAATAAAAATCATTGAAACCATAATTTTCAATCATAACATACATTATTGTATCATAAGATAAATGATAAACACAAAAAAATGAAAAATCATGAAGTTAACTTGTTGAATCCATATAAAACATATATAATAACATTCACAGCTACGTAGGGAGTTACATATTGAATACCCATACCAGTATATTTCCTAAATCACATTGGAGAAACAATAACATTTTCCTCAAACAAGTTACCTAATGCATTGGAGGGAAATCTCAGTCTCACCCGCCATTGGTTTATCTCGGAACTACACGTATTCATAAATAATGATGAAGAACCATAACATTGTCATAACACATAAAACAAGCATAAGTGAAAGATAACATTTCCACATTGCAATCACAATATATTATTTCAAGATATTGAGATAATCAATTCATTATCAATCCATTTTCAAAAACAATTTAAAACATTTAATAATAATATTTTGGAATCAAATTGTCCTAGAAATCTTTGAAACATTTTAATGAATTTTCTTTTTATAAAATTAATGTCTATATAAATAAATCCTAAATACCATTTCAAAAACATGTACATTAATAAGAAATAGTTAAAATAATAAATATTTACAACATTTAAAATGATATTTTAGTTAATGATTTTTTATCATAATGAGAGATGCTTGAATAAAAACAATTGAGGCATAAAATTCAATCAGAATAGTATAATGACATGTGAATAAAGGGATTCCTGATATAATTTTCCTAATGACAGTATATACACCATATAAGAGTGAATTAGTGCATAACAACAATGAAGACTCAATGGAATGTATATTGAGACAAAATCCTTTATAAAAATTGTATCACTAAATTAATGATAAATAAATTACATAATAATGTGTGATAAATATAAATACACTCAATGTGATTGGATATTCAGTGTAAATCAATATAATAACTTTCACACCATTTTTTGTAAAAACAACACCAATGACTGGGATTTTTAACTCAAGGAATAGAAACTGAATTAAAATTACTCTTATCAAGTTCATATCGATGAATTGAACATTTATAAATGGGGAGATTATGTATATCAAAATTATATCCCCTCAAAGGGGAGTGGAAATTACAACTTAAATAAATAAATAGTGATTCCACAGAAAATTATAGCATGACATAATTATTAATTAGATGATTATCCCATGGAATGAAAATTGGGCTAAAAATTTCCCTTTATCGATTTCTTAACTTACTCAACATACACCACCTGAGAAAATGATCAAACAATTAAAATTTAAATTATAAAAATTTAATTTATATTAAACAAATAATTCAATCATGTGCAGTACATACCCCACACAAAAGGTAAAAGAAGAAAATATATCATGAATCTCACGTGAATAAAAAGTGAGATGAAAACCCCTTAGCACGTTATAATCAATCCAATTGTATGACCAAAATTAAATAAACACAAAATAAATCACATAATAAATATAATATAAATGAAATCATGATAATATATATCATATGGCAGTACACAACACACCACATGCAATAAATATGTGGTGAATAATGGACATCTCACATAATAAAAAGTGATATAAATAACCTCATACCTCAAGTTTGACATGACACATTCATTCAATAATCTCATAAATAATAAAGTAAGTTATTTTATAGTAGCATAAGAACTTTTTTTGAGTGTATTATTCATTTTATATCACTTATTACCATGTTATATACATTATGCAATCTTTTATGATAACAATGGTGGTTTGGTAGATATTTGGTACTTGTGTCAAAATGAACATCTTATACTTAAATGTTTTTTAGGTGTTCAAAATTAAATTATCATCAGAATTATATTCATGATTTAGATATCATATATATCAATTATATCCAGTATATATATATATATTTATAATAGTTCATAACATTTGGAGGTTAGAAATGAAATGCACCGTTCATGGAGAGGGTAAGCTGTACATACGTTAGAACGCTACTTTCATTTCTATTTCATATTTTTAATGGAATTAATTTTTAATGATAAATTATTATATTATAATTATATTATAATATCATATTTAATTTCATTAACTCTATCATTTATACATTCTATATATGGCATGATTGAGTCATATCACCTTAAGGGGGTGGTAGTCCGCACATCCACAAATGCAATTATCACATTTACCCAATATGGAAACCATAATGGTATGATATAAATGAATAATAAAGAAGCATATAGTAAATATAAATATAATATATATCACATATAAATATAGTTCCATCACAATTTACACCATAAGAGGTTGTAGGAGATGATTGAACAATCATCGTTTCATTAGGTAATAGTTTTTTGTCCAAGAAATAGTATGTTCTTTACCCTTTAGATGCAGGTGTGTATATGTTTTAGTTATAGTCATTATAATAAAAACAACCTAGTATATTGTAAAAAATCGGTTTGTTATAAATTAAATAAATAAATAGGCATTAGGGGGTTGCAGAAGTAAAATCAAAGAAAATAACATAAGATAAGACATTACCTTTAAATCTGGTAACTCCCTTTGGTTTGAACCAAAAGGATTTGTTGAATTCACTTCTGCCTAAGGTATGGATTCTTGGTGAATGAGAAGGAACTTGATAGCTTATTCAGTCAGAGTTTGGACAAGCCAAGTGTCATGATATATGTGCAAAATTGGTTAGATGTAAGTTCTTTTTATACGGGGGAGGAGGGTCTCTTTCGGAATGACTGAAAAGTTTATTTTATCATATAATGATTTTGGGATTATAAAGGTCCAAAACATATTAAAGTCGAAGATAAGATAACACTTCTTAGATGTAAAATCATTCAATAATAATTGGACAGGTTTGGGATGTTGTTTAAATCATTATAATCTTATTTATTTAAATCATTCATTAATGAGGTAAACAATGCATAAATATTGTGTCATTAATAATAATAATTATTAGATGTGTAAAAATTATAAACAAATAAAATAATGTAAGAAATAATTTTATATTTGTAGTGAATATATATATTCAAATATAACAGTTATATAAACCCACATTAAAAGGGTTTTTTTTCAAAACAATACATGTTTATCATATGTTTATTATTACTTTAAATAAAATGTTATTAATATCATTATCTTAACCAATTTGAATTCCATGGCCAGAGGTCTCACCCAAGGATTGACTTGATCAGCCATTACTCATCCAATAATGGTAGTATAAGTGATATGTTAGTATTATATTATTATTATATTTTTTTACCTACAATTATCATATTTACCATTAACCATAGTAAGTAAAAGTCATAAGTTACTATTAAACAAAAATTATTTTCATATTATTGAACATCATTTTACTTACTATTAACAGCCATTTTTGTCGAATTTTTGAAATTAAATTCACAAAACTGGTAAAATTTCATTAAAATGAAATAGTTAGTTTTTAACTACTACTAAGTGTTTTCACTATTCCTAAAAAATAGATGTTTTTCTGAAAAATACCAAAAATACAGCCTAATAAATATTTGATATTCTGAATTAAAAATTGATCACTGTTTTACCAAATTCGAAATATAGAATTTGGATTAATTATTTTAAAATTAATTCCCATTGTCAAAACACAAAGCACGTTTTTAAGAAACAATGACCATCAAAAGATTGACTTTTGTTTAGGTCCAATTTCAATGTGAAATTACTTCCAATGACCAAAATTAGAATAAATGGTAAAAATATAATCCAATTTCACTTTAAAACCAATTAATAAGATAATATAACCATAAAAATAAATTATATTAAATGGCGGTTTTGAATTAAAATACAGTATTTTTCAATATTCATTAAAAATAAACATTTTCTGAAAAATACCAAAATTTCATCCAATGTAAATATTGAGGTCCGGATTATAAAGAAGAATAATTTTTTATATAGAAAAAATAAAGGTTTCAAAAACTATATTTAATAGTTTTTCACCATCAAAACCCTGTTAAATGCCCTTTGTGAATATTGGAGTTTTCAATGCTTGATATTGGATTCATTGTCGTTTGGAGACTCTAAAATTTACGGGGTAAATGTAAAAACATTTAAGAAAAAAAATTATTTTAATTTTTTAATTTTTTCATTCCCACCAATACAACGACTATGCATTAACTACCATTTAAAAAAGTAATATTATATTAATATTTTTTAGTATAACTCTACGTTGATTGGAACATATGTTTTCAATGAATCCTATCATTTCATATCAGGTATTCCATCAAACATAGCACTCCCTTTAAGTTAGAATTAATAATTAATTAATAAATTTAAAAAATATGAAGAAGTTATATTCTATACTTACATGGGATGTTACATCCTTCCCCCCTTTGGGGAATTACATCCTCGGAATTTTAAAATTGTGCTTCGAATCATCATTGAATGTCACAAATTGGAAAAAGTATAAGTAAAAACATCACACTAAAAGAATAAAGGAGAAATACAAAGGTCACCAGAGATTTACAATACTAGGATTCCATGATGGAAAATATGGATATGGATGACAAACAAACCATCAAGGATTGATTGAGAGTGGTTAAAACATTATTAGGAGAATGTTCACCACCAAACAATCCCAAAATTGTGATGGGTTATACAGTATTTAATTCCCTAGTATAAAAAGTTATTGGAAATTTTGTTAGTTTGAAGATACTTCTTATAATTCTGAGGAATTTTTATATGAGATAAACTAAAAACATAAGGAATCATTCTATCTTTTCATGTTGACATACATCCATTTCTAAATTTCTACAACATACTCATCTTATTTCCAAACGATTAGTATTCAAACTGACATGGTCACATTAAAATTGATATAATCAACATCTAGAGTAACAGATAAACCACAAAAGATGAAATATATATTATACCTATCTTTAGACATCAACCAAAACCAAATCCTTCATTAATAGATCATATCATCTTCAAAAAAGGATAATACCTTAAAAACAGAAATACTACTCCTAATTGCTAAACTTTGAAAAACAATACCCAAAGTTCACAAAAACCATTCAATAAACAAATATCTTTATAATTATTCAATGTAACAAAAAATATGATTGTAACCCAAAACACACATGTATTTAATCACATAGTCTTCCAAAGTAAAAAATTATTATTAATCACCAAATAAAATCAACTAATCTTAAATTATCTTGTGAACGTATAATTAAAAAAATCACATATTCTCTATTATAGTTTAATCCATTACATAAATAACCCAAATCACCCTTTGTCCATAATAGAAACATTGATTATTCCAAAATAAATTTCCTCCATTACTCAAAAAAAAATATAATTAGTCCTTGAATAACATTTTCATATATCAAACGTTAGGGTTATACATACTATAAAAATTCTTCCAATATAATCCCATCATAAATAACGCATTAATACTTTTAAGAATTTAATCATATTAAAATATTAAATAACTCTTTAATCCCTTTTATGTTGACTTCATAGTCATTCATCATTCTTCTTGATCTATTAAACATTCATTTAAAATCTTCTTATGAACTATTTATTTCCAAAAACAAAATTAGGAATCATATCCTAAGATTAAATAATATCGAAACATATGATAAGAAATAATCCATAACTTTCAAGGGTCATTTTCAGTTTCATCATCATTAATCGGAATTGAATAAGGAATTAGTAAACATATATTTGTATGATCTTGGGTATCCCATTCACGAAACATCTTTTTAGGAAATATGTTTGTATAATGACCTTGCACTCCACATTTTAAACATTCAATTGACCCCTTATAAAGATCATAATTCCCTTTTCTATAGTAAACTATATAATTCATATTTCCATGGATGGTTCCTGCTTTATGACCATCATTCCCACATCTATAAAATCTTTCTATCCCATTAAAATATTTTACTAGGTGTTTATTTCCACATCAATGACCTAGATGTTTTTGAACACACATTCATTTATGATTATTACCTGAAATTCTGTATATATTTGTTTCTCACATAAACTATGCCTTATAAAAATCTCAAAGGATCTGGTAGTCAATCATGAGTCCATGTTTTTTGATGAGAATAACAACAAGAGTTCTCATTGCAACTCCTATTTCATTAAGTAGATCAATTGGAAAACCCTCAGAGTTCTCTTCACATCCACATTAACTTTTTTCCCTACTAGATCTATCCATTTACTAAAAATAAAAATGTTAGTGTGAGTATATTAGAAAACTTATCATTTATTATCATATAAGTAGGGTAAATACTAAGATAGACTTATTCATGTTATCTTAAACTGATTCAATTTATCTAAAATATCTATGGCTCTTTATGATATGCTAACCATTATGGTAATTTAACCCAAGATTTAATAACACCCTAACCCCTAAATTTATGTAAACCGACCTTTGATATCAATTATATGCACCCAACCCTAAAACATTACATAATATTGAATTAGATTGATAACTCACATCATGGATCTTTTCATGTTTAGAGTTTTAATGAATTTGGCTATAACTATTCCATTACATCTCAAAAGTAACAATGTAGACACATCTACTATGTTTCTATTTTTTTATAAAATAACATCTCTGAAAAATAAATTCATGTCTACTTCCATTCTTTTACAACATAACTTTTCTGTGACCTCATCCTCGACCAAATTCATCTTTAAGTCATGTAAAAACCATTTTAAAAAATGGGATGAGAATAAAAATCATATAAAGGGTTAGAAAATAAGGAAATAAAAAATTTACCCATCAATAAATACAAATCAAGATAACCATATTTTTCAATGATAAAATACCTCATGAAATCATAAGATTTATGAAAAACACACATAAATCATAAATAATGAAGTTAATTTGAGGAATCCTTATCAAACGAATATTTTAGATTTCACAACTACATAGGGAGTTATATTTAAAATACTCATCATAGTATATTCCCAAAATCTCTTAGGAGAAACTTTAGCATTTACATATGTCACGTTACCCAATGCATTGGAGAGCTATCAATGGCTCACCCGCCCTGGGTTTATCACGAAACCTCCCGTTTTCGTAAACAATGCCAAAGAACCATAACATAGTCATGACACATAAAACATGAACCAAGGATAGATAAAATTTATACATTGATATCACAATATATTTTTTCAATAAATGACATAATCAATCCTTTATCAAACCATTTTCAAAAATCATTTGAAACATTTCACAATTATTTTTCTGAATCAATGTGTCCCATACCACATTGAAACTTTTAAATGAATTATCATTTGAATAAATTAATGTCCATATAAATAAATCCTAAAAACCATATTGAAAATGTGTACATTAATGAGAAATATTTGGAAGAATAAATCATTAAATGATATAAATTAATATTTTAGTTAAAGAGTTTTTATCAAAAAGAATGACCCCTGATTACCAATAAATAAGGAATAATATTTAATAAGAACATTATAATATCTTGAGATATAAAGGGATTCAAGTTATAATATTCCAAAGGACAATATATACACCATATAAGTGTGAATTGGTGCATAATAAGAATGAAGTCTCGATGGAATGTAAATTGTGACGAAATACCTTATAAAATATGTATCCATAAATTAAGGATAAATCAATTACATAATAATGTGTGAAAAATATAAATACAATCAATATGATTGTATATTCAATATAAATAAATCAGAGAACATTAACACAAATTTTTGTTAAAACAACACCAATGACTTGTATGTTTGTATCATTGTATGGTAATTGAGTTAAAATTACACTTATCATGGTCATATCGATGACTGTATATTTTATCAATGTAATTATTATTTTTTTAAAAAGTGTATCCAAAATAATTAGAGGGGAAATTATAACATAAATAAATAATTTTTTATTCAAATCATAATCATAACATGAATTAATTAATAATTAGAAGATTAATCCAAGGAATAGAAATTGGGTAAAAAGTTCCCTTGCCGATTTGGTAACATACAATGCATACAACACATGAAAGAATGATCATACAATGAAGGTGTAAATAACCATAAATTAATCTAAATTAAATAAAGAATACAATCATGGGCAGCACATAAACCACAAAAAAGGAAAAGGGGAAAATATATCATGGATCTCATGGGAATAAAAAGTGACAAGAAAACCCCATATCATGTTGTAATCAATTGAGTCATATGACCAAAAGTTAATAAAAACCAAATTAATCACCTAATTCCATGAAAATAAATAGAATCATGATAATATATATCAAATGACATAACACAATACACTACAAACAATAAATAAGTGGTGAACAATATAAATATCATATATTTAAAAGTGAGGTTAGACACCGCTTACCTCGTGGCTAACTAGGCCCGTTCGTTCTTTGATATCCTGAATAAAAAAATAAAGATAATTTATACTTTCTTAAAAACCATTTTAATGTTTATTTTTTCTTTTATATCACATATTACCACCTTAAAAAAATAAAAAACCATTTCTGTTAAAATTGGTCATTTTGTCGATATTTGGTACATGAGTCAAAAAATAAATTGTTATAATTACATGTTGTTCATGTTGTCAAAATGAAATTGTCTCCAGAATTATATTAATTTTTTATATATCTTATATATCATATATATCCAGTATATATATGTATTTATAACAGTATATAACATTTGGAGGTAAGAAATGAAATGCACAGTTCTTGGAGATGGGAAGTCGTACGTTCTCATGAACGATACCTTCATTTATATTTCGTATATTTAATGGAATTAAAAAATAATTATAAATATCTATATTATAATTAAGGTATAATATCATCTAATATTTTATTAACTAAATTATTTATACATTCCACATATGGAATAAACAAGTCATATCACATTGAGGGGGCGATAGTCTGCACTTCCAAAAATTTAATTATTGTGTTTACCCATTATAGAAACCATAAAGGTATGTTATAAATGAAAGATACAGAATAATAGAGACAATATAAGTATAATAAATATCACATATAAATATACTACTTTCATTGTGGCCTCCATAAGAGGTGTTAGGAGAATATTGAATAATCATCATTTTGTGAGGTAGTACTTCGTCGTCCACAGAAATAGTGTGTTCTTTACCAATTAGATGGTCGTGTGTGTAACTGTAGTTTTATTCCTTCTCATAAAAAAACTATGTATGTTGTTGATACTATTTTTTTATAAAATAATGAAATAAAATCTTTTTATCTGGGTTGAGAAGTGAAATAAATGAACTGATCATAAGAGAAGACGTTACCTTTAAATCGGGTAACTGCGTTTAATTTGAACCAAAAGGCTTTATTGAAGTGGCTTAATAATATGGTAAGGCATATAGGTGTAAGAGAGGAATCTTGAGAGCTTATTTAGTTAGTGTATGGATGATACAAAAGGATTGAGAGGTGTGAGTAATGGGTAGAGTCGAGGTCTTTTTATTAGACAGAGGAGGATATCGTTAGGAAAGATTGAACATATTATTTTACTATATTATGATTGCCAGTTTCAAAATGTCCAAATATAGTTAAAGTCGAATATAAGATGAATATTTTTCAAAATAAAATCATTAAATAAGAATTGGACTGTTTTTGGATTTTTTTTTAAACTATATAATCTTATTTATTTAAACTATTAATTAATGAGGTAAACACTGCATCATTATTGTGTCATAAAGAATTTTATTTATATGATATCTAAAAATTATTAAAAATAACATAATATAGGAAATGTTTATATATTTATAATTAAAATTTATAGTCAAATATAACAATTATATAACCCACATTGATTTTTTTTAAACAGTACATGTTTATGATATTTTTATTTTTTACATTAAATAAAAAGTTATTAATATCATTATCTTACCAAAGTGGCTTAGAAAGACCAAAGGTCTAACATAATTATTGTCTTCATTATCCATTAGTCATCCAATAATGTTATTATAAGTGTTAAGGTAATTTTATATTATTATAATATTTTTTTACCTTGAATTACCCAATTTAACATTAAATGTTCTAAATAAAAGTCAAAAGTTCACAAAATTTTAGTTAAAATTATTGTAAAACATTGTAGTTACTAATAAAAACCAAGTCTTTTGGATTTTTGAAATTCTATTCATTGATTTAATAAAATTTTATTTAATGAAAAAGTCATTTTTTAACTACTACTAAATGTTTTCACTATTTATAAAACATTTATGTTATTCAGAAAATACCAAAAATGCAGCCTAAGTTATATTTGACATTTAGAATTTAAAAATTATTTCTATTTTACCAAATTTGAAACATAGAAGCTGGATTAATTAATATACGAGTAATTGTCGTTGTCAAAACAAAATGTGTGTTTTTAAGAAATAGTAACTATCAAATGTTTGACACTTGTTAATGTCCAATTTCAAAGTAAAATTTCCTCCAATGACCAAAATTTGATTCAATGGTAAAAATATAATCTAATTACACTTTAAAACCAATTAAAAGGACAATAAAACCATAAAAATAAATTATATTAAAAGGTAGTTTGGACTTAAAATAATGTATTTTTCACTATTCATTAAAAAATAAAAATTATCAGAAAAATTCAAAAATGTCATGCAAATAGATATTGATGTACAAATTATAAAGAAGAATTTTATTTTGTCAAATAAAAAATATAAAAGTGAAGAAAAAATTGATTTAAAAAGGATTCTCCATCAGATGGTTGTAAAACGACTTTTTAAAGAATATTATAGTGTTTCCTACGTAATATTGGATTTATTCTCATTTTAAGCCTCTAAAATTTAATTGGTAAATGTAAAAACATTTAAGAATCTTATATAATTATAATATGGTAATTTTTATTAATTCTTACTGATACAAAAACTATGTGTTAAAACCCATTTAAAATAATAATATTATATTAATTTTTTTCAGTATAACTCAACATTATGTGCAACATAAGTTTTCAATTACACAGGTTGTTGAATATTAGGTTTTACATCAAAAATATTTTCTTCATTAATGTGAAATTAATATTTAATTTAAAAATTTTAATAAATATAAAAATTATATATTCTATATTTACCTAGGATGTTACATCCTTCCCCGTTTTGGGAATTTTGTCCTCGTAATTTTAAAAGTAGGCATGGAAAAATCATTAAATCTCCTACATCAGAAAAAAAGTCAATAAAAATATCACATTAAAATAATGAAATAGAAATACAAAGGTAACCCATGATATCCTATAATATGATTCCATGTATGAAAACATCGATATGGATGAGAAAAAATCATTCATAGTTTGATGGAGAGTTGTAGAAAATGTTATTTGGAGAAAGGAACCCACCAAAAAATTACAAAATTTTGATAGGTTAAACGTTCATTGATTCACCATTAAGAAATGTTAATGGAAAATGTTTATGTTTTATGTTACTTTTCATAATTTTGAGTAATTTATTTATGAGAATAAATAAAAATAGAAGGAAACATACTTACTTTTCATGTAGACATTCTTCCATTTCTAAATTTTCTACCACAAACTGATAATTTCTCCAAATGATGAGTATTCAAACTAACAGGGTTACATTAAATGTGATGGAATCAACATCTTGGGTATCAGATAATCCAAAAAACATAAACTATATATTTCCTCTGTCTTTATACATCCTCCAAAACCAAAACGTTTTGTACAATATTATATAATCCCCAAGAAATGGATAATACTTTTTAAAAATAAATACTTCTCTTAAAACCCAAATCATACTTGCATTACCCACAGTTCGGAAAAGACCATCCAGTAATCAAATGTCCTTTAAATTCATAAATAAAACCCAATCTAAGATTGTAACTCAAAACTCATAAGGATTTAATCACATTGTCATCCACAATAAATCTTAACATTTATCTCCATATAAAATTGACTACTCTTAAATTTTCATACTAAAGTGTAATTAACCAATCACATATTCTCGGTGATAGGTTTATAATTTCCAAAAATAAACCAAATCACCATTTTTCCATATTAAAAACATAGATTCTTCTAAACTAAAATTCCTCAATTACTTATCAAAAGAAAAGATAATAATTCCTTGAATAACATTTTCATATATCAAAATTCAGGGTTACACATACTACAAAATTTTTTCCAATGTAATACCATCATCAAGATAGCCTTAATACTTTTAAAAATTTCATCATCTTAAAATCTACCATAACTCTTTTATCCCTAATATGATGAAGTCTTCCACATTTTACGTTTTTCATGATCCATTGACCATTTTTTACCATCTTCTTATGAAATACTTCATTCCTAAAAAACAAAATCATGGACCATATCCTATGATTAAAAAATATCTAAACATATGTGAAGAAATAATCCATACATTTCATTGTTCATTGTCAGTTAATTCATCCTCAATCGAAAAAGCATTATATAACGGTAAACAGATCTTTGTACAATCCTAGTGATCACATTACCGAAACTTTTTCTTATGACCTCAATTTGTAAAATGACCATGGACACCACATTTATAACTTTTAATTGAACCCTCTAAAATAACTTCCTCCCCTTTCCTAGAGTCAATTGTATGCTTCCTTGGTCCCTTGAAGGTTCTTGATTTATGAACTTCATTCCCAAATCTATAGAATCTTCATGTCTATATGAATCATTTTCCAAGGTGTTTATTTCCACATCCTTGACACATAAGTTTTTTTCACATACATACTATTATGAATATTACCTGATCTACCATAGGGATTTTTTTCTCACATGTATGATTCCGTATAAAAATCACCAAGGTTCAGGTGGTCAAGCATGACCCCAAATAGTTGGTTGATAATAATCACAAGAGTTCTTATGAGAGCACCAATTTAATTCAGTTGCTCATTCAGAAAACTGTCACAATTTTCATCACATCCACAATTAATTTTATTCCTACTAGATCCAACCATTTACTAAATCCAAAAAGTTCAATATGAGTATATCATTAAAATAATCATATAATATATTATTTGGAGGGTAAATACTAAGATATACTTTTTCATGTTATCTCATAATCCTTAAATTTATCTAAAATACATTGTGCTATTTCTAATATGCTAACCATTATGGTTATGTCACTTATGCCTAAATAAAACCCTATCATATATAGTTATCTAAAATGACCCTTGATACCAACTAGAAGAAACAGACCTTAAAACATTACATAATTTTGATTAAAATGGATAATTCACATTGAGAATATTTTCAGGTTTATAGTTTTAGAGAATTAATACATAACTATTACATTAAACCTAAAAATTACAATGTTGACACTTCTACTCAGTTTCCATTTTTATCATTAAATAAAAACTCTTCAAAAATTGAGTAATGAGTAGTTCAATTTTTGACAAATAGATTTTCCTTGATCACTTCCTTGAACCTATTAATCTTTAAGTCCTGTGAAACCCATTTCAAAACATGGGATGAGAATAAAAAATCTATGTAAGGGTTATTAAATAATGAATGGAAACATTAACCCATCCAAAAAATACAAATCAATGAAAGCATACTTTTCATTCATAACCTACCTCATGAAATCTTATGATTTATGGAAAAGACACTGAAATCATAAATCATGAAGGTAACTGGTGGCATCCATATCCAACATACATTTTAGATTTCACAGATAGGTAGGGAGATATATTTTTAATACTCATCATTGTATATTACATAAATCTCTTAGGTGAAACATTAAGGTTTACCTCTGTCACATTACACAATGCATTTGAGAGCTATCTCGAGCTCACCTGCCTTTGGTTTACCATAGAACAACCCATATTTGTACACAATGTCGAAGATCCACAATTTATTCATTACAAAAAAACTAGCATAAAGGAAATAATTTTTTTCAAATTTCTATCACAATACAGTATTTTTAGATATTGACATAATCAATTCTTTAGCAAAACATTTTCAAAAACAATTTAAAACATTTAATAAAGGGAAATTTTGAATAAATGTTCCCCATTCATATTTGAAAGAGTAAAATGAATTATAATTTGAAAACATTAATGTCCATATAAATAAATACTAAAAACCATTTTGATAACATGGGTAGTAATGAGAAATATTTAGAAGAATAAAAAATTAAAACATTTAAAATGATATTTTAGTTAAAGTGTTTTTAACAAAATGATAGATGTTTGAATAAAAATAATTGAGGAATAACATTTAATGAGAACATTATAATATCATGATTATATATTGATTAAAGATATAATATTCCAAAGGACTGTATATACACCATATAAGAGTGAATTGGTGCATAACTATAATGAAATCATAATGGAATATAAATTGAGACGAAATCTCTTATAAAAATTATATCATTAAATTAATGATAAATTAATTAAAGAATAATTTGTGACAAATATAATTACACGCAATACGATATTATATTTAGTGTAAATCAATAACATAACATTCACACATATAATTTTAAAAACAACTCCAATGACATGGATGTTTAACTCAATGAATGGAAATTGAGTTAAAATTACTCTTATCAAGTTCATATCGAAGACTAGAGAATTTATCAATAGAATTACTATGTGTAAAATAAATATATACAAATGAAGAGGAATGTAAATTCCAAACTAAATAAATAAACAATTATTCCACACATAATCATGCATTACATAATTAAGAATTAGAAGATTAAAATAAAGAATATAAATTAGTATAAAAATTTCCCTTATCGATTTGGTAACTTATGACCAAAAAACCAAATGAATAAAGGAGTATAAAATGAAGATATAAATACCCATAAATTAATTTATATTACACATATAATACAATAATGGGAATTTCATACCCCAATCAAAATGAAATAGTGGAAAATATAGCCTGAATCTCTCGAGAATAAAAAGTGAGATGAAAACCCCTTACCACATTGTAATCAATTGAGTCATATGACCAAAAGTTAATAAACACAAAAATAATCATAGAATACCATGAATATAAATATAATATTAAATATATATATATATCAAATAGAAGTACACAATACACCACATAGAATAAATAAGTGGTGAACAATTGAAATCTCAAAGAATTAAAAGTGAGATAAGAACCACTTACCAAGTGTCTGACTTGACACGTTCATTTATTAATCTCCTGAATAATAATAAAAAGTTAATTTATACATAATTATGGACTTTTTTCATGTTTATTATTCATTTTATATGACTTATTACCATTTTATAAATATTATGCAATCATTTATGTTAATAATGGTCGTTTGGTCGATATTTGGTTCTTGAGTCAAAAATGAACTTCTTATAATTACAAGTTGATCATGTGGTAAAAATGTAATAATCTCCAGAATGATATTCACGATTTAGTTATCAAATATATAATATATATAGTATATTAATGTATTAATAATATTACATAACATTTGGTTGTCTGAAATGAAATGCACCATTCATTGAGACGGTAAACTGCACTTACGCATGAACGCTACATTCATTTCTATATCATATTTTTATTGGAATGAAAAATTAATGATAATTAGATATATATATTTTAATTACAGCATAATAGCATATATAATTTTATTATCTCCATCATATATAATTTCCATGTATGGAATGAACTTATCATATAACATTGAGGGGGTGGTAGTCCGCAATTCCTCAAATGAAATTATCGCGTATACCCATTACAAAAACAATAAAGGTATGATATAAAAGTAAAATTAAGAAGAATAGAGACAATATAAATATAATATATATCACATATAAATATAGTTCCATCACAATGGTAACCATAAGAGGTGGTAGGAAAAGATTGAACCATCTTCGTTTTGTGAGGTAGTAGTTCACTGTCCATAGAAACAGTATGTTCATTACCCATTAAATGGAGCTGTGTTTAAGTGTAGTTAGAATAATTCTAAAAACCACAGCCTAGTATATTTAAAATATTTATTTTTTATAAAATAAAGAAATAAATTGAGGTTAGGGGGATGGATAAGTAAAATAAAGAAAATAACATAATAGAAGACGTTACCTTTAAATCGAGTAACTATAATTGGTTAGAACCAAAATAAATTATTGAAGTCCCTTATACATAATAGAAGGATTATAGGTGGAAGAGACTGATATTATAGGTGTAAGAGTTTGATATTGAGAGCTTATTTGGGTAGATTTTGGATGATTCAAGGGGCTTGAGAGGTGTTAGTAATGGGTTAGAGTTAAGATCTTTTTCTAAGGGGGGAGGGGCTCTTTAGGATGGATTGAAATTATTATTTTATTACATAATGATTTTTGGTTCCTATATCTGCAAAACATATTAAAGTCTAAGATATGATGACTCTTGTTAAAAATAAAATCATCCAAGATTAATTGTACAGATTTTGTATAATATTTTATTCATTATTATCATATTTATTTAAATAATTTAATAATGGGGTAATCACTGCATCATTGTTGTGTCATAAATAATTTTACTAATTCGATGTGTAAAAATTATAAAAAAATTCAATAGTTTAAGAAATAATTTTAAATTACTAATGAATATTTATAGTAAAATATATCAATTGAATATCTTGACATTAAAATTGTTTTAGAAAAACAATATATGATTATTATATTTTAAATTTTACTTCAAATAAAATGTTATTAATAACATTATCTTTCCCAAGTGGCTTTCAAAGTAAAAAATACACACTAATGGAATTTATTGGTCGAACATTACCCATACAATAAGGGTAGAACAAGAGTCATGTAAATTTTATATTATTATAATATTGTTTTTACCTAGAATTACCCTATAACATTTAACTATTGTAAACAAAAGTCAAAAGTTCACAAAATTTATTTCCATTATATTGGCCAAATTTTAATTAATAATAACAACCATGGTAGTTGTATTTTTTATATATAATTCACAGAAGGGGTAAAATTTCATTTAAATGAAAAGTCAGTTTTTAACTAATACTCAGTGTTTTAACTATTCATAAAGAAATTTATGTTTTTCCAAAAAATTCCAAACAATTAGCCTAAACTATATTTGATATTCCGAATTGAAAAATAATTTATATTTTACCAAATAAAAAACATAGATTTTTTATTAACTAATTTAAAACAAATTATCATTGTCAAAACTAAATGTGTTTTTTAAGGAAAAAATACTATCAAAAGATTGAAAGATATTTAGGTCTAATTATAATGTTAAATACCATAAAATGACCAAAATTGGATTAAATGGTAACAATATAATCTAATTACACTTTAAAACCATTTAAAATGTTAATATGACACATTAAATATATTATTCTAAAAGGTCATTGTTAATTAAAATACAGTATTTTTAAATATTCATTAAAAATGATCATTATCAGAAAAATACAGAAATAACATATAAAGTAAATAATGATGTCCAGATTCTAAATTGAATTATATTTAGTCAAATAGAACATATAAAAGTGAAAAAAAATATATTTAAAAAGGGTTCACTATCAAATGAAAGTAAAAATCCTTTTAATGAATATTTGAGTGTTTCTTCTTTAATATTGGATTCATTCTTATTTTAAGCCTCTAAAATTTATTGGGTAAATGTAAACACATTTATGAAATATATTTAATTATAAACTAGTTAGTTTTATTCATTCCATGAAATACAACTTTTATGTGTTAACTACAATTTAAAATAATAATATTATATTAATATTCTTCAGTATAACTCAACATTGTGGGAAAGGTAAGTTTTCAGTGAAACCTATTGTTGGGTATAATGTTTTCCAACAAAAATAGAATCCCTCATCCAACATTATAATATCTCCAAAAAATACTTTACACAACACATTAGATTATATAGGTCCTTCATTGCTCTGTAAAAACTAGTATTTTTGAATGAGTCTATATTCCCTTCAACTCCTAAAATAATTCTTTATAATATTCAAATTATACAAATTTTACCCTCCTTTTCATAAATCCCATAAGTTATACTGAAAGTCATGATAAATCATAAATGAAGAAACTATAATATTAGGACATTCCCAAAAAACATTGGATATTAAATACAATCATAACCTTTTTCCAAATAATCATAGACCCCATATTCATTGGTTTTAATGATACTTCTGATTCCGAGATGATATGACACATGAAGTGGAATTTTTCCATACAGAAGTGGAATTTCATAAGCATAGAATAAGGCCAATTCTCTCATATGTATTCAACAATATTTCTTGATTGTTGGAATGATCATGTTTAGAATGTGGATACATTATGATTTCATAGATAATTATGACCACAGATTAATCAAGATATATGTTGAAAACCCAATTCATTAAATGCATTAAAAGAGAAGGCACATTCATGAAACTGAACGAAATAAAAAGGTACTCGTAATGTTGATACATGAATTTTAAATATGTTCATGGTATTTTTGATGACTTTCCATTCACTAGATGATTAACCACCCAGAAGTCAACATTTTAAAACACCCTTGCTCTTTAGATCTAATCAAAGAGGTTGTCTATTCATTGAAGTGGATACCAAATTTTGACCATAAACTAGTTCAACCAATTGTTATCCATGAAAATTTTGATATCACTTTCCACCTTTTTGGAAAAAAGAACCAGTGATACCCAAGTATAGGTGATGGAGAATTTTAATGCTTTATCCTCTAGGATCTACAACTATTTCTTGAGCTACACAAGCTCGGTTGATGCCATCCTATAAGGAATGAACACTTGTGTTCCCTTTGGAACTGGATAAATAGTGAATTCTACCTCTCATACTAGAGGTATCCCAATAATAAGGGAAAAAATCACTGAAATGATCTACTAAAAGAGAGAAAATATCTAGCCATAACCCATGAAAATTCAACAAGAGGTGTGATCTGCACTATTACAGTACCCAAACTTTTCCACTCATGCCTTTTACTAGTCTCATGAAAATATCATTCTCCTTTATTCATGTGACTACCACCATCTAGTGATTTAAAAATAAACCTCCAATAATATAAGTAAATAATGAATCTATAGGGAACTAACCATTCCATTCTAATAATTATATAAAACTCTTTCATGTCAAGGAAAAAAGATTCCACATGAAATGATATTCACATACCCCAAGAGAAAAATATTTAAAAAGATGAGCACTTTCTAATCAAATTCATATTGTTGTATCAAGAATCTTAATGCCACATAAGTATTATATCTCATGTCCCAAACACTTTATTATAGTATCAAATGTGAAATATTGAGATTCTTCAATTTAAAAATAAAGATGACACTAAATTTAAGGACAATATAACTTTACCTTTTATAGTACAGGGTCTGGTACTCTTCTCCCCCAACATAGGATACACTTCAGGTAACTAGACAATAAAACATACTTGATTCACATCCTCAAATCGTTGAGCAAACCCTCTCTGTTGGAACGATGAATCCTGAGTCTGACTACCTCTGCCTCAACCACCACCTAGGCCTAAAGGGTCTGTTGTATCCTAGCTGTCTACATAATGAGATGTTGTTGGCCTTGATCCAGAATAAGGGAAAGGTGTAGATCCATGCTCACTAGGTATTAATGGTATATCCATGTATATGGGAAGGATATAGACCATATTTCCAAAATCTCTAGCCACCATTTCTCAAAATTTCACTAGGGTTACATATGTCCCTTCATCCCACCATATCGAATGATGAAAAATCTATGAGTCTCAGCTACATGACTACTACCACCTCCTTAAGTAGCCTCAATGTTATACATTATTCCCCTACAATAATAACTAGTAGATCTTGGTGTTGAACTACCACGGCTCACACATTCGGCTCCCAATAGATTTCATTATATAATAAGGTATTGGTTGACTATATTAGAAAAAAAATTAGCCAGGAAGAATTGACCTACAACAAGATGATGAATATTATGCTATCTTTGAGTCACCTAGATGTCATAATATCATCAGATGATAGAGATTGTATGAACTGATACCACATAGTAAATTGTGAATATTACTCTATGATTGGTATGAATCCCAACTACAGGTTTGTAAACTCCCAAGTATATTCATACCACAGTCTTTGAGGAAAGATATAATCATAAAAAAATGATGGGAAATCTACCAATATCATATTGAGATGTCTGTATTCCTATGTAGTAACATTCCAACATCGTATGAAAGAATCATAGAACATGTAATAAAAAATTTCACCCTAAAATATAGTTATTTCTTTAGATTATAAAATATACGAAGAATGAACTCTATCCATGACTTTTCGGCTTATGGTTCACCATCCCCTGAGAATTTGGGAAGTTGTTGTTAATGAAACACGAGATTCCACACATCCATTGTTGAGGTAGGTTGACTGCCACCTTGAATATTTAGTATCATGTGGATGAAATCCTTTCGAAACAGTCAGTCTATGGCCATATCAGGAAAATGGAGATGTTCTATAAGTGTAATTATATGATCTATCACTAGCTACTCAAGGCCTACGACAATAGGTGATTGTCCATCATATCCTTTATAGTGTACAATTAGGGGACGTTATGGTGGTGTGATTCTACAATTCGAAGTGAACTACTCAAACGTAAAAACCATAGATAATTTTTTTTACAAATATATAATTAGGATTATTACACATCCTTCTTATGAAATGATAAGACCACTATACCAGCTCAATAATATTATTCATAGTCGAAAAGAAGAACCATTACATGATATAAGAACGTAATAGACTCCCAGTTACCCACTGCTAAGTGCAGGTCTTGGTTCATATCTTTGTTTCCAAGTTCAACTTTGTTTAGATTCACATTTGTTCTCATTTATTGTTAAATGAGGGAACCAAAGGGTTCAAATATTCAGTTTCACATGGGACTATACACCCCATGAATCAAAATATTACATCCACATAACCATACCATAATACATTCTAGCACATGAAACCAATGGTCCATGATTGAAAATGACAAAGTTGATAGCTCATTTTGTCTAATGTGACCTAATTCATAAAACACTAATTATATTATCAAAGACACTCTATGTACCAACCGTGCATTTCAATTCCCTATATGAAATGATATAAGATTTCAATTTATAATAACTAGGATCTAATTATACGCAACATGAAAGTGCATGATGAAAATTTATGTGTTAAGGCAGAATATGTGTAATATTAGTCCTATAGTGGCCATAGGGTTCATATAATGAAACTACATACTTTCTTCTGGTAATAGTAATTAATCTCACTGAAATCAGACCTATTATTGTTTAAAAAAATGATTTTCACCTAAAAATGATATTTTATTAACCATAAATGGCCTAATTAATAACAACATTGACCCATATTGGGTAATTTGGGTTTTCCTTATATGTGGGTTAGCCACACCCAGAAACAAGCTCATTACCAAATTCTATTATTTCATAATATCCTTTATATTATACAAATAAGAAGACAAAATAAAATAAACCCTATAATAAAACATTGTTATGTGCCAACACATGATCCAATTTACTCGACCATTGATCCGGTGGGTCTCATGACTTTAAGAACACCTTCTCGTATGCCAGACACAACCGAATAGATGAAAGGGTCTTAGGTGGGACAATAGGGATACTATAAAAATATATCAATCTGTTATAATAGAAATAATAAATTACGTAGAAGATCTTTTTCATCATATGAAAAAACACAATAATGATAGGACCGGTAACCAACTATAGTGTAATCATATATAGATAAATAAAATAATTGGGCTATTAGAAAGTGAATAAATTAAGAAACTACTATAATGATTAAAATCATATAGGTAGTTTCATTTAAATGATGTTATATCATAATAATATCCATACAATGGTAATAGGGGACATGCATATAAATATTCTATAAACACAAAAATTGATCAGTCCATAAAAATCATGAGCCTTTATTCGGTTCTATACTCCTATTTACCATATTATAATCAATTCATATAAAATATGTGCAGTAGGTCACATTCCCTTCTCCAAATATGTAGAAAAATAATATATTCGAGAACCAAAGGATGCCTGAGTAGGGTTTTATATAAAATCCTTGTAGGCCACCACCAATAGTGTCTAGATATAATCCAAGGAAAGTACATTGAATCAATAGTGTTCATGTTTTTATAATTATTATTAATAGTGAATAAATAAATATATCTAGCTCATGTTCATGTAGGACACTTGGTGGCCCAACCTACTTCAACATGAGATGGAATGTGATTCTGATCGGTCCCAATAAATTCATATATATATATACATATATGAATATATTTAACGATAATAATATATATAGTTATATATTTTTTACACCTATATTCAAAAATAACATTAAAATGTATATAGGAATATACATCGATACTAGGTGGTAGCTATAGTGGGGAATAACTCAAACATCCATGTCCAGTCTGATCAAATCTATAGGATTAAAAAATGTTACACTATATAAACCACATAATGAATATGATATTGCATTCCCAACACTCGAGATAGATGGGGTGAGACATCATTCCCAACTCCCTAATCAATGTAACATGTAATGACCATCCCATTACAAAGATAATTTTATAATGGCATGAGGTGTTATGCTCGACTCCCGATGTAAGGGTGAGTCAATATTCATTCTCAAGAAGTCACATTACCCTCATTACATATCCAATGTCAATGGAATAATCATTAAAATAGATATATGATGTGGGATCACCACTTTTTCATAACAATCATGAATCCCATATAAATAAAAAGACCACAAATCATATGAATAATATAGTAAAACATGAATCATCTTGGGTGGCATTAAATCCCTGTATAATTCATGATAAATAATCCATTTAATTTATTTATGAATGGATAGATATCTTGAAGCTATGATACTCAATATAACAATCCATTTACATAATCATGGGTTGAAATTAAATAAAAAAGGAATGATAAAACACTTAAAATGTGGTTGGTCAATTTAAACAATTATATCAATATATAAATTCCATTTATAAGTTAACAAAACACTTATTATGTGATTTAATTAAATAATTTTTTTTAGATATGTGGTAAATTCCATTTAAAAACAATTATAAACACTATCGAAGTGTTCCGATAATTTAATCATATAATCATAAAGAAAAATTTCAAGTTTACGGACCCATGGGGTTGTTATTTTCATGTTCTAAATCCAATAATTACCTATTAAGAATTAATAGATGTACAACATCTTTCATATATAAATTAATAAATAATGAAATAATTATAAGGAAACACACATAAATTTGTGGTGTGAAACGACATGAAACATCTATGAAATCACTATAAACATATGTTAAAACAACTTCACTGCCTATTTTAGTTATAAATAAAACATATTATTTAGTATCTTGTTCAGATTCCATAATGATTTGATAAAAATGACGAATGGTCAAAAAACTTGAAAACAAGGTGGATTGGATATCACCAAAATAGTGTATTAGATAGGATTAGAAACCATGAATGTAAGTAAGATTATTCGTGAGAATACATAAACTATTCCACTCATTCAATGAAAAATGATTTGGAGTATCATTCAAAGATAAATCAGTGAACCTAGATTAGAAGGAAGGATACCCAAATAGAGAAGAGGAGCTCTTGCACACTAGATATGAATGGGAGAAAGGTTGATTCAGGTTTTTAAATTGATTACATGAAATTTAGTAATTTCACACATAAAAATAGGGACACATGGTTTGGAATAATGGATAAATAAATACACAAATTTTGCTCACCCCATTGATTGAGGGGACACAACATGGTTAAGGAACATAATTTCCCTAACAATGCAGAAACTATGAAATAAACCCCTATATAAATTGTCTGAAATTTAACATAGTTTTTCACTTCTAGCAGTACAGTTTCAAACAAACCTGGAGACACCTTATCTCCTTCGATATTTCCCACACAGTAAGGGAAACTATGTGGGATGGGAAACATGGTTTCTCTTAACCATTAGACCTTGTATATTTTCCAAAAATTCCATGGTTATGGGCTCAGAACAATCCCTACACACACTCTTGATCACTATGAATCCATTATGTTTAATTATGATGGATGAATTGATGAAATTTTACTAAAAAACAATCAATCCATACCACTTAGGAAATATGGGTCTTTAATTGAATCCTACTATTAAAAGTATCACAATTTAGGAATACCATTTTATTTTTTATTGAATATAATAATAGGAGTTTCAACATGAAATTAGGAATTAATCTCCTTATATTTATTAATTAGTTAATGAGAAATCTTAAGAAGTTGTTCCACAAAGAAATATCAGCCCTTGTTTTCCCCTTATTTCCATGTCTAATTATTTCAAAAAAAATAGTTCATATCATGAGACTCCTATTAGAATTATTCATAGATAAATTTTACCTAAGACCTACAATGTTATAAAATATTATAAACAGGGACCTAATAAAATATAATATAAAATTATCAAGTGAAAATATAATATCCAACAATTAGTTTTATGTTATGTAATAACCTTTAATAGCATTAACTAGAAACTAATTATAATAAAAAACATAATTTTTTTTTTATTTTTTCCAAAAGAACTCTTACAGAACCTCCAACATGTTATGTATTCCTTCCAAATGGAGTTTCCAGTATAGGGAAATGAAGATGGTAAAAGTGGTATGTTTTTCATAAGTGTATTGACTGAATCCATGAAAATTTCTTCCATGATTAATCATTTATCCTTAACAAAAATTATGAATGAAGGACTTTTAATCATTAAGAAGTTCATAATAAGGCCTTGAAAGAATGATTGTTACTAAAAAAACTTCGCATCCATTCATACATTCAAAAGGTACTAGCTCTTAAATAACCTCTATTTAAAGTCATCAATGTCTATTACCATGTGGGAAATAATGTGTACAAGCCCAAATCCTTTAATAACCATAATTTTACACACCAAACAATTAAAAAATGAATTTAATATTTGAACCATAGAAAATATAATTCTAATTTTATAAAAACATTCAAATGTACATGTAATGATTAAAATATTTTCCATATAAACATAAATAATTCTATTATACATATATGAAATTATTTAAATCAAACACCATGAAATCATATATTGATATCCACAAAATCCAAATGGACTTCATCAGAATGAAAACATTCTAAATGAAAACTTCATATCTTTTTTTCCTCATGTTATGGAGAAATAAAAATATGGTTTTAAACATAATAACCATCCAAGAAAAAAATATTCATTTTTGGATAACATCCCAAGAATTTGATATATGAATGGAATGGAAGTGTGATATTTCCTAGTGGATAAATTAAGCTTCAAATAGTCAATGCATACTTTACATTTGGAAACTCATTTAGTCTATATTTTCCCATTTCATAATTAGAACCACCATGACCCCACCGTTAATGGGAGTAATATATACTACAATAAAAAAATGGTTGTTTAAAATAGGTTAAATTATTATAGAATCTAATAATGTGATTAATTAATACCTAACACCTTCTATTATATTGGGATTGGGCCTCCTTTGTCCCCCAAAAATTAGTTTTTTATTATGATCTATTATGATCTTATGTGAGTAAAACAAGGTATTTATTATTTTGTGGTTTAGAATGGGTAAAACTATTGTAGTTTTAATGATTTTAGAGTAATAAAATAGTTCTCCACATGTGATGTTTATATCCTAAATGAAATAATATCATGTTGTGAAATATTTTCAAAGAAAAACTAGTATTTAATGTGATATGGAAGTGCTTTGAGCTATATACTTGTAATTTTCTAAGTTACGGTTATACGTTTGGTTCTAATTCGTCACAAGTCTTCAATTACTCTATAAAATAATTCATTTACATTTTTTTTCTCTTCATCACTGTTTTCATCTGTAATTTTATTCTCAAATTCATATTCTTAATATGAGTTTAATTTTTTTATAATTCATCAAGGTGCTCTAAAAATTAAAATTTAAACTCTTCCAAAGGGTTTTTTTCATTAGTATAATTGTTTCCCATGGAAGTATTTTCATTACGGTTGTTAGAATTTTTTTTTGTAAATGATCCTCGAAATTTCATCATCATCATCAGCGAACAGTTCTTCAAGTTCATGTAGATTACCACTAGAGAAATTTCATAATTTCGGTGACAAATTGTATTTTTCAAAAATAAGGAACTATTATATTTTAAAAACCATATATAAAAAATCAAATACATTAGAAACTTTTATTACATCTCTTCATGTGTCAAGAATGGTTCTACAACAATGGTCAATAACTACCTCGTCACAATCTATATGAATTATAACAAATCCAACAAGTATAAATAGTTTCACAAACACCACATTAAAATTATAAAATCCACATATGGTGTAGAATATGGATATATTTATCAACTAAATTAAAATGATACTTGTAATAAAAAATATGTCAATTTCAATTACAAGAACAATCACTAAGGTATAAGGTTAATACTACTTCAAATGTCATGTTGGAATCCGATTAGTCCATTATTTGTAAATCAACTTTGAATAACAAAACTACTTAGATCATAGATCTTAGGAGGTATTCTATTCTTAACTAAAACACTAAACAACTCAGTAATAATACAATCATAAAACTCCCAAGGGTTTTATAATTTGGAATAAATTTCTTAATGCATATTCAGATATGAAATAACAAGGAATAAAGATTACAGGAATGATATATATATTATGAATAAATTTTCAAAAACAAAATAAATTTGGGAATATCATGTTCAGGAATATTATTATTAATAATATCATAATAATTAATCTTTGTATATTACTTAATTAGAAATATCAGAATCCATTCATATTTTTTTCGATATTTTATTTACCTATATTATTCAAGAATATTACCTCCTTATCATCTTCTAAGTTGTTTCTATAACATTTTCATTCCCTTTAATATTCAAGACTCCAATATGTTTATAGTGTTTCTTAATAAGAAGTAAAATAGGTTGTATAGTTATTTTAAAGGGGCAATCCAAATTTCTAGTTCAAGTGATTTCATTATTTTAGGTATAATTTTATTCTAGCATTTTAGTTACAACAGGTTTACGATTTTTAAAGGATTCTTGGTTTGGATAAATAACACACCCAATAATAATATCCAGGATATTTTTACTAGGGTTTAACTAATGGGTACTAAATAATTCTTTTTTTCACATTGGGTTTTCACCTAGCATGTTGGCCCTTCTAACATTTGAAATTTCTCATTATAACATTTGAAAAAAAAATCAGACTAATATTGGGTATTCTATTGATTGATTTTATTCTTCAAAATATTTTATTTAGAGTAATTCCTATTTAATATTTGGCCCAACATACAAAAGATTTGTCTTCATAATGTATCCTTGAGAACTAGAGGGCTCTACCCTGGGTTGGTTTCAAAAGGTTTTCCTAGAAATCCCATGGAATCATAGGGGGACAACATACTTGAATACCCTATTCTATTTCATGAAATATTTAGATGATTTCAATATCCTTGAACAAAATGAATAGAATGATTATCATTATATGACTATATCCTAGGTTAATAATAGGAAAAATCCTAATTTTATGGTTGTTGGGTATAAATATTGAAATATAGAAAATGAGTGTCTGAATCGCCAAACATACAATAATGGTATAAATTTTACTTAAGTGAGTATTAATCACTCTCCTAATAGTATGCAACAACATTGTTTTCATCCATCTTAATTGGATAATCTTCTTTTATAAATATTATTCGTCTCCTTGAGAATTTATGTTTTGAATATAATGAATGTTATTTCCAATTTATTATCAACTCTTTACAGGTTTTATCAATATAATATCTTCTAGAATACTAGTCAAACAATGATTGATGATAAGGGTTGAGGAAATTATAGAAGGTTATAATGAATAATTTTTTAGTGATACGATGATTGGGAAAATGCCTAATAAAACATCAATATCATTACCAATCCTTTTACAGTAACACACTCTCATATTATTTGTATCCAGTAATCTTATGCCAATTTTTTTTAGTTCTAATCCTTGTGTTATATTTCATCATAATGAAATTAAATAGTTAGTCCCATGTAATAAATCACTCGTCATGCATTTTTTAAAACCACATATGATAATTCCCCTTCTAATAGAACATGGATGCTCTAAGACTTAATTATTATTCACTCAACACTATAAATTACAATTATTACACTGTAGAATACAATTCCATAATGAAGTCGGTTGAGTCTTCATTAGGAAAATCATTTTTTGATGGTAGAATAAGAAAATTTAATTGATTAATTTCATAATTTCAATCCATATTTATTATATAATATAACATGGATTACATTTCGTCATATGTAATTGAAATTTTGTAAGACAATTTATCTCATCCAACTCATTTCAAGGTTATGGTTTTTTATTGTTTTCATTCAAATTATTATTCAAAATTTTTATATGATCTTCCCTTTCAAAATTTATATTTTTATACTTCATTTAACTTATTTTTTTATTAACTTTTGGTAATGAAAGATCTAGATTCTTGTTTTTATATTTGGTGTTTATACACTAAGTATATTTTAGTATTTTTTGAGGGATCACAATAAGTTTCATTTTTCTATTTTGAATTTTTTATTTATTTTGAAAATTAATGATTTGTTTTTGAATGTTTTTTTAAATTACCTAAGATTCATTCCTTGAAACAAAACACCAAAAAATTTTGAAAGTGTAATGGAGATGGAATAAATTAAATATTTTTCTAATGCATCTAAAAATAAAATAGTGGATGTTCGGTGGAACCCATAAGGATAGTGTTTGCTGAACCATAAAAAAATATAAACAAACATGAAAAGAAATAGTTATGTGATTCAAAATGAAATGAGAAAAATATTGAGATATGATATTTCAATAAGGAAAAGGGGATGGATTTTGGAAGTGATGGTAAGATTAAATCTATGGTGAAGATAGATAAAATGTAAATTGTAAACATCTTATTTTATTTCTTCATATGGAAAATATCTTATTAGATCTTTAATATTCATTGATATCATGAACGTTTCAATAAATTCGATGAGTGATTGACTAAATGAATATAAAAATATATCAACCTTTAAAATCATTAAGTTAATGAAAAATATAAATTATTTTTGATAATATATTTTTTTCACTTAATTATCAAAATATAATCCCAATTAAAAATAATGAAATATAATGAGAAAATATGAAAAAATAAAATATAATAATTCATGTTCAATAATATCGCAAAAATAATTTACATTTGATAAAAAAATGTATTCTGTAGCAGAAATTAAAAAAGGGGATATTAGAGAGAAGTATTATATAATTATTTTAACCTAAAGTTTGATCTCGGACATTTCAATCATATTATAATTTTTTTCTGATATATTAATCTAATTATTTTGTTCTTTTACACATCGATTTATCTAGGTTCTAAATTAGACTATATGTTTTCTTCTTAAAACCCCATTTTATCCCCTTATATATCCCTGATTAAAAAACTAAATTGGTTCCATGAAAAACAAGTTGGGGAAATAAAACCCTTTAATCCAAAACTTCCATTATAATTCATGAATACCCCTTCATTAAAAATATCCTATTACAGGGGTAATAATTTTCCCAATTGAAATCCAATTATTCCTCATCTATAATTATAAATTACTTAATCTGAATTTTTTAATTCATTAAATTCTTGTATGGAATTTCATCTATGTTTCACCCCATAAAAACATCAATAATTTATATTGAAACATAATTCATGCAACTATAGCTCTTGATTTATGAAAAAATATCTAACTCACTACAAAAAATTAAGATATCTTATATTCATTTAGCATTCATGAACAAAAACCAAAAACATCCAATAAAACGAATGAAATTTTGGAATCATCAATCAATATTTTTTTAAACGATCATTGGATGAAAAATGATCTTTAATACCGTGGACATAAAGGGGATGATTTAAATTCCCTTTATTATCAACCAGTATACGTGAAGAATTGGTACCAACCAATAGGTGTTTTTTGAGGTATTTTTGTAAGAATTAATTTTGAACTCTTCATTAACACAGAATGACAATCGATTGAGAGAACCGATTCAAAATTTATATTCTTCAACATAAAAAAGGTAAATTAGAGAAAAAAATTAATCATTCATCGAACTCTTACGGGGTACCATTTTATCCAACGCATGTTTGAATAACTTCTCAATTTTTCTACCAATGAGTTCATCGTCCTAATATGAAACTATATATAACCCAATGTTTGGGTTTGATAGATTCTTGTAATTTGCAATTGGTGTCATATTTTTCATAAAATCAAACTAGTTGAAGATATTATTCACATTTTTTTTGAAAAATCGAATCTTTAGTAATAAATATTCAATGATGAGGACATTGCATTACAAAATCTTCATCTATGACACTGATAAGACATTATTATCCCAGTTGTGATGACATTTTGTTTCTCCGGTTTTAATTTTATAAATTAATTAGAAAATCTGTAAGACCATTCAATGAGATGTCATGACATTATGAGGCCCGGTGTTCCTAGAATGATACAGTGAAAACATTATGTTTTTAATAAAGCGTGTGTGATGTTTCCTATTTAAATGGGATTAAAATTAAAACGGGTTCCCATATTATATATTTGAGGGAACTGCTACATTCAGAGTGGTGACTATTCCATATGTGTGTCATAAAACCAACCAGTGAAGGATGACTCTATATGTTAGAAATTGGACCTGTCCATCGTTAAAATATTTTAACAAAAATATTTTTTTTTCATTGTTGTGTTGGTTTTATTTAATTAATACCTATTTTTAGAAATCCTGAGTGATCAACATATCCTGTGAAATTCCACTGATTTAAATAGATAGAAACTTCTCCGATGAATGATGACGAACACCGGTGGATTAATGATTGATGATGACACTGACCTCCATTCATTGTAAACGATTGACCCAAACCACTTGGTTGTGTGTCGATCTCTTCAGGATTTATTTTCCCCATCTATGAATCAAATGATGAATATAGACTAAACCATGAATATTTTGATATGTGGATAAATAATTCTTATGGTAGGGATAATTATTATGGTATAAAGGGAATAGTTTATGGTGATTATTCTTATATTGGTCACTTCAAGATTATTCTAACAAGAATGGATCAAGTCAAACATGAAAAAGGCCATGACCCATTATTGGTTTGTTCTATGTGATTTTTATATCCCCATTCATGTGTTCCTCACCATTGGACCGTTATGGCCATGTCTGATTTTTCATGGAGGCTCAGAATGTTACTAGAACCACTGAGTGATGAAAAGGTGGATCAGGTCGATGTCTAGTGAAGGCTGCCACTAGAGGCTCGTGAATTTTTCTCAGTTTAAAAAAATAGAGACCCGAACTAGCAGTGGTGACCTACAGAACAAGGGACACTAGTGTAAGGAACCAGAAGTGTTGTAGGGTGGCTCTTGGTTGCACACAGTGGTGTCCCTATGTGGGTGTGGTGAAGGAATGTTGTCACACTAATGGATTCCATAGAAGCGGTGGCGCCCAAACTGAACAGGCAGTTTGAACTAACCGTGTAGGGCACAATATGATAGAAATCATTATCAGAGGCCAAAGGGGAATTAAATAGCTAGGATGTGTCTCAAATATACATCGGAGGATAGACCCATGGTGGGGTTGGGGGTACTTGTGTAGAAGGAATATTATTTACGAGAAATGTAGTCTCGTGCTGGGTTGATCGGGAAAACATGGCCATGGTGGGCCATGACTAGTGCAAGCACACATGGATACTTGTTGCGGCCCTGACCATGGATGTTGGGCCACCTCAACAACCAAAAGGGTATGACCCCACATCCTAGCAATACACCCTGATTTGGGTTGGTTTGAACATGGTTAGGTTAGGATGGGTCGGTCAAATCTTGATGGGTTGAACGAGGACCAGACCATAGTATTTTTACAAAATTTGTCATAAAATTAAAACCATATGTCCATTTAACAATCTATTTGCGGATTTCGGACCCTTGGAATGATACCTTCTTTTTTATATACTCGAGGTGAGTTTTTACCAATGTTGGTTTACAACCAAATGAATGTAGGTGTAGGTTATCCCAGAAGAAGTGTGCTATGAGTAAAATCATATTGATGGGTGTGACTATGTTATCATGGTGACTATGTTACTTGTGGGATTCATGAGACATTCACAATCTATGCAACAATGATGCTTGGGGAACCACTGATGCCCTGTGTGCCACCAATACTCTGCATGCCATTAATGCCCTGGGTTACATCGATGCTTCAGGTGCCAACGACATTGTGTGAGCCATTGATGCTCCCTGTTCCATTGCTGCCTGGTGTGCCACTGAAACTCCTTTTGGTATCAAATCTCTTTGAGCCATTGATTCTTCGTTAAAAATTGATACATATAGTGTAATATTGATTGGTAGACCTATGGGAAATAATTTAAAATCATTCTCTTTGTGCTTTAGACTTATACCCATGTGATCTGACTGTATTGACAATACATTATGTGTTTTCCTTCATGGTGTACGTATTTTTTTATGTACTTATTATGTTTCTATTGTGATGTAATTCATCTATATCATAGTGGTATTACATTTTTCGTACTGAATCCCCACTTATGAATTCTTTTACTAACCACTGCAAGATATATGACCACACATGTCATGTCTTATGTAGACGATCGATGCTTTGACGGAGTCCTTAGTGGACCAGGGCCAGGTGGTGCTTAGTGAAAGTCCTTCCTGTTGAGGTTTGATTCAATGACATCAGATAGCTATTTTTGTTCCAACCCTTTGTGTGGTGTTTTATAAGATGAATTTAAGGAAATTTTACTTTTCATTTTGGTAGGGATTGTATTCTAGCCTCGTTTACTTTCCAGTTTTCTTGTATTACTCTATGTTGGAATTATTGTGGTATGTATGCATGTCTAAATAGTGTTTTTTGATATGAAACATTCAATAGAGACTTGTTCATGTGTAAATATACATAAGAAAATGCCTTCCATTTGTGGGATATTTCTACTCGAGGCTAGTTTCCAACCCCTGACCAATTGGAGGTGGGATTTGAGTAGTCATGCCAAAATCCTCGGTGGATGGGTCATGACATAGTGGTATCATGGGAGGTATGTTATACCTAATGGACCAGGATTTTATGAGATTGGATTGGGGAAATGGTGCTGAGTGTTCTGAGTTTGGCTATCGTTCTAGAGAATCTAGTGTTGTTACATCAACTGATGTATCCATACACCAGGACATTGAATTCTGCTTTCCGACTCAGTACATGAACGTACTGGTTTTAGGGAAATAGTAGCACAGTCAACATATTGTATTGAGTGTGTTCTCATGTCGTTCTTGATTCACTATCATCTCCCCATGTATAATATATTGATAGAGGTACATTGTGATCTATTTCATGATGACACCATGCCGAAAACCAGCAAGGAATCCAGTATGTGATCATGATGAAGACCTGCCAAGAAATGAGGAATCAGTTTAGTTACCTGTACAAATGGTAACTCCCCCAGATGGTCTACCGTTGATACGAAAATGTAGATAGAAAGAGTTCCTACAAACATTACTAGTAGAGGATGCATGTAGCCTGATTGTGTTTCACAATTTCCATAGGTAGTGATCTACCATGTTTATAGGTGAGATTGACCCCCAGGAAGATATGTATTGGATGGAGGTGGGTATTCATGTCTTCTTCCTAGTGGGGTAACCTCTCGAACAGATAGAATTTCTATCCACGAGACTAATATAGGTATAATTAGAGAGATGATGGAAAATAGTGATCCAATTATATGATGTGATGACCCTCACATGGATATAATTTGAGCCCCTCTTCTGGTAGGAGTTCTTTATAGGGGCTTTTATGCTCTGGGTGTATAGAGGCTACTACATCTATTGTAGAACAACCAGACAATAGGGGAGTTCTCCGTGAGATTTATGGATCTTTATCCCAACTCCATGGACATGGTATGAGACCCATTCTTCAAGGATAATACCTTTGATCAGGGACTATGTCGAGAGATAATGGAATATATAATATCCTTTATAATCCCAACAAAAGTTGTGGCGCTAGATTGAACCCTTATCATCGAGAGATTTTGGGTGGAGAAAACATCAGCAGTGGGAGCTACAACTAGGCACTAGGATGTTGAATCCCCAGCAGTAGGTATTTAACATATTACCCAAGGATCCATATAGATCAGATAGTTCAGGGGATGACTCCATGTCATAGGTTCAGTGGTGTGAGGATTTTAGGTTTTTGTGAGTTAGCTAAAAGACTTATTCTATTACTCATGTGGTGGTCATGGACATTTGGCTATAGATTGTCTGACCAATCATATGACTGATCAATAGATGGTTGGGGGACCGCCACGATAGAGGTGAATGAAGGAATTTGGAGGTATGAACGGTATAGGACATGGAAGTGGATATAGACGGGCAATAGGAGGTGTATAGAAGTCTGATGTACTGCCACCACCACCCCTAGGTGGTCCACCATGGGCTCAAGGAGTTGGTGGACATGGAATAGGAATGATTTATTCAATGGAGGTTTATGACTGCATTGATCCAGGGATGATTAATGGTATGATTTGTGGGTTTTCCGCCATAGATTCATTTTTTACAGAGTTTTTAGTCACCATTTTCATGGAATGACACTTTTTTGGAACTCAAAATTGCAGTGGAACCATTGACTTGCTCCCTACACCAAGGGAATCCTATGGGGGAGGATTCGATGATCACACATACGTGTTGATAATGTTCCTTTACTATAGGGTAGAGAGTTTTGGTTGGGATCTTTTGGTGGATGCATCGAGGCCTTACATCATCATTATTTTTATGGAATTGTTATCTGTAGTTCATGACAAGATTGATTCTATTAGGCATAGAGTGCGGTGTACCTATTGATATGGGACTTGGCTATTCTTTTTCGGTGAAAACATAAACCAACCAGTGTAGGATGGACAAGCATGTTGGATGGTGAACTGATCACACACTTCTAGGATAACATAAACCTTGATGCATTGGATGAGAGATGTACTCAGTTTCCTTCATTGGTGTATGACTGAGAGTAAATACTTAGGAAAGATGGTCTAGGATTAAATACTCTTAGAAAGGTGGATTTATACATTGAATTATACCCCGATACAACATTGATCTCTACACCTGAACATTAGATCACTCCAACAATGCTTTGTGAGTTGATGGTACAACTTGAGGGCTTGAAGATGAATGGATTGATATGACCCAAATTTTCACCTTGGGAGGTACAAGTTTTGATTACCAAGAAGGAAGATATGATCATGAGGTTATTTTTGGACATCAAACTGATAAATCAAGTGACCTTGATGAATATGCATCCACTTCCATGGATTTATGACCCCTTCGATTAGCTTAAGTGAGTGAGGTGGCTATCAAAGATAGACCACATATGTAGCTATCACCATGGATAAAGACATCATGATGATAACCTTCAGATGTTATTATGACCATTGTGATTACATAAAGAGGCATTTTCATGAATATAACTCCATGTTAGTGTTCATGGGAGACAGTAATAGTATATTCAATACATACACACATCAGTTCATCATGGTCTTCATTGATGACATCCTGGAGTACTCGACGTTTGAGGAGGACCACACAATACACATTAGAATGGAACTGGACGCATTTTGGGAGCTCCATCATTATGGGATGCCCTCAACATGTACGTTCTCGATTCAATAGTTCCACATTCTGGGACACATCATTTTAGTGGAACGACTGGATGTAGATCTGTTGAAGATAAAGGAGCTACTTTCTTGGGAGCCGCCAAAGTGTTTTACTGAGGTGTGGAGTTTCCAGGTATTGGATGGGTACTATCAAAGGTTCAAACCCATATTTTACAGAGTATCACCATCCTTGATAATTCTATCATTAATGGGATATCATATTTGTGGATTAAGAAGTTCCTGGAGTGTTTTCATCAATTGAGGAAGATATTTATGAGTGCTCACATCTTGATATATCTAGAGGATGGTGCCGAGTATGAGGTGTTCTATGACACATCTAGAATAGGTCATGGTCGTGTCCTGATGAAGGGGAATGTAATGATTTTAAATGGTTCATGGATGTTAAGTCCACCTGAGTAGAACTACTTGACTTTTGATCTAGGTTAGCAGTGGTAGTCTTTACAATAAATATGTGGAGACACTACCTTATGGGTGAGTGGTTATTGGTCTAATAAAATAAAAAAGGTATCATTTATATCAACTCTCCAATGTATTTTCAATAGATAAATAGGAATTTTCTAGAGTTTATCTTGGACTTAAACATTGTGATTGTTTGTACTCTTGATACGGGGAATGTGGATGCCGATGATCTCATCCAAAAAGCGATTTCAGAAGTTCCGAATGAAGAATCAGAGAAGTTATCCTCATTGAAGATATCTTTTGCATATTTATATGAAGAAACATATCTCTAGTCAATGGTAGTTACCCTTCTACTATTATAGTTATTCTAGGAGTCACAACTCCAAGATACCAACTATGTGACTTTTCATGCATAGAAGTCCATATGGCACACCCTTGATGGATATTTGAAAGATGGGGAGAATTTCATTCTCTTTAGATTATGTATAGTAGCATTAGTGATGTTGTAGGAGGAAGTCATGAGTGAGTTCCAAACATCCCAATTAGTGGTACATCCTAGAGTGTAAAAGTTGTATTATGACCTACGACATCATTTTTGGTGGACATAGGTGATGAAGGAAGTATATGAGTTAGTTTATAGATTCATCGCATGTTAAAAAAGGATGACTAAGAATCAAGATCCAATAGGCATGAACGAACCACTTGGCGTCCCAATGTGGATGTAGGAGGGGATATCGATGGACTTCGTGACCGGTTTACCACACACATCCTAGTGGAAAAATGAAATCTGGGAAATCATTGACTGATTCACCAAGTCATCCCACACCCTACAGATCCGTGATAAAAGTTTACTAAAGAGTTATGTATGGATATAAGTGTATGAGATTGTTCAACTCTATGTAGTCCAAATGATGATAGTCTCGGATCGTGATGCTCGCTTTGAATCCCAGTTGAAGAAGGGTTTGCAGAGGTGTTTGGGAATTAGCTGTGCTTGTGCACAAAATTTCATCCCCATACAAATTACTAGATGTAGTTGACCATCCATGTTCTAGAGGGATTGTTATGTGCTTTAATCCTAGACTTTGGCCATAGTTGGGAGAACCACCTTTTTTGGTGGAGTTTTCATATAAAAATATCTTACACTCCACAATTACTAGGGAATCGCTTGAGAACATGTGTTAGTGACCATTATAGTCACCAAATTGCTTGGAAAAACCAAGAGAGATATAACTCATGGAACTAGAGATATTTTAGGAAACAATAGAAAAGGTTTGGGTCATCTAGGATTGGATAAATACTACACAAAGCAGTCAGAAATACTATGATGACAGGTGGCAATTCCATTTCATGTTATATGATGGAGGAAATGTGTTCTATTGGTTATCAATTCATTAGGGATTGTAAATATTTGTTAGGGGTATAAAATATACTCTTAGATAAATTTTCCCTTCTCTGATTTTGAGTAGTTTTGGTGAGGAAGAGTACATCCTTTCTCTACAACTACAGTTTCACTGGGTCTATGATTTTTTCCACATACCATAGTTGAGGAGGTACGTGCATGATCCACTGACCATCATTGACTGGGGTGAGTTAAACATTGATAATATGGTGATTTCGGCAGAGTACCTATTGGAGATCGAGTATCGACAAGAGTGTATCCTTCATGGTTTGTCAATTCCTCTAGTGTGCCTTTGGTGGTCGCATAACAATCACCAGAGGAGCACTTGGGAGTTGGATGCTCAGATTCATGATCAATAATATCAAATTTTGGTTTAGTAGACCTTGTTTTCCTTTCAAGGACATAAAGAACTATGTTGAGGACAATTTAATGACCCATATATTCTCTTGTTTTATTTTTAAAAATTTACTTTGAAAATTCTAAAACCATGTACTAAGATGACAAGAAATTTTGAGGCCCAATATTCATGAAATGATATAATGTAAAATTATATAATTATAATAAATCATACAAGAATTTTCTTCATTAAATTGAAATAACATCTAAACAAGTGACCATATCAGAAATCTGACTTAACCATTGTGTTTAGTGCTCCACTTTATGTTTGGTAGTGTCCATCATCGATCAGTATAGTTTGACTCTAAATCTAAATATTTTATGTAACCATCATTAAAATATTTGAATAAAACTATTTTATTTGATATTGTATTGAATTATTATAATTAATAAATATTTTATGAAATCTAGGGTTATCTCCATAACCCTGGAAATTTCTATTAGCCATGTAGACGATAACCTCTCTGACGAATGATGACGAATGCTGGTGGATTGAGGATCGACGATGACGTAATCTTTCGTTCTTCATTAATGATTGATCCTATCATCAAGTAGCATCTCATTCTCATTGTGATTTCTTTTCCCCTTTTTAGAATAAAATGACAAACGCGGATCAACCCACTAGTAGATTGATCCATGGTTTGATCGTTCACATGGGATGGATACATATTACCGGATTAAATGGAAGAGATCTTGGTGATTATTCTGTAGTTTAATTCTTTGTGATTTTTATAACAAGAACATTTCAAAGCAATCATGAACAAGGAAAATATATGTTATTTGGGTGTTCAATATGATACTTTTTTTAATGTCATTCGTCATCATTGGAACCTCACGGTCCGGTAGCATTTTTATGGGAGGCTCCAAATGCGATCAGACCCCCTGAGTGCTAGAAAGTAGGATCATGGACCAGGGAAGTTAGGGTTGTGATCTAAGGATCACACAAGTGATCTATTTCAAAAAAAGAGAACAATAATAAAATGACAGAACCAGGGCCGCTGCTGGCTGGTTCGGAGGAGTAGAGTGGTCACCATGGCGGAAACCAGCCCATGCATGCAGTGCAGATGGATAATGTAGGGCATGTGATGGTGCACACTAAGGGTGGTGACAGAATTCCCATGTAGGAGAAGGGAAACTGATCAATGTTTCATCTAGGGTGTGGGGAGTTGAGGAGCCACATGTGTTTTGAAGGAAGGTGGGATGACTTCGTGAAATTTAGTCTGGTGATGCGATGACCGGATAGATGTGGTAATGGTGGTCTATATCAGACACATGCACAATGGACCGTATGAGGATAGGCCGGACCGAAGAAGTTAGGCCTCAATAGTGGGACAACAAGATGGACCTCGTTTCCTAGAAGGCCGAGCCAATTTGGGCCAGGCTAAACCGAGTCAGATCGGGTCCGGTCAGTTAAAACAGTTTGAACTAGGTTAGGTTCTCCGAATAGTGTTGGGTCCGGTCGGACCGTACCAGACCGAAAATTTTTACTAAATTGGTTATATCTTTCAAATCATGTGTCTCTTTGATGAGATGATTGTGGCGTTGGGACCCTTATGATAAGTATGTTGTTTTTATTAACTCAACGAGATATTTTTTAGAATTTGATTTATGACTTTCTGGATTGAGCTATGTGTTCTCCCAAAACAAGCACACAATAAGTGGAATCATGCGACTAGATATGACTATGTGATCTTGGTGACATTATGACATCGGGGATTCATGATGTATTTATGCTATGTGTGACACTAGTTCATTGTGCACCGTTGATGCTGCATACGCTATCGATGCTAAATGCACCATCGATTCCCCGTGTTGCATCACCACTCAAGGTACCACAGACACATCGTGCACCATTGACGCTTCATGAACTACTGATTCTCTATGTTCCATTTTAACTCCATGTTACATCAATTATCCATGAGCCATCAACACTTGAATTTTCCTTGATATTATGAGACTTCTGGACTACAATAGGAAATCCACCTCTTTGTGATTTAGACCTATACCTATGTGATCTGACTATATTTAATATACTTCACGTGTTTTCATTAGTGGTGCGCTTTATGTGTTCCCTTTGCTGAAAAATTAATGTGTTTCCTTTGAGGTGTACTTCCTGTATTTATAAGTTGTATTACCCTTATGGTTTTGGGGTCCCTATTGAGTATTTTTTACTCTCCCCTAAATGGGTTATGCTCGCATGTGTCATGTGTGGTCCAGATGATCGACACTTTGACAGAGTTCTCTGAGGGACTGAGGCTAGGTGGTGATTTGAGAGATGCCAAAAAAGATGATGTGTGATTCAGAAACATTAAAAAATAGTTTCTATACCTACCCTTCAGGTAGAGTTTTATATATAAGAATTTCATGAGTTTTTATTTCCCCTTTTGTTAGGTCATTTAATATATCCCCTAATACATTCCATTTTTGTAATGTTAGTTCGATTTTAAATCTTATTTGTATGCGTGGATGTTTACATACTATTTTCAATTCAAATTTTTTTTTGGACACATGTGAATGGGTAAATGTAATTAGGAAAATGCACCCATTAGTGGAATATGCATACTGAGTGCTAGTCTCCATCCCCTTGCTTATTAGAGTTTGGTTTGGGGTATTCATGACACAAGTCCCAGGGTATGGTTCATGATACCAATTTTATCTTATTTATGCATCCATGAGATGGGTTTGTTTTATAATATTAATGAAACATGGACTTTATGTATCATTTGAAAACATCTATTAGAATCATATTCATCAGCTTTGATTCCATGTTGTTCTTCATCTTGATAAACACATATAGTTAAATGATTGTGCTAGATGATGGTTCTTCCATGATTTTTAGATGTTTAAGTATTTGGGTCCTTGATGTTTTGGGGATTCATCTCTATCAACCTCCATAATGTCTCAACACCCAACCTCAAATCCTAATCATGATTCGTTCTTCAAATATTTCTTTGGTTCTCAGGGATGACATCATCATCTTCAAGCAAGATTTTATTCAATTATACTTCAATCATTCGTGAGGTTTAGATGGAACTTTTGGTTTAAAAATCATGTATGTGGTGTTTTAATTCCAAATTTTTTCTATGTGAATGACTATTAAAATTTGATACAAGATGATTGAATTGAATTTTGGATACACTAATTTCATACATCAGTGTATTTCTTGAATTTTCTATTTCATTATAGAAAAAATTGTCTACATTTAAGGATATTAACATTTTACTCTAAGAAATTATTTTGAAATTATACTACATGAGTTCCAAATTCCTTTTGGTGTATGAATATGACACTCCAAAATTAGAAAATAGTTTCACCTGGGAATTTCATATGTTGAAAACAGTTCATAAATGATATATGTCAATGAAGGTGAAATTTAGCCATGTATTTGGATCCTATATAAAAAAATAATAAAAATTAAATTCTATACCAAGACAAAATCTCGATGAAATATAATCTATTTAATAATAATGAAATTGTGTTTAAGGTAAAAAATTATTTTTTTTTCTAAAAAATTTCTAGAATTATCATTTATATGAATTTTTTTTATATTTTAAAAAATTAATCCTTATATTAAATTTCATAGATCAAAATATGGTATATTAAAATTATAAATTGGGAATATGAATAATTTATTAGAATTTTAATTTCACTAAATATTCCACAAAAAAACATTAAAAATCATTTTAAAAAATACATGAAAAATTTCACTGATGTGAAATTTATTATTTCAACAATAACAATTAATTTTCTAATCCAAAACCATAGAAAAGAACATAATATTGATTTCCCTAAAAACCAAATAACATTATTTAATTATAAAAACCTTATTTTGATATTTAAAACATAGTATTTTTTTATAAAACATATGTTTCCATCATTTACAAGGGTAAGGGTATATCATTAGACTACTCCCACTTGTCGACATCCTATTCAAGACAAAATATGGGTTTTAAGGGCTCTTTGTTACGTTTTTTGATGAAATTTCTATATTTTATCATATTTTTTGATGTTGTTGTAATGTGGTGTATGGTGGGGTTAAATGTGGAAGAATTAAGTCACATTGTTGATCCCTTTCATGATTACATACCTTACCATGAGTATGAAATAATATGTCTATGTGGCGTGTTTTTTGGGATAAAAAAATTGTAGGATGTGGTTGTGAATTATTTAGTGATGTAGATATATCTATGGTTATGACATGAAATGTGTTATTGAGATAATGCCGATTTGAGAAATATGGGTGTTCCAGTACATATGTTCTCAAGCTGTGAGGGTGACTTGTTTTGTAGGTAATTAGATAATTGGTACCACTTGGATATATTATCCAAATATTGTGTTACTATAATTTAACATGAAATATGATTAATGATCTGTGATGATGACATGATGTTGTTTATTTGGTATATGTACCGTGATTTTAATATTATTTATACTCAGGGGTAATAGTATGCTTGATCCACATTAATGTAATAAGTTTAGGTGAAGAAACTTATGTTTATACTTTTATGATGACCATAATATATATGGATATTTTTTTCATTTATATATTTATATAAATTTTAATAGGTTTTTAGGATGGATACAATGATCTAGTTGGGCCTTACTATCTTGTGATATTAATGATAAGTGTCGGTGTTTTTGTATAATTAGCAGATTATATTCTTTTATTTTTGAGACTTTGTTTATATATAATATTCCGATTAATTATGAGATTATTGGGAATTAATATATATGTGAACAAGTTTAAAAGTGGTTTTATTTCAAATTACTATGATTAAGGAGGGAAATTCTTGTTATACACATGTTTTATACAATCAATGTTAGTCACAAACCCATGGATTATTACAATATGGGATTCATGAGTGATTATGGACTTTTCTACTAGTCTACAAGGGGTTATAGTTGGGACGGTTCATGACACATTGTATAATAATTTAATATTCATATGAATAAAATTCCCTATGTACAAAAAAACAATTTAATTGTAATAATACATTTTACATAATGGTACAATAAATCCTGAAAATTCAAAAAAAAAATAGAGTAATTGATTATGCATTTGGAAAATAGAATTTATAATTTTAAAATGGATTTGAATAAAATTAACACAATACACAATAGTATTAACATAAAAGGGTACATGATCTCTTTAAAATACCACAATTTTTTTGAATTATTAATTATTGAACATAAAAACTGTTAAATTACTCCCTAATTAATAATGATGTATTATTAATAAACCCCCTTTTTATTAAATAATTAAAGGAACTGTCACATGAAATTAGAAAAGGAATAATTTTAGGTGAGACATAAGGTGATGATAAATAATTAAATGGTGTATGTTAACATTACTACACCCATACCCAACCATCTATGAAAAATTATATATGATTATAAATTTTATTTCCATTATTTAATAGAAAAATAAAACTGAAAATTATAATTTTGAGAAAAAAGATGACATCCATGGTAAAGAAAAAATAAGGAAAATTAGAAAAATTGGAATATGGGAAGTTGGTATTACAACGAAACATTGAGATTACATTATCAATGGAATGAGGGAGGAAAAAAAAGAGATGGGAGGGAGAGTACCCTCAATCTATGGATATATTTACTAATATGTGGAGTATTCCTCACCCAAATTTTATTATTAGTTAAATGATAATATTAAATACCAAAATAATGAATTTTAATAAAATAAAAACATAAATATATGTTTTCCCCTCATTTAATACACAAATTTTTTTACATATAATAATATTCTAATGTAATACTATTAATTAATTTTATCATTTCATAGGAAGTTCAAAAAACAAAAGTAAATGTTCAGTTGAATTTAAATTACGTTATTCATTGGTAACATTAATATTTATTCTTCAACCAAATAGTATACTACTCATTTAACCAATTTCTTCACCTGTCACAATCGGAGGGTATAGTTTGTAACCTTGGACTCAAATAATGATTCCTTTATTTCTATCATAAAAAATTTGATTTTTACATTTTATTTTATCTGAATAATTCATTTTTTCATTAAAAAACGGTGGAGTTTCAATGAATCAGGGGTCATATGTTGTTTTAAAACATTAACTTCTATTCATAAAATTGAAACAATAATACATTCATTATTACTTATTGACAATCAATCACTTAAAATCTCATAATTTTATAAAATACACTAAATGGAAATAATTCAAAATAGTTGTCAATAGATAATGTTTTTTTAAGGTCTACTAACTCTTTTTTTGTATTTAATACCTGTAATGGAGTGGAGAATGTATTTCAATAAAAAATATTTTTGTTGTCAGTAGAAATACCATATTGTTGGATGATATATTTTTAACCCTGTTGTAATGGGGGAATATATGAACAGATAAAAATTGTGATAGACCACAATTTAGACACAATAATAATTATTTAATAAATAAATTTTACCAATGAATAATTTATGTCACTTCGTAAATAATAAATTATTCTATTGTGAGTGTAACAATTTTTTCATACATGATTTCTTCTTATCTATAACTGATTTATTTGAACACATTCTCCATAATATAGATTTTTTTATTATAGATTCTAATCCTACCTCACTACATGAAATATATTCAATGATATATATAATGAATATTTCAACCCCATAAGTGATATGTCTTTTTATTAATTCAATAAATTGAATCAATTTCATCAATATTTATATAGTCTCTCCCAACACTGCTTTAATAGTGGTTATTATAGATTTATACAATATATGTAACATTTATTTGGATACATTTCTCATAACAATTTCATGGAACATAATAAGTTCATAATGATGAAATGTGATGCTATTGGAAATTTTGTGATTTATCGATATATTTTTTAATACAGATTCATTTAATATATTAAAACAATGGTATTTTGGTGGTTAAATGATTAAAATTTATTTGATTTAATTTAAATATTGTTTAAATTCTCACGTGGAATTAAAATTTTGTGCTTAAGGTCGTGAATTTTTAATTCGAATCATTAATTTCATTAATAATTAAATTAAATATGTTTTTTTATTATACATTTCATTTTTGAAAGGAGTTGGTATATCATTCATGACAAATAATCCCCATGTGAACATTGAAAACTGACCATGAGTTTGGACCCACCTATCATGCTTTCAAAACCATCTTCCATGGTGTCATTAGAGAACTACAATGAACCCTATATATTGACAATTGGGTTTATTTACCACAAGAGGAGTGGCTAAAAATCCAATGATATTAATCTTCTATTTCAATTACATCTTTCATATGAAAGCCCTCCATAAGGATACCACAACCAACTAATCGACTAAATGTAGTTTTCTAAAGTACTATGATTTGGATGATCATGAATGAAATAAGAAAATCAATGTTTATTGAGTTCAGTAGTAGATGACATGATTAATGCAATTTTTATTGAGGTCAGTGATACTAATGTAATGATATGAATTTGAAGATTAATCTGACCAAGGAAGCCAACTTGGGATAATAGAAGGATTTATTCAATTTTATATCAAGGAATTATACAGTCGAAGGATTTTTCCTTAATTTGATTACTTGATGCCCAATACAGAGTTGAGTAAAGGAGTATATGTCCTTTCCACCTAAGTCTACTTTTAAATAAGATTTTATATATAAATTTTTCAATTTTTAATATTGAACCAATCTATTCCTAACTGGGAAAATTAGTGACTTAGTATTTAATATTTTAGATTTAATTTTTTATAAATTTGAACTTGTTTTTTATTTTTAATGAGGTTCTGAATCGGTAATGTATGATCCCTACAAATATATATTTAAATAAGTTCATTCAAGATTCAATAAAATCATTTAATGAGGATATAAGTTTAATCTATTGAAGAAGTGTCGTACACTGTCTTGTATTCATGGATTAAGATGAACATGATGAAGAAGTAAGGGAATTGTTTTCTCGCCAGGTTTTTAGTATAGATTATACTTTTAAAATTATTAATGGTGTTAAAATTAATGCATATTTGATCCTAGAGTGGAAGAAAATCATGTAAGAAAATATTATATAGATGGATCAAATTGATTGGAATCACTGTGGTCTTCAAGGAGATACAGTTTTGGTATATTTGGGATTAGGAATTAATCAATGAATATGGTTGATAACATTAATATGATTATGAATGAGTTTATATTGTTGATTTCAGGATTTAAATCTACAATACGAGAGGATTTCTTTTGAAGAATGTATAATCAATCCATGGTAATAGGAGTCCGACCCTGGTCATACATGAGTAATCCTTCTGATTAGATGAACCTATGTTTTTAAATAAAGAATATTTCTTTTTCAATGTTAATATAATTCATTAAAATATGATATCGATGAATTTATGAATATTATGAGAAGGATAATGAGTTTTTATGATTATGAAAACAAAAATTAATGTTAAAAGGATCATTGTAATGGTTTTAGGACATTTTTTGTGTTGTGTTAGGGTTTCAATGAGGGATTAAATGATCTTATGAAGGATAATATAGTTTAATTTAAATCTCACATAACCAAAAATTAAAAATTTCGAATTAAAAATATAATAATTGGGTTAGATATCATTAAACCTTATGAGATGTTAAAAAAATATTGAATTTTATAGAGTGTCTATGGTATTGTTATGATTACGAAGGTTCTCATATTTTTTGGGGGGATAAAAAATACTACTTTCGAGTGGAAGATTTTGATGAGAGGCATTTATTGAGTCATTTATATAAGAATATATAAAATGAATGGTTCACCACTTGGATGAAATTATGGTAAATTATGGGGATGATGTCATTGATATTGGCTATGAGTAATGGTTTTACATATAATTTAAAAAAACGTGATATTTGAGTATAGAGGATCATACTCAATAATATTAACCTTTAATTCACCAGTGATTTTTCATGTATATTGAAGGCACATGATTGTTCAAGAGTTATACTGGAGGATGGAGGACACTTGGAAAAGGAGTTCAAAGGGGATCCATGCTAGAGAATGAATATTATCTGAATAGAGATACTTACCTTCTCATTATATTTACTCATTATATAACTCGATCGAGATTTTTTATAGAATACTATTATGGTTACTTCTTATTTAAAATAAAAAAAATTTATTTTAGGGTTATTGGGTAGGATGGATTTATTTTCATTTCACTATTCATGATTCTATTTTAATCAAAAGGGTATAAATTCAACTTATCAAAAATCGCAATTTGAGTTCATAATAAATATTTCTTACTCGAATACATGTATCAAAATGAGAAAAGAAGATTTCCATTTCAGTATAAATTGTAACCACTGTAATTTATTGAAATGGTTGAATTATACTATTCTAAAAAAGGAAATATTTTCATTTTGAGTCCTCTTAGGAATTACTGTTCATATTTTATATCTTTGTAAAGGTGGTTTTCTCTAGATACAGTTAGTTATAACAAGGTCATGCATAAATGATTATAACCATTGTGGTTGATTTGAGGAAATTTTAAAGCCACTTTTAATAATATTGTTTGGTATAGTTACCAAAACACAATAAACTCTATAGATGCATCTATTTTCTACCATCACTATTTTATTCTATAAAACCGCAATAATTATGAAATTGATGTTGTTGTTTTTTTGTTTTTTATTGGTTTAGTTAACAATACATTAACCTCCCATATGGTTCGACCTGACTTACCACAAGTCTAGTATTTTATTGGTTTTTTTAATAATAAATTTTATAATAGTCCCATAAATCATTCTACCAAATTTTGAAAACTTTGTAGGGGAATGAACATCCAAATAATTTAAAAATTATAAAATTGAACTAAATAAATAAAATAACAATATATATAACAAGGAATATAAAACCATTTTTTAATCAATTAAAAAATTAAAATATAACCAAATTTGAATATTAATAAATATTTCATTTATTAAATTATAATTTATTTTAAAAAATCACTTACACCCTTAGTCCACAACCTCAAAACTAAATTATTTCATAAATTGAATTGAGAAACACTATTCATAGCATAATATGAAATAATAATCATAAATTTAAAATCAAGAGAATGAAATTGTTGGAAATAGAAATGAAAATGTAAATCTCCCATATAATATAAAGGATGTTCATGAGAGGCATAGACATAGGGATGATTTTTCTCCTTTTATATCTAGTAACCCTTATGATATAAATATTTTTCCAGGGAATATAAATTATTAAATTAAAAAATCATTCCAATATATTATACATTCTTATTCTAAACATTCCAATTTGGATTCACTTGAGTTTATTAGATATTTCTAATGTTTGGTACTATAATTACATCTTTATGGGTTTATTAACAAGGATAATATGTTAGAGTGTTTAATTTTTTTCTTTGTAGAAGTGGTTGGGTATAGTTAGGAAATAATTATAATGAAATATTTTTCACATTGAACATACAATTATATTCATTTTTCATGAAAATTATATCATAGGAACTCCACTATTTTATGTATGGCATAAGATAACACGATTTTCATGTATAAAAGAGTGCTTTTTTATTAAACATCCAATAGTTTTAGAGATTTTCATAGATACTTCAATAAACACCCACTTGATATCCATCTTATTATAAAATAATTTCTACCAATATCTCAAATTTTATTATAAAAATATCATTGATCATCTTGTGGATGATATTATTATTACTTGAAATTTGATAAGCCCAAAATTTCTATTATTATCTTTCTTAGATGTTATAAAAAAATAAATTTCAAGGTGAATAATTAATAGAATTGAAACAAAAATTAATCAAAATTCTATTCTCAATGATCACAAACATAATGACTAAGATTTTAACTATGGTATTTATGGTTATACTTATATTTTCATTCCAAGAATTGACTTCTATTATCATCATGATGAGAGTTCACAATTTATGGATCATAAGGGAGGAAATTTTCGTAAAAATATACCTTTCAATGTGAATAAAATACATTCCAAATTAACCATAAAAACCTTTCCTGGATATATTTAATTCCCTATAATATAAAAAATATTTATTACATGATTTATAATACGGGTTTCTATTATTTTCATTTTAAGCTAGTTTTCATTTTAATGTTTAGATAATTTTTAAGCACTCTTAGATACCAAATCCCTATATTTAAAAGTTGATATTTATATTCAAATTATATTTTTTTTCAGAAAAATTTTATTCATAAATTTAATTAAATGAATCTATAAGACTTCAATTTTTTCTTTTAAAATGGATCCCCGTAATGAAAATATAGTCATTTTTATAGTTCTAATTCATCCTTAAGATTGGTAATCAAAATTTTAAAACATTGGATGAGAAAAATTAGTCATAAGTTATATGAGAAATAAAACATATTATTCCATTTGAAATTTCTGAAAACCCATAAAGTTGTTTTCCTTTCCATATAATAAACATATAGTTCAAAATAATCACTTACTCAATCCTAAAATCAACCTTTTCCCAAATGTTTTTCATAAAACATTTCACAAGAAAAAAATAAAAATCATATTTCAAAATTAATTCATGAAAAACATAAAATATTTTGATTGATAACATGATTTTTATACAAGTGTGGTTATAAAAAATATTTTAAATCATGGTTCATTTTATGAATTTATGAAATCATAATATTTTCATAAATACCATAAACAACTAGAATCAGAAATATATTAAAGACATATAATTAATAATAACATGTATAATAATAAATAATTTCTAAATTATTTATTTTATAATTTAATTCATATTAATCTTACCTTTAAGGACTTGTACCAACACATCACAAATATAGAATCTTGGCCTCATTTAGAAGCTTCATAAATAATGGAGCAAAAATTCACCAAATACCAATGATATTTCATATCACAATACCTACTAATGAATCAATGGTATATCTATTACCAATCCCTAACATATATTACAATGTATACTATATTTATGACATTTATTAAATCAAAAACAACATATTACATATTCAATATAAACATATTTATTTAAAAAGACGCATATAAAAATTTAATATTTACCTCATAATATAAGTAGAACAATAATATTGTAAACCATACAGAGTAATAATGGTGAAGGTATCATTATATAATATCCTTAATAATGTATAATAATCAATAATGTAATTGGAAAAATATTAAAATTCTATTAAAAGAGCATTTGAACAAATTATTGAAGACAAAAAATCGTTTTCATTAGAAAAACATTGAAATAAATATATTTTGTGTATTGATTAATTTATTTTATATAAAAATAACCATGGAAATATATAATTTAATATTAATAGAAAATAATTTCATTTATTATTTGAAAATTCAATTTTATGTATATATTTAAAGGGAAAATTATTTTCAAAATTTGGTAAAATGTCAATTGTTGTCATAAAGATTAAAATTGAAATGATTGTTAAAATAATTTTATTGAATGTAAAAAATTCATTTAAAATTGAATATTGAAAATATTTCAAACATAAATAAAAATAATCTTCCCAAATTTTATAAACATGGGAATATATGAGAATTAATTGCAAAGGAAAACAATAAAACTGGGTTTTGATGGATAATTTCTTATCGTGTATCCAGAATCATTTTGTATGTATTAAAAATTTAGAATAGTGGAATTATATTATTTTAATACATAAATAATATTAATTTTAATATTCATTCCATTATAGTTCATCCTTCAATTAAATTTATTACAATGACTCATGTAGTTACCTAATTAGTTAGGATAACATAGATCATTTGGAGTGGATTTGGTTTATAATCTGGATTCAACATCCATTGATCAACCATGGACAAATGAGTTATAGTTCCATAAAATATTGACTATTAATGATGAAATAATTATCATGTTTCTATATTAAATATAATCCTTGAATCATTTATGAAACAAATACATGAATAATGAATCACATCGCATTGTTGATGTGGTAGTACACACATACACATGAGCATTGCTATAATTTATAATGGGTAGAAGAGTATAAATATAAGTAGTATTTTATCCATAAATAATCATAATAATTTCATGAATATTATATAAATTAATTAACCCCATATTAAAAACTATACCTTGGGAGTTGGTGATGAAAAATGAATCACATCACTTTGTCGAGGTGATAGACCATATTTACGCTCAAGCGATGTTTTCATCTCCCATGTGAATGAAAAGGTGCTGAAAGAGACCTTTGACATCATTGTAATAAAATTTTAGTATTTTAAATACAATATTAATTTCATATCACCATTATTAAGAGTGAAATTATGGGAGTATATAAATAATTAAAATTAATAAATTCAGTCATGGGTTATACCTCTTTTTTTCAAAATCCTCAAATGAATAACAAACCAATCCATCATTGGATTCTCTCAGGGGATGTAAATGAATAAATAATATAAAAAGGAATGGTTTTTATATTTAATGAAATAAATCCTTAGTGATTTGTAAAAAATAGGTGAGTGCATGTAGACATTTATAAGTGATGTGGGTGTGGGTGTGGTAAATAAGTGAAATTTGAATATATTATATGTGTCTAAATAATTTAAAATGGAACCCAAGTGCCATAAATGTCAATATATGTATAATTAGGTCTAATTAAATTTAACTAATAAAACTTATGAAATTTTTATTGTTATTTAAAATTTTTTATTTTTTTAACTACCCTAATAACCCTATTTAACATTAAAATTTTGAATAAACATCTAAATATTTATGGGTCACGAATGTAATTTAAAATTTTTTAATTGAAAAATAAATAAAAATAAATAATTTTAAAAAAAATTTATCATAAATTTACATGCATATATTATATTGTATTATTTAATAGTGTTTTAAAAGAAATTTTTAAACATTAAATTCCATTTAAATCTGTTTTAAGAAAATTTGAAAAATTCTACATTAAAGACTTCCATTCATAAATAGAATTCATATATAAAAAATTTAACCATCAATAATACATTATAATTTTAATATAAATTCATGGAAAATCATATCAAATCCAAAAAATATTATTTTTCATGTTTTAAAAATAATTTACAATCTTTTTACCACTTGCACAAGCGCTTCATTGACTTTCTGTACACGTTAAAAGTAATTATATGATCTCTTAAAGCTAAGAATTAATTATTTTCATAAATAATAATCATTTATAATAAAAATTTTCATCTATATTTTCTTTATAAATCAATTTATTTAACATCCAAATCATTAATTCATTATAAAAAATAGAGAGTGGCATTTTGTAATTAAAATTTACTTAAAATAATCTAAAATGTTATACTCAAAATATAGTGACCTGAAATTTAATCATTTTGAAATTTATGATTACTATGGATGAAATAGTAATATAAAATTAGAATATGGATTTTTTTAGATATTTTGAATCCTAATTTTATAATTTCAACCTCCTTTAACCCATTATGATAATGATAAATTTTATGATGGTTACTATTCATTTTGACTAAAAAATGAAATTATAATTTATTGATAATTTGAATATAATAATTAATTATATGGATTAAATTATTAATTATTTAATTTCAAGAATTGTTAAATTATTATTTTAATAATGGGTTTTAAGGGTAATGAAAAACATTTATTACAAAAAATATTCATTTTAAGGTTTAAAATTATTTCATTCCAAAAAACAATATAATATTAATTCTCATGGAGATAATTGGATTGGTTTTAATATAATTAAACATTATTGACAAATAAAAAATATAAAACAAAATGAATCTTAGAAATTAAATTTAATACAGAAAATAAATTGAATTATTTTGGAAAATCTGTGTTTTTTTACTATTTATCTGAAAAAAACATTTTCCCAAAAATCCCAAAAATATGAACTATGATTTTTTTAAAATTTTTATTTCCAAAATGATTCCCAGTTTCTATCATAGAAATTAAAATTTTAGAAATAATATATCATGATGTCCACTCAACAAAATATATAAAAACTATTATTTGTGAAAATTTATTTTTCATTTATAAAATTTGATTATACAAACTCCTTTTCTAGTAAAAAAAATTATATTATGGTAATTTTATTAAATTAAATACCATATCTATAAATTAAATTAAATATTCATCAATAGTGATTAAATTTTTTATTTTTAAAAGATACTTTTCACTCATATAACTATTTATTAAAAAATATCTCTTTTAAGGTAATATGATTATATTTAATGTTGGGTTATTATTTCCCTATGAATTAATTGATATATTTTAATTACAAAAAATTTCCAACATATATTTAATAATATGGTTATTAATTCTTATAACCACCAAACCAATGACTATGTTATAAAAACTGAATTTGAATAATAATATTTCAATAGTATATCATAGTTCATTTATGATTGAGTTCCATGTAGTAAATGATATAGAAAATAAAATAATTTAACAAAAAATTGCATTTTCAAATATCAGGATGTTATAAAAGATGAATGGGTTTTCAAAAAAATGTTACTACTAATGGATATAATAATTAGACAATATATAACTTTTTAAACAGCGATGGACCCTCAAATTATGAAGATAATTTAAAAGCACTTGTTTGGTAGATGATTATGAAAATTAAATTAAAACTATCATGAATTGGAAACATTTAAAAACATGTCAGTAAAATAACAAAATGTTTAAGTGTAAGAGTAATGTGCAATCTTACCAACACAATTTAACCAAATCCACGATAAAAGATAATGTTTTTCACCATTATAAGTGTCCTAAAAACATAAGAATAATTATAGTTCATCCCAATGAAGATGAGAATTGAGAATATTACTATATCTAATAATCAAAATTTTAAAAATATAAATCCTAAAATTCTAGATATCAAGGTACAACAAGAAAAAACTTATGAAGCTCAACCAGAAAAATATAAAGACCCCATAAAAATAATGTAATAAATAAATAATATAATAAAAAGAAACAAGTAATTTAGAAGAATGTTATAAACCATTAATATTTCCAAAAATATCCCACTCCCATTAATTTTAATGTAACCTTCTATAAAATTAATGATCATAAAAAACATTTTGTTCATAAAAATGCACAGAACACTTACTATCAACATACAATTTATTGAAGCATATATCAAGGCTCAAAATTATGACAAATTCACCTTGTGTTTTCTGTCTAGTTGATGTTTTTTAAATATTTAGACATCATTAATTTTACAAATGAATGTAGTTTTCTAATTTTTAATGTTATTTATCCAACGATGAATAAACATGGATTATTTTTTATTCAACCTTAAATAGGGGGAAGTAGGGAATAGAATTTCATAAGTGATTTGTGTTCTATCACCAATTTGATTCCATACTTAATAGTCAAAAATACTTGTACAAGGGACATTAAAATAACTTATGTATCAAAATAGATTACCAATATACAAATTACTCATCCCATGGGAAGGGAAGATGGTCTTTCAGTTAATGAATGATTGCTTATTTTTCCCACTGGGGTTTTTCTGATTGACATAGAGTTTTTGGAAATGGTTCTAATTATTTTTTGTAGACCATTATTAACTAATTTAGACGAAATTATAAATTCATTTAAGCTAAATCATTCCCTTAAAATTGTCGACTATGAGGAAGAAATTCTTGTTTTTGAAAATCACAAACATGAGGTTGGAAGTAAACTAAACGATGTTTCTAATGAAGTGTTTAAAGATATATTAATGATGAATTATTAACACCATTCCATTCATCTTTTCAGGTATCCCTTAGTGGATTCCTCACTAGTTGATAGCCATTGATAATTAGAGGCTAGTTAACAATTTTATTTCATTACTTTATATGTTATAAAAACTATGGTTACCATCCTATTAAGAATGTCACTCAAGAACTTGTTTCACACACATAATCACTTGTTTATAAGGAAACTATTTCTCTAGAGACCAACCTATAGTTAGAGACAAAAAAAAATATTCCAAAGTTCCATGTAACAATATATGATAGTTTATTTCCTTAAATTGAGTGTTAGAAGTATCTCTATGTGGGGATAGTTTGGGGTTTAAAACTACTAAAACACAAGAATATTTTTAATATTAAAAAAATTATTTTTTTCTAGAAATATATCTCATTCAATGTTTGCTTTTGTGGTTTAAAGTTATTATTATTTTAATATTCTCACATAAAATGATTAATTTATGGAATCCTGAAAGTAAATTGTCAGACTGATATATGATTTCTTCACATGGGAGTTTTTCTGTGTTATACTGATTTGAAATAATTTCTAAAAAATTTGTGATGTTTATAGATCGGACAACTTTTGTTTTTGAATACATATGAACTTTATGTATGGGGAAACCTTTTGTGTCAAATATTATACATCTTGGTTAAATTTAACGGTGGTTTTCTTTAATATATTGTACAATTTGTGATCATTAAGGGATAGAAACAATAATGGGATGTAATCTCAATTTTTAAATATTAGATATATTTGGGAGAACATTGATAGATTTTGTTTTTATAGAGATTTGGAGAGAACATGATAATACTTCCACTCTAAAAAGTAAAAAAATTGTCATTAAATCATACCCACTAAATGATCATACATAAAAAATAATTATGTTTTATTTATTATTAAAGACACAAAAGATACTATTTCATGGAAGGAAATATATTGTTTTTTGTTTTTTATTTTAGCAATATCTTACAATAAATGTTTAAAACCATTTATCATGAAAACACTTAATAAATAAATCATGATGAAAAATTAATGTAGATGTAATGGATGGAATGATCATGAAATCATGTGGTCATGTATTAAGTGGATTGACAATGTGAAATTTATTTTATTGAGAAGAGATCCAACCAAATGAAGAAACTTCTATGTTGAAAATCAATAAATTACAATCCTACCTAATAACTATATTTTATATTCTGTCCCTATAAATAACATGTAATGTTTTCATATAATCAAAAACAAGAAATATTGTATCCATTTACTAAAGGAATTCTATTTTAATTCAACATCAACGTAATATCTTGGCAGGAGTACTTTTATCAAACTCCCAAAATCTAGCTTTGGTTACTAATCCCTTTTTACATTACTTCTATAATATGATGTTCTTTATTTTTTACATTATTAGAGTTTGAAATGTGTGACCATAGGATCCTTTCCCCTGGTTTTAAATGAAGGATATATTTGCTTAAAACCAGTAAAAAATGATTATATATTAAGGGGATTTTCTATAAATAATTTCTAATATTGTTCATATGTTATTGATTCATTTGGGATGTAAAATATTTAAATTTTTTTAATAGTTTTACTTTGGTATCAATAACTTTTTTATCATTCTTATGAATCATAAAATTACATCTCCCAATATAATCTAAAAATATATTCTTATCAGTTATATTTAATTTCTCCTCCACCTTATGATTTTTTTATTTTATAGAATATTGGATTTTAGTATATGTTTGAGGTTATTTGAATGTGATGAGCTCTACTTCTATGTTGTACACATCAATCTCCCACCAAAAAATAAAATTTAAAATTTGAGATAAAATTAAAGAAAAATTAAAAACCATTATTTCATTTTATGTTATGTTCATCAAATTTAAAAGTAAATTATTCTCTTTATTTTTGTTTTAATTTTTCTTTTTTCTTTTCATAAAAACTGAACATTCTTTTATCCCCAATTAGTAATGATTTCCTAATAGTTTATATGGATTTGATTGATTATAATATTATTTAATTTGAATGATTGATGTGTTAATATGTCCACTTGTTTTGTAGAAATGTTTTACGTGAACTATGGTTTATTGTGTGATGAAAAAGTTAATCATTCAATTGGGATTATAAAATTGGGAAATTGAATTCTTAATCATGAAAATAAGTAACCTATCCCTTGATAAATTGAACTTATAAGTGATCAAAATAAAATATATTAAAAAATAAATATTGAAATTGGAGTAAAATGGGATGCATGGATCTGATGATAAGTTTTTGAGTATATAAAGACATGATTCAATAGTATAATAAATAAATAAATTTCAACACTAAATCTAAAATGATTTGAAAAAAATTATTATTGGTAAAAATTTAAAATAACGTTCCTAATTATAAATTATGAATTCATTCAGGTGAGGTTAATATTGAACCCAATTGAATAACGGGTAAATTGAATTATATGAAAATAATTTAATTTTTATCAGTGAGGATGAAAATGGTTATATAGATTGAGGAACCTAATAATGAGTAATATTTGAAAATGTTTCTTTTCAATATTTCATTTACCCTTGAATTTCATATTTCGACACATGTAATACAAGAACATAAATTTGGATTGAAGTGGTGGAATTGTATTAATTCATATTATAATAATTACATTTTATGATATGTTTGTAGAATTTTTTTAAAATTTTATGTATATATATTTAAATCTAGGTGGAAAATAAATTTTATTTATATCCATTGAAGATAAATATAATTTTTTATTTCTTAGGAGATATATAAGATAATTATTGTGTAATTATATATTGAATTTATGTTCAATCACATTACACATCATTTATGGAGTTTTATGTGTTTTCAATGAAAAAATGTAATGACATTATTGAAATTTTTTGTTATTGAATTTTTTTTTTCAATTCAACATTCTGAAAATATTTTATAAAAATAAATATTTTGGATCATATTTGAATATATTTCATTATATTTTATTTATATATTTTAACTGAATTTTTTTTCCAAAGAAATGACATTTTTGAAGTGAGTTTTTAAAATTTCACTTTTACAATTAATTATCTCATAGCTTCATATTTTTATTTCTAGGACATTTTTTGAATTTTATTTATAATTTGAATTTTGAAATTTATATATATGTCGGAAATTTATACATTTTTCTATTGAGTCAATAATTTAAAAAAGATAATAATTATACAAGTTATTTCATATATATTTCATTTTATAAAATAGTTAGTCCATCAAATGTGAGAGAGAATATCCATGATACCATGGACAACCCACCTTGAGTTAAGTCCCATTTACCGTACATTAACAAAAGTGACTATGCAATCATTAGGGAATAGATTGTGATCCCTCTATATCAACCATAGATATTTTATGTTTGTAAGAGGATTAATTATCAAATAATGTAGATCAACCTACCATACTAATGACTTCCCAAACTAGATTAATTTTCTTGAAGAAATCTTGGTTGATCGAACGATTATATAAAGTTTACTACAAATGTTTAATGAGGTTGACAATGAATGAAAACAAGATCCCAATGTTTACTATGTTTGAATTTTTATGACATTATTACTCATATTTTGATTTATTTAATAGAAACTTAGTTCATGATTGGAACTCATAGATGAATCATTCTGAGTAAGAAGAATTGGACCTAATTAAGAGTATTACACATCAATGAATTTTTCATGCTAAAGTTAATTCATTTAATATGTTGAAAATTGAACATAGCTTAGGTTAAGAAGAAAGGAAGGGAATGACCCTACTGAAATGAGTCCAGGGTTAAACATGATTTCAAAGAGGGACGTGTGTGTTCCAATAAGAGGGAACTGATCCATGAACAAGCTAGAAAAAATGGATTTATTGAGTGTAATTTGTTTATATGATGCATAACTATAAAAATTCCATATACTTTTGATGAGGGAAAGATTGAACTATTTATTAGCCTATGTAATGCATATCCGAAGAGGTTGAAATGAGATTTATTAATATAAGGTGATGAAGATCCATCATTGATTGGATTAATATGTGGTGGCGATAGGTTGGTGTTAGTTAATAAGATTGTGTAAAATAAATATAGAGTGGCCTCGACCATTCCTATTTTTGGGATTAAGATGATTTCATGGTACATATACATGGTGTATAAAACAATTATTATGATAACTTCAAGATGATGATAATATAGTCAAAAAAAACCCCTTTGAGTTGGTTGACATTGAGATACATTTAAAATATCTTGTGTGAGATAGTGTTTTGATGTATTTTTACAATGGAATTCATAAACTCATTCATTTTATGATTTGATGTCAAGAATACAGTAATTGTTTTTGATCATATGATCCAAATTAAAAAGTTAAAAGGCATACTAATGTGGTTAAAATGAATGATATTCTTATTAAGTCCACAAGAGTCTATCCAAAGTCAAACACGAGGAATCCAATTAAGAAAATAAAAATGGGTTCTTAAATGACAATTTATTAATGATTTTTATTGATAGATTTGGTGTCAAGTTATGATCATAGAATCAATTAGTGTTATGAAATAATGACTAAAATTTTGATAAATATTATTACCAATTTAAATATCACATGGACCTATTTAAATTAAATAGGTTATGTATAGAGTTTCATAATGGTATTACAAAGGATTTTACTACGTTTGTAAATATCAATGTAGCTAACTTTCAAACCAATTGAGCCCTAAATTCTATACTGGGAAATAAAAATTATTGAAGTAGATATGATCTCATCAAACCATAAGAGATGATGGTTTTTATGGAAATTTAAATATCTATAATGTGATTTAATAATTTTATGGATTTATTATACATTAATTTAGAGCAATCCCACATGTGTCGATTTCATTTTGATGATGGTGGTTCACTATGGTCTCCTAAGGAAGAAAATGCGTAGTGACTAGCTCATGGTTTGGCGGCTAGTAGGGCAATGTTTAAGGGCATTTTCATCTATTTTGGATGTGTTGAAGAATTCATAATGTAATTTATGAAAAAAATATAAAAATTTAAGGATAGAGGATCATCCACGACATCATTCATCCCCAATTCCCCCTATTCATTCAAACAAATGGGAGGTATATTATTGAATAATAACTGGACATACAATGATTAGACAAGATGTTTAAGGTTTCATAGGGGATCATAGATAGAAGAAGGATAAAAAATGAATAGAGAATACTTACCTTATCTTTCCCTTTACACTTTATCTTACTTTTTTCAAGTTTTTCCTGGTCAGTATTATTATAGATATTACTTATATCATGTTTACCTAATTTATTTAGGGTGATTCACTAGGATAAATTAATTATCAATTTTCTATTTAGAATTATAATTTAATAAAATATTCTATACATCATTTTCATCTATATATGTAAATTTATTTCTTTATGACTACCATTTCACTATAATCTATGTACAAAAAGAGTTAATTTTTGTTTATTTGGATATATCAAGTACAAAAAATTACTTACAAGATAAGCTTATAGTATTCTATTCTCCATGTCAATGCATCTTCATTAGTAGTTCTTTTAGGAGTACATGTTCATATTATAAATCTCTAGAATGTATTTTTATAAAATCGATTACATGTATTCATTACTCTTCACAAAGATTTGTAGAATCTATGGATTATTTTATGTAATGTCGTAGATATTTCTACCAATTAAATATAGTCTGGTTTCCTTCACTCAATCAACTATTTTACAAGGATTCTTTTCTGTTCTCACTATTTTATTTAATAATTCCAACATAATTCTGTAAATTGTGATTTTTTTGGGTTCTTTTTTCATGTTTTATACATTGCTTTGTCACTTATCATTAGCCTTTCCTATGTTTGAACTTTATTACTGAAACACAGTTAGTTATTAAGATTTGATAAATATTAAATTTGATAAAAGTTCATTGATACTCTCTATCATTTCCACATTACCGATATTTTTTCCTAATTACAGGAATGGTGATCTTAAAATTAATAGTACTTTCTTAAGACTTATCATTCATCCAATAATAATTATTAAATGTAATTATCCTAATCCTAGTAGATCACAATTAGTGGTTGATTGTTTACATTAGAACAATATATAAAGAAACATATTCCAAAGGACCACATATTTGAGTTTTCATTAAAAACCTGATAAATACATGAATATCACATTATAATTGAATATAGATAATACAATATAGTATTTTATAGGAGTAAAAAATCATCTCTTACAGATTATCCCTAGATATTAATTATATAAATCATCCTAGAATCCTAAGAAATGTATACATATGAAAGGTGTGAGGTTAGATACATTTTAAGGGTATTTTTACAATATAATCTACTATCAATAGGTAATATATAATCATTATGTGGATGTAAAAACTATAAACAGATTCTATTTGATAAATTACTTAGGAAAAAAGAATAACAGTGCTAGAATAAATTATGATCATATAATTTTATATAACTAATCATATAATGTTTAAACTGAACCATAGATATCATAACAATTCAAGTAATCATATGGAAATCAATAACTAATCAAAAAATGATGTAATTCATAATTCTTGACATACTAAACATTCCTTCAGGGCCTCATATAATAAATCATACATAAATGGGTATGGCCTTATGAAATTATGGATGTTAGCATGTCACATGAGATCTACCATTCATATAGGGGCTATAGTAGGCCACGCCCTTTACATACTATGTCTAATGTGTTCCAAAAATGAATGGGGAAAACAATAGTAAATTTAAAAAAAAAATTATTCAAAACTATATATATAAAATGTTAATAATTTACACAATCAATAAAAATAATCATTAACTATTCAATGTAATATAGATAATAGAAAAACAATAGCATATCCACAATCAAACTGATCATAATAAATCTAGAGAAATAAGGTGGATGGACTTATTACAAAATATCCCTAGTAGAGAATAAGTTAAATATGGGTTTTTAATTGATGAATTGATGTACTATAAATATGTTAATAAATTTTTTTAAGAAAATGCCATTTTAACTTGGATAATCACATTAAAAAATTAAATTTTTTTAAAATAATATAAAAATACTACATTAAAATGAATCTCTTAGACTATTAATTTTTTTTCAAAAAAATGAATATGGGTAATTATATACATACTAGATAGGTTAAAAACATTCATTTAAAACTGTTGTAAAATGGTTAAAAATTACCTTTTTTGGAAAAAAAAGATACCTTTCAAAATAATATGAGACATTTAAGACATTTATTAAAATTTATTTTTCTAAATTAAGTTGATAATTTCAATAAAATTGAAAATAATTTTAGAAAACATGGATTTTGAAGAAACAATATATTCGACAGAATAAGGAAATAAATTCAGTTTTTCAAAATAACAAATATAAATAATTTTAATTACAAAAATAAAGAAAAATTGTAATATTAATTAAAATATTATGAATAATTAGAAGAGAATTAAAAAGGTGTGATAATTAATTAAATAACTATAATGACCCCCAAGGGATACTTAAACATAAATAATCTGGAATATTGTTGAGATTGTGAAATATACCCTTAAGACTTTGGAAACCTTTTAATCCTAGAACACATTAAATAATTAATATCAAATGAAACATTAAATATGAGGACATTTAATATATTAATTATATAATATATCAATGGGTCATTATATACACGACATAATATAAATAAGTTGGAATATGGAATATGTATCACGACAGTTAAAGTTAGACCAGAATCCCTTCAAATGAAGATGACATTAATGTTAGAATTATTCAATGAAGTGATTTTGTGAACAATATTCAAATTCATAAATTATAACTTTAAATAAATCATACATAAAAAACATTCTTTCATACATAATCTTGAAATAAAATAATATATGAAGAAGTGATGCACTACATTAAATGCTAACTCAGTTATATAAAATTCACTGCTATGTAAACATAAAATAAAATTACATTGGATGAAATAAATTTAATTTAATAAAAAAATCATAATGAACTACGAAATATTCAATATATATAATGTAAAAGGAGTAGTATGTATGAAATATTAATTCATTTGGTGGATAAAATTAAAATATTCCTTAATAAAAGTGAAACGAGATGAAAACCCTTGCCTCAGGGTCACCTACCCTTATATTTGTTTAAAACTATTTAATAATAAATGTATAATTATTATAATTCTGTTATACAACCATAATAATGTTTATCAAACCTTATAATATATAATTACAATCTTTTTCATTGATTTATTAACAACGCTTTGTTAGAATCATTATTTCGTGAAATAACTACATTAATTATTATTTATGTTTTGGTTTGATAGTTTTGGTAATGGTAATTTGATCATGGTTCCATCATATAAAATATTTAAATGTGATATGAATATAATTTATATTAGTTTTATATTAAATTACATTAATTTATTTTAAACTATAAAATTTGGATATAAAATTAAATTATACTATTCAATGAGACGGTAGGGTGTACGTACGATTGAAAGATGCCTTGATTTATATCTATAGATGGAAGGAACAAAATATAAATAATATTTTACATTTATTAAATCATAATTATATTATATATATAATATATTTTCAATGAATATATCCTTACTTCCATTAATGTCAGAATAAAATGAAAAAAATATAACATCGCTACGTGGAGGCGGCAGTCCATATGTACACATGATGGAAAATATTATTTTCCCAAGGATTGGAAGGTTAAAAGGTATATATGATATTATAATCCTAAAAGGTTAAATATATTATAAATTTCAAAAATTAACAACAGAATCATCATTTTATCTATTCATGATAGATGGTGTTGGAAAATGTATTACATCAGTTCGCGAGCCTGTTGTTCACTGTAAAACAGATTTACTGTTGTGTTTCCCTTTTTATGGAAGAATAAATAGAAATTTAACATTATTAACCAAATAAATATATAGTTTTTATTATTTAACCATATTTGTAGAATATTTTATGGAGTTATAATAAGAAATAAAATAAATAGTCAAGTTGAAGAGGTTACCTCTTTTTCAGAGAACCTCATTATGATTATAAGTAAATGCTCCCTTGATTGGATTAATGATATGAAATTGAATATAGTTCCAAGGTAGATATATAATTAATCAATTTTCGTATATTTTTAATGAAACAAATGTCTATTTATTTTTGGTTGTCAGTTTATAGGGAGGAGAGGTCCCAGTTTGAATTTTTGAAAAGAATAAATTGTACCACCATTTTACATGTTCCAAAGGGCTCCAAAATAGTTTATTATTAGATGTTATTTGAGATAATGTCAAAATATGATCATAAATTAGGGAACGTACTATTGTTTAGGTATATATCCCAAATAATTTTAGTTTAGCTTGTGGTATACCTGTTTTAACTTTAACTATATTAATTTATTTTTATTATATTTATTATTTATAATTAAAATAGATTAAGTTGAAATTGTTAAATAATTTTAGTTATTCCGGTTCCAAATATGTAATAAATCCTTTAAATTCAAATAATTTAAGTGGAGAAATTCAATTTAAAATTGATCCCACAAGCGCGATGAAAATGCTATTTTCTAATGAAATGTTTTCTTAAGTGAACATTTTTTTAATATAAAATATCAAAAATTTGATTCAAATGAATTAAATTGGATTAATTATATTATAATTTAACTAATTTTATAATAATTTTTGTAATATAAATATAACTTGTAAAATTATTTAAATGAAAATTATATTTTCAATAATTTTTTTATTTATTTCTAGTAATCAAATAATAAATTATTTAAATAATTTATCAAAAAAACCACACTAATATAAATTTCACAGTTTTAATTTATAAATTAAGATAAATTAAAAAATAAATCATCAAAAATTATAAATTACTAATTCTAATATAAGTGCACATAATTATATAATGAGTATTTATAGAAAAATAAAATTTGTAAGAGTAAAACTACATTCATTCATTAAAAAATAATTAAAAAATTTAGATAAATATCAAAACATTCGATTGAATATATAATATATAAACTTTCCTGTAATAATTTACCAATAGTGGTTGCTTTTATTTATTAAATAAAATATTATGTGCATAAAAACCATGTCTTCAAAAAACATTTGTTTTACTTTCCAATGATTTTTATTTTCATTAAAAATAAATTTATTAACAATGAATTTATTTCATAATTTTGTAAACTATTTACATTTAATAATTTATAATTTATATTTATACATAGAAATTTAACTTCTCGGTGATAGTTGGAACATTAAATAATAATAATTTGATTATATAAAGTGGTTCATTTAAGATCTATGTTCCATATAATATAAGAAATCAAATAAATAAAATTTATCCAATGATGAATATATTGTAAAATATTAGGGTGTTACATTATACTAAACTTAAAAAAATTTCAGCCTCAAAAGTTTATCATTTTTATCAGTGTTCTACGTTTTTTTAAATACAACATCAGATAATGGGTTATCAAAACATCATCTTGATAAGATATAAAGAAAATTATAAAGGTAATGTAGAATAACACATAACTAGTATTCTAAATAGGAAAAATATTAGTGAAACATGGAAGAAAAGATTTAGAAATTATTGAGAGAGTTAGAGATCATTAATGATAAAAAACAAAATGATTTAGATATATTTAAAGACTAAGAAACTATAAATCATTGAGGGGTAAAAACACTATTTATTCCTAGAATGTGATGGCAATAAGATAAATTTTTTAATTTTAGGATAATTTTACAAAATTTCAACGTTTAATTTAATATCATTATGGAAATCCATATAAAATATGCATACATGATATTTTTCAATTTAATAATCACAATTTAATAATTTGGTTGTGATTTAAAAAATTTCAAAAAAAATTTTATATTCCATGAAATAAATATCAATGTTATTTTTATTTTATTCCAGAATCACTAAAATAAACATATCACAGGTCAAATAATCCAAATAATAATAAAAATTTATTCATATTATATTTAACAGAAACGTTAGTTGTACTATTGTAATTACTATAGCAATGTAGGTACTGTAGAATTACTATTAATCAAGGGGTCCTTTGGGCCTAATAATATAATTTCAAGCCTTGTATTCAAGCAACATGGCCTTGGGCCTTTGGGCTATGTAATGGGTCTCCCTATACCCAATCTAAAAGAGATCATTTCTTTCAAAAATAGATTGAGACTTTTTCCCCAACCTTTAAAAAATAAAAATAAATTACTCCACATCCTAAATAACCTCAATAAACTCAAAATGAAATAAGAATTAAAATTTAAATGATATCCTTTACCTTTCATCTTACATATTCAAAAACTCAATAAAATTCTTTCTAAAAAATTCTTTTGGTCAAACAAAAATTTTATATATATACCTAAAATAATTATATTTTTTCCTAAATTATCATTAATCATTTAAACTCCCAAAAAGATTATATATTATAACCATTTAAAATAACAACTTAATCCTTATCTGTCAATTCATTCCAAATAAAATGTCATACTAACCAGTAAATCATGTAGGCATGGTGTAGGTGATGCACCATTCTTACACATCTATTGTTGTTTATATCCCCACATACTTTCCACATGAGATATTATTTCAATTCTACAAAAAAATATTAATATATTTGTTATAATACATCAAAAAATTAGATAAACATCATAAAAAACTATATTAATAACCAAATAACGTTTTGAACCACTACATATTTCAGTATTGATTTATTTTCTATAAAATCAAATAATCATAATTGACTATTATTACCTTGAAATTAATGATAATGTTATTATAAATATTATCAATATATTATGATTATTTCCATAAAATTTTAATTAATTCATCCACAATTATTATATTACTGATACCAATTTAAAAATACGGTAAAATATATCTCAAACAACTATTAAAACTCAATAAATGCTATAATGGTACTTTTATCACATAAAAAAATAGAAGGGGTGTCTAGGCATTTGAACTAATGATCGAAATTGAACTTATAATCCCATGATGGTATGAATAAATACTATGTTAATATTATAAGAATACATATACATTTATAAAAAATAACATAATCATTATATTTTTCATGACTCCTCTTACCAAAATACCATTGATCAAAATATTCTTTCAACATGAATATCGCATTCCAATACATAAATACATTAACACTTTTACTTGAATGATTGGTATAAAATAGATAAATTTTTTCAAGGAGTTATCCACAAAAAATTAATTTATTCAATCAAATTCTAGGATCCCCACATTTAAGGAAATAAATATTAATGTATTTCATGGATCAAATTTACACCTCCCCTTTTAAATTTTCATTTTAAAAAAACTTTATGACACTATAACATTTATTTCAACACATAAAACATTTTATTATTCCATTGATACATTATAAGAGGTCTTTCAATCCAAATTTATCATATTATAGTAATTAATACTCCTCTCCTCCATGGTCTACATCACTCAATCTCAGAGAAGACTACATCCTACTCCTGTTTTCTGATTTCAAGATTGGTTTATGAATAGGTTGTTAATCATATATTAGGATAACTAATTATGTAGAGTGAAAAATTATTTTACTTCATTTGTAATCCCATTTTGTTGATCATAATCTCTAAATTGTTTGTCATCTTACATGTTAACATTATACCTTTTTGGTTAATTCCATAGACTAGAAACAAAAGTTTGGGTCCTGGAAAAAATAATCATAATTGGGAATAAAAAATTATAGGATGCATAATTCCTATAACCTTTATTCCAATCTATAAAAAAGTAGGTTTAATATTGGTAATCATTGATCCTGGTTTATTCAATTCCAAAATGATTTTTCATTAATTAAATGTGAATTATCCCAAACAAATCTATATGAGTGTGAAAACATATTTGAATCGTGGGTTGTTCAGATACAAAATGATTTGCACAAGTCAAGTACAAATGATTCAATTTTGGCGTTATTAGACATATTAATAACTATGACACAAAAACCTTCACTTTTAATATCAAGATATGTATGATTTTTTTTAAAATCACATAATCATTAAACTAAAAAAACATTAGGGTTTTATCCTATAAATAGAAATATTCTCAAATACATTCGTAAGGTTATGTTACCTAATATATGTTTTCTTAAATCTTTTTCCCATGGTTTTTACTAAAAAATTAAGATAAAAATTATAAATATCCAAAAATATAGTAGCCTAGAGTTATTGGTTAAATAATTATATTTCCACTAGAAATAAGGAATGACATCCAGAAGGACCCAATAGTTTAGTAGTCATAGAAAATTAGAATCATACATGAATCTCAAATTACAATTAAAAAAATAAACTTCCATATATTATTTTTTTTCTGAGTACCAATTTCTCCCATTATCATATCCATGAATATCAATTGTATAACACTTCCTAGAATCCTAAGCAAAAAACATAAGAGAGAGGTGAGATTTGACGATCATTAATGGTAATCATACTATTTAAGCTATCATTAATACATAAAGGATAATCAGTATGGAAATTTAAAATATTATAAACACATTCCATTTTTATCAGTAACATGACAACGGAAAATAATATTGTATGAATACATGAGGATCAAACAATTCCACGTAATTAATCACATGATCTTGAAACTAATAAATTTATATCATAGTTATTAACAAAATATGTATATTAGTATCTAATCTCAAAATGAGGGATTTAAAAATATTACGCATAATAAATATAACCTTTAGGGCTCATTCCAATACATCATGCATAAAGAGATAAATCCTTGTCCAAATACCCCAGCTCATTAGTCTCATGAGACATACCTATTCACCAAGGGGTTATAATGGGCCCTTACCCTTACAAACTAAGTACAATATATTCCTTCTATGTAATAAGATAATGATAATAGATGTAATTGTTTTTTGAAAAAACAACATAAAAAATGTTAAGAATTTCCCCTCTTGAGAAAAATAATCAAAAACCATCATGAGTAAAATGCAGAATGGTTTTAAAATAATTCACCCCAAGTTAAATGGACCTTATACTATATAGATAAAAATGTTTTATGATATCATTAAATAATATCCACAAACAATCATAAGTAAAATAAGGATTTTTTATTGATAAATATAAATACAATAAAAATTTCCTTAAAAATTTCTTGATGAAAATAAAGTTATATATTTTAAAATCACTTTTAAAAAATCAAAATGTCCATAATATTTGTAAAATAATTTTTTAAAATGAACCCTATAATCTTGTAAACAAATATTTAAAATAATTATGTTGGGTAACTCTGTACATCATCTATAAGGTAAAAAAAATATTTTCACATCATTCTTAAAAGGTAAAAAAATCACTTTTGGAAAATGAAAAAAAGTAACTATTCAATTTTTTTAAAATTTAAAACTATTTAAAAATATAATTATTCAATCAATTTTATAATATTAAAAAAATAAATCATTTTATGAAAACATGGTTATGGAATAAAAAGTGTTTTCGATCGAAGAGATAAATATGTTCCAATTTACCTAAAAAATATCTGAATCATTTTACTTCCAATAGAGGATAATTTTAGTTTTATTTTAAGATTCATGAATATCCATATGAGATAAAAATATATTGGGTTTATAATATAAAAAAGAAACATTTCCCCCACAGGAGAGTTAAACATAACAAATCCCAAATAATGATGAGATTGTGAAATAAAACCTTATCACTTATGTTACCATTGAATCATTAGAAACAAAAAAATTAAATAAAATGAAACATTAAATGAAATTAATATAACTGTATTCATGATATAACATATCAAACAAGCTGTTTATTCATCACAAAAATGAAATAAATGTTGAATATGGAATATGTCTCACAAATGTGAATGTAATATGAGAAACCCTTACAATAATCATAACATTTAATTGGGTATTAATAATTGAATTTATTATGTGTAACATTTGAATAAAAAAAATTCAAATACAAATAATGAAATAACGAAATTTCACAAATCATAATGGCATATCATTGTCAATGATGATCTGATTTAACCCTATGACTGAAATTTGAGTTACAAAAACACTTCCCTTTAGTAAAATTAACGTCCAATAACATTGGATGAAATTCATTGAATTGGAATGTAATATAAATTTAATAATGAATTATTAATGATATAATATATAAAATGGGATGTATATACACTTTATAAAATAAAATTTTCCTCGTTCTAAAACATGACTCATTGAAAGGAAATTTATATCAAATCCTTAACCTCATGTTTGACATCCTTAAAACGTATCCAAAATTCTTATATAAAAATTTTATATTTATTATAATAATATTATAAAACTATAATACTATGTATATGAGATTTTAAAAATTATTTAAAATCATTTATCACATTTTTAATAACAATCCATTGTTAAAATCACTATTTTGTGTAATAACATCTTAGTTGTTAATATATGTATTAGTTCGGTAGTTTAATTACATATAAATTATTCATGGATACATTATGTCCTGAAATTTTCCCACTATATGAATTAAACAAATATTAATTTTATATTTGTTCATTTTAATCAACAAATTAATACAAAAAAATGAATTACACCATTCTAGATGATGATAGGTCATACATATGCATAAATATTAATTTCGATTTTTAGTAGATGGAATGATTGAAAGGTAAATAATATTAAATCCTTAAAAACCATTGTTATGACATATATAAAAAAATTTATTACTTATATTTATCCTTAATACCATCTATGTAAAAATAAATTGAAAAACATATCACATAGTTACGTGGAGATGGTGGTACAGATATAAACCCAAGCGACATTTTCTTTTTCCAACAGATTTCAATGTAAAAAGGTCTGTGTGATTTTATTATAAAATTGGTATTATTATTTTATATATATAATATACATAAATTAAACCCATAATTTTACCCATCCTTATGAGGTAGTGATGAAAAACAAGTTACAATAGTTTGCAATTCAGTAGTTTAGTAGAATCATGCTAAAAATATTCATTTATCATTTAATAAAAGAGGAGAAAAATATTGGTTATTAAATTAAAATAATAAATTAGGTGTATATTAATGATACTGATTTTATTATTTCGTCATATTTTGATAATATTTTAATGATTTTAAAGAAGAAATCAGATAATGATGCATGGATAAAAACTATACTTTCTCTTCAGTGAACCTCTTTTGGTTTTAAACTATAGACTTCCTACCAAGATTATAAAATAAATAAAGGTAATAAGAGTATGATTTTTGGATTTTAATTAAGGTACATGGGACGATCATGATTTAACCATGGGGACGTTATGTGTGGAGAGGTGAGGAGAGGTAATGTCATTTTAAATATAGAGATGACACACTTTGAATTTTTAAAAGAATAAATTGTATCCTTTTTTGCACATTAAAAAGGTTATAAAATGGTTAATTATCAAATCCATGATGATAATTGTTTAAAATGAGTCTATATAATATGATTTGGACATATTCTTAGTTCATTTTAACATTTATCTTTTAGCCTAACCCTCGATAAACCCATTTTATCCTTAACCGTAAGAATTAATATTTACAATTTCAATGATTCATTATCACTAAAAATGAAGATGAGATTATTTAATAAAATAAATAATTATTATTTAAAAAATGGGATATATATATATATTAAATTAAACAAATAGATTTGGCATAATAATATTTTAAATTAATCCCACAATAGTGATGAATATTGGGTTTTCCAGTGAAACATTTTCTTATGTGGAATGATTTTTTATATAAAATAACCCCAAAAAATATATTCAAATTTGATAAACATGATTTATTATAAAATAATTTAACTAATTTTAATTTTAAAACTATTTGAATAAAATTTTATGATTTTATATACTTTAAACGAATGGTATGTTTTTTAGAAAAATCTTTTTTTACTATTAATAAAAATAATAAAAATTTCAAAAAAAAAAATCAAAAATTGATCCTTAGATAATTTTAGATTTTTTTTAAAAAAAATTCCTATCATTTTTTAAATAATATTTTCATTAATGTATAATGTTTTTTTTAAAATAAGTCACTAAAATGAGATGATTATGTTTAGAAAAAAAATTCATATTTTATGCCTAATACTAGATTTATTCTTGACCCATTATAATAATAAATGTGATATGAATGTTAAATTGCCTTTTAATGTATTATAAATTACTTTAATTATAATAATTTACTAATAATTTATAATTTAATTCATTTTGAAAAAAAAAATTTACAGAAAATAAAAATTTATAAACAATCCTCTTACTTTCATATGCTTTTTATTTTAATTTTTAATAAATTGATGATAAAAGAATTTATTTAATAAATTTTTAAACCAAATAATTTTCATAATTTATCAATTATTTCTAAATACCAATAAATTTATGTTCATATTTTATAAATTTTTCAAAAAATATTTTTCTATTATTTGTAACAAGTAATCAAATGAATATGACCTTCAAATCAAAAAAATTTACATTCTTTACATTATATAGTAGCACATTCGGTGTTTAAAAAATCCAAAAAAAACTATTTTAATATACTCAAAATGGTTTCAAAATACTTTTAATTGTCATGGTTATATTATTAACTATTTTATTCCTTATTGATAACTAGTCATCAATAAAAGTTATTTTATTCAAAAAATGTCTTCAAACAAGATAAACTCAAACACAAACATTTAGTGGTGACATCTGTCTACCAAACCTATGATTATGATAACGGCACTTGAGGTGAGATAATTTGAACCAATATATAAATATATATATTAAATGTTAATATTATTTGTCTATTTTTAGGGCCATAGGTCTAAAAAACATATGTTATGTAGATGTGTGATTATTTTATATCCATTACATATTTCATTAATTGAATTACTGAGTCTCTAATGTGATTTGAAATATATCTAATACCCCTAATTATTTTTAACCATAATTTATAAATAAAATATATTTATTATAAAATATAACAATTTATTGATTATGTATTATGATTAAAAAAACATATGATGGTAAATATTATCTATCCTTGGGGAAATAAACTTATTCTAGACCAACCAATATCAACATGTTTACGTTTGTTTGAATAAAACCATTTCAAAAAGAATCTGATAGATAAAAAATTTCTAACATAATATTTTAATGTAATATTTTTTATTAATATGATAATTATTAGTAAAATTTTAATGTGTGGAATGTTATTAGTTTCTAAAATAAATAAATCTCAAGGGTTGATATGATATGATTAGTTCCCTCTTCCACCTTTTTTCTACTGAAATTTCATATGAGACCTATCTAATTGATTTAATATGTGATTAAAAATATTTATAAGCGATGAATTGTCAAATATTAAAGTATTAATCTATAAATTCTCAATTTTAACCCTTAAATGACCTCAATTAATAAGAATATTCATTGAATGAAAACAATAATTGTTTTAGGAAAACACTGTAAACATCATAGGCATTCACAATAAATCATTCCTTATATTTTGGATAGAATCCTTAGAATAAAAACATAGATGGGTTCTTGTGAACCATTACCTAATTAGAATATATTTTTGAGGAATATTTATTCCTCAGTGAGAAAAAATTATTGTGTCTCATGAAAAATTTATATCCCTCTTCCTAATAGAGCAAGACACTCTGTTGAACTTCATCACTGATGCTTATCTAGTCAAATTTTTTCTTATTGTGTTAGTAATGTCATTATGGTAATCTTATTCTTCTGATGAAAATATTTTCAATACATAGATCATGAATCCCCCATTTCATCGTTACATATTACGACAATCATAAAACATGAACTGTCACCTTCATTTTCTATTACCCAACTTTCACTTCTATATTAGATAGTAACATCATCCTTTGAATTGATAAAAAATATAACCATGAATTCATGATGTATTAAGAGATAAAATTCAATTATCAATTATTTTATATAAAATGTAAAAAATGAGAAGTTTTTTTATATTAAAATTTCTTGAATATTTTAATTTATAACATGAATTATGAGAAATATTATTTAATGACACATAGATTTACAAGTATTTATATTTCTCTTCAAAAACTAGAAATGGAATTGTTTGATAAATTTAATTTAATTAATAAATAAAAATTATCACATGTTTAAACCAAGATAATTTTTAAAGATATATATTTAAAATTTATATAACATTTTTGTTATTTTTAAATCAAATTTATATTATTTAGTGTGATATATACATTTTTATATAAAAATTTAACAAACATTTCATTTCTAATATGAGTTTTTTTGTAAATCAATCTTCATATTATATCACATGTGTGATAATTCTTATTTTTTGACATACATAATCATTGATATATAGATATGTGATGAACAACATAATCATAAATAAAACTATTCTAAAAAATTTATGCATTTTAATTTTTATAATAATGATAAATTTGTGATGAATAGAATTAATTTTTCTATTGGCTTAAATCTTTTTTTGTGTATAATGACCGGGATCTAGATTACATAATCATAATTAAAAATATATTTACAAAAAAATAATCATACCCAAAATAGGGGGTTTAATATTATTTTGGATTGGGAAAATGTTGAATGGAAAAAATATAATCTAAAAAATAAATACAAATATAATCTGTTATATATGAGAGAAATGATAAATTGGAGTTTTTGTTCATTAATATATTAACTTAGTTTAGATAGTTCAAATTAAATATTTATTAATATAACTTCTAATAAGGGTTAATATTTTCTTCTTTTTTAAATAAAAATTTTGGATGGTTGTTAAAAATGATGTTTCGAAATAAAATCATGGTGTAAAATTAATATTATTATAAATTAAAAATGTACATGTGTCATTTATTTATTTATTATAAAATAAATTTTTTACCATTATTATATTATTGTATTTGACAATTCATTTAGTAAAATGTATATTTTTTTATATTTTGTATCATAATATTACACATGATTTAATAAAAAATTGAAAGAGTGTAATTATATATTCAAAATATTTTTATAATAAAAAATCAAAAATATTTTTATCCATTTGATGTCACAAAAAATTAAATTTCACTTGTTTTTGTTTAGAAAATATCTATTTCTGAATAATTATATTTTTTTATCCTAAAATATATGAAGTTGTTTTTATTTTAATTGAATAATTAATTTTGAAGAATATTTCATTTAATCTCTCCTTCAAAAAAATAACTAAAATTTTAAATAATTAATTAAAAAAATTCTAGTAATAGTGATAAATATTTCTTAGATACTATGTTTATAAAATATAGAAAAATATAATATAATTTTATATAAATATTGAATGAATTTTTGGAAACAAATAATCTAAATGTATATTTATTTAAAATAATGTGATCTTAAAAAATACATTAATATTTATTTACTTGATGATTCACTAAATAAACTATATTATTCTAATTAATTGTTTATTATCAAAAAAATAAGGACACTATTAATTATACATTTTCTTATTATATATTTTTTTGAGTTATAATCCATGATTTGATTTTTTATTTATTATCGCATTAAATGATTCTATTATCTGAAAAATCATGTGCTTTAAACATTTTATTCATATTAAAATACTTCATAAATTAATTAAATTTATTCAAAATGACTATAATTTAAATCATCACTATTATAATGAAGGTTATATTTATATATTATTAATATTATAACATCATTACATTTTCATTTCACATTTTACCAAATTAAATAATCAATTTTATTAAAATTTGAACCACAAGAAATATGAACCTCAAATTATTAATATTAAGGGGAGTGAGGGGAGGGGTTGATATTTTAATATAAATTGATAATGTAAAACAAGATTAACATGGACATAAATCTTAATAATAGTTGAAAAATATGTCCACTATAGTTAAAATCTTTTTTTCTTTGTGTAAATTTATATCCATTAAAATATGTTGTTCATATAAACTTGTTTTGTATGTCGTATACAATAAAAAAATTAAATATCTATCCCAAAGATTTCAACAAATTATTATTTTTAATTAATTAAAAATTACATTTCTATTTAAATTAGTTTTTATAATGTCAATACTTGGAACAATTATTATACTTGATAATTAATAAACAAATATTTGATAAACACAATAAAAAGAAAATAATCATGGAAATTTAGAAGATAAAATCAGGATTCCTTAAATATTTATTTTTTAGCAAGATGATAATGTCAGGTTCATCATTGCTTGTTCGTTATTTTTTCCTTATTATTTTACCCCTGATTAGAGTGAATGAAATTGAAATAGTCTAATATCACCAGAACTTTTCCCAATTTTATGATGAAGTCAAGAGTGTAAGCCCATGTTCTCCTTAAATTAGTCAAAAGATAGTGAAAATAAATGAGAGGATATAGACATGGTAGAAGCAACATATTCTTAAAAATTTTATAAAACATGTAACCAGGATCCTGAAAAAAAATATATCAGGTATGTATTAGAAACAATATAATGAGAAAATATGTACATGTTTTCCTTAAATGTCACATCCAAAATATTTTCACTCTGGTTTTAATGTTTTTAAATAAATATCATCTACCATAGAGATAAAAATAATCAATTTAAAGGTTCCATTTCACTAGGTAAATGAAAATGTGAAAAAAGAATTTTAGAGGTCCCATTATCCAAATCTATGTAAGTAAACCAATATGGGGATGTGAGGGAGCCTTATAGTGTCTCTCCATGCTAAAAATCATTATAAGTTACTTACATCACATCATAAAATCATTTTGAATTCATAATTAATATAAACTAAAGATCACATCATGTCCCATGAAATGTTACATATTATTGTCAATAATATACATCATTTTAATGGATTTATTAATTATAGGGTGGAATCATATTTGGTCCATTTAATCTTAGTTATAAAAAATCTAGTTTCATGAACAAACACACCATTTAATGACATATTTAATAAAGTATATTGTATATTTGGTCATTTATGTAATTAATAATTATATTGGCTGAATAAATAATAAATGTCATTTTTTATATTATACATAGTAGTGGGTTAACCAAGAGGTTATGGAAATCTATAACTCATGTAATCTAAATTATTAATTAATTCATTAACATATATATTTTTTGTTATATATTTGTATAAAATTAAATTATTGAAACTCTAATAATCCATTCATCATTTACCTAAAGGATTTACAAAATTCAACTAGAAATAAAATTCTTTATTTCCAAAATATTTTTGATATTCCATTTCTGGTGGATCACATTTATAGGAATAGATCGATTGCTTATTGAAAAATATCAAAACCATCTATATGAGATAAACATAATTGGAAAAACATATTCGAAATTTGAAAATTATATTTATTTCATTCCTTATTTATAATGATATTGTAATTTATTTTTTATATTATATATCATTTATAAATACTATATTTCAATAAAACCTATTAGTGGTATCTGATACATATATAATTATTTATTAAATAATCTTCATTTTTTGGTTATTTTTTTAATGAAGATTTGGTATCATATATTAAGGAATAATAATATTTCTATATGTGATAGATGAATTTTGAATGGAAACCATTAGTTTATTCAATCATATCAAAAAATAAATTATATTTCAATCCATAATAAATAATTCATACAATGAGAGGATGTAACATCCCATTATATTATTTCAATCATTTTTCATCTTGTGGTGTGTTTTCTTATTTATTTGGGTGCATTATTGGAAAACCATAGATGTAGAAAATTTAATAATGAAAATGTTTTAATGTTCAAGGATTTATAATTGTTTGAAGTAAAAAATCCTAATTATAAACCTTTTAGGGATTTTTTGGGTTCTCCCAGAGTTCAGAGAAATTCTGAGGTGTTTTTATCTTTTTTTGCAACAATCTACACTTTTTTCTAAAAGTAAGAAATTTATAGGCCGTGTAAATGGAGTAAATAAAATATATTGGTTTCTCATAACATGTCATGAAATTAGTAACAAGGTGAATGATTACATATCATGTATGTTTTACATGCCATGTATTATTAAATGATTTGTTTTTAAGAAAAAGGAAAATGGTTTTTCAGTTTATGTACCACATGTGGATTACATGACATATAAAGGGATTACACAACATGTAACTATGAAAAACATGTATTTTAGGGAATCCCATCAGTTGATTCTTATTTCATTATTTATTATTAATAAACACTCTCATACTTTGGTCCTCTTCGATGATTTTTACATTATTTATTCCTTCCATATTGATTGTTTCGATGTTGCATCATCAAGGAAGTTGGGTTTAATCTCTCAGGGTAATATATCCATTATTTCCATGATAATTGTATCATCTATACATTGTATTTCTGAATTGTTTTATTTATTGTGTTGATTCCTTTGATTCTACTTATATATTTATTGTGATATTTTTTTCAAGGGTGATTCTATTATTTGATGTGGTGTATTGGGTGTGCATTCTTGAGGTATGAAGTTTTCTATTCTCCTCCAAAGACATTTGTTAAATTGAATCAATAATGAAATGTGCGGATTTGTTTTACTTCATCAATTTTTATTATTGGTTTCTTCCTTGTGGTGGATTCTGTTGTGGGGATGTGTGAACCATGTTTTGAGGAAGTTGGGTCCTTCACTATGCAGTGTTGGTGAGATAAATTTCTATCATTTCAAGTAAATTGTTTCATTTAATAAAATTGTATGAATTCAATGAATTTGTGTGTGTGTGGAAATGGGTTCATCATGAAAAATGGATTTCATAGGGTTCTAGTAAATTAATAGTGTTTTCAAAACATTATGAAATGGTGTTATGAAATGGGTTTCAAAGAATTATATGATGAAATGTTTTGAAGAGATGGATTTAAAAAAAGATGATGTGGAAAGGATTGATTACCTATTTGGAATATATGATAACAGGTATAAACCGCGGTCGAGAGGGTTTCTCGTGGGGATTTTCTATTCTCCTTAAGTCCAGTTTTATTTGGATTTATTATCCATTTAGGGGGTTCACATGTTAGGGTGTTCATTTTCTCTCCATACTCGATGCGTAATTATAGAGTCTTGATATACACGTGATTAGTTTTGTAAGGTTTTAGTGTCTTAGCTATCATGACATAGTGTGATCTACTTCATGTTGTTACACATTATTCTTTTATAACATAGGCAACATTGGGTTGTATTATTTTGACTACACTTAAATGGATATGATATAATATATGATTCATGTTTTTTTTTGAAATGATAATTGTGTTTTGATATATGTATATGAAATTCTTTGAAAATGATTTACCTTATTTATTTGGTAATATGTAAAAAGTAGAAATTAAATTTATTTTTCCATTATTTGATAAATAATAATAAACTATATATCATTCCATGGATTATTTAATGTTGATTATTTTAGTGTTATAATTCAAGGAATTGATATGAAAAACCTGGGTGGGGACCCATTAGGATTTTTATGTAACACCATATATACCCCTTCAATGGGATGTAGTTCGAGTAATGTCGGTCGATGAAGGGGTTTAAATGGAACCATAGTGAAGCTATGAGGATTTCCATCATCAGGGTTTGGGTAGATGGATGGTAAGATAAGGATGGTTTTTCGACATTATCATATGAAGATTATGGGAATATCTATTTTAGCTTTGTTGACCATTACCATTGGACATGCCTCTAGGTGATTAATTTGATATCTTTTTAGTTTAATAACTTCCATTGTTTCTTTTCAATTATAAAATATATATATTCTTGTTTTATTCAACTTTTATCATTTTATACATGTTTATATATTTCATTATTTCTTTATTATGTTGTGATAAACAGTTCCCTTGGTTTTTGGTTGTTTCTTGGGTGCCAGAAGCCATCTCACGGGAATTGGGAAAACCCTTAAATTACATGATGCTTCGGGTTAGGTACATTTTTATGATGTTAATTGGGTTGGTTTTTTCTTTGATTTATATAATAGGTGTTATTTCCAAAAGAGTCTGTGTATTGGGACATTTTCTGGAATGGATATAGGATTGTCATAAATTGAGTGGAAGATTAGACTCTGTTCTTGTCCAGTTATTACCACGATGAGACTAAAGTCACCATGGGAAGTATGGTTGTGTGTCTCTTTTTTATGTGTAATTGAGGTTAATTTTAGTTTTTTTTCATTTTGGTTTTCTATTTTGAAAATATTTTATTCTATTTTCTCATAGTTTGTTTTATTTGTTTGGGTAATATTATACCTCAAAGATGCATTCCAGTAGGTCCTCAAGAGGTTATGATAGATTTTCATCAATGGAATTATCATAAAGACTAAAAACTTATTTATTCTATCATGTATTTTGTTTGTTTCATGTCTAAAAATATACTACAATCTCAAAATACTATTGTAGATTTATATCTAGGAGTTACAAGAGTGAAAACCCGATAATGGGAGTTCTTGCATGAGAATCCCCAATTTATAAAAGGTATGAATGAAACATAATATTTTGAGGAAATAATTTATCTTATTTATTATATATTTGACTTCCTTGAAAAACAAGATATTATCAAAGTTATGTTCACATTATTCACACTTGAGGGTCCAAAAACAGCCATGATGGGATCCAATGGTATAGGTATATTTGGATGAGGATTTTTATTGAAAGGGTTTCAAGGATCAATTTATCTTGAATATTTTCCCAAATTCACTAATGATGGAGAATTATCTGGAGATCCTCTAATTTTACAATAGTGGTCATTTTTTGTAGGCATACACAAATCAATTTACATATCTGGTACGTTTTGAACCAGAGGTTATAAAAATAACAAACTAAAAACTCATAAGTACTTATAGGGTTTGTGATCAAATATCAAATCACATGTATTTGTTATAATTATTATGAATTATGTAGAAATAATGGAAAGGGATAAAAATGGGTTTGATGAATATTGATGGAAATGATGGATATTATACCGCTTTTCATTCAACTAGTGTAATCATTAGTTGTTATAATAGGAATAAGAGGACATACAAATATCATCACAACAATAGTGGAGTTTTTCCATGGCTGTATAACACATTTGCACCTATAGTTTTACCTAGTGGTTAAACTCTAAAATTATAGCAATGTGGCAAAGTCAGATAGTATAGCAACCCAGGATTAACATACATTTATATTACATCATTTTAGAAGAAAAATCAATATATTATAATAATTCTTGCACTAGGACCGTAATATTTATACTATATTTGTAAACATGGAATAAAATATTCTATCCTGGTGAATTATATTCAACATATCCAATAAATATATCGACAATTATTAATTCTACTTGAAACAATTCTTCGTAAACTGGGGAAAGGAAACATAAGAAATTATGTGCTCATGTTCCTAGTAAGAGTAAACACTAGTGATTTGTAAATGAAAAAAGAATCTTAATTGGTATGATAATTAGATTATAACATTATAATACTAAGAAATTCTAGGATCCAGTGAAAAATGGTCCTGAGAAAAATTTGTTAAGAAAAAGAAACAAGTGTCAAGAGTCAAGCAAAAAAAGGAGTATTAAAAGACCGAGAGTACAAAACCCCACTCATATCCACCTCCACCAATGAGTAGTAGTAATAAAGGTCCATAAAGGACCATTCCATTTCCATCTCCATTATTTACTTCTTGGACAAAGCATCTGCCACTTGTTTGACCTCTCTAAAATCATGAAAAACAATAAAGTTTAGGTGACGAACTTGATTGAGGCATTCAACCCACTTTGGAAGTACCCACCAAGGAACATTCCGCGTTCATGTTTGTATGGATTAGACTGCATGTTGAGAATCTGATTCAATCCATAACATGTTCCAGTTATACAAAATAGCATACCTGGTTTCATTAATAATTGCCCAAATCCCCGCTTCGAATGGAACACCAAGACTCGTGAATTGATAAAAACATCCTTTCACAAATCGACGGTACGCACGAAAAACACCACCACACCACGATGGGCTTGGTGCATCGGAAGAAGCTCCATCAACATTTACATTAAGAAATGGAATGATTGGGGGAATCGAGCATATGTACATGGTCACTTTCAGCTTCTGAGGCTGTCCAGAAACCCCATGTATCCGCAAAATATGCAATTCTGATACACTGTTATCCACTGTGCCAGATTGTACCTTGGAAGCAGCATAAACCTCCTAATAAATTGCCAGCGTGCCAGACCGAGTGGGAACCATCCTGCCCCCAAATGCTGCAGCATTCCGGGCAGCCCAGATGGCTGCAATCACAGCTACATCAGACACCAGGAGGAAGTTCTGCACATCTTCGCTGCAGCCAGATCTGGAAAGCCTTGAGAGCAACTCCTGAAGTGGGATCTGATTCACCTGTAGACTGAACAGATGACCAACAGACACCCATAACTGCCTGGCATATGCATACTCCACAAACAAGTTCTTGGTATCTTCTTCAGCTCGCATACAAAGGTGATATGCAGATGCAAATATGAAACTGTACCTCTTATGTTGATCATGAGTGGGAGCACGATTCTTCCAAAGTCTCTATATGAGATAATACAGATAGGGCCGAATGATGATTATAACATTATAATATCGTACCTTGTATGTCACTAGTAATCTAGAAACATAAATAAATCATAAACCATAATCCATTTGACCATAAAATTGATATAAGGCATGAAATTTTGGCATACACATCAATTTGAAACTTTAGGAACATGTATAAATAGTAACAGGTTCATTCATTAAGGACAAGAAATGAGGCCCTTGCATAAACATATAGACATTAAAACCATGTACATGTATATAATTATGGACATGATTACAAGGTCGATACAAATAATTTTGGATAGGAAAACTAGGTCCATGCATATAATTGTGAACCTTAAATCTGGTGAACACATAACATATATACCTAATGAGTTTTCTATATTTAACCAATGCATAAGATAGAGATATTTGTCCCAACCATCTCATAAGAAAATTATACAATCATATTCCATAATATCTTAAATACTCATGTCCTAACTAATGTAATGGAATTAGGGTTATTACCATTTATTCATATAATAACCGTTGAAAAAGAGATATGATTCATAATCATTTCATTAAAAGAATAACCCATGAAAAAAGGGGTTTTCTTAAAAATCATTCTATCAAAACATAAATCATTCAGGGAAATACTATGAATGGTATTCTTTAGCAATAAAAGGAATGTCATCATAGGTGGGGAAGGATTTTGAAAGATCACTAGGAACATGAGTTTTCCGTAAAATTTACTTTTTGATCCACTTATCCTTCAAGAGTTTATTTATGGACTAACTCATGATCCTGTTTTAACTAGATCCATTATGTTCAAAAATGTAGGTTCTGATAATCCATTCAGTTTCATAGTTGTGAAACGTTACATTACTTGAATCTATCAATCGAACTATTTTCTTATTATTTCCGATAATGATTCTATCCAAAATCCATTTTTTGAACATAAAAATTTTTAAAACATAAAAAATATTCAAAATACATTTCATTGAATCCACTATGAAAACATACAAGGAATTATGAAAATAATTTAAAATATTTCTTTATTAAATATCCTTGTTTTTGAAATAGGATTATTTTCAAAAAAATTCCGTGAAATTTTAAATTAAAGCATTTTATTTGAAAATAAAATTTTAATCTCATTGGGGAAGCTTCAAGGAAATAATTATGTATAAAAGAATGAAATTAATTCATGTGTTATAAGCTAAAAATCATTACACTCATACTTTTTTCAAAAAAAAATTAAAAAGTACCTCATTTGGAAAATAATTGAAACATTCCATTAAAACTGTTAATTAAAAATATTAAAATTGGGTAAAAATGAATTCAAATATCCATATTATAATAGTAAAACATTTTATGAAAAAAAATTAGAAAACATGGAAAAGGTTGATTAATATCACCCACAAGATATATAAAATTAATCAATCCCAAATATCGATGAGATTGTGAAGTCAACACTCAACACATAATACTAAATAAAATCATATTACCCACGTAAAAAAATATATTAATATGGAAATATCATAATATTTTGGATATTAATCATAAAATACATTCATGTGAATTATATAAACGTAGTAGAAGAAAAAATTAGTGTTTTAGGCTCGTTTCTAATAGAATAAATGGTGAGAAAAAATCCCCATAACTTTTGTCCTTAATGTCTTTGTACATGAACAGGATTCCTTTATAATAAATATAGGTTTATTATAAATTTTTTACAGAATCATATTATTATATCTAATACCACATATGGGATTATTATGACATTATATTACCCTATTGTAATCAATTTTATGTTAAGGTTTCACTTTGGGTAATATTATCTTCATTCATCGTAGGTGTCATAATTATTTATTTCATTGGTCAATATAATTTTTTAATTATTCCATAATATCGATCATGATATAAATATAATATATATCAATTATATGTATATTATAAAAATATATATCATAATGACATAGGCTTTGGAATACACTATTAATGGAGAAGGTAAGCTTTACGTAGTCCTAAACATTGTTTCCTTTTATATATTACATTGAAAATATGTATGAAAATAAAACACACACACATATATATATAATTATTAAATAAGAATAATTATATCATATATATCATATAATGTCACTAAACCCATCCTTAATATAGTAAATGTGGTGTATGAACGAATCACGTCTCTTTGAGTGTGCGGTAGACCCCAATTCCTCGAACGAGATTATCATACAAACACCAAATGGAATGTAAAATAGGTATGTGCTGTAAAATTGAGTATAAAAGATTAAATACATATTATATATTATATATAAAATATATAGAGATATTTTCCATCATAATGGCCACCATGATAAGTGTTAATTAATAAAATGAACAATCATCATTTCATGAGGCAATAGTTCACCATACACAAAAATAGTATGTTCGATATCAATTAGATGTAGGTCTGTGTAAGTGTAGATCAAAAAAATTGAAAAAACATCCTATTATATTTATTACCATCGAGGTTTTATAAAATATTGGATGAAATAGAGTGTAGGGGATGGAGAAGGTAAATAAAGGAAAAGAGCTTGAGGGGAGATGTTACCTATAAATCGGTTAACTCTTTTTTTTGTTGAAATAATATTACATGTGTTTTCTTAATCCCAAGGTATGAATTATAAGAGTTAGGGAGGGACGTTGGGAGGAGAAGTTGGCGTGGTATGGATGAGTGAAAATACTTTAGATATGTGAATAAAATAGAAGGAGAGGTTCCCTTTTATAAGAGGGTGGATGGGAACTTTTGGAATCTCCAAAACTATGAAGTTGTTATTAAATAATTTTAAAATTAAAATAGCTCAAAAGTGAGTTATATTAAGGATAAGATGTGTCTTGGTCAAAATAATCTGAAAAAATTAACCTGAGAAATATGTATCTTAGAAAACTAACCATATCAATTGGTTTTAACCCGTAGATAAATACTATTTGTTTAACTATGAAAAAATTGTTTTTTACACTAATGGGTAAATATAGTTCTCATTAAATGCCAAAAAAACCCAAATGGATCATTTCTGTCATCTTTGAAACTATCAATGTTATTTAGATGATCCTTATATTTTAACTAATTTTATACCATTTAATAGAAATTTAGTTGTTTTAATGTATCATTAATTTTAATTTTACAACTATTCAATATTATCATTTGTAAAAATATGAAAACAACATGATTTCTTTAGAAAAATAATTCCAATATGTCACTAACGTGTTTAATATTTCCTTTATTTTTTTAATTTAATTAATTAAGTCATATTATACATAATTTAATAATTTTAATATCATTTATTTTATATCTTAATTAATTAAACAATTACTTCATCATAATTATTCAAGCCTTTAATATACTAATTTTTTCTAAAAAAATTAAAAAAAATCATGATGATGATAAATTTGTTATATTTAAAATGAATAATTATATTTTATGTTATATTATGTATAAGAATATTTTAAAAATGATTTAGTTAATAAAATTTGAATATTAAACTTTTAACTCTTCTTTAAATAAAATAAAATAAATGTCATAATCTTCTAGAAGTTGCTTACAAAAGATCATCTTTTCTACCTAACATTATTTGTGTTTTAAAACACTCATTCAGTGAAGTTAAGACTATTGTTAGGGTAATTTTATATTTTTATAATATTATTTTTACCTTTAATTACCCTATTTATTTTCAACTGTGGTAAATAAAATACAAAATGGAATTATTCACCGCAAAAATATTTTGATCCTATTGAACCACAAATCTTATACCGATAACAACCATCTATGTTTGTTTTTTCAAATTATATTCATAATAGTGGTAAAATTATGATTATTAGTAATCCATCAAATATGGCCAGAAGGCGGGTAAAAGAGATGTTCAAAATTTCAATACATTATATATATATATATATATATATTATAAAATTAATGAAATTCCATAAATTATATTAATATATGTATTATATATTTTTTGAATTTACAATCTTATCATTGAAAAAAATTATTTAAATAAATAAGCCATTTTTAACTACAATGACGTATTTTTCACTATTCAACAAAAACTAAAACATCTTAAAAAAATACAAAAAAATTCACGCATAATGATTCTAATATTCATAATCCAAATATAACCTTAATTTTATCAAAATGAATTTATATTATGTGAAAAATTAATTTTATTATTTTTCATAAAAGGATGTTTAAAACAGTGCATTTTAAAAAATAGAATTTTGAAATATATAAATATTTTACCTGAAATTATATTTTTCATTATCAAACCCACTACAATTAATACATAAAAGTAGTTATTAATTTTTATATTACTTGTTTACCAACTATTTTATAACTATATAATTTAAATAATTTTAATAGTATAGTGTTGTTTTTCAAAAACTCAGTGTTACATGTACTGTATGCCATGCAATTGTTGGGTGTAGTGCATCATTATCATGGTGTTATTTATAACATAATCTGAGACATAAAACTATTTTATAATAAATAAAATTTATATTTTTTATTGACTGTATTGAAAATAACAGAGTGTTAAATAATTAAGAAAAAAATAAATTCACATAATCACGGGGTGTTACATTCTAAACCAATAAAATAAATTTCTACCTCAAAATTCATCAAAGAAATAAATCATGAAATATATAAAATTTTCATTCATATATTACACATAATAAAAATTATGTCTAAAAATTCATTTTAAGAAGGAATGTTTGGAAAATAATTGTTATCTAAAGTAACTCAAAAGTATGTTTCTACATATGAGAACATAAGAGAAAATTTGGGCTTGATGGAAAAGTGTATGTAGTAATAGAGATTGATAAAATCACAGATAATATGAATGTGGGTGATAGAGTGAAATTTCACAATTAAAAAATATTAAAATAATGAACTGTGAAATATTGCATTGATATCATCAAAATTGATTATAATAAGACACATTCGTACATCATGATACAGTTTCCTAAAGTTGACTAATTTTCAAGAGATGTAATATGTATTCAATTTCAGAATAACTTATCCCTATTGTGTTCCTAGATTAATTTCCACTTTAATTCATATTTTATTATATATGACATATGATGATTGAGTTAATATATTTTTTTCAAAGGAATATGGTTTTTTCTATTTTAAAAACTCATGTAATGAATAGTGTAAAAATTGACAAAATTCATAAAAAATATATAAAATATATAATTAAATGAATAAAATTTATAAAAAACAAAACATCAAATAGAAATATTATATAATTCAAAATCTGTCATTAGTGACTCATTAATTTGTCTTTTAGAAACTTGTGAATATTATTATTACTCTCAAAGTGTAAATTACATGGTAAAATGGTAAGAGATGAAAAGGATAAAATAACAAAATAAGGATTAAAATGTATGAAAAACATGTATAATTTATTTAAATGATGCTTATTCATCCCTAAATAATCTTATATAACAAAAAAATTATTTTTGGATGATTTATAATCTTAATTGAATTTTTACCAATTTAATACTTTTAATAATTCGGATGGTGCCCCTCCCCTCTTCTATAAAAAGGAATATAGTCCTTTATAGTCCATACACATAAAAACCATTAATTTTGCCAATATCTTCCAAAAAAAATCCAATAATCTATAACCATATTCATGAGGAATTATTTTATTCATAGAACCCTACATTGATTTGGTAAAGTGTTACTCAAATGTGATCGACCAAAGAAGATCTATTGTTTTTATTTAAGTCTTTCTATTTTATTTTACCTTCAAATTCCTTAAAATATACTACAACAATGATGATATAATAATTAAAATATCCTAAATATACATAGATGATATTATTTTTTATCACCACCTAAATCTATATATTTTTTTCATCAAATGGGAATTGAAAATTTCATTTGTGTGTATCGTAGTTTACCGCCTTGAAAACCGATATAATTTTTTTTCTATACCATATCTAAAGACTGATAATAATGATGGAATTAATCATTCAATATGATATTCATGACAAAATAATTATTATAATATTATAATAAATCAATTATATTCGTACTTTCTGTGCACATAAACACCATAACAGCATTCGTGCATATGTGTGAACTATCCCCTACACGAGCTATTGTGAATCATTTCAACTCCCCACATATATTGTATGATAAATATAACATTTTTTATTTTAAATTACAATAATTAATGGTTGGAATTAATAATATAATGGATGTATAAATGGTATCCTTTTATCATGAATATTATTTGGGAGATTATGGAATAATGACTACATGGACTATTGACATCATACATAGTCTATTTTCGACTCAAATACCGAATATCGGAAATAAATTCTGATATAAACTAAAATAATTATGTAATTTTTATAACATCATAATTATTGATATATAAAAAATAATAAACCTGAAATTTATCCTAAAAATGTATAAATTAACTTATGATTGTTATTCAGGAAGATACAAAACATATGAGATAATTCAGACATGAGGTAAGGGACTTCGTCTCAATATCCATTCAGTGACACATTTCATGATAATTTAAACACTTATTATTTATATATACCGACTTTAAGAAATTTCCTACCCATATTTTATTAATAATAATGTTATTTAATGTTTTGGTAAATGTATTAATTCATGGATATTAATAATTAAACTATCAAACTATTATAGGACACATTGAATGTTTAAATAATTAATTATTAAATATTTTTCATCATTATATAAATTGATATATTTATTATATAGTTATAAAATGATTTTAAATTAACTTTTTATATTTTTAATTTTATTCATAGGTTTTCTAAATTAAATTTTGTAACGTGTTTTATATAGAATATTTCGACAAATGATGAAAGAAATATTCTTTTTAATATATACGGAAACAACAAAATCTCTTATACCATAAAAATTATTTGATTCATATATTCCTCTATAATACATAATTCTTTTAAGATGAAAATAAATCCCTTATTTTATTTTTGGATAAAATGGTATTAAAAATATCATCTAAAGTGAAAATGGTATTTTTATGAGGAAATGATTTTCTATGGGGCTGGAAGATGTTTTTAAATGGGTTTTGTGATGAATGTGTTTTATTGAAGAAATTGTAATTGATGATTTTATGAAACTGGTGAGACCTATATAGAATATATGAAGGTTTGAGCCTCACTATTGATCATAGGTGATCTCAACATTTCTTATACGATGGTTTGAGCCCCATTTTATCTCACGAGTGATCCAGTTATAGATTATATGAAGTGATGGACCCCATTATATACCACGTGTGTGCCTAATATAGCTTATATAAAGGATGAACCCCATTATAGATCTATAATTCAAATTCTATTAATAATATTGGAATCCTACTATATGGTTATTCTAATTTTGTGGGATCTGAATGGGATTTATGTGTATGATTATCTATGTGACATAAAAAAGTTTTAATTGCATGATATTGGTTTTACTATTTTTCATTAATTAAGAACTGTGAGTTTTATTTATGTTTAAATGTTTTTTTTCATACACTCAATGAACATTAAATATGTTACCCTGTTTTAACTATTATAATGGTTTTTTTTCTTTTTTATGTCCGTTAATGTGTTTTTGGATCTCATCCAATGTTTAAAAATGTTCTCACCATATTTAAGGGATAATAGAGTCATGGATTGAATTAATTAATAGTTATGATTATTAAACATAAAAAGAAAACTATTTTAATTTTAAAAGTTTTTTATGGATGAAATGGATACTATTGGTAGTTTCCACTTTTTATTTCTATAGTCATGTTATGTAATAGTTAGTTCCTAATTCTATAAAGCTCTAAACATAACCAAATCATTAATGTGAAATCTTGAATTTGCACCAGAATTTGTAATGTTTAAATATGTGTCTTTATATTTGGTATCGTATGGTTTATTTAGAAAATTTTAGTTGACTGGATTCGGTTAATTTCATTACTTTTTAGGATTTTACTTTTTGGTAATGATAAAATGATGTTTCATTTTAATATTACCCCTTAGCTTCATAGGAAGTATATCTGTTTAGAATGGTTTTCCACCTTTGAAATATGAAATATGTAATAGGAAGGAATCAAGAGGATAATAACATTACAAATTAACAGAATGAGGTGGATAGAATTAGAACTGAATAGTTTTTTCTGTGAAGGATTAGTTGACTCATTCTCTAAATAGTAGTGGTTTCCATGCATGAGGTTATCTAGATTTACCACTGAGGAATATGTTAGTAGTGGATAATGTTATAAGGAAACATCCCCCATCATTCAATGGATAATATGTCCTAGCAGTAGTTGAAGGATGGATCAATGCCTTGGAGAAGATATATGATGTAATGGAATGTTCAGAACAACAAAAGGAAAATCATTCCATCTATCTTTTTAATAGTAAATATGGTCGAAGTTGGTAAGTGTTTATGAATTATAGATAGATAAATGATTTTTATTACATGGATTGAGAATCATATAAGGATAGTTTCATTGAAAAATATTTCACTATGTTTTTTCAACAAATAATGGAGAAGAAATTAATGAAATTAAATAAACAGATGATGATTTAGTTTCCACAATTAAAGATATCATCACAAGATTATCAAGGCATGATACACATTTTATTAGAGACATTGATAGAAAAATTAATAATGTATCATTAGGATTGAACATAGGGCTATAAATATCTCAATACTTATGATAATTTAAATGTTCTAAAAAGTAATTCATTCTAATTTGAAAGTAGAAATTGATATTGTGGAAACTTATGTTCCATGAGATGATAAGTGTATGAAACGATGAAGGTGGTGGAAAATTGAGAAGTAACCAACCAATAAATATAGAGTTAATCCTATAATAAGTTCTAGGTTTGGTGAAATACATTTTTGGTAACATACTTAATGATCTAGAAGGGGTTACCAGTGTGATACATTTGGTCACAAGGTTAGTTACTATAAGTAAATGTATCATGAATATTCCCACAATGAGATAACATATTGCCATTCTACATTTATATTCATTAACTGAAATGAGTTAAGACATTATTAAAATAATATTCCAAATTTAATTATATAGGGTAGGAATCATTATCAAAAAAAATATTCAGGAAAATTCTTTTGCTGCTACTACAGTAAATGTTGAGAAATCTGTTGAAGTGATGAAATCTCCAAAGAGCCCAATATTTTTTAATGTATAACCATAATTTCATGGTTTTATATAGAACATATAATATTTTATGTGATGTGATAATGAGTTATTAAGGCCTTTCTAGGAGATGTTTAGTGTCGTTATGTTTATGTAAGACTTTTGTTTAATGAGGAAGTATGCCTTTTCTTTTGGACCTCAGATTTATGATATTGACATCCTTTAGGGTTTGTGTGATCATTGTTGATTAATTTTATTATTATGAATCCACATCATAATTATAAAAAAAATTATGAGTAGTAAATTGTGCTTATTAAATAAAAATACATCAAGTAAGTATTCTTAATTTTGTAATTATTCTAGGAAGTAAATGATTTCTCCAACTCTATCGAAAAAATCTTACAAGAAAAAAGTTATCATTTTTTATTTTATCAATGGTATTTTGACACATCACATATGTTTTGTTTTTTTGGATAACATTAAAATGAATATTTTCTCTAACACTCGCTATATGACGTTGAGAGTTTCTGTTATCATCCATTCCCGTGTTTTCCTACGTGGAACCGTAGTATTTGATATCTCGAGTGACCGTTTCAATTCAATTTGTTTTTTATAATGTATTGTTTATAGTGACTCTTTTTCTGATGTTGGATTTCAATGAATTAATTTTGAAAAATAGAATATTATATACTAATCCCAAATTTAAAATTCATAAGACATAATTTTCTAAAATGGGGGAAGGATGTGAAATCCTAAAAAATTATAGAATAAGGATTTTTCATATTTAGTAATATTTTTGAAATATAGTAGACCTTAATAGGACTTTATGATCGATATCATACCTGACACACTATGATGGGTTTATTTGATATCTTATATTCTACAAAATACTCAGTTATAATGAAAGATAACATATAATTAGTATTATTATTTTAAGTTGTAGATATCGCATAATCGTAAAAATGGAGGGAATAAAAATCGTAACTAAATTATGAAAATAATATGTAATTTTTTTTTCTTTAATGATTCATTGGTAAGAATATTAATTATAAATATATATAAAAACCAATTGAATATAAATGATTTGTTTTTATGAAAAAAACTATTTAAATGAAAATAAGTGTGTCTATAAAATTAAATAATCACTCTGGATGGATTTTATTAATAATATATATATTTAATATGTTAAATATATTGTTTAAAATTCATCTTATATGTTTTATACACATGATATAAGAATAAATTCAAATTTTCAAATAAATGTTTTATTTTTTACAAAATTTAAATTTTACCATCTTTTGATGGAGAACACCTTTTAAATCATATTTTTATCACCTTTATGTGTTCTAGTTGATAAATAAACCCTTTATTTGAAATAGAGACATCAAAATTTACTTGGGTTTATTTTTGTTATTTTTCCAATGAAATTCATATTTTAATGTATAATCAAAAATAGTACATTTTTAATTCAAACTGAAATTTGGTCAAATTTTTTTATATTGTAAGATTATCCTTTTATGTAGTTTTAAGGTAACATTAGATTATATTTTATTTCGTTGATCCAATTTTGTTAATTGGATTATTTTTTCAAATTAAAATTAATTTGGAAAAAAATGTGAATTGTTGAACATTTTAATTGAAAAACATATTTTATCATTCCATCAATGTGAATAATTTTTAATTTATTTTAGAAAATTATATTTTATTAATAAGGAAAATGGATTTTTTATTTGATATCATATGTTATTGCTTATTTTAATAGGTCCCATTTATTTTTGGGCATTATTAATAATATCATTAGTAATTATTTGTATTACAAAAATTAAATGTAAATGAGGTAATTAAAGGTAAATATAATATTATAATAATATAAAACAACCCTAACACTTGTCCTAATATATTTTTATTAGTGTATTCCTACCATTATTTTCCTTGCGTCAATTTTAGGACCCCATAAATCCACATGGATGACTTGAATGTATTTATATTATTATATTCAACGAATAGTCATTTTCGTAACACATATGATTTAAAAAAAATGTATTGTAATATGGTTATATATAGGGGTCATATTATCATATAAATATTATTTATAAATCTTAAAATATTACCTACATCATTTTAATTTATTTATAATTTTTAGTAGTTAAATAATTAAATTTTATTATGACACAAAGATGATGCAATAATAGAATTATTAAGGAATGAATCAAATAAATGATACTAATAATTTTAAAATAAATATAAAATGATATATATTATGCCATATAATAATGATATGGATGACTTACTTGTCATTATTTTGATAATGTAAATTTTTTATAAATAATGAAGTTGTTTTGATTTTTTAGAAATATCAAGTAATAAATATTGTCAAAATTGTCAAAATTCATAAAATAAAATGACCAAAATCTAATTAAATGATATAAATATAAAAAAAAATTCTCCAAAAAAAATTTCATAAGTCCAATAATTTTATTAATTACTCATTAATTAATTATTTTACATGATTTGGTTATTAGTTTTATTCCCAATGTGTAATTTAATTGATTAAAAGACAAGAGTTATGATGTTTTTAAAAATCTTAAGGGGTAAAAAATATTAAAAACATGTCAAATATTATTCAGATGATGAGGAATCAACCAGAAATCATACTATATGGCCAATAAAATTGATTGGGACCATTTGGAATCAAATATGTATTTATATTAATTTAAATAAATTATTAATCCCAAAGGTGCCACTGCCATTACCTATAAAAATTCACCCATTATTCTCAATTCAATACACTTATTAAAATGTATGTCTTTGGAAATAATCCACACAATACTCTTTATATAATCCCTTCACATAATCATTAAGACTTTTTTTATTAAGAGCACAATACTGGGAGGTGTTAAGGTGTTCTTCAAAGTTGGTCAATCGATGAAGATGTATCGTTTTCATTTTAGTGTTTTTATTTTATTTCTTCTTCAACCTACATATAATATCCTTCAACAAGGATGATATAATAAATCCAATATCATGAATATAATTAAATTTTTTATGTTAATATCATCACCTAAATCAATTTTTTATATTATCCAATGAAAAATGAAAATTTTGTTCGAGTCTACGGTAGACATCCGCCATTGAAACAAATATAGTTCATTATTCATTATCATTTCTCAATATTACAAATAATGATACAATTAATGTTTATATATGATTTTCATGGAATATATTTCAATATAATAGAATAATATATCCTTCATGTTCTTAATTTCCATGCACATAAAAATTATAATGCCGTTCGTGCATATTGTGAACTATCACCTCCATGATGCTATGTGAATCGTCTTTATTCACCAATTCCCATGTATGATATATATGAGAGTATTTAAATGATTATTATAATGATTATAATATTATTATCATTCATTATTGATAAAATTATAATTAATATATCTTTATGATGTTTAGTGAAAAATGGAAATGTTACTCAAGAATATGTATGATGTACCATCTCCATGATTATAATATTGTTAATATTTCATTAACAGAAGTAATTGTTTGATATAAAATTATAATGGGTGGATTAATCATATAATTATGTCCTGAATATAATTTTTCATATTGTGGTATAATGACAACGTGGACAATTGACGTTGTTCAAAGTTCATTTTAATCTCATGTATTGAATATTTAAAAAACACCGGATATGATATTAAATAATTTTTTAATTTTAATAATATGATATAAAGTGAAATAAAAGGAATAATTAAAATGAAAAATTTATAAATCATGTTGAAATTAATCTATGTTTATTATTTAGGAAGATAAATAGTGTACATTATGATTCAGACTCAAATTAAGGGACTTCGTCTCAAACTCCATTCATTGAGTCATTTCATGATAATATGCACTATTAGTCTTTATATAAACCAAGAAAAATGTCATTTGGTACCTATATTGTATATATGCTAATTTTATTTAATGTTTGGAAAAATTTATTAACTCAATATGATAAAGATTTAAATGTTCAAGATGAATGAGACACCATGAACATTTAATTATATAATTATTAATTATTTTCCTTCATGATGTTAATTTACATATTTATTTTATGGATATAAAATAATTTTAAAGGAAATTATTTTTTTATTTTGATTTTGAATCAAATTTTTTAAAAAGAAATATTTTTTATTGGTTTTATGCAGAATCTTTTAACAAATGAAAAAAGGAATATTGTTTTTAATGTATATGATTACAACAACGCCACTTCCTACATATCAATTATTTGATACATCACTTCCTCTATAAGGCATATTGTTTTTAAAAATATATAAATCCCTAAACCAGTTTTCTTGGTATGTTAGTTTTGAAAATGGAATCATAAATTAATTTGGTATTTTGATAAGGAAATGTTTTTCATAAGGGATTAGAAGAAGTTTTCAGAAGGGTTTTTTTGATGAACATGTTTATTAATTAAATGGTACTTGAGAATTATATGAATAAGGTGATCCCGATATATCTTATGTTAAGGGTGATCCCCATTATAGCTAATGGGAGAGCCCGACACAACCTCTATGAAGGGTTTAGCCCGATTTTAGCTCACAGGTGATCCCATTATTTCTTATATGAAGGGATGAGTCCCACTATAGCTAATGGGTGAGCCTAATAGAGGTTATTATACAAGTGTTCCCAATTATTGTTCTTAAATTAATTTGAAAATAATATTATTATATGTCTTTCATATTTTTATTTAATTGAAAGGGGTTTAAAATTGTTTTATGTTTATGATTCTCTAATTCACCTAAAAAAGTTTTAATTTTGTTCAATTGGTTTTAATTTTTTTTTATTTTTGAAAAATGTATGAATGTAATTCATGTGAAGTGGTTTTGTTTCGTCCACTGAAAGAACAATAAATGAGTTACGATTTTTTAACTAGACTTTCAATTTTATTTAATTGTATGTCCCTTATAGAGATTTTTGTTCTCATCTCTTGTTTTTAAATGTTCTAAAAGAATTTATGAGAGAATATATTAAAGGACAGAATCCAAGAAAAGTTATGATAATTAAACATGGAAATAAAAAAAATTCTTTTTTAAAGATTTTGTGTTATGTAGGAAATCGATACTATTGGATTTTTCCACTTTGTATTTATATGGTCTGGTTATATAATAATTATGTCATAATTCTATAATGCTCTAAACATGAAAAGATCCACAATTTAAATTCTCAAAAAGACTCAAAATTATATAATGTTTATGGCCAAGGCCTAATATGTATCACTTTTATTGTTTTGTTTCATTTTTGATTGATATATATATATATATATAAATATATATATTCATGTTTTGTTTCTCAAGTGATAGATGTCAGTATTTAGGGATTGAGAACTCCCTTTGGTTATGTGATTTTTTAGATGGGGTTCTAGTTTTAGAGGGTATACGTGTAATGTTTATAAAATAGGTGGTATCAGATTCTCTAGTACAATCCAAAATACTAATATTTAATTTACCAACATGTGATGAAATATTGAACTTTTATTTTTTCTATATCTTTAAAAAAATGATATCATTTCATATTGAAAGGATGATAAAATTATAAAATACATTTTAAAATAATGTATCATATTTGACCAATGATCTGTATATATAAAAACATTCAATAGAAGTAGGAGTGGTATACCATATCCTTATTCCATATTTTGTGATCTAAGATCAACAATATCACAAAAAAATTATATATATAGATCCTTATAAAAAATATATTTAATTACTTTATTATATAATAAATAATTTATAAAAATATAATAGTGTATATATAATATATTACAACATGTTTAAATAAAATGTTATTAAATTTTATAAAATTAAAAATTTCAATTAATTCAACATTTTTGAAATTGAAAAAAACCAAACTAAAATTATATTTTGTGGATGGATTCATGGTCCAAATAAATATAAATTACATTTAGTGTAAATTATTTATATTCATTTGATGAATTTTTCATTATAAATGTTCTATTTTTTCATAATGTCATATTTTTATATTTATGTATAATAATTTTCTATGTTATCATGTTTTGTATTGTCAAATTTATGATGATTCAATTTTTTATTATAAATATAATTTCATTCTTTTATGGATATTTTTTATAGATTTAATTATGTTTTAATGTATGGTCATCCAAAATTAATGATTTCTTTTTTACAGTTTTAAAAAGGGATTTATTAAAACTATATATATGTGTGTATTTAAAATCATATTTGAATTAATATTCCTCTTAAAAATGTTATATAGTTGAGGGTATTTCCCTCATACTTCTACTAACCAATCATTTGTGCTATTATTTTAGAAGGTTGGTTTTTGGAAATTGTCTCCTCATATGTTATATTAAGTGCACATGTGCCTCAGCCCAGTTGGTGAGGACTCGGCAAGGCAATCTGAGAGACCTGAGACCAAATACGGGTGGAGAAATATTTCCTAATACTGTAACAGTACTATAGTAGGCACTATAGTAGGTATTTTTCGGTGTTGTAGTAGCAAGAAATATTCATTCATATGGGCCTCCGGGCCACCGGTTTGAGCCTCGGATCCTGTAAGTCCATTGGGCCACCCAAGGCCTTTGGGCCAGTTGTCTCTCAAGGCCCTATGGCCACCATAAGGCCTTTGGGCCTCCCAAGGCCTTCGGGCCACATGATTATGTAGGTGAACCAATCAGACTACAAGGGACAAGGCTCCAAATGAGGATTCAGGGAAGGCGCATTCCCTAGAGAAAAGGTAACCAGAATTGGAAGATTGTGTCACGACCCGTCCCTGGGTCCCGTGCCATGACTAACCCAAGATCGCCTTCCATAGGCCAGGTGTTGGTGACTAGCACCAAAGGCATAAATCCCGATAACTGGGAAGGCATTGCATTTATAAAATTAAACAAAACACCACAGAGTACAAGAGGAAGTAATACACTAAGTACAAAAGAAAGTGCTGAAAAGTAATTGGGCCAGAATACAAACCCAACTGAAAGTACAAATACAACTGAACTACAGTACAACAGGAAAGACAAATAGCTGGAATAAAAATAAAAGCAGCTCCTCGGTCATCCACCATGGATCCTACCTGATGGGTAGGTATAGATAGAGTAGCTCTTGGACCGTCTGCCATGGATCCTACCTGAAGGGTAGGTACAGATAGCCTCCACAACGCTCTTTCCTGTAAACCTCCTCCGAGTATCGTCTTGTCATGAAGTCCACCTCCTGATAATGACTGGTTGTGAGGTCGACCTCCAGGTACCATCCATTCTTCAAACACTCAGCCTCTGTTAGTGCTGCCCATCATCTGCAGGCAACACAACGAGGTGCGGGCATAGCATGTGCAGAGGTGACTATACGATACTCAGTAGGGTCCCCAGACCCCCAATGTCTCACTAAATCTAACAAGGATAACCACAAATAAGGATATCAACGGATAACCCTTACTCAGGAATAATCCCATACTTATACCTATGTTATCAAGTAACCCATCTCAATCATGAGGAAACACAAAGGTTACGATATCAACGGATAACAACTACCTATGTATATGCCCATACATATACCTAAGTTATCAAGTGACCCATCCCAATCATGAGGTAAACACAAAGGTCATAGACTCAGCTCAAACCAGGATTTTCATTATCGAAACCGTAACTAATGAAGAGCCCCGTTTCTTACGAGTACAGTGATCCTATCATTACTTCGAGGTACTGCTCACTAACCTAAGACTGCTGAGATACTCCTCTTGTCAAGTACCGCGGGTCATCCATCTCACAAAGTAGTGCTCCTCCGCCATGGGTCTGCCACCTCATACAGTAGTTCTCCCCCTCACAGCCTATAGAGTTACCCCTCTTGTCGAGTACCACGGGTCTCCCACCTTAGAAATTAGTGCTCCTCCTCCATGGGTCTGCCACCCCACAATGTGGTGCTCCCCACTGGGCTATGCAAGTCACTCCGAATCAAATCGGACAAGTAGTCATCAGGTCTCAGCCAGCTACATAGTCTCCGTACTATATACGCTCGCCTCCGGGAGGGTCCTCTCCACGAGCTACAGGTCGATACTTCACGTATCACAGAGGACTGCCTCGTTACAGGGGTCTCAACGCAACAGACAGTGCGTCAATCGGACGCCTGGTCTGTGAGTTATTAGCATTTTCATCCCAGGGGCCTGGTTGGTTTCGTATATGAACCAACCCAGCTGTATCTCAATTGTACCCCGAAATCACATAGGGTATACTCATAGGGACTATTTCTCAACGTGATCTCTAACGCCACTAATGGTTCGTCAATCGGACGTTTGGTCTGAAAGTTATTAGTTTTTTTGTTCCAGGGGCCCAGTTGGATTTCGGGTACAATCCAACCCAGCCATACTCCAACTACATCCAAACCTCGAGTGGAGTAATCCAAAAGGTCCGTCTAGGTAGGATGAATCGAAAAAACATGATGGCACGTCAATCGGACGTCCGGAGCTCAAGTTATAGGCGTTTCCGCTCTGAGGGCCCGGTTGGTTTTGGGTTCGAACCAACCCGCCCTTACTCAATGTTCTTCAAATCCTTGAGTGTAATATACCGAAATGACTATCTTGATCCATGGATCACATCGCTTCTGATGGTGCATCGATCAGCGGTCCTTAGCCCGAGTTATGGTCATTTGAACAGAACTGCCCGAGAATAGGTGGTTCGGGCCCGGACCGACCCGGCCCAAGACCCCCTGGGTCGGCCCGAACTCGGTCGACCCGACCCGGGTCCAGGTCTGACCCAATAGGGCGTGGCCCGGCCCGGACTGGGCGGCTAGTTGGCCTGGCGTGGCACGCCCTGCACGGCCGGCTCATGCTGGCCAAGCCGTTGCGGGAAGTGGGGGGGGGGGTGCGCTGCCCCCCTGATTGAAGCCACGACCCGCCACGTAGGGGCTGCTCTATTTTTCCAGCCGGGGGTTACGACCCCTAGCTTCTCGGAAACCGACTGGCTCGGACGGCCGATGTGTCACCACGGGACCCCCTCCGCGGGTCCTGCCCTCCATGCTCTGGTGCCCGGCGGTTTGGGTCGCCGCTCCCCGCACCCCCTCGGCCAAAGGCCGCGGCCTTGTCTGACCGGCACGGCGCGACGGGGCCGCGCCCCTTCACCGCGGCCCCGCTCCGGCCGCGGCCTCTTCGTGGTTCTCCGGCGCCGCGGCTTCGTTCGACCTCAATGGCGCGGCGGGACGGCGCCACGATTCTTTCTTTGTTCCCGCACGGTGCGACGGCACTACGTCACCTTCGTTCGCGCCACAACGGGTACGACATAAAAAGGTGGAGGTGGGTCAGCCGTGTTTGTGTGGTCCATCCTCCTCCCGTTCTAATGATAACAAGCGGCCAACATTTATCAACGAATTTTGTTAAATAAACTTGAACAAAGATTAAACCCCTACATCGATGATGTCGTCAAAAAAGGGCCGTTGTAGGGAAATGACGTCGCGGAAGACGACGTCGCAGAAGACGACGCCACGGAAGACAGTGTCATGGATCGAGGCTCCGTAAGCGTCATCGGCATTCGCCCGATGAAGGATGTAGCATGTCATCGTTCTTCGATGATGGCGTCTCTCACCGGCTGCGGAGAGGGATGAAGAACGTCACGTCATTCACTCCTTGCGGGGATGGAATTCTTCGTCGGGTTCTTGACGTTCTTCGCATTTTCAAACGAAGAAGACGAGTTCTATCTCATCCATTTCCCCACAAAACCCATCAACCACAATAAATTAAGACTTTTTCATTATTTATTCACACATACCAACACTTTTAATATCAAAACTAATTCAATTAATTAATGTGTTCAATTAATTGAGTAGAGAGTGTGTTGGAATTCATTAAAAGAGAAGAGGTAAAGTCGCAACATTAATGAGGAGTTTCAAGGGGTTATGGAGAATGTGAAAAGGTGGTGGCTCGTGTGGGCCCAACCTCTCCTTTATTCTCCCAAGGGAAGTTACCAACCCAACTTCCACACAAAGGATAAATCTACTTAGAAGAAAAAAAATTGGATTGAAATTTTAATTTATTCTTCACCTACACCTCAAATTTTAAACAACTCCTCCCGATCAAACACACCTTCGGAAAAGGTATTCATATACAATTTCTGGTGATGTGGTTCCATCGGTGCCCTCAGATTTCGATTCCATGCACCGGTTCAAAAGTTAGAAAAACCCACTCGTTCGTTCACTAAACGTACACGAGCTAAACTTCAGAACATGATTCCGGGAACACCGGGCCTTGAAATCATGTGTCTTCAAAAGAAACAGTCTCGTAAAATTCAAAATAAATTAAGAAAAAAATTTCCTTGAAATTTCAGGATCTTTACCGAACTAGATGGTATGGCTTTTCCATTGGTACCGGGCATGTGCAGCTTTGCATAGGACAGCTAGTCGACCATCCCTGTGAAGGTGGAGTGTTGATCATCATGACATGTGCTGGGGAGGAGCAGTTCCATGTTGTCTTATCTGGGTAATTCCCTCTAAGACCTATGAGTCATGTAATTGTCTATGAGCGTTCGGGCCTTATAAGTGTTCCACCTAGTCCCTTGAAATTAGGATTATCGAAAATAAAAAAAATTAAGGCCTTAGGGCTATTCGGTATGTGGTATTAAGTAATATTTTTTTTAACATGACTGAAATAAATTTAACTTATTTACGTGGCACATATAAATATATATTCAATATTGGACATTAAATTTTAATTATGGATGTAAATGAAGGCACATTAGTATTATAGTGGTTATTTATTACTTTGAGTGAGACATAGAAATTTTGTTAAAGAATTGAGATGAATATATTAAATCAATATGATTTGGAAAATATTTAGGGAATTCGTCATAAGAATATATTTGAATTTAAATTTTTTAAAACCACCAAAATAATAATGTGATATATACCTTCCCATTTAAACACTCATTTTTCTCTCAATCATCACATAATGGTGGCTCTTTTTTTGGTTACAATAAACTATCATGTGTATGGTCGGAAAAATATTTGTGACCTTAATAGTTACATTCCAATGAATGATTTTACGTTTATGTTATACACATCTGTATGGCCCTAATAATCTTTTTCCTACAGAATCCGAGTAGGGAATTTTTTTGATAACTTTGAATAAGGTGATTCCAACTAACCCAACCATGGAATTTATATATATACACACAAATTAAATTATCAGATTTTTTAACCAAAAAACTTATTTGATATGAGAAATACTAAAGATAAAAAAATTAATAGTGAAATATGGATTTTAGTCTACTAATATAGATGTTACAATGGGTTATAATTTTAATGGGTGTTTATTCAGTAAAATTCCTCATCAGTTATTCTCTAATAAATGATACACACTTGATAATAATATTTTTTTTAAATTCTAATGTAATTAAACAAAATCTTTTCTCTGCAATCTTTTCTATATTAGTTTTATATGAATATAGGATTATATTATACCTCAATATATGTTATGAATAATAAGGTGAATCAACATGATATTAAATAAATTAAAATAATAATAATAAATTCTTCATTTTCAACTTATAGTCATTGGATATTTTTTACGAATCATAAATTCATATTAAATTTAAGATGCTCAAAAAATGGACGGGAATTTTATTGGGGAAATTAAATATTCATATTGATAATGAAAAAATGTTATTGCATTGGAGGAAGGAAAATATTTTATATGTATACCTATTTAATTAGTTCTTAAATTAGAAAACTATTAACATTTACAATCTATAAAAATAAATTTTATTTGTTTTATTATTTTGAAAATAATATTTTTTCAATATGTAGTAGGAACAAAAATTGTTCAGTATAAATTAATGATTATAGAATTAGAAATATAATTAACGGTTTATATATTCGTTATAAGGATAATTTAATATATAAAATTAAAAAATATAATTTTAATGTCAATTTTTCAAATAAAACCTTTTTAAAAAATTTTATTTTAGAAATATAAAGGAGAAACAAACAATTAAGGTAAATTCGTATAATTTTTTTGAATTGTTGATTGTGAATCATACATAAATTAAAATCATACTTATTAAAGAAAATAAAAAGATCACATTTCAATAGAAAATGAGAAATAACATGTAGGACATTATATTTAACAAATAACGATGCATATAGTTCAATCTGTACACGAAAATGTAGTGGATTTATGTAATTTGAAGCATTGATTTATAACTATAGTCACGATGGTTATTTTTTTATGATGAAGTGTTTTGAGACTAATAAAATGATTAAAGTTTTCTAAAATGTATATAATAAAATTATAATAAGTATTAATAATGATTAATAAAATAATGGCAGGGAATATTTAATCAAATATTTTATTGAACATTTATGATATTTTAATTTTTTCAAACTATGTTCTATAATAACTCTAATATATAATTCTATATCATAATTAAAAAACATTCCAAGTTATACTAAGTTTTACTAATTATGAAATAACAAGCCCTTATTATATATTTATAGATTTGTTAACATGAAAACTAATTTTATTTATCTTAATATAACATTATTTAAAAAAATTATAATGTGAATGTATTATATATGGGATGGGGGAGAATCTAAATTTACAATTATTTAAAATTTATTGGTAGGTAAAGGAAATTATTTTAGTTAAAATTAGATGAAAATATAAAAAAATGTAAATTTTCTAGATATCATAATGAAATATTTATATATTTCTTTTGCAGTAAAGTTGAAGAGAAAGTGTATCTATATATTTATTCATTATTTCTTAAAAAAAATATATATCTCATTGATCCATTGAGATAATAATTAATCATAGTAAATATGAAATCTAATAAATATTAATAGTTCTCAAGATGGAATATAGGGTTGTACAACATGAGTTTTTGAAAACTGGATCATATCAAAAGAAAAATGAGCCTCATATATCTGATATGATTCATTATGATCATAAGAGAAATTTATTTAATTCTAAAGATGACGGTGCATTTATGTTTGTACAAGGTGAACATAACATATTTCAAAAATAATTATAGAATTTCAACTATGGGAAAGAGTATAAATCCATATAATCTGAAACTGATTTTATGTACTTGAATAATGTTTAAAACATTATTAGACCACATTCATAGGAATCACCCTTATGGAGTTAGTCATTTTTTTTTGAAATTTAAACATAATGGATAATATAGTGTCTATATATAAATATCAATTTATTGAAAAATTGTAAAAAAATAGTCTTGGTATTGACTATGAAGTAACATTATCACATTAAACTATGTTACATTTCCTTCAATTGTTTCATAACGCATCATCATATTATGATTATGGGATCTACCAAATCTATATCAATAATAATTTCCATAATGGATATTTATTTCAAGATCTGTTTATAATATATATTTAATATTTAAATAATCATAATAGTATTGATACACTATGAATGTATAATGGTCTGTAAAAGAATTGTTTTAAACATATAGAAGATGGAATATTCATTTTGATGACATAATAAAAGAGCATGGTTTAACAAAAAATAGAAATTTTTTTTTTCTATATAAGTGAGAAATAAGGATCACAATTATATTTCATTTATTAATTTAGGATTTCATTATACTCATAAAAATGGACATCCCTGCATTATGTTATATAAATGATTGGTTATGAAAATAGATCTTAGTGAAAATAAAATGGATAAAAAATCAATATAAAGGGAATTAATGTACATAGATATTGATCAAAGTTGTATATGGGATGAATTGAGAAAACATAATTTTTATGGAACTAAAGAAGACTAGGAAATACTAATTAATGATGTAATTTTACTAGAGCAAAATGGAGTATTTTTTTTTAAAATCTCAATGACTTTTTACTAGATAAAATTACAAATTATAAATAAGATTCATTATTAATAAACTAAAGGATCAATATTTTTTCCTATTTGTTTGAATATTTCATACTGATTAGATTCTATTTAAATTCACGGTGTAAGTATAATGAATTTATTATTTATAAATGAAAAGGTTAAGTCATTTATATTGGTCTTTAGATGTGTGATATATTTCATTGTAATGTATTACAAAAATTCTTGCATCTTAAATTTTATGGAGTATTCATGATATCAACATGGATTAATTGTATATCTTAATGGTTGATATATTAGATCAATGTATTTTAATATTTTAATTATTGAAGATACGATATTGAATGTTTAGTATATTACTACAAAATTTTAAAAAGGAATCTATTTGGACCAAGAAATTCATTATTGATCTCGGGGAGTTCCTATCATTTTGTAATCGATAGATATGTAATGTGACAACAAAGTTGCTATAATTTTTGGATATGGATTCACAATATCCCAAAATACATGGAAACAATATTTAAAAATTCCATCTTAATATATAAACTTGTACTCACATGTGCCTTCGCACAGTGATATAATCCAATGACCGAAAAAATAATTCACTTCTTAATAAAATTTAAATATCCACAACTCAAAGAAAATACATTTTCTAATGATAAATAAAATATAAACTGCTCAAAAATAATACATGCCAATGATCTAAAGGTCTCAAAAATTAATAACAAGTGATATTTAGTACAATTAAAACAAACTATTAACTAAAAGATAATATAATGACCGACTAATACAAAATATTACCTCACTCAAATAATAAATGATGGTGTATTTCTCAAAAAAATTTGTTGTTACTTCACCCAATCACCTTGTATGCAAGATAGAAACAATATAATACTATATGTTATATTGAATGTGTTATAATCATAAATTAGTGGTTAAAAATATTTCATTAAAAGTTTATTAAACATAAAGATACTTAAAATATTAGAAAACATAAATTGTAATGTTATAGAACTAGAAAATAATAATATGTTAGACAGATCATTTTGTAAATTAATTTATAGAAAATAATATTATCAAATTTATAGTAAAAAATATATAAAAATGATATAAATTACAAAAAAATATAAATTGTGTACCACTAATGTTATATTGATATCCTATTTCACAATTTTACTCACTAATAAAAGGCATTACATTAATTGTATCATCTATAAGATGATTATTTTTTTAACAAAAAGAATTAATATACTATTATGAAAATAAATAGAAAAACCCTAATAAATGATGGACCCAATAATAGTAGTACTCTTCTTAAAATATCCATGTTGATATGTATGAATTCATTCATTTCACACCAAAATTTTAATCCTTCAATATCATTTTTCATGATATATTAAATGACATGTTTGTTGTCGAGTTTCTTCATGTGAACCTATAAACTACCTCATAATTGGATCTACTTGAATCATTTTATATCTTGTACAGAATAAATTGATCTAGAGCTACATTATCTATAATATTTTAATACTATATAAACATAATAATTGTGCCATGTTGAAGGGGGAATTAGTAGTGTTGCCCTGCATCTACAAATTTTTCAGTAAATTTATACTATAAAAGGAGAAAAATGAACATTATGGCTTATGGAAGGTCATATGCGATACTAGTTATAACATGTATTATAATTTTTCAAAATAACATGATGAATAAATAGAAAAATATATTTTTTGATGCCTTCAAACAAAATTCATAAGGGTTAATCCAAAAACTGAACATTAATTGTATTCATAATAAAACTTAATGAGAGGTAAATAATTTAATATAAATATTTATATTTTATAACATATAATTTGTGCTTCAACAATGAAAGATATATTATTTAGTTTCAATAAATCATATGATTGTTTTGTTCTTTACAATAGTATATATCTATTCCAAAATAAAAACATACATTACATAGATATTCTTAATAAAAAATTCATTAACACCATACAAGACACAACATTATTGATAATTTTTTAAAAATGCTATCTTTATAAAAAAAATGAAAAACTAGATATTTATAGATTAATAACTCGATACAAAAAATAATTATCTTGTAGATAACCATATAAATCAATTACAAAAAATAAATAATAAATGTAATAGAAACATAAAAAACTCCATTAATAAAAAAACATAACAATTTATCTATTAATCAAAAATTAAAATGGAAGATTTAGTAAAAATGAAGAAAAATTGATGAAAAAAACATTATTAATAGAATAAGTAACTACTAAGAAAAAATTACAAATAAATGTTCAATTTAAAACATCAAAATAAAAACAAAATAATTGTTTTGTATATCAACTAAAAACTACAACAAAAGACATGTTCTATAATATTTAAGTTAAATTAAATTGTCAAAACTCCCACAAATCAAAGGTTAAGTATCAATGTGTGGAAAATAGTGAAAATAAACATCCATGGAAGAATAAAAAAATATAATTAGTATCTAGTGAACAGAACTGAGGTGGTTCTGATGAATAATAGAAGGACACATCGGTAATAACTAATGTTCATCATCCTCCAGAGAACCTATGTTATTGGAATTGATTTCAAAATAATATAATAATATAATTCATCATTATTTTCATACAATAATTCTCAACTTTATAATCATCAACATCATCATCAAAATCGATATCAAGCAGTAAAATAACCTGAAACCAAAAAAAAGGCTTGGTGATATTCGAAGGCATCGAGAAAGCTCGATTTATATTCAGTGAGAACATGATTATAATCTTCATCCACACAAAACTTTTCATTCTCATCATGGTTATCATCATCTATATCCTCCTATGCTCCTTCATTATTTTCATTTGATCATCCACCCTCGTGCCCTTCCCCAAATGGAATTAGGAACATCAACCGTGAAAAATAAGATAATAATGAAAAAATTCCAATGAACATCTTGTAATTTTTTTATCCATAATATTGATATGGAAAAATTTTACATTATAGAAAATAATTAAATCATCACTTTCTAGATTATTTATGGTCCCATAAAGATTCAGGGTGACGAAAAACATATTTTGTGAATCATAATTGACCTGATTCTTCTAATCCATCTTCTCAAACAAATCAAGCATTATCTTGTATATAAAAATCCACACCCATCAGTAAATTTAAATCCAATTAAAAAATTTGTCCCTAAATACATTTTCAATGTATCCACAACATTAAAAAATCTACTTCCACAAACTAAAATTAATAAAAAATTGATTAAAAATTGAATTAGGATTCCAAAGAAAAATGTTTTTTTAATTTTTTATGTTTAGATAGAATTTAAAAACCACAAAAATACAACATTAATTAAAATTAAAAACCAAAGATGAAAACGAAAAATATCACATGCAACATATAAATTAGTTAGTCGACTCCTGATATTCATATAACATTTTGATAACATACGAATTAGTTAAACAAGAATGTTATACTCACATAACTCCAAATGACTCTAAAGGAAACCTTGGAAATTCTTTTTCTATAGCTCTTTATTATCAGAAAACATCTCTATGTTAGCGTATTGGTCATATGAAGAGTCAAGTAGGTGCGTATATGTAAAGAACATGTTGGATTAAAACACTTGATATAAAATACACATACATATTATGAAATGTAACACAACATTGGATTTCAATTAAAAGTGTCCACCATAAATATAACATCTTTTCAATATTCAAGGATTGTTCATGTTTTATGTGAAAAACCCCAATATAATTAATTATTACATAATATGATTAGAATTTTTAATTTATGCATGCTTGAAAAGACCACCATTAAAATCTAAAAAATGGTTAATGAAAAAAACCCTGATAGTTATAAATTTGCATAGCTATGGAATGTTTTAAAAATTCATCATATTGGAAAAATTGGGATAAAAAAACATGATAATAATGTTCAATTTATGTCAGAATATAATTAATATAAACCTAATGAAATGTGATCATGAAATTTTGAAAACAAAAGAGGATATGATTCATGCTGAAAAAATAGATCATAAATTGAACATTTATGGACAGGGAAAAACAAAAAAAATTGTTTCTATTATCTAAAAATTTAATAATTTATGTTAAATATTATTTAAAAAGTAATATAAATACTAATGAATTGAAATATGATATTTTAAAGATGGAGTGACAAATATATAATAAGAATAAATTTTTTATGCATGTTTCGTATTGAATGAACGTTTTGTGTTTTTTCTATCTCATATCCTCTCATTTTATATACTAAAAACTTCCATTGAAGGTTTTATATGAATATTCATTGATATGAAATTCATTTTGTGTGTGGTAAATGAATTCATAAGGGTGGTGTTGGATAAATTTTGTTATGATGTTCAAAAATATATAAATAAAAAATAATTTTCAAAATACATGATTCAGTTAAACATAACCCATGAAAATAGATTCTAAATGTCAATTATCATTTTAAAATGGGTTTAAAGGGCTTCAAAATTCCTAAACAAGCCTTTAGTAATGAAAAAATACCTAGAAACTCTTCCTTCATACTGATATAAGAAAAATACATTTTCCTTTAAATATTCTATTAAGTCAACCTATAGACATGTATATCACATGATAACATTCAATGTATTAGGACAGTGTACAAAATTAAAAATGAAAACATAGGGTGGTAGAAATATGAAATTTAAAATACATTATGTAAATAATTATAAGGGTAAAAATTATAAAAGATAGGAATTATAATGGAAAAATATGCATCCCTTACAGCTGATTGAAACTGTATAGACAAAAGTTTTCTATACATTCACATTTACACTATTTTCCACCAAGAGGAACATTCTGTATTAATTAATTAAATGATTATGGAAATTTTATAGTGATTATATTACTCATTTAGAAATATTTAAATATATAGTAAATTTATTTTTTAATTATTTATTTTAATACAATAAGAAATTCATCAAATCAATATCAAGAATATGAGAACACTTCTATAAGTCTTTAATTTTATCCCATTTTTGTGAGAGGATATAGAAAATCTTATTGAAAATCTGAATAAAATATTCTAGCATTATAATGAACACTCTCTTTTTCCGAAAATTTTTATCTTAGAAAATGGAAGAGTTTACTATTCATGCCATATATTAACCCTATAGATCCTTAATATTTGAGTTATTCAAGAGTTAAATAATTATGGAAATGTTAAATTAATTTGGGATAATAAATGAAATCAATCTTTAAGAAGAGGGATATGTCATAATCAGGGAAATATCTCAATATTTTTACCTATATGTATAATCTTTTTACAAAAATAGTAAATGAGGTGGTGGAAAAAACAACAATCATGTTTAAAGAATCATTAAAATGGTGTAGTTGGTTATAATTAACTAGTTTCACAATTGTCCCTCTAGGAATAAATTTCCTTTAAAACAACAATACAACCAATTTCATTATTTAAAAAAATATAAAAATACCATTGAATTTCATCCCCTAATATGGAATACCACATAAAATTTAGTCTTGATAGTTGTTTCTGAATTGGGGTGTGTCGCTATAATGTCATCCTTATTCTTTTCTAACACCGTATTATTTAGTGGTGTGTTGAAATCATTAATAGACAAAATCATGAGGATATAAACAAATTATTACTAATACCAATTTATTTCAATAAGTGGAAAAAATTCAGAAGTAAAATATGGTGGTACTCACAAAAATATAATATTTGAAATAGAATTATCCTTGTCTGTAACAATAGTAATGCTTTTTTTCAAGTTGTTTTTAGGCACACTGCCAGCTGGGAAGCTTACCACATGAATTTGTCTTCTCTTTATGCATTAAAAATTAATGGGACTATGATCACCAGCACTTCACATGAAACAACTCCATGATTAACTAAAATTATATTGAAGCTATGTTTCATTTCAAGCTACTTATGAATGGGTACATGAACCATACTATTATAAAATAATGAAACAATACAAAGAAAAAAATAAATAATGTCAGAAAATAAATTAAAAAAACTAAAAAAATGGAAGAAGAAATGTGATAATTTAACCTCGGTTGGTTGGCCTAGTACCACATTCTGCATATGCTACTGCTATGTATAAACTCCCATGCTTCAGCCACTCAATTATGAACATCTGGTCACTGAAATAAAAAAAATCAGTCAAAATATAATCCCATGGGGAATCATCTGTCTATCATACTATTGCCAAGAAACATTATCCAAATAACATACTCTTATTGGGATTCAATTTTTACTTATTGTTATGGATCAGTTGGGAAGGTCATACCAAAAAAACTTTTGAAAACATTCATCTCAAAAGATAAATACTAAATTATCTCTATATTTATCATTTAATATGATAAGTGAATGAAATAGATGAATTATGTAGATTCCATAGACGGTTGTTGGTGAAAAATTCATATAACTTTTTAGGGGCTTCAGATAACAATATTAAAGATTAAGGGGATTTTTGGATAGATGAAACTGAAATTCTAGGCCTAATCTATTTTTTCAATTCATCTAGATTATGACAGTGTAAATGAAGAGTTATCATTGATACATGTGATGAAAACCTGGGATTTATTTCATTTCAAATTTAGGGATTTCTGACGGAATCCTTCAGAGTGAACTGTGGGAGCATGTGGAGATATATCCATAGATAGATATAGTGCATGATGGAGGTGAAATAGTTGGAGGAGAGTAAGATATAGAAGATGGAGCTGGTGGAGCCAAATCTGGAGGTGGTGCCAGATGTTGAGTAGACAGAGGAGGCGGAGAGGATGAAGCCAAAATAGGTGGAGGTGAACCAGGCCGAGGTGGAGGATCAATAGACATAAAAGTGAAGGTTTAGAAACTGAATGTAGAGTGGGTTATTGAGAGGGAGAGAGAATAATTGTATACAGAAACCCATTGAGGTGGGGTAGAAAAACATAATCGGTCTAGTAAGATGGATAAAGAGATCCCCCATTGTTTGTATATTTGGAGTGAGGAATTTATTTTGGGGTGACCAGGAAGTGATGCTGGGTGAAATGTTTGATTATGTCACCCAACTTTAGTATATATAATTGATAATTGAGATGGGTTAGGTAAATATGTTTAATTGGTAATATTAGAAAATGTAGTTCATCGATTGAAAAAAATTTCAGATCAAGAAAAACACAGAAAAATACAAAAGTCCTTTGATATTTAATATGTTAAGGATTAGATCAACTATATTTTATTTGGTATTAATCCTAAATCTAGTTCTTTTTATTAATGTTTTTATATTTTAAAATGGATCATCGATTTACTCTTAATAGTATATTTTTATTTATTATTCAATCATATAAGATGTATTTATTACAAGAGAGTGGGTTGATAATCAAAATGTTCGGGGATGTTTATATATCTTCCCTAATCAATGAATTCCATTGAAATTCATGGTTTAGAATAAAATTTCAATATTGGAATTTAATAGAGGATCGTTTTGAGATTAAAAGTTTATTCATGAGAAACATGTGTGATTTTTTTCTATATTGTAATACTAAAATGATTGAAATAGAATTCCATAAATAATTTCACCGATATACTTGATAGTATATATATTATATTAGGTCATAATACCTAAATCTATGGAAAAACATTATTTGAAAACCTACATATATTGAAACCATTATTATGCCAACCTAGAGGCTGAGATAACCAGATGTAATTTAGGTATTCTACCAAACATGCAATGAGTTTCAATTAATGAAGGTGATATTTTTACTATTATGTAACAATTATAATATTTAGAAACATGATTATGTTATATTGAATAAATACATAATCATGATTATTTTAGTGACATGTGACAGGTTCATCTACTCATATGAATGATACATATTATATTCGTTGGAATTTGTCAGTCTATTTAAAAAGATTAATGAAATTTCAGGTCAACCAATAAGATATATAACTTACACATATTTCTTGACTATTCTTGATATCAATGATAAATAAATTATTTGAGTATGAATGTGATTTATGGAGAAACAAATATTGTACACCTTCATATGAAGATACATTTTTATGTAGATTATATTGGATCCATTTATAGAATGTGTACTAATAAAAAAATTCAATAAAATTCACTTAGATTTAGGTTTTTAATTAAACAATATTAGTCAATTTCAATTCTATAAAACCACATAAGTGGTTTTGGAATAGTATTATTTTAGTATAGTTATTATTTTTTTTAAAAAATATTTGATGAAATGTTAATCCAAAGAGTTTGGATATTATTTATCATGTTATGGTTGGATGTATATAAAGGTTGAGTGTCATAAATGAAATTTAGAGATTTATAGTTAATATTCACCAATGATAATAAAATGACAAGTGATAAGTTTTATATTATTATTTCTTATATATATTGAATGAGTAGATATATTAGTGGTATAGAAGCATATTTGTGGATTTTTTAATATGATTTTGGTATGTTCAAATTTCAAAAAATGGGTTGAAATCTTTATTGAATTATAACACATATTTAATCATTTAGTTTTTCAATGATCATATTCATAAAATAAAAGATAAATATTAAAATATATAAATAATTTGTTGGAGGGATGACCAAGAATTTTTTAAACTATTTAACTCAATTAAAATACATTATTATCACGTGTGGTCAATAAATGTGATTTCATTACTCTATTTAAATACACACTAGTATGAGATACAATCTCTAAAGATCTCATTATTTTGTTCCTTAACCCTGAGGTTTATAGTTATAAATATTGAAATAAAATAATTTCATTTGAAAATAGTTTAGATATTTCATTTTTTTGAATCTCCATTTGATGAAATAACTCTTTGATTATTTTTAATTGCACCAAATTTATGAACTGATTTGAATATCGATGGAGAAAATAATAATATGAGTTTTATTCAACATAATTTACTTTTTCCTCTTATAATGATCATGGATATAATTTTTATGGATAATTTTTACATATTTTATATCATTATAACATATTTTAGACAACGTTGGGTAATCAAAATCAAGTATAGGTGTGATCACACATCTATGGGTTATGTGATATAGTAAGATATTTTGTTGTTCAATTTTTTTACAAAGTATGGTTGAATTGTAATTATAGGGATTCAATAATGAAAAATATCTACAACAGTTCAATCCCATATCAACGTATCAAATAATTAGTTGGTAACAAATTTCATGATGGTAAGGGGATGTCATACAGACACAGCCAATGATACATGAACAACCAAGATAATGTGGTCCATTCTAATCAAATACCCCTTATAACACGTAGTATAAGGGCCACATGATATCTACATAGTCAATCCAAATAACACATGGCTAACTTAATTATCTATGAGATGATATAATATCAACTAGTTCAACTAATATCCTCACTTTGTAATGGGGTGATTGTTATCCTTAAGTCAAACATTATATCAATTTTTTTAATTTTTTATTATAATATCTTTCAGTGAATTTATATTGAACAACATGTAATTTTTATGGTCATGGTATTAATGATTAGTTTATTTATTCTTCCTTCAGCAATCACCCTATTTTTGTAGTGGTTTAGGTTTCATTTTCACAAGATGGAACCCACGGTTCCATTGTCAAACAACATGGTACACAAAACAGTATTTTCAAAACTAATATATTACAAAGAGGGACATGTTTTTAGAAACAAAAACATCTCATACATAAATATTACATTTAATAATATGAATATTCATTAAATATACTTACTTTTCGTGATAAAACACCAAGGGTTAAATGAATTTGGAAATTTCAATAAAAAATCAATTATTAGATATAATATATACATCCTCCCTCACGTAGTCTTTCAGAACTAGAATCATTATTATACATATCAAACATAAAACCATTATTTTTATTCCGCAGAAAAGGAAATATAAAAATGAGTGAACTCAAGTGCCCAATAAAGGTAGAAAAGAATATTTAAATTTTCATTTATGAAAATTCTAGGAATATGAGTATAAGAACATTGTCATAACAATTTAAAACCATAAACTAGGAATCCTATTTCATAAACATAATTCGTGGAGTAATTCACGCATAATTATATGATATGGATAATAAAATAATTAAAACATCAGTATTGTATGTATAAAAATTATATATTTCCCTATTATAAATTATTTTCATAATTTGTGGAATAATCATATTCATATAAATATTATGTCAAGAATATCTAATAAGTCCTTTATCATGTGTTAATTTTCTTCTAACCACTAGTGTACCTAATTTGGGAATTGGATAACCCCCCATGTACATCTTTTGGGCATGAAATGACCATTCATGTTCCCTATAATGGGTTTGGGATAATAAATCATGTTTCCGTTACACTCATTAATAATAAATTTTTTTCCAATAAGTTGGAGGGATAAATAACTTTAGGCCCACCCATCACATATTAATAATAAATTCAAATTGTTTCTATAATTTCATGAAACCATTAATCCTAACATATCACAAATACTATAAAATATGTTTCATTAATATTTCATCTTCATATCCAATAAAAATATAAAAATATAAAAAGGAAAGAATTATGGAATGATATCCCTAGAGAAGATTAAATAACATCCAAGGATGTTTTTATTGATTAAAACCCACTTTAAAATATAGCATGTACATTTATTGAGAAACATGCAATAAATCTTGGAATAACAATGTCAAAAAATAAAAAGTGACAAATATTGTTGAAATTTTTTTATTAAAGTGAACCATTGAATGATTTAAGTTATCTTTGAAAGAAAAAACGTATTCATGATATTAATAGTGGGTATTATTTTGGATATTTGTTAAAACTATTGTATATTTCAAATTTCAATAAGAAAATTAAAATGTAAATTGATTGGAAAACAACTTGAGGTTTCCATTTAACAATTTTAATTAAATTAAAAAGGTGGATATGAATTACATTATACAATAATTTGGTAATTGTAAAAATCTTATTCAAATCATTTTAAATAAAATATTGACATGATATAAAATTTTCCTAACTAAATTGTGATATAAAGTAGATTTTTCATTAAAACAATTCATTCTGTCTCTCAAGTACATAAAAAGTGGAAACTGAAAGAAAAACATGTAGTCTAAATAGATAATAGGGGTATGAAAAAATTCATAATTTTATGGATAAAATGATCCAATATCTTCATCATAAAAATTAAATTCATAAATATTCCTAGTTTAAATGAGATAGTAACATAAAACCCTTACCTCATGTTCTATTTTCCTTGAAATGACACTAACCACTTATCTAATAAATTTTAATTTATAATAATTATATATAAAAATAATTTAAATTCTTATAATATATTATAATTTACACTTATAACATTTCAATAACAATAACAAAAATAAAGTTTTCATTTCAAAAAATAACTTTTAAGGGATAGAGGGATACAATGTTCACAAAATCAAGGAACATCATACGTCAAAGGGGTAATCCTGGTCATTCCGTTTGAAAATAAAATAGTTTCAATTACTTATAGTATAATATTTAAATTGAATAGAAATTACCTTAATGTCTTGATGATCATTGAGAATCTCCTCAAATTATATGACCATCTATTCATGGAGACTATTATTTTTATGTACACATGTACACTATTATCATGTTTGAATGAAAATAATGAAAGAAATATAAAAACTATTATATAATTATATAATCATTATTACATCATAAATATCATATATATATATATATATATTTAAATCCATCCTTATAAATATCCAAATGTGGTGGTGATGGAAAAAGATTCATATCACATTGTAGAGGCGGTTGTCTACACATACGGATGAGAGAAAAATCCATTTCCTTCTTAATATAACATAGATGGATAATGATGATCCATTATCATAAAAAATTATATTTATATTTATGGTACATAATTAATTAGGATAATAGGTATAATTCATGGATATATATGGTGGAAGAAAGAATAAAATTGAATGTACTTGACTAAGAGTTATAAATATTCATTGAGTATCCTCCTAAAGAATACATAATAATCCTTGAATGGAACCTATTATGGTCAAAAAATGAAATTCAATAATGTGGGAGTGTTATTAGTAAAGTATTTAGGTAGGTATTGGATGAGATAAAATTTCACTAATGATTTGATAAAAGAGGAGAAGTGGTGTCCTTTTGAAAAATAGGGATATCACACACTTGATATTTAGAAAATCATTAAAATTTCATACATCCATAATCAATAAAAATGATTAAAAATCACTCCTATTTTTAGATTCAATGATATATGGTAAAAATATCACCATAAAATTTAATTTATGTACGCTAATATGGAAATACAATGTAAAGACACGAAATATCCATGTAATTGTTTTTAATAAAATGGGAATTTTACGTGTCCGTGAAAATTGACGGTGCGTGATTTTGAGGCCCAGTGTGCCCGAAATCAATTTCTGAAGTTTTCTTTGGGTATGTTCATTGAAAAATTGAGCTAGTTTTCATACCTTTTGAACTGCTGCTCAGAATTGAAATTGGAGGGCACTGTTGAACTCGTTGTGCCGGTTTTCTCTTAAGGAGACTTTGACCTCCACAATAGTTGGTCGAGGGTGAAAGATAGTTTTTGGGTTTTTCATAGAAATAATAAAATAAAATAAACACATGTTTTATTTTATATTATCTGTAGTAACCACCCATGTGGAAGTTGTAGGTGGGGACCACCACACTTGAACCTCCCAAGAAAGGTTATGGTGGTGGGGGCGACCTGAGTTCTTAGAAACTCCCAATTCAAATATGGGAGTTGGGACCACCCGACCCCCTTTTAATGGGAGATGAGAGGAAAACCTCTCAACTCCCTCATTAATGTGGATGAGCCTCTTGAGCTTCCCCCACAATAATTCTGCAAACGCACATGCCATTTAATGTTCCAACAAAGTGATTAATTATCCTTTTTGATTTCTTTTCCAGCAAAATAATAGTTTTCTTATTCTATTATTTTGGGGCTCACATGGAAATTGGGTGGAATTGGGAGAGGAGAGATATTGTGAGAAATAATGTTCTCCTATGAAGAACATCATCACCTAACGAAGAACACTCCACCGATGAAGAATGCTGATGAGGAACACCATCAACTATGATGAGAAACCTCCTTAAACCTTTTACATTTGGAATTACTCCGACAAAGGATGGGTTTTTCTACAATAAATCGATGTCGGCCTTCTCGCACCAATGTCATAAAACATCAAACAAGGAAGGGGATTTTTTAGTTTGAATTTATATTCCCATGATTCTTACCTTCTAAAACAATGATTGTGGATCAACTTCAAACTAGTTGATCCGCATATGTTTTTCTTTTGCGGGTTTTAGGATTATTCATTACGGGAGGGTTTGTTATGATTCGTTCGTGTGAGCCAAATGCTACATCCATAAACACAATGGGTGCGATCCAAACCAACATGGCCCAACCCCTCTGCCATTCTCTTTTGTGGTAATCATTGAAATGGAGGAAGGAGACAACGACAACAAAGTAGATGAAGGCAACGGTCGCGCCACCCGCGGCCTCTACGAACTGCGCCTCCCCCGTGGTGTTCCGCTCCACCACACCAGGCCCAACCGTGCTGCCCTTTAGCCCCTACAACCTTAGTCTGAACTAGCCCACGCCACGCCACACTCCATCCTAATGACGAGCCGACTTGGACGCGCTGTCCCGCCGGCCTCCCGAGCCCCTGTCGAACACGCACCCCCGCATCGTCTCTGTCGAACCGTCTCGTGACCTCGCGACACCCTAGCCAAATCGGACCCTCATAGAACCCTCCTAGAAAAACCACCCTCATGGAACCTTCCAGGCTGAGCCACCCTCATGCAGACCTATGGCCAGTATGCGTCCTCAATGCTGGTTCGCACCCTTGTGGCCCTCTGCGGCCCCTCATGCCCTGCTGGGCATGTCACAGCTGGTCGAGCCGAACCAAACGGGCAGGCCCGCCCAACGGTCCAAGCCTGACCGAATGGGTCTGTCCAGGAAGACCCAAACCAGGTCGGCCCCAGCTAGGTCATGCTAGGCCGGGATGACCGTGTCGGACCAAACCTGATCCCACTTCGACCCTTTACTTCTTTTGGTCGTAACATTTCCATCAGACATATGTTTGACAAATCGTCCGTGGCGTTGGGTTCCATGGAGTGATACAGTCTCTTTGAGAGATACCCCCACTGAGTTTTGGATTGATATGGGGTATGTTCATGATGTGCTTCGCACGAATCCAACTGGGCCCCTAGGACTAAATGGTTAATAACCAATAGACCATGTGTCTGATTGATGCGCCGTCTGTAAGGTTGAGACCCTTATGAGGCAGTGGAACATTGTGATACTTCATCGTTGGAATTTGTGAGAGTTTCTGTACAGACCAGTAGCTTCAGGAGTGGATCCTCCTAGAGATGAGCGATCATAGTGAGGAGGCCTAGTAGCTGGCTGAGACGTGATGATTACTGACCGTTTTGACTCAGAGTGACTCTAGTAGACCATTGGGGAGTGCCTTGGCATCACGGTAAACCCATAGTGGGGAGTGCCTTGGTGTCACGGATGACCCACGGTACTCGATAGGAGGAGTACCTCATCAGGCTATGAGGGGGAGCCTGTTTGGTGACATGGAAGACCGACGGTGGGGAGCACGCTTGGTGACACAGCAGATCCGCGGTAATCGATAGGGGGAGTACCTCAGCACTCTAAGGTTAGTTGGAAGCACACTTGGTTTTGCGGCATGCCAACTGTACTTGATAGAAGAGGAGTTCTCCAGTGGCCAAGGTTTCAACAATGTGATTGGGGATGTTACTTGATACTACCCCAAGAATAAATTCCTGGTTGAGCTGAGTCAGTTTTTCTTTGTTTTCCTCAGGATTGGGATGGATCCCATGATAACTATGGTATATATTTGGGCATATATCTATGTAAGGTTTTTAGTTGATTGCATACTTTTTTTATTATCCTAGATGAATTTAGTGAGACCTTGAGGGTCGCGAGGTCCCTACTGTGTATCTTTATTCTCACCCCTAAACGGGTTATGCCCGTACCTTTTTGTGTTGGTTGCGGACGAAAGACAACACTGAATGAGGCTGAGAGTACCAGGACTGGACGGTTCATGGAGGTGGACTATACGTCTTGTCGGTACATGGATTAGATGGACGAATGGAGAGTGCTCAAGAGGATATCTATACCTACCGTTCAGGTGGGTATCCCGGAGGACCACCCAGTATCTTCTTTTATTTCTTTTTCATCAGTTGCATTGTTCTTAGTTGTACTTGTACCTTTACTGTTGGGCTCGTATTCCGGCCCCCTTTTACTTTGAAAACTCATTTTGATATATTGTTTACTTGTATTCATATCATACTGTTTGTTTTTACTAGTTATATAGGCAATGTATTCCCAGTTTTGGGAATTATGCCTTTGGTGCTAGTCGCCTACCCCTGGACTTGGAAAGGGGGGATTGGGGTTGTCACGGCACAGGCCATGGGGACGGTTTATGAAAAACTGGTATTAAATGAGTCAGTTCTACTGCCAAACTAGGACTCTGATATTTCATTTCTATGAAGAAATGGTGTTAAGGGTAGTGAGCGTGGTTCTCAGTTCAGGGAGTCCAGTGTTGGTGTAGTGGATGACGTATCCGTACACCAGGACCCTTACTTCTGATTTCAGACTCAGTGCATGAAAACACTTATTGTGTGTGTGTTTTCAAAAGTTTTATTTTTTTCGACTCAACCAGTTCAGCTCACCAGGTATAAAATTAAACTGTAGCATACCTATTCCTTTTTCGGATGCCTCCACGCAGACAGCTGACTAGAGTTTCGAGAGTTGTACTCACTGATAGCCCACCAAGCGACGATTATTCTTTGCAGGGCCCTTTTCTAGTGGAGGAACTAGCGGTACCACTTCCCATTGGGCCACCGATGCCACCATCCCTAGCAGCAGAGGGTGCACGCTTCTTGAGCGTGTTACACGAGTTCCATTGCCAGAGACCACCCAGGTTCAGGGGAAGGACGGACCCACAGGTGGCTGAGAATTGGCTGGAGGATGTGGTGAGTGTTTTCCAACTGGTGGGGACACCAGCAGACCTCATGGTGATTCTTGCTACCAGTATTCTACCGGAAGCAGCTGGCAGATGGTGGAGCATGATGCTCCATGTTCATGATGAGGTGATGCTTCTCTTGGATGACTTCGATAACCTGTTTCGGGCAGAGTTTGTTCTAGTGACTCTTCATTCAGTGCACATTCATGAGATACTTCATCTTTAGTAGGTCAGTATGACTGTAGCTTATTACTCAGTGAGGTTCACTGACCTCTCACACAACACCACTGATATGGTACGATAACCATTTCTTAGGGCACAAACCTTCAGGTAGGGGATCAGATGGGAGATCAGAGCTCTGATAATCTCACCCAGTATCCTGATGCATGAGGGGGTGTTAGAGAGAGCCCTCATAGAGGAGTGTTTCCTTGCAGAGCAGTCTCTAGCAGTGAGGACCACCACCACTTGACGCATTGCAGACTCTTCTATGGATGGCATCAGATAGGTGCCATAGAGGCCCAAGAGGACCGGACCTACAGTTGGACGACTACATGATTTAGGATCGGTTTTCAGGGGCACCCAAAGCAGAGACATACATGCCATTAGTGGGAAGTGTTACACATGCGGCATGCATGGGTCACATGGATCGTGGCTACCTAAACCACCATTCAGATGATTAGCAGAAGGTCGAAGGACCGCCCAAGAAGAGACAGAGATTAAATTGAGTTGGTCCACTAGGCGCAGACAGAAATGGAAGAGAACCTGGCCGTGTAGTTGGCGGTGGGCGAAAATTTGATATATTACCGCCACCACCATTAGGTGTTCCACCCTGACCACGAGAATTTGTTGTACATAAGAAATCACATCTCTAGGTAGCTGAGGCATATGATCATTATGCTCTGGAGATGATAAAACGTAAGATCTGTGTTTACTCCACCATGAATGTAGTACTTGTAAAAACTTGTGCCAGTCATTCTTTTATTGCCACTGCACTCATTCAGAAGTCGTAGATTCTGATAGATCCATTAGCTCAATCTTTACGTCTAGATACACATATGGGAGCATATTTGACGATTACACACTAGTGACAGCAGTGCGATATTACTATAGGATGCGAGAGCATCATCTGGGATCTCTTAGTAGCAGTGTCGTGGCCTTACGATGTCATATTGTGTATAAACTGGTTATCTACTGTCCATGCTCAGATTGATTGTATTAGGCACAATTTGTGGTTTGTTCACATAGATGATACCAGGTTTACCTTCACCGGTGAGAAGGGAGCCTTTATAGAACATGATGGACTTGATCAGAGGATATTCCACCCGATCACTAATCAGTTGGCTAGCCTTACCCTCGGAGCTGTTGATGTAGAGTGTCCTGGTTATCTTGAAGTGGTGGACCAGTACATGGATGTTTTCCCTAATGATGTCTATGTTCTACCTCCTCATAGAGATATAGACTTTTACATTGATATTTACCCCCAGATGGCACTGATATGTTTGCCATCATATTGGATGGCTCCTACTGATATTCGTGAGCTGTGGGTACAACTGAAGGACTTATAGGGGAAGGGATTCATCCAGCCCAGTGTTTCACCTTGGGAAACTCATATTCTATTCACCAAGAAGTAGGATAGGATCTTGAGGATTTGTGTCATCTAACGCAACCTCAACCAGGTAACAATGAAGAACAAGAACCCACTCTTGAGGATTTATGACCTCTATGATCAGTAGAACAGAGCACGCTAGTTCACGAAAATAGTCCTCAGATCAGGCTATCACCAGCTAAGAGTTAGATATGAGGATGTCCAGAAGACGGCTTTCAGATGTTGTTACAACCACTAAGAGTTCTTGGTTATGCCATTCGACGTAACAAAAACTCCAGTAGTGTTCATGGGACTCATGAACAGGGTCGTTCAGCTATACCTCAATCACTTTTCCATAATCTTCATCGACAACATTCTGATCTATGCAACTACTGAGGAGGAACATTCCTATCATTTGCGGGCAGTACTAGACACACTCTAAGAGAACCAAAATTATGGTAGGCTCTCGAGTGCCGGTTATAGATTCGAGAGGTTCACATTCTGGGATATGTCATCTCAAAAGATGGAGTTGCAGTTGATCTAGCACAGACTAAGGAGGTACTTGCTAGGGAGCCACCCAGGAGGGTGACAGAGATACATAGTTTCCTTGGATTGTCTTGTTAATACAAAAGGTTTGTACCAGAATTATCTAGAGTTATTGCAACAATATCAGCCTTGATGAAGAAGGGGAAACCCTTTGTATGGTCGAAGGTAATCCAATAGATATTTCAAGAGCAGAGGTAGGGTCAGACTAGTGCCCTGTCATGAGGCTTCCAGAGGAAGGCGTAGGGTATGCAGTCTACTTCGGAACATCTGGAACCGGGCTCAGATGTGTCCTGATGCAGGAGTGAGTAGTGATGGCTTAAGGTTCGTGAAATTTAGACAACATTAGAAGAACTACGCTACACATGTCCTATAGTTAGTAGCTATTGTCTTCACTTTAATGATGTGGTGACACTATCAGATGGGAGTGCGTTTTACTGTGTACTCTGATCACAAGGGTCTCGGGTATATCTTCTGTCAAAAGGACCTGAACCCGAGACTATGATGTTGTCTTCAGTCCCTCCAGGACAATGACTTCATTATAGTCAATAGTAATGGGAAGGGGAATTTTGTTGCAGACGCACACAGTATGAGGTCCGGTATATAGCTTCTAGGTCAGCCGAGAGAGAAATTGGCTAATTTTCGATATCCATTGTTGATTGAGAATGATCAGTATTCATTCGGTCTCTTACAGTCACTCCACCAATTTTATAGTGAGTCAGGGAGGCACAACATGGGGACACTGACTACGAGACAAGACATGGTCAGATATCCACAAGGCATGTACCTAATGGATTTTATTATGGTGGGGAGAACATCATTTTCATTAGAGGACGTACTATGGTACCATTGTCAATTCAGGAGGAAATGTTGAGGGAGTTCCACACATTTCCTCTAGAGGTACATCCAGGAGTGGTGAAGACGTACCAGAATCTATGACGATAGCACTGGTATCCGGGATTGAAGAAGGCAGTTGCTGAGTTTGTCCCTCGATTTCTCACCTGTCAACAAGTGAAGGCAGAGCACCAGGTACCAGAAGGCTTGGTTCATCCTTTAGAGGTCTGAGAGTGTAAGTGGGATGAGATATCCATGGAAATTGTAAAAGGACTTCCACGTATATCCTGGGGACGTGACTCTATTTGGGTGAATGTTGATCGACCCACTAATTTTGCCCAATTCCTACCAATCAGAGAGCAGGGATCAGTAGAGAGCGTGTAACACCTCTATTTTCAGAATATTGTGCCGCAAAATGTAGTATGTATGACGATTGTCTCTGATTATGATAAATGTTTTACTTCCCCGCTATGGAAGGGGTTGTAGGAGGCTTTCGAAACACAGCTTTGTTTGAGCACCGCCTTCCAGCAGCAGACGGATGGCCAGACTGAGCGGACCATTCAGACCCTTGAAGACATGTTACATGCGTCTGTCCTCAACTTCCGTCATATCTAGGAGTATCACTTAATTTTGGTGGAGTTTTCAGACAACAAAAACTATCACTCCACCATAGGGATGGAACCTTTTGAATAATTATATGGGTGACCCTGCAAATCACCATTGTGATGGACTGACCTAGGGGAGTCAGCACTAGTGGGACCAGAGATGGTACGGGCTATCATAGAGAAGGTTTAGATCATCCAGGAGTGGATGAAGACTACTCAGAGCATGCAGAATTCATATGATGATAGGAGACAGAGACCTCTAGAGTTCGAGGATGGCGAACACGTCTTTCTACGGGTCTCAACTCGAGCTGGTTTGCAGAAATTTGGCTGAGGAAGCAAGTTATCTCTGAGAATAAACGTACCTTTTTATGTCCTCAGCAGAGTTGGTGAGGTGGAATACCGCTTATATCTTCCACATCAGTTGAATCAGGTACATGACTTCTTCCATGTATCCCAGTTGAGGATATATATGCACGAACCTTCTCACATCATCGACCAATGTGAGCTAGATGTTGACGATGGGATTACTTTTACGCAGGTTCTAGTAGAGATTCAAGAACGACAGGAGGGGATCCTTCATGGATGGTCTATACATCTGGTGTGCATTCTATGGCTGCAAGAGAACCTTCAGGAGAGCACACGGGAGCGAGAGACTCAGATGCGTGCTCAGTACCCCCACATGTTCATTTAGCATGAGTTGTGGATTACGATTATGTAGAGCCCTGAGGTAGAGAGAATTTAAATACCCTATATTTCCATGTAATTTTTTTAATTAAATGGGAATTTTTCGAGTCTGTGAAAATTGACGGTATGTGATTCTAAGGCCCGGTGTTCCCGGAATCAATTTTTTAAGTTTTGTGTTCGTATGTTCAGTTAATGATCGAGTGGGTATTTATAAAATTTGATTCAGTGCTCGAAATTTAAATATGAGGGCAATTTTAAACTCACATCACCAGTATTCGCTTAACGAGACATTCACCTGGACAGTAGTTGGTTTAGGGTGAATGTTAGTTTTTGGGTTTTTCGAGGAAATAATAAAATAAATTAGACACTTGTTTTTTTATTTAATCTATAGTGACCACCCATGTGGAAGTTGTAGGAGAGGACCACCACACCATAAACTCTAACAAGTGGTTATGGTGGTGGGGAGCACCTGAGTTCTCCAAACCTCCCAATTTTAATTTGGGAGCAGGGACCAACTGACCACCTATTAATGGTAGAGGATAGGATAACCTCTCAACTCCCTCGTTAATGTGGAGGATTCTCTTGAGCTTCCTTCACATTAATTATGCCATCGTGCATGCCATTTATTGTTCCAACCAAGTGATTAATTATTCATTATTAATTTTTTCCATCAAAATAACAGTTTTCCTAATCTATTATTTCAGGTAAAACATGGTAATTGGGTGGAATTGTGAGAGGAGAGATCTTGGAAGAAATAAAGATATCCAACGAATAACTTCGTCTCCCGATGAAGAACACTCCACCAATTAAGAATGCAGATGAATAACACCTTCGACTACGAAGAACAACCTCATTCGGCCTTCTTCCTCGGGACTTTCTCTGATGAAGGACGTGTTCATCTACAACGAATCGACATCCGCCTTCTTGCACAAACGTCAACCAACTTCGAACAAGGTAGGGGATATTTGGGTTTGATTTTATATTATCGTGATTCTTTCCTTCTAAAACAAATAACGCGGATCAACTTCTAACTACTTTATCCGCATATTTTTTCCTTTTGCGGGTTTTGGGATTATTCATTGCAAGGGGGGTTTGTTGAGCATCCTTATTTTGAGCCAAATGCTACCACCCTAAACGCGGAGTATGCGGACCAAACCAACATGGTCGGACACCTCCATAGTAATATTTTTTGGTGTTCTTTGAAATGGTGGAAGGTGAGAATGACAATGAAGGCGACGAAGGCAATGGGCACGCCACTCGCTGCCTGCGCGACTCGCCCAGCCCCCACGACATTCCCCTCCACCACCCTAGACCGATAAACACCACCTACTGGCCCCGCACTTCCTCCGGCTGAACCGGACAGTGTCACGCCATGCCATGAAAACTCCGCACCCAATCCCCAGGCCGAGTCGCCCTGGTCGCGCCTGCCAGCCAGCCTACCGAGCCCCGGGCTAAACTGGAACCCTCGCGGCACCCCTTCAAAACCGGCCCGCTCTCTCATGGTGCTGTAGACGAACCGGACATCGCCCTCATGGTGCCCCGGATGAACTATCTCCTTGAGGTTCCCTCCAGGCCGAGCCGCCCTCCCGCCGACTTGCAGTCAGTCTGCGCCCTCATGGCTGGACCGCGCCCTCACGGCCGGTCTTCACCCTCGCGGCCCTCCATGGACCCTCACGGCCTACTGGGCTAAGCCCAATGGGACGGGCCGACTAAAACTGTGTCGGCCTAGGTTGGGTTGGACAGGGCTGGTCTGACCAGGTCAGACCGAACCCGGGACCACTACGACCCTTAACTTCTTTTGACCATAACTTTGGCATCAGATGTCTGTTTCACAAAACATTAGGGGCGTTGGGAACCAAGGAGCGAGATGGTCTATTTGAGTGATACCCCACTATGTTTTGGATTGAGAAGGGGCATAGTAATATTGAGTCGAGCATGAATCTAATCGGGCCCTCGGGACTAAAAGGCTAATAACTAACATATCAGGCATCTGATTCATGTGATGTCTATTATATTGACATCCCTACGACGTGGAAGACCATTGTGATACTTTTTCATGGGAGTTCATGACAATTGTAGTATCGACCAGAAGATTTGGAAAGGATCCTCCTGGAGATGGGTGAGAATAGTGCAAAGACCTAGTAGTTGGATGTGACCTAAAGATTGCTGATTGTTTTGACTCAGAGTGACTCTACTACCCCAGTCAAGAGGGCCTTTGTGTCGCGGCAGACCCACGGTACTCTACAAGAGGAGTACCTCAGTAGGATACATGGGGGAACACGCTAGGTGACGCGGACGACCCACGGTGGAGAGTGCGCTTGGTGACGCTACAGATCCAAGGTACTTGACAGGATGAGTACCTAAGTAGTCCAAGGTTAGTTGGAAACACACTTGGTGTCCTGGCAGGCCCATTGTACTCGATAAAGGAGGAGTTCTCCAGCAGCCCAGGTTTCATCAATGTCATTTTAGATGTTACTTGATACTACCCCTTGAATAAAAGTTGTGTTGAGCTGGGTCATTTTTTCTATGTTTTCCTCATGATTGGGATAGATCACTTGATAACTTAGGTATATGTATGGGAATACACCTATGTAAGGTTATCTGATGATTTAATACCATTTGGATTATCCTTGTGGGATTTTGTGAGACTTTGAGGGTCTCGGGGTCCCTACTGATTATCGTTATACTCACCCAGACACGGGCTATGCCCACACCGTATTGTGTTGGTTGGACACGACAGACAGTGCTGATTGAGGATGAGAGTACCAGGACTAGATGGTGCCTGGAGGTGGACCATATGCAATGTCGTTACATGGAGGATACGGATGGACGCAGATTGCGGAGGAGGATATCTGTACCTACCCTTCAGGTAGGAATCTTGGAGGATGACCCAGTAGATTGTTTTCTTTCCTTTTCTGGAGTTGTATTGATTTCAATTGTACTTATACCTTTACTGTTGGTATTTTATTCTAACCCCCTTTTACTTTCAGCACTCTTTTTTTCTATAGTTTACTCATGTTCGTATCTTGATGTGTGTGTTTATAGGTTATAAATGCAATATCATCCTAGTTTTAGGGAATTACGCCTTTAGTGCTATTCCCCAGCCCCTGGCCTATGGAAGGCGGGCTTGGGGTAGATACAACATGGGCCCCAGGGGACGAGTCATCACATATAACTCTTATCTGTTAGTTTAACCCCCCAACAAACATGTTATAACTATTTCCGATTTAACACTATTTTTTCTATTTTTAATATTACTTATGAAGAAACATTTAATTGGATAATAAATTTAAATGGAATTTATTATTTTAAACAAATAATACATTTTATAAAATAATATTTTTATATGTGGAGGAAATTAATTTTAAAATAATCCTTCAAAATGGCTCAAAAAAGATTCAGAAAATATGTTTTTTTGTATAAAATTGATTTATAACAAAACTAAGAATAGTTTAGAACCTCATGGAATTGAATGGAATGTGTTCAATAAAGCGGAACTTCTATAATTTTAATATAAATTCAAAAAACAGGACTCAGTATATTCATGAATAGATAATAAAAATTTCTTTAAAATTATTATTTTTACTACAAATTAAAATACAATCCTACTAGAAAAATGCCAAAATTTAACTATATAATAATTTTGATATGATATTTTATTAAAAGAGATCATTTAAAAAAATAGATATATAAAATTATAATAAATTAATCATAATAATTGTTAAAAAATCCTATAAAACAATTTTTAAAGAAGAATTAATTTTGAAATATAAAAAGACTTTAATTAAATTTAGTAAATAATTTTTAAAAATTAATCAATAAATTTCTATAATATAAAAAATTTCTAAATTTTTAATAATTTTGATATTCTCATTAAAACTGCTATTATAACATGAAGGTTATAATGTTATGCTTTATGATAATTAATAAAGACTTGTGCTTCTAGGTAAAGAAAGATATTGAACACTTCACGTTTATATAAATCGAATATATGTAAATATATATATATGGGTGATTCATTATACACTCCTTAAAATAAATTTCATCATAGAAATTCTACCTCTTTGATATAAACAAATGATATAAACTAGTTTCATAACATCATTTGTTTCCCATGTTGCTTTATCAAATTTATGATTCCTATAGAAATCATTATCCTTTTGAAAAGTCCAAATCATTTATGTTGGTCTCTAAAATCCTATTTTTCTACCGCTTTTTTATAATAGGATAGATTAATCTCTAGTAGTACAACATTTCTCTTTAGTACATATTAAAGGCCATTTATGTAATTCCTCATGAAAGATTCATGAAAACAATTATAAACCTGAGAGAGTTTTATAGGAGGCATAGAGTGATAAAATAAAATCCATACTCAATCAAAAATCATGAAGGATTTGATATAACTAGGTACTTTGTTTCACTTATTTTAAATTCTAAATAATGTCTTCAATGGATAAAATAGTAGGAATACCTTTTCAATAACATTGAAATAGAGATTCCACTGATTATTTTTAGTATAATTTTTTGTTGACTCTATCATAACTTTTCATGTTGCCGAATGGGTCAGAAAATATCTTCAATTTCCACAACTAGATCAAATACCATCATTTTCTTCACAAAATTCATTCAAACACATCTGAGATACAAGAATTTTCAATAGAGTCCTTCATAAAGATCCATCTAATTGCTTGATTTAATTATTTTTTTATATGAAAATAAGATTGGATGAAATAGTTGATACCAAACCCCTTTTGAATATTGATAATATGATATCAACATATACTTTAGGGTTTAAAAGTTCCTCACTATTTGTATTTCTTTATGTGGATAATAAGCATTACTAAAACACAACTCTATATCATGGTCTATATAATGAATTTTTTATAAATTCAATGTAATCCTTGAACCTTATTAGATACAATTAAATGTGGTAATCAAATAATTCCTAACACATCCTTTTATATAATATATAAAGTTTATCAAGGGAAATATTTTGTAAGATGAAAATGATGTTTGTAGATATTATAAGGTGATTGACTACAACCCAAATTTAATTATGTAATTTAGACATTTTGGGTATTATAATAACAAAAACCATGGGGATATTATACATTTAAAATATGGTATGGGCATTTCTTGAATGATAATCATTGAATCTTGTATTATAGACATTATATAATGACATGAAAAGAAATAATATATATACTATTAGAAATTTATCTTCATGTTATCCCACCAAAAATACTCTTTCATATATCTATACATCATCAGATATTTATTGTGACTTGAGAATGACGAACTCTGAGATTTATCCAATAGCACCTTTAATTCTGGTATTGATGTGATAGTACTTAGTTTGGAAACCATATAATTCCATCATAATAATGTTATAGCACAAGGAAATTTCACACTCTCTTTTGAAGCTCAACATCTCCCTTATTCGCCTCTCTATAATTTTCCTTATTTGATGGTTGAAAAAGAATTAGTACAAAATAAACTATTGGTTTATATTGAATACCTTGTACATGAATATATAATTAGAGATTCATGATAAGCTTTTATATCACACCATTCACCATAAATATAATTCATCCATATTATCTATTAAAACAATTCTACATCCGACCACAATTTAGGATCCAGATAATTAATCAATGGAAATTTCAATTAGCTTGATCCATATTCTACTAATATATCATTAAATATGATGATATATTCCATTCCATTAACTAAGGAATCATTAAATATAAAAACCTTTATCTAATGTAGGGTAGTGTAAGCATAGGTACACTGACTAAACTTTTCTTCTATTACTTGAAATCATCATTTCATTCATTTATCCAATAGACCATCACTCAATTCAATGTTAACATAGCGAGTTAATTATACTTAAATGAATAAATATTGAAAATGTTTCAATAATAATCTAGTTTATCAAGGAAAATTATGGATCTTTGTAACAGTGGTTGGTCAAGGATAGTATTCTATAACTTCCTCATTTGACAGATCTTCTAACGTATCCTTGTTTCAGATTATATGATATATAAAAGAAATATTCAATAGATAAAATTCAAACATGTTAAAATGTACAGACAAATTATCCTTCCTTAGTGTATTCATTTTAATTCTCATGTGATATTCATGTACTCAATTGTTGTTGGACTATATAAGAATATAATCTTAACAGACATCCAAAAATTGATCATGGAAACCTTTAAAGACTCTATTCATTAAATCATAGAATACATCATAGACATTAGTTAGAATAAATGTAATAACAATAAAATAATATTTTCTATACCATTTATGGAAGGCTATATTGGGTAAGAATTACATTTTGACCCTCAATTGATAGGATAAAGATCATATATCAATATTTAATATATATTAAGATACTCATAATTTATTGAAAACGTCATTATAGAGAATATGATACGGTTTCATTATTATGATCTTATTATCTTCATATAATCTAAACATAGTTTAACTTATTTATATTTTTTCTTAATAAAAATAATAGGTGTACCCCATGATGATTCACTTGGATGAATTAATCTCTTATCAGTAATATCATATATTTTATTCATCAATTTAAACAACTCAATCATGGCAACTCTATTTAGAGTTATTGTAATAGGTTTATCATTGAGAATGATTTCCATTTAAAAAAATATCATTTTTCATAGTAAAATATTTCCCCAAAAAGACATTAAATAGTAGTACAAAAGATGTATCTTTGATATTTTATTTCCAACTATCGAAGATAAATAATCATTTTAATGGGAATCAAGAACCACAAAATGAATTTAATTTCTATTACGATACCAAATTTATCATCTCATAAATAAATATTCCTTAGGTGGTTTAGAATATAAAATGTGACATCCCTTACATAATATTTTCTATGGGATTTATACAAATTATGTTATCTTCTGACCAAAATAGAATTAATTTATTGTAGAATAAGATTATTGATATTTTTGGGAGAACATTCCCAACATCTAAAATCATTGATGAATCATAGTCATGAGATCCAATTTGTATAATATTATATTTTTCACCACTTCTGTGATAATAATGTTACTTCCTCTTCATCCCATGAACACCACTGATGTGTTCTCCCAAAGGATAAGATGAGGTGGAAACAATTAAGATTCCTTCTGTGTTCATATCTACCATCATAACTATTTCTTCTATCTCAACATGGGTAAAATGATTCAGCATAAACACAAGAGGTATGATATCAGATTGTAAAATTTGTAGGTACATATGTTTTATTAGATTCTATTTATTTACCACAATTAGGGAAAATTAGAGAAGCTAAGAAAAATGGTTGGTGTATGACGACACTGAACACACTCCCTACTACAATTATAGAAATCCCATAGACTTTAAAATATCAGAAACTCTAGATGAAACTCTTTCAAGAAAATTATTTATAAACTGTTCCAATCCATGCACAAATATTTATATGTCTCAACCATAGAGTCCCACCAAAACATGTCATAACCCTTGAGCATAAACACTACACACTTAACCCTAATATTATAAAGTGTATCTAGGATATCGATGATTTGATTGATCATGTCCAACCAATCATCCGCCTATTGTGGCCCAATCTTTCTATTATAGGACATTGGATTCTTGTGTAAGAAAAATCACTATCAATATACCTCTCCTCCAAATATTTGTTGTACATCAACAATAGTGTTATAAACTAATGGAACATCTTTATCGACAACATAAACTACCCAGACGATAGTCTCTATGAGTTTCTGATTCCTATTTGGGTTCTCTTGAGGATAATCAATGGATCCCTCCAGAGGAACTCGTGGAAGATGTCTTCGTGGAAATAAACAACACACCAAAATAAAAGAATAATTAAACAACGAAAAAAATATTAGTTATAACTATAAAACACATTATTATGAACTGATATTTTTTGAACAAAAACAAATACCAGTCCCACACATCCCAACATTCCATGGAATCTTGAGTCTCATCCTGACAAGAGTCGGTCATACACTTATTGAAATATACCTCTTTGGTCGCAAAAATCATATCTCCAGTATAAAAAACGTCTAAAGTAAAAATATTAATGAGGATATACAGCCTCGGATACCAAAATATAACATACCTACCTGGGTTTCCCAAAAACATGGCAACTGACCCAATCTGCTACACACCCGAAGACTGTTCCTGATCCCCATGGTATGGAGACAAGCTCCCAGGCATCGAACCAGAAAACTAATGGAATGATTTTTCCCATCCTAAAAAAACCACCTAGAATTCATATATAATGTAAAAATGAAATAATGGAAGAATAACAGATATATATGCCATAACTGTAAGAAAGAAAGCATAAATAGATAAATAGATTGTATCTAAAACACCATAAAAATTCAAACAAAAAAAGTCTTAAAACCCAACAACTAATCCAATTGAGGTCATATATAATGTCCCACCAACTTGACACCATCTACTTATCCAACTAACACCAACCATTCGACCTCACTACGATATATTGCCATTCCCTTCAACGGAAGAAGAACAAAGTTCCACGTACCACCGAATAGGTGTGTATGGTGCTAGTTAATAGGCTCAGTAGGATCCCACCCATGTTTTCCACAACAAGTCTATATATAAAAAATATTCTACGATCATTTTAATGTAAAACATGACATGATTAGTATTAATGTTGTTTTATAGAAAACATGCTAAACATTTCTGTTTTCCAATGTTCTAAACAAAAACATGCATTATAGTTTCAAAGCATTTTTTTCCATATTATTTTCCACATCCATAAACATAAATATCAGGTTTATATAGGGAAGGAAAATTTTACAAAATAGATTCATATGTTTCACAACACTAAGAAATACTACAGGTCTAGGCATAAGACTACTCGTACCATATTAATCAAGTGCGTAAATCTGATCATAGAACAACGACCATAGGAATATGATGAATAACCCGTGATTAAACCCCCTAAATGTAAACGTTGTTCCCCTATAAAATCATCCCTATGAAACATAAGGATGTTACTACATAGACATCCTTGATAATAACAAATAAATTGATGATGGCCTCATGATAAACCTTCCACCAAAGTACCCAAGGTAACCCACACACTCTTTTTCACAAACCAATTTTACTGATTTGAAAACCATTATAAAAAGTTCATAAAATCCATTTCAAATCTTAAAAAATACCCCTTTTCATTTCATATATAAAAATATATTGATAAAGTATTTTTCATTGAAATACCATTTCCACATACAAAAAAAATACTTCCAATTCCATTTGTAAATCAATTTATAATCCCAAAAATTCGAGTTCGTCAACATAGGGAAGAGATGGATCCACATAACTCAATGCTTGTGTTGCACACTACTAAAATTGAAATACAATATAAACAAAACCCTACCACTTTCAACGAGGGCCCTAGAATCAATTCTACATCATGTTTGATTCAATTAAGAATACATGTTGTTGTTTGATAGAAGAAAACCCACGTACCTCTAGAACATATATCTACCACATCGCAACTAGAAACGGGAAGTCCTCCAGAATAAGATCTCACAACGGAAGTAGTGGTAGAAAAAAAGAATCATCCAACATAGGTCAATAGATATGGTACCACAAATCTTGGGTTCTGTCGTGATTGACAACAAGGAAGAACTGGAAAGAACACAAACCTAGAGTGAGGCACCACATATGCAAGAAAGAACCAAAGTAGATCAGATCGAGATGGATGGAGAGGCACCTCTAAATATTTCATAGGAGAAGCCCAAAGGAAGAGAAATGATGTATGGGAAGAGAGGTCCAAAAAAATAACCAAACAAATGAAATTATATTGGGCATGGGCTAAGTCGTTACTTGTACCCCTTGGTCAGGGAATGTAGGCCAAATTGGATAAATTACACCCAAAAAAACATGTCACCTTGGTTAAAAATATTCTATTTAACCCCTAATTAATGTTTTCCTCAGTTACATGATATGTACGTACTCACATCATGGTCTCCCCATTCATAAAATCAATCCAGCAACCAGTACAAGTCTTGTACCTCTAGTACATTGAGTTTACCTATAATGCATATCATGTACTCCTAGTGCAGGTTGTGTGCCTTCTCTACAACATGTAGAAAATCAAAATACATATTCTAATTAATATTAAGAAAAAAAAGGAACATTGAAAAAGGATAACTTATCTAATCAATGGAATGGGATGTTACACAATATTTATGCCAGATCTATCCCAAATCTATTAATGAATTCCATCTACATAATAATTTACTTGAGTAATCCTATAATATGTGTACCGGTTGACCATTTCCTAAAATTTTAAAAGCCTATATAACATATTTTAGCCTATATGAATTTACCAAATGTATATGGTAACAGTTTTAATTAGAGTTTTCTCATGAAAAAAATCATAATATATCATATATAATATCCCCAAAATGAAATAAACCCAAATAATTCAATGATGTTCTTGCATCGGTCTAAAGAGACTATTAAATCTAGCTTCACAAGATCAACTACTAGTCTTCTATCTAATATGACATTCCCTGGGAATTGAGATTATAATATTCATAAATATTACTAAGAAATATATCTTTTTAATTGATTATATATACATTGACTTATGACCATCATTGATGATTTAAATATTCATCCTCTATCATAGAATAAATATATAAAATTTCAATGAAAAATAATTTAAATTTTGCTGACAATGAAAGTAAGATTATGTTCAAGAGTCCTATAAGCATTGTATAGAAAATTTATAGACTAAATGTAAGTGAACATAATAAAATAAGTTCGATTTAATAAGGATATAATCATCTCAAACCAAGATATAATTGTAACTATATCTAATATAGACAATCAGAAATATATTTAACCAATCTATTTTAAAAAAGGAAATAATTACTAAGAATATGGTATATATTTATTATTAAAATGAGATTACTGAGATGACTGTAATAGACTATCATATTGTTTTTTGGTTAAAACCATATTTATTACCTATGGGGAAATAATGGGCCATCACCATAATCTAATTTAACATTACCATGAGTATTTAAACATTCTTTGAGATATTGGATAATATATCATTTTTATCAAATTACTACAATGGTGATAATAAATACAAAAGTCAATTTATAAATATTTGGGAATCCTTAATATTTTCTCATGGATGATATCCCATTATTACCACAAACACACTATAATATGATCCAACTGATTATCATACAAGAAACTAGAATGGATATATAACTAATAGGAAATTGACTATACTATTCTCTGACCCATAAAATTAAAACAACCTAGATGACCCGCTCTCTAGTCAAGTTAAGAATCATCCCATCATCTTGATACTCACCAATTACAATGACTAGAAATCTTCCCATTATCTACTATCAATTATCAATTATTTTATGAGAATAAAATTATAAGGATTCTGGTAACTAATTTGTTGGTCATTATTAAACTATTAATTTCTTATGATAGGCTCATATAAATGATAGAATTATGTGATTTTATTAGTTTATATTAAATGAGTCCCCATCTTGGTTAATTTACACAAGAGAAATATGGGGATCAATATATCTCAAATAATAGATGTAGTGATAAGGCAGTGTCTATCTCCAATGTTAATCAATACATGAAATGAATTAAAATATCCATATAATGTAACTATAATAATTTTCATGGATGAATAATTAAACCCCATTATAGCATTAGATAGTACATACCCTTGTACACTTTATCTAATTCCGAAAATATCCTTTTTTATTATTAAGGGACCACCATGTGGGGATAGTATAGAGTGTAGTTAAAGTGAAATCCTCTCCAATATTATACTTGTAGACCCACATATTAATATCTATGTACAACACCATGGACTAATTTTTATTTACAAAATAATGATGTTAGATTTAACAGGGGTGTTGATAGTGTCACTCTACAAAACATAGATGGATTTACAAAAGATGGATAATATTATACATCTTTATTGATGCCTCTATAAGTGAATCAAGGGATACATCCTCATACTCTATATGTACATTGTGAGATTCTTACCACTAATACATGAGATTGATATAACCTTATATGAATACCATATTTTATTTCTATAGAGATATTATGGATTATAATAATTTAATAAAATATTTTTGATTCATTGTTTTCTATACCCCTAATCTAGTATCACCAAATCACATTTGGCATTCTACTCTATACATCTAATGCCGATGACGCATACTAAATTCATGATCATTATCATGGGAATACTATTCCATCGGTATCATAACCCAAAAAAATGTCAAAAAATTTAGGAATTATATACTAGTATAGTGCAATAAATATAAATTACTATAAAACATAATACCAATGCTGATATATTCACATCACCTTCAATATAGTCAGATCTCTTGTAAATATCATAATAAAAACCTATATAATAACCCCATAGATCATAATATATGTATATATATCAAAACATATATATATACAAAAATCCAATTCCTAGTACTCCAATATATTGAAAACCAACTCCAACATAAGTCATAAAAAGATATAACCACAAGACCAAGATTTTACATGGATCTTATTAATAATTTATTCATGTTCACTATGGTGTAAATACAGGTGCTGTGTAAAAATAAATAATATACAACCAGGGAGACCCTAAGATATACCAAAAACCTATATAAGTGTTTTTGTATATAATAATGTTAAAAAAATTTATAGCACTCAACATGTTACAATAATTTCAACACATAGTGTTCCTACTACGAGACCATGATGCTTGTACTTAAATTCATTATCAAAACAATATACATTACTAATATCGATACCTCCTATGGTATACTAAAAGATGCTAAATACAATTTGGTTTTATATTAGTTTTCAATAATAAATAATGAAATATTCATGATGTTAATATACATTGTGGTTAACATCATGGAAGGTGATATAAGTTCCCATGAAAATGTGAGAAGAAGGAAAACATGGAAGGACATTGGAGTGCCAATGAATATATATAATAAGCCTGAATTACCCAAGAAAGGTGTCATTATATGATTTATTATTAATACTATATGAGTATTAGATATCACCCATGATACGTTGATGTTTTGTTTTATACTCATATGAAAATGGAAGTGATATATTACTAGTTGTACAACTCTTATAGATTCATTCAAATGGAAAAGATGATAGTGAGAAGATCTACTGCTTGATAGTTTATGTGGTAAATATGTATATATACATTTTATAATTTTATGGTAGTTTTCCAATGTATTGGACTAAATAATGATCATTATATATATGTGATGATGATTTGATTGTTAGTTATGATGTTTTATACTTGTAGTTATCAAACATGAAGAATTATATATTTTATAGAAATATACATGTATGATTTATGAAAAAAGTAATGTTAAATGATGTATTATTAATATTATGAAATATCTAGATGTTAGATTAATTGAATCCATTAGTTATTTAGAAAAAATATATGTAGAGTGTATCTTGAAGATATGTAAATTTAGTGGAATAAAATAGAAATACTCTAGAGAGTATTCACATACTTCATAATAAATTGGAGTTATTATTTTTCTGGTTGAGGTTTATTTATTAATTTTATTCAGATAATTTTAAATTTTTTAAGAAGTAATATATATTATTTAATTATCCTGAAGATATAAGTTTGATGAATACTGATAAATTCTTTTTTGTATGTTTCTATTGATTTTACAAAGGTCTAAACTATCCTAAGATACGGAACATATTCGTTGGATAAATAATTTTGAAAATTCATTTTTTCCCACTATGATTCCTAAAACATTTTATATTACCAAAAGGTTTTTATTCTCCATTATAAATTTAAACATGAGAAGGTAAATGTGTATACAATATTATATCAATTGTTTGATATTTTGTAAGAAACCAATTAACATGTTGACCTGTAATATTTTAAATATTAAATATTATTTTTAATTTAATATTTAGATGAAATTCAAAAGAAGAAATTTACACGATTCATAACAATAAAAAAATCATACCTAAGATTAATTTTATTGAGTAAATGATACAATGGAATAAATCAAACTTTGTGATAATAAATAAATTATATTTCTTAAAAAATATTATTCAACTAATAAAATTGTGTACAACATGAATGTTATCCAGAAGTTAATATAAATTTCGAAATATAAATTTGTAGAAGTTGAATTTGGGTGATGAAATAAATATGAGTATTACTAGACAATTATTCAAAGTTAAAAATAGAGAATTAATTTTATTTATACCTTACTGGATCGTTAATTTTAGGAGCGTAAAATAGGAATATACAGTCATGTCGTGAATCTTTAAAGTATGTTGTGACAATATCTATGAAATATTAACTAGATGAAGGTACATATCCAATAATAAATATTTACATTCTATTTAGGGATTATATAGTGAACCTTTCCTTCTACACCAAACATTACATTATTTTAAGCATAATTATACATCTAAAAACTGGCCAAGAATCATGAAGTCTACTGTCATTAATGACTAGGTAAATAAAATTTAAAACTTGGGACTAAAAAACACATGTTTATTAAATCATCATAAAGTGCACTTAATTTTTTTTATACATTACATCTGAAAAGGGTACAATGGGGATCACATAAACCAAGGTATGTTCTGAAAGCCTAGTAAGGGGGAAGGAATAATAATTAAACATTATCACATGGGGTAAGAAGGCACGGCATAATGAAAATAAAAGGAATGGAAAACATAGAATCAAAACACATAAACAGGATATCATATAAACATTAATTCATAGTTATGTGGTATAATCATAAATTATAAATTAAGCATGATTCAAGAATTTTTTCACATAGAGGATAACAATTCAATGTTAACCACAAAGACTGTTTCTAATGGTAGCACGAGTCAATGCTAAATGCCAAGATTGTTGCACATAATGTCTCATGAGACTAAAAATTACCCAATTAAACGTGGTGTTGTCGAGATACACCCATCTACACATGTTAATGAATATAATTTCAACATATATAATCAATCATAAACAATAAAAAACATAGGGGAACCCATGGAAAGGAATGTGTATCATAATCTTGTCATAATGCATAATGAATGGGCATATCATAAAAGTGGCCATGACGAAAAGGAATTTTAACGTAAATGGATATTTTAAGTAAAAATTGAAATATATCATGGTATTTGATATCAATCCGATGGGACAACATGTGAAAATAGTAATTAATTACATTTAACATTAAAACATTTGAGTGCGGGTTTAAAGAAAACACTAACAATTGTTTAAAATATAAAAAGGAAAAAAATTTGTAGAAAAGAAGAAGTTATACAAGATGGATTTAAAAATAAAAACATTGGTTTAATAAAAACAATTGATTCTTAGAACATATGGTTGACTGAACATTAAATTGGGTATGAATACGGGAAGTTCTCTTAAAGGGGTTTGCTTTTTTGGAAGCATTGACTAGGGAACAACTTAAAAATATGTATTACACTGAAAGATAATTACCATTGGACCCTGGTACATGAGTTTGTATCATGTTAACATCATTTAGAATATGTAAATAAAAATAATATATTGATTCATTTGGGTAAAAAAAATATAGAGAAATCCGGATGAATAATGGAGGTTCGGGTACAACACCTTTTGGAATATCGGTGTGGTACCTGGTGTACTTAGAAGGACATAATGAGAGAGAAAGGGGTTTATATTATTTTATAAATTGTGAGGGAAGTTTAGGGGATGTTAAAAATCATACCCCATCATTATAAAAGATAAATAAAATTACATAACATAGTGGATATTCTTGAATCAATCTGAGAAAGAGAGGATCCCTTACCTTAAGTATGATGGTGTTATTTTTTTAATCTTAATGACATGAATAATAAAATTAGGTTCATTAATTAATAATAATATATCCTCCCCAACATTTTATTGATTTTTTATTACTTTATTATGTTCATTCATGTCATTTTTTGATGAGTAAAGATGTTCAATTTCATTGTTTTGGAGCATTTTTGTCCTTGGTTTTATTGATTAGTTCACTTATATTCATGGTTTGATAAACATGTAAGATTAAAATGGTTGTCTAGAATTAATGTTATATGAAATTATTGAATATATAGAATATTAAATGATAATAAAATTCATTTGGTTATTTTGAGTAAAGGTGAATCATTATATAAAACATTAATGATAAACTCTTCGATTAATTTGGAGATTTTGCTCACAGTTATGTTATTTTTTATGTTTATATTTTATATCATGTGTGAAAAAGTATTCCATATCATCAATTAAGATCAAATAATTGTTTAACAGTCTGGATAAACCATAAAAAAATGTTTCAAGACCGTAATTGATGATGGTTATAAAAATGGATAACCCCTTGACCTTGAATGTGATATATTAACACATCTTGGTCAGTGTTTTCATTTTTTCGTATAAAATAAGGGGGAATGATATATGATAATTAATTATCTAATTAGCATAAAAAATTCTCAGACAATTATGGTACTATTTTTTTCATACGATTTCGATGATATGTACTTGGGAGTGAAAATAGAACAATGGAAAATGAAAATAAAATGAATGAAAAGAAACTATGAATTTACCTCTTGATATAATCTTTTTTGAGATCCTCTTAAGGGGAGAGGATTTGGAGTTTTGAGAAGACCAAGGGCTTCTAGACATGGTTTAGGATAATTTGTAGAGATTTGGTCAGATTTTAGGTAATTCCCAAGGCTTGAGGGGAGTAAAGGGAAGAGGGGAGCATAAGTGGTTATTATAGTGGAGTAGAGGGGGGTTTTCTTAATGTTTTAAAAATTTGTTTATTATTTTTCCATCAGAAAAAAAAATTTGATTTTTCCATGACCATAAATAGTAATAAGTGCATGTGAATTAAAACTATGGTTTCTTACATCATCCATGATTCTAGGAATAATCCATTTATCTTATAATGAATATATGCGGTAAATTACCGCATTTCACTATTCATACAAAATTCAGGTAATTTAAAAAAATCCCAAATATTAATCCTAACCATTAATTGTGGAATAGAATTAAAAAATGAACTCCATTATAAAAAAATAATTTTATAAATATGACCAATTTTTTTTATTAAAATTATATTTTACATGAAAAATATATATTTTTAAACTATAACTGATTTTATAATGCATTCAAAAATTACATAAGGTCTTATAAATTTAACATAAAACCACAAGAATAAAAATTAATTTTTGAAACACATTTAGGGAAAATAAAATTTCTTTTAAATTAATTATTTTATTATAATTATTTATTTATGACTTACAAAAATATTATAACTTTTATTATGGTCATATTATAACTTATAAGACGCCAAAATTTTATAAATACATTTATGGGTGAGGTTACTATTCTTTCTATGATTTGATATTCATAAGACCATATTACTATTCATAATTGTAGGTTACTATTAATAAGTCAGGTTACTATTCACCAAAAAATATGTTTGTTCCCTCAGACACCAAAATTCATACTGTTCGCAACCGAGTATGTTAGATTTTTAATAATTAAATCACAGAAGTTATAATACTATGTTTAAATTTCATATAGTACATGGTAGTTCATTGTGTTATCATTTCATGTTGTTAAATGACCTTATTATAAGAAGGTAATTTCCATTGACAAAACATTAGGTCATTTCATTATTCCCCCCTTATGAAATTTCACCATCAATATTTAGTTTTATATACTAATCTATAATCTTGTCTGGGGACATTTCCTTTGTTTCCTCATCTAGTTCTTATATTTCCTCTTCATAATTCTGGTTCTTCCATAATATTTAACCAGTTGAATAGTATTGTAACATAGAACTTTCACTCTTTGATCCAAGATCTTCAGTGGATTCTCTTCATAAGAAAGATAATTATCCAAATGTACGTCTTCGGAAGAGAGTACATATGAAGTATCCGATATGTACTTCCTTTGGAGGGATACATTGAAGACATCATGTAATTTAGACATGGTAGGTGGAAGTGCTTTTATAAAGGACATAGGCCCATCACGGTCAAAAATATATAAGGGGATGATGTATCTTGGACTTAAATTTTCTCTCTTCCCAAACCTCATGACCTTCTTCCATAGAGATATCTGTATAAATATTAGGTCCATATCATTGAACACAAGGTCTCATCGACGTTTGACTACATAACTCTTTTATCTATGCTGGGTTTCCTAGGAGTGATACTAAATGGTATTCACTATCTCTACCATTTCTCCGACCATTTCAAGACCTTGAATATTATACAACCCGACATCATCGCCACATGCTAGTTTTCTGGACCTATTCCCATAAATGGCTTCATATTGTTCCATTCAGATGCTCGAGTGGAAACTTTTGTTGTAGTATAATTAAATCAGTTGAAGATATTGGTCCCATCCTTTTTTGAAGTTCATAGAACATGCTCTGAACATGTCTTCCATTATATGAATATGTCACTCAAATTGGACATTAGATTGAGGATAATGGGCCATACTGATGTTCAGTTTAGTGCTTTGAGCCTGTTGATGTCATTTCCATAACATTTATGTGAATCTCAGATCTTGAGTGGATACAATATACAGTTATAATCCATGCAGCCGTATGACATATATGATATTTAAAAGTTATGGTCTATCCAATTAGATGTCCTCTCGAATCAATATAATGTGATTTGTCTTTGTAAGATGATCCACAATGACGCATTTATAATTGTTTCATCTAGATGTCATTGGAAGACTAGTGACAGTGTCCATGGTGATATTCCCCCTCTTATATATTAGTATGTGTAGTCGTTACATCACCCCCTTAGAATTCATTCTTTTAGTCATCACTTATTTACATCCTAGGCACTGTGATGTATAATAAACAATCTCATTCTTCAAATTGTCCATCCAAAAGTTCTCTTGGAGATCTCGATACATCATTGTGCTCCTGGGGTGAATAGATAAGTTTGAGCTAGGTAAATTATTCAAAATATCTTTCTTTATCTCTAGATTGGATGGTACACATAATCGTTACCCAAATCTAACAAACCCTTCCTCATCAATCATACAGTCATAGTATTTCCCATTTATATAGGATTCCACCATTTTCGGAATTTACACAAATTTTCTATCCGCATCCATTATTTTCGCCATGTGGGTTGTTTGAGAAATCATATGGGAAAGGATTGATGATGATTCTACCTTAATTACTCCCATGTCTGTCCTCTTAGAAAAATATTGCATCCTTATAAATTCTCATCATTGATAATGATGCAGGATCCTTTCTACTTGTTCATCCACTACCTTGTTTGCCTTACCATGAAGGTAATCGATTGAGTAGTCATATCCCTTGATAAGCTCTATCCATATTCGTAAGTGTATATTAATCTCTTTTTGTTTGAATATTTATTTGAGACCCTTTTTATAAGTATGTATCTCACACTTCTACCTAAACAGATAATGCCACTAGTGTTTACCCGAGGATTATAGCTTCCAACTCTAGATCATGCATAGTATTGTATTGCTCATGTATTTTCAACAGCCTTGATGCATAGGATATCACCTTATCATTTTTCATTATTATAGAATCTATGACCTTCTTTGAAGCATAACTTTACACAACAAAAAGTTATCCACTCATTGGGAGTTTGAGTATCAGGGTCGTGATAAGCCTCTTTTTCAAATTCATGAAGCAGTCTCCACAATAATGAGTCCAGAAAAACATCACTCCCTTCTATGTTAGCATGGTCATTGGGTTTGAAAATCATGAATTTTTTTTTCACAAATCCTTGATAACACCCAAATAAACACAAAAATCTACAGATCATCATTACTGATGTTTTCATGGACCACTATTTAATCCCCATTCTCTTTGATGGGTACACAAATACCTCTCTTCTAAGGATTCCATTCACTATTAATGATACTTTTTCCATCCAAAACTCACATTTATTGGACTTTTCATACAACTTCTCCCTTTAAAAATTCAATTACTTTGTATTCAAATGCATCTAATGTTCCTCCAAGCTCATGGAGTATATCATAATTTCATCAATAATGATTTCCAAAAATATATCGACGTAATCTCTAAAGACTCTATTCAATAAAACCCTGAAAATTGATGAAGTATTAGTGAGTCATAAGGGAATAAGTAAGAGGTCATAGTTTCATACCTTATTCAAAAAGCAGTCTTGGTAATATCTTCTTCCTCAAATTTAATTTTTGTTATCCAGATCGATGGTCCGCCATAGAGAAATATCTCCCCACTAAAAATCTTATTGAACAATTAATCTATTTTTGGTTGGGGATATTTGTTCATTGTCATGATTTTATTGAGCTCGTGATACTCTATGCAGTGGTGAATTGATCTGTCCTTCTTCTTGATAATGATGAATGGCTCACCCCATGGTGAAGCAGTAGGGCATATAAATCCCTTCTCAAGAGTCTCCTCTAACTGCATCATTGGCACCTCCAACTCTACGATGGCCAATCTATAAGGTATCATTGATATTGGCAGTGATCCGAGAATAAGATCAATGGATTACTCAAACTCTCAATCAAAGGAAGAACAAGAAACTCTTTAGGAAATACATTACTGAAATCTGTCATGATGGGCATGTCTTCAATAATGATTCTCTCCATTTTCATATTAATTTGATCCAGTCATACATTCTTATAAAAAATTAATATCAACGCAATAGAAATGATTCTAAAGAAGATTCATCTTCATCCTTACAACTGTTAATAATTTGAGGATGCTTCGGGATGTGAAGAGTGATATCCCTTTCCTGATAGATAATGTTGGATTTGGATAAAGATAAACAATCCATGCCAAAGATAGCATATAACCCCACTAAATGAAGCATGATGAGATTTTATGGGAGGTTCAGTCTACAAAAATTAAAAGGGGAGTAGTTATAAACCATTGATGTAATAATTTCACCATTCACTTTTCTCATAGATATCTTATCCTTCCGATTTTGATGTGGGGTTTGAATAGTTCTACTAATCATGAAACATATTAATCAATTTGTAGAACCTGAATCAAATAACATGTTCAATATTCATGAATGAATAACTATTGTAAATTACACTACATCTTGGTCTATCTCCACCTCAGTAGTTAGGATAACATAATCCCTTCCTTTTTTCCATGGAGGTTGATGTTGATTGCCTCCAATAACCCTCATCTTAGGGAATTTATTTTCATAATTCCAATGTTAATTGTAGGTCTATCATTAAAATAATGGATGAGTGTTGATCTAAACCTTCTTTTCGTCTTCCAAATTAGTTTTATTTTTCAAATCTATATGGAATTTTTTTTCAAGATGTCCAGACTCTACACATTTGAAGAAATTATTGGTTCACATTATATAGTTCAAAGGATGCTTCTTCCCATAATTTTTACATAGGCATGATCATGATTCTTTCCATCATGGAATTTATTAACAGAACATCCAAAATTAGATTCAATTTTCCTCTTTTTTTCACAAGGAACATGACACCACTAAGTGTCTTTTTTCTCCATTACAACCTTAATGAAAAAACGGAAAATATCTTCATAGTTTTTGAATTAACCAATAAATAATACTTTCCAATGACTCAGCTTTATTCCATTAAATATGTGATACACCATGCTTTCGGTGTTCATGAAAAATCTTGAGGTGTACCTTAAACTCCTTGTAATGTGTGTTTCATATGCCCTAATTTACTCATCTTCCTTCAACATGAGTCCAAGGAACTCTCTTTTTATTTTTGAGATGGTGGGTTTGGGAAAATATTTATTGAAACATATTCTCTTCAATTCCCCCCAATACATGGAATCAATTTCCACATGGGGATTCATATACTTGATTAGTGTCCCCCACTGATTTGATTCTCCTTTGAAATGATATACCACTAGTACCACTTTACCTTCTTCGAAGCACAGATGGAAAAATAATATCTTTTCAATAGAGTTAATCCACTGTTCTACGAGGAGGGGATTAGAAGATCCACTTAACATGGGAGCCATTTGCTGCATGATGGATTCATTGCCAAAATTCTCATTCCATGTAGAAGATGGTTGTTTAACATGATTCATGTTATTATTTATAACTTGAGCTAGCTATCCAAGTACTGTAAAAAATTATTGATCAAATTTACCCATCATATTAGGAATATCATTAGGGAAATCATCATAATCCCTTTCACATTGATTTTTTGCACGTGAAATTCTATTTTCCCCCTTTTACTAAGAAAAATAATGTACAATTAGTGGGATTAAATACGTAGCTATTGATCATAAAAATATTTATATGAATGTAATAGGGTAAACTTATAAAGGATAATTATATCCAATCTTGAGATTCTCTATATTTCAATCATGGCTATCCAAGATCCATTTCATTACATATATTGATATGGGATTTTTTACATTCCCTTAATAATGATTTGTACCAAGATCATGAATATAACAAATTAAAATCCCCTAGGAGTGTCAAAGAAAGAGTGCAACATGGTCCAGTATTGGGAACTAATTCGCATACATGTCAAGATAAAAATTGTGTATTTTGGTTTTACCTCGAGATACATAAATGTCAAATCCACCTCTACCTATTTGTATCTAGATAGATATTTATTTTCTTGATAAACCACTTACTCTATACTTACTGAAATTTATGGCTGTTTTCATATACTTGGGTCTCATACATAAGCATCTTACTAAATTTCACAATTCAAAATCTCTAAAAACAACTCGTCCATCCTCGGATTCCAACTATAGAGACCCTAGGATTTGCACCAAACATTACATGATTTTAATAATAATTATACATCAGAAAACAAGACAAGGATCGTGATGTCAGGTGTCTTTTAAGACAAGGTAAATAAAATGGAAAGCATGGGTCGAAAAAACACTTCTTTACTTAATCTTTCTAAAGAGCTTGTAACTTCCTTTGAGCCTATAGATCTAAAAATGGTACCCTGGGGATCACATGAACAAAGTTATGAGATATAATCCATGTAAGGGGAAAATCATAGCAATAAAACATTAACAAATAGGTCAGAATGAATGTAATAATGAAAATGAAAGGCATGAAACACATGGGATCGTAACACAAGAAACATGGTATCAAATAAAAATGAATTCATATTAATGTGGTAGAAACATTAATCATTCATTTGTCATGATTCAGGGATTTTTTCACATATACGAGCACAAGTCATGGTTAACCACCGAGGTTATTGCACATGGTAGCCAGAGTCAAGGCTAACCACCAAGAAAGACGCAAATAACATACGATGAGACTAAACTTTACCCAATGAATCAGATATCTATCTGGGCGCGCAGATATTAACATTTTCATGAATATTCATTCCACATATATATTAATACACAAACAATCATAATCGTAAGAGAACCGATGGATCAAAATGGGTATTATAATCTTTTCATAAAGCGTAATGAATGGGAATATCATAAAAGTGTCCTTGAATAAAATTAATTAGAACATACATGGTCATTAATTTGGTAAAATAGGCATATATAATCATATGTGATGTCCAAAAAAGTGAAAACATGTGTAAAGTGTTTTTAATAATTTTTAGCATTTTAATCATTTAGTGTAGTTATATGGAAAACAATAACAAGTATTTAAAATAGAAAAGGGAATAATCTTTTGTAAAAACCGATAAATGATACAAGAATTATTTAATAATAAAAACATTGGTTTTATAATAAAATGGTTTCATAAAACATATGTTATATTACATTTCAAATTGGGTAAAAATTCTTGATGTTCCCTTAAAGGGGTTTGCTTTTTGGGAAACATTGAGGATGGATCTAGTTAAAAACATGTATATCCCCCAAAGATAATTAAGATTGTGAATTAATACATGAGTTTTGATCATGTTAATAGAATTTATATGATTTAGAAAAAAATAATATTTAATTTAATTTGGGTAAAAATAAATTTAAATCAACCTGAATGAATAATGGAGGTTCTGGTGGAATCACAAATTCTATATCTGTATGGTACTGGGTAAACATAGGAGGGATTAATAAGAGAAAAATGTGTTTCTATTCTTTTATAAATAATGGGGGAAGAATGGGGAAGGATCAAAATCATACCATATGATTATTAACTTCACATTAAAGAAAATACCATAGAAGAGAATCTGTTAAAATTGTGAGAAAGAGATGATCCCTTACCATAAAACTGATGGAGTTCATTACTTGATATTTATGAACCAAATAATCAAATGAGGATCATTAATTAACAAATATAGAAAGTAAACTAAATTTTATTTGTTTATTATAAACTTATTAATTTCATTAATTTCATTTTTTTGATTTAATAGGTTCAATTTAATTGTTCGGAAGTGTTTGCTTCCTTGGTTTTAATGATCTGTTCACTTATATTCATGTTTGGATAAACATGTTTTGAAATGCCCCAATCCCAGAATCAAGGATCCGGTGCATTATTTTAATACATTGGAATGATTAAAAGGAATCAAATACCAAATTAATGATTAGTTTAGTATTATTTGAAACAAGATACATACTTATGTTCAACATTACAACTTGGAAAGAAAAACAACTCTAATTTATTCCAATAGAAACATCCACACTTCCAGGATTATTCATGAAAATCACTCATAACAGACTTCTTCGTATCTTGGGAAAATGAAACATGAAAATTGGTGAACTCGTATGGTCACTAAGAGTATGAAATAAAGAGGAAGATAATTTAAACATTAGGTGTGGTGAATAATTGAAAACACATGCCTTAATGAATAATAAACATGAGAACATTATGGTAGGAATATAAGTTGAGTAAATAATTCCATAATAAAACATAGTCATGGGTATTCCACTAGTCTAAAACCAATATGAAATATTAATAGCTAATCACATAATGATTTAATTCATAATTCCGGAAATCATTACCACATAGTCAAGGAATGGTGCAAAGACTACAAATATGATTTTGTCAAGGCCTTGTGCCAAGACACTAGTTTTATCTCATGTGACCTACTGATGCAGTGAGGAACTATAGAGGTCTTCACCCATCATTTACTATGTCCAATTCATTCCTCATATTAAAATGTTGAAACATAAACTGAACATTCGTACTAAAACTATCATACGAAATGTCAATATTTTAACCACAAACAATGATTTTTATAAAAATAGCACATCCACAATCAAACATAACTCATTCAATACAATATGGAATATTTTATTATAATAGATCATCCTCAATATGTAATAATTAAGGATATAGACATGGATGAAAATAATAATGAAAACAATTTGAGAGAAATGACCCCCTATTCCATGTAAACATTTAAAAGTCTCACTATATATCAAGAATCTGTTTAAAATGGATTTTTGAATCAAAGTGTCCCATACCACTTTGAAACTTTTAAAAGGAATTTTAATTTCAATACTTTTATGTCCATATAAATAAATCCTTAAAACCATTTTTAAAACATGGACATTAATGAAAAGATTTAGAATAATAAATATCTAAAACATTTAAAATGATATTTTAGTTAGAGTTCCTAACCAAAAGAGAGACACATGAATAAAAATAATTTAGGTAATAAATACTTTATAATATCATTAGAATAAATGGATTCGTGATATAGAATGTCAAAGTACATTATAAACACGATATAAAATTTAATTGGAATATAACAACAATGACGTCTCAATGGATTGTAAATTGAGATTAAATCCCTTATAATGACTGTATCGTTAGGTTAAGGATAATTTAGTGACATAATTATGTGTGAAAAATATAAATACCCTCAATATGATTGGATATTTAGATTAAATCAATCAGATGACATTCACACATATTCATGTAAAAACAACACCAATGACTTGGATGTTTAACTCAATGAATGTAAATTGAGTTATGATTACTCTTATCAAATTCATATCAATGACTTGAGAAATTATCAATCGATCTATTATTTGTTTCAAAATAATATCCACAAAATTGTTAGTAGAAATAACATAATAAAAAATAGTTATTCCCCACATAATCTTGGAGTAAAATAATCATTGAAATATTCGTAAAGCCCAATGAGTGGAAATTGAAATTTGAAATTCCCTTACCGATTTGGTAACTTATGAAACATACACCCCATGAAAGAAGGATCATAAAATGAAGATGTAAATACCCATAAAAAAATTTATATTACAACAAGAATATAGACATGGGAAATATATATTCCACACAAAAGAAAATATTGTCCAATATAGCATGAATGTCACAGAAATAAAAAGTGAGATGAAAAACTCGTACTTCATTGTAATCAATAGAGTCTTATAACCAAAAGTTAATAACCTCCAAATTCTTCCTAGAACACCACTAATATAAAGAGAATAATAATAATATATATCAAATGGAAGTACACAATACACCACATTTAATAAATAAGTGGCGAACAATGGAAATCTCACTGAATTAAAAGTGAGATAAAAACCCCCTTACTTTGTACATTTCCATGGAAGAGGGTAGGTTAACCTCCTGTATAATGGTGAAATAATTATTATTAAATTATAAAAAACCATATACATTAATATGATATCATATATGATCTTTTAATATTGCTTTGTTAATGATATTTTTGTAGTATCATCGTTTTGAGTGTTAACTGACCCGTTTTCCATTATACGATTTGTTATGTAAGTAATGTTTTTTATGGATAGGATTTATCTTATTCATATCCATATTTATATTAAGCCTTTTAATATTATTTTTATTCATCGAATTAAAATTATTCTTTAATGGATATGATGGGTAAAGAATCTCATTGTGTTCGTGGAGACGGTAATCCGTATGTACGCACGTGCGACAATATCATTCTTTTGATATTAAAATAATATATAATTAGATGGTATATAATATAAACAGAATCATTATAATTTTATATTCATTATTTAAATCATTTATACTAATTATTATACAAATTCAATGGATGGATATTTAATGAATATGGTTGTACCATATTTATCATAACATTATAGAATATATTAGATACTAGAGTTACTATTTTATAATAGAAACAACCAGGAAAGAAGAAGTGGATGAAGAAAAAACATGAAAGAGGTGATGAAATATTTAAATCTTCTTTGGGTTCTTCCTTTTGATTTGATCAAAATGGAACCATAGGTTGGATTTCTGACTATAAAAAGGCCTCTAGGATTAAGGGAGGATAGTTTAGAGGGTATTTTGGTAGGGTTTGGCTGTGCAAAATGGCTTTGAAGGAGTTAATTAGAGATAAGGGGAATCACCCTTTTATAAGAGGGGTGAGGGGAACCTTAAGAAAAGTTAGAAATGTTATATTATAATAAATTCATTTTCAATTTCTAATGGATCCAAAATTATTTATATAGAAAATAAGGTGGTTATGTGTCGAAAAACACTCAACAAATAGTCTTTAGACTGGTTTGGTGTAGATACCCGAAGCTTGACGTACATTGACATTACATTACATTTCTGGAATACTTAGTACATAACAAAAAACAAACACACAAGGATCGTAATAGTTTAGTGTCTTTGAAAACTCGGAACGTAATCTTCTAATCATGGTGAAAGATCTTCAATATCTTTCCTAAAGATCTTCCCTTTTTTTACCTAAAACCTTTCTTTATATCCTGGGGAAAAGAAAACATAAAAGGGTGAGCTCAAATGCTCAGTAAGGGTAAACAAAAGAAATATCAATCACATCATATACATAAGAACATAGCTTTTAGAAATCTTAACCTGCAAAAGAGCTCATAATATCATAACATGGTATAAATCATATAAGTGAAATATAATCCCAATAATCACAACATAAAACATGAGACTTTTTGGAATACACAAATAATCACCATTTCATGTTAGTCAAGACTCATTGCGAAGACTATCTTAGTGGAAAAAGTCCCTTTCAGAACCGAGTCACCGTCGTTTTAGTCCTGTTTCACTGAACCGGTATAACCTACCATTCCAGCCATGTCTATCTCATGAGATATAAAATCTTTACCCAATGCATTGGAGGGAGATATAGGTCCCACCCATCTTATAATGAATCCTTTCTTATGTGTACCACATAATCATAAATCATACATCATCGCATAACACATGTAACAAAAATGGGATTCTTGAATCATCATGACATCATAAAACAAATCATATAAGGTAAATGACTTCATAAAAATAATTCCCTCACAACATAATCAAATCAATGTAATAATAGGGATAAAAACAGAACCCTATATTATCTTTGATGGAAAATAATTTTGATAAAACGTTTGAACTCCATTTTTGAGGAAAATATCTTTTCTACTTCAAAATCACTTTTATTTTATTAACATGTCATACAATTATTGACTAAAGGAAGCTGATTAAAAATAAACCTGAAAACTTTTAAAGAAATATTCTTGGAAATAATGTTTTAAAAATCCATTCATGCCGTATAAGTTAAAAAACATTCTGCGTACTTTTGTCAGAAAAGTCAAAAAGTACCTCGTACGAAAAAACGAAAAAATATTCCTTTCATATTCTTTACAAAAAACTCACCGAAGGGTAAAATTGGATTTAAAATATTGTATGTGGATGGAAATAGTATTACATATTGAGGAAACGTGGATGTGGATGATAAAATACACCCTAGTAAATACCAAAGTATAAACAATCTCAGATAAAAACGAGATTGTGATATTTCCCATTACCTTAGGTCCGATTTTCTTCGTAAGTGTCCGAACCTCCTGTATAATGATTTAAATAATGTCATTTACTTATTACAGAATCATATTCATTGTTATGATATCATATATGGTTCACTTATGACTTTATATTACCCGTTCTTTTGTAAATTCCATGTTAAAGAGCGTTTTGGATAAAATTGTTTCATTTGTCGTCCGTGTTTTGACTTGTAATTATTCAAATGATTACTTAGATCATGATTAATTAATTCCATAACATAAAACATGATTTATATATATATATATATTAAGGATATAAATATATATAATAAATCATTAAATGGAAAGAAATACACCGTTCATGGAGACGGTAGTCCGTACGTACGCATGAACGCTGTTTTCGTTTCCTTATTGAATTGAATGGAATTAAGTAGATGACATACATATAAATATAAATAAATCCAGTATCATTATTATGTCATATATTTCATTAGTACTTATTATATATACTTTATAGTCATTCATGAATGGTTAATCATTGAGAATTAATCTCATCGCGTCGTGGAGACGGTAGTCCGTACATACGCAGGAGCGATGATATCGTTCCCATGGTCGTGGAATTGTGTTGAAGTGTATGTATACTATTTCAGTATCAATATCACTCTATAATAATTATACATAGTTACTCATTACGCCATTATACCCATCCAATTACGGTGGTGGCGGAAAATAGATTACACCACGGCGTGGAGACGGTATTCCGTTCGTACGCACGCGCGGTGATTTCCTTTTTCCGTAGGATGGATAGAAGGTTAATTAGAGTTATTTCATATTTATAATAACATATCAGTATATAAGAAATACTTATTTTATTACTTTATCATGAAACAACGAAAGAAGAAGAAGTTGAAGAAGAAAGAAATTGAAAAAGATCGGTAATGGATATTACCTCTTTTTGACGCGCCTTCACTTAACCTCCACTTAAAGAACTAAGGATGGTCTTTGAAGAAGACCAGGACCTCTAGTATGATACTAGGGAATTGGAGAAGAGATTTTAGCAGGGGTTGTCCGAGCTTGAGTGCTCAAATTGGGGTGAGGAGGAAAGGGAGGAGGTGCCCTTTTATAAGGGAGGAGAGGGGCATCTTAGGAAAATCTCAAAATATTATTTTATATTGAGGTCAAATTCGGTTTATAATGGTTCCACATGGTCTTATTTCAAAGCTAAAGTTGGGATGGGTCGAAATCCTCCCATCCAATAGGATTTAGACAAGTTTAGGTGATTATTTTAACCTTATCAATTAGATTTAATTCTAAGTTAAATAATTTAATTTTTACCGTGTCTTTTTGTTTTCTTACACTATATGGTTAATAAACTTACTATATGAAGCAAAAAGAACCCCAAGTTGTTTATTATTAATATATCTATCCTTATCTAAGTCATTTGGGCGAACCATAGATTTTTAGGAATTAAATAACAATTAATAATATAATATTTATTTTAAAAACTAATTTATGTAAATTTTGACACTATTTGGTACATGATTTTTATGAAATTTCTAACAGACTTATAAGTTCAAACCAAGTTACTTAAATCAATAATAACATGTCATATTAACCTATAAAATTAGTGTAAATCAGAAAAAGTCTCAAATTACATTTATTTAGGCATTTATAACATTAATTATGTTAATATTTTCTTAAAAAGGTAATTACTACATCATCGTTGTGTCATAAATAAATTAAATTATCTAAAGTATAAAAATTACAAATAAAAGACCAGTATGTATGAAATCTTTGTAGCTTTCTAATGAATATTTATAGGAGAAATTATATTATTTATAACCCTATATTAAAAATATTTTAGTAAATAAACATTGATTTTAACTCTTTTCACTCTTCTTTGAATTAAATAATAATAAATGTCCTAATCTAATCCAAGTGGGCCTAAATGGTCATTTTTACACTTAAGGTTGTTTTTGGTCGAGATACACTTGTCCAATAGGATTAGGACATGTGTTAGGATAATATTAATATCATTTTTACCCTTCATTACCCTATTTACTTTTAACCGTGGTAAAAAGTAAAAAGTTACTATTCACCAAAAAATTATTTTCATCTCATTGAACCACATTTTACTTACTGATATCAACCTTGTCTCTCAGATTTTTGAAATTCCATTCACAGAAGCGGTAAAATTATGATTTATGAAAAAATTAATTTTTTAACTACCACTTAGTAGTTTCACTATTCATCAAATATTAAAGTTTTTCAGAAAAATGACAAAATTTCACCCTAAGCTATAATTGATATTACAAATTCAAAAATGATTTATATTTTACAAAATTCCCAACATATAAGTTGCATTAATTAATTTTATAATTAATTTCCGCTGTCACAACAAATAACGTGTTTTTAAGAGATAATAACTATCAAAAGATTAACACTTGTTTATGTCTGGTGTAAATGTGAAAGTACATCAAATGACCAAAATTGTATTGAATTGTAAAAATATATTCTAAATATACTTTAAAACCACTCAAATTAATAATTTATTAGTATTAATTATTTCGATTAAAAAAGTTGTTTTTAATTAAAATTTAGTAATTTTCACTATTCATCAGAAAATGAAAGTTATCCAAAAAGTACCAAAATTTCACCCTAAGCTAATTTTGATATTCTGAATCCAAAAATGAAGTCCATTTTGAAAAATAAAATTTACAAAATTTTAAAAAGTGGTTATTACTATTCATAACGGCTAGTTTTAATAATATTTTAATAGCATATCGTTGTTTAATGAAACTCGGTATTACGTACTACACACGCTATCGAGGAAGGTCGTGATTGCGTGTAATGCAAGGTAAGTCAAGGATGCATGTTGTGCAAGCTCCATTTGGTGTATCATACAACACAAGACATTAATGAAATTAAAAATAATATTTTTCATAAAATCTCGGGTTGTTACATTCTACCCCCCTTAAAATGAATTTCGCCCTCGAAATTCGTCGGGGTTATAAATGGTTTACTATTCAAAAGTTTCTTTAATAGAAACCCACATCGTAAAAAGGAATACCAAAAATTGGATTTAAAAAATAAAGTATGAAATGTAACGATTACCCAAATAAACTAATCAATGGGTTTCCACATAGGTGAAAATATGGATATGGAAGAGAAATCTAACCATCATGTTCTGATGGAGAGTGGTACAGAACGTGGCTATGGAAAATCCAGCAATCACAAAGCCATAAATTTGTGATGATCTAAGGTACCATCTGATTAATCAGATATATGATCACTAGGACAACATTTTTGATTTTCAAGATCATTTCCCTAAAGTTGATTAAATTGGAATTAGAAGAAATACTTTCGTGATTTTGGTATTGTCTCACCGTTTTTCGTTCTTTGGAAAATTTCAACTTCATCTCTTAAAGAAATGAAGTTGAATTTGTCATTCGTGATGTGTTAGGAGATCATGTGATAGAATGATGGGTCATTCCATCTATCTCAAATAAAAGGTTATAAAAGTTATCAAAAAATACATAAGTCCATCTATAGTGAGATTCATCATATAGGGTTCCTAAAATGGACTTATACTTCATATATCATACTGCGTAATATAATAAAACTAGTTTCTACTAAACAGGGACTTCCTGTAGGTCAGTGGTAGGCGATAAAGGCCAGTCGCACTTCGGTTGTGGGTTCGATTCCCACAGCCTTGTCCGACGCGATGGGTTGTCTCCCGTCCTGCATGTTGTCCTTTTTCTAAAACTATATTACTATAACATCCCATTAATAATATCGAAAAACAAATAATACTAACTTATGTCCAACATAATCCATTCCAATCTTTAGGCTTATCCATAATACTGCAGTCCACTCTCAAAGATTTAATACCATCATTGATCCCCATATATCGTAAGATATATCTTGTTGGCCACATTCCAAACATTCAAAGGCCTTAATCATGTACTTTCTTGAATACCCATTGAACCATAGTGAAAACCTGAATGCAGTTAAAAGTTAACACTTTTCACATACCAAAATCCTCAAAATTCTATATACTCAAACCATGATATCACTTAGACCTTATAGCAATCATGAGATCATGAATACTGTTAAATATTTCATTTTATTGTTTTCCCTTCATTATGCGCATATGATCTTATTTACAAAAATATCTCAATCACTTTGAATACCACATTAGACCAATACATAAATATTCCAATACTCCATGATACAATATTATTTTGGAATCCCATTACATAAACACTTAATCATTCCACCACATCGTTGTCATATTCAACATCGCCAATAGTGATCGCATGTGACTTCCCTTTGTCCTTTTCCTTCAGTGGTTTCTCATGTTGATCATCACTAACCCTTGGATTAGGGCATTTATTAGCATAATGCCCCATTTCGTTGCACTTGAAGCATTGAAGTGTTGGTTGTGCGTTCTCTGCAGTGTTTGCTTTATTCACATCATTAGAATCCCTTTTTCCATTACTTCGACACTCAGCTGCTCGATGACCTTCTTTTCCAGACTTAATACATTTTCTAGTCCCTTTAAGACAATCTCCAACATGCTTCTTTCCACACTTTGTGCATAAGGAAACATTCATCTTCTTTTCACCATTATTCTGAGATTTCTCCTTGAACTATATCTTTCGTTTCTTGTCAAAACCATGAGATGGATATGTAACACCAACTTCCATTTCTACCTTGATAGAACAACGCACAATTTCTTCATTGCTAATGAAGTCTCTTATAGATAATGCCCTTCGAAGACTTGGTTTTAAGCCACTGAAAAAATTGATCAACATTACTTTCAGGTTGGATGATAATGCCAGATGCATACCTTGGAAGTCTTGTAAAATTTGCTTCGTATATACCATCAGATTCATCATCCTTCTGCTTCATCTCAAGAAACTCCTTTTCCATCTTTGTTCTAAGAATACGAGGGAAGTACTTACTGAAAAACAAGTTCTTGAACTCGTCCCATTCCATGGACTCAATTTCATCTCTTGGCCTCGTATTCTTGATAAGATTCCACCATTGATCAGATTCACCTTCCAAACGATATACTGCTAAGATGAATTTATCATGCTCAGAACATTGAAGAACTGAAAATATCTTTTCAGTGGTACTAATCCATTGTTCAGCAACAAGTGGATCGGATGACCCAAAGAAAGAAGGTGGATGTTGCCTCGTGAAGGATTTAACAGAATGTTGCTCCTTCCTTTGCTCGTTTGGAAATCCTGCATGATTCATATCTTGAGAAAGTTGTGTGAGCATGGATACAAGATTTTGCATTCCATCTCCCATAACATTTGTTTGTTCAGGAGGACAATCATTGCATTTTCCATTTCATTGATCAACACGGTTCCTTCGGGTTCCATCCATCGTCTAAAACCCAAAAAGAATAGCGTGAGAGGCAAAAATCATGCTAGGGAAAACAACATAATAAAGGAGGATTACCTTCAATATCTAACATCTTAGGTTTAATTCTATGATCGTTAGCGTAATTCTAGTACTATAACCTATACGTATACATAACCTTAGGGACATCCCTAGACATACATTAGAAATATCTCTAGGGATCTCACTAAGGTTTTCACATCCTAGATTTCAAAGTTTGACAAAACCTTTCCTCTGATACCAACTGTAGAGACCCGAAGCTTGATGTGCATTGACATTACATTACATTTGCGGAATACTTAGTACATAACAAAAAACACACACACAAGGATCGTAATAGTTTAGTGTCTTTGGAAACTCGGAACGTAATCTTCTAATAGTGGTGAAAGATCTTCAATATCTCCCATAAAGATCTTCCCTTTTTTTACCAAAAACCATTCTTTATATCCTGGGGAAAAGAAAACATAAAAGGGTGAGCTTAAATGCTCAGTAAGGGTAAACAAAAGAAATATCAATCACATCATATACATAAGAACATAGCTTTTGGAAATCTTAACCTGCAAAAGAGCTCATAATATCATAACATGGGATAAATCATAGAAGTGAAATGTAATCCCAATAATCACAACTTAAAACATGAAACATTGTGGCATACACACATAATCATCATTTCATGTTAGTCAAGACTCATTTCCAAGACTATCTTAGTGGACAAAGTCCCTTTCTGAACCGAGTCACCCTCGTTTCAGTCTTGTATCACTGAACCGGTATGACCTACCATTCCAGCCATGTCTATCTCATGAGATATAAAATCAATACCCAATGCATTGGAGGGAGATATAGGTCCCACCCATCTTATAATGAATCCTTTCTTATGTGTGCCACATAATCATAAGTCATACATCATCGCATAACACATGTAACAAAAATGGGATTCTTGAAACATCATGACATCATAAAACAAATCATATAAGGTAAATGACTTCATAAAAATAATTCCCTCACAACATAATCAAATCAATGTAATAATATGGATAAAAACATAACCCTATATTATCTTAGATGGAAAATAATTTTGATAAAACGTTTGAACTCCATTCTTGAGGAAAATATCTTTTCTACTTCAAAAACACTTTTCTTTTCTTAACATGTCATACAATTATAAACTAAAAGAAGTTGATTAAAAAAAACATCAAAACTTTTAAAGGAAGCTTCTTGGAAATAATGTTTTAAAAATCCATTCATGCCGTATAAGTTAAAAAAACATTCTTCGTACTTTTGTCGAAAAAGTCAAAAAGTACCTCGTACGAAAAACAAAAAAAGATTCCTTTCAAATTCTTTACAAAAAACTCACCAAAGGGTAAAATTAGATTTAAACTATTGTAAGTGGATGGAAACAATATTACATATTGAGGGAACATGGATGTGGATGATAAAATACACCCCAGTAAATACCAAAGTATAAACAATCTCGGATAAAAATGAGATTGTGATATTTCCCCTTACCTTAGGTCCGATTTGCTTCGTAAGTGTCTGAACCTCCTGTATAATGATTTAAATAATGTCATTTACTTATTAAAAAATCATATTCATTGTTATTGTATCATATATGGTTCACTAATGACTTTATATTACCCGTTCTTTTGTAAATTCCTTGTTAAAGAGCGTTTTTGGTAAAATTGTTTCATTTGTCGTCCGTGTTTTGACTTGTAATTATTCATATGATTACTTAAATCATGATTACATAATTCCAGAACATAAAACATGATTTATATATATATATTCAGGATATACATATATATAATAAATCATTAAATAGAAATAAATACACTGTTCATGGAGACGGTAGTCCGTACGTACGCATGAACGCTGTTTTCGTTTCCTTATTGAATTGAATGGAATTAAGTAGATGACATATATATAAATATAAATAAATCCAGTATCATTATTATGTCATATATTTCATTAGTACTTATTATATATACTTTATAATCATTCATGAATGGTTAATCATTGAGAATGAATTTGATCGCGTCGTGGAGACGGTAGTCCGTACGTATGCACGAGCGATGATATCATTCCCATGGTCATGGAATTGTGTTGAGGAGTATGTATACTATTTCAGTATCAATATCACTCTATAATAATCATATATAGTTACTCATTACACCATTATACCCATCCAATTAAGGTGGTGGCGGAAAATTGATTACACCAGGGCGTAGAGACAGTATTCTGTATGTACGCACGCGCGGTGATTTCCTTTTTCTGTAGGATGTATAGAAGGTTAATTAGAGTTGTTTCAAAATTATAATAAAATATCAGTATATAAGAAATACTTATGTTATTACTTTATCATGAAACAACAAAAGAAGAAGAATTTGAAGAAGAAAGAAATTGAAAAAGATCGGTAATGGATATTACCTCTTTTTGACGCGCCTTCACTTTACCTCCACTTAAAGAACTAATGATGGTCTTTGAAGAAGACCAGGACATCTAGGATAATACTAGGTAAGTGTAGAAGAGATTTTGGCTGGGTTTGGCCGAGCTTGAATGCTGAAATTGGTGTGAGGAGGAAAGGGAGGAGGTTCCCTTTTATAAGGGAGGAGAGGGGCATCTTAGGAAAAGCTCAAAATATTATTTTATATTAAGTTCAAATTCGGTTTATAATGGTTCCAAATTGTCTTATTTCGAAGCTAAAGTTGGTATGGGTCGAAATCCTCTTACCCAATAAGATTTAGACAGGTTTAGGTTATTATTTTAACATTATCAATTAGATTTAACTCTAAGTTAAATAATTTAACTTTTACCGTTTCTTTTTGTTTTCTTACACTATATGGTTAATAAACTTACTATATGAAGCCAAAAGAACCCCAAGTTGTTTATTATTAATATATCTATCCTTATATAAGTCATTTGGCCGAACCATCGATTTTTATAACTTAAATAACAATTGATAATATAATATTTGTTTTAGAAACTAATTTATGTCAATTTTGACACTATTTGGTACATGATTTTTATGAAATTTCTAACAGAATGATAAGTTCAAAACAAGTTACTTAAATCAACAATAACATGTCATATTAACCTATAAAATTAGTGTAAATCATAAAAAGTCTCAAATTACATTTATTTTTTCATTTATAACATCAATTATGTTAATATTTTCTTAAAAAGGTAATTACTGCATCATCATTGTTATATAAATAAATTAAATTATCTAAACTATAAAAATTACAAATAAAATACCCTTATGTAGAAATCGTTTTATCTTTCTAATGAATATTTATAGTCGAAATTATATTATGTATAACCCTATATTAAAAATGTTTTAGTAAATAAACTTTGATTTTAACTCTTTTAACTCTTCTTTGAATTAAATAATAATAAATGTCCTAATCTAATCCAAGTGGGCCTAAATGGTCATATGATACACATAAGGTTGTTTTTGGTCGAGATACACTTGTCCAATAGGATTAGGACATGTGTTAGGGTAATATCAATATCATTTTTAACCTTCATTACCCTATTTAGTTTTAACCGTGGTAAAAAGTAAAAAGTTACTATTCACCAAAAAATTATTTTCATCTCATTGAACCACATTTTACTTATTGACATCAACCGTGTCTCTAGGATTTTTGAAATTCCATTCACAGAAGCGGTAAAATTAAGATTTATGAAAAAATTAATTTTTTAACTACCACTTAGTAGTTTCACTATTCATCAAAAATTGAAGTTTTTCAGAAAAATGCCAAAATTTCACCCTAAGCTATAGTTGATATTCCGAATTCAAAAATGATTTCTATTTTACAAAATTCCCAACATATAAGTTGCATTAATTTATTTTATAATTAATTTCCGCTGTCACAACAAATATCGTGTTTTTGAGAGATAATAACTATCAAAATATTAGCACTTGTTTATGTCTGGTGTAAATGTGAAATTACATCCAATGACCAACATTGTATTGAATTGTAAAAATATATTCTAAATATTCATTAAAACCACTCAAATTAATAATTTATCAGTATTAATTATTTCGATTAAAAAGTTGTTTTTAATTAAAATTTAGTAATTTTCACTATTCATGAGAAAATCAATGTTATCCAAAAAGTACCAAAATTTCACGCTAAGCTAATTTTGATATTCCGAATCCAAAAATGAATTCCATTTTGAAAAATAAAATTTACAAAATTTCAAAAAGTGGTTATTACTATTCATAACGGCTAGTTTTAATAATATTTTAATAGCATATCGTTGTTTAATGAAACTCGGTATTGCATACTACACACGCTATCAAGGAAGGTCGTGATTGAGTGTAATGCAAATCACGTCAAGGATGCGTGTTGTGCAAGCTCCTTTTGGTGTAGCATACTGTAACGCCCCGACCCTAGTTACCCAAAGTCGGTGCATTATTACATAACATTGGCATGATCATAATAAAGATCAAATCTCGAAAAACCGATTGGTTTAGTAGCCTTGGAAACAATAGATATATTCATAAGTTTTACATTACATCATAAAATGAAAAACTACTACAACAACATAATGTCTCCATAATCCACACTCATATCCCCACATAATATCACTGCAGGTCATTCATAATTTACTTCTTCACTTCCTGGGAAAAATAAAACATAGAAAAGGGGTGAGCTCAAATGCCCAGTAAGGATAACAATATAGCGGAAACTTTCATAAATAAGAATAAACATTTAAGGAAATGTATAACTAAAACAAAAGCCTTTGAAACTTGAACTTTCAACATGGTAAGGCATAAATAAAATGAAATAATTCCATTTACTTATTCACATGGATATTCTACTAATCGAATAATCACATGCAAAAATCAATAACCACTTTCATAATGTTGGAATGCATAATGCCAGACTATCATAACCACATAGCCAAGGCCTCGTGCCAAGACTACAAATACGATTTCATCAAGGCCTTGTTCCAAGACACTAGTTTTCCTCATGAGACCTACCGATGCATCGAGAAGCTATATCGGGCTCCACCCGTCACATATTAAGTCCAATTCATTCCCATATGAAAATGTTTAAACATAACATAAACATTCGTATTAAAACTAGCATACGAAATGTCAATAATTTCACCATAAACTATGAATGGTATAAAAATAGCACATCCACAGTCAAACATATCACAAAACTGTCAATACAATATAGAAGTTTTGTATCATAATAAATCAACTTCAAATAAGCGTAAAATCCATCAACGGATGTTGACATAGATGAAATCAAAACACTTTTTAGAGAAATATCTCTTTCTATTTTTGAAATAATTTAATAGACATATAAAATAAAACATTTTCTTGAAAATATTCTTATTATCTTGTAAGGGAAGCTTTGACGATTTTATAATGGCGGAAAATAGCCGCACCCGCCGTATAAGTTAAAAAAAAACATTCTTACCTTAATTTTGTCGAAAAGGTTAAAAAAAACTTGTTTGGAAAACGACGGAACGATTCCTTTATATAAAGTCACACAAGGGTATAAATGTCTTTAACCCATATTCTTTTGAATAGTAAAAATGTTTTGAAATACATTTTTAAGAAACATGGATGTGGATGATAAAGAGATCCCAGTAGATTATTACGTATAAACAACCTCAGATAATGAAGAGATTGTGAAATAACCCTTACCTTGTACTTTTCCTTGGTTGGCGTAGGTTAACCTCCTGTATAATGGTGAAATAATTTTTATTAAATTATAAAATAATCATATACATTAATATGATATCATATATGATCTTTTAATATTGATTTGATAATAATATCTTAGTATTATCGTTGTTTCGGGTGTTAACGTACTGGTTTTCTTTCATATGTTTTGTTACGTAAGAAATGTTTTTAAAGGGTAGGTTGTATATTATTCATATCCAGAATGATATCAAGTCCTTAAACATCATTTTTAAATCATCAAATGATAATTATACATTAATGGTTACGATGGAGAATGAATCTCATCGCGTTCGTGGAGACGGTAGTCCGTACGTACGGATGAACGACAATATCATTATTTTGATATTAAAATAATATATAAATGGATGGTATATCATATATACAGAATCATTAACATGTTATATTTATTATTTACATGAGCTACACATCATTATTATACCCATCCAAATAATATTAAATTGAATAACAATTACACCACGACGAGGAGACGGTAAGCCGTACGTACGCTCGTATGGTGACATGTTATTCAAAGGGTGGATAGAATAATGAATATGGTTGTACCATATTTATAATAACATCACTGTATATATATTATACTGGAGTTATTATTTTACAATGGTAACAACAAAAGAAGAAGTGGAAGAAGAAATGAACTTGAAAAGGGGTGGTGAAAACATTACCTCTTCTTCGGGTTCTTCCTTTTGATGTAATCAAAAAGGATCCTTAGGTTGACTTCATGATCAAACTAAGGCCTCTAGGTTGTAGTGAGGGGATTTGGGAGAGTATTTGGTCAGAGTTTGGCCGAACCAAAAGGCTTTGAGGGTGTGAAGAAATGAGAAGGAGGAGTGCCCTTTTATAAGAGGGGTGAGGGGCACCTTTGGAAAAGCTAGAAATATTAATTTATAATAAATTCATATTCGGTTTCTAATGGCTCTAAAGTTGATTATTTCAATGTTAAGGTGGGGATGGGTCGAAAAAAACTCAACGAATATAATTTAGACAGGTTTGGGTACTTATATTAAACTTATCTTTAAGTATTAACTCTAAGTTAATTAGTTTCACTTTTACAATGTCTCTTTGTATTTTTATATAATATGGTTAATAAACTTACTATATACATCCAATATACTCTCAAGTGGTACATTAATGATTAACCTATCATGATATAAGTCTCTTGGCCGAGCCTTAGATTTTTAGGAATTTAATATCAATTAATAATATAATATTTGTTTTAAGAACTCTTTTATGTCAATTTTGACACTATTCAACAGTTGATTTCTGTGAAACTCATAACAGATTTATTACTTCGAAAAAAGTCAATTAAATCAATCCTAATATATCATATTATCCTAGAAAATTAGTTTAATTCATTAAAATTTTCATATTATATTTATTTGGGTATTTATAATATCAATTAGTTGAATTTTTCACTATTATAGTAATTACTACATCGTCATTGTGTCAAAAATAAATTAAATCATTTAATGTCTAAAAATTATAAATAAAATATAATTATGTATGAAATCTTTTTATCTTTCTAATTTATATTTATAATCTAAAATCCAACATATATAATCCAATGTAATAATTGTTTTTCTAAAAGATATATGTTTGTGTCATTTTTGTATTCATTTTAACTTAATTAAAATAAATTGTCCTTATCACCTACAAGTGGCGCCATGGGGTCCCAAAATCGACCCAAAGAATCCTATAGTCGAACATGTATCAACCAATAAGGATAGGACACGTTTTAGGATAATTTATATTATTATAATATTATTTTTTAACCCTTCTTTACCGGATTTACCCTTAACCATAGTAAATAAAATATTTACCGCAGTAATTATTCAAAATGTCTAAAAATAAAAGTTAATTATTTACACAATTTGAACATACTGATTCCAAATATGGAATCCATTTTTCTAAATTCAAAACACAGAAGTGGCAGAAATTAATTTAAAATTAATTCCCACTGTCAAAATAAAAAGCGTGTTTTTAAGAGATAATAACTATCAAAAGATTGACACTTGTTTATGTTCGGTTGAATTGTAAAATTATGTCCAATGACCAAAATTATATTAAATGGTAAAAATATATTATAAATATACTTTAAAACCACTCAAATTCATAATTTATAACTATTAATTAATTTGATTAAAATGGTTGTTTTTAATTAAAATTTAGTAATTTTCACTATTCATCAAAATATGAAAGTTATCCGAAAAGTACCAAAATTTTACCTTAGGCTAAATTCGATATTCCGAATCCAAAAATGAAGTCCATTTTGAAATATAAAATATATATAATTTCAAAAAGTAGGTATTACTATTCATAACGGCTAGTTTAATTGGTTATGGTGTGTTAGAACTCGGTGTTGCGTACAACACACGCTATCACATTATTCAAAGAGAAGCGTACCGTAGAAGCTTGGGGTGTTACATTCTCCCCTCCTTCAAATAATTTCATCCTCGAAATTTCTAGAATAATTATCACGTGAAAAGACTTGGGTGATTCTTCATCATATGTTCCTCGGGTTCCCACGTTGCCTCTTCCATCTTATGGTTTCTCCACAAAACTTTTACCAGACGCGTCGTCCGGTTTCTCAATACTTGTTCTCTTATATGAAGAATCCTGACGGGCTCTTCACAATAGGAAAGATCGGGTTCCAGTTCTAATTCCTCATAGGTGAGTACATGCGTTGGGTCAGGCATGTATTTCCTCAACAGAGATACGTGGAACACATCGTGAACTTTGGAGAGACTTGGCGGCATTGCCTATCGGTAAGCTACAACCCCAATTCGTTCTAGAATTTCAAAAGGTCCGATGTACCTGGGACTCAATTTACCTTTCTTACCAAAACGTATGACTCCCTTCCATGGAGATACCTTCAGGAAAACATGATCACCGACTTGAAATTCCAAATCCTTCCTTCGATTATCAGCATAGCTCTTCTGCCTACTTTGAGCTACTTTGATGTGATTTTGGATTACCTTCACCTTTTCCACCGTTTCCTCCACCAGTTCTGGGCCTACAAGTTTTCTTTCACCAACGTCATCCCAACAGGTTGGTGTACGACATCTCTTTCCATATAACGCTTCATATGGTGGCATCTGAATACTCGAATGGAAGTTATTGTTATAGGAAAATTCTACCAGTGGTAAATATTGATCCCACATACCCTGAAAATCAAGTGAGCAAGATCTCAACATGTCTTCTAAGGTCTGAATAGTCCGTTCTTATTGTCCGTCTGTCTGAGGGTGGTAAGCAGTGCTCAAATGAAGTTCAGTATCCAGGGATTTCTGAAGACTATTCCAAATTCTTGAAGTAAAATGGGGATCACGATCAGTAACAAATGATAAGGGTACTCCATGAAGTCTCACAACTTCATTAATATATAGTCTTGCTAGACGTTCCAGGGGTAGATCTTCTCTTATAGCAAGAAAATGTGCTGACATGGTAAGACAATCAACAATAACCAATATTGCATCGTTCCTTCTAGGAGTCTTTGGTAGCCCCATGACAAATTCCATCGTATTATTGTCCCATTTCCACTCCGGTACGGGAAGAGGTTGCATGACTCCTCCAGGCTGTTGCCTTCCAGCTTTCACTTGTTGACAAACCATACATATTGACACAAAATCAGAAATCTCCCTCTTCATGTTGTCCCACCAAAAATGTTCCTTCAAATCTCTATACATTTTGGTGCTCCGAAGGTGTATAGAGAAATTGGAACTATGAGCATCATCCAGCAATTCCCTTTTTAGATCAGGTAAATCGGGAACACAATGTCTCTTCCCGAATTTCAAAATTCCATCTTCATACACAAAGTCTGTCAATCTCCCATCATTCACAGATTTAATCCTCTTTTTAAATTCTTCGTCATCGGTCTGAGAACTCTTAATCCTTTCTAGTATAGATGGTTTGGCAACCATTTGAAAAAGAATTGATTTTTCACCTTCCCTGGTTATACCCATGTCCATCTTTACTAGATCCATGAAAATTGGATCCCTTTCAATTCTCATATTTTTTAAAACTCCATGGTCTTTTCTACTCAAAGCATCTACTACCTTGTTTTCCTTCCCCGGGTGGTAGTGTATCGTACAATCATAATCCTTGAGTAAATCAAGTCATCTCCTTTGCCTCATTTTGAGTTCTTTTTGTGAGAAAATACACTTCAAACTCTTGTGGTCAGTATAAATCTCACATTTTTCACCATAGAGGTAGTGCCTCCATATCTTCAAAGAATAGATCACAGCTGATAACTCAAGATCATGAGTAGGATATTTTTGTTCATGAATTTTCAACTTTCGTGATGCATAGGAAATAACTCTATCATTCTGCATAAGGACACAACCAAGTCCTCTCTTTGATGCATCACTATAAATAACGAACCCATCATTCCCCGATGGTAGAGTCAATATAGGAGCATTGAATAATCTTCTCTTCAGTTCTTCGAAACATTCTTCACACTCTTTTGTCCAAACAAATTTAACCCCTTTACGTGTGAGCTTCGTTAATGGGTTAGCCAATCGGGCAAAATTCTGGACGAAACGTCGATAATAACCTGCCAAACCAATAAAACTGCGTACCTCAGTTATACTCGTAGGTGCTGGCCATTCTTGGATTGCCTTGGTCTTAGAAGGATCAACAGAGATTCCATCTTTAGAGACAATATGGACAAGAAAAGAAATCTCCTGAAGCCAGAATTCACACTTGCTAAACTTCCCATATTATTCATGCCTCCTCAGAGTCTTCAAGATAATGCACAAGTGATTTTCATGATCTTCGTAGGTTTTGGAGTATACCAAGATATCATCAATAAATACCACCACAAATTCATCGAGATACTCCTTGAAAACTCTATTCATCAGATCCATGAATACAGAGAGTGCATTAGTCAATCCAAACGGCATTACAGTAAACTTGTAATGCCCGTACCTGGTTCGAAATGTTGTATTCAGAATGTCTTCCTTCTTCACACACAACTGATGGTATCCAGATCGAAGGTCAATCTTTGAAAAGTATTGAGCTCCATGCAGTTGGTCAAATAAATCATCAATGCGTGGTAGGCGATACTTGTTCTTAATTGTTATAGCATTGATCTCCCTGTAGTCGATACATAACCTCATAGATCCATCTTTCTTTTTAACAAAAAGAACAGGGGCTCCCCATGGAGAAACACTAGGGAGAATAAATCCCTTATTACTCAATTCCTCTAGTTTTTTATTTAGTTCGACTAACTCTACAGTGGCCATTCTATAAGGAGTCTTCGATATAGGCCTTGATCCAGGAATTAAATCAATGGAAAACTCAACTTCTCATTCTGGAGGATGTCCAGGTAAATCTTCCGGAAATACATCTACAAATTCTTTCACAACAAGAACATCCTCTATTTGAACATTCCTTTACTCACCGACAGTTATTTCATTCTCTTCCTCCACAATAATTGAATTATGTTGAGCTACTGGGGGTGGATCTAAATAAGAATTAGGTGGTGACGATTCTGCTCTAAAAATAAGGTGTTCATTATTATTATCATCAAGAATCGTAACCTCTTTCTTCTTACAATAAATCTTCACATCATAGTCCGAAAGCCAGTCCATACCGAGGATTATATCAAACTCAATCATAGGTATGACGATGAGATCATCAGATAAAGAAAATTTATGTGCTCTAATGGGGACTGATTCACAAAACTTTGTGGCAATGATACTTCCCTTAGGAGTTTTAACTGACAACTCCCTTATTAATTCAAATTGGAAATATCTAATTTTCTTAGAAAACTGGGAAGATATGAAACAATGCGACGATCCAGAGTCAAATAATGCATTTGTTAAACTTGAGGAAACCATTAAATTACCTGCCACCACGTCTTTCGGAGCATCTACCTCAGCTGTAGTGATAGCATAAGCCTGGCTGTGATCCCTTGACCTTTTCTGAGGTAATTTCTCCTGACGCTTAGGACATTCATTTGCATAATGCCTCATCTCCCTGCAATTGTAGCGCTGAACGTTGGTAGCTTCCTTCTTCCCCTTGAAATCACGAGCTTGGTGGCCTTTTTCACCACACTTGTAACAGACTCCCATTCCCTTCAAGCAAGTACCAGGATGTTTCTTCCCGCATTTACCACAGGATGGATATTCAACCTTTCCCTTCTTCCCCTTATTTCCATTCCAAGATTGATCAGTAGGTCTCTTCTTCTATTGCTTTGCTTTAAAGTCATAAGACATAGAGAATTCCTTTTCGGTCTTGATAGCACATGAGACAATGTCTTCGTATGACGAACAGGATTGTGAGACTAATGCTCGACGAAGAAATGGTTTTAACCCATCAAAGAAATGATCAATCGTACTTCTTGGGTTGCGAATATAATCTCTAGCATACCTCGTTAACCTTGTAAAGTTAGCCTCATACTTTGTGACATTCTCATCCTCCTTTTGTCTCAGACTCAGAAATTGCCTTTCCATATCTGCTCGATGGTCGCAAGGAAAGTATTTTTCTAAAAACAGATCTTTGAACTCCCTCCATTCCATATTTGATACTTAATCATCTTCCTTCATGTTTTGAATCAATGACCACCATTGATCAACATCCCCAGTGAGGCGGTAAACTGCCATGATAACTTTTTCCATTTCACTGCTCCCCAAAGGCTGAAATATTTTCTCTAGGGAATTTATCCATTACTCAGCTACTAAGGGATTTGTACTCCCATTGAACGTTGGTGGTTGTTGCCTCATGAATCGATCTAACATTGATCCTCCATGCTGTGGATCAGGGTTCTCCATACGGGTAAGGTTATTATTCATAACCTGAGTAAGTTGTCCCAGTATGGTGATTAGTTGATCGGCACCAGTTGCATCACCAGCCCCAATATAATTATCTTGAGTAGGAGGGAAATCCCTACAGGGAGTGAGTGCATTGATACAGTTTCCATTTCTTCCACTAGGCGCCATTTATAAACAATGGCATAAACTAGATCAGTTTATGAATCAAAATACATAATCCCATACTTATAAAACACTTAACATAAATTGAACTATTTATGGATATAATCAATAATAATAAAAATGTTTTCTTTGAGGAATTATATACTCATAAACCCTTCATAATGATTTGTAAAGAAAATGAGAGTTACCCTAAGCATATCCCACGGGAGTGTCGTAACCAAGAGTGCAGCAAGGCCCGTTGTCGTGCACCAGTTCCCGTTCGAGTCTAGCTCAAAGCGGTGTTTTCGGGTTTTACCCCTAGGTACATTTGTTCCAGAGCCACCTCTACCTACTCGTATCCAGACATGGATGTATTGCTCGGAAAGCTCACAAAATCTCTACAATACCAAAATTCAAGGAAGTTCTTCTATAATAATTCTCAAAGTTCATCTTAGGTCTATGTGCTCTAATCAGAGTTTATCTAAATATAGCTTCCAAGGATTGTACTAAACTTCCTCTGATACCAACTGTAACGCCCCGACCCTAGTTACCCAGAGTTGGTGCATTATTACATAACATTGGCATGATCATAATAAAGATCAAATCTCGAAAGACCGATTGGTTTAGTAGCCTTGGAAACAATAGATATATTCATAAGTTTTACATTACATCATAAAATAAAAAACTACTACAACAACATAATTTCTCCATAATCCACACTCATATCCCTGCATAATATCTCTTCAGGTCATTCATAATTTACTTCTTCACTTCCTGGGAAAAATAAAACATAGAAAAGGGGTGAGCTCAAATGTCCAGTAAGGATAACAATATAGCGGAAACTTTCATAAATAAGAATAAACATTTAAGGCAATGTATAACTAAAACAAAAGCCTTTCAAACTTGAACTTTCAACATGGTAAGGCATAAATAAAATGAAATAATTCCATTTAATTATTCACATGGATATTCTACTAATCGAATAATCACATGAAAAAATCAATAACCACTTTCATAATGTTGGAATGCATAATGCCAGACTATCATAACCACATAGCCAAGGCCTCGTGCCAAGACTACAAATAAGATTTTGTCAAGGCCTTGTTCCAAGACACTAGTTTGCCTCATGAGACCTACCGATGCATCGAGAAGCTATATCGGGCTCCACCCGTCACATATTAAGTCCAATGCATTCCCATATGAAAAGGTTTAAACATAACATAAACATTCGTATTAAAAATAGCATACGAAATGTAAATAATTTCACCATAAACTATGAATGGTATAAAAATAGCACATCCATAGTCAAACATATCACAAAACCTTCAATACAATATAGAAGTTTTGTATCATAATAAATCAACTTCAAATAAGCGTAAAATCCATCAAAGGATGTTGACATAGATGAAATCAAAACACTTTTTAGAGAAATATCTCTTTCTATTTTTGAAATCATTTAAGAGCCATATAAAATAAAACATTTTCTTGAAAATATTCTTATAAGCTTGTAACGGAAGCTTTGTCGATTTTATAACGGTGGAAAATAGCCGCACCCGCCGTATAAGTTAAAAAAACATTCTTACCTTAATTTTGTTGAAAAGATTAAAAAGAACCTTGTTTGGAAAACGACGGAACGATTCCTTTATAAAAAGTCACACAAGGGTATAAATGAATTTAACCCATAGTCTTGTGAATAGTAAAAATGTTTTGAAATACATTTTTAAGAAACATGGATGTGGATGATAAAGAGATCCCAGCAGATTATTACGTATAAACAACCTCGGATAATGAAGAGATTGTGAAATAACCCTTACCTTGTACTTTTCCTTGGTTGGAGTAGGTTAAACACCTGTATAATGGTGAAATAATTGTTATTAAATTATACAATAATCATATACACTAATATGATATCATATATGATATTTTAATATTGATTTGATAATAATATCTTAGTATTATCATTTTTTCGGGTGTTAACTTACTTGTTTTCTTTCATATGTTTTGTTACGTAAGACATGTTTGTAAAGGATAGGTTGTTTATTATTCATATCCAGAATGATATCAAGTCTTTAAACATCATTTTTAAATCATCAAATGATAATTATACTTTAATGGTTACGATGGAGAATGAATCTCATCGCGTTCGTGGAGACGGTAGTCCGTACGTACGCACGAACGAAAATATCATTTTTTTGATATCAAAATAATATATAAATGGATGGTATATAATAAATACAGAATCATTAACATGTTATATTTATTATTTACATGAGTTACACATCATTATTATACCCATCCAAATAATATTAAATTGAATAACAATTACACCACGACGTGGAGACGGTAAGCCGTACGTACGCACGTATGGTGACATGTTATTCAAAGGGTGGATAGAATACTGAATATGGTTGTACCATATTTATAATAACATCACAATATATATATATGATACTGGAGTTATTATTTTACAATGGTAACAACAAAGGAAGAAGAAGTGGAAGAAGAAATGAACTTGAAAAGGGTTGGTGAAAACATTACCTCTTCTTCGGGTTCTTCCTTTTGATGTGATCAAAAGGGCTCCTTAGGTTGACTTCCTGCTCAAACTAAGGCCTCTAGGTTGTAGTGAGGGGAGTTGGGAGAGTATTTCGGCAGAGTTTGTCCGAACCAAAAGGCTTTGAGAGTGTGAATAAATGAGAAGGAGGAGTTCCCTTTTATAAGAGGGGTGAGGGGCACCTTTGGAAAAGCTAGACATATTAATTTATAATAAATTCATATTCGGTTTCTAATGGCTCCAAAGTTGATTATATAAATGTTAAGGTGGGTATGGGTCGAAAACAACTCAACCAATAGAATTTAGACAGGTTTGGGTTCTTATATTCACCTTATCTTTAAGTATTAACTCTAAGTTAATTAGTTTATCTTTTACAATGTCTCTTTGTATTTTTATATAATATGGTTAATAAACATACTATATACATCCAAGAGACTCTAAAGTGGTCCATTAATGATTAACCTATCATGATATAAGTCTCTTGGCCGAATCTTAGATTTTTAGGAATTTAATATCAATTAATAATATAATATTTGTTTTAAGAACTCTTTTATGTCAATTTTGACACTATTCAATAGTTGATTTTTGTGAAACTCATTACAGATTTATTACTTAGAAAAAAGTAAATTAAATCAATCCTAATATATCATATTATCCTAGAAAATTAGTTTAATTCATTAAAAATTTCATATTATATTTATTTGGGTATTTATAATATCAATTAGTTTAATTTTTCACTATTATAGTAATTACTACATAATCATTGTGTCATAAATAAATTAAATCATTTAATATCTAAAAATTATAAATAAAATATAATTATGTCAGAAATCTTTTTGTCTTTCTAATTAATATTTATAATCTAAAATCCAACATATATAACTCTATGTAATAATTGTTTTCCTAAAAGATATATGTTTGTGTCATTTTTGTATTCATTTTAACTTAATTGAAATAAAGTGTCCTTATCACCTACAAGTGGCACCATGGGGTCCCCAAATCGACCCAAAGATGACTATGGTCGAACATGTATCAACCAATTAGTCTAGGACACGTTTTAGGGTAATTTAGTATTATTATAATATTATTTTTTAACCCTTATTTACCGGATTTACCCTTAACCATAGTAAATAAAATATTTACCGCAGTAATTATTCAAAATGTCTAAAAATAAAAGTTACTTATTTACAAAATTTGAACATCCTAATTCCAAATATGGAATCCATTTTTCTAAATTCAAAACACAGAAGTGTCAGAAATTAATTTAATATTAATTCCCACTGTCAAAACAAAAAGCGTGTTTTTAAGAGATAATAACTATCAAAAGATTGACACTTGTTTATGTTCGGTTTAATTGTAAAATTATGTCCAATGACCAACATTATATTAAATGGTAAAAATATATTCTAAATATACTTTAAAACCACTCAAATTCATAATTTATCACTATTATTTATTTTGATTAAAAAGGTTGTTTTTAATTAAAATTTAGTTATTTTCACTATTCATCAAAATATAAATGTTATCCGAAAAGTACCAAAATTTTACCTTAGGCTAAATTCGATATTCCGAATCCAAATATGAAGTCCATTTTGAAATATAAAATATATATAATTTCAAAAGGTAGGTATTATAATTCATAATGGCTAGTTTAATTGGTTATGGTGTGTTAGAACTCGGTGTTGCGTACAACACATGCTATCACATTATTCAAAGAGAAGTGTACCGTAGAAGCTTGGGGTGTTACACATACAACACAAGACATTAAAGAAATTAAAAAGAATATTTTTCGTAAAATCTCAGGATGTTACATTTGGGTCACTATATTAACCTTATCTTTTAGATTTAACTCTTAGTTAAAAAGTTTGACATTTACCATGTCTCTTTGTATATTTATATTATATGATAAATAAATATTCTATATACATAAAATATAACCCCCCAAGAGGTTCATCAATGATATAAATATCATTATATAAGTCTTTTGGAAAAACCTTCGATTTTTAAGAATATAATATCCATTAATAATATAATATTTGTTTTTAAAAATCTTTTTTTGTCAATTTTGACACTATTTGGTATTTTGTTTGACTAAATTTATAGTAGCATTATTAATTAAAAAAAATTCATCTAACCAACCCTAAAATTTCATATTAACCTATAAAATTATTTTAATTCATTAAATGTCTAAAATTACATTTATTTGTATATTTATAATATCAATTATTTTAATTTTTCGTTAATTAGGTAATTACTACATCATCATTGTGTCATAGTTAAACGTAAATATATAATGACTAAAAATTATTAATAAAATAAAATTATGTATTAAATATATTTAGCTTTATAATTAATATATGTAGTTCAATTTATCTTATGTATAACCCTATATTAAAAATGTTTTATTTATTTATCTTTGATTTTAACTCTTTTAACTATTCTTTAAATAAAATAATAATAAATGTCTTAATCTAATACAAGTGGACCAAAAGGAACATATATTATTCTAGAGGGTTGTTTTTGGTCGAATTACACTTATCCAATAGAATTAGGACATGTCTTAGGGTAATACTAATATCATTATGACCCTTAATTACCCTATGTACTTGTAACCGTGGTAAATAAAAGTAAAAAGTTACTATTCACCAAAAATTATTGTCACCTTATTGAACCACATTTTACTAACTGATATCAACCATGTATTTCGGATTTTTTAAATTCAACTCACAGAAGCGGTAAAATTATGTGTCATGTAAATTTGAAAATTCTTCTAAGAGGTGGGTAAAATACGGTAAAAAGTTCAATAACATTTTTGTATAACTGAAATTATTATTAACTGACTCCAGTGAATTACATTGAACATTTATAGGTATTATGTGTCTATTTTGACCTAAAATAAATTTAAATAAATTAAATAAATATTTAAATAAAAATTTTGTTTTAAACTATAACTTAGTGTTTTCATTATTAATCAAAAATCAAATGTTTTCATAATAAAACCAAAAATTCACTGTAATCTAATTTCAATACTCTGATTTTAAAAATGAGTTCCATTTTGAATGATAAAACATATAAAATTTCAAAATATGGGTACAAATTTTCATAATTTCTAGTTTGATTGGTTTTGGTGTGTTAGAATCACAATATTGTGTATAATGAAAGTTGTTGCATTATACAACGGGAAACGTATCGTGGAAGCTTGGGGTGTTACATTCTTCCGAAATTTTGTAAATTGTGTCCTAAATATTTTAAAATTGGGCTTGGGAACATAATTAAATGTCCTACATTAGAAAAAGAGTCAATAAAACTATCACATTAAAAGAAAGAATGGGAAGTACAAAGGTCACACGAGATAACCAATTATAGGATTCCATGTAAGAAAACATGGATATGGGAGAAAAACTAAGTGTCATGTTCTGATAGGGAGGGATAGAAAACCTGATTAGGAGAAAGTCATCAATAAAAAACCACAAACATGTTATGGGACAAATGATCATTAGTTTCCCAGTATGAAAAGTAAATGGAAAATGTATTTTTGGTTTTAAATTTCATTTCATAATGATGAGGAATGTTTTTATGAGATTGACTATGAACATAAAGAGATATACATAATTTTTAAGTAGTGTTTCATTTTATTAAAAATTTATACCGCTAACTCGTCTCTTTTTCCAAACGATGAGTATTTAAGATGACTTGGACACACCTGAAGCGATAGAATCATCTTCTAGAGAATCACATCATCCATAAAGGATAAAATATATATTCTATGGTCTTTAGAGATTATCAAAAACCAAAATGGTTAGTACAAGATCAGATGATCCCTAAAAAGGATAATCCTTTAGAGAAAGAAATACTAATTATAATTTCTAAAATTAAACCAGCAATACACAAAGTTCATTAAATACCATTCAATAAAAAATTCTCCATAAAATCTTTCAATATAATCCAAACTAATATTGAAACCCAAAACATAGAAGTATTTTCTTACGTAGTCTTCCACGTTAACTTGTATCTCCAAATAACATCGACTACTTTTAAAGTCGCATACTTAAAAGTCATTAACCTAATCACATAATCTCTATGATAGGATAATCATTTCCATAAATAACCCAAATCGCTATAAATACACAATAAAGACATAGATAAAAACCCACCATTACTCTTCAAATGAAATCATAGGGTATTCTATTTTCCTTAGGCATATAATCTTACCAAAAGAGAGGATATCTTCCAAAATAACATTTATCACATAATCACTAAATCATTTTCATACACTATGGACAAATCATATGTTCCCAAAGTAAACATATAATTGATCCATAAAATCATTTAACTAAAAAATAATTAGTCATAGTAACCAAGGACTTCATGCAATCCAGTGGTAGGCAATAAATCCAAGTTGCACTTTGGTTATGGGTTCGATTCTCATAGCTTCATCCGACGCGACAGGTTGTCACTCGGTCTGCGTGTTGTAATTTTTCAAAAACTATATTTTATAACCTTCCCTAAATGATATAGATTCCTCGAAATAATCGTAACATAATTTAACCACAAATGTTATCTTATACCTCTCATTTTCATCCCAAAAATTAATTAAATGTAATTGCCTCAAATTCAAGAGTCAAAAAACCCAAATGGCTATTTATAACTATAGAATAGGGTATTAACTTGGGTAATTCAATGTTCCCTTACAATTATAACAAATGACCATAATTTGATTATTACTATTGTTTTTATTTTCATCCATAGTACTCTTTAATTTTTTTCCTTGTTAATTAATTACATTATGCCCTTCCTTCCCACATAGAAAGCATTTTTATTCCATTGATACACGTTCTTAGGTATCTCCTTCCACATTTCTAGCATGATGTAAATTGACTGATCTTCTATATATGGTCTCCACTACGGGAGCTCTTATCATTCACCGTTATGTTCTTCATTTTTGAGTCCAGGAGTTGGTTAATATATATGTTGTTAATCATATTTTTGGAAAACTGATTCAGCATGAGGAAAATATCATTTATGCCTAAAAACATTTCATTTCATCTCTCATTTCACCCATTATCCCCACTGTGTACATCATGTTCTATATTACTATGACTTCCTAGGAATCCAGCCATTAACTAAAACCGGAAGACATTGTGTGAGTAATATTAGTCATAAAATTATTTATAAAATATCATTACACCTTATTTTCAATATAAAACACCCAAGTATTATCCAAGTTTATTTATTGTCATCTTATATTAAAATAATTAAAATATGGTTTAATGAAAATGTGAATTATTCTATGTGTATCCCCCAGGTGTGTCATAACCAAGAGTGTAGAAAGGCCCAATGTCGTGCACTAGTTCCCGTTCGAGACTAGATCAATGTGGTGTTTTCGGGTTTTAACCCTAGGTATATCTGTGCCAATGACACCTCTACCTACTCGTATCTAGATAGGGATGTATTTCTTGGAAAACCGACAAATTATTTACGTTACCATAAATTTTGGATGTTCTTCTATACTAATCATCATAGTCTCTCTTATGGTAATGTTCTCTAATAAGAGTTTTTCTAAATCTAGATTCCGATGTTTGTACTAAAATTTCTCTGATACCAACCGTAATGCCCCAACCTTGGAATCCAAGATCTGGTGCATTATTTTAGTACATTGGGATGATTACAATGAATAAAATCCTGAATGAATTATTTCTTTAGTAGTCTTGGAAACAAGATACATACTTAAGTTTAACATTACAACTTGAAATGAAAAACAACACTAATTTATTCCAATATAAACATCCATGATTCAAATATTATTCTTGCAAGTCACTCATTACTAATTTCATCATATCCAGGGAAAATGAAACATGAAAAGGGGTGAGATCAGATGCTTAGTAAGTGTAAGAAATAAATCGGGATATAACATAAACATTAGGCATGGTGAATAATTGAAAACACATGCATTACCGAATAATAAATGTGAGCACTTTATGGAAGGAATAAAAGCTGGGTAAATAATTCTGTAATATAACATAGTCATGGGTATTCTAACAGTCTAATAACCACATGAAATATTAATATTTAATCTTATAATGATGGAATGCATAATGCGAGACATCATAACCACATAGTCAAGGCCTCATTCCAAGACTACAAATAATATTTTTTCAAGGCCTTGTGCCAAAACACTAGTTTGTCTCATAAGACATATTGATGCATCGAGGTGCTATAATAGGATCCATCCATCACTTACAAAGTCCAATTCATTCCTCATATGAAATTGTTGAAACATAAACTGAACATTCCTATTAAAAATAGCATACAAAATGTCAATATTTTAACCACAACCCATGAATTGAATAAAAATACCATATCCACCATTAAACATAACTCATTCAATTCAGTATGGAAGATTGTATTATAATAGATCAACCTCAATAGGGAATAATGAAGGGTATTGACATGGATGAAAATAATCATCAAAACTATTTAGAGAAATAACCCCCTTTTTATTGAAATCATTTAAAAGTATCAATATTTATCAAGATGCCATTTAAAAAGGATTTTTGAATCAAAGTGTCCAATACCATTTTAAAACATTTAAAAAGAATTTTAATTTTAAAACTTTTATGTCCATATAAATAAATCCTTAAAACCATTTTTAAACAATGGACATTAATGAGAAAGATTTAGAATAATAAATCATTATAACATTTAAAATGATATTTTAGTGAGAGTTCCGAACCAAAAGAGAGACACTTGAATAAAAATAATTGATGTAATAAAAACCATAAAAAAAATTGAGAATAAAAGGATTCATGATATGCTATTTCAAATTACATTATATGCACTATATAAAAGTTAATTGGCGTTTAAAAAAAATAAGTCTCAATGGATTATAACTTGAGATGAAATCCCTTATAAAGATCGTATCCTTAGTATAGTTTTAGAATAAATCAATGATATAATTATGTGAGAAAAATATAAATTCACTAAATATGATTTGATATTTAATGTAAATAAGTCATACAACATTGACACATATTCTTGTAAAAACAACACCAATGACATGGATGTTTAACTCAGTGAATGGAAAATGAGTTAAGATTACACTTATCAAGTAAATACTAATAACTTGAGAAGTTTTCAATGGATTTATTATGTGTATCAAAAGTATATACAGAAATGGGGAGTGGAAATAACTAAATAAATAATAAATAGTGATTCCACACATAATCAATGAGTAATATAATCAATGAAGTATGCCAACAATCTAATGAGTTGAAATTGAAATTTGAAATTCACTTACCGATTTGGTAACTAATGAAACATAAACCCCATGAAAGAAGGATAACAAAATAAAGATATAAATACCTAGAAACTAAAGTATATTTCTCCATTAATACAATCATAGATAGAATATATGTCGCACAAAAGGAAATAGTGGCCAATATAGCATGAATCTCACGAAAATAAAAAGTGAGATGTAAAACTCAAACTTCATTGTAATCAATCGAGTCGTATGACCAAAATTTAATGACCACAAAATGATTCCCAGAATACCATTAATATAAAGAGAATCATGATAATATATATCAAATGTCAGTACACAATACACCACATTTAATAAATTAGTGAAGAACACTGGAAATCTCATGGAATTAAAAGTTAGATAAGAAACCCCTTATTTTGTACTTTTCCTTGGTTGAGGTTTAGTTAACCTCATGTATAATTGTGAAATAATTATTATTAAATTATAAAATAACTTTATACATTAATATGATATCATATATGATCTTGTAATATTTCTTTGTTAATGATATTTTAGTAGTATCACTGTTTCAGGTATTAACTGATTCATTTTCCTTTATTTGCTTTGTTACGTAAGAAATGTTTGTTATGGATAGGATGCATCATATTTGTATTAAGAATGATATTAAGTCTCTTAACATTATATTTAATAATCAAATGAAAATTAGTCTTTAATGGAAATGATGGGGAATGAATCTCATCGCGTTCATGGAGACGGTAATCGGTACGTACGCATGCGCGACAATATCATTTTTTTGATATTAAAATCACATATAATTGGATGGTATATCATATATAAAGAATAATTATCATGTTATATTTATTATTTATATCATTTTTATTCATTATTCTACCCATTAAAATGAGGAATTATTTGAAGAACAAACTACACCATGACGTGGAGATGGTAAGCTGTACGTACTCACGTATGGTGACATGTCATTCAAAGGATTGATAGAATAATGAATATGATCGTACCATATTTATAATAACATCATAGTATATATATGATACTAGAGTTATTATTTTATAATGGAAACAACAAGGAAATAAGAAGTGGAATAAGAATAAACTACAAAGCGGTGATGAAATATTTACCTCCTCTTAGGGTTCTTCCATTTGATTTGATCAAAAGGGCTCCATAGGTTGGATTTATGACTAAAGGAAGGACTCTAAGATTAAGGGAGGAATGTTTATAGGGTATTTTGTAATTGGTTGTCTGATCCAAATGTCTTTGAAGGTGTGAATAATAGGGAATGGGATGTTCCCATTTATAAAATGGGTGACGGGGACCATAGGAAAATCTAGAAATATTAGTTTATAATAAATTCATTTTAGGATTATAATGGCACCAAAATTAATTATTTATATGATAAGGTGGGGATCGGTCTAAAATCATTCAACCAATAGGTTTTAGATAGGTTGGGTCACTATATTAACCTTATCCTTTAGATTTAACTCTTAGTTAAATAGCTTCACATTTACCATGTCTCTTTGTATTTTTAAATTATATTGTTAATAAACATACTAAATACTTCCAATAGAACCCCACGTGGTTAATTAATTATACAAATATCATTATATAAGTCTTTTTCCCCATACATAAATTTTTAGGAATATAATATCAATTAATTATATTATATTAGTTTTAGAAACTATTTTATGTCAATTTTGACACTATTTGGTAATTTCATTTTGCTAAATTCATAAAAGCATTATTACTTCAAAAAAAATTCATCAAACCAACCATAACATGTAATATTAAAATATAAAATTAGTGTAATCCATAAAAAGTCTCAATTTGCATTTATTTGGTTATTTATAATAACAATTATTTTAATATTTCATTAATTAGTTAATTACTACAACATCATTGTGTCATAAATAAATTTAATTATACAATGTCTAAAAATTATTAATAAAATAAAATTATGTAGTAAATATTTTTATATTTCTAATTATTAGTTATAGTCAAATTTATCTTATGTATATCCATATATTAAAACACTTTTAGTAATTAAACATTGATTTTAACTCTTTTAACTATTATTTAAATAAAATAATAATAAATTTCCAAATCAAATCCATGTGGACCTAAAGGATCATATTTTATTCCTATAGTTTTTTATGGTCGAATTACTCTTATATAATAGAATTAGGGCATGTGTTAGTGTAATAATAATATTTTTTTACCCAAAATTAACCTATTTACTTGTAACTGTGGTAAATAAAAGTAAAATGTTATTATTCATCATAAATTAAATTCATCTTATTGAACCAAATTTTACTTATTGATATCACCCATGTCTCTCGGATTTTCTGAATTCAACTTACAGAAGTGGTAAAATTATGTTTTATGAAAATTTACAAATGCTCCTTAGAGGTGGGTAAAAGATGCTAAAAAGATCAATAAAAATTTTATATATCTAAAATTATTATTAAATGACTCCAATGAATTACATTGAACATATATTGTTATTATGATTATATTTTGAACTAAACTAAATTTAACTAAAAATTCGGTTTTAAACTATAATTCAGTGTTTTTCACTATTCATTAAAAAATGAATGTTTTTAGAAAAAACAAAAATTTACCCTAAGATAATTTCAATAATCCGAATAAAAAAATGAAGTTCATTTTTAATGATAAAATTAATTGAATTTCAAAAAGGTATTACTATTCATAATGACTAATTTGATTGGTTGTGGTGTGTTAGAACCACAAAGTTGTGTAGAATGCAATCTATTACATTATTCAATGCGAAACGTATCGTGGAAGCTTGGAGTGTTACATTCTTCCCCCCTTTTGGAAATTTTTTCCTTAGAATTTTTTAAAATTGGTCTTCGGAACATTATTGAATGTCCCACATAGGAAAAATAGTCAATAAAACTATCACTTTAAATAGAAAGAAAGATAAGTACAACGGTCACCCAATGTTACTCGTTCTATGATTCCATGTAGAAAAAATGGATAAGGAAGATAAAATAAGTGTCATGTTCGGATGGAGAGGGATAGAAAACATGTTTAAGAGAATGTTAACAACAAGAAAAACACATACTTGTGATGGGTAAAATGATAATTAGTTTCCCAGTAGGAAAAGTAAATGGACAGCGTTTTTTTGTTTTAAGTTACATTTCATAATGACGAGAAATTTATTAATGAGATTGACTAAGAACATAAAGAGATATACTTAGTTTTTAAGTATAGTTTCATTCATTAATAAATTTCTACCACTGACTCATCTCTTTTTCCAAAGCATGGTTATTTAAGATGACTTGGTCACACCTAAAGTGCAAGAATCAACATGCATAGAATCTCGTGATACATAAAGGATAAAATATATATATTCCTTATCTTCAAAGTCTAACCAAAACCAAAATGGTTAGTAAAAGATCAGATGATCCAAAAAAAGTATAATCCTTTAGATAAAGAATTACTAATCTTAATTTCTAAAATTAATCCAACAATACACAAAGTTCAATAAATACCATTCAATAAATAATTGTCTATAAAATATTTCAATATAATCCAAAGTAATATTGAAACCCAAAACTCAGAAAGAATTTCTTATGTTGTATTCCACAATAAATTGTATCTCCAAATAACATAGACTTCCCTTATAGTGACATAATTAAAAGTAATTAACCTAATCACATATTCTCTATGATAGGATAATCATTTCCATAAATAACCAAAATTTATATAAATCCACGATAAATACATAGATAAAATCCCACCATTACTCCTCAAATGAAATCCCATAGTATTCTATATTCCTTAGGAATATAGTGTTACCAAAAGAGAGAATATATTCCACAATAACATTTATTACTTAATCACCAAATCATTTTCCTATTCTAAGGATAAATCATAAGTTACCAAAATCAATATATTCTTTATCCATAAAATAATTTAACTAAAACATAATTAGTCATAATAACCAGGGATATCACGTAATCCAGTGGTAGGTGATAAATCCCACTTGCTCTTTGGTTGTGGTTTTAATTCCCATACCTGTATCCGACGAGTTGGGTTGTCAATCAGTCTGCGTATTGTCCTTTTTTAAAAAATATATTCTATAAGATTCCCTAAATGAGATAGATTCATCAAAATAATCAAAACATAATTTAACCACCAATATTATCTCATACCTCACATTTCATCCCAAAAATTAATTACCTGTAATTGCCTCAAATTCAATAGTCATAAAAACTCAAATGCTTATTTATAACTATATCCATAAAATAAAAGATAATTATTCCTCGAATATAATTCTCACATAACAAACTTCCGGGTTACAATACAATAGAAAAGTATTCCAAGTTAATCTCATCAACAAAGATCACTAATACCTTTAAACACTTTTCCATCAATTTCATTCCACATAGGTTCTTCCATGACCAAGAGAATATCCTCTATAATAAGACATTGATGTGGGCGATGCCATGGTCCCATACATTTACAACAAATGACCATAATTGGATTCTTAGGATCATTTTTATTTTCATCGATAATACTTTTTATTTTTTATCGGATATTCATTACTTTATTCCCCTTTACCCCACACATAAATAATTTCATTATTCCATTGAGATACTTTCTTTTGTGTCTCCTTCCAAATTTTTGGCATGATGGAAATTAAAATTTCTTCTCTCCATGGTCTCCACTTCTGGAGCTCTTATGATTTACCACCTTTCTCTTCTTTGTTGAGTCTGAGAGTTGGTTAATATATATGTTGTTAATCATATTTTTGGAATACTAATTCGGCGTGAAGACAATATCTTTTATGCCTATCTACATTCCATTTCGTTTCTCTTTTCCACCACTATTCCCAAATTGTACACCATGTTCAATGTTACTAAGACATCCTTGGAATCCATCCATTAACTAAAACCAGAAATCATTTTTTCAGCAATAATAGTCATAAAATTATTTATAAAACATCATCACACCATATTTTCTATCTAAAACACCCTATTATTAACCAAGTTTATTTATTCTCATCTTATATTGAAATCTTTCAAATCAGTTTGTAATGAAAATGTGAATTATCCAAAGTGTATCACCCGGGAGTGTCGTAACCAAGAGTACAGCAAGGCCCATTGTCGTGCACCAGTTCCCATTCGAGTCTAGCTCAAAGCGGTGTTTTCAGGTTTTACCCCTAGGTACATCTGTGCTAGAGCCACCTCTTCCTGCTCGTATCCAGATAGGGATGTATTTCTTGGAAAACCAACAAAATATTTACATTACCGAAATTTTTGGATGATCTTCTATACTAATTATCATAGTCTATCTTTGGGTAATGTTCTCCAATCCGAGTTTTTCTAATTATTGTTTCCAATGTTTGTACTAAACATCCTCTGATACCAACTATAACACCCCAACCCCAGAATCAAGTATCAGGTGCATTATTTTAATACATTATCATGATTATAAGGAATTAAATCCCTAAGGACCGATTAGTTTAATCGTATTGGAAATAAGATACACACATAAGTTTAACATTACAACTTGAAAATAAAAAACAATAATTTATTCCAATAGAAACATCCAATATTCCAAGATTATTCAAGAAAGTCACTCATAAATGACCTCTTCATAACCTAGGAAAATGAAACACGAAAAGGTGTGAGCTTAGATACTCATAAAGAGTAATAAATAAATAGGATGATAACATAAACCTTAAGCATGGTGAATAATTTAAAACACATGCCTTAATGAATAACAAATATGAGCACATTATGGTAGGAATACAAGCTGAGTAAATATTTCCATAATAAAACATAGTCATGGGTATTATACTAATCAAATAACCACATGAAATATAAATATCTAATCTCATAATTATGGAATTCATAATTTCAGACATCATAACCACATAGTCAAGGCCTTCTTCCAAGACTACAAATAAGATTTTGTCAAGGCCTTGTGCCAAGACACTAGTTTGACTCATGATACCTACTGATTCATCAAGGAGCTATAGCATACTCCACCTGTTACTTACTAATTCCAATTAATTCCTAATAATAAATGGTTGAAACATAAACTTAACATTCGTATTAAAACTAGCATACTAAATGTCAATATTTTAACCCCAAACCATGAATGGTATAAAAATAGCACATCCACAGTCAAACATTACTCATTCAATAAAATATTGAATATTTTATTATAATAGATCAACCTTCATAGAGAATAATGAATTATATTGGCATTGATGAAAATAATCTTCAAAACTATTTGAGAGAAATATCATCATTTTTCATGAAAATTTTAAAAAGTCTCACAATTTATCAAGAAACCTTTTAAAATGGATTTTTGAATCAAACGTTTCCCATACCATTTTCAAACTTTTAAAAGGAATTTTAATTTTAAAAAATTTATTTCCATATTAATAAATAATTAAAACCATTTTTAAAACATGGACATTAATGAGAATGATTTAGAATAATAAATCTTTCAAACATTTAAACTGAAATTTTAGTTAGAGTTCCTAACCAAAAGGGAGATACTTGAACAAAAATAATTGAGGTAATCAAAACGTTATAATATAGTGTGAATAAAGGGATTCATGATATAATATGTAAAAGTACATTATATACACCATATAAATGTGAATTTGAGTATAACAACCAAGAAGTCTCAATGGATTATAAATTGGGATGAAATACCTTAAAAAGACAGTACCCATTGGTTAAGGATAAATCAATGACATAATTAAGTGTGAAAATCATAAATACACTCAATATGATTGGATATTTTGTGTAAATAAATTTGAAGACATTCCCACATATTCTTGTAAAAACAACACAAATGACTTGGATGTTTAACTCAATGATTGGAAATTGAGTTAAGATTACACTTATCAAGTTCATATCAATGAATTGAGAAAATATCAATGGATTGATTATGTGTATAAAAATTATATCCACAAAAATGGGAGTGGAATTTAATACATAAATAAGAAATAGTGATTCCGCCCATAATCTTGGAGTAAAATAATCAATGATGTATTCGTAAAGCCCAATGAGTGGACATTGAAATATGAAATTCCCATACCGATTTGGAAACTTATGAGAAATACACCACAGGAAATAAGGATCATAAAATGAAGATTTAAATCCCCATAAAATAAATTATATTACACCATGAATACAATCATGGGCAGCAAATATTCCACACAATAGTAAATAGTGGCCAATATAGAATGAATCTCACGGAAATAAAAAGTTAGATGAAAAACTCGTACTTCATTGTAATCAATTGATTCGTATGACCAAAATTTAATAAACACAAAATTATTCCTCGAATATAAATAATATAAATAGAATAATGATAATATATATAAAATGGTAGTATACAAAACACCACATTTAATAAATAAGTGGAGAACAATAGAAATATCACAATATTAAAAGTGAGATAAGAAGCCCCTGACAATGTACTATTCCATTTTAGAGGGTAGGTTAACATCCTTTAAAATTTAGAAATAATTTTTATTAAATTATAAAAGAACCATATACATTAATATGATATCATATAAGATCTTCTAATATTTCTTTGTTAATTTTATTTCAATAGTATCATCGTTTGGGTTGTTAATTGATTCTTTTTCCTTTATATGATTTTTTACATAAGTAATGATTGTTATGGATAGGATGTATCATATTCATATTCAAAATTATATTAAGTCTTTTAACATTATTTTTAATCATAAAATGAAAATTAGTCTTGAATGGATACGATAGGGAATGAATCTCATCGTGTTTGTGGAGACGGTAATCCATACAAACTCACAAGCGACAATTTCATTATATTTATATTAAAATCATATATTATTGGATGGTGTATCATATAAAAAATCATTATCATGTTATAGTTATTATTTAAATCATTTATAATCATTATTATACCCCTGAATATGATGAAGTATTTGAATAACAAACTACACCACGACGTGGAGATGACAAGTCGTACGTACGCACGTATGGTGACATGTCATTCAAAGGATAGATAAAATAATGAAAATGGTAAAACCATATTTATAATAACATAAAAATACATATAATATAATGTAGTTATTATTTTAAAATGTAAACAACAATTAAATAAGAATTGGAGGGAGAAAAAACTTGAAAAAGGTGATGAAATATTTACCTCTTCTTCAGGTTCTTCCTTTTGATTTAATCAAAAGGGCTCCATAGATTGGATTTATTACTAAAGTAAGTCCACTATGTTTAAGGGAGGACCTTTTAGAGGGTATTTATCCATGGTTTGGCTGAGCCAACTGGGTTTGACCATGTGAATTAGAGATAATGGTGAAGTTCCCTTTTATAAGAGGGGTGAGGGACACTTAGGAAAAGCTAGAAATATTATTTTATAATAAATTCATTTTCAGATTATAATGACTCTAAAATAAATTTTTTAAAGTTTAAGATGGTAATTATTCGAAAAACACTGAACTAATACGTTTTAGACAGGTTTGTGTCACTATAATAACCCTATCTTATAGATTTAACTCTAAGTTGAATAGTTTGAAATTTACCTTGTCTCTTTGTATTTTTATATTATATGGTTAATAAACTTACTATATACTTCCAAAAGACTCCAAAGTGGTTAATTAATGACACACCTATCATTATATATGCCTATTGGCTGATCCCTGTATTTTTAGGAATATAATATCAATTAATAATATAATATTTGTTTTAAAAACTCTTTTATGTCAATTTTGAAACTATTTGGTATTTTGTTTTTGCAAAATTCAAAATAGCATTATTACATTGAACATAATTAATCTAAAAAACCCTAAAATTTAATATTAACCTATAATATTAGTGGAATTCATAAAAAGACTCAAATTATATTTAGTCGGATATTTACAATATCAATTATTATAATATCTCATTAATTAGGTAATTACTATATCATAAATAGTGTCATAAATAAATTTAATTATTTATTAAATATAAATTGTAAATAAATACCATTATATAGGAAATATTTTTATATTTATAATGAATATTTATAGTCTAATTTATCTTATGTATAATCCTATATTAAAAATGTTTTAGTAATTAAACTTTGATTTAACATGTTTTACTCTTCTTTAAATAAAATAATAATAAATGCTCAATTATAATCAAAGTGGACCTAATGGATCATATTGTATTAATAAGGTTTTTCTGGTCGAATTACACTTATATAATAGAATTAGGACATGTGTTATAGTAATAATAATATAATTTTTACCTTTAATTAGCCTGTTTACTTTTAACTGCGGTAAACAAAAGTAAAAAGTTACTATTCACTATAAATTATTTTCATCTTATTGAACTAAATTTTACTTACTGATATCAACCATGTCTCAATTATTTTTTAAATTTAACTCATAGTAGTGGTAAAATTATTTTTTATGCAAATTTGCAATTTCTTCTAGGAGGTGGGTAAAAGATGGTAAACAGTTCAATAAAATTTTTATCTATCTAAAATTATTATAAACAGACTCCAATGAATTAGATTGAACATATATAGATATTATATGTCTATTTTGATCAAAAATAAATTTTAATAAAATATATAATTATTTAAATAAAAAATCACTTTTAAACTCTTACTCTGTGTTTTTCACTGTTCATTAAAAAATAAATGTTTTCATAAAAATAAAAAAAATTCACTCTATGTTAATTTCGATACTCTAAATCAAAAAATGAAGTCCATTTTAAAAGATAAAATTTGTAAAATTTCAAAAACTGAGTATAACTATTTATGACGGCTAGTTTGATTTGTTGTGGTGTGTTGGAACCACGAAGTTGTGTACAATGCAAGCTATTTCATTATTCAAAGTGAAACGTATCATGGAAGATTGGGGTGTAACATGTTGGATGGATATGGTTGTCCATAATTGAATTTATATGACATTAGTTAACATCCATAATATTACATGGTCGTTAAATTCATTAGGTTATTTGGATTGAAGGTGAGTCCTTAAATAGAACATTAATGATAAACTCATGGATTAATTTGGTGATTTGGCTCACAATTAACTTTTTTTATATTATTATTATAAATCATGTTTGAAAGTAGATTAAAAAATATCACTTATGATAATATAAATGTTTGATATTCAAGTTCATAATTAAAATTTTTTCATGACTAGAAATTAATATGGTAATAGAAATTTGTAACTTTTCATCCTTGAATATGATAAAATAACACATCTTGAACGGTGTTTTCATTTCGTTCATATAAAATACGGTGAAGGGAGATATGATAATGAATAATCCCATTAGCATAACAATATTACAATACAAGTATTGTACTAGATTTTTCATACAATTTTGATGAGGATAGTTTAGGAATGAAAAAATAAAAAATGAACATTAAAGGAAAATTAATGAAATGAAAAGTGGAATTTACCACATGATTAAATTTTCTTTGAGAGCCTCTTAAGGGGAGAGTATTTGGCCTTTTGAGGAGACCAAGGGTATCTTGGAGATCAGGTAGGATCTTGGGGATAGATATTTGGGAATAATTTATATAAGGAATAAGGATTTATAGGAGTGAAGAGAATAGGGGAGTGTGGGTGCTTTTTATAGTGAAGGGGGTGAGGGTTTTCTTAGTATATTAATCATTAGTTTATTACTTTTCCATAAGACAATAAATACGGATGATTCTTTGAGCAGAAATAGTAATAACTAAATTTTAATTCTAACAAATGTTTCATACATCATCCATGATTCCAGGAATAGTTCATTAAGCATATAATCTATAAATATGTTAAATTACCGTATTTCAATACTTATAAAAAAATCATGTATTTAAGAAAAATCCCAATAATTCACCGAAATCATTTTTCGAAATTTAGAGATAAAAAATGAACTACATTTTTCAAAAATAATTTCCCAAATATGATTAATTTTATTTTAAGTTAAAATCATAATTATCTAGAAAAAATCATATTTCAAAATAATAATTTCTTTTATAATGTATTAAAAAATGACATTACGTATTTTAAATTTATATTAAAACTATAAGACATAGAAATTGTTAACATAAAAATAATTTTAGGAAATAAATTTATTTTTAGAATAATTAATTAATTTCAATTATTTGTTTGCGATTTACTAAAATACTAATACTTTTTTTATTTTCATATTATCAATTATAATATGTATAAATTTTATATATACATTCATGGGTGATGTTACTATTATTTTAAAGATTTAATATTCATAAGGGTCAAATTACATTCCTTAAGGGTAGGTTAATATTAATAAGGGTAAGTAACTATTAACTAAAAATTACATTTGATACAGTAGACTCCAAACATTTTACCAATCCCAGTGGTGCATGTCATATTTATTGAATCTAAAAAAACATAAGTGATAATATTATGTTTAAATGAGACATAGTAATAAGAAGTTCATCATGTTATGATTTCATGTAATTATATGACATAATTATAAGGAGTGAATTTCCATTGAAAAAAATTGGGTCATTAGAGAACACTATGGTATAGTTTGTGATGGAAAAGAATTTATGGGAGAGACAAACAATGTAAAGTTATGTTAAGGAAGTTATATACATATTAAAAATTCCTAAAATCCATGTTGAAAAACATTGTGAAATATATTTTTGATATTAAATGAGGATATAATATAGAATAATCCATAGTGAATGATATATTTTCATTGAAAAATTACTTCATAAAACGGGGTGTTTCATCATGGGCATTATTTAAACTAGGTTGAATCATATAAGATAGTGATTCCATGATATGTTCATGTGGTGACATGAGGTTCCACCATGTATCCCTAAAATAACCTATTGAATAAAATTTCAGGATGATGTTCTTCACAAATATAGTATGTACCTCTACATATATATGTGTAATGATTTACATAGACATCATGAAGATATAAAATTGTAATGATTAGTTTTATATCAGGTAGAATGAAGGATGATTTTTATATAAATTCAATATTTATATTTTTTTGTGACTATTGAGATAAATGTTAAGGACTGGAAATGTAATGTAATTAAAATACTAAATACTAATGTGAGAATATTCATACAATTTGATGAATATATAAGATGAAATCATGAAGAATGAAACATTATAATATAATTTTAATATAATCTTGCATATCCCATGATTCAAATATGAAATAAAAATATACAAAACAAATATCATTAAAAGAAACCCTTATGTCAAATAAAAAAGAGTGAATATGAAATTATTACTATCATGTATATTTTATAATTCCAAGAAGAAATGTGTCTCCAATAGATATAATTCATTATTTCAAAGGAGAATATTTTTCTTACACCTAATTGACCATCATTGTGTAATAGATATATAGTGTTCCATCATTTTGGGTTTGAAAAATGATCTATATAAATTTATGAATATTAAGGGAAAGATATCATCCATATTTTGATTACTATCAATGCTAAATTATTAGAGAAAACCGTTGATTTCTTCATATGTGATACCTCCTTGGTATTCCTATGTTTGTTGCATCTCTTAAGATTAATTCCCCTCACAGAATTTTATCTATCATGACCACTCCATTCAAATATACCCCACCTGGGCAGGTAATGAAGGAAGGGAGATAATGACCCCCCCTGAGTCCCACCTCCTGTAAGTCCTAGGTACGTGACATGCCCCATGGTAATACAATCTCAAAAAATGGGAGGTGTTTCCCATTATAGGAAAACAAGATCCGGAGATAATATGGCTCATCGCAAAACTACTCTAAGATTTATATATAAAAGAATAAAAAAACCACTCCCACATGTGTGTTTAAAATAAAACTATTAGAAGTATAATAAAATACCAAAGTACGTACCAAAATCCAGCAAAAGTAGTGAATCCAGTGATTTACCAATGCCAAAGCAATTAGTGCCCAAAACAGTTTATGTAATCCTCAGGGAAACATGAAAGTAGTTTCATTTATGTAGGGTGATATTACAAGTATACTCAATAGGGAACACATAAGTATCTCTTACACACGTGAAAGGAAGCATTCTGATTCCCCTGTGAGTAAACAACAAAACGAAGAAACAACTAACAACCTATACTAGACTGCATATCCACACCATGTCATGCTCAACATATAATGCAAGTAAATAAAAGTAATAATGTTATCACATTGATGATTTGGGTATCCCACACCACTTCCCATTAAATTAGTCTCTCTTCCCTAACTGAAAAAATCCTCGTTCCCCCAACTCATCTAAAATAACCATTCCAAATCCTGCCCAAATATTCCTAGGCCCTACAACCACACCACGTCGTATCACATAGGCTATGAGACACATCTCATCCCACCCAAATAATCATGTGCACAAACCACATCACATTTCTCCCATAGACCCTTGGGATAAAGAACACATAATATCCCACCGAAAAACACGTGGGGCACAAAATACATCACTTCCCAACTTTATACATTGGGGAAAATGATCACATCATATCCCACCTGAAAAACCTCAGGGCCAAAAAATACATTATTTCAGAACAATAGACACTAGGTCTATAATCTACAACACATCCCACCCACATAACCCGAGGATATAAGTCAAACCTTATCCCTAACACACTAGGTAAAACCTAAAACAAATCATCCTGAAGTAAATATGGAAATCACAACTCACTTCATCCTGAAGACCCCAATGAAATAATAACTAACACTCACACACTTGGGCCTCAAAAACCACAACCTATCTATAGAATCACGGGATATCATAGTATGGAAGAGGAACCAGGGAATAGAGGGTGTCCAACCATCCATCCTATCATCATGTTGTTTTGGAGAGACACCATCCTCCGTGATGATGGTTGTGTTCACCATGTAGTAATCAACTAGGGTGGGGTACATATATAAAACACAAGGGAATATAAAAGTACGTAAATATATGATATCAAACACTAAATAGAAAACTATGTGTTATCAATAAAAAAACATCTCACAACACTGCCTTCTTTACTGCTACCTCTAAATTCATAACACAACACATCAATCCACAATATACTTAAAATTTACTTTCCACATAATTAACCTCTACCATTTTTTTTTCACAACTTCATTATTAATTAATTTAACCATCCCATCCTCAGATAGTTCCAAACATTAGGAAATAATTATTTACTCAATTCTTGAAATACTATTTCGACAACTACAAAGAACAACACACACAAAGAAACAGAACAACCCATCCCCTCACAACCCAATTGCAGACACGTAGTGAAAAGAATCTCATCCATTCCACAATCAAAAAATCTCTTGACCTAAGATTCCATTATATGTTAAGGTTGATGTATCATCTACAAGATCATCCACCACACCTCTCATACCAACACACAACACACACGTAGGCTTCAAAAATATTCCCCAAAACAAACTAGTTCCTATACAAAACATCACTTCAAAGAAACTAAAAATATCATATATTCCACAAACACAACCACAACTATCCCCAAAACAAAACTCCCCACATACAAAATAATAACATAATTACTAATTTAAAGAGGCCCCCTTATTTAATTACAAATGTTAATTCAGGGAATTTGAAAAAAACTATCTAATATGGGGGAAACAGTTTTTTAGGTAAGTGTACATAATATTAGAATTTCAATATAAAACATTTCAATAAGAATAAACCAACATTAAACTTGTTTTGTGTGAAACCAAGGAGCACCAATGAACATAATTTTAGGTTTCCGATTTTTCATGTATAGTTCACAACCTCACACTAACATCAATACCAGATAAACATGTACATCAGATCCCTCGATCCATCTCAATTCATTTACCAAGTTCTAATCATTGATTAGTGTGGATATACTACACTATTTTGTAAAAAAATTAGAATCCCCCACTTGATTCAAAATCAAATTGAAACAATGAAAACCACTACCTTGAAGAAGAATTTCAACTTTTCTATGCATCATGGGATGATGAATAATTTATCCAAGAAATAACTACACAACCTGAATAGAAGGTATACCTATTCTACAGTAGTAGATTATCAATGTGCAACCAAATCATCCAAATAAAACCAACCCATACCACATAAGATACTCATTGGTAAGGAAAAGGATGTAATAAATGAGAGAAATGAGAAAATCACCATGAATTCACCACGGGTCCCAAACGAATAGCCTATGAGATTGATAGATTGTGGAGGGAGGTGTATGTTTCAAAGGACATCACATTGAACCTAGGGACCATATGTATTGAGAGGAAAATAAAACAATGGCCATATGAATAATGATTCGAATGAAAATAATTTTTAAAACTACACATGATTGGGGTATTAAAGAATGAGTAATTCCCATTCTAGCCATGTAATTCCTAGGGCTCGGTTCAACTAATAAAATCACCCCCTCTCTCATTATTTTATATTTAAAACCTAGTAATATTACATGACTTCAAATTTACCATACATATTGGGAAATAGACTTTCATGTCGTGTAATGTGATTACACATTGTGTAATCACCCTACTTCCATCCTTCAACAACAAATCATCTCAAACTTCTTTCGGGATTCCTCCGTACACTTTCAGTCGGAAAAAGACACAAAGTAACAGATTGGGAGTACAAGGAACATTACATATGATACCTCTCAAAAACATCTCTCCCTTGAGAATCCAAAAGAAATCCCAAAAGAAAGAGGGGTCCAAACAATGACCCAATGAGACAACTCTCGAGGATATTTAAATTCTTGAATCAATGCTAAAAACCAAACATATTTACATTCAATGATAAACCATAATGATTTGTTTGAAATATTGATTGTATAACCCCAATTACAATATCACATCCCATAATAGCTTTTACCGAATGAAAAAAAGTGACACCACACAAGAATACAACAACACTGTTTGATCATATATATTATGAAATTCCATTATCCATGCAAGGAAACTATCCACTATAGGAGACAATGACTCACTCATATGGGTTTAATCACATCATAGTTAATGTGTCTCTATTTGAAATATGATATTTCCATTTTCACAAGTCCATAATTTATCACACATTTCACCACACACAAGTCAACCAAAGGGAAAACAAATCAATTCATTTAACATGGTTCAATCATTATATTTCAAAATAAAATAGAACATTTCAAAACTCCAAATAACTCTGGTTACTAGGTATGAATATTAATTTCCAACTCCCAAGTAATCTCCTCCAAGAAATTGTGCCTCCCAAACATGCAAACCAAAGGAATGGTTTATCCACACAACCCCTTCTACCGATGATCCCAAATAACAATTATTCACTATATGTGCATTATGTCATCCTCAATATATAACTCCACACAATCAAGGACATGGGACTCATCATGAAGATTCAAATTATGTTGAGATACATGGAATATGTCATGGATCTTCTCTAACCATGGTAGGTATTCCAGCTAGTATGCCACCTCAAAAACTCACCCGAACACCTCAAAGGGTCAAATTATAATTAGAAAATTTTATTCCATTTATCAATCCTACGCATCCCAGGTTGTGGGGAAACTATCAAAAACACATGATCACAAACTATGAACTCCACGGGTCTCCTTATGTTATCATCATATGACATACTTCTGTCGTATGATGATTTCAACCTCTCACGAATGAGCAGAAAATTGCCCATCATACACTAAACTACCTCATGACTAATAACAACTATCTCCCCAACATCTGTGTAGCACTGTAGAGAAAGACATGGTATTATATTCAAATATTAAAACGGTTCCTCGAAAATGTATGGGTGATAGATGATATTATAGGATAAAAATACCACATGTAAGTTCCACACTAATGATTCTCCAAAATCCAAGACTCAATACCACACCTTATCATCCATTGTCTAGATAGTCCGTTCTACATTCCAATCTGTTTGAGGGTTAATGAAAGTGCTGATGTGTAATTGGGTGTCAGAATAATTCAAAAATCCTCTCCAAACTCAATAGGTAAAACATGTTTATTTATCAGTGATAATGGATTTAATAACTCCATGCATATATACCACCTCATCCACATACTTGTTATGAAAAGAAAATACTAGGCCCGACTCCTGAATGGTGTAGAACTGTGATGCTTTCATAAAATGATCAATATCACACAGATAGCATCATAGCCACCATGATCCCAAGGTAATACTATGTTGAAATCCTTTGATATGTCATCCACTTCAAATCAGGGACATCTATGTGATGAATCAAACCACCAGGAACACAGTACTTAGCCTTAACCAATTGAAAAACAATGTGCCTTCACATAAATTCCACCACAGCCTGTTTCATTCAAGGACACAAAAACATCATTACCAAGACACAAAAAATCATATATTCTCTTGTTTTTAATGATAAAGGTGAGATATGATACTCATAAGGGGCCCTATCTCACACTACTTCCGGAACAATGAACTTACAACGAAACAATATCCGATTATATCCATCCTCTGACCATCCCTCTAGAGCATCACTACAACATAAAGGATAACACAATAACTCTACATTTTAGTCGCCCCATTGGGAATCCTCCACCATCTGTAATAGAGAGGAAAATAATTTATTCTAAAAAACATCCTCTACCCCTTTCAACTCTTATATTTACTTTGAAGGCTTCTAACTTCTCTTTCACCTACCATGCCTTCATAGACTCACAAAAAACCTTCTTATGAAACTTGATTCTCAATTCAATGATGATGAAATTTACCTATTCTATGGTGTAGTATATCTCAAAATCATAGTCTTGAAAAAATCCATCCATCTTCTATTTTGTATGTGTCTTTCTCCCGGGCAATAGATATTCTTTAAGCTCTTGTGATCTATAAAGGATAGAAAGAACTCCGCGATGAGATAATGCTACTACAATATCAGTGTGAACAAAACTATTTCCAAAAATGGTTCATCGGTGATATAGTTATGTTCATGGGGATGTAACTTCCTACACCCATAAATGTTTACTTCTTGTTGAAGCATCCATAAACTGCCATGCCTGGATAGGAAGCATCCCAAAACACCTCAAACATCAGCCCCTCCTCTTGAAACCATAGAAATCGTGCACTAACCAATTATCCCATCAGATAACCTAATGAAAAATCTAACATAACACTCCACACAATATCTAGTTCTTTCTTATTCATAATTATAAAGCGAGAATAATACTGAGATATATTGGGTAAAAACTTCCGATAATATCCTACAAGACTATGAAAAATGAAAAATTTCTCTACATTTTTGGGTGCTTTCCAAGAAATAAATTCTTAAAACATTGATCGGTCTGCATCCATGCCATAGAATTACACCACATGCCCATGGAAATGAAACTCTCTTATCCATAACTCACACTTGGATAACATTCCATAGAGTGGTTGTAATCGAAGAACCTACAAGATAGTTCTGAGATTCTTGGGACATTCCTCCTCTGAAATTCAGTACATTAGGGTATCATCAATGAATATGATGAAACAATATTCATGGATATCATGAAAGATAGAGAATAGAAGCCCCATGAACATTGATGGTGAGTTCATAACTCTGAACAACATTTCTAAATATCAGGTGTTCCCATAGAGGCACCAGAAAACAGCCTTTAGGTTATTTCCATCCTTTACCCTCAACTAGTGGTATTACGAACATATTTGAGCATATATAAACATATTTCCCCTCATAGCTCGTAGAAAATATCATCTATCCATGGATGAGGCTAACAGTTATTAACTGTCACCAGATTCAACCTACGATAGTCTTTGAACAACCTCAGACAACCATACACCTTCTTTGAAAGAAACATTGGAGCACCCCATAATGACACACAAGTCCTGATATATCCCTTCATCATTTAATCATATATCTGAATCCTTATATCCCAGAAATCGGATAGTTTTTCCAATAAAAATCCATAGAAATAAGATAATCATCAGGATATAAGTCTATCTCGTACTCAAAATCATGTCGACTGGGTAGTATAACAACCTCATTTGAAAAAACATCTAGGAACTCCCTAATAATTATGGGAACCTCCTCTAGCCAGAATTTTTCTGATTCTGTTGATATATAAAAATATAAGAAATAAAGAGGGTCTATACACTGACATCCAACCAGAAATCTCCGTTCTCTAGTGAAATCCACTTCACCGACCATCTCAATCACCTCTACCTTTTTTTGGACCTCCCATTACATCAACAACATAGAGGGAGTAACCACAAACTACATAGAAGGACAAAGCACCTCCCCATGATATCTCGCACAAGACTCCCCATTTGGAAATAGATCTAGTGAATATATAGTAAATCATTAATCATGATTAAAATCACTCTTACAAGCATATTCCCCTACTGAAGGGAGAGTGAATTCATCTTCTTCTCCGCCTCCATGGTCGATGATAGGAATTCAACTCAGAACTCCTTCTCAATGTCAACATACAAAATGTCCTCTTCCTTCCACTCCCCTGGATAAATCACCCCCACTAACGTGGATCCCCTACCATCTGACTAACCAAAAAATGAATCATGAACTTTTTTGGGGTCTAGATCAAGATGAACGAGATCTCAAGCTCCCCAATATAGCTCTCAGTATCCATGTTTAAAACACTCCACTCATACATTATCCAATCCAATCACTAGAAATCATGTGACTCTCTATATAACTATTCATCCTCCACCATTGGATCAAACATCCAATGATCAACAAATTAGATGGATGAGCCTCAACTGACCGAGAAAATTGTTGACGGTAACTGGGATTCATAGATAAAAGGTAAACATGGAATTATTATGCATGAATATTAAGGAATTTAATTTAACAATAATTTTAATGAATTTATTTTCATTCTTTCCAAACTTCTCAAAAAACCCAATTTAGAAAAGACCAGAAGACATTACAATTCATGTACATTTCCAGGGGTCTCTACACTATAATCATTGTAGCATCATGTGGTTATTTGGTAGGATTAGATTCCTTGAACCTGATCATTTGGTGCCCTAACATCATTTGACCAAGTATATCTCCCCTAACCTATAATACAAATCAAGACCTACTAACACCATTTCCCTAGAAACACTGGAAATATTTATTATTTCTACCTCCAGAATTCATCTTATATCTCAACCATCATCCATTTATTACTATTCCTTCATGACCCATACAACCAATTATACCCATCATGGGCTGGCAATGATGAACATGAGATAATTCCCCCCTGAGGCGTGCCTTCAGTAGTCCCATGGGTGACTGCTAGAATAAGGGGTATAAAATCACGAAAAATTTGAGTTATATTTGTTTTTAGGAAAAAATATTTGGAGATAATATGGATTATCCCAATAAAAATCCATGATATATTTATACATAAACCAAAATCCATCCCAGAAGCATGTTTAAAATAAAACACTAACAAGTAAAACAAAAAACTAATATAAAAACCAAAAGAATGAAAATGAAGAAACTTGGAAAATTTCCCTAATACCGAGGTAGTAACACTCAGTATAATACATGTACTCCTCCTGGAAACCTGAAAATGGTTTTATAAACATAGGGTGAAAATACAAGTATTATTAGCAGTAAAAAACTATGTCCCTCATGCACATATGAAAGGAAGCATTCTAATGCCCATGTGAGAAAATAGAAGAGCCAAACAACACCCTAACAAGGTATACAATCCATCCATAACTCACAAAGGAACTCCCACAAAGTAACATAAGTAATTTAAAATAACATAGTTAGAACATCGATTATTTAGGTACCCCGAACAACTTCCCACTGGTTTAGCTGCTCTTACATTATGGAAAACGTCCTCACACACCCACTGCTTCCAAAAGAACCATGTTACGACCTCCATGCTCAAAATTGGAGTCCATAATATAACCTTATCTAATCACCTAGGCTTCCACCATCATCACATTCTTCCCACAAACACTCTGGACACATACCACATCACATCCCACCCATAGACTCCTAGACCACCAACCACATCACATCCCGTCCACCAACACCTGGGCTGCAAACCACCTCACATCCCACCTGTATGGTCATTATCTATAACCCACATCACATCACATCCAATAAAACTAGGCTAAAATCCACACCTCACCCCAAAGACATCTCGGAAAGCCAAAAATATCTCATTTTGAAGACACTTGGGAAATCACAACTCACCTCATCCAAACGACACTTGAGAAATCACAACTAACACATACACACATGGGCCACACAAACCACAACATTCCCAAATAATCATGGGAAACCACCACCTAGAAGAGGGAGCATGGAAGAGTGTGTGGTCAGTCGTCCATCCTCCCAGTAGGATGTTTTGGGAAAGACGCCCAACCCTATGATAATAGGGATTATCAGCCTGTAGTGCTCAACTAGTGTGGGATGCATATATAAATCACAAGGGAAGATACATGTATATACATATATAATACAATACACACAATCACACCATAAGGGTTCTCTACAAATAACCAGATCACAACACTGCCAACATTGTTACGAGCTCTAAATGCACAACACCACACATCAAGGCACATTCTTCCTTTAATTTCCATCCTACATAATTAACCATTACAATTATTTATTCACAACTCGTTTATCCATTACATTAACTAAAATAACCCTTTCGGGTTCCAAATATTATTTACCGGTTATTTATTCATTTAATCAACTCCAATCCAAGATACTACCAATAACAACACCAAACAAGAAATAGAACTACAAATCCGCACAAAGCCTGATCACTGCCCCGTAGCAAAATACATCTCATACATTCCACAATGATTTAATATTTCACCTTAGGACTCCATTAAATGTTTATTTAGATATATGATATACAAGTTCATCCACCACACATCCCAAACCAACCAACAACACATAATTTTTCTTTAAAAATGAAGCACAACACAAAGTATAGCATATCCACACATTATAACATAGGCACTTCACATTCTATATTTCTTGTACAAACAACCAAAACTATCCCACTCAACATATCCCCCGCATACCCAATAATATAAAATCCTAGATTTAACAAGGTTTCCCTTATTTAATTCCACTGGTTAATTTAGAGGTTTTCACAAAATCTAGGTAATAATTGAGTTTCAATTTATTATCCAAGTGTACGAAATTTACAAATTCCTATATACAAGTTATCAATCGGAATGAACTAAAATGAAACTTTGTTAATGGGAATCCAAGGGCCATAAGGACTAGGATTTTCAATGGGGATTTTAGCTCGTATAGTTTAAAACATCACTATAACTTCAAATATAGAAATACAAGCACATAAGATCTCTCTACCCATTTCAATTCATTTTCTCAGTTTGTAGCTATGATTGGTGTTTCCCAAATATAATCCAAGGGAAAAAAATTAGATCCCTCATACATGAATAACAATTAATGAGAAGCAAATGAAAAACCTATCATGAAGATGATTTTCAACATGTTCATGCACAGTATAGTAAATAGGAGTGCCCAAAAGACACAACCAAACAACTACGAATAAGGACCAACCTACTCCACACTATAATATTATCCAAACACTTCCAAAAAATCCATATAAATCCAACCCATACCATGAATGTTAATCTTAGAGAAAGAACATGGCGAAAAATATACGAAAGAGGAGAAAAATTTCCATGGATCGATCACAGATTTCCAATGAACCACCTCTAGGATAGATAGATCAAAGAGTGATGAGTAGGGATCAATGTAACCTTGGTTTCCTAGGGTTGGTTTGTAATGAAAGTATTAAACATGTCCTTTCACCACAGGATGATGAATAATTCCCGTAATAGAAAATTGCATCAATAAGAATGCAGATCAACTGATTCCACACCTGAAGAATACCAAAACACTTCTTAAAAAACATACTCAAGACATCCCATACTAAGATAGAGAATCCTATGGAAATAACAAGATGAAATGGAAGAGAAAGTGAAGAAAATTCACCACATATCGATCAGAAAATCCCTTCTAACCACCACCAGGACTGATTTATCGGGGAGGGAGGAGGAGGGATCGAAGGACTCCATAGGGTGCCTATGGTTTATCTATAATGAGAGGAACATAAAACCACGACAAAAAAATTGTTCAGCCAAAAATAGTTATTAAATATTGAAATGATCGGGGTATTACATGACATGTAATTACCTTTCACGCCGTGTAATAACTAGGGATTGAATCCACTGAAAAATATTTCACATCTTTTTTTTTCAAACCCAAAAAATTTATAGACCATGAAACTTCCCATATGATCCATGAAATGTTGTTTTATGTCCTGTAACATGATTACATGATGTTTAATCCCCATACTTCCAACCTCTCAAAACAAAACTTCTTCAAACTCTTTTTGAGGCTCCTCTAAACACATTCAACGATCAAAACATGCAATAATATGGAACAAGATGATACATACCTTTTACAATATCACACTCATTAATTTATGTGAAATCTCTTGTATTATCACCTATTAACATAATGAGGTGTAGGTCAAATCATATGTATTTTAGAGTGAGTTATGATAGTGGAATAATTGTACCGGGTAGGTTCTATAATTATGAGTCTAACAACAAAACCATTCTAAAGATATCTATTGATATTGAATGGTATTATGTGTAAGTGTGGGAAAGAACATCCATACACTATGGCCATAGTCATCCACAATATTGGAAAATTAAATTAACTAATATGATGTTCTTCATTATTTTACTTTCTTACATATGTAATTACATACTAAATTATTGTGGGAAAATAGAGAGATATATTCAATATATAGGTGCAGAGAAAAATAATGAAAAATAATTTGTTTGGTAATATGTCATTAAAATAGATTCACCACTATAAGTGTTATCCATATTGAATGTTATCATAGTAATTGGTATCAATTTCATGGTCCCACCTCTAACATATTTTCAGCACTATCTAGATTTTTATATATTATAAGTGTAAATTATATATTCTAAAGTAATCATGAATTCATGAATTGGAGAGGTAGTTTCAATTATTGATCTTAATATAATATCTTCCATGGCTCTGGAAAACATAAAGAAAAGTGTTATTATAAAATTTTAGATTTACCAACGTAAATAACATATAAATACTAAATAATTTCCATAATTTAATCATTAAACATAATAAGTTAACTCACATTCATATTATCCAAAGGGTTAGTGTCTTTGGATCTAGGATGTATAATCATCTTATTACACATTATTACATTGCCATATATTATAAATAACTCTACATGAGACTTAATTCTACAATGATTTATTCATATACTTCCCTAGGAATTAGAAAATAAAAGAAGGGGAGAGTATAAATTCTTATTAATGACAAGTTTTCAATGAGACCTAATGGATTCAAATAGAATAATCTGAAAAAACAAGATCAAAGGGATAAATATTTATTAATATGAAAATTCAATCAAAAACTCATTTATATAAATTCATTTATTGGAAATGATCTATACCAGGTCTGTTTTGAATAATATTTTCCCATTGAAAATGAAAAAAATCATCCCCTCATCATGAATATTAGTGAGTTTGTTCGAATTATGTTTTAATGTGTCATATTAATTTTTTATTTTTGAAGGAAAATTAAAACTAAATTATATATTATTGTAGTTCATCAAAATTTAATCTAATCTATTTCAGAATTCAGAAGAAAAAAATAAAAAAATTGTCATTGAAATTTAATTATAGGTGAAGCGGGGGAATAAAATTTTATTATAGTAACCATAGAAAGAGTAAATCATTTTTATATCCCATTATTATTTGTATAAAAGAAATATATGCATTTTACTTATCAATTATTACAAAAATAATGTTAAGTAACAACTAAATCTATCTAAAACACATAAGAAGGTCACAATATACCATATTCTATTGTCATAAAAGTGAATCGAAAGATCAAGGACCTCCAATAAATTTAACTACCTAAAAATCACAATAAATAATAGAAAAAACATTCAAAATTAGTTTAAATAATTGGGATAATAAATTTAACAAAAATTATATAAATCAGTGAGAGATTGAATGAAAATAATTCATGAATGAATTAGGACACATTTAATCAATCAATAAATTTATAGAAAACTATAAAATAATTAAATTGGAAGACATGGACATAGAAATGAAGATACCTATATCAAACCTCCATAACCATCTGGTAGATTAGATAACCATAGAAAAATAATTTTTTATTCACCCCTCTCTTCTTCATAGGCACATCATAGTCCCCATATTACTTATATGTTGTTTTCACTTATATATCCCATCAGTTCATTTTTAAATCACGATTCTTACTGAAAAATAAAGGGTGAATTATTTTTATAATATTTCAACTTTAATTCCATCCCAAGGATTCTATATGCAAACACAAAAATTGTTTTGATCATCTTAATGGTAAATGAATCAAAATTGGTTCTATCTTTATGAACACGAGGTTGGAGACTTGATTATATTCTCTTTCATGAAATTTAGTTTTATATATTTTAATTGTCCTTCGATTCAAAATACTTTAGTGACATTATATGTCCTATTCAAATAAATTATTGTGGTTAATAATGGTTTTCATTGTGGTTAGATGATATATAATAAATAGTTACACACTATAAAAAACTAGATATTCATATTTGATGTTTAAAAAAATTGAATGAAAAAAAAATTAAAAATATATCATGGATTGATTTATAAATTAAAAAAATGTCTGAAAAAACATTAATCTTGTTAAAATTAAATAATTAACCTATTTAAAATAAACTAAAAAATTAACCATATCAGTTAAATGTGATGAAAATAGTATAAAATGGAACATTTTTTGGTATTCACTGAATGAAACTCATGTATCGATTATTGAGAATATCAGTTATATCAATTCACCCCAGACATAATATTTGGATTCCTTGAAAAATATGTAATAATTATCAGCTTAAAATAAATTGAAATAAAGATAAATGTGGACCACTAGTTAAAAGCATGGAAATAAAAAAAATTCATTCATACTCAAAACCAATGTATACAATTTCTTATTTTCTACACAAAATGAATTTACACTTCATTTTTTATACCATAACAACAACAAATATACCTACATATAATTTTTCTTCTTTACACAAATATGGATTCACAAAAAATAATTTCTCATACAAATAATGTAAAGACTCAACATAGTATTTATAATATCCATAGTCTTGACCTTAATTATATTGAACCAGAATTTCCAAGTAATTGTTTTCAAAATATATGGGAATTTTACGAGTCCGCGAAAATTAACGACAACTGATTATGAGTCCCTGTGTGCCGGAAATGAATTTTTGATCTTTTTTCTGGTACGTTAAATAAACATGCGAGTGGTATATTGTTACTTTTGAACCGGTGCTCGAAATTAAAATCTGAGTGCACCATTGGACTTGTAGCACTGGTATTCGCTTAAGAAGACATTCACCTCGACGGTAGTTAGTCAAGGGTGAATGTCAATTTTAGGGTTTTTCATGAAAGAATAAAATCAAATAAATTTTATAATAGTTTATTTTATTTTATTTACTTTGGAACTACAATGTAGATGTTGAGAGGTGGGGACCACCTTAACTAAAAAATATCAACATAGGTTATGGTGTGGAGGACCACTCGAGCCTAACCTCCCATGTGGGATATGGTGGTGGGGACCTCCCAATACTTAAACCACCTTGACCACCCATGTTAATGGGGATAAACCTCTTGAGATTCCCCATATTAATGGTGCTACGCCCTTTAATAAATTTTGTCAAATCAATTAATTAATTAAACCAATTTAAAAATTATTCGAACAATGTAATAGATAATATAATCTATTATTTGGGCTACCTCTTCATTTTGGTGAAATTGGTAGGAAGGATCCTTGGGAGAATTCTCTCCAATGAAGAATACCAAAGAATAATTCCGACATCGAATCTGACTTCTACTTTGGGACATTCACTGATGAGGAACATCTTCAACATCAACGAACCGACAATCAAGGAAATGTCGATGTCACTAACATCTGTCTATTCCAAACAACATTGTCTCCTTCCCCGCAGACAATCTTCAAAAAATCAAACGAACGACGTAGGGGATGCTATTGAATTCTTGTAATTTCTCAATTAAATTCCTCATTCATGGAATTAATGGTGAACGGGGATCAACCAAAATGATTTGATCCCTGATTCATATGATAATGTTGAATTTGATGTGTTGGATTCATGGTTTTTGTAGAGCCGCTTGCTACTGCTCTAATGCGGAGTGTGTGATCCAAACAAACATGTCCCGACCCCTCCTATGTTCTTCTTTTAGGGTGTTCATAATGATGGTAATTGCGAACAGTGTTGGAATTTTACCCCGATAGAACTCAAGAATAGCGGTCAGCACCACCGTCGGTTGCCACAAAGGTAACTATGCAATGGCTCCACCCTGTGGCCACCACTGCCTGGTGGCCTCCGCCGTCCTCGCCCCACCCCCCCCCCACCCCCCACAGCCTTGTCGCACTGCCCCGCGGCCTTGTCGCGTCACCCCGCTGCCCACCGTGTCGCCCTGCTTCCATGTCATGCCGCCCTGCGGCCTAGCCGCCTCGTGGACCTCTTCTCCGCCCGCAACCCTCTGCGTCGCCCATGACCCTCTGCGCTGACCGCGGCCCTCTTTGTCGCTCGTGGCCCTCCATGCCGCCCAGCGGCCCCCTCGCGGCCTCTGTTCCCTTCAAGGCCTATGTGCCCCTCGCGGCCTCTGCGACCCCCTACGGCCCCTCATTGCCCTCACGACCACTGCGCTACTGCCAGGCGTGACCACCCAGCGTAGGCCTAGGCTGCCTCGCATGAGCTGGGCCAGGTCGACCCGAACATGGTCGGTTCAGGCCAGCTTGGGACAGGTCTGGCCAACCAGGCGTCGAGCGGACCAATACATATTTTCCACCCCTCACGCTCTATCATCCATAACATTGGCACCGAAAATTCGATTGACTAATAGACTGCGGATCTGGAAACCTTGGATTGAAGTAGTCTGTTTGGTATATCACACTAGAGATTTGGATAATTTTGGGAAATTGTTGGGTTTGATAGGGCACAAATCAAACCATGTCCTCGGGACTAAAAGGTTAATACCATACAGACCGAGCATCTGATTGATGCACCATATGTAGAATTGAGGAAACTATTATGTGGTGTTCCATGAAGATACATATTCATGAGACTTCATCGAAGATAGTGTATCGACCAGTGGCTTGCGGATAGTACCCACCCCGAGATGAGTGAGCTTAGCACGGGAACCCTCTAGTTGGCTATTTCGTGAAGAATTAATACCAATCCTATGTGGTTCAGCACCGAGCTATCCTGTGTGGATCTTCACCTAGATATGATGTGTCGGTCAGCACCAAGTGATCCTATGTGTGTCAGCACAAAGTGATCATGTGGGGATCAGCACATAGCGATCGTGTGTGTGTCAGCTCCGAGAGATCCAATGTAGGTCATCACCTAGCGATCATGTGTGGATCGACACCTAGAGATCACGTGGGGGTCAGCACCAAGTGATCCTGTGTGGGTTAGCACCGAGAGAGCCTGTGTGGGTCTACCTATTAAAAATGTAAGATGATTTAGTAGTTACATCTATTCATCTCTACTACTGTACTTATGTTATACCTGGTCTGAGTAGAGTCTGTACCTATGTGGTACTTTCCTTCATGGTACTCTTCTGTGTGGTGTACATGTGTGGTACATGCCTTTGTTTCATTTCTTCCTTTGGTGAATAGTTGATCTTGGGGGTTTGGAGTTTGAATCTGGGTTTTCCTCATGATTGAGATTGGTTTACATGATAACATAGGTATATGTATGGGCATATACATAATTAGGGTTGTCAGTTGATTTCATGCTTTTTGGATTATCTATTGTGGATTTTGTGAGACCAGGAGGGTCTTTTCATCCCTACTATGTATCATTATACTCACCCCTGAACGGGATATGAGCGCACTTCATTGTGTTTAGTGCAGATGACAGACAACGCTGACTGAGGACGAGAGTACCAATGCTGGAGGTAGCTATGAGGTGGACATCAGATAAGGCGTATCACAGAGATGACCATTTGAGAGATTTACCAACCCTTCAGGTAGGATCCTTGGTGGGCGATCACAGGTGCTTTTCCAGTTTACATGTATTTGAGTTGCTTGTACTTTCCAATTGGGCTTGTATTCTGACCCCTTTTACTTACTGTACTCATTCTGATTACTATTCTGTTTTATTTGACTTTGTATCTTGTTGTGTGCTTGGTTGTGTGTCTTATAGGTTATAAATGAAATTCCTTCCCAGTTTTAGGGAATACGCAACCGTTCCTAGTCGCCAACCCCTTGTCTATTGAAGGTGGGCTTGGGGTTGTCATGACGTGGGCCCCGGGGGGCGGGTTGTGAATAATTGGTATTAGAGGAGGTGGGTCTACTATAGAACATATGACTCCAATATTTCTTTTTAACAAAAATAGTGTTATGTGTATTGAGTGTGGTTATCTATTTAGAAAATCTAGTGTTGGTGTGGTGGCTGAAGTAACCATACACCAGGACCCTGACTTCTGATTTCTAACTCAGTGCATAGAAAAACTGATTGCATGTGTGTTTTGACGAGTTTTCTTTGTGAACACTTTAATTCAGCTCACCAGGTATAACATATTGACCATGGTTCACCTGTTTCATTTTGGGATTCCTCCACACAGACATCCATCTAGGGTACTGAGAGTTGTACGCACTGATAGCCCACCATGTGATGAGGCCTCGGTGCAGGGTCCTTTTCTAGTAGAGCCACCTGCGGAGTAACTTTCATTATCATAACCTGTTGGCCAACCGATGCTACGAGTCCCAGATGCAGAGGGTGGACAATGCTTGAGCACAGTGGCATGAGTTCCAGTGCCATAGGGAACAAAGGTTTAGGGGTGATACAGACCCACTAGATGTTGAGGATTCTCCAGAGATCATAGTGAGAGCCTTCCGACAATTATGGAGACTATCTCATGTCATGGTGATCCTTGTTGTGAGTACCCTATAGGAAGTAGCAGGCAGATGTTAGATCTTGATGCTCAAGGATCACGACGAGGTGAATCTGCTCTAGGAACACATCGAGAAACTATTTTGGGCAGAGTTTCATCCACCAACTCTTCGCACATTACGCATTCAAGAGCTACATTATCTTTATCAGGGCAACATGAATATGGCTCAGTACTTGGTGAGTTTCACTGACCTCTCATGTAACTCCACAGATATCATGTGGGACCCATTCTTCAGGGCCCAAACCATTGAGAAGGGACTCAGGTGGGAGATCAGGTCTTTGATTATCTCACTCGTCATCCTGACGCATACAGGGTTGTTAGAGAGAGCTCTCTTAGTAGAGAGTATTCTTGCTGAGTTGTCACCAGCAGCGAGACCCACCACCAGACGTCACGTTGCAGAGTCTTCTGCTGTTGGTAGCAGACATATGTCACAGAGGTCCAAGAGGACCAGACCTACCAGTGGACGACTGCAGGATTTAGGGTCGGTTGTGCGGGGCACCAGAGACAGATCCAGACATTCCATGAGTGGGCATTGTTATGCATGCGACGGGCAGGGTCACATGGCTCATGATTGTCCGACCCACCATATGGATGATCAGCAGACAATAAATGGAACCGCCCAGGTAGAGACAATGATTCGACCAAGGATGTCTCCCGGGATTAGGCGGACGTGGAAGAGGAGTTGGACCTGCAACTGGAGGTGTGCGACGATTCAAGTTGTTACTGCCACCACCACCAGGTGCTCCACCCTGACCACAAGGAGCAGGTGAACATGGGTATTCTCATCTCCAAGAATCTGAGGCCTACTATCACGATGCTCTGGAGATGATAGAATGTATGATCTGTGTATATTCCACTATAGTTGTAGTAATTATAGACATAGGCTCAAGTCATTATTTTATTCCCACAATCCTTGTTTGGATCCTGGAGATTCAGAATGAGTCGTTGGTTCAATAAATATGTCTAGAGGCTCCTACAAGAGTGTATTTGATGATTACACATTGTTGTGGGGAGTAAATTCTTACAGTAGGAGGTGAGAGTTTTGGCTGTGATCTCATAGTAGCGGTGTCGAGGCCTTTCGACGTCATTTGGGTGTGGATTGGTTTTCTACAGTCCATGCTCAGATGGACTATATTAGGTGCAAAGTGCAGTGTGTCTACACATATGGGACTAGGTTTACCTTCACCAGTGGGAAGGGATCCTTTGCCGCAAATGATGGACATTCCCGGAAGAGGGTGCAGCTAATTTCAAATTAGTTGGATAGCCTTAGCCTCAGAGCGGTTTATGTCATGATTCTGTGTAATTCTGTAGTGATGGACCAATATACGAATGTCTTCCCTGATGATGTTCTGATTCTAACTCCTCGTAGGAAGGTGGACTTTCACATTGACTTGTACCCCGAGATGGCACTGATATCTACACTAGCATATCGGATAACTCCTGCGGAGCTTCGTGAGCTGCATTTATAGCTAGAGGACTTGCAGGTGAAGGGATTCATTCAGCCAAGTGTTTCTCATTTGGAAGCCCTAATTTTGATGGCTAAGAAGGATGATAGGAGTTTGAGGCTTTGTGTTGACTATCAGTGCCTGAACCAGGTGACCGTGAAGAACAGTTACCCACTTCCGAGGATTGAGGACCTATTTGATCTGCTGATGGGAGAACTGTCGTTCTCGATGATAGTCCTCAAATCAGGCTATCACTATCTCAGAGTACAAGACAAAGATGTGATGAAGCCAACATTAAGATGTCAATATGACAATTATGAGTTCATGGTTATGCCATTCATTGTAACCAACACCTCAGTAGTGTTCATGGGACTCATGAACATGATATTTCATCCATACATTGATCGCTTTGTTGTGGTCTTCATTGGTGACATTCTGATCTACACGACTACTGAGGAGGAGCATGCCTACCATTTGCAGGAAGTACTGGATACATTCCGAGAGAACCAGCTTTATGGTAAGCTCTCGAAATGCTAGTTATGGATCTGAGAGGTTCACGTTCTGGGAAATATCATATTAGAGATTGGATTTGAAGTGGATCTAGCGAATACTGATGCGGTACTTGCTTGGGAGCCACCCAAGAGTGTGATGGAGATACAGAGTTTCCTAGGATTGGCTGGATAATACCAAAAATTTGTGCCAGATTTCTACCAAGTTTCATCACCTTTATCAGTGTTGACAAATAATGGGAATCCCTTCATGTGGTTAGAAAGATTATAGCAGAGTTTTTAGGAGCTAAGGTAGAGGCTGACTAGTTCCCCCATCTTGCGGTTTCCAGAGGAGGGCGTAGGTTACGTAGTCTACAATGATGCATTAGGGACCGGACGCGAATGTGTCCTGATCTAGGATTGAGAAGTGATCACTTGTGGTTCATGATAGATAAGAAAACATGAACATAACCATGCTACCCATGATTTAATGTTAGCAATAGTGGACTTCTCCTTGATGATGTGGCGACATTACATGTTGAGTGATCTTTTTACAGTGTACTCTGATCATAAGAGTCTCAGGTATATCTTCACTCAATAGGACCTAAACATGAGATAGAGACATTGTCTTGAGTTCCCTAAGGACTATGACTTTGAGATAGTCTATAATCTTTGTAAGGGGAATGTTGTAGCAGATGAACTCAGCAGGAGGTCAGTTATACAGCTGCTAGGCGAGGCGACATAGAAGACGGCCACTGTGCAGAAATCCTTCGTGAATTGGGATGGAGCATCTATTCTTCAGTCTCTTACAGTCACTCCCCCACTTCTTTCGCTAGTCATGGAGGCATAGCATGGGGACGCTGACTACGAGTCTCAACGTGCACAAATATCCATAGGACAAGAACCTTGTGGATTTTCTGATGGTGGGGAGCACATCATCCTCTTCAGAGGATGTACCATGGTACCAATATCACTTAAGGAGGAAGTATTGATAGAGATTCACAAATCCCATCTATTGGTACATCCTAGAGTGGTTAATATGTAGTATAATCTCTGATGACAGCACTGGTGTCCAGGAATAAAGAAAGCAGTTTTAGATTTTGTCTCTCGGTACTTCATTTGTCAGCAAGTGAAGGTGGAGAATCAGGTTCCACCAGGCTTGGTTCAACCTTCTATGGTTCCAATGTGGACGTGGGACCAGATATAAATGGTCTTCGTGACTGGAATTCCACGTACATCATAAAGATATGATTCTATTTGGGTGATCGTCGACCAACTCACCAATTCAGCCCACATCCAATCGATCAAAGATCAGGGTTCAGTAGAGAGATTGGGATACCTCAATGTGCCGAAGATTGTGAAGCTACATAGAATACCCTTGACAATATTCTCCAATTGTGATACACATTTTACTTCCTGGTTATGAAAGGGGTTACAGGAGGCTTTCGGGATGCTGATTCGTTTGAGCACCACCTTCCATCCTCAGAAGGATTGTCAGACTGAGAGGACAATTTATACCCTCGAGGACAAGCTAAGTGCTCGCATCCTCAACTTCGGTTGAATCTAAGAGGAACACTTTCCTTTGGTGGAGTTTTCATAAAATAATAGCTATCACTCCACCATTGGTATGGAACCTTTTGAGGCATTGTACATGCAGCATTGAAGATCACCTTTGTGATGGATTGGCCCGGGGGAGTCAGTACTCGTGGGACCAGAGATGGTACGAGTTACCACGAAGAAGTTGCAGATCATCCAGGAGCAGATGAAGACTGCACAGAGCAGGAATAATTCTTATGCCGACAGGAGATAGATACCTCTAGAGTTTGTGGATGGTGACCACATCATTCTACTGGTCTCACCTCGACGAGGTTTGCGGAGATTTGTCCGATGTGGAATGTTATATCCGAGGTTCATTGGACCTTTTCAGGTCCTCAAAAGAGGTGGCGAGGTGGCTTACCACTTAACTCTTCTACCACAATTGCATCGGGTGCACGATGTCTTCCACATATCCCAGCTAAGGAGATATGTTCACGACCCTTCCAACATCATCGACTATGTAGAGATAGACATCGATGACGGCGTAACTTTTAAGGAGGTTCTAGTGGAGATTGAGGATAGATAAGGGCATGTCCTTTGTGGGGGGTCGATACCTCTATTGCGTATACATTTGCAGCACAAGATCCTACAAGAGAGAACATGGGAGCCTGAAGCTCAGATGCATGCTTAGTACCCCCACTTGTTACTTTAGATTGAGTTGGGCCTTATGGGGACATAAAGCCCTGAGTTGGGGACAATGTAAAAACCTCGAATTTCTCTGTAATGTTTTTCATATAAGTGAATATTACAAGAAAGTTTGTGTATCTTCTGAACCAGTGCTCAGAATTGAAATCTAAGGGCACTGTTGAACTCATAGTGCTAGTATTCGCTTAAGAGGTCTGTCACCTCGACGACAATTTGTCGAGGGTGAAGGATAATTTTTGGGTTTTTTGAGAAGTAATAAAATAAAATAAAATAGTGTAACATTTTATTTTTTTTATTTGGAACTCCCATGATGATGTTGAGAGGTGGGGACCACCTGAACTGAAATAACTCAAAATAGGTTATGGTGTTGGGGACCACCCTAGAGTAACCTCCCATGTGGATTATGGTGGTAGGGACCATGTGAGACTTAATCCCCTATGAACTCCCCTCTAGGATAAACCTCTTGTGCTTCCCCACTATAAAGTTGCCACCCACTTTAATTAATTTTAGCAACTCAATTAATTAATTAAACCAATTTGAAAATTATTCCAACAACTTAATAGGTAACATAATTTATTATTTTGGATACCTCTTCGTTTTAGTGGAATTGGGAGGAAGGATCCTTGGGAGAAATCTCTCCAACGATGAACGCCAACGAAGAATTCCGACTTCGACTCTGACATCTTCCTCGGGACATTCGTGGACGAGGAACATCTTTAACGTCAACAGACCGATGATTAAGGAAATGCCTACGTCGCTGACATCAACAAATTCCCAATGACATCGTCTCCTTCCCTGCGTAAAATCTTTAACGAATCAAATGAACGGTGTAGGGGTTGTTATTGAATTGTATTAATTTTTCAATTAAATTCCTCGTTCTTGGAAAGAATGGAGAATGTGGATCATCCAAAATCATTTGATCCCTGATTCATATGAAAATGTTGAATATGTCATCCTTGATTCATGGTTTTTGTTGACCCACTTGCTACTGCTGTAACACAGAGGGTGCGAGCCTAACAAACATGGCTTGACCCCTCTGACGTTCTTCTTTTAGTGTGTTCTTCATGATGGTGACGACGACTGGTGTCGGCGTTGGGAACTTGTGGAACTCGAGAACGGTGGACGACACCACTACCAGCTGCGATGCAGGTGACGACGCAATAGTGCTACCCCGCCACCCCATGACCTCCATTGTCTGTTATCCCCACACGGCCCTCCGGCTAGCCGCACCACCTTGTGGTCTTCCACAACGCCCGGCAGCCTTGTCGCGGAGTCACGCAGCCTGCCGCACCGCCCAGCGGCCTCGTCGCCCCATGGCCCTCCACACCGCCCGCGGACCTCCATGCCTCACAACAGACCTCTGCGGCCCCCTCACGGCCACCGTGCTGCTGCCAGGCCGGGCAGCCCAACCCGGGATGTTCTGGGTAGGCCCGACCGTGTCGGACCGGACCTGGACCAGTTTTCGACCCCATAATCTCTATTAGCCATAGCATTGGCATCAGGCGTTAGATTGATGTACCGACTAAGTTTCCAGAATCCTTGGAGGGAAACAATTCCTTTGGTATACCCCAGAGTATAATTGGATAATGTTAGGAAATATTTGGGTTGGAACGAGCACGAATCCAACCAGACCCTCGGGAATAAAAGGCTACTAACTTATAGACTGGGCTTCCGATGGATGCATTGTCTGTTGCGTTGAGACCCCTATGACGTGGCAGTCCTTAGAGATACTTCTTCATGAGACATCGTGGCAGTTGGAGTATCAACGGGTGGCTTGAAGAGAGGACCCTCCTAGAGAAGAGTGAGAATAGCATGGGAACCCTGTAGCTGGCTGTGATGTGAAAAATAAAGCGTGATCCTGTGTGGGTCAGCACTATGTGATCTTGTGTGGGTCAGGCTCTAGCGATTTTATGCGGGTTAGCACCGAACTATCATGTGTGGCTCAGCACTGAGTGATTATGTTTGGGTCAGAACCTTGCGATCATGTGTGGGTAAGCACAGAGTGATCCTATGTCAGTAAACACCTAGCGATATTGTATAGATCAGCATCTGGCGATCCTTTGTGGGTCAGCACCGAGCAATCCTTTGTGGGTCAGGAACGATTGATCCTTTGAGTATCTACCTCTTGACAGAGTAAGATGATTCAATAGTTACATCTAACCATCTCAACTACTGTACTTATGTTATACTTGGTGTGATCTGAGTCTTTACCAGTGTGGTATATTCATTCGTAGTAATACCTTGGTGGTATTCTTCTCTGTGGCATACCTCTGTGGTACTTTCCTTTATGGTATTTCTTCCTTTGTGGAAGAGTTGAGCTTGGGGCTTTGGATTTGGACTCTGTGTTTTTATCATGATTGAGATGGGTTTACTTTATAACTTATGTATATGTATGTGCATATACCTAAGAAGGGTTTTAGTTGATTTAATACTTTCTGGATTATCCATTGTGGTTTTTGTGAGATGTTGAGTGTCTCGGGGTCCCTACTTAGTATTGTTATACTCACCCCTACATGCGCTATGCCCGCATCTCATTGTGTATGATGCTGATGATGGACTACGCTAACTGAGGATCAGAGTACCAGGACTGGAGGTAGATTATAAGTGCACCATAGACAAGGTGTACCACATAGACGACCGTTCTAGAGCTGTACCTACCCATCATGTATAATCCTAGGTGGGTGATCGCAGGAGATTTTCTAGTTTACTTGTACATTCAGTTTTTGTACGTTATAGTTGGGCATGTATTCTGGACCCTTTTACTTATTGTACTCACTCTGTTTACTATATAATTTTACTCGAATTCATATCATGTTGTGTGCATGGTTGTTTGTGTAATAGGTTATAATGGCAATGTATTCCCAGTTTTAGTGAATACGCCTTCAGTGATAGTCGCCAGCCCCGGGCCTATGGAAGCCGGGCATGGGGTAGTCGCGACACGAGCCTTAAGGGATGGTTCGTGACATTTATTATGTAAATACCATGTATATAATAATTATTTATTTTTCAATATTTTCAAGTGGTTTTTGGTTAGATGGATTTTTATGTTAAAAATGTATAGGGAAGAAAAAAACAGTGTCTCTATTTTTTACATCAAAAAAATTATGATAAATTTTCAAACACGTGTCATCTCTCATTATTATCGTAGTTAAAAATATTCTCCAACATCTCATTGTGATTAAGACATAGTTCAGAAACTCATATAAACAATAGTAATAAAATTATTATCACTCTTCCATCGCATTATTTTAGTATAAGGAATGTTTCTTTCGATATCATAATTTTAGAAAAAAATAGTTTATAGTGATGTAAAAATAGGTAATATTCAATTTCAAAACGTGTTTTTATCATTTATCTTTATTCTAAATCGAAAAATTCAATTTTTTAGGCTAACAAAACATATATTTTTTATTCAGGTTACTACAACTCCAGAACATATTGATTAGTTAAAAATTTGTTCCCAGAAGTTTAATTTAAAAAATCTAAAAAGACACTACATCAATATAATTACTCATTCAGTTGTGAAATTATTTAGTTACATATTTTCCTTTCTATAATAGTCCAAAAAAATGATTCCAATAATAATAAAACACTACTACACATCAATTGACTGAGACATGCAAATTTACTTCCATGATTATGGTGTTTATGGAATGTTACTTGTAATGTTGCAATGTAGTAGGATTTTTTTGGATTTTATAGAGATTACTAGGTTAAATTTTTTTTCTATTCATTAATTAATAGGATTATTAGGTATTGGTATGAATTTGAATCACAAAATAACTAAATTATAATTTGAAACAAAAGTGTCTTATATTCCGCGGTTTAAGAACAATTGAATTGAATTATAAATTCATAAAAAATTGGTTCTTTAACAAATTAAATTTAGTGTAAATTAGATGTAAAAATGGTCAATATTCATCACTGGTAGGTGAATTTCATAATTGGACTATAGTCTAAGTTGTTATATTAAAAATATCTGTGATTGTTTCATGATATTTCAACTGTTTTTAATGATGGAAAATATATCAGTATTCAGTTAAATTTATCTCCATAGGAAAAATAGTTGAATCAGTGTCTTGGGACTCATAAATTAAAATGTGTGTTCAATTTGATATTTTAATAATTTTGAAAAAAACAAAACAAAAAATAATGAAAAATAGATTAAAAGTAGGACATGAAAAATAAAACTCATAATGATCCTAAATTAACCAAATATGTTCCTTTCTCAAACCCATTTTTGTAAAATTTTTCATTGATAATTAATTAAACAGTGATAAACTAAAATTTAGAAATCATGGTAAAAATAATAAATAAGTATGATGTAAATACACAATCTGGTTCTTAATGGAACATAAATTCTTAATGGAAGATCTCATATATAAGAATATATTGAAATTTATATATAAATATATATATAATATCCCTTCACTATGAATGGTGTTTAATTATTTGGTTATTTAATCTGAATGGAAAATGGGAAATCATGAGTTACAATGTTTGGCCCTAACCATTAGGAATGATATTAATGTTAAAATAGTTTCATTCTCAAATCATAAAATAACACTTTATCTCATTAATTGAAATAGTTTTTAATATCATCACATCATTAAAAACCAATTCCTTCTACATTAACATCCAAAAAACGTACATAATATTTTGTTTGTATTTCTTGTAGCTCTTATAAGTTGTATTTAAATTATTTTCTAATATAATGTAGATTCAGGCTACATTAATTTAAAACATAAAATGATTTATAATCTAACTCCACTTGTATGTGAGAAAATTTAGAAAATAATATAATGGGATGAATTCCGATTAGGTTTTTATACGTAGTTCTATTAGTGAAGAGTAAAAAATATAGATGTAAAATATAGTATTTTCCATTGGGATGAATAATTTTCAAAATATTTTCATTTCATAACATTATGATATTTCAATGAATACATTTTTATCTAGGTTCTAGTGTACATAAACATTATATTGAACTCCAAATTACATTAATATTGAATCAAAAGTCCAATAACAATACTTTGTTCCTTAGTAAGTGGTTATGAACATTGGAAGATAGAATTTATTAAACGTATATGATTTTATAAATTTTTTATCAACATTCCCACATAATATATAATGGGGATATATTCAATCTATAGAGTAACATAATCAGCTAAAAAAATGTAAATATATTTATTATTATTTGGAATGGTTCCCACTAATATCATTTTCTACACAATAAAAACATCACAAAATAAGGGAGGGTTATAATGTAATTTTATTTCTCATTAAAATGTTTTCTCAAAACTATAATTTCTGTCAATATTTATAAAAATCTGAAGAATATTTGAAATGTGAGCTATAATAATAAAATAAATATAACAATTTGTTATCATTTCTTTAATATCCAAAATATAATACAATGGTTAAAATTTGAAAACAATTTATAAATGAGTTTAATTCAAAATTCTTAATGTATCTTCTTATCACCTGATCATTAACATATAACAGGAAAGGGTATCCCCAAATGAAAATATTCTAATCGATCTAAATGTATGTATGTTTTTGGAATCCCAATACGGTATCTCCCCAAAAAAAGGTTATTTACTATCTCAACAATCCAATGTCTCTCATTTCTAATAGAATCAAATTTATCCTCCATAAATGATTCATTGATATGTGTAGAGATATGAAATATTTCATCAGAAAAAGTTGGAAATAATTTTATAAGTCCATCCATGATATTTTCTTATAAATTCTTGTAAATTATTTAAATTTAATTTTTTTTTTAAATAAGATCCCTAAAAATAGACTTAGTTTGGAATATTTATTTATTATTAAATATTTTATTATTGAATGGTCAATGGAGACAATCATTTTGGATCCTCTATGTAACATACAATCAATCCACAACAGAGTCAAAAGAGAACAAATTTACCTAATTTGTTATATAATTACGTTTTTCATGATCGATGTTTATTGAAGCAAAATAAAAGAAATGAAATTTTTTCTCCATAATTTCCCATAAAATAGCACAAAGTGAAAAATTATAAGCAGTATTAATTATTTCATAGGGTATGTTAATGTTTCGAGTTTTTATTATGTGTGAGTTTGTTAGTATTTTTAGATATTGAAGATCTTATTTACAGTTACCAATGAAGAAAAATTTTAATTATTTTTTATAGTAATCTATACATGGAAAAATAAGTATTATTTAATTCCTTTGTAAATATTATACTAAAATTATACAGAAAATGTATTGATCTTAAATCTCACATAATTTTGGGTAATTATATGAACACAGTAACTCAATGTTTGATATATAATCATTGATTCAAACATGAGATAGCAATTTAGTGATGGTGAATCATTATTTCACCAAGAGATGACGTTTTTATTAATTCCTAACCTTTTTCTAAAATAATAATTTAATAATATAATTGAGAATGTTATATAAATATTAAATTGGTGATCAATATATAGTGAATTAATCCTTAATGGATTCAATAAAACATTACATAATCATTAGAAATATACATTCTATTCACCTTTGAGAAGTTCCTAGAGGATTACCCAAAAATACTAATTCTTATATTGGAAAAAAATTACAAAATGTCTTGTGAAATTGGTTTTATCTTGATCCCTTGGTGTAATATAGATTCAAACATTATTAGAGAAACTATCAAGAAAAAATTAATTTTTCTATCCATCTGGTATATAAATCTCTTGAAAAATAAAATGGAATGATAAATGGTTTTTATTAATCACTAACTTGTGTTTTCAATAGTCAATAAATACCCTCATCCTTATTAAATTTTTAATAGGAAAAAGTTCACAAAATCCAATATGTCAGATTGGAAGTAGATTTTTAGAGGGAAAAAAGGATTAGGATTACCCAATTTCAATCAAAGATGATAAAAAAATTTAAAGCTCGCAAAAAATGGTCAACTCTATCATTAAAATTTATAAAAATGTTCTATTCAATATTATTTAAAAAATTTACATGTTTGGTTGTTTTATAATAGAATTATACGAATGAAAATTGATGTCAGGGTTCCATTGTGATTAGCCAGGTTACATCCTCAAGATTTCTTGTTCTTTTTATGTTCTCCTAGTAGTTAGTTTTAACTGTTATTGATAGTTATATAGAATTGATGTTGTGACCTAAATTGTATGTTCTCATCTAGAACAGTAAAAATGAGAATTCTAGGAAGTTTTTTGAGACACAATTTAGGATTATAACATTTTTATCACATATTATGTTCATATGGATCAACCATATCAATTATAGATCACAATTAACATAAAAGTAATCATATTTTAAATCAAAATTTATGTTAGAATTCTATTTTATATTCTCTTTATAGGGTAAATTTTCAATAAAATTTTGATGTTGAATGATCAAATGGGATCTAATTTTTTCATAGAACATACAAAAATTTGATAATTCTCAATAGAGATGTGAAATTAAAATTTATCATATTATATAAAATAAAATTAATAATAATTAGGAGGATTAAAAATCCCATCAGGTTTATCAATATCTCATTAAAAATATTTATATTTTGTAGATTCCAAATTTTCATATTCAATTGATTTTCTAGTATGACATGCTAAATTCTCACCTTCTTTTAAAAACTAAATTTACCAATTTTAAATATTAAAAAAAATTAAAACTTTTTTATATATTTTTGTTATTTTTTAAATATGTTTTAGTATTTTCCAAATTATATGGTTCACACAAATTATATTCAAAATTTCAAAAAGATCTACAAAATACCAATCAATGTGGTCCACTTCAGGGGAAGACAAATCATAATTTGGATGTTTTATGGATTGAAATATAATTAAGTGCATGAAATATCAAAACACAAATCTAATGAAAATGTTCCTTTGTGGTTAATAATTATGTATTTTGTATTTTTCAAGAATGGTCTCCTATTAATAAAAGGTTAATTAGTTCAAAACTGGTCATATTATATATCAAATATAAAAAATAATATGAGAAAACCATGTATTATAAATAACATCATTATGTTTTATGATTCAACAATTATATATATGAATGATTATTCCGGTTGGATTAAATACCCCATCCTTTAAATATGAATAAAAATTGTGTGAAAAACATTTATTTAATCTCATAATTCAAGAATGAAATATTTGAAATCAAATGATACAATATTATAAGGGATTGTAAATTTTGAAGGATATTTTCATTTGAAAATTAATTCAATGTTTTATTATTGAGGAAACATTTAATTCTATATTATATTTATCTAATATATTTATTTTTTATTTTATAAAAACACATTTCATTCAATAATTTGGAAAACATTCTAATTTATTTCACAACTTCACATAAAAGAATATCAATTTAAACTAATAATAATATTTCAAATAATTCTTTACCCATATTCTTTTTATCTACTTTTTTCAATGGTGGAATTCTACTTTGATAGGGTAGTATAAATTTTAATGTTTTATATCCAGTTTAAACATTATGACCTAGCATAATTTTTCAATCTTAACTTATTGTTTATTGAATATCATCTACTTTAGATAGTGACTTGTCTTTTTCAAATATTTTATAAATTTTTAATACTGATATAATTTTTAATAATATATTTAGTGGGGATTTTTATTTAAATAAGTTACTAAACTAAGGGAAAGTAGTTTTGATGATTCTTTTATAGGTTTATGTTAGGAATTACACCTAAAAACTGTAATGTGGAGGTTACTCATCAAGGTTCAACTTCTAATTTCAATTTAAATGAAAAATATATTCTTTTTATCCCATTGATTCATTTTGGGTTGTAAAGTTAGACCCCCATAAATTTGGGTTTTAATGATACCATTGTTAGTATGCAGTTGATATAATTATGTTATGAAGGTATTCATTAAAATGTATTATTTTATAATTGAAACTTTAGTGTTATTATATGGTTTATGTATAGGATTAATATACTATAGAGTCCTTCAATGTTATCATTGGGAATATCATTTATATTTCATTATTTATAATTATCGTTCATGTATTGAAAAAATATTATGGGCTATTTAGGAAATCAATATAGGTATTTAGTTTGATAACAAAATAATTTGGTTGAAATTTTAGTTGTATTAAAAAGATATGTGTTGAATATATTTAAATGGACTTACATTATAATGACCCATACATTATATACATTGTAAATACTTCATAATTAAAGTATATTTATTACGACATATAACATAACAATGACATGACTGTATAGGTATAGTGTCTTTAGAAACTGGGAAACCTAAACAACTGGTTCTTAAAGCATCTACGTTTTCTCCTGTTTTTTTATCATATCTAAAATCCTTTTGGAATTTCGTATTTAATACACTTCATCCTGAACTTGGGAAAAGGAACATACAAAATGGTGAGCTCAAATTCTCAGTAAGGGTAAACAAATGAAATTTCAATCATATCATATTCTTATGATCATAACGTTTGAAAATCTTATCATGCATAAGAGGTCATAATATTAAATCATATAACTGTAATGTGATCCCAAAAATTCATAAAATAAGACATGAAACTTTGTGTCATACAATCATAAGAATAAAAAATTATTTCTTATTTGTCAAGGCTCATCACTAAGACCATCATAGCTGACAAAGTCCATTATTGAAGTGAGTCACTACTCATTCTAGCCTTGTAATACTGAACCATATTTACTTTCCCTTCCAGCCATGTATATCTCATGAGATAAAAATCTTTACCCAATTAATTGGAGAGAGATATAGTTCCCACCCATCTCATAATGAATCCATTATTATGTGTGCCACAAAATCCCAAATCATATATCAAATCATAACCCATGTAATGGATTGGGATTCATAAACATCATGCCATCCTAAAATAATCCAGATAAGATAAAAAGACATCATAAAAATTATTCCATAGCAACATAATCAAATAAATTTAAAAATATGGATAGAAATATAACCCTATATAATCTTATATATAAAATAATTTTTATAAAACACTTGATCTTACTTCTTGAGGAAAATATCATTTCTTCTTCAAAAAACATTTTCTGTTCTCAACATGTCATGAAATTTTAAAATAAAATTAGTTAATTGAAAATAAACATGAAAACATGTAAATGTTTCTTCATGGAAATAATGTTCTCTAAAATCATAAAAAAATCTGTTCATTCTGTATAAGTTAAAAAAACATTCTTCTCGTACAATGGCCGGAAATGTCAAAACAAATATCTCATAATTAAAAGAATAAAATATTCCTTTCATATCATTTAGTAAAAATTAATAAATTGGTAAATTTGGATTTAAAAAATTATATTAGGATAGAAATAAAATTATATATTGAGGAAACAATGATGTGGATGATAAATATGCCCCAAGAAATTTTGAAGTACAAACAATCTCGGATAAAAATGAGACTGTGAGATTTTCCCTTACCATAAGTTTGATATGCTTGGTATGTATCCGAACCTCCTGTATAATGATGTAAATAATGTCATTGACTTATTCCAGAATCATAGTCATTATTATGATATCATATATGGTCGTATTTTTATCTATTTATGAGTAACATTTCATTTTTACTCGTTATTTGGGTGTTAACTACTTTATGTTCTTATGCAGTTTTTTTTGAATAAATTATTTTTCTTATTTTTAGGTTATAGATATATCATTAATAGAATGGTATTATTATAATATATTTCATATTTATTCATTAAATTCATTTATATAATCAATTTTCAATGAAGATCATGTAGAACGAATCGCATCACATCGTGGAGATGGTAGGTTGTACGTATGCACGGGCGATGATATCATTCTCATGATTTTGGAATTGTATTGTAGTGTATAGCGTATAATATTTCAGAATCAATATGACTTAATTATAATCATATAAAGTTATTTTTTCCATCATCATACCCATCCAAGCCTGTTAGTGAGGAAAAACATATTACACCATGACATGGAGATGGTAGGTCGTACGTACGCCCGCGTGGTGATTCCATTTTTTATGGGATGGATTAAAAAGGGAATATGGTTGTTTCATATTCATAATAACATATCAGTATACGAGTAATACTGTATTAATTACTTAAAAATGAAACAACTCATATTGAGGAAGTAGAAGAAGAAACAAATTTAAAAGAATCGGTAAAGGATGTTACCTCTTCTTCGACGTGCCACCTCTAAACCTCCACATAGGGCACTAAATTTGGTATTTTAAGAACACCAGCACCTCTAGTACGTTTCTAGATAAGTTTATAAGGGAAATGGGTAGGGTTTGGTCGAGTTTGAAAGCTCCAAATGGAGTTAAGAGAAGAGGGAGGAGGTTCCCTTTTTATAAGAGATTATAGGGGCCCTTTTGGAAACCTGCAAAATATTAATTTATAATAAACTCAAATCCAACATAAAAACATCCAAAGTGACTCTAATTATAAGATGATACAATATAGGGTTGTAATATCATCAAACAATAAAATTTGGACATGTTTTGATTTTATTTTAAACCTTATCATTTTGATTCATTCTTATTTATTTTATTTAATTTTATTCGTGGTAATAATATTATTAATTTTAAATTGTTATAAATACATAGTTATGTGTTTTGAATTGTCCATAATTTTATACTTTATGATATTTTTGTCCATATAAATTTAAATTTATAATTTTTTAAATAGTTTTGTGATTTTTAAATAATTAAATAATATAAAAATCAATAGTGGGAATTTTGACACTATTGATTTATTTTAATTTAAATAAATTCCACAAAGAAGATATGTTCATAACATGTCATATTTATCTAAAAATTCTAGGAGATAATTAATTAGTTCATATAATATTTATTTTAATATTTTTAAAACCATTTATTTGATATTTCTCTTAATAAAATAATTACTAAAACATTTTTGTATAATTATTTAGTATACTTATTTGTTTCATAAAAATTAAAAATAAAATACTATGAAAAATATAAATCTAATACATTTCATAAGAATACTTTCAGTAGAATTTATCTTCTAAAATAACCAACTTTAAAAATGTTATCTTTATTAATATATGCAGGTGACAACTTTGACATCATTTAGAATAAAGTATATAAATGTCATAATCATTTTCATAAGGCTCAAAATGGTCCACAAGTCAACCCATGGATGATTATGAAATATATATACTCGACCAATAAGCATTAGTAAGGTGTTTTGGCCTTTGGATGAGTATTATTATTTGAATAAGAATCTATATTATTGATTTTTCACTAAAGAAATAATTTATGCCTCATAAACGTATAAGTTATTATGGAAATTAAATACATCATAAAAATTAAAAATAAATTACCATAACAAAGAAAAACATTTTAGATTTCAAATGAGTATTTTTAATGAAATTTATATTCTGTATAAACTTATATTAAAAAAATTTAATTATTAATGTTTGAATGATACATATTTCACTTTCTTTATCTAAAATAAATTAAAGGTCTTAATCACAACCATGTGGTTTACAAAAGATTCTATTTCGACACAGGTACTATGTAGGGAAAAATATAATCATCCAATTTTATTAAGACATGTGTCAGGGTAATTTTATAATATTATATTTAACCTTAATTACCCAATTTACCTTTAACTATGGTAAATAAAATTTATTGTAGTTACTATTCATAATGCTCAAAAATAAAAAGTAGTCTATTAACAAAATTTGGACCTACTGATTCCAAATATAGATCCATTTTTCAAAATTGAAGACGTAGAAGTGAAAATATTTAATTTATAATTAATCACACTTTTGAGAAAAACATGTTTTAAAAATTAAAACATTTCAAAATATTGAAATATTTTTACCTATGAATTCAAAGTAAACTTAATGATAACGACATACATTATATTAAATGTTAAAAATTTAATCTATTTGTACATTTAAACAATTACATATTATAATTTAACCATATATATTACCTCGATGAAAAAAGTTGTTTTCAATTAAAATTTAGCATATTTTTAGTATTCATCAAATTATGAAGTTTATTAGAAAAATATCAGAATTTTAACCAATGTAAATTGTTATATTCCACTTCCAAAAAAATGTTATACAATGTAATATAAAAATTATTAATGTGTATAAAAGGGTTTTCCATTAAAATGTGGAAAAATATTCTTTTAAAATCTATATGATGAATATCAAAAATACCATTTTAATAAAACACATATCTTATTAATTTCATTCAGTAAAAAAACTAATATGACAAATAACTGATTTAAATTTATCATTTATTTTTGTAAAATATAATTATATTTATTATCTCTAACATAACGACTTCGTTATAACAGTATCATAATATTAAGGGCATCTCACAGTTTTTTTATACTCACGATTACGTGCAAAAAAAGCTACTGGAAAATTATTTAAATACATAATAAAACACATATGTGTTACATTATATCCCCCATATATATAATTTCCAACTCGAAAAGCATCACATGGAAATAAACAGATGAGGATACATATATCTTATCATATCCTCACGTTCCTTTGTAGCATCTTTAAATTTGTGGTACCTCTAAAAATGTTAACCAATCGAGTGGTCTTGTTTTGTAGAACTTTTTCTTTGCGATCCAAAATCTCTATCTGTTGTTCACCATAAGAAATATCTTTCTCCAATAGTATGACTTCATAGCTTTGTACATGTGAAGGATCAGGAATTTACATTCTTAGGATTGATATATGGAACAAATTATGAACTTGAGAGAGATTTGGTGGAAGTGCCAATTGGTAAGCTACCTTCCCAACACGATCCATAATTTAAAAAGGATGGATTTTCATGGGGATCATATTTACCTTCTTTGCAAATCTCATTACTCTCTTCCAGGGAGATATTTGTAAGACCACCTTATCTCCCACTTTATACTCTAGGTTTTATCTTTGATCGTCAGCCTAATGTTTTTGTTGACTTTAAGTTACTCTTATATGTTGTTGAATAGATCTGACATTTTATGGCATTTCATCAACTAGATTACAACTAAATAGATTTATTTCTCTAACTTCATCCTAGAAATTTGGAGTCCTGCACTTCAGTCCATAGAGGGCTTCATAAGGAGCCATCTGAATACTGGAGTGAATGGTATTATTGAAAGAAAATTCCACCAATGGTAGGTTTTGATATCAATAACCTTTTAAACCCATAGATCAAGCTCTCAACATGTCTAATAGAGTTTTAATTGTCCTTTTAGATTGACCATATGTCTGAGGATGATAATCTGTGAAGAAACTCATCTCTGTATCTAGATTATGCTAATGTCTCTGCCAAAACATTGATGTAAACCTCAGATCCCATTCAGATATAATTTAAAGTGGTACTCCAAAAAATCTTACCAATTCATTTATATATATCATGTCAAGATGATCAAGAAGGAAAATCCGCTCTAATATAAATGATGTGTGATGACTTTGTAAGATGATCAAATATAACCGAGATAGCATTATTTCATTTGAATGTTATAGGAAGTCTGATGACAAAGTCTATAGTGATGTTTTCCCATTTCCATTCTAGTATGGGTAATGGTTGCAACATCCCCTTAGACATCTTTCATTCGACCTGAACTTTCTGAAAAACCAAGCATCGAGAGACATATTTAGGAACTAGTCTTTTCATGCCATCCCACCAGAAGTACTCTTTCAGGTCCTTATACATCTTCATGCTTCTAGGGTGAACAGAGAATGAAGAACTATGAGCCTCATCCAATATTTTATTTTTTAATTAGTGTATGGGAGGAACAACAACCCGATTCCGGAACCTTATTAATTCATTATAATCAATGTTTAATTTAGGAACATTTCTCACATTCTTTTGTAACTCTATATCTTCCTTTTGTGCCTCTTTAATCTTCACATATATAGATGGTTGAACATTCATTTGAGAAAGATAAGAATTTTCCCATTCTGTTATAATTTTAAGACCCATCCTTCGTAAATCCGTAAATATTAGATCCTTCGGGATCCTCATCATGGATAAGATGGCCTGGTCCTATCAGATTAATGCATCTTCCACCTTGGTTTCTTTCCCAAGATGGAAATGTATGGAGAAATCATAATCTTTAATCAACTCCTACCATCTTCTTTGGTGCATATTAAACTCCTTTTGTATGAAAATATACTTAAAACTTTTATGATCTATATAAATATCACACCTTTCACCACAAATATAATGCCTTTATATTTTTAATGCAATGATTACCACAGGTAACTCATAATCATGAGTTGGGTAATTTTTCTCATGGATTTTCAACTGTCGTGAGGCATAAGCTATCACCATATCATTTTTCATGAGAACACACCTCAATCCCTTCATGGATGCATAACTGTAGATCAAAAACCTCTCTTGACAATAAGGTAGTGCAAGCATATGTGCACTATATATCCTTCTTTTTAACTCCTTGAAATTCTCTTAACACTCTTTCGTCCAAAAAATCATAACTCCATTTGGAGTCAACCTGGTAATTGGATTAGATAATTGTGAAAAATCATTCACAAAATGTCGATTATATCTATCCAAACCAAGAAAACTTCGGATCTCGGTTACCATTGTTAGTCTCAACCATCATTCGATAACCTCTATTTTTGCGGGATCCAAAAATATCCCCTATCTTGAGAATATGTAACCCAAAAATGAATCTTATTGAAGCCAAAATTCAAACTTAATATATTTGGCATAAGGATTCTCCTTTCTCAGGGTCTTCAATACAATTCTTATGTGATATTATTGTTTTTCCATTCCCTTTTAATTAAAAATAATATTGTCTATAATGACTTCCAAAACTGATCAAGATCATCTCTAAAGACTCTATTCATTATATCCATGATGATAGGAGGGGAATTGGTAATACCAAATGGAATCACTATAAATTCATAGTTTCCATACCTTATACGGAAATCCGTCTTTGGTATATCCTCCTTTTTGACCCTTAATTGATGATACCCTAAACGAAGATCAATCGTGTAAAAGTACTGAGCTCTGTGAAGTTGGTCAAATAAGTCATCAATGCGTGGTAGATGATATTTTTTCTTGATAGTGATAATGTTATGTTTTCGATAATCAATGCAGAGTCTCATTGATCCATCTTTCTTCTTAACAAATATAATAGGTTCTCCCTAGGTGATGCACTAGGGCGTATGAATCCCTTATCAATATTCCTTGGGAGTTTCTTCTTCAATTCCGACAACTCAATTGGGGATATTCTATAAGGTGTTTTTGAAATGGGCATAGCACCTGACATGAGTTCTATTGTAAACTAAACATCACGATTTGGTGGATGACCTGGAAATTCCTTTGGAAAGACGTAATCAAACTCCAGTAAAATGGGAATATTTCTAATCATGAGTTTCTATCCATCCATTTGAGATATGTAACCTTCATTAATTGGATTCAAGACCCATATGATGGAAGAAGTTTCCATTGGAAGGTTATATTCATCCTTATATCGATAGACTATTATAGATTGATCTGGAATATGAAATGTGATGTCACTTCTTTGGAAATTTATATAAGCTCCATATAAGGAAAGTTAATACATTCCAATAATCACATCAAATTCCACAATAGGAAGAATCACAAGATTTGTAGGAAGAACAATCCCACATACGTCAAATGGATAAGAATTAAAAACTGTTTATGAAACTATTGTTCCATTAGGAGACGTCACAGGTAACTCAAAATCTAATTGTTGTGTTAGTACAACGATACCCCTAGAAAATTATTCATAAATAAAAGAGTGGGTGGATCCCGAATCAAATAAAACATTATCTACATTAGAGTGGATGTCAAGTATACCTTTTACCACTTCATCATCGTACTCCACAGTGCCGATAGAAATTGCATGTGACTTTTCATTGTCTTTGGCCTTAAGAGTTTTTTTATGTCAATCATCCTCAAAAACCCTTGGATTAGGGTATTGATTTAAAAAATTCCCCATTTCCATGCACTTGCAATATTTAAGTGTAGTAGGTGCATTCTATGTAGCTTTTTCTCTGATCTCATTATTAGACATCTTTTTTCCACCACTGCAGCATTCAATGGCCCGATGACATTCTTTTCCACATTTAAAACATTTACATGTACCTTTAAGAAAATTCCCTCCATGTTTCATTCCACACATTTAGCATAAGGGAAAAATCATTTACATTTCAGTGTGGTCTTTAGATTTTCCTTTGAATTCCATTTTTATCTTCTTATCAAACCCATATGACTGATGGGTTACTCCAATCTCCATCTCAACATTGGGAGCACATCAAACAATTTCATCGTAGCTATTGAAGTCCCTTATGGCTAACGCCCTTTGAAGACATGGTTTTAAGCCACTAAAGAATCTATCAATCATACTCTCAGGTTGGATAATAACTATGGATGTGTACCTTCGTGGTCTTGTAAAATTTGATTCGTAGGTACCAAAAAATTCATCATCCTTTTGCTTTAGTTCAAGAAACTCATTCTCCATATTTTTTTGAAAAATACTAGGGATATATTTATTGAAAAATAAGTTCTTGAACTCATCTCATTCCATGGACTAAGTTTCATCTCTTTTCCCCGTATTCATTATAAGATTACACCATTGATCAACTTCAACTTCCAAACGATATACTACTTAGATGAATTTATCATGTTTAGAACATTGTAGAACTTATAATATCTTTTTAGTGGTATTGATCCATTGTTCAGCCACCAATCGATCAGAATACCCGGTGAATGAGGGTGGACGATACCTCATGAAAGATTCAACAGAATGTTTCTCACTCCTTTGCTCGTTTATAAGTCATGAATGATTCATAGCTTGAGAAAGTTGTGTGACCATGGCTACAAGATTTTTCATTCCAACATCCATAAATTTTTCTTGCTCACGGGGAAAATCATTGCATTTCCCAGCACATTCAACATTAACACGGTTCCTTCATGTTCCAACCATTGACTAAAACCAAGTAGCATAGTGTGGGGAACACTAATAACCATAGGAAAACAACATAATTAGGATTAAAATTTCACACTTTAGGTCTAATCATAGGTTATTCACGACCATTTACAAAACACTAGTATTGTTCCATATGCTTAGACATTTCCTTAGGGTTCATACTAAGGATTCCACATCCTAGTTTCTAAATTTTAACTATACCTTTCCTCTAATACAAACTATAATGACCCATACATTACATATATTGTTAATACTTTAGAATTGATGTATATTTATTACATCATATAAAAAACCATGACATGACCATATAGGTATAGTGTCTTTTGCAACTGGGAAACATAAACAACTTTTTCATTAATAATCTACATTGTATCCCATTTATTTGATCATATCTAGACTAATTTTTGGCATATCATATTTAATAACCTTCATCATGACCTGCGGAAAAGAAACATAAAAATGGGTGAGCTCAAATTCTCAGTAAGGGTAAACAAATGAAATTTCAAAAATATCATATTCTTATGATCATAACAATTGAAAATCTTATCCTGCATAATAGGTCATAATATTAAATCTCATGAATGCTATGTAATCCCAAAGAGTCAGATTTACATCTCATTCCAGCCATGTCTATCTCATGAGATATGAATCTATACCCAATTAATTGGAGGGATATATAGGTCCCACCCATCTCATAATGAAACCATTCTTCTGTGTGCCAAAAAATCAAAAATCAAACATCATAGTATAACCCCTGTAATAGAATGGGATTCTTAAACATCATGCCATCATAACATAATCGATATTAGATAAAATGACATCATAAAAATAATTATATCATAACATAATAAAATCATTGTAATAATAGGGATAGAAACATAAAACTACATCATCGTAGATGGAAAATAATTTTGTTAAAACACTTGAACTTAGTTCTCGGGGAAAATATCCTTCCTTGTTCAAAAAAACATTTTATGTTCTCAACATGTCATGAAATTTTAAAATCATAGAATTTAATTGAAAATAAACATGAAAACATGTAATGGATTCTTCATGGAAATAATTTTCTCTGAAATCCTAAAAATATTTGTTCATATCGTATATGGTAAACAAACATTCTTCTTGTACTATGGCTGGAAAAGTAAAAAAAAGCATCTCGTACTAAAAATGATAAAAGATTCATTTCATATCTTTTACTAAAAATTAACCAATATGTAAAATGGTATTTAATAAATTATAGGAGGATGTAAATAATATTACCTATTATGGTAACATGGATGTGGATGATAAATATGACCTAGTAATTTCTGAAGTATAAACAATCTCATATAAAAATGAGATTGCCTGATTTTCCCTTAACTTAAGTCTGATATGCATGGAATGTATCTGAACCTCCTGTATAATGATTTAAATAATGTGATTAACTTAATCATGAATCATAGTCATTTTTATGATATCATATATGGTCGTATTCTTATCTGTTTATTAGTAACATTTCCTTGTTACTCGTTATTCAGGTGTTAACTGCTTCATGTTCTTATGCAGGTTTTGTCAACTAAATTATTATTCCTCTTTTTAGGATATAGTTATATCATTTACAGAATTCTATTAGTATAATATATATCATATTTATTCCTTAAATTCATTTATATAATCATTCTTCAATGATGATCATGTAGAATGAATCACATCACATTTTGGAGATGGTAAGCCGTACGTACGCACGAGCAATGATATCATTCACATGATTTTAGAATTGTATTGATGTGTATAGTGTACAATATTTCAGAATCAATATCACTTTATAATATTCATATATAGTTATTTCTTCCAAAATTATACCCATCAAAGCATGTTGGTGATGAAAAACATATTACACCATGGCGTGGTGACGGTAGGTCGTACGTACGTACGCGTTGTGATTTCATTTTATTATAGGATGGATAAAAGAGGGAATATGGTTGTTTCATATTAATAATAACATATCATTATACAAGTGATACTGGATTTTTTAAATTAAAATGAAACAACTCATATAGATTTAGTATAAGAAGAAAGAAGTTTGAAAGTCTCGGTAAAGGATGTTACCTCTTCTTTGACATGCCTCTTCTAAACCTCCTCTTAGGGAACTATAGTTGTTATTTTAAGAAGACATGGACCTCTAGTATGTTTCTAGATAAGTTTATAAGGGATAAGGATAGGGTTTGGCTGATTTTGAATGCTCAAAATGGGGTGAAGATAAGAGGGAGGAGGTTCCCTTTTTATAACTAGTAGATGGGAACTTTGGGAATCCTCCAAATTATTAATAAATAATAAACTCACATCCGACATAAAAACATCCCAAGTGACTCCAATTTGAAGATTAGATAAGATAGTGTTGTAATATCATCAACCAATCAAATTTAGACATTTTTTGATTTTATTTTAAACCTTATCATTTTGATTTATCCGTATTAAATCTATTTAATTTTATTTGTGGTAATAATATTCTACATTTTAAATTGTTATAAATACATACTTATGTGTTGTGAAATATTCATAATTGGATACATTATGACACTTTCGACCATATAAATTTCAATTTAGAATTTTATAAATATTTTTGTGATTTTTATATAATTTAATAATATAAAATATCAATAGTGTCAATTTTGACACTATTCATTAATTTGAATTTAGATAAAATCCACACCGAAGATATATTCGAACCATTTCATATTTATCTATAAAATTAGTTAAGCACATTAATTAGTTCATATAATATTTATTTTAATATTTTTAAAACCATTTATTTGATATTTCACTTAATAAAATAATTACAAGAGCATTTTTGTATGATTATTTAGTATACTTATTGGTTGCATAAAAATTAAAAAATAAAATACTATTCTGAAGATAAATATAATTACTTTCATAAAAATAATTTTATTTGAATTTAACTTCTAAAACAACCAACTTTAAAAATGTTATCTTTATTTAAGTATGAAGGTGACAACTTTGACATCTTTTAAAATAAAATAATATAAATGTCATAATATGTTTTATTAGGCTCTAAATGATCCACAAGTCAACCTATGGATGATTAGGGTAAAATTATACATTACCAATAAGTTTTGGTCAGGTGGTTGGGTCTTTTTATGGGTATTATTATTTTAATTAAAAATATATTATTGATTTTTCACTAAATAAATAATTTCTGCATCATTAATGTATAAGATATTAAGGTAATTAAATATTTATTAAACATTACAAATAAATTACATTAACAAAGAAAAACATTTTAGATTTTAAAGAGTATTTATAATCGAATTTATATTCTGTAAAACCTTATATTAAAAATACATTAATTATTAAAGTTTGAGTGAGACATATTTCACTTTCTTTAACTAAAATAAATTAAAGGTCATAATCAAATCCAAGTGGGATCCAAAAGATTCCATTTTAACAAAATTATTCTTTAGGTAAAAATATAAGCATCCTATTATGTTAAGAAAATTTGTAGGGTAATTTTATAATATTATATCTACCCATAATTACATTATTTATCTTTAACTATGGTAAATAAAATTTACCGTAGTTACTATTCATAATATCAAAAAATAAAAAGTAGTTTATTAACATAATTTTAACCTAATAATTAAAAATATGAAATCTCGTTTTCAAATTTCAATACATAGAAGTGTAAATATTTAATTTAAATTTAATCCCGATATTGAGAAAAATGGGTTTTAAAAAATATAACATTGCAAAAGATTGAAATGTATTTACCTATGAATTCAAAGAAAAATTAATGATAATGACATAAATTATATTAAATGGTAAAATTATAATCTATTTGTACATTAAAAAATCAATATCATAATTTAACGATATAAATTATCTCGATGAAAAAAGATGTTTTCAATTAAAATTTAGCATATTTTTACTGTTCATCAAATTATAAAGATTATCAGAAAAATATCAGATTTTTAACCAATGTAATGTTTTTTCCAATTCCAAAGAAATTATTTCCATTGTAGTATTATAATTATTAAGGTGTATAAAAGTGTTTTTCATTAAGTGGCGGAAAAACATTCTTTTAAAATCCATTTGATGAATATCAAAAATACCATTTTATTAAAATACATATCTTATTAATTTCATTCACTCAAAAAAATAATATGAAAAATAATTGATTTACATTTATCATTGATTTTCGTAAAATTTGTCAATATTTATTTCCGCTAACATAACTACTTGGTTATAATGGTAAAATTATATTAAGGGAATCTAAGAATTTTTTTAAACTCACAATTGCATGCAAAACAAGTGACTGAAAAATTATTTAAATATTTCATAAATCACATTGATGTTACATAAATGAAATATATACTTCATTTTTTAAGGGATCATTAATTAGAGGATATTGGTCAATCAAATGATCCTTTTAAGAAAAAATTTCTTAAGGTTCATTAACTTTAATGTTATTTCAGGGATGGGTAGTGGTTTTTGGAGTTTTATGAAACATAAATTATCAGCCCAATTTGTTTGGATCACTGTGTTTTTGTTTAAGAATTTCATTTTCCAATGTGGGCATGTGAGATTATTGCTTTAATTTAACATATAACATGCCTCTTATTAAAAATTACTGCTCAATTAGGGAGGTATTTAATTAATGTTATTATTGAAATAAATGGTTTTTCTACTAAAGATAATCCCATTATATAATAAATCCTACTTATATATGTGTGATGAATTAAATCGTTAAAATATTTGATGAAATGTTTTCAAATTATTTTGTTATAGGGGGGATAAAAAACTGGTTCTTTAATTTTTACCTTTTTTCAGGTAAAGTGTCTCTTTAGGTTTCCTTAATTCAACATATTACCTTTTTACCAGATTAATTTATATTACCAGATACTTTTTTAACCAACAATTATTTTTCTATTCATTTCAATTTATTTAAATGTTAAATTTGAATAAATTAGCCATCATTTAAAAAGTAATCATAATTAAAAAATAACTTTATGATTTATTTTATTTCAATTTATTCCTTAGGTAACCATGTTAATATTTATATAAATGATTTCCTAAATATTATTATATAGATATTCACATTTATATCCAATGAATTTTATATGTTATTGAACAAAACAATATTTTACTTCAGAACTAGCTGAGAAAACAATGAATTATATAAGGTTTTTTATTTCATTAATTTGATGATTCAAACTAATTTAAATTTTTATTATAATACATAAGATTAATAGTTCAACATTATTTCTTCTTGGGATATTATCATAAGACTTATAACAACTCAAATGATAATTTCTAGAAATAGAAGACCAAGAGTAGAATGTTTTCACAATTTAATGATTTAAAGGTTTAAAATATGTGTTAAGATTTAAGGAGAAAAAAAATAATTAATAGGGCTCATTGGAATCTATTACAGTGGAGGTAAATTATAATAATCATATATTTTAAAATGATCAACTATGTTTTATATAATACAAGGTATGAAATTCTTAGAATTATTGAACTGTAAAATATTATTATTTAACTGTTATATCCTAGTCAGTAAATTTGTGTTTATAAATAAGAATAATTATTTTTTGTAATATATTTTCAAAGTTTCTAGTAAATAAATATATATTTTAATAATTATTATGTAATAAGCATTCATTTTTTTGGTACTGTCAATATATTTATCAAAAATATATTTTATATGAAAAAATATTACTTCTTTTTGTGTGTGAAAATTATAATTATTTTTTGGATCTTTTATAAATTTTATTTTATAAAATAGTTATGATTTTTGAAATTTTCATATCCAAACCGTCATTGGGTGAAATTTTGTTATTATTCGTAATAGATTTATTATAAATTGAATTTTGAGAAACACTATTTTTTATTGAAAACTGTATTTTATTTGAAATTATTAAAAATGAGAAAATATGTTATAGATTATTTTTAAAATTTAATTAGTTTATTTTGATTTATAATGATCCAAAAATTATTTTTTAATTGAAATTTGTGCCTTTATTTAGTGTAAAAAATTATAAATTAAGGCCATTTTTATGAAAAACAAAATTTCATCACATTTTCTTGATTACATTGTAAATTAAATTATTTAAATTTTATTGTTTTGAATTTAAGAAAATGTATTATATTTTTTAAATCAATTGTTTCAAATTTATTACATAAGTTCATTTTATTTTTTGTTATTATGAATAGTAACCTTTGTCGTTGATTTACTACTGTAAAGGGAAAATCTGGTAATTAAAGTAAAAAAATAAGGATTATAAAATGAGGAAAAAATTTAAATTAATTTTACTGTCTCTATTAATTTGGTTATTAATATTACAATATTTTATTATACGGGCTTTTCTTTCATATTTAATTTTATAATAACCATAATAATATTTTATTTAAATAATTATAAAAAATAAGACACTCTTGGTTTTAATATGTATAATATTTTTAAAATATTGGCATGTAGATGATATGTTTGATTATAAATTTTATTTTACAATATAAAAATGTTTATATTAGTCAACGTAATTTATTGACCTTTATATAAAAAATAACTACATTTATGTATAACAAAATGATGATGTAGTAATTATTCAATTAAATAAAAATTCAAATAAATGGTACTAAAAATATAATGAGAACTATAATATTATATAATTACAATTATCCATGAATTTTGTACAATAATGTTAAATTATTGGAATGTAGTAAAATAATTTTCTTTAATTTTACTTTATTTTTGTTATTAATGTCATAGTAATAAATCATTTTAGAAATTGACATTAATTATATTTCAAAATAAATAATATATCATTAAATGATATAAAATTCATAAAATATGATATTCTTCAAAGTTACTATTATATATTTTATAAAATCATAAATGGTCCATTTATGTTTCATTTTATCATTTATATTGTCTATATTGAACCTCAATGAGAAAATAACTTTATTGTCTCATTAAGTTTGAAAATGATAAACAAATATATAAAACAAAACAATAAGGGATAAAAAGTATTAATAAATTGTCTAATTTTTATTTTATAAATTTAATATCTCCATTATAACATTAAAAACATTGGTTTTTGTTTCATAAATCCTTTTTTCATGAAAATGACTCATATATTATTTACATCAATAGAAATTTAAATATATCACTCTATAGGATTTAACATATATTTTTATATCAACAGTTGTTAAAATAATAATTATGAAAAAATATAAGTTTCCATACGGAGATTAATGAAATTTATTTCTTTATATTAATTTATTTATAATTTTTAAATATTATATAATGGACATAATTTCTTTTGCAATGTTGATGCATTATTTTTTAATTAATTATGAAAAAATATAAAATATATTAAAAATATCAATGTAATTATATTTTGAGTGTTTTCTTGTTTCCGATCAATTTTATAGGCTAATATAATGTACTAGTTTTGTTTTAATGGATTTAATTTAAATTTATTGATTTTCATTACGCCTTTTAAGTCAAATTAATTTAATAGTGTATAAATTGATAATAATGAAATTTTATGAGAATAATATTGTATTAAATTAATTAAAAATTAGAAAATTAATAAAAAAAAATTCAATTTATATAATATAGGGTCAAATATTCCATCCCCTTTTTATTATTAGTATATTAAAATTATTTTTTTTGAGAATAAATTTATTATAATTTTATATTTTGAACATTCGAAATGTTCACATAACATCACTTATAACTGTAAACCTCATCCACCATTTCTTTACCCCATATTGAGCATTATATATCAATAGATATATACAAAATTACCTTATATAATTCCCTAGAATCATCCAATACATTTCCTTCTATTAAAAATACCTACCCTAGATCACATTAGAGGAGATTTATAGGAGCCATTTTAAATAAGAGGCAATCACCTTAACTGATCACATAAATTCTATATTATTTATTAACTACAATAATTATTAATTTTTAAAAATAAAACAATTAATTAATTACCCTAAATATTATTAAATGTTATTATAATTATTAAAACACCATTATACACAATCATTCCCATCAAATGATAAGGAAAAGTATCGCACATGTGTCCGTACAACATAATGTATCTACATAAAGATACTATTTATTTTTCATAACCATATTTTAGGTATATTTATTATTAAGGGATTATTTCTGATAAATTTAATTTAAAAAAATGATATTTCTTCAATAAAAATAGCATTTCTACCATCTTACCTTCCAAGAAGTTGGAAAATGATAGTGTCATTTGTGGATACGTGTGAACTACAACCACTCAAAAGTGATGTGATTGGTTTTCCTTTATATTTTAATTGTATTATAATGTGGAATAATTCTATTAATATATATGATCAATATTATATAATAATAATCATATAAATTATAATTAACATTTAACATTTTTCATTCTATCTATGGGAAAATGGAAACAACATTTTTTCATGCGTACGACCTACCATCTCTATTTACGATGTGAATAATTTTTATATATTAAATATTTTATAATGAATATACATTATATTTATATCATTATTTATACTATATTGGTGATTTAACTATGAAAAATGTTCACGTAATGGAATAACAAAACTTAAATGCTAATGAAATACGAAACATTTATAAACCAGAAAAAACAATTTTAAATGATTAATTGATAATATATAGTTTTAAGATGATATAGAAGAATAAAATATAAAATTATAAGTATTAAAATTATTATTATATATATTTATCATTAATTTAAATTTTTTAATCATGATTTTAGATTATTTTTTAAGTAGTGAATACTCAAAGTAAGGAATGTTTAACTCACTGTTATTTCTGTGGGAAATATGTCTTATATACCTCTTGTTTATTTTTTGGGGTATACAATTAAAATGGATATACTTTTATATTATTATAATTAATATTATGGGATTTAAATATTCATATATATTTCTTTATTTCATGTTTCTTATGATTCAAATGATAGTAAAGTGGATTGTGGTTTATTTCACAATATCATGAATATTTGGGAGTGTTTACGTTTAAGTATCCATTGGTAGAATTATTTAATATATCTATTCTATGTAGATGATTTTTAAATAAATTTTTACGAGTTTTTCTAATATCTTTCAATGATTGTTTCAATTCATTTTTACCAATGTTTGAAAATTAACAAAGTCATTTTAATAGATACTTCTTTTTATTTTCGAAACATGGTATTACATGACATTTCTAGAAAAAAATAAATGAAATCTTTTAACTAATAACACATGAATGAATTTTACTTATATCAGGACAAAATATTTATTTTTATCTTCCTTTATATGTTCCCATCGGTTTTTATTGATGTTTAGTTCCTTTATAATTTATTATATTTTTAAAAATGATATGATTTCATAATATATTGGCTTCTATCTCGACGAATTTTTACATGTGATATTTAAAAATAAATTTCATTCTAATTTTTCATCCAATGATATTAATTAATATTCTATATTAATATTATCCCAAAATACCATCCTTATTCTCTACCTATATTGTTTATATTTATGGTAAAATTATGATCTATTTATGAAATGAATTTGTTATTGTTTTTTATGATATTATGACGTGTTTTTGAAAGACATTTCTTTTCATGGGTTCTGATATGATGAATTATTTATGATCATTTTGAATAACAAAGTACGATTTTATTTTTTTGGATGATGAGACCTATATCCCACTAAAATTCACCGAGAAATGTACTATATCTCCATTTATACTTATGTGAAACTAGTAGACTTCTTTGATTCATTGTGGGAAACTTGATGAAGTGATTGATAAATTAATTGAAACATGATTATTTCCATAATCCAAAATTGGAAACATGTCTTGATTCCTAAATTAATTATATTAGTAGTTTACATTAATATATTAAATGGTTTATATACATATAATTACTCAACACACATTTATAAGATGAACTTATGAATCAGAATTGTGTTCAATGAGTTCACTTTATTTTGATTCATGTATTTTAAAATGCAGTTTACTATGGTTATAACCCATGTTTATGATATTTTTTAGATTGTCTATGACCATTGTAAGTTATAATCATAATCTTATACAATTATGGTTATATTTAACTTTATACGATCATCGATTGATTTCTCCAATTCTTTCTATTACTGAGATCATAAGCTACCTATTTCTAATGTTTAATTTACCTAGGTAATGAAGAATGATTAAAGTTGAGTTTTGTTTAGTATTCTTTAACATCTGAAGAATTTTATGAGATATTTTTAATACATAAGAGGGAATATAATATGATGGTTAAAATTTGAGAAAATGTTGATCATTATGAATAATTTTTCTATGAACCATATTTTTTAAGAATTTTCCTAATTATCTCAAAATATATTAATAAACTATAATTGGGTGTAAAAGTGTTCTAATATTTCATTTTTCTATATTTTATTTTATATTTACAAATTATGGGTCACAATTATTTTTATAATATCTATAAATATAATGTTTATATCTTTTGAACCAAATCCTATATTATGGTTCTTGGGAATTAATAATACAGACATGCCATGGGATCTATTTAAATAGTATTTCCATTCATAAGAAGCAATAAATATTCTCCACATGTTTGCTGTTAAGGAGGTTATTAGACAAATATTTAAAAATTTCAATTTTATGTTCTATTTTTTAAAATAAATAACAAATAAATTTTTTGTTTTTTTAGTTTAATAAAATTAATAATGAAATAAGATTAAATAAATAATTAGTAAGTTAAAATAATGAGGCTGAAAGAATATTTTGTGAGAGGAGAGAGAATAAGATTTTTTGGAAGTAACCGTGGAAAGTGTAGATCAATTGGACACTACATTATTATATTCTACAATGATTATCAAAATTTTATTTTCAATGGTAACTCAATGATATACAAGTAAACCCAAAAATATATTTAAACACTATAACATTTCAACGGAATAAATTTTTATACTTTTATGAAGGTGACTGAAAATCATAAACACCTATAAGAAATAAATGCAATCAAAAATCACTACACCCAATGACAATATATTTCCAACTATGTATAAATAATAAGGTAAATCACATTAATTTTATAAATTGGAAAATATTGAATATTTTCTGAATAAATTATTGTGTAAATAACAATTACACATTAATTATGTTATCATAATTATAAAAAACTAGAGAAGTTATATAATATAGTTCATGGACTTATTAATATTCATCCATGGATCACCCAAACACAACCATCCATGATTTTATCATAGCTTATATAAATCAGTTCCCACTATCAAAATTATTTTTCATAGACATAATATATTAACAAAAATCTAAACATATCATTTTCCCACTTATGGACCCCAAAAAATCTCATTTATATCTTCATTCATAAATAAAAATTGGTGGAAGATTATTTGAATTTTATTTTACATTTTATTTGGTACGTGGGATTATCTACAAATGTAAAACACCAACTTTAACAATATTCTATGTGGCTGTAACAAAATTTTATTCCTCTTCATGAATACATGTGTTGAGAAAAGTATATATTCTTGTGTATAGCATTCATTAGTTCTATTTAAAAATTCATTTAATTCCCCCTAAAAAAATTGATTTCTTCTTTAAATTAATTTTTCATGACCTGACCAACCAAGGCCTACCTAGGTAGATATAAACCAAATCTAACACCCCAATACAACCTATATAGGGTTATTGGATTTAAAATATCAATGAGTATGTATATAACACACAAGGGATGAGTTGTAGTATTTAATTGTATCGAAAGACATCTCCAAACATTAGTATAATATAAAATAAAAATCTGAAATGGTAAATGCCTGCATGAAACATAATCAGATATTAGTGTATTAAAAATGTTCATAAAAGATAAAAATTTAAAAATAGAATCCCCTAAAAAATTTATTGGATTTCAATATACTAAATAATTGAATGTACAACCAAATTGCAATTATAGGACCATTTGTAGTCAAACAAGCCAAACTAATCTCCTCCCAATCTTGGTACACCTAGGAATTGACCATAAGGCATTCCATCTATATAATAAATTAAATGGATGGGAAGATCCCATAAAAGGGTGGGTATATACATACCAAATAGAGTATCCTAAAATCAAAAAAAAATCATATGAATCTTGGGGATGTCAACTCTAAATCAAAATAGAAATGGAAAATAAGTTATAAACCAGATATTATCAAGGGATGAATCCAAGTATTAGGGGATATCTGACCTCATTTACAACATAAGGATTATTTATGAAGCTTTATTTTAATTCTCATATTACGGAACATACAATTATTTTCTCCCCAATATTATTAGAACTCAAAATAAAAAGATACAGTGATTATAGATAATTCCCAAGGCCTTTGGAGGATTCTATTCTCTAACATAAACAATCCATAAGGAAGTCTATCACACAACATGGTTGTTAGTCCCATGATACTTTCCCCAACATTGTTAAGAAGATATAGAGGAACATACCAGGCTGAAAATATGAATATCTAACTATATTAAAAATAATCCATATAGGGGATTACTCTTCCTCTACATTGGATATGATGCCTCACTATTCCCTCCCAAAAATTAAAATAAGGAATCATAGATAATAACATATGTTGAGGGAACAAATAAACACATACACATAGTCAAATAAATGATAGGAATGGACTCACATTGAATTTAAATAAAATACTTTTCCAAGTGATACCTTCTCAACCAGAATGAATGACCATCATATAGTGGGGTCCACCCTACATGGATTCCACTAAAATAAATACTATTTGAGTTTCTATTTATCAGAACTCAATATATTAGATGCATAACCACTAGCCTTTTTTTCTCCTAAACAAACACCATGGGTATAAAAATAAAAATCATATAGATCATGTATACAATGCTAGATTTGTCATTATCATACATCGAGATGGAAACACCAACACAATATGTATAAAAACCCGTCATCTCCCTGAAAACCATCAAATTTCTATCATCAACATCACTCCTCTATCCTATTCCAAATCATAATGTCAATTACACATAAATTGTCTTTGATGCATAGAATAGAATGAAAAATGAAATGAGATCCAACATATTTTTTTAATTGTCCAATTAAATTTCAATTAATAATGTATAATGATGTGTTGGGGATCAAAAACAAAAATTAAAATCAAATAAATGCCTTGTTCATATTTCGATCACCAATGGTTTCCTAGTTATGTATATGAACAAACAACTAAATATATTAATAGAAAAACATTCTTAAACATGGAAAACCTGCCAATCATTCTGAACCAATATTTAATGGGAATATTTGGTCCATGTTAATTCTCTAATTAAGAAATAAAGGGATGAAAATAAAAATAAAAAAGTGATACCTTCATTTGGTTTAATTGAGAATGGTGTAAACATATAAAATTTATTGATGTGGAGAACTAATTGTTTTCTTCATTAGCCTAAAAGAAAACTCAACCACATAAATAATTGATTACAAAAAATGATTTTTTATTACACAAGGATCAAAAGTCCTCTAGTAAAAAAAGTTCATCACAGAACAAAAATGTTGTAGATGAAATTTTTTCTTTTCTAAGATTTTTCTAAGTTGTTCAGGTTCATTATGAAAAAGCATGCATCAATATAAAACACTATATTTTGGAGCTTCCAATGTGATTAAGAGAGGGTAAACCAATTAATATATCATTGAAGATCCTTATTTATTATGAATGTTTTGAAACCGTGAATACTTTCAAAAATCGAGATAAAGTCCACTGATTTTAGCTTTTCCAATGCTTGTCTGACTATCATCATGCCCTCCACCATGGTCCAACCATGGCCATGGTGTTCTTTGACAGACATGGGAAGAAAACTAGTTCTAGGATTCCACCTTAAAATATAATTTATTTCCCCCACTAGGACCTCCAAAATGACTATGGTGAGGTTTTTATGTCCACGGAAAACCACATACATCGATAGGAACAATACCTTGTTCATGATTTTAAAATATGATTACCACAAACCATTAAACACTAGGGCACACAGTGGTCAAAATTGAGTTCTATAGATTTCCATATTTTTTAATTTTATAGAAAACTAATAAAACTATTTAATTATTTAAATATCCATCACACTTCCAAGAAAACTATACCGACTTTACAACTTATACTAAAAACATTATTTATAATATTGAGAAACATTCAATAAAAAATATATTCATTAAATTCTCACCACATAATGTATTTTCATCAGTAAAAGAAAAACCCTAAAAAAATTGGTGTGTGTACTATCCACACATCTAGTTCATCCACGTCCATGGGATTTATTATAGATTTGAACATTTTAAACAAATGTGCACCATTTGAATCACTCAACTATCGATGATCCATTCTGGTCAATCTTGGATTTACACTCGGTACTCCAAGAAGGTATCTTCATCCTCAATGTATATCTATCTCTTTCCTATAATGTACGATGATTCATGCATTTATCTCCTTATCTATGAAATGTTGATGGTTCTAGGTTTTAGGTATAAATGTAGTGGTAAATACAAGTATTATTCATCCTCACCAACTCTATTCAATATCTGGGAAGACCTAATGATCCTTGAATATTCATTGTTTCCTTGAAATAATCTCTATTGTCCTCATTGAGGTGAGTCCTTAAATAAGACTTGGTCTTCTACGTGTAACTGCAAATAAGGTCATATTCTATAAACATATGTCTTTTAAAAAACTAGTAATTCTCCATACACTCTTGGATGATCTGAAACATATTTGTCATGATTTTCACTAACTCTCGTCATATATAATCAACTTTCTTAGATCTATTCTGCATTGTGGTGACATTAAGGATCCACCATACAAGACATTGAATATTTTAGTACTAATAGTGAATGGTTTTTTTATTGTATGAAGATTCCCCCAACTTTAGTTGGTAATCCAATTTATGGACAAAGTCCAACATGCAATCCTGCAACATTTCTTGCAAGACCTGAATTTTATTCTCATTATTGCCATATTTATAGGGATTTAACTCTCTTAAATTCTATATCAAATTAAAAAAATTCTCCCATATACCTCCCAACAACTGTGAAATGAAGGGTGAATAACATAATGAATCATAATTTAAGTGGAATCTAGCAATCTAGACTACCTCCTTCAAATACATTCATACAAAACACACTATTGATGAATTCTACCATAATTATAGAATGTTGGATGACATGGTGTAATGATATAATATCACTGAAAATATTTTGTGACTTCTACATGAATATAGAGGTCCTTTCACAAAATTTAGAGATATTACACACCACATAAAATCTAGAACCACAAGATGTTTGTCCAACCCCAATAATACATGATGCATGAACTTCACTTATTGGAAAGTGAGGCATCTTGAGTTGAAAATAGAAAATAATCATCATTATCCATGGAATCTAGAATTTAAATTCATGTTCATGATACATTTTCACTATTGTTAGATATTATACTGGGGTTATGATACTATCTCAATAAATCGTTCTACCACTTGACTAGTACCATAGCCTATACCAAGAAGACTATAACATGCTCCCCACCTTAAAAAAATCATGCTTTACAATATATTGTGAATTTATGTTGAAACATGATCTTCTACTAAATATCTATTAGTATTACATTCCTTAAACATTAGAGAAATGGTGGGGACATAAATATTTATTTAATGTATGATACTCCACCCACAAACATAAGGGAAAGCTGAAAATAGTCCAACTAAGTTGTTACCAACCATAGAAACTATTAATTGAGTTTCATATAGAGGAAACCATCAACAAAATCCATTTTTCACAGATGTTTAAAATATCCAAAAACCATTGTCCTATTAGAACACCAACCATTTCCTCATCCTCAGGTTATGGTATTTATGAGTGAAGATATACCTTATACTCTTATGGTTATAATCAACTATGAATTTATCTCCCATATTATAGTGTCACCAAATTTTCAAAGTGAAAACCATTGCTACCATTTCTATATCATGGTTCCTTTAATTATTCCCATGTTGCCTAAAAAATCAAGAACTATAAGAAAAAATTTCAACCTTTTCCATTGTACACATCATATTAATTCTCTAGAGAATCCATGAAAATTCATTAAATCAAATCCATCCTCCAGTAGTATAATGAATGGGGTTCTCCTCAACATCTATCATGTCTCTTAAGAATCAATCCCACACTTATACAACTAAAAAAAGGGTAACCCCTTTAGTATATAGAATTCATATCTTACATAACATTAGTGAAATAATGTATAAATATATATTAATATCATTCAAATCTACTAAAAACTCATCCCCCAGTCATACGATTGAGTGGCTCTAAAAATAAGACCCCCTTTAACATAGTCACACCTAACACTACTATCTCATTTATGAAAACATTTCCTTAGTATTATAACTCATGAATCTATGATCAATATTATGAGAACATCCCATAAATTAAGTTTAACCTAATTATGTCCAGAACAATCCTGAAATATATCTCATGCTCCTCCTCTAACGTTTTGTAATTGTATATTTTGTCTTTGTAGAATACCAAGAACTGATCCATGAAGGGAGAAAATATCTAGTTCATGAGTACCATAAAAACCGCTATGGTTTTCATCATGCTTAAGGAAATACTTAGGTACTCATAATGACCATTGTGAGACCATAATTATTTATTCTATATATCCACCTCTCAAACTCAGACCTGGTGATATCATGATCCAAGGAGAATCCTTAATAAAAACATTTCCCTTTTCTATTGGATGAATAGATTTTTTATTATCATTAGTTGATATTTATTTTTTATTTTTACTTGATTTAGATTAAAATATTCTATGTATAACATCCATTTATCATTTTCCATCTTTATGAATTTAATTTCGGATTCTTCTTGGTAAAATATTAGTGTTCCAAATCACTACAGTTATTGATCCTCCAACTACACTTTTATCTCTCAAATATCTAAATGAGACATCTTGTGTAATAGTATATATATTATTATACTATCTGATTATAGATCTCTGAAGAAATCAACACCTCAATGGGGTGGTTATCATCACACATTATAAAAAAAATATGTCCACATACTCCACCAAAAATGTGGAAAACTAAAATTCAACATCATCAGCTACTTTATGGGATATATTCTCAAACCGATGAGAAATTTTATGAATCATCTTTTGTATGAGACCATCACACTCACCCTAATTTTACTTCTATAGATTAAAGAAAATTCTTATCATGTGAACATAGATATACCAAATTCCCCATGTGAAACATTAAATATTCACATGGAAAATAGAGACACAATCCAAATCTATAATAAAATCACAGGGTCTCATTGTAGAAATTGAGCGATCCAATATATATTTACCAATACTCTAAGATTCATGTCACACCATTTGAAAAAGTATGTATTTTCTTAAACTCTCCATGTAGATTCAATAAGGAAAAAAATTTAGTTCTAGGATTTCATTTAATATAAAAGTATCTAACAAGAGATGTGTTACAGAAATAGTGGATCAAACATGTGAATTTGAAATCATCAAAAAAAGAGAGTAAAAAATCATACTCAAGTCATACAAATTTCCACCATGTCATTATTCATCACTAAATTCAAGTATCTATATCCCTAACCACGAGATTTCAATTACTACTGTAGACCACATATGGGTTATAGAAGTAGAAATGGGAAAAAATTATTCCACCTTTTATAGCACTCCCAGAACATCTTATAATTCATATACCCTAGGGAGCTTCATTATCAAGACAGTAGATCTAAATTGGTGGTTGATCAACTAACATATATATCTATTAATATAGGTCAACTAATCTGACATGATTTGGACAATCCCATTACAATAGTATCAAAACATATACCTCACATGACTAGAACGACCCTATGATCTATGAATATATGAACCAATTTTCTATGATTTTCTCTAAAAACACTTCATGTACCTAGTTTATTGATCATGTCATTATTTAACAAAATTGGACTCTCTCTAACAGGGTTTCCAATTGGAGAACAAGAAATTGGTTTCTGATCCTCTATGAGTCACTCCACAACAGAGGCATATTATAGCACCCAAATATAAGATGGAGTGAATATATATACCACTCCAAATGACATATCTCAATTATGGATACGTTCAATGGTAAAATCATGAATTCTACCATCAAGAACCATATCAATAGAATACCATAAAAGATTTATAAACATCGATGTTTTATTTTATACTATCACAATACTCTTTTAAATCTCTATAATAATTTTTATACATAATGACCACAATATAACATCATCAAAAATAATATATGGAGACGCACACAAAATATTTCCAATTGAGGGTTTCCTCATCCTGTGTATTCATCACCAAGGCCCACAATCTTCCAACAGTTCAATATAATATTTTCAACACTAGTACTACAATATGATAAAGAGGGCTCATGAAAACAAGACAAACCTAATATACTTCGTTAGGATTGTCATATACTACATAGGGACATGGTTTAATGTATAACTACTGTATTATTTTCCTTTTAATCTCATGATGTTCATCAATAATATTTGATGCATCTCGATACTTCTAGAATAGCCATATTATCAATGGGTTTAGGTTATATCAGTAATCTGCATAGTAGAACCACCTCCCCCACATGTCCATATATAGATGCCTCATCTCTAATTAGACCATAATAATGATGTTATTTTGGAATCCAACATGGTGATCATCATTGAAAATCATATAATAGTAATGATCCAACATGGTATGAACAGAATAACTATGACACTAAATCTGTAAGAACATGGAATCCATAACCCCTTCCAGTATGATTTATGAAATAATGTTTGGCCATCAACTATTCTATACATGTAATGATCCAAAATGTAGGTTTTCAGAGTCCTAGAGAATTGATATGTTTGTCTCTGCACTATAAGTAAGTTTCATAGACCTATGCACAAAAATCTAGAATCTAAAACATTATTTCAATACTTCCAAAAATAATCCTCAAAAAAATGAATATATTTAAATTTTTCACATTAGGAAACCCAAACTAATACAATTTTTTTTGGAGTTTACCTAATGGGACCTAACATTATTTAAATAATGAAATAATATCACCTGAAGACCACCTCTAATATTCTAGTCGATAGTGACTATCACGGATTAGGCATTTCAAACATATGGGAGGCCTTATCTTAGTTACCTGAAAATAGACACCCACACCCACAAACACAAATATCCATCCACCGGTCTAACAAAAAATAAAAAATCTACATTTGTATAAACATTCAAAAAATCTAATCCCACATCAGAGTATGAAAATATACTATGTTCTAAATATAAAACCACCATGAAATATAAGGTATAATGAAATCATAACAAAAATAAAATGGATCAAACTACATTACAGGACCTCCCTATAATCATACTATCTCAACTAATCTCTTTTTTATCTTGGTCCATCTAGGACACTATCATAAGGACTATATTTTACAAAATACATTCCATATGTTGGAAAGATGTAGAAGGTGTGTGTATAAATATATCTCATATAATAAACAAAAAATCCAAAAAAAACATTTAGGAGATGTCATATATAAATCAAAATAGTAAGAGAAACCCGGATATAACCCTGATATATTTAAGATATGACTATAAGTCTTAGGTGAGGTCTGGTATCACTTCTAGTATTGGTATTCTTGAAAAATATCCAAGGTAACCCTCACCCAAGGTAAATAGGTCCATTTGTTTATTCAACAATAATATATAAAGATAAAAAATCTTCCAAAATAGTGGATGAAACCTTGGGCCTATGTGGGATACCATGAACTAACTAGAATAACAAAACCGGAAGTGGATCAGATGCCTTGGATTATGATCATGGGATACCTAACCCGTCATTTTGAAGAACATATATAGGATCAAAATCTAGGCAACACAGAGTATTCCATACTCAATTTATAACCAACCCATATAGGGCATCAATCATCCTCTTCCCCATATGTGATTCCTCATAATACCCTCATAATAATGAAATCGTCAAGACAGATATACTAAGATGGTTCAACGCAACACACACTCACATAAACAGAATCCATTAGAGGTATTACATGCAATATAATGAAAATACATATCTATATGGTACCTAGTCCTCCCAAAAGGAAATTCATCAGAAATAAGGGTCCACAAGACCAAGCTTATATAAATGTGTGCACCCTGTAGGTCAACATTTCTTAAAATATCTTGATATTTCATGTGTAACCACCAATACAATTCATTCTTTTTTTCTTCTACTATGAGATATGCCTAAAATACCAACTCATGTGTAGACTATTGTAATTCCATTACTGTCTTGATTCGAGATGGAATGACCCTCCAAATCAAGCTCACAAAACCATCATCAACTGAACAACCATCATATTTACATCATCACCATCACACATACATCATGTTTCGAATCATGACATTGAACCATATAAATTATATTTTGAAAAATAGAGTGGAACAAAATCTGAAATAGGATCCCATATATAGTTGATTCACCATCATATCAACCATTAAGATAATTATTTACCTGATGGATAATGCATAAAACACAAAATTAAATTTCAAATGGACATGTACAATTATCCGTTGTTTAGGGAATTTAATCATGGTAGATAAACAAGAAACAAAACTAATTAATAAAAAAATTCAGACTAAAAAATACATTTAACTAGTTGAGAAAAGGATTAAATATTAAGATATAACCATTTAAATTACAGAATCAAGATAAAATGTGAATAAACACAATATCCACATAGTCCAACCTCATTATGGTTTTATTTTTTGAGGAAGATACATATAAAAGTGATGGACATGGATATTATGTTTTTCTTTCTTCCAACTCAAACATAAATCAACCCCATATTTTTTAATCCAAATAAATGATCCTTCATCACCGACTGGTTTACCTTATAGATTTAACAAAAATAATCTCTATCTAAAATAATGAAAATAAGTGAATTGTTTCTCTTCTCATTTAATACCATAAACATCATAGTTTACTAAAAAATACCCAAACAAAAGGAAAACACGAAATACAAGTGATTCCAGTGACATTAATATGGTAAAAATGGATTATGATCACATTCATGACCTAAATTGAAGAGATACCAATTTAACTATTGAATAAAATAAATATACAAGAATAAGGTTTATGGCTTCATCCTTTTTAAGGCCAACTAAACCATAGCCAATCCCTCCACCATGGTCTAGACATGACCATGTTTTTCTTGAAAACACATCCTGATGCTACCGGTGTTATGGTGTCGCCATAATGGAAAAGATATTTTCTAAAAAAAACCACTAAAAACATTGGTGAGGTTTCATAGGTCGTGTTTAATAGAAATATTTATAAGGAACTACAAATTTCCCATAGGTTTTTCAATCCTATCACGAACCTTCCCCCATGACCCGTAACGTGACTACCCCAAGCCTACCTTAAAAAGGATAGGGTATTACGAATAGCACCATGTAGTAATATCATAAAAAAGGGAATGAATTTTCATTAAACATGTACAGACACACAGATCTCATGCTGCAGAATGTATACAAAATGTAAACCACAACTATCACTAAGTCATCTACTGAGATTATAGTCCAAATTGAAATCACAAACATGCCAAAATAAAATCCCTAAACAATAATAGGAAGTACAAATTCTATGATATGTCCACACAAGACCTTATATGATGGTTTGGTTAAGGGAATATACCTATTGTCGTAGAAGTATTCTCGTCCATCACTTCTCACTAAGAACCACCTAGTCTCAGACCCCAAAGGTCCTTGACAATGTATCGATCAACTACATGAGACACAACATGTGTAGAGGAATCTAGTTTAGAGTTGAGTAACACATTACTCAGTAGGGACCACAAACTACAAAGGAATGATAACATAGTAATACCACAAAGAAAGACCACAATGAAAAGAATGCCCAATCAAGATATAAATCCATGTATAAAATGTACGATTATCAGTCATAAAATGGAATCATCATTAAATGTTGAGGGACTCATACTTGATGAGTCATTGTGGTTTTATCTGCTACTGGACCACTACGATCCGCTGGGCTACTGGAACACTAAGGTCTGCAGAGCTATTGGACCAATAAGGTTTACTCAAATAATGGACCACTTAGGTCCACTCATCTACTTGACTACTGAGGTCTGTTGGGCTACTAGACCACTAAGGTCCTCTTGGCTATTAAACCACTGAGGTATGCCGATATACTGGAACACATAGGTTCTATCAGCTACTAAACTGTTGAGGTTCACTCAGCTATGGGACCACTGAGGTCCTCTCTCCTACTACGCCACTAAGGTACCTCCCATCATATACTTCAAGTCACAATGAACGGTAGGTTTATTACTCCCATGTAAACATAATTATAGGAGAATATTTTACTCAAGCCATCATTTGTATCTCAACATCCACGAAAACTCACATAGATTATACCCAAAGGGTTGTCTTGTCACAAGGGTCCAAACACTATAGACAACGCGTCAATATGATGATCATTCTGAATGATTATGTAATTTCAGTAAATAAGGGATGGTTGCCTCTAGGCCCCATCTGACTTGGTCGGACGGACCTGAACAACCTGGAATGGGGGTCCTGCATGACCCGATCTGGTTTGGCCTACCAAACCCAACCAGTTTGGGACTTGGCTGACTCGATCAGGGCTGGCCTAGTGGTCAGGCCCATTGGGGCTTACTGAACCCTGTCCAGTTCAGCCATGGGGCCAGCCCGCCCGGTCTCCCAATGACACAATTCTCAGTCTCTGGCCTAGTGTGACTTAGTCTAACTAGTTTATTTCCATCCATGCCACACAATTTCCTAGTTTCCTATCCGGTCTGGCCCTCCTAGTTAGATGGATCTCCTCCCTACTGGGGTGCTCAGCAGCTCAGTTCACTCCATCGACCCTACCCACATCAGCAGGCTAGTATGGGTCCATCCCTAACACCAAGATGGAATTCAGTTCACCCAGCCACATGACGGGATGAACCCTACCACCTCCCCTCTACAAGCGGTATAGCGTAGACTGAATGTCGTCGCATGTCGCGACTCGCCCCACAAGCTGCTAGAATCATCGTGATGCCCGATCGGAGCCGGGCCCTACACAGTTGCATCACCTACTCATCATTTCCTCCATATCCTCCAACGCATTTTGCGAAACCATGCGCCACCACTGGGCACTGCCGGTGGTCTCCTCTATGGGCCACCAGACACGCTCTGGTGGTCAATATTCAGAACCATACATGCTTTTGGGTTTTATGGGGTGCCTCTACCACATCGATGCACTCCTTAGCATTTTTTCATCATTCTGCACATACGACCTCATTTGGAATCCCCCTGGAAAAGATACTACATTTCCTTGTCTGTCCGTCGGCGAATAACAAGGACAGAAAGAGAGGGGATGACAGAGTCAATGTAATGCAAAAGCCAGCCTTTGTTTATCTTGGTCTGGAATTATTCTTGTCATTGAGATCATGAAGCATAATTCAAATAAAAAAGATTTAATTCCCGATATCAAAACCGTAATAATATTTTCCAATCCAATAAGTGATATTGATCTGCAGATCAACAAGTTAGTGAGTTGATCTACATTATTTGATTAGAAGGGAAAAACATGGGAAAAAATTCACTCAGAATTAATACCCTGCGTGGGATAAAGGAGAATGGTCGAGGATGACCATCTATCATTGTATGTCGATCTCTGGTCCCAAATCCTCCCTTTGTGGTTGTTTTATCTTCTTTCCAATTCTCCACCATTCATCATTGGAGAAGTTTCTTACACTATTTGCAGAGGAATTCTAGGGTTCTTTTTTAACCCTGAATTCCTTGTTAATTAATAATGGATGATTCACTGCGTTTCGCCGTATCACGATGATGATTAACTAATGAGAATAATAAATGGATTATTTTTCTCTTAATCACTATGTTGTAGCATTGAATATTAGATGCTTAATAATGAATAGAAATAATAAAATAACTTTTTTTAAGTTATTTTATTTTTCTTCTCAATGTTCCAAAACAACTGTTTTCAGTCGACCCACGGTGGTAAAAGTTAAACCTTTCCTAGGAAAATATCTATGATTTATGTTCAAACGTTCACTCTTATTTTCTATCTGAGAACTTGTTTAAATTTTATAAAAACACACTCTAATGATTATTTAATGCAAATTAAAAATTGTATGAAAATACCTTCCAGCCACTCTATGAGTTGGGATCACGTACTGTCTCGAAGCCTGGTTTTGATTTAATCGTATTTAATTTTCAAAAATTCTCCATGTAATTATTCGGTATTTAATTCTCCCCACCATAGTGATTTATGTCCCCAAATTCCAAATAATATCAAATCAAACGAATGGGGAACTAAGAATGAATATGATCTGCTCTCTCCCCCGTGCACTTTTTGAGATTATTGTGCTTCCAAAGATAATGAACTATAATAATTGGCCAAGAAAAAAGGATAATATCCTATCAATCCTCTATATCCATAGGGTACATCACAAATTTCTCCTCATCTTCAATCTTCAAATAGCCATGTTTGATGAAATGCGAAATTTAGTGCATGTATCGTCTTTTCTAGGATACCTGGAAGACGTCATGCGACCACTCAAACTATGGTAGTAAATCCGTTTGGTATGACACCTCTCCCATTCTATGTAGCATCGAGAATGTTCCAAAAAACCTCCGAGTTAACTTGCTACCGCAACCAAATCATTGTATCCCCCGTCGAGGAGAGTCCTATTTGAATACGTGTACCCCCTCCTCAAGCTCCAAGGATCCCTATTGCCAATCACCAATGGACTAATATCAACTCTATACAGTATTAATCTACTCTAGGATGATGTGAACCTTCCCATAGGAATATTTTACCATCTATGGACCGATGAGTACTAACTCCCCTAGTTATTTCAATCATAATGGTGACCATCAGGGTCATCAGTACAGTTCCACGAATGGTTCTATAATGATGGATGAGTGGAAGCTGTTTTTGTACACATGCTCTACCTGTGGTAAGTGGTCCTCCAAACTTTAACAAAAATTAACAATGCAAGAACAATGCATGTCCTCCAGGGAATGTATGGTCTGCTCTGTTTAACCATTCATCTCTGGGTGAATAGATGTGCTAATAAGAAGCTGAGTCCAAAATTCCTCCTGAAATCCCTTTTATAACTGCAATTTAATGCTTGCATCATGATCAGAGTCTATTGTAGAAGGGAATCCATGGAGTTGATGTATCTCATGTCCATACTGGTAGCCCAGTATTTCTATTGATCCCTACAATCGAATGGGTAGGAAGTGGGCCGAATTGTGGAGTTATTCTTTGAACACCCATATAGTATTGTTCCCCCAAGAAAAACGTTGTATTCCCATCAAAATGTCCATTGTTATCCCTTCCCACTTCTAGTCATGTAACATGATTGTTTGTTTCTAACCAAATATAACCTAGTACTTATCCTTTACTTACTAACATGCGAGGCATATCGAGAAAAACTATGCTACTGGCATCTTCATCCCTAGCCACTAGTATTGAAATTAGTGGTCCTGGTACATCATCACCACACCTAGATGTACCATCAAATGAGATGTATGGTACTCCCTCAAAAATTACACCCACAACACCATTGTTACTATGGCGTGTCCTCTGAAAAAATAGGACATGCTCCACACCGTAGAAATATCCATCAGGGGCAATCCCTGTGGACATATAGGCACATGTTGTATCACATCTGGTATCTCCATTTTCCACCTCCCAGACGTGCTATAAGAGTAAAAGGGAAACTACCAACAATATAAGAAAATGTATCCCCTCTCTATCCATAAAGGATATCTGAATCAAGACCAACTGATCAGAGGATTCATTCTGTATATGTGAACTCAATCTCTTACTGATAGCATCTGCCAGAGTGTTACCTTTCCCATGAGTATAGACTATATCTATGTAATAGACTTAGAGGAACTCTACCCATTATCTCTTTCACAAATTCAGATCCTTCTATGAAAAGATATAATTGAGACTCTTGTGGTAAGAGAATATGATGAATCATTTTCCCATAAGGTAGTGTCGTCACATCTTCAGGGAAAAGACTACCTCTTCCAACTCAAGGTCAAGTGTCACATAGTTATGCTAACGTGGAATCAATTTTCATGAGCCATAATCAATAAATAATTTCCCTTACATCAGGACACATCCAATATGGGTTCCTGATGTGTCACAGAACACAACGTAGTCGGTGCCCTCCTCTAGAAGCCTTATGATAGAAGTAATCATCACTCTCTGCATTAGCAGTTCAAAGCTCTACTGGCATAATTTTGTCTACATGGAGGGTTTTCACTTCTTCTTAAACACTATCATGGGAGCATCCACTCATGAGAAGTCAAGTACAAACCTCCGATAGTACATATCAGACCGAAGAAAACTCCACACATCTGTAACAATCATTGGTGGCTCTTAATCAAGAACAACCTCGATCTTTGCTAAATACACAACAACTCTATCCTCTTATATGACATATCCCACTTAATAAAACATTCATATAGAGAACTCAAACATCAAGTGATTTTTATAAATCTGGTTCTCTCAGTGTGTGTCTAGAACCATCCTTAGATGTATCATGTGCTCCTCCTCAGACACTGAATACACTAAGATGTCATAAATTTAGACCAATGAAAAATGGTCTATGTATTGTAGGAATATTCTATTCATGAGTACCAGGAAAACATATAGGGAATTCTTTATTTCATACAACATTAATATGTACTCATAGTTGTGGTAGGGACATCTGAAATCCATCATTGAGATGTCATCATATTTTACTCATAGAAGGTTACAGTCTAATCTCATGCCTATCTTCATGAACTAACTTTCTCCCTTCTACTAATCTAAGTGGTCATAAATCCTCATTATAGGATTTTAGTTCATCACGGTCCCAGGGTTCAGGTGCTGAATTTCCAAAGATAACCTCAGGACTCTGTCTGTCTTCTTGGAAAACAACAGTAGGGCTGCCCATTGTGAAACGCTGGGCATTATGAACCCATTCCACTACTAGTCTTACAACTATACCCTCATCTCATGTAGAACTATGGGATCCATCCAATATGAAGGTGTATATATCAGTTTCATCTCAGGGGTACATATAAATGAAGATGTCAACTTCTCAATAAAGTGGTAGTCTTGGAAAATCCACTGGAAAGATGTCCTTGTCCTTTTCCACCACTGTAGGAAAGTACAGACTTTTATCTTCCACTGCAATGAGGGTCTTTCGTGCCAAATGATGAGTGATTTGCTGCAAAATACTACATGTGAGTCCATTCCATTTTTCTCATTTTTCTTCCATGGTGACAATGTAAAACTGATTCCCACACCCTCGGACACACCACACTGTGTGTCTAAAAGAGTCCATTAAAGCTTAAACTATTGATAGATAGTCTAGATATTAAATGGCATAGTCAGACCTCAAAGTAGCTACTATGAGATCCCAGTCTATGCTCTCTCCTTCAAGAGTAAGCTCACACTCTTGGGACCGGTGTGTGATCATCTAATCCCATCATGTAGGAGTCTCTAATTTTAAGGATCGAGCCAAAAACTTGATCAGAATCTCTGATCTCCGAACAAGGTCTCCTAAAAAGAAAGTGTCAATCAGACCTATTTCTAAATGAAATGTTGCTAATGTGGAGAATACATAGATTGTACCTTGTATCATATATGGGAAGTTAGTATCATAGGAATCGATTTCTGGAAGCTGAGCCCACCTCTGTCCACCTACTCTAGAAGCCCGTAGTGGACCACATAGGTTTGGTGGTGGTAGTACCTAATAACTTGGTCCACATCCTACCACTTTATCCGCTTCAATGCCATGTCCACCACCTAGAGGACAACCATGTTCATGTCTCTGTCGCTACCTTGGAAGTCCCTCTACTAACTATTGGTCCTTTACATGGTGAGTAAAGTAATTAGGATCTATGTTCCCTTTACCGTTGGACGTGAAGCATACTCTGATCCTCTTATGACTCCCTCTTCCCTGAGAGCCTTGTAATGTCATACCTATGTCCTGGGGTCATCCTCGGAGTGGTATGGCTAGTTTGGGCCTCTGTGTCAAAATTTGGAAACCCATCATAGATGACACGACCACCTGTCACCCAGTGGTAGCTCCCATCGTCGGTGCTTGCTCTATGAGGAATGTGTCCACTAGTATAGATCGCTCCAGCACCCTGGCCAATGTATGGATACTAAAGGGAAATTATCGATGCCATGATATCCCATCGGAGTCCCTTTCCAATGTCCTGGGCCTTGAATAATGGGTCGTGTACCATATCCGTAGAGTAATGGGGGAGGTCTATAGACCTTGCAGAATACGAATCTACTGTTAGGATTCCATGATATAGGTGAAGAAGTTCACATATGGCCACTAAGTGAAAATTCAGGGGGAAAAGCACTTCCCTAAAAATTCACTCTTTGATGGACCAGGTGAGGGTCACCACCTTATGTTTTTGGATCATCAAACTCCCCAATATCTCTTCCAATCCCTATATATGGTTCACAACTAGAACTACCATCTACTCAAGTACAGTCCACAATAAAAAAAAAGTGTCACGTCACCCCCCTAGCAAATCCCCAGTGTCCTGAAGAACTATCTCTCTAATGAACATGGGTGGTCATAGTCTCTAGAACTCATCTAAGGAACTCAACATACTTACATCTTCTACTAGTAGTGCCTGTAATAACAGATAACCAATGGGCAGTTGTAAATCTGGGAAACTGCCAAAAGGTTCCATCTTTGGAAACTGCCCCTATACCGAAGCCTCATCACCCTATGGACCATCCTTGTGATCATGAAATAAAATATAGGATGGTTATATACATTTATACATACTAAAAAAGATCATGATGAATAATGATTAATATATTATACCATCTGAGCTGACCTTGTCTCAGAAAGATCTTTTGAAAATATCCAAAGATGCATGCAACCCCTGTTTTCATGTATCGATTCAGAAAGCAAAATTCAGGGTCCTGGTGTATAGATACATAAGTCTTCACACCAATATTGAACTCCATGTCTTGAAAACTAAACTCGAAACACTTAATACTATTTCCCAAAAAATATTTACAAACTCTTAGTTCTTCTTGTATAACTGACTTCCCTCTGATACCAATTTTTCAGAACACGTCTCTCAAGGATCATGCCTTGACTAACCAATGTCCACCTTATATAGGATAGGGGCTAGCTACTATCACCGAGTAGGAATATCCCAAAAAATAATATGTTTCCTTTACTCTTTTACACACAAAAATCTTAAAATACATAATTTAAACCCAATGTAAACAAAAACTTACACTGATACAACTACTGAGAGTATAGTACTAACATAAAGTAGAAAGGGGACATAAAACGCCTAAAACCATGAATGAATGTACAACTGCCCTGATCTGTCTTCTCGAGACCCTACCTAAAGGGTTGCTGAGGTGTATCTACATGTAGCCGTCGGAGCATGCCCGTCATTCCTGTTTCACAGATCTCCACTTGGCCCCAAAACACAAAGGTATTTGTCAACGTGTCGATCACCTACACGAGATAGGACATGTGTGGGTGAAGCTCGTGTAGGGGAGAGTAACATAATCATCAGTAGGGACCAAAAACACAAAGCAAAGTTCACAATGCAAGAACAAAAAACCAGAACAAAAAGCAATGACTACTCACACTCGCTATAACTCTTAGTAGAAAACTATGATTATTAATAGTAAAGTTGAATCATCTTGTACTGTTGAATGACTTATCCCAAATGATTCACTGATGTTTTCTTGGCTATAGTACCATTAAGGTTTGCTCGGATACCCAACCACTGAGGTCTTCTCAGCTACTGGACCACTAAGGTATACACTGCTACTAGACCACTATGGTCCACTACTATAATAGACCATTGTGATCTATTGAGCTACTACACCACTAATTTCTGCTCAGCTACTAATCCATTTAGGTCTTATGATCTACTAGCCTAATGCGGTATAATCAGCTAATGGACCACTTATGTTCATTCGACTACTTTTACACTGGGGTCCTATCAAATACTGCTCTACCGAGGTACTCTATAATATTGAACCACCGAGATCCCAGTCATCATATCCTTCATGTGACAGCCAGTTGTAGGATTAATGATATTTTGTGTGCTTGATTCTGGGAGAATATACCCCTACAATCCATCAGTTGCATCTCGACTACAATGAAAACACACATACAGTATTCATAAAGGATTGTCTCTTAGAAAGGGTCCCAATGATGTAGGCGGTGCATCAATAAGAACCCAAATCTCAAAGATATTGGTGTTTTAGTAAATTTGAGATGGTTGCCTCTAGGCTCGATCCAACTTGGTCGAACCGACCTTACAATCCTGGATGAGGGGTCCCGCATGACCAGACCTCGTAATGCTGACCCAAACTAGTTAGGTCTAGGCTACCCTAGTCAGACCTGGCCTAGTGTCCAGGCCCATTTGGCCTTTCTTGACCTGGCCCGGTTCGACCATGGGTCCAGCCTACAAGCCCATCTAGTGACCCGATTCTCAATCATCGTCCAGATCTGACTTAGTGGGACCAGTTTATTTCTAGTCGTTCCATACGTCATCCCAGTTTCCTATTCAGTCCGGCCCACATCAGTAGGTTGTATTGGGTCCAGCGAGAATTTTGTGCTGGCATCCAGTTTTCATATCCACATGGCCGTCTTCCTCCCCTCAGCATGAGGTCTAGTGTAGAACACATGTTGGTGCCCATCGCAACCCACCCTATGGTCTGCTTGAGCCAACGTCGTACCCGACAATCTCTTCCACCCCTTCATCACCAGGGTCTCAACTAGTAGTGGCCTCCTCCACCTCAGCGTGCGACCGAGGCATGCCATTAATCTCCACTTCATGCCACCAGGTGTAAGAACCTGGTCCTTCTTTTCAGGTATGTTTTTCCATTTCTGGTCTTTTTTGGGGAAAAGAGGAGAATCTTGGAATTTTCAAAATACACACCGTGTTCCTTGATACCACTCAAGGCCTTGTGTTGGCCATTTCATGGCCACACACATGGACATGTGGTGGTGATGTGTAGGCCGCTTAATTCGGTGTACAAAAAAGCCTATTACACGCCGTGTACTTCAAAATTACATGTCGTGTACTTTCTTCTTTTAGTTAAATGGAACGGGGTCACGTCTTAACCCCAAAAATTTCGTGTACTCTATATTCTTAGACCGAGAGAGAGGGTACGACTGTGGATCTTCTCGGAGCCGCTGATCCATCACCGATTATCCGAATCGAAAAACGTTGGTTGCAATAGAATCGTAGATGTGAGTTCATTGTTCTTCTTTGGCCTTATTTTCGGATTCCTTATCTTATGAGAGTTATATGAGGTTGAATTTTTTAGATTTTTTTTCATATTTACTCCATTCTAGGCCGATTCATAGGTCGTGGTTCAAGTGTATCGATCTCCCCAGATCGAGGTAGGTGGTTTGTTGCCCTAGGTTGAATGTATTTGTGTTTTTGTGCAAAAGATTCGGATTCCCAAGTTTCAGGTATCTCGGGTTTTGGTTTTGATCCTGTTTTATTATCTTCCTTAGATTTCATGTGTACTTGACGTTATTAGATGAATAATGATTGCTTTTTTTCATGTTTGAGGATCGTCCCATGGGTGTTTAACCTTGTTTTGGCTGTTTATCTCCGTTTGGCTTAGGTTGCCTGTGAGATAGACCCTGTTGCATTGTTTTCCTACCATTATATAAATGATTTCCTATTTTTCCTACCGTTTATATGATTTAGATGCATTTTAGATTTTATCCAAGTAGTTTTTGAACATACTTAGGGCTGCTGATAGTCGATTATGCACGACTAGGTCACTTAGGGCTATGTGAACCTAGTGCGGTAGACTAAAGATGGAATTGATGATTAAGGGCTTCCCTAGAGAGATTGTTATAAATTAATGTATATCGCAGGACCTATGGGAATAGGAAATTTTTCTTCCTAAGAGTTTCCTTAGATACTTGTAACTTTTGAATAATTATCATCATTACTATATATTAATTGCTTTTGCTGTTTAGTTTTTGTTATTGTATGCTATTTACTACTTCCCCTACTGACTATTATTTTTTTTCCCTTGTATACTTTACCAAATGAGGTCATAGTTTTCCCAATGACTCACCAAGTCCCTCGCTGCTATTCAGCAGCCTTGGGCATTTGGGTAAATGCACTTTAGGTCATGTGGAGAACCGGGTACTGGGCACCACTTGTGTGGCTCAGGATCCGGGTCGTTACAAAGTGTTATCGGAGGAGGATATTTTCTTATCATTACAATTTCCTTACTATTTAGCGACATTAGACAAGGATAGGATTGAATAATTAAATGTTAAATAGCTATGCCCGGGTGCTCTAGAGCTTAGGTACAGGGAAAATTCTAGGTTACCTCGAAAATTGAAATTTTCGAGTTTTCCAATGATACAGTTTAATTAATTTCACCATTGGGTGGTGCAATTGTCTTGTGTTGTTACTGTTTATCTGATTGTGGTTATATTTTGTTGCAACCAGATGAGATGAGGGTATTCCATCTCATGCATCATATAGGCACCTGTTAGAAAATCACATGTCATTAATTTCCCATGCAATCTAGATTGCATTAGAAATTTCATTCTTGTGTGAAATAATTTGTGATAGAATATGCGTGCTGTTGTGATAGATGTTGTGATAAAATACCTTCTATATTGATAGGGTATTCTTTTTTTAGTTTTTCTTTATCATGGATGCCAAACATTGGTCTTAGAGGTGTTATGGGCCCTCGAGGATCTGAATTCGGTGGATCGTGAGTTTGTTATACTAATTTCTTGTTATATGAAATGTTATGATTCCATACTTTGATTTGAAGAGATTCTGGGCCCCTAGGATCGGAATTTGGAACCTTAATGCTAGTTTTTCTGTGTTTTCTGGGCTTCAGTGCAGTTCTGAGGCTACTGTCCAAAAAATCCTAGAATACACAGTTTGTATTTTATGCATACACGTCGTGTAGTTTTTAACCATGTCGCTGACAATGTGGGAGGGGACATGGGGTTGTGAATGTTCTTGTAAGAACATGCCGTGTACTAGTTTACACATTGTGAAGTATGACTTGGTTATTCGGACAATGCACGAACAACATAGGCCATGGATTTCCTTGAAGTTCATGCCTTGCCCCTATGGAACACGCCGTGTATAGTTAACCGTGGAGCCGGCTGTGTAGCTAACAACACGGGTCGATGTTACATTTCTCATACACGCCGTGTCCATCAGGAACATTCCGAGTAGTGTCGTCCGTGTGTCAGGCCATGTCGCTAACAACACGGGCTAGGTAAGGCATGTCATGTACACTCCATGTCTTCCTTGAACACGTTGTGTAGTTTCCTGCTGGGATAGTCCACGTTCCTAGCCGTGTAAGAGTAACCGGGCATGAAGAAAAAGTGCCAGTACATGCCATGTAGTTGGAGAACACCTCGTGTATCCGGGTGGTTTACACATCCATGTATGGCCAAGGTACACTCCCAGGGTAAAATTTTAGGAAACACGATGTCTAGTGGTACTACACATAGTGTAGTCATGTTTTCCCAAAATTTTAGAGTTTTTCTCTCCTGTTCTGTTTTACTCTCTTATGTTTCAACTGTGTTCCTTCTTGTGCCTTCAATTTTTCCATGTTTTATAATCCTGAATCTGAGGTGTACTTTAGACCTTTCATAGTTATGGCACCAAGACATCCTCCTGTTGTACGTCAGGAACCAGGTAGTGACCGTATTCATGATACGACAGATTGGGGACTACCAGTAGTTCTTCTTATCATTCCGAACATGGAACATGCATTGACTCTAGACACTGGTGCCAACACTCAGTTCAGAGAAGGTTTCAGGAGATTCATGCAGAACTTCCAGGGAGCTCCGCATCATTCCCCGTCTATGGCAGAGCTGATGCGGGTTTTTCAACATCAGCATCCTTCCACGTTCACATGGGATTTAGAACCACTGGTTGTGGAGTCCTGGATAGAATCCATGCTATTCATCTTCGAGCACCTGGAGACGCCTCTAGAGAGGAGAGTGAAGCTCGTGACTTATATGTTGCAAGATTCCGCCAAGAGATGGTGGGAAGTGGTTTTGCAGGCAAGGTGCAAACATGTTATGGCTTGGGACGAGTTCTAGAGTATGTTCTATGACTAATTATACACAGCGACGCTAAGGGAAGACAGTGCTAGAGTGTTCATGAACCTGAAAAAGGTTACTCTCACAGCTAAGGATTATTCCTCTCACATCATTGTGTTACGGTGTTTCACTCCGGTTCTGGGGAGTGACGAGCTATTTTTAGAAAGGATGTTTGAGGAAGCCCTTAGACCAGACATGAAATCACATGTGAACATCTTCCAGTTGACTTCTATTACTCTGATAGTCATCTAGGAACATATCACAGATAAAAATCCGAGGGATATTGGTGTTGTGGACCAGGGAGGTTCAACATCCAGGGATGATTCATTTCAGGTAGACACCACGAAGCGCCACCGAGAGTCTACACGATGTGACCCGAGGAAGCAAGGTATTATTTCTGGTAGATGATATCTTTCTTATGGAAACTAAGTGGTGTGCTATCAGTGTGGGAGAAATGGGCATAATAAGCCTCAGTTCTTGAGAGACCCAGTGGAGTGCCGATCATGTGGCAAGATGGGTCACCAGTAGCATTTCTACAAGGTTCTCCTTCCAGCGGCTAGTGAAGAAGGATCAGTTTAGACTCCGTGTACAGGATCAAGATTACTAGTTCCACATCAGAATGGGGTTTGGAGTTCTTCAAGTAGTTCAATCCAGGGTAGAGGTCATGGATGCAGCGGTCAGGATCAGGAGGGCCAGCTTAGGTATCTCAGGCTGCTACACAGGGTTGTGGTACATGCTAGAATTTTGCGGTAGAGCAGATTCATCAGCAGCAGGATCCTGGACCTTCTACAGTTCGAGGTATGTTTTTAGTAGCCTCATTTTTTTCCTACACACTTTTCGATATAGGAGCTTTACATAGCTTTATTTCTGTACATACTGTGGAAATCCTTATACATACTATAGGGTGAGTTTCACATAAAAAGAGGGAAGATCTTTTCTTCACAAGGGAGAATTGGTGTCCAGGCGAGTAGAGCTGGACCAGAGCATCATGGGTTGGGTGGTGTTATGGCCTAGATTTCTAGCTTATATATGGATTCCCAAAGGAATTCTATGTTATATTTTCTTCTAGTGGCTGATCTCTTTTCAGATGTCATTCCAAAATACTTTTCATGTTTTCCTCCGGAACGATAGGTATAATTCTCTATTGAGCTTGTGCCAAGAGTTGTACATCTGTCCATTCCTCCTTATAGGATGGGTACACCTGAGTTCCAGGAGCTCATGAAGTAGTTGGTGGACCTGCGGGAAAATTGTTTTATCCTACCCTATACATCTCCTTGGGGTTAACCTATCCTATTTGTGAAGAAGGCAGACGACACCCATAGGCTTTGTGTGGATTATCAGAAGCTAAACCAGTTAACGATCAAGAACCGATATCCATAGTCACGGATAGATGATCTATTTTATCATCTTCTCGGATCCAGAGTGTTCTCGAAGATCGACATGAGATCCATATATCATCAATTGCATGTCAAACCATTTGATATACCTCTTATAGCCTTTCAGAGCAGGTACAGTCTGTATGAGTATTTGGTTATGTCGTTCGGTCTCACGAATGTTCTAGTAGTTTTCATGGAACAGAGGAATAGAGTTTTCCATCCTTACATGGATTCCTTCATGGTGGTTTTCCTGGGTGATATCTCGGTGTAATCTCACAATCGACATGACCATGATACCCATCTTGCGATCATTTTGAGTACATTGAGGGAGCATCAGTTATATGTAGAGCTCTCAAAGTGAGACTTTTGGATGGACAAGATTCACTTCCTGGGTCATGTCATCTCAGAGACAAGAGTATCAGTAGACCCAGAGAAAGTGAGAGTAGTAGTTACCTGGGAGCAGACAAAAAATGTCTTGGGGGTGAGAAGTTTCTTAGGGATGGTTGGTTACTACAGGAGGATTATACCGGACTTCTCATGCTTTTTAGTGTCATTGACATGCTTGACTATGAAGGGGGTAAAGTATGATTGGCCAAAAGACAACAATTCTTCTTTTCATGAGCTGAAGGGGAGACTGACTTTAGCATTGATTCTATTTTTTCTGGAGCTGGGTTAGAGTTATACAGTTTTCGATGATGCATCTAGAATCGGGCTTGGAGCAGTGCATATGCATAAGGATCATGTTGTTGCATATGGATCTCAATATTTGAGGCCACATGAGAGGAACTATCCTATGCATGGCCTGGAGTTGGCCAGAGTTGTTCATGCTTTGTTTTGTTGGAGACATTATCTTCTAGCAGAGAATTTTGTGGTATATAATGACCAGAAGAGCCTCATGTATATATTCATGCATCGTGACTTGCATCTGAGATAGTGGATGTGGTTACAGTTCCTACAATCTTTCGATTTCGAGCTTGCTTATACACCTGGGAAAGGCAACGCTGTGGCAGATGCACTAAGCAGGAGGACCTAGATATAGTCAGTTCAAGAGGCCAGCAATGAGTGGTAACTTTTGGATCTGCTCTCTGAAATGTATTTGGAGGTGCAAGACAGACATGGTTATTATTTTCTTTCTTCTGTAGCTATTACCTCTACCCTTCTTGACTGAGTTCGAATGAGACAGCTATCAGATTATGATGGCCTAGCCCTACGGGAAAGCGTGTCAGGAGAGGACCCTCTTCCAAGATGGACAGTGGACGAGGGTGAGATCATCTGTTTCCTGGGACATATATGGGTGCCAACAGATATACGTGAGGAGGTGATGCGAGACTTTCATTCCTCAATTTGGGAAGTTCATCCTGGTATCACCAAGATGTATCATGATCTACACCACCAGTATTGGTGGCCAAATATGAAGAGAGATGTTGCTGGTTTTTTCATGAGGTGTCCCACCTATCAGTAGGTGATGGAGGAGCACCAGCGATCAGTAGGGCTTTTACAACAGCTACCCATTCCTGAGTGGAAGTGGAATTATGTCGTGATGGGCTTCTTGACTAGTTTACTAAGATCACCTCAAGGGAATGACACAGTATGGGTTGTCATTGGCAGGCCAACGAAATTTTATCACTTCTTGATGAATAAGGAGACCTTCAGTGTTGATGAGCTTGGACGGTTGTACATTCGTGAGATTTTACACTAGAATGGGGTTCCGAGTACTGTCATTTAAGATAGGGACTCCCACTTTACGTCACATTTCTGGAAAAGTCTACATAGGTATTTTGGTCAACATGTACTTTTGAGTACAACTAACCATCCATAGATAGATGGCCAGTCAGAACGCACGATTCAGGTGCTTGAGAAAATGCTACGAGCATGCATCCTCGATTTTGGAGGTTCTTGGGAGAGACATATAACTCAACTGTAGTTTACATACAATAATACTTTTCAAGAAACTATTCAGATGGACCCTTATGAGGCTTTTCATGGTAGGCCGTGATGATCACCCATGTGTTGGTAGGAGGCAGGAGGGGGAGCAATGATGGGACCTCGTCGTGTTTAGGAGAAAATAGAATAGGTGGATTTGATTCAGAAGAGGATGGATAATACATAGTCTTGGAAGAAATGTTATTCTGATCAGTTGAGACGACTTTTGGAGTTCATGGTCAGAGATCAGGTTTTCCTACGTGTTACCCCGAGGTTGGGACACAAGATGATCGGGACAGAGGTAAAGATTTCACCGAGACACTTCGGGACATTTGAGGTTCAGGAGAGAGTTAGGTTGGTTTCTTATAGGTTGTAGTTACTTCAGGGGTACCAGACAATGCACTACGTCTTCCATGTTTCTCAGCATTGACGCAATTTCTCACACACGTCTCATGTTTTTCAACCCGAGGAGGATGAGCTAGAGCAGGATGCATCATTCGGGAAGCATCATATCTGGATTGTTGATCATAGTGATAAGGTACTCTGTGGCAGGTCTGCTCCTCTGGTATGGGTGCTATGGCAGCATGACTGTGTGCAGGACGACTCTTGGGATAGGGAGGCCGATAAGCGTTCATAGTGGACAGATTTGTTCAGTGTTTCTTATTCAACACCGCACTAGGGAATTTTAGGGACGAATTTCTTTAAGTGTGGTAGTTTTTAAGAACCCGAACCTTCTATTCAGGTATGTTCTTCCTTTTCTGGTTGTTTTTGGGAAAAATATGAGAATCTAGAAATTTTCAAACTACACACCATGTAATTTATAAGTACATGACCTTTCCTTTGATGCCACTCAAGGCTATTTCATGGCCGTGTCATGGCCACACACATGGCCATGTAGGGGTGATGTGGAGGCCGCTTAATGTGGAATGCGTAAAATACTTGTACACGCTGTGTACCCCAAAAGTACACGTCGTGTACTTTCTTTCTTTTCGTTAAATGGATAGGGGTCGCGTCTTAATCCCAAAAATGTATTCTTCTCCAACTTCTTCGACCAAGAGCAAGGTTAGGACTACAGATCTTCTCTGAGATGCCGATCTTCCACCAATTATCCGAATCGAACGCCGTCGGTTGAAATAGAATCACAGTGGTGAGTTCATGGTTCTTCTTTGGCCAAATTTCCTGATTCCTTCTTTTATGAGAGTTATCTGAGGTTGAACGTTTTAGAAATTTTTTCATATTCACAATGTTATAGGCTGATTCACAGGCCGTGGATCAAGTATATCGATCTCCTAGGATCGAGGTAGGTGTTTTGTTTCCCTACATAGAATGTCTTTGAGCTTTTGTGGAAAAGTGCTGGATTCCCATGTTTTGGGAATCTCAGGTAAGGGTTTTGATCTTGTTTTATTATCTTCATTACATTTAATTTGTTCTTGAGTCTATTAGATGAATAATTATTGCTTGTTCACATGTTTGAGGACCACCCCATGGGTGTATTCCCTTGTTTTGGCTCTTTATCCCCATTTGGCTTAGGTTGCCTGTGAGGCAGACCCTGTTGCCTGGTTTTCCGACATTGATATAATTGATTTCATGTTTCTCCAACTTTTTATATGTTTTTGAAGAATTTTAGATTTTATCCAAGTTGTTTTTGAACTTAATTAGGGCTGCTGATAGTCGATTATGTAGGACTAGGCCGCTCAGGGCTGTCTGAACCTAGTGCGGTAGACTAAAGAGGTAACTGACGATTAAGCGATTCCCTAGAAAGTCTGATATAAATTTTTATCATTCACATGAACTATAGGAATTGTACATTTTGCTTCCTTAGAGTGTCCTTAGTTTCGTATTGAACTACATGGGATATTAGACTTAAGTTCTTCCTCAGAGAGTCTATAGCTATCTTTCCCAGACCGTAGGGGAATTGATAGTGAGATCTTCCCAGAGTGTATGTGCCTTTGTATGATTACATGATTAGAGGGGTCTCCAGTATGAGCCACCTATAGATTCAGTTTGAATATTTTTTGGTTGGTTGTGGCAAGTCCACCAAGCCGAAGAAAAATCTTGGGTTTTGTACTACTTGTTGTTTAGGTAGTCTACTGAGATACATGTTGTGTTACTTGCTATTCCTTTGAAATATAGAGCTGTTTTCTAGATTCCATGGATGATAATTTAATGTTTGAATAAAATTAATAAATGAATTTGAATGTAGATTTGTAGGATTGTTTATTTTAGTGTATTTTTGTTCCTCTGCTACATTTATTTCCATCACTTTTGATATATTTCTCACTGATATTAGGGAACAAATCTTATGGTGGTCGCCTACTGGGATTAGTCTCACACCCTGTTTAGGTATTTATTTTCGGCCCAAAAGGGTATATAGTTTCAGGTTTGGATAGGGATTGTGGGCCTTCAACTTGAGGTGCATGACTGCTGGTTGGAGTTGGAGAGAATAGGACCGAGCTTAGGCTTACAATGCTGCTGGAGTTGATGTTTTCCTTTAGTACTTGTTCACAGTTGTATTTCAGCACGTTGTTGTGTTTTCTGATTTCCATAAATACTTTTACCAGCTTCATCATTATCATCATTACTATATATTCATTTCTTCTATTGTTTAGTTTTAGTTATTTTATGCTATTTACTACTTCTGCTATTGGCAGTTATTTCTCTTCCCTTGTATACTTTACCAAATGAGGGAATAGTTTCCCCAATGACTTACCAAGGCCCTCGCTTCTAGTCGGAATCCTATGGAATTTAGAGAAATTCACTTGAGGTCATGTGGTGAACTGGGTACGGGGCACCAGTTGTGTGGCTCCGGATCTGGGTCGTTACACCAGGCTCACTCCAGGGGTCCGTTTTCAGATCCGTTTGCGCTTTTGGGTTTTTTGGGGCACAAATGTTACAACAAAATACTCCTCTAAATTTTTTCATTAGTCTATGGGTTTTACCTCTTTTGGAATCTCCACAAAAAAATGTCTAACACGACCTCGTGGGTCAGTTGTAGTTGAACAAGGAGTGAGCGGGGGGATCATAGAGATCACCCAATAAACTAACCGAACTTTTTCATGTTAGCCTAAAATTTTTATTGTCAGTGGTATCATGAATCATAATTCAAATCAGAAATATTTAATTCCTAATATCAAGAATATAGTAATATTTCTCAATTCCACAAGATGAATTCATCCACAGATCAACTGGTTATTTAGTTGATCAGTATTCCTCGATTATAAGGGAAGAACACGGGAAAAAAATCTGAAATTTAAAACCCTACATGGGAAAAATGATTTTGGTTGAGGATGATAATACATTGTCATTTTTCAATATTTTATCTCAAATAAACACTCCATGGGTGTTTTTACCACTTTCTGATTCATCAATGTACGTCGTTTTATAGGTTTCCTTCTTCATTCTTCTTAATAATTCATGGTTTTCTTGTCAAACCTAAATTTTTTATTAAATAAAGAAAGAATATATTTTCCACATTGCAGCGTTACCACACTAATTCATTAATGAGGTTCAATAATGTAACGACCCAAAAGATTGAATAAATCGTGTTTCCTAATTTTGTGTGTTATTTAATATTATTTTTATACTCAAATTTTTTTTTTCATTTGATAACATTAGTATAATTAAAATGAGACTGTTGGCTTTTGATTAATATATGACCATTGGTCAATATGACCGCTGGAAACTAAACGTTTTGATACAAGTAATCATGGTTAATTAATATAGAAAGAAGATTTGATGGCCTCACCTAGTAGTTTTGGACTGATCGAAGCCCATCTAACAGAACTTGGGAAGGAGGTAGCACCACTGGGCTTTGCTTTGGACGAAACCCAAGCTGAACTTCAACGTGTGAAGCTAGAATGGGATCGCCTTCGGGAGAATTTCAAACTGATAGAAATTACTACTCGTGCGATGTTGGCCGAGCCTCCCTCAAATTCTCTCAACTTAGCACACTTTACACTTAGGTACTATACTGGTGTGATAAGGGGCTATGTAAGGAGACTGTAACTGCCTTGTGTAATCCTTTGTTTTAAATAAAAATTGAGATTTCTTATTATGCTGATGTTTATGACTTTTCAAATGTTCAGATAAATATAGTATGCATATTTTTGGTGAATTTTAGAGAAAGGATATCTTAAAAAATGTTTATGTAAACCTTAAATAATTAAAAAGGTGTAATGATTTTCAAAAAATGGTTTTCTACAATTATGTTCAGTACGAAATATAGAGTCTAATAAGATCAACTAAATTTTTTATGAATAGTAAATTATGAATAGTGATTTTATTCTTAGGATTAGTAATTTGACCAAATATATTAGTAATGTCATTTAAAGAAGGTATTAATATAATCTAGGCACCTTGATTATGTAATTTTATTCAATAAAATGGTTAAATAACGGTTTCATAAATTATTATTCAAGTATTAGTTTTTTCGGTTGAATAGTATTTTTTAATTAAATATTAAATTAAAATTATTTAGAAAATTATTTTTATAAAATGGATTTCATTTTTGAACTCAGAGCATCAATATTATGTTAAGGTAATTTTTTGTAATTTTTCTGAAAAAATGAATTTTCGCTGAATAATGTATTTATTTAAAAAATAAATTAAAAATATTTAGAAAAATATTTTTATAAAATGGAGTTCATTTTTGAAATCAGAGCATTGATATTTAGTTAAGGTGAAATTTTGTAATTTTTCTGAGAAAGTTGAATTTTCATTGAATTGTAAAAATACAGTTTTAGGGTTTCAGTATGATTAATGACATCATAACTGTGAATAACCTTTGTAATTTTCAAATGACACCTTGGGGATGGACCTTGGTTATATGTTCATGACTGACTATGTTAAATGAATTAGCCACATCTTCAATTTTTGAAAAATGTTATTTTTATTATGATATGCCTCACGATTTCTTTCTCATGCCTTAAAGTTCTTTTTCATGACATTGTTGAAGTATCTCAAGTTCACATGAAAAATGTTTCTCTTATTTCCCTTACTGGGCCTTCTACTCACCCTTTCTTTTGATGTATGTCCCCAGGTTATGTGATGCAATAATGAACCTAGGATGAACATGAGGAGAATCCTTTCAAGTGTTTAAGAAGAATGTTTTATGTTTTCATGTTTTAAGTTCCTTGTTTCCAAGACACTAAACCTTAAAGATCCTCATTTTTGTAAAATGAAATGAAAGTTTATGTGATAAAAATGCGGGATGCTATAGTTGGTATCAAAGGATTGTTTAGTTATTTTTGGAAATTAGGATATGAAAATTTTATGAAGAAGCCTATAGAAAAGTTTATATATAGGAAATATTCCTGGTATTTTGGTGACTATTGAGTAATGGGTTTCCAAGAAAATACATCCATGTCGGTATACGAGTAAGAAGAGGTGGCTCTGGAACATATGTACATAGAGGTAAAACCCAAAAACACCACTTTGAGCTAGACTCAAACAGGAACTGGTACACGACAACGGGCCTTGCTGCACTCTTTGTTACGACACTTCCGGGGGATATGCCTTGGTAAATTCAAAAGATTAGTATGAACCATTGTTAAAGGAACAAAGATTAAAAAAATAAATATTCACAAAAGAATATATTATCATGGATAACCTAGATGGGAACCTAGGGGATCAAAAGTTAGGGTATACTTTTCTTCTAAGAGATATACTTATATGCTTTAAGTACCTTTTCTTGATTATTGGCTTAGTATTTAAGCCCCTAATTATACTTTCTCTTCTTAGTTAATGGTGGGAAATGGAAGAACATTTCCCAATAACTAGTGTGATAGGAAATGTGACGATTACTATATTAATATGACAGATATGATTAGGGGATTAAAAGATGATTATTATTTTGGAAGACGTTCACTATTTTGGGGACCCTATATGATCGAGGTAAATAGATTACTACGATATTTTCATTGAGGAGTATGGTTGAATTATATTTTGAAGAATCGATGAATTTAAGGTGGAATTATTGTAATTTAGGTTACTTATGGGAATGATTAGCCTATTTGAGTAAAATATTTTTAGGTTAGCTACTTTTGTTATAAGATGTTAGGAGTGGTTGATGATGTTTGGAGATGAACAATGAAGTTTATTTTTGAAGACTATGTTATCAAATCCTTCTTGTATTTGGGTTTCAATCATAGTTTGGTTTATTATGAGGAATTTTAAGGACCGTTATTTATGGAATGGTCTATGATGAACTTTTAGTAGTAACATGGAACTTTGAATGATTTAAAAGTAGTTTCCATTCCTATGGGATTCTTTCTTTTTGAAGAGTTATTTTACCTTAACCTTCTATTTTTGGGATAATGTTTATAGATAGAAGAAATAGATAGTTAATCTTTTGTGGATTATGTGATTCTCTAGAAGATGATTCATGTGTTTTGATGAGACCAAGTTGTTTTGAATTCTCATCGTTTGGAGAAAAGATAATTTTGGTAGAAACTTATTAAAGGATGAAACTCTACATGAAGGTAGGTATATTTCCTTATATTTTTGTTCTATGTAGTAAATGAATTCCTCAAAATTATGAAAAGAAACGTAAAACAAAAATGTTGTTGGTTTACGTTTCCTAATAGGTAATCAAAGACCATTTACACACATCATAATTTGGGGATTTTCTCGTGGTCAACTTTCTGCTAATCATGATATCTATCACTCTACCCCAGAACTTGACCCTTTTTTCTTCTTCCATATCCATTTTTTCCTCCATGTAATCCTAGTATGGGTTAACTTGGGTGACCTTTGTACTTACCTTTATTTCATTTAATGAAATAGTGTTACTGACTCTTTTTTCGATGTGGGACTTTCAATGAAATTTCAAAATCCAATTTTAAAAATTGCGAGGATGCAAATTCTTAAGGGGGGAAGATTGTAATGACACGAAATTTTGAATAAATCTTGTTTCCTAATTTTGTGTGTTATTTTATTTTATTTTTATACTCAACAAAAATGTTTCATTTGATAACATGAGCATAATTAAAATGAGACTGTTGGGTTTTGACTGTTATATGACCATTGGTCAATATGACCGTTGACACTAAAAGTTTTGATACAAGTAATCTTGGTTAATTAATAGAGAAAAAACATTTGATTTCTTCACCCTGTAGTCTTGGACCGATCGAAGCCCATCTAACAGAACTTGGGAAGGTGGTAGCACCACTGGGCTTTTCTCTGGACCAAACCCAATCTAACCTTCATCGTGTAAAGCTAGAACGGGATCGCCTTTGCGAGAATTTCAAACTGATAGAAATTACTACTCATGCGATGTTGGCCGAGCCTCCCTCAAATTCTCTCACCTTAGCACACTTTACACTTAGGTCCTATGCTGGTGTGATAAGGGGCTATGTAAGGAGACTGTAACTGCCTTGTGTAATCCTTTGTTTTAAATAAAAATTGGGATTTATTCTAATGATGATGCTTATGACTTTTAAAATGTCCGGATAAATATAGTATGCATATTTTTTTGTGAATTTTAGAGAAAGGATATTTTAAAAAATGTTTATGTAAACCTTAAATAATTAAAACTGTGTACTGATTTTCAAAAAATGTTCTTCTACAATTATGTTCAGTATGAAATTTAAAGTCTAATAAGATCAACATAATTTTTGATGAATAATAAATTATGAATAGTGATTTTATGCTTAGGATTAGTAATGTGACCAAATGGATTAGTAATCTCATTTAAATAAGGTATTAATTTAATCTAGGCACCTTGATTATGTAATGTGATTCAATAAAATGGTTAAATAACAATTTCATAAATTATTATTCAAGTATTAGTTTTTTCGGTTGAATAGTGTGTTTTAATTAAATGTTAAATTAAAAATATTTAGAAAATTATTTTTATAAATTGGATTTCATTTTTGAACTCAGAGCATCGATATTATGTTAATGTAATGTTTTGGGAATTTTTCTGAAAAAAATGAATTTTCGGTGAATAGAGTATTTATTTAAAAAATAAATTAAAAATAATCAGAAAAATATTTTTATAAAATGGAGTTCATTTTTGAAATCAGAGCATTGATATTTAGTTAAGGTGAAATTTTGGGATTTTTCTGAGAAAGTTGAATTTTCAGTGAATAGTAAAAATACAGTTTTAGGGTTTTGGTATGTTTAATGACATCATAACTGTGTCATGATGATTCCATGAGATAATTTATGGGTTGGGAGACCAAAGGTGATGAAGATTTGTATTGGGGTCCCCATGTGGCATAACTTCATGGGAAATATCTTGGGAGATCACATGGTTTTGAGAAACCCACTTATGAGGTGTCCCTTGGCCAATAATGCCTTGTCCCCTCACATTCCTTATAAATACCAAGCCATGCTCTCATCCTTTGGATTCCAAAATCATTCTCAACGATTTTCTGGTCTCCTTACCTCCAAAGGAGTCCTCCAATGTTTCTCCCAAGCCCTCAAGGTCCAAACCTTTGAGTTTTAAGAGTTACGTTTTAAGATAAGGAATCTGACCTCTCTCTTTTTTTCAAGTAATCTCTTTTATGTCATATATTTTATATTCCATTTTATTATGTTGGAGGATGTTCTTTTATCTTAATTATACTGTCCTTTTTACGTTCACATTATTAGATACCCCCTCTTACTGTCATCATTTTGTTTTATGAATGTTTAAGTGACACCGTTAAGCTGCCAAATTTTTAAGGGATTCTTCCAACTTTCTCATTTTTTTCAAAGTTCTACATTCATGTCAAGTCATTCAAGTTACTTTTTAATTATTTTGGGGTATGATATCTATACCTATAATACTGAACTCTTATTTTTTACATGATTAGACACCCTATTGGATCTTTATAAATCATTTTTGTTGAAGTTTAAGTAACGCCGTTAGGCTGCCGAACATTCATAAGAGAAATCTAATTTTTGTCTTCCTTCCATGTTTTTCATTTCAAATGGTATGTCCTTAAAATTTAATTAACATGCTCATATATCCTTCTTATTCTGTCCCTCTATTGTTTTATGGGTCATTTCTGAATGTTTGACCCATTTCCCCTCTCTTTTCAATGTTTTCTAAAAACCCGAAACATAGCCGTTATGCTGCAGAATTTTCGTCTCAAAAAGCCTCTATCTTTTCTCAAAACTATTTTATGTTATATAGTGAATACTGAAAGCTCTTATTTCAATAGGGGTATTCAAATATATATCAAATTTTTCTATTTTAAATTCTGAGATTTACATATATGATACCCGCTCTCCCCTTCCATGGGTTTAAAGTGACATAAAGATCATGTCTTTAAAGCAGTTTTAAAACATTATGATTATGAAATGAAACCCATTTCTTTTATGCTATATGGGTTGTTTATGAAATTATTTATGATTATATATGTGGCTCACATGATAACATATAAAAATTTAATGGTTCTCCCTGAGAGCGCTCCAATGCATTGAGTAATGATGTAACCACTAGAGATTACAATTTTCACGATATCTTGGTGAATAACCTTTTTAATTTTCTAATGAATCCTTGGGGATAGACCTTGGTGATATGTTCATGATTTTCTATGTTAAATGAAGTAGCCACATCTTCAAGTTATGAAAAATTTTATTTTTATTATGATATGACTCACGATTTCTTTCTCATGCCTTAAAGTTCTTTTTCATGACATTGTTGAAGTATCTCATGTTAACATGAAAAATGTTTCTCTTTTTTCCCTTACTGGGACTTCTGCTCACCCTTTTGATGTATGTCCCTAGGTTATGATATGTAATAATGAACCTAGGATGAACATGAGGAGAATCCTTTCAAGTGTATAAGAATATTTTTTTATGTTTTCATGTTTTATGTTCCTTGTTTCAAAGACACTAATCCTTAAAGATCCCAAGTTTTGTAAAATGAAATGAAAGTTTATGTGATAAAAGGCGGGATGCTATAGCTGGTATCAAAGGATTGTTTAGTTATTTGTGGAAATTAGGATATGAAAACTTTAGGAAGAAGCCTATAGAAAAGTTTATATATAGGAAATCTTCCGGGTATTTTGGTGAGTATTGAGTAAAGGGTTGCCAAGCAAATAAATCCTTGTCTGGATACGAGCAGGTAGAGGTGGCTCTGGAACAGATGTACATGGGGGTAAAACCCAAAAACACTGCTTTGAGCTAGACTCAAATGGGAACAGGTACACAACAATGGGCCTTGCTGCACTCTTGGTTACGACACTCCCGGGGGATATTCTTTGGTCAATTAATAAGCTTTGTATGAACAATTGTTAAAGGAACAAAGATAAAATAAAATAAAGATTCACATAATAATATATGATCATGGATAACCTATATGGGAACCTAGGGGATAACAATTTAGCATATACTTTTCTACTAAAATATTCCCTTATATGCTTTAAGTTCCTTTTCATGATTATTGGCTAAGTATTTAAGCCCCTAATTATACTTTCTCTTCTTAGTTAATGGTGGGAAATGGAAGAACATGTCCCAACAACCAGTGTGATAGGAAATGCGATGATTTCCATATTAATATGACAGAGATGATTAGGGGATTAAAAGATCATTATTATTTTGGAAGACATTCACTATTTTTGGGATTCTATATGATCGAGGTAAATATATTACTACGGTATTTTCATTGATTAGTAAGGTTGAATTATATTTTTAATAATCGATGAATTTAAGGTGGACTTATAGTAATTTAGGTTACTTATGGGAATGATTAACCTGTCTTGAGTGAAATATGTTTAGGTTAGCTACTTTTGTTATAAGATGTTAGGAGTGGTTGATGATGTTTGGAGATGAACAATGAAGTTTATTTTGGAATACTATGTTATCAAATACTTCTTGTATTTGGGTTTCAATCATAGTTTGGTTTATTTGGAGGAATTTTAAGGACCGTTATTTATTGAATGGTCTATGATGAACTCTGAGTAGTACCATGGAACATTGAAATATTTAAAATTAGATTCCATTCCGATGGGATTCTTTATTTTTGAAGAGTTATTTTACATTAACACTTCTGTTTTTGGGATAATGTTTAATGATAGAAGAAATAGATAGTTAATCTTTTGTGGATTATGTGATTCTCTAGAAGATGATTCTTGTGTTTTGATGAGACCAAGTAGTTTCGAATTATCATCGTTTGGAGAAAAGATTAGTTTTGGTAGAAACTTATTAAAAGATGAAACTCTATATGAAGGTAGGTATATTTCCTTATATTTTTGTTCTATGTAGTAAATTAATTCCACAAAATTATGAAAAGAAACATAAAACAAAAATGTTGTTGGTTTACATTTCCTACTAGGTAATCAAAGACCATATACAAACATCATATGTTTGGGATTTTCTCATGGTCAACTTTTTGCTAATCAGGTTTTCTATCACTCTCCCCCAGAACTTGACCCTTTGTTTTTCTTCCATATCCATGTTTTCCTCCCTGGAATCCTAGTATGGGTTAACTCGGGTGACCTTTATACTTGCCTTTATTTCATTTAAATATATACTGTTACTGACTCTTTTTCCCATGTGGTACTTTCAATGAAATTTCAAAACCAAAATTTAAAAACTGTGAGGACACAATTTCTTAAGGGGGGAAGATTGTAACGGCATGAAATTTTGAATAAATATTGTTTCCTAATTTTTTGTGTTATTTTATTTTATTTTTATACTCAACAAAAATGTTTCATTTGATAACATGAGCATAATTAAAATGATACCGTTGGGTTTTGACTGTTATATGACCATTGGTCAATATGACCGCTGAAACTAAAAGTTTTGATACAAGTAATCTTGGTTAATTAATATAGAAAGAAGATTCGATTGCGTCACCGAGTAGTCTTGGACCGATCAAAGCCCATCTAACAGAACATGGGAAGGAGGTAGCACCACTGGGATTTGCTCTGGACCAAACCCAAGCTGAACTTCATTGTGTGAAGCTAGAACGGGATCGCCTTCGAGAAAAGTTCAAACTAATAGAAATTACTACTCGTGCGATGTTGGCCGAGCCTCCCTCGGATTCTCTCACCTTAGCACACGTTACACTTAAGTCATATGATGGTGTGATAAGTGTCTATGTAAGGAGACCATAACTACCTTGTGTAATCCTTTGTTTTAAATAGAAATTGGGAATTCTTCTTATGATGATGTTTATGACTTTTCAAATGTCCGGATAAATATAGTATGCATATTTTTTGAAAATTTTAGAGAAAGGATATTTTAAAAAATGTATATGTAAACCTTAAATAATTAAAAATGTGTAATGATTTTCAAAAAATGTTCTTCTACAATTATGTTCAGTATGAAATTTAGAGTCTAATAAGATCAACTCAATTTTTGATGAATAGTAAATTATGAATAGTGATTTTATGCTTAGGATTCGTAATGTGACCAAATGGATTAGTAATCTCATTTAAAGAAGGTATTAATATAATCTCGGCACCTTGATTAAGTAATGTGATTCAATAAAATGGTTAAATAACGGTTTCATAAATTATTATTCATGTATTAGTTTTTTCAGTTGAATAGTGTTTTTTAATTAAATGTTAAATTAAAAATATTTAGAAAATTATTTTTATAAAATGGATTTCATTTTTGAACTCAGAGCATCGATATTATGTTAAGGTAATTTTTTGGAATTTTTCTGAAAAAAAATGAATTTTCGGTGAATAGCGTATTTATTTAAAAAATAATTTAAAAATATTTAGAAAAATATTTTTATAAAATAGAGTTCATTTTAGAAATGAGAGCATTGATATTTGGTTAAGGTGTAATTTTGGGATTTTTCTGAGAAAGTTGAATTTTTAGTGAAAAGTAAAAATATAGGTTTAGGGTTTCGGTATGTTTAATGACATCATAGCTGTGTCATGATGATGTCATGAGATATTTTATGGGTTGGCTGACCAAAGGTGATGATGTTTTGTATTGGGGGACCCATGTGGAATAAATTCATGGGAAATATCTTGGGCGAGCACGTGGTTTTGAGAAACCCACTTATGAGGTGTCCCTTGGCCATTAATGCCTTGTCCCCTCACTTTCCCTATAAATACCAAGCCATGCTCTCATCCTATGGACCCAAAAATCATTCTCAACAAATTTCAGGTCTCCTTACCTCCAAAGAAGTCCTCCCAAGGTGCCCCCAAGCCCTCAATGTCCAAACCTTTGAGTTTTAAGAGTTATGTTTTAAGGTAAGGGATCCAACCTCTATCTTTCTTTTCAAGTAATCTCTTTTATGTCATATCTTTTATGTTCCATGTTATTATGTTGTAGGATGTTATTTTATCATAATTATTCCTTCCTTTTTAAGTTCACATGATGATAGACCCCCTCTTACTCTCATCATTTCTTTTTATGAATGTTTAAGTGACACAGTTAGGCTGCCGAATTTTTAAGGGATTCTTTTAGCTTTCTCATTTTTTCAAAGTTCTACTTCCATGTCAAGTCATTCAATTTCCTTTTTAATTATGTTGGGGTATTATCTCTATATATATAATACTGAACTCTTATGATCACATGATGAGATACCTTATTTGATATTTTCAAATCATTTTTGTTGATGTTTAAGTAACGCCATTAGGCTGCCGAACATTCATAAGAGAAATATAATTTTTGTCTTCCTTCCATGTTTTTCATTTCAAATGGTATGTCCTTAAAATTTCATTACCATGTTCATATATCCTTATTTTTCTTCCCCTATAATTTTTTATGGGTTATTTATGATTGTTTGACCTATTTCCCATTTCTTTTTAATGTTTTCTAAAAACCCGAAACATAGCCGTTATGCTGCAGAATTTTCGTCTAAGAAATCCTCTCTCTTTTTCTCAAAATTATTTTATGTTATAAAGTGAATACTCAAAGCTATTATTTCTACAGGGGTATTCACATATATATAAAAATGTTCTATTTTAAATTCTTGTATTTACATACATGAGACCCGCTCTCCCCTTCCATGGTTTTAAAGTGACGTAAAGATCATGTCTTTAAAGCAGTTTTAAAACATTATGATTATGAAATAAAACCCATTTATTTTATGATATATGGGTTGTTTAAAAAATTATTGATGATTATATATGTGACTCACATGATAAAAAATCCAATTTTAAGGGTGCACCATGATATCGCTCCAATGCATTGGTTAATTATGTAACCACTAGAGATTACAATTTTCATGATATCTTGGTGAATAACCTTGGTAATTTTCAAATGACACCTTGGGGATGGACCTTGGTGATATGTTCATGATTTTCTATGTTAAATGAAGTATCCACATCTTCAAGTAATGAAAAATGTCATTTTTATTATGATATGACTCACGATTGCTTTCTCATTCCTTAAAGTTCTTTTTCATGACATTGTTGAAGTATCTCAAGTTCACATGAAAAATGTTTCTCTTGTTTCCCTTACTGGGCCTTCTGCTCAACCTTTCTTTTGATGTATGTCCCCAGGTTATTATATGCAATAATGAACCTAGGATAAACATTAGGATAATCCTTTCAAGTGTTTAAGATGGATTTTTTATGTTTTCATGTTTTAAGTTCCTGGTTTCCAAGACAATAAACCTCAAAGATCCTCAGTTTTGTAAAATGAAATGAATGATTAAGTGATAAAAAGGTGGGATGCTATAATTAATGGATTCAGTAACACCTAATCACAACACCGCATCATTGAATAGTCATTGTGTAACAATAAAGTGAAATAATTAATTTTTTTAAGTTATTTTATATTTCTTCTCAATGTCTAAAAAAAACTATTTCCTATCGACCCATGGCGGTCATTGTTAGGCCATTACAAGTTAAATCCAAAACCCTCCTAGTTCAATTGTTCCCATAGATTATTGATCTGTGAACTGGTACAAAAGTTAGATAAATATGATCCCATGATTATTTAATGAACATTAAAAATTGTTCTAAAGTACATTTCTGCCACTCGAGGCCCTGGATTCTCATTCCTTCTCAGAGCCTGCTCTCAAAATAATCCCATATAATTTCCAAAAAATTCACATGGAATTTTGTGGAATTAAAAATTATTACCCCTTTCCCATTTACACCAAGGAATACTAGGCCCACCCCAACTTTCTTCCAACAATAGAGTTTCTATTTTCTATATAAAAAATAAAAAAAATTAAGATTTGGATAAACATTACCATGAAAGGAAAACCATGATTACAACAAAAATTAATCTAAAAATAACATGTATAATATTATAATTAATTGAATGGAAGTATTTAGTTTTTATATAATTTATATGTGTTGAAAATCATGAAAGCCCGAATCTACACTTCCCCATATTGATTATAACAACCCCATTATTTTTGATACATGCATACATGATTTAATGGCATAAAATTACAATAAATACAAAAAAATATCTATTATTATAGTATCATCGGAAAGTATGAACATTACACAATAACATAATATAGTAAATGCATCATCATTATTGAAAACATCCTTTACATGACCACAATGTTCTTTCATACTTAACAATTCATGAGATAAATGGAGAACATACATAAAAAAGTATGAGATATAAATCTCAGCAATCTTACTACCAATGAATAACTTGAGTAAGATAATACATGTTATAAAATAGGAATGTCAATGGGGAATGAAAGAAACATGAACATAAACTAATCCAATATCATGATAATCATAATATAGAAATGTAACAAAAAATTAAAACATTGCATCATAGGTTAAAGATAAACATCCAAGACATCATAGTGGAAACATTGCCATAATGGAATTAGGTAAAACCCAATCCCAACATGTCATATCAGGAAACTAAAGAATACTCATTTCATTGTAGTGAAATATAATTCAAGGTGGACCCATCACATTCATTTCATTCGAATGATTAAGTGTGCCCCATAGATCATAAATCATAGATTCATTCATAATCACAATTTAATACATGATAAAGGGTAATGGAATAAATACATGAAATTCATCAATAATATGGTACATGTGTGTTAAATTTAACACCCTTGATAGTGGAATGTGTACCGTATTCTCTACACCACGATCATGCCATGCGAAATCATGATGCAATTTCAGCCGCATAACAGCGTGGAATAAAAAATCATAAATGGTTTTGATGAGAGAGAAATATTACAATATTCATAAATAATTTAATTTAAAAGTAAGAGGTTAATATAAATACTTGTACCAATATAAGGAATTTGGCAATTTAAGGAATAACATAATAAAAAAACATGATGAAAAATGAGAAATGGAATAACTCGTATGAAATTTCAACATGGTAACATGTTTACGTGGGAGTGATTAATGATAGAGTAAGGGTTGAATCATAATTCAAACTAGATAAGGGTGTATGGGGTGGTTAGAAAATATACCCCAAAATGTTTCGTTAAAAATAACATGGTGTAACAATATAAGGGAACATGGATAAAAATGAGAAATGAAGGAATCCCTTACATGATGTGTCACTTCAATAGCTTGAAGAGGGAATTCATGAGTTACTGGGGTGATGTGGGAGGTTTCCTGAGAAGGGAATACATATTAAGGATGTGAAAAAAGTATTTTGAGTTATGATAAGGGGATTATGTGAGGGTTTTACGGGATATGATAGGGGAATTATTTAATATTTCACAAATATTAATTTTGGAATCTATATAATAAAATATTCAAAACCATAACCCATACCATGGTTTTTGAGATGTGTTTTTCCAAATATGGAGTGGAAAAACTATTTTATAATTACAAGGGATGATGATATTAAAATATTCGGCTTGCTTATGTGGAGGTGGGTATCATTATTAATGAAATGAATTTAAAATCAGAAAATATATTATATATTTAGGAATATTCTCTACGGATTTATAAAATAATTAAAAAAAACTTAAATCAATTTATTTTATATTAAAAACATATATTTTTCCATAGATTTCTTTTATAGTCTTCATTAAATTAATATTAAGTCATTATAATGTCATAAAAACGCTATAAATTTATATGGTATTTAATTTTTCACAAAAATATCGACTGTCTCATAAAATAATGAAAAATTCACCATTCGGTAAATTTGACCTCCAGATTCCTAATAAAATATTCATTTTCTACAAATAATTTTCTAAATATGTGAATTTTCACTTATATAATTAAAAATATCATTTATTAAAAATTGAATGGTTTTAGAAAAATTGTTTTTAAACCATAATAAGGATTACATTTGACTTCATAAAAATTATATTATTATTAATATATAACAAAATAATTTAATGAAAATAATTTATTAAAATATTATTTATTTCAAAGATACATTAATTAAATAAAATATATTTCTTAATTGAATTTTATAATTATACATATATAAAATTTGTTCTTTAAAACAATAATAGAATAAAGGTATATTCATTATTCTATTGAAAAATAACGTAAATAATCATAATTTTAGGGTATTGATACATATCTCTTTTATTACAACAGTGTACACCTTAAAAATATGGTGTGTGATTGTAAGAACCCAGACCTTCTTTTCAGGTATGTTTTTTTTGGAGTTTTTTTCAATAGAGGAGTTTCTGGAAATTTTTGAGGTACACACCATGAACATTATGAGTACACACCTTGTACTTCGTTTCCGCTCAAGGTCGTGTGCTGAACAGGTCATGGCCACCCACACAGTCATGTAGGGGTGTTGTGGAGGCCACCTAAAGTGGAGTACAGAAAATTCTAGTACACGCCATGTACTCCAGATGTACAAGCCGCATACTTCTGTTTTTTTTCATTAAACACACTAGGGTCACATCTAATTGGCAGAAACACCTCCATTTAGGTCTCGTTCGGCTGAGATATCCCGAATGGCCACATATCTTTGACGAACCACCGAGAAATCATCCGTCCTCTGAATTGAACACCGTCGATTGAGTTGGAACCACATCGGTGAGTTCTCTCTTCTACTGGAACCTTGTTTTCTCAATTCCTATTCTTTCTCAAGATAACATGGGTTGGACGTTTTGTGAATTTTCGTAGATCTACGACTCTATTAGGAGATTAAAGACCCATGGCTCATGTATATCAGTATCCTAATGTCGAGGTAGGTGGATTGTGCCTTTAAGTAGAAATTTATTGAGTATTTTGTGAAAATTCCACCAATACCCTTGAATGAGGTACTGTGTGTTTCCTGTTTTTCCCCTATTGTTCTCTTGCATTGATTATATTCATTAGTATATGATTTTTTTTGTGAATAGGGTAATTTTACTATGCTTTAGATGTTTTCCCATGCATGATTGCCTGTTATGACTGTTTGGTATAGTTTGGCTTGTTGGGGGTTTTCCAGTTCCATTCCTAGTTTATAAGATGGTTTGACTATTCTTCCATGCCGAGATGTTATAGAATACTAGCCAAGTAGTTCATTAGGATAATTTGGCCGTTATGTGATGTGATAATTGCTGGTTCGTTTTTACACAGGGCTGTGAGAACCTAGTGTAGTAGACAATATGGAGAATAGACGTAAGGGCTTCTCTAGAGTGTCTTTAATTTACGATGCGAGACCACCGGGGGAATTGACATTGAGTGCTTCCTCAGAGTGTTTGTAGTTCCTCAACACGGGCCACAGGGGGAATGAGATGTTGAGTGCTTCCCCAGAGATTCTTTAGTACGATATGAGACTATAGGGGTAATTGACAGAGAGTACTTCCCCAGAGAGTCTATTAATTTCTTTAGTAAAACAAGAGGGGTGAGGCTGTGTGTGCCTCCTAGAGGGTTTCTTGTAGTTGTAGGTTGATCAATAAGGGTTTGGCTGTGAGAACTACCCAGAGGGTTTCCTTTTTGTTCTACTTCCTTGTGTGGAAGCTTTCATTTTTGTACATTATATGGTAGAGGTAGTGGATTGTTTACTGCTGTGTATAATCCTCATTACTACATACTGCATACTGCTTACTTTACTTTACCTGCCATATATTCACTGACTGTTAGACACAAATCTTCAGGTGGCAGCCTACTGGGATTTCTATTTGACACACAGTTTGGGTAATGCTTTTGGGCCCAAAAAAAATTTGTTGTTGTAGGTATAGATAATTTTAAGCACCCTTCTACTTCTGGTACTTGACTTTTTGTGGAGCTAGGGAGCAAGGGACCAATCTATGGCTTACGATGCTGAGAAGTTATTTATTTAATTTTCTTTTGTACATTGGTTTAGTACTCTATTCAGCATTGTGACTTGTTTGGCTACTTTCCATGGCATATATGTGTCATGAATCATTTCATATATATGTGTGTGCTCTAGTTGCTTACTATTTAGTCATCCGTTATTTACTATTGTTGGATAATTTCTACTTCCACTATTGCATGTGTTATTTACATCCACTATGTACTCTTCCAATGAGGGCATAGTTTCCCCACTATCACACCTAAGGCCCTTGCTACTAGTCTGTAGCCTCTGGCGTTTGAGGAAATGCGCTTGGGACCATGTGACCAACCTGGTACGGGGTGCCTCTGGGTGGATTGTAGAACCGAGTAGTTACAAAGTGGTATCAGAGGATTCATTTCTCTTGTCATATAGTTTGGTGCCTTTAGCCAGGGATATGATGGAATTGGTACCTAGTAATAAGTTGTGCTCGGGAGTAGCTAACTCGTGTATAGGGGAAATCCATACTACCTCAGTTATTTCAATTATACTAGTTTTCAATTTTTATAGTTGATTTAATTTCACCTTGAGTGACTCACATTATGTGTGTTGTTACTGTTGATATTATTGCATTTCTATTTCTGTATCAACCCGATGAGATGACGGTATGCCATCTCTTGTATCATATAGGAACTTTCTAGAAATAACATGTCATGCATTTTTTCCATGCCATCTAGGATGAATTAGTGATTTCATGTTGTTGTGATATATGATGTGTAAAAATATTCATGCTTTTATGATTGTTTCCTTGATAGAAATACCATTTTGTTTGATAGGAAATTGATTGTGTAGAAATTTACAGTAATGAATGCCACATTTTGATTCATGATGTGTTATAGCCCTCATGAATCAGAATTTGGTGGATCATTGACTTGTTTCCATTGTATATGATATGTAGGAGATTCCAAGCTTTGATTCGCGGGGAGTATGGGCCCTCACAGATCGGAGTTTGGTACCTTCTTGCTTGTTTTCTGTGTTTTCTGGGCTTCGGAGTAGTTTCTGAGCTACTGCTCGGAAAAACCCAGAATACACGGTGTGTACTTTAGGGATACACTCCGTGTAGTTTTTAATCCATGTTACTGAATGTGTGGTCAGAAATTATAGGGTTGTGGAAAAATCTTCTAGAACACGCCGTGTATAGTGAGTACACGTTGTGTTGTTTTGACCACGTGTCTACCCATGTGACTAATGACATGGTTGGATAAACCATCACTTTACACGATGTGTCCTATTTTCACACACATTGCCTTTTATCCTATGTACCCAGCCATGTCATGAACAACATGGGTCGGGGAAAGGCTTTAAGTACATGGTGTGTTTCCATGGAGCACGCCGTGTAGATTGAGCCCTGTAGTCGGTCGTGTAACTAACAACACTGGTCGTTGATACCTTATCTAGTACACACCGTGTCCTTTGTGAACACGCCGTGTAGTCTAGGATTAAGGGGATTGTGTGGGTTACCCATGTAATGAGACTCGGGGAGGGGAATTGAGTTCATGTACACGTCGTTTTTCGGGACAACATTCCATGTGGGTTAGGCGTTACATGACCAGTTGTGGCAGAAGTACATGCCCATGTGAATGACTTAAATGAACACACCTTGTGGTTTTTTATACACGTCTTCCAGTCATGTTTTTTAAAACTTGAATGTTTCTTTCTCCTGTTCCCCTCTTTTACTCTTGTGTTCAGCCTTGTTAATCCTGATCTATGGTGTGCTATTGACCTTCAAGAGTTTTTCCACCGAGATGTCCTCCGGTTGTACGTCTGCTGCCAGACCGTGATCAGACATCAGATATGGCTGAATAGGGATCTCCCGAAGATATTCCTACTGTTCCAGCCTTGGCACCAGTAGTGATACTAGTTATGGGCACCGATGTGTTTTTTAGGGAAGGCTTTCTGAGGACGATGCAAACCTTATATAGAGCACCACCTCCTACCTCGATTATGGCAGACTTGACGTGGGTTTTCCAGCAACATCATCCTCCCACCATCTCATGGGAAGGAGGACCTCAGGCTATAGATTCATGGATAGTATCCATGATGAAAATATTCTAGCATCTCGAGACGCCTCCAGAAATGTGGGTCAATCTCTTTACCTATACTCTGCGAGACTCTTCCAAGAGGTGGTGGGAGGTGATCTCACAGGCGGGTCATCGAAGGATATGTCATGGGAGGAGTTTCATCACGTATTTTATAACTACTTCTATCTAGAGGCCCTGAGGGCTGACCAATCCCGGATGTTCATGAGCCTAGAGAAGGGTACTATTTCTTTCATGGAGTATTCCTCTCGTTTCACTGATATTCCATGTTTCACACCCCTCCAGTGCAGAGATGGGTTGTTCATTGCAAGGAAGATTGAGGATGGTCTCATACAGGAGATCCTCTCACCGGAAAATATCATCAGGATTACTTCCATCGCTTCTATCATCAACCAGGAACTAATTTCAGAGCACAACATGGGGGATTCCGGAGCTGAGAGCCAGGGTAGTTCCTCTTCCAGAGTTAGTTTTTCACCAGCTGATAGAAGGAAGCACCATAGAGAGTCTACATGCAGTTAATTGAGGCAGCGAGACACATCTTCTAGTAGCCGGGTGGTATGCTACCAGTGTGGAAGGACTGGGCATTCGAGGATGCAGTGCCAGAGAGACACAATGGAGTGTCGATCATGCAGCAAGATGGGTCACCTCTAGTGTTTCTATCCTATTTTCTCAGTAGCAGCTGGTGATATGGGTTCTTCTATGACTCGTCATTCAGAAGAATATAAACCAGTTTCTCACTAGTCTGGGAACTGGAGTTCTTCTTTCCGTTCGGGCTGAGGTGGAGGTCGAGTTCGTGGTGGCCAGTCACCAATCATCCAATGAAAGATGTGTGGATCAGCTCAGAGTAGTAAGGCCGGGTCACATGGTCGTGGTGTAGGTCAGGCTTTTTTATTGGAGCTGTCATAGTAGGAGCAGGATCCCAGACCCTATACAGTTCTAGGTACGATCTTAGTACCTTCAGTTTTATCTTCTTCTCTTTTCAATACAGGGGCTTCCTATAGCTTTATCTCTATTGTTGTTGTGGAGAGCCTTGGGCTCTGTAACTTTTCCTCTACCCATACCTTGACTCTAGAAACACCGTTGGGGACTAGGACATCTAGCGTACATCAGTTCAAATAGTGACCTCTTAAGGTTACATGGTGTCACTTCTTATGGGACCTCTATGTCCTAGAGATAAAAGGCTATGATGTCATCATGGAATGGACTGGCTAGTTCCCTTCCAGGCAGTCGTCGATTGTTATCACTATAGAGTGAGTTTTGTATCACCAGAGTGTGGATCCATTCTTCATAATGGTGAGTGGGATGCCTGAGTGAGCAGAGCAGGTCCAGAGCATCATGGGTTGGGAGAAGTTATAGGCCAGATTTCTAGTCTTTACTTGGATGACCAGGGAACTTCATAATTAGACTTTCCTCCAGTAGTGGATCATTTCAGGGATGTCTTTCAAAAGTATTTTTTGGGTTTTCCTCTGAAGCGTGAGGAAGACTATTTTATTGAACTCATACCAGGAGTGGAAATAGTGTCCATTCCTCCTTATAGGATGGCTACATCTGAGTTGCAGGAGCTCAAGAAGCATTTGGAGGAGTTGCAGGCGAAGGATTTTATCCAACCTTGTACTTCTTTTTAGGGTTCGCATATCCTGTTGGCAAAGAATGAAGACAGTATCCAAAGGATTTGTGCGGATTATCAGAAGTTGAACCAATTGATGGTCAAGAACCAATATCCCTTGCCTAGGATCGATGATCTATTTGATCAGCATCGAGGAGCCCAGGTGTTCTCGAAGATTTATTTTAGATCTGGTTATCATCAGTTGTGTGTTATACCTTCTAATATACCTATTACAGTATTCCGAAGCTTGTATGGTCTATATGAGTATATGGTTATTCTGTTCGGCCTCACAAACGAACCTGCAGATTTTATGGCACTGATGAACCAAGTGTTCCATCCATACGTAGACTATTTCGTGGTGGTCTTTGTGTAAGATATCTTGGTGTACACTCAAACTCGACACGACCACACTACCCATCATGAGATCATTCTGAGTTAACTGATGGAGAATGAGTTATATGCTAAGCTCTCAAAATATCACTTTTTGATGGATTAGATTCACTTCTTGGGTCATGTTATCTCAGAGACAGGAATATCAGTAGACCTAGAGAAAGTGAGAGCTGTATTTTCCTAGGATAAACTGAATAACGTCTTTGGGGTGCGAAGTTTTATGGGTATGTCTAGGTACTACAGGCACTTCATACCAGACTTTTCACGCTTAGCAGCACCCCTGATAGGTCTGACCAAGAAGGCTGTGAAATTATTATTGTCATATTCTTGTGAGTCATCCATTCAAGAGATAAAGAGGAGGTTGACATCAGCACTGATACTAGTTTTTCTAGAGTCGGGAAAGAGTTAGGCCATTTACTATGATGCTTCAAGTATCAGGTTGGGAGTGGTTCTTATACAAGGGGATAGAGTCGTTGCATATGGATCTCGGCAGTTAAGGCTGCATGTGGAGAATTACATGACACACGATCTGGAGTTGGCAGTTGTTGATCATTCCTTACGCTTTTGGAGACATTATCTTATGGGAGAGCACATTTTTGTGTTTATAGACTACAAGAGTCTCAGGTACATCTTCACTCAGCGTGATCTGAATCTGAGATAGAGCAGGAGGGTCGAGTATCTTTAGTCCTTCGACATTGAGCATGCCTATACACCTGTGAAAGGAAATGTAGTGGCTGATGCACTGACCAGGAGGTCTCAGCTACAGGGAGTTCAGGAGGCCAGTAGTGAGTGGAATCTTATGGATATGTTCTCCGAGATGCATTTGGAGGTTCATGATAGACAGGGGTAGAATTTCCAATCATCTATAGTTGTTACCTCTATACTTCTTGATTGGGTACGAATGAGGAAGCTATTAGATTCGGAAGGACTAGTCCTACGGGAAATCATGTCAGGAGAGGACCCTATTAATGGATGGGCAGTAGGTGAGGTTGAGATCTTCCATTTCTAGGGACGCGTATGGGTGACACCAGAAATATGCGAGGAGCTGATGCAGGACTTACATTCCTCGGTTTGGGAAGTTCATCCTAGCGTCAACAAGATGTATCGTGATCTATATCCTCAGTATTGGTGGCGAGTTATGAAGAGGGACGTTGTTGGTTTCATCATGAGATGTTCCACTTGTCAGCAGGTGAAGGTGGAACATCAGAAACCAGTAGGGCTTTTAAAGTAGTTACCCATTCCCAAGTGGAAGTGGAACGATGCCGTGATGGACATCATGACTGGGTTGCCGAGGTCACCATGGGGAATGATGCGGTATGGGTTTTCATTGGCAGACTCACGAAGGATTCTTACTTCTTGCTGATCAAGGAGTCCATCAGTGTTGATGAGCTCGGATAGTTGTACATCTGAGTGATTTTAGGACTAAAAGGAGTTCCACACTCCATTTTTTCAGACTGATATGCACGCTTTACTTCTCAGTTCAGGAAGGGGATTCATAAGTATTTGGGTACATAGGTAATCTTGAGTACAACATTCCATCCCATGATAGATAGCCAGTCCAAGTGTACAATTCATGTGCTTGACGATATTCTCTGAGCACGCATTCTGGAATTTAGAGGTTCTTGGAAGAAGCATATACCTCTTATAGATTTTTCCTACATTAATAGTTTTCAAACAACTATTAAGATGGCACCTTATGATGCTTTGTACGGTAGGCCATGCTGATCACCCTTATGTTGGACGGAGGTAGGAGAGGTAGCTTTGTAGGGACCCCGTCTTGTTCAAGAGACCTCATAGCAGATAGAGTTGATATGGAAGAGGATAACTTCTACAAAATCTCATCAGAAGTCTTATGTTGATCAGCGGAGATTACCTTAGGAGTTTGATGTCGGGGATCGGGTTATCCTGCGTGACGCACCGAGGTCGGGTCACAAGAGGATTCGTAGAAAGGGTAGGCTTTCACCGAGGTACGTCAGGCCATTTTAGGTTTTGGAGAGAGTTGGGTTGTTTGCCTATCGGTTGCAGTTACCTCAGAGGTACTGGGATATGCATGATGTCTTCCATGTTTCTCAACTCCGACGTTACTTTTCAGACTCGCCTCATGTATTTCAACCTCAGGAGGTTGAGCTCGAAGTGGATGAATTGTTTGAGGAGCATCCAATCTAGATTGTTGATCGTAGTACAAAGGTTATCTGTAGCCGACCTATTCCATTAGTACAAGTTCTATGGTATCACTGGCGAGTACAAGAAGAGACTTGGGAGAGAGAGGCTGGTGTACAATCGCAGTGGATGGAGTTATCCAGGATTTCTTCTTTTATGCCCCGCTAAGGGATATTCGGGGACAAATTTATTTAAGGGGGGATGATTGTAAGAACCTAGACCTTCTTTTCAGGTACATTTTTTTATAGTTTTTGAGAAGAGAGGAGTGTCAGGAAATTTTTGAAGTACATGCCATGTAGTTTATGAGTACAAATTTTGTACGTCATTTCCAATCAAGGCTCTGTGCTGACCGTGTCATGGCCACCCACACGGTCATGTGGGGGTGATGTGGAGGCCGCCTAAAGCGGAGTACGGAAAATCCAAGAACATGCCATGTACTACAAAATTATGCGCCGTGTACTTTCTTTTATTCTTTAAACGCACTGGGGTCATGTATAATTGCCAGAAACACCTCCTTTTATGTCTCGTTCGGCTGAGAGCTCCCGTACAGACGCAAATCTTTTATAAACCCCCGACCGATCGTCCTTCCTCTGAATCGAACTCCTTCGATTGCGTTGGAACCACATCGATGAGTTCTCTCTTTTGCGGGAACCTTGTTTTCTCAATTCCTCTTCTTACTCAAGTTATCGTGGGTTGAAGGTTTTGTGCATTTTCATAGATCTGCGATGTTATATGGATATTCAATCCCTATGGCTCATGTATATCGATCTCTTAATGTCGAGGTAGATGGTTTGTTCCATTCTGCAGAAAGTCATTGAGTATTTTCAGAAAATTCCACCAATACCCTTGAACGAGGTATTATGTGTTTCCTGTTATTCCCTTGTTGTTTGCCTGCTTTTCTTATATGCCTGAGTAGAGGATGTTTTTGTGAATAAGGTAATTTTAACGTGCTTTGGATCTTTTTCTCATGCATGATTTCCTATTATGACTGTTTGGTCTAGTTTGGCATGTTACGGTTTTTCCAGTTCCATGCCTAGTTTATAGGTTGGTGTGGCTCTTCTTCCATTATAAGATGTTATAGACTACTAGACAAGTAGTTCTTTATGATAATTTGGCCATTACACGATGCAATACTTTCCATTTTGTTTTTACACAGGGCTATGAGAAACTAGTGTAGTAGACCAAAGGAAGAATGGATGTAAGGGATTCTGCAGAGTGTATTTAATTTACGATGCAAGACAACATTGTTAATTGATGTTGAGTGCTTCCTTAGTGTGTCTGTAGTTCCTCCATGTGGGCCACAGGGGGAATGAGATGTTGAGCGCTTCCCCCGAATTCCTTTAGTACGATACGAGACTATATAGGGAACTGATGGTGAGTGCTTCCCCATAGAGTCTATTCTTTTCTTTAGATGAACCAGAGGGGTGAGACTGTGTGTGCCTCTCAGAGGGTTTCTAGTACTTGTAGGTTGAACCATTTGGGTTAGGCAGTGAGAACTATCTAGAGGGTGCCTGTTTGTTCTACTTGCTTGTGTGGTTTCTTTCTTGTTTGTACATTATATGCAAGAGATAGTGGATGGTTTACTACTATGTATTATCATGTTTACTACTTACTACCTGCTGCTTACTTTACTTTACCTGTCATATATTCACTGACTGTTAGGCACAGATCTTCGGGTGGTTTCCCACTAGGATTTCTATCTCACAGCCTATTGGGGTTATGCTTTTGTGCCCAAGCATATTATGTTGTTGCAGGTATAGATAAGGGAAAGCACCCTTCTACTTATGGTACTTGACTTGCTGTAGAGCAGGAGAGCAAGGGACAATGCTATGGCTTGCGATGCTGAAGAGTTATCTGTTTAATTTTCTTTTGAACTTTGGTTTTGTACTCTATTTAGCATTGTGACTTGTTTGGATTATTTCCTAGTCATATATGTATCATGCATCATTACATATATATGTGTGTGCTCTAGTTGCTTACTCTTTATCCATCCGCTGTTTAGAATTGTTGGATATTTTCTGCTTCCGTTGTGTACTTTTCCAATGAGGGCATAGTTTCCCCACTATCACACCCAAGCCCCTTTCTACTAGTTGGTAGCCTCTGGCATTTGAGGAAATGCACTTGAGGCCATGTGACCAACCGGGTACGGGGCGCCTCATGGTGGATTTCGAAATCGGGATGTTACAAAGTGGTATCAGAGGATTCTTTTCTCTTGAGTTACTGTTTGGTGCCATTAGCCATGGATAGTACAGAATTGGTACTGGGTAATATGTTGTGCTTGGGGGTAGCTAACTCGTGTACTGGGGAAAGCCATACTACCTTGTTTATTTCAATTTTACTGGTTTGCAATTATTACATTTGATTTGATTTCACCTTGAGTGGCTCACATAATGTCTGTTGTTATTTTTGATATTAATGCTATTCTATTTCTATTTCAACCCAATGAGATGAGGGTATTCCATCTTTTTCATCATATAGGAACTTTCTAGAAATCACATGTCTTGCATTTTATCCATACCATCTAGGATGCATTAGTGATTTCATGTTGTTGCGATAGATGATGTTTAAAAATATGCATCCTTTTTTTGATAGTTGCCTTGATAGAAATACCTTACTATTTGATAGGAAATTTTTTGTGTAGATATTTTCTAAAATAAATGCCAAATTTTTATTTTTCAGGTGTTATGGGCCCTCATGAATCAGAATATTGTGGATCATTGAACTCTTTCCCTTGTATATGATATGTAAGAGATGCCAAGAATTGATTCGCGGGGAGTATGGGCCCTCACAGATTGAAATTTGGCACCTTCATTCTTTTTTCTGTGTTTTCTGTGCTTTAGAGAAGTTTCTAAGAAACTGCCTGGAAAAACCTAGAATAAATGGTGTGTAATTTAGGAATACACACCATGTAGTTTTTAAACCATGTTACTGACTGTGTGGTTAGAAACATAGGGTTGTGGAACAATCTTCTAGAACACGCCATGTATGGTGAGTATACACTGTGTTGTAGTGACCATGTGTCTACGTGTGTGACTAACGACACGGTTGGATAAACCTTCACTTTACACGCTGTGTCATGTTTTCACATGCCGTGCCTTGTATCCTATTTACCTAGCTGTGTCATGAAAAACATGGGCCAACGAAAGCCTTTAAGTGCACACCGTGTATCGATAGAGCACTCCGTGTAGAGTGAGCTGTGTAGCCGACACTGTAACTAACAACACAGTCCATTCATACCTTATCTAGTACACTTCGTGTGCTTTGTGAACACACCGTGTAGTCTTGGACTAAGAGGACCATGTGGGTTAGTCATGTACGGAGACTTGAGAAGGGGAATTGAGTTTAAGTACACGCTGTGTGTCAGGACAACATGCCTTGTGGGTTGGGGGTTACACGACCAGTTGTGGCAGAAGTACACGTCCATGTGAATGACTTAAATGAACACACCATGTCATTTTTTTATACACATCGTGTATTCATGTTTTGTAAAACTTTAATGTTTCATTCTCATATTCCCCTATTATAATCTTGTGTTCAGTCTTGTTAATACAGATCTAAGGTGTGATTTTGACCTTCCAGATTTATGCCACTAAGATGTCCTCTGGTTGTACGTCAGCTGCCAGACGGTGATCAGACACCGGATATGGCTAATCAGTGATCTCTTGCAGATCCTCCTACTATGCCAGCCATGTAACTAGTAGTGATACTGGTTATGGGCGCCGATTCACGGTTTAAGGAAGGATTTATGAGGATGATGCAGACCATCTAGGTTGCACCACCTCCTGCCTCGACTATGGTTGACTTGACGCGGGTTTTCCAGCAACATCATCCTCCCACCTTCTTAGGGGATGGAGGACCTCAAGCTGCAGAGTCATGGCTAGAAGCCATGTTGAAAATCTTTGAGCATCTCGAGATGCATCAAGAAATGTTGGTCAAGCTTGCTACCTGCATTCTGTGAGACTCCACCAGGAGGTGGTGGGAGGTGATCTCACAGGCGGGTCATCAGCAGGGTATGTCATGGGAGGAGTTTCAACGCGTCTTTTATGACTACATATATCCAGAAACCCTGAGGTACAACCGAGCATGGATGTTCATGTGCCTAGAGTAGGGTACTCTTTCTATCTTGGATTATTATTCTCATTTCATCGAGCTTCATCATTTCACACCCCTCCAAGGTGGATATGGGTTGTTCATGGAAAGGAAGTTTCATGATGGTCTCAGAGAGGAGATCCTCTCAGAGGTGAATATCTTCAGGCCGACATCCATCACATCCATCGTCAACCAGGCACTAATTGTTGAGCGCAACCTGAGGGATTCCAGAGCTGAGAGCAAGGATGGTTCCTCTTCCAGAGTTAGTGCTTCACCAGCTGACAGGAGGAAGCACCATAGAGAGTCTACACGCGGTGATTCGAGGTGGCGAGACACACCTTCTGGTTGCAAGATGTTATGCTGCCAGTGTGGAATGGCTGGACATACGAGGCTGCAGAGCCATAGATACCTAGTGGAGTACTGATCATGCAACAAGATGGGTCACCTCTAGTGTTTCTGTCAGGTTTTCTCACCAGAAGCTGGTGATAGGGGTTCTTCAATGACTCCTCGTTTAGAAGAAGCAAAATTAGTTTCTCAGCAGTATGGGAACTGGAGTTCATTTGGCCGTTCGGGCCGAGGTGGAGGCCGAGTCCATGGTGTCCAGTCACCAATCTTCCAATGATTGTAGGTTGGATCAGCTCAGAGCGGTCATGCTGGGTCATAGGGTTGTGGCACAAGTCAGGATTTTGCAGTGGAGCATACCTAGTAGGAGTAGGATCACGGACCCTCTACAGTTCGAGGTACGATCTTTTTAGCCTCATTTTTATCTTTTGGTCTTTTCAATACAGGTTATTCCCATATCTTTATCTCTATTGATGCTTTGTAGAGCCTTGGGATCTATATCATTTCCTCTACCCATACCTTGACTCTAGACAAACCATTGGGGATAAGGACAAATAGCATTTGTTACTGTAGAGAGTGCCCTCTTGAGGTTGCAGGTTTTCACTTCCTATGAGACCTCTATGTCCTAGAGATGACATGATTTGATGTCATCTCATAATGGACTGGCTAGTTCCCTTGTAGGTTGTCATCGAATATTATCGCTACAGAGTGAGATTCGTATAACCAGAGGGTGGATCCTTTCTTCATAAGGGTGAGTGGGATGTCTGAGCCAGCAGAGCGGGTCCAGAGCATCATGGGTTGGGAGTAGTTGGAGTCCAGATTTCTAGTCTTTATCTGGATGACTAGGGAACTTCACAGTTAGACTTTCCTCCAGTAGTGGATAATTTTAGGGATGTCTTTTAAGAGTAATTTTTGGGTTTGCATTTAGAGCGTGAGGTAGACTATTCTATTGAGCTCATGCCAGGAGCGGCAAAAATGTGCATTCCTCCTTATAGGATGGCTACACCTGAGTTGCAAGAGCTCAACACGCATTTTGAGGAGTTATAGGCGAAGTGTTTTTTCTGACCCAGTACTTCTGCATGGGGTTCATCGTTCCTGTTTGTGAAGAAGGAAGATGGTACCCTTCGGATTTGTGTGGATTATCCGAAGCTGAACCAGTTTACGGTCAAGAACTGATATCCCTTGCCTAGGATCGATGGTCTATTGCATCTTCATCGAGGATCCCAGGTGTTCTCAAAGATAGATTTGAGATTTGGTTATCATCATTAGGGTGTTAGGCAATCTTATAATCCTCTTACATCTTTCCGTAGTAGGTATGGTCTATACGAGTATATGGTTATGTCGTTCGGCCTCATGATCGCACATGCAGTTTTCATGGCGCTGATGAATCGAGTGTTTCATATATACATAGACTCTTCCATGGTGGTCTTTGTGGACGATTTCTCAGGGTACACTCACACTTGACACGACCATGATACCCATATTGAGATCATTCTGAGTACATTAATGGATAAGCAGTTATATGCTAAGCTTTCAAAATGTCACTTTTGGATGGATCAGATTCACATCTTGGGTCATGTTATCTCAGAGATAGGAATATCAGTAGACCCAAAGAAAGTGAGATCTGTATTTTCCTAGGAGCAGTCAAATAACGTATTTGGGGTGTGAAGTTTTTTGGGGTTACTTGGGTACTACAGGAACTTCACACAAGACTTTTCATGCTTAAAAGCACTGCTGACAGGTCTGACCTATAATGGTATGAAATTCATATGGTCAGATTCTTGTGAGTCAGCCTTTCAAGAGCTGAAGGGGAGGTTGACTTCAGCACAAATACTATTACTTCCAGAGCTAGAAAAGATCTATGTAGTTTACTACAATGCAATTGTTATCGGGCTGGGAGCTGTGCCTATACAAGGAGATGGAGTCGTTGCGTACAGGTCTCGGTAGTTACGACCGCATGAAAATAATTACCTGACACACGATCTGGAGTTGGTAGCTATTGTTCATGCCATACGCTGTTGGATACAATATCTTCTAGGAGAGCATATTGTGGTTTTTACCGACTACAATATTCTTAGGTACATCTTCACTCATCATGACCTAAATCAGAGACGGCACAGGTGGGTCGAGTATCATCAGTCCTTTGTCTTTGATCTAGCATATACACATGTGAAAGGCAATGCTGTGGCTGATGCTCTGAGCAGGAGGTCTCAGATACATGCTGTTTAGGAGGCCAATAGTGAGTGGCAGCTTATGGATATCTTCTCTGAGATGCATTTGGAGGTGCACGACAGACATGGGTAGGCTTTGCTATCTTCTGTAGTTGTTACCTCTACACATCTTGATCGGGTACAAATGAGGAAGATTTCCGATTCCAAAGGCCTAGTCCAATGGGAAAGCCTGTCAGGAGAGGACCCTATTCCTGGATGGACAGTAGGTGAGGATGAGATCATGAATTTCTAGGGACGTGTATGGGTGCCAGCAAACATATGCGAAGAGCTGATACGAGACTTTCATTCCTTGGTTTGGCAGTTCATCCTAGCGTCACCAAGATGTATCATGATCTACATCGTCAGTATTGGTGGCTAGGTATAAAGAGGGACGATGTTGGTTTCATCATGAGATGTTCCACTTGTCTGCAGGTGAAGGCAGAACACCAGCGACCAGCAGGGCTTTTACAACAGTTACCCATTCCCAAGAGGAAGAGGAATGATGTCACGATGGACTCCATGACAGGGTTGCCGAGGTCACCACGAAGGAAATATTTGTTATGGGTTTTCATTGATAGACTCGCGAAGGTTTATCACTTCTTGTCAATCAAGGACACCTTCAACGTTGATGATCTGGGATGATTGTACATCCTAGTGATTGTACGAATATATGGAGTTCCACACTCCATTGATTCAGATTGAGATGTGCGCTTTACTTCTCGGTTCTGGAAGGGGCTTTAGAAGTCATTGGGTACACAGGTACTTTGGAGTAAAACATACCATCCTCAGACAGATGGACAGTCCGAGCATAAGATTCAGGTAATTGAGGATATGCTATGAGATTGCATTATGGACTTTGGAGGTTCTAGGGAGAAGCATATACCTCTTGCAGAGTTTGTCTAAAATAATAGTTTTCAAGAAACTATTCAGATAGAACCTTATAAGGCTTTGTATGGTAGGCCATGTCGATCACCCTTATGTTGGATGGAGGTAGGAGAGGATGCTTTCCAGGGACCTTGTCTTGTTCAGGATACCTCAGAGTAGAGAGAGTTGATATGGAAACGGATGGCTACTCCACAGTATCATCAGAAGTTTTATGCGGATCAGCGGAGACAACCACTGGATTTAAGGGTCGGGGATCAGGTTTTCCTGCCTGTCGCACCAAGGTTGGGACACAAGAGGATTCATATAAAGGGTACACTTTCACTAAGGAATGTCGGGCCATTTGAGGTTTTGGAGAGAGTAGGGATGGTTCCCTATCAGTATCAATTACCTCAGAGGTATCGGGCTATGCACGACATCTTCCAGGTTTCTCTAAGCTTGAATCGGATGCATCATTTGAGGAGCATCCAATTCAGATAGTCGATCGTAGTACATAGGTTCTATGAGTCCGGTATGTTCCTCTGGTACAAGTGTTAGGGAAGCACAGGCGAGTACAGGACGAGACTTTTGAGAGGGAGGCCGATGTACGATCGTAGTGGCTGGAGTTGTTCAGGATTTCTTCTTCTACATCATTCTAAGGTAAATTCGGTGAAAAATTTCTTTAAGCAGGGAAGATTGTAAGAACTCGGAACTTATTTTCCGGCACGTTTTTTGGAGTTTATGAGAAAAAAGGAGTTTCTGGAAATTTTTGAAGTACACGTCGTGTAATTTATGAGTACACGTCATGTACTTCGTTGCCACTCAAGGCTGTGTGCTAACTGTGTCATGGCCACCCACATGGTCATGTAGGGGTGATGTGGAGGCCGCCTAAACCGGAGTACAGAAAAGCATAATACACATCGTGTACTCCAAAAGTACACACAATGTACTTTATTTTTCATTAAATGAACCGGGGTCACGTCTAATACCCAGAAACACCTCCTTTTAGGTCTCGTTTGGACGAGAGCTCCCGAACGGCCACAGATCTTTGATGAAACCCCGAGTGATCGTCTTTCCTCTGAATAAAACACCGCCCATTGTGTTGTAACCACATCAGTGGGTTCTATATTTTGCTGGGACCTTCTTTTCACAATTTCTCCTCTTTCTCAAGTTATATTGGGTTGAACGTTTTGTGCATTTTCGTAGATCTCAGATGTTCTAATGTTATTCAAGCCACGTGGATCATGTATATCAATCTCCGAGGTCGAGGTAGGTGGTTTTTTCATTTTTGAAGGAATTCATTGAGTATTTTTTTTTTGAATTCCACCAATACCCTTGAACGTGGCAATGTTTGTTTCCTATTTTTACATTATTGTTTTCCTGCAATTCTTATATGTCTGAGTAGAGGATTTTGTTTGTGAATATGGTAATTATACTAGAATTTGGATGTTATTCCAATGCATGATTTCCTGTTATGATTGTATTGTCTAGTTTGGCATGTTAGGATTTTTCCAGTTCCATGCCTAGTTTATAGGATGGTGTGACTATTCTTCCACGCTGAGATGCTATAGGCTACTAGACAAGTAGTTCTTTAGGATAATTTGGCTGTTATGTGATCTGATACTTGTTGTTTTGTTTCTACATAGGGCTGTGACATCCCAGTGTAGTAGACCATAGGGAGAATGGACGTAAGGGATTCTACAGAGTGTCTTTAATTTACGATGTGAGACCACATGGGGAAATTGACGTTGAGTTCTTACTCAGAGTTTCTGTAGTTCCTCGACGCGGGCCACACGGGGAATGAGATGTTGAATGCTTCCCCGAGTGCCTTTAGTACGATACGAGACTATAGGGGGAATTGATGGTGATTGATTCCCTATAGTTTCTATTCTTTTCTTTAGTAGAACCTGAGGGGTGAGACTGTCTGTGTCTCCAAGAGGGTTTCTAGTACTTTTTGGTTGAACCATAAGGGTTTGGCTGTGAGAACTACCTAGAGGGTTACATGTTTGTTCTACTTGATTGTGTGGCTTCTTTCTTGTTCGTACATTATATGCTAGAGACTGTGGATTGTTTACTACTGTGTATTATCCTATTTACTCCTTACTACTTACTGCTTACTGTACATTACCTACCATATATTCACTGACTGTTCAGCCCAGATCTTTGGGTGGATGCCTACTAGGATTTCAATCTCACAACCTATTTGTTTCATGCATTTGTGACCAAACAGATTATGTTGTTGTAGGTATAGATAAGGGAAAGTGCTCTTCTACTTCTGGTACTTGGCTTGCTGTGGAGCTGGAGGGAAAGGGAACAAGCTATGGCTTGCAATGCTGAGAAGTTATCAGTTTACTTATATTTTTTTACTTTGGTTTAGTACAGTATTCAGAATTTTGACTTGATTGGATGATTTCATAGACATAAATGTATCATGCATCATTTCCTATATATGTTTGTGCTCCAGTTGCTTACTGTTTAGTATTCATTTGTTTACTGTTGTTGATTTTTTTTACTTCTGCTATTGAATGTGTTATTTACTTCTAATAAGAACTCTCCCAATGAGGGCATTGTTTTTCCACTGTCACACCCAAAGCCCTCGCTTCTAGACGGTAGCCTCTGGTGTTCAGGGAAATGTGCTTGAGGCCATGTGACCAACTGAGTGCGGGGCACCTCTGGGTAGCTTCCCGAACTGGGGTGTTATAGTGATCTTGGGGATTTCATGGGGATGTTAGGTGAACATGATTTGGGTCATGACCATGATGAGTTTGAACTTATACCATAAACGGTTTCGCTCATGATTATGTTATTGGATATCATATTGGTATTGGTATAGAAAAAATCCCCAAAATTTAATATCCCTCTGAATCTAATATAAATGGACTTCATTGAGAATGATCATACTTCTTGAGTCCATCAACTCCTTTTTCAGTGTTGAATGGATTTTGTAAAACCCTATATTTATACAAGTCATGTGATCACTATTCAATGACTATATTATCAAGGTTAATGAAACATAAATATCATTTAAATCAAATGGGATATAGTAAAAAAATAGAGTGTATGTGTTTTGATAATCCATTTTTCTAAATAAGTAATTTAATAAATAAAAATGTAAATTTCAATTATAATAGTTTTAATTGTTACAATCATCCTCCCCCCTTAAAAAATTTTACCCACAATAATTTCTTTTCCCACATTAATGTAAATGAAGGAAACTTTGTTTCATCAACTCCTCGGGTTCCCACATTTCTTTTTCAATCTGGTGGTTTCTCTAAAACACTTTGACCATTTGAATTGTCTTATTTTGTAGAACTTTGTCTCTATGATCTAATAGCTTCACTAGACTCTCCCCGTAATAGATGTCATTGTACAATTGAACCACCTATAGATTGAGTATATGATTGGGATCTATTATTTACATTCTCAAGAGCGATACATAGAATATATCATGTAATAGAGAAAGGTTTGGTGGGAGTTGTAGTCAGTAGGCCACCGCACCACTATGATCAGTGATCTCAAAAGGGATAATGTACCTTGGAATAAGCTTTCCCTTATTTACAAATCTCATTAATATCATCTATAGATATATGTATAGAAATACCTTGTCTCTGACATCAATCTCTACGTATTTTCAATTATTGTTAGAATATCTTTTATATTTACTTTGTGGAGCCAGGATGTGTTGCTGAATGGTCTTAACATTCTCTCACACTTCCTCAACTATTTCAGGAGCATGGAGTTTTCATTCCTCAACACCATCCCATCATGTAGTTGTTCTACACTTATTACCATGAAGGGAATCATAGGGATACATGTGTATTTTTGGGTGGAAACTATTGTTGTTAGAGAACTCATTGAGATGAAGTTGTCTATCCCATCATTCCATGATGTCCACAGAGCATTCTCTCAACAAATCCTAATGTTTTTGGATATTCCTATCATACTGGCCATCCGTTTGATGGTGATAGACAGTAATGATGTTTCACTATGTATTCATAGAATACTGGAGAATCTTCAAGAACATTGAGGTGAATTTTGTATCTTGATCATATATAGTTCATAGGGGTACACCATGAAGCCTCACAACATATGTAATGAATATCATTGAATGTTGATCTAATGATAAATACAAAAAAATGGCGTCTGCATTCTTTATAAGACAATACACAACAACAAAGATAGCATTATTTCCTCAAGAAGTATTTGGATTTCCAGGGACAAAGTCCATGGGGATTTTATCCAATTTCCTTATAGGTATGGGTAATTTTTGCATCATCCCCTTGATTTTTTCCTTTCCTCCTTTAATTACTAGCATGAAAAACTTCTTGATGTAAATTTAATAATATTTTTCTTCCTATTATCCCACAAATTGTGATTGTAGTGATAACTATCAGTCATTTTGATTCTAGGGTGGATGATGAAGGTTGATCTATGTGAACTATCCAATAGCTCTATCATTATCATATGATTTGACGATATATATATTATTAACCCAAATCATACAACACCTTCATCATTATCATTTATCTCTGAGGATATACATTTTTTTATTGTTTCCACCTTCTTCTAAATTTCTACATCATCTCTTTGAGAAACATTTATCCTCTCCAGAAATGCCAGTTAAGAAGTCTTTTTTGTTATGATTTGTGATGTTACTAACTTTATTATTCCCATTTACAAACCCTTCAAGTATAATAATATTATATCCTTGTCAATTCTAATCAATTAATGAGATGTAGGATCTTTTAAATATAGGTCATCTTTCAATTTTTTCACTTTCCTCAGATAGTAGTGAAGTGAGTAGTCATTGTATTTGATTATTTCTAACCATCTTAATTGGTGAATATTAGCCTATTTATGTGTTAATATATACTAGAGGCTTTTTTGTACCATATATATTACACACTTCTCCCTAAAGTAGTAATGTCACCAAATTTGAAAAGTGAAGATCACTACATCCAACACCATAACATGGGTTGGATAGTTCTGATCATAACCATTCAACTTCCTTGAAGCATAGGGAATTAATTTTTAATTTTACATCAACACACATCCCAAGACCATATTTGAATAAAAACTGAATACCACGAAATGAACTCTAATTCTTGGTATTGTGAGAACGAGTTAAGTGGTAAGACTCCTTTTCATCTCCGTGAATATCTATTCACATACATCATTCCATGAAAACATGATTGCATTCTGAGTTATCATTGTCATAGGGTTTGATAATTGTAATAAATTTCTTACAAATCGACGATAATACATAGCTAATCCAAGGAACGTATGGATATCCGTCATAGATTATAAGAATGAACATCCTTCAATTGCATATGTATTTTAAGGGTCTAGAGATATTCCATTTATTGTCATGATATTCACTAGGAAAGATATTTTCTTAAAATAGAACTCACATTTTCTGTACATGGCATCAGGATTTTCCTTTCAAAGGGTCATTATCAAAGTTATTAAATGCTCAACATGCTCCTTCTTAATTCTGATGTACATTTTAATATCATCAATAAAGACTATAAATTCATTGATGAGGTAATCACTAAAGACTCTATCCATCCAGTCCATGAAGATTTCTATAGATTTAATGAGTCTTAAAGGCATTACAATGAATTCATAGTTCCCACGAAAGGTAGGCTTGGGGATACCGTCCATCTTCAAAATTTCTTAGTAATATCCCGACTTCATATCAACCTTGGAGAAGTATTTTACTCCACATATCTGATCGAACAAGTAAATAATTTGTGGAAAATGATACTTGTTCTTTATAGTGATATATTTGAGCTCATTATAATCATTGAAAAGGCATACTCACCCATCCTTCTTCTTGAAAAAGAGGACTACTACACCCCAAGGGGAAGAACATTTGAATATAAACCATTATCCAATTTCTATTTTAGTTGTTTCTTAAGTTCATAATGTTCCCCAATAGACATTCTATACAAAATCATTGATATTTGCAACACCCAAGTTATAAGATAAATCAATAATTCAACATCTCTACTAGGAGAAAGACTATGAAACTCCACTGGAAACACATAATTGAATTCCATCACAATAGACATGTCTTTGAGGATGGATCTTTTCTTAGATTAGATCATATGAGAATGATACGCATGTTCATATGGTTGTAATTTCCATTCTATGGATATGGTTCTAATGAAGATTCATCCTCCTCCTTATAATTGTATAGAATCGGGGGATGATTTTCCATATAGGGAGTGATATCAGTATCATGAAAATTTATATTAGCTCTATATTGGGAAATCCAATCCATTCCACAAATTTAATCAAATTCCACTAAAGGGCATATGATCATGTTCTCTTCATAGTTCAATCCAAAAATTGTGATAGGGGAGGAGTTGTATACATGGGATGCTCTAATTACCCCATTTTCTATTTTCACAAACATATATACTTTAATTTTTTTATGGTGGTGTTTGGATTGGTATAAAAAACATTCAAGATTTAAAATAATTCATAGAACCATAATAAAAAATTATATTCTCTATTATTGAATGAATTACTACCATACTAATCACCACTTCATTGATGGGATTCACATAGAAGGTTTTGATGTCAAAAGATCCCCCAAATTTTCATGGAGGTTATTAGTTTCTTCTGTAGACCATTGGATTAGTTCATTGGTTTTATAAATGCCTTGGTTCCTTGTAGTTGTAGCAATGAACAATGTATAGAAGGTTTATAAAATAATTCCTTCCCACCATCGTAGTAGGGGGTTTCTCTTGCCAGCAATAACTGGAAAGAATCCCTTCTTTCCAAATCCAAAATAATTTCCTTGTCCCCTCCGTGAAATTTCTACGGTGCCACTTTCGATACCTTTGTCAAGTTGGGTGTTTGAATTTCGTACACTATTAAATCTCTCTATCAAACCACCAGAATTTAAATCCACCTTCCACTTATTATCCCAGTGATTCCCCTAAGAATCACTGATCTCCATTTATACTTTGAGGGAACATTGGAAAAATTCCTTATAGCTATAAATGTCACAGATTTCCAGGGAATTCCATAGCCTATGTTTTAGCCCACTGAAGAAGTGGTCAACCTTGTATTTATGGTTAACAAGAATTCCAGAGGTGCATCATGAAAACCATGTGATGTCATCCTCGTACGCTCTAACAGATCCGTCATAATTTTTGATTTAGGTCATGGAAGTACCATTTCATTTTATGTCATAGTTTGTGAGGAAAATATTTATCAAAAAACATTTTTTAAAAATATTTTCATCCCATAACCTTGATCTATTCCTCATGCTCTGTATTTTTTATCAATGTCATCCTTTGATTAGATTTACCCTCCATAAGATATGAAACCATAAGAATAGTCTATTGTTCAGATCATTTATGGATGAAGAAGATATTCTCAGTGGAATTGATCCATTATTTGGCGATTCAGCGATAATATGATCCATTGAAAGTAGGAGGATTTTATCTCATGAAGGTCTTGATTAGGACATGTTTTTCATAGGGGAGGGGCATTTAGATTTCTAATTGATAAAAGTTTCTATTCAAAACATGAGTTAACTAAGATAGTATCATTACAATGTTTGTGATCCCAATCCCATTAGATTGGGCATATCATTTGGGATGTCATTACATTGATCTTCGCATCATTTGTTAGCATGATTCCTCTGATTACCAGCCATTTGATAGAATAAAATGATAATTAGGTGTAATTGTTTTATATTATTAATCACATCAAGGGTAGTCCAATTAAATTAAGGGGAAAATTATAAATTACATTTTTTCACTAACTTATGAATTTCTAGGCTTCATTCTATGATATCCATGATATACATCCAACTATATTTTATAAGGCCTATTGTTTTGAAACCATAATTATCTTTCAGATGATGATTATCACTTTACCAAAGAATATCCCATAGGAGGGTCAAACCATGAGTGCAGAAAGGCCATTTGTAATGCACAAGTTCATGTTCATGTCTTGCTGAAAGTTGTGTATTTAGATTTTACACCTAGATACATATGTTCCAGATCCACATCTAAATTTTTGTGTCAAGACACGGATTTATTTTCTTGATATAACACTTAATCAATTCTCACCCAAATTGTGGGATTCAAATCTTATACTTAGTCATATCCCTAAGGATTTCACTAGATTTTTCTAATCATAATCCAAATAATAAATAAAAATTCTTCAGATACCAACTGTAACAACACCATTCTTTTCATTACCTTTATATATGATTTAATGAAAAACATTACACTTAATATAACCCAAAAGAATTAAAAATATATTGTCTTGGGAAAATAGAAATATTACATAACAAATAAAAGAATGAAATACCACATCATTATTTAAAAATCGTTTAACATAACCAAAACATTCATTCGTACTTAACAATGCGTGGGATAACCTAAGGGCATACACAAGAAAGTGATGAAGTATAAATCACATTATGGTAATGAAAATTTAATTACTTAAGGAAGTCAGTAAATATTTGACAATAAGGATATCAATGGATCATAAAAGAAACATGATAGTAACGGCATGATATAGAATGATAATCATAATGTTGAAATGTTGAAACATCTTAAAAAATTTAATTTTAGGTCAAGGATATACATCCAAGAAATAATAGTTAAGAAATTAGCATAAAAGAAGAAACTAAACCATGGTCCCAACATTCTATATCATGATACAAAACAATACCCAATAAATTGGAGTGCAATATAATTCCGAGTTCACTCATCACTTTTATTTAATACTCCTGCTCAAGTGTGACACATAGATCATAAAACATTGATTCATTCAATATCATAAATTACTCCATGATAAGGTGGTGTGGAATACATAGATTTATGTACTCAATAAAAAGGTATACATGTAAACAAGTGGACACCCTTGATTTAGAAATTGGTCTAGTATTCACTACATTATGATCTTGGATTGTGAAATAACTGTGCAATTTCGGAATCATAACGTCGTGGAATAAAATTATAAAAATGGTCGATGAGAGAGAAATAGGTCTATTATAATATATATAAATGAAATGTAATGTAATAGGGTTATAAAAATATATGTTCAATCCTTGGGAATTTGGTGGGATATTGCAGCTTGTCTCTTTGAATTTGCTTGGCGTGTTATGCCTTGTAGATTGTGTCGGGTGGGTGACCTTGAAGGAGGGATGGGTGTCTTGGAACCCATCATTCAGCCGTATATTCATTTGGATAGATGGCTACCCTAATTTATTTTTTCACGGTGTTCTCTGGTGGATGTTGCGGCGCATCATGTTGATGGTGCAGTGAGTCTCTCATTTGCACTGTCAGGGGGGGTGGCTCGAAAGAGAGATCGGTGTGCTGGAACATATCCTCCAGTCCTCCTCACATATTTCAGTGTGAGTTATAGGGGGGGTGGCTTGAAAGAGAGATCGGTGTGCTAGCACATATCCTCCAGTCCTCCTCACATATTTCAGTGTGAGTTAGAGGAGTTCTCTTCTTTGGATGTGTTTCTAGCACGACACATTTCCTCACATGGGGGGTGACACAACATCTTTCCTGACATCCCTGTTTAATTTTCGATTGGTGGGGGGGGGGTTGACATTTTTGGCTCGATCCTGCTATGATTTTTTTCCCTTTTTAATTTTGGATCTTTTTTTGGACATGTCCCCTATTTTGTTAGATTTTCTACATCTGTCATTGTAATGGGTTCCTCCTCATTCCCATCAAAATGAGTTTATTTCATTTAATAAGTGGGGGCTTTCCCCCTTTACCATTAAAAAAAGAAATTAGAAGAAAGAGGACAAATGGAGTAACTATTATGAAATTTAAGCTTGGTATCAGGTGTATTTGGGAGAGATTGGTGAGATAGAAATGGGTCTCTAATCATTAAAAATTATCTGGGTTATATGGGGGAGGGGTGAAAACAGAGTCCATCATTTTTAATTGAATGTACAAGGGTGTCACAATACAAGTAAATTTTTTAAAAATGAGAAAGGATGGAATCCCATTCATGAGAGTGTGACTTCAAAATCCAGAAGAGGGATTTCATGAGATCTGGGATCACTATGGGAGGATTCTAGATATTGGAATATACATTAAAGACGTGCTCCATGTACTTTTAGATATGATAAGTGAGATCTTGAGTGGTATTATATCGGAAAAGAGAGGTGAATCCATTATTATTTCATAAACTTAGGTTTTGGAATCTATATTATTAAATATTCAAAACCAAAAAATTACCATGTTTGTCTACCATGGTTCTGGGCAAAGTGGAGTAGAAAAAAAATTATAAGGATGAGGAAAAAATATATTAAAATATTGTCCTTTCTAATGTGGACGTGTGTCACATTAATGGAAAAATGAATTTAAAATCATAAAAAATTTCTACATTTTGGAGTATTCACTAAGGATTTATATAATAGGTAAAAAAATCTAAAACAATATTATTTTAATGTTAAAAAAATATTTATCCAATGATCCCTTCAATAGTGTTTAGTGCATCACTATTGGGTCATTATGATGTCCAAAAACATACTATATATTTATATGATATTTAAATTTTTCCTAAGATTTTGACTATCTCCAAAAATTATAAAAAATTAACCAATAGAAAATTTAGACATCCAGATTCCAAAAAAAATTTATTTTATTTAAATAATATTTTAATATTTTAATTCTGACATTTAAAATGAAAACCGAAATTTATTGACAATTGACAAGTTTTGAGAAAAATTAATTTCCAATCCTTAATAAAGATTACCTTTGACTTCATAAAAATTATATGATCATTTATATTTAATAAAATTAATTTGATGATAATATTTTATTATAATATTATTTTTTTGAAAAATACATTTATTCTCCAATATATATTTCTCAATTGAATTTTAATATTAACCAAAAATGATATTTTTTCTATAAAAACAATAATAAAATTAATGTATATTCATTATTATATACCAAAATAATATACATAATCATAGTTCCAGGGTCTTGAAAATTTTCTCTTTATTACACCAACTATCTCTCTATGAGTACGGTGTTCTATGGTGGGGCTTTCATGTGGCCTTTTAGTGAACATTGTTAGGGCTGTGATCTAAATGAGATTTAACTTATCCCATCAATGGTTTTTCACATACATAAGTTATTGGATCTCAACATGGGAGTGGTCTATAGAAAAGGAAAGAAATTATATCTTGCTCAGAAGCTCTAATAAATGGGAATTATAGGGACCAATTTAACTTGTTGTGTCCATCAACACCTTTTTGTGTGTCAAAAGGATTTTTGAAAACATACATTTATACGAGTTATGTTATCACTATTAAAAAACTATATTATAAATTTTAATGATCTTAATAGTCATTTATATATAATTGGATATATTAATACAAATTGTTATCTTTGTTTTCTATATCCATTTTACAAAATATGACATTTATCAAAAGGAAAAATTCGCTTCTAATAATTCAGTTTGTTACATTGATTTCCTTATATTTGAAAAAGTGTTTTGGATTAGGCTACAGTAAATTTTTTGCAAGAAATTAATCTTCAAAATGCATCGAAATAGTTTGGTGATAATAAAATCAATATCTTCAAGTATAAAACCCCCTAGATGTAAGGTTTTTTATTTTTCATAAAGGCCCAAAGACAAAAGACAGGGAATGAAGACATACAGTGGCACACATGACTTTTGAAAAAAGGCTATCAAAAATCAGGTAATGTATTATAATTTAATGAAAATCCATACAATTGGATATAAAAAATATTATTATATGTTTAAAGATTTATGATCAATATTTATATGTGAGGAAAAGCCAAATTTTATTTTTTTATGTTTGGGATCCAATTTTCTTGAAAAAACTCATAATTTCTATTCAAAAGATTGGATTTTTTAATTACTTTCATAAATGATATAAACTTTGAAAATAATGAATTGATTGGATTTTAATGAAATAATAAAATAACCTTTATAATTTAATGTAATGAAAGTAATCCTAAAAGTAACAATTTTTGGGATTTATTAATTTACGTTCCCATGTAAAGTGTTGAATATATGATATAAACATTGAAAACAATGAATTGATTGGATTTTAATGAAATTAAAAAATAACCTTTATAATTTATTGAGATGAAAGTATGCCTAAAAGTAACAATTTTTGGGGTTTTATTAATTTTAATTCCTGTGTAAAGTGTTGAATATATTGTTATATCAATAATATATCAAGGATGGGATAAAATAACAATTATAGAAGAATGAATCTTCTACTATGGAATGGAAACATATTATTTTAATCATAATCCATTCTAAAAAAATTTAATATTACGTCCAAACATAAAAATGTGGCATAAAATTATGCATAATACTTAGATTGTGACAAACATCAATTAATCTCACACCTAAAATAGTGAGAAAACCAACCACATCTACACCTTATTTTATGAGAAAACACAATAATAATAATGTATTAAGTGATTATTTCATGATATATAAAAATATAACCAATCAATTTGAGGGAATATATGATCTAAGCAATCAGATAATGATATAACATAAATATGTATTCAATGACCACATAATAAGTAACACATAGAAATTGTATAATATTCATTTCTATAAACAAATTAATATTCAATATATAGTTTTATTAACACATCCATGATATATTAATGATAATTCCTCGCACATAAGAATAATGTTTTTTGAAATGACAAATCTTTATTCCATGATTCATGATTTATTATCTATCAATGATTTGGTATAAACATTTTATGCCTTGATCATGAACCCATACACAAATTCTCACCATATTCTTGAATATTCTCTACAATTTATATCTATCCCATTTAGCACTACTCAGAATCTAATTACACCCTTTATTAATTTCTAATTTTCCATATGTTATAAATTTTTTTTTAAGTATGTTATGTTTAATAGGGGAACAATAAGAGAATAAATTTTTTTTTAGATATTGATGATCATTCCTAAAATAAGTTCATTATGTGTCCAATATTCAAATACATATATCCTTTTTATTAACAGAGGATGAATTATTGTGTAATATATTTTTTATTCATATAAAATGATGTAATATTTATATAGGTTTTTCATTGGTCACCTCATCAATGTATAGATCATTACATCATAGCTTAACTAAGATCTATGTAATAAATGAATTTAAAGAAACATTCCTTAAAACAATATAATAATCTATAAATTTAAATAAAGAGATGGTATCATATGTTCATATCAATAGTGAAGACTAAATATTAGCACAGAATGTTAAAACAGATAATAAATACATTTATTAAATCATTAAAAATATTACTTCAACAAAATGAATATCTATTTGTTTTGGTATGATTTCGAAACAATTTTTTTTCACAAAAAAAAAATATATTTTTGAAACTATGGAATAATGGGAAGTAACATGAAATTGAATAAATGATAGAGTTTTAGGAAAAATTTATAAGGTGCTAAATGTTTACAAAACATTATCTTTTCACATTTTTGAAGAATGTAAAAAATGATCCACATATGCCACATTTAAGAAATTTTAATATTTGGAAAATACATAGGTGTAAATGTTAGTTGAAAAAATATACAACAATTAATTTGTAGAGGATAAAATCTTGAAATAAAATAAAAAATATGGTTATTGAAGAAAAAATTGTGGAATCATTCGATTCATATTGAAATAATGAAATCTAAGAAGATAAACCCTTACATAAATTGATGAATTTCTTAGTGCATAAGTTTAACATATGAAATATTTAATTTTCTTAATAAATAATTTAATTAGAAAATAATTGGTATAATTTAATTTTCAATATATTTAGTATAATATGACATTAATTTATGTAAATTTTGTTTCTCTCTATGACTACATGGGGTTGTTTGATCGGTTTTTCAAAAACTACTATGGTATATTAACTAGACTCAATGTTTTTAGAAATTAGTTTCATCACATCAATAGTCGTAGACATATATATCCTTTATAAATAAAATGATGAAAATTATAAATAGAATCATATTAATATAATTGTATTAGTAAGACTGAATTAGGTGGTTAAAATTTATGATTGATATTTTAATTAATATTATTAATAGAATGTGAAAATTATATTTCCAAAATGATATTAACATTATAAATAAAAAATATATTAATTAAATAAACCTTTTAACCATCCATGTAAGGCTGCAATGAAAAACGAAATACATCATTTAATGGTGGTGATCGTCCACAAGTTACACAAGAAACATTTTTGTTTCACCCAAACCTATTTTGCAGATAGACTTTTTCTCAATCATTGTGTCAAGAAATAAAGATATATTACTCTCAATAATTGAGTAAATAGAGAAAATATTTGTAATATATGGTTATAAATTAATGAGACGTGAAAATAAAATATTACGAGATGGTTTTTTAATTGGCTACCCAATGAAGAGTGGCAGGATGGATTGTTAAAATTGATTCAAATAATGAAAAAATGTATAATTTTCTCACTTCGATATAAATATTACAAATTATTTCACTAAAAATTGTAAATTATGGAGTGAATATGTTGAGGGAAAATACCCTAATGTCTTATAAAAGACATTTATAGATGTTAACTTAGGAATCATTTTCCAGTTTTTTCCATATTTCTTGGAATTCCAAAATGTGTTGGGTAATAGTTTACATAAATGAAATTACAGATATAGTGATCACATAAGTGAAAAAGTATATTATTACCACATAATGAAAAAATGGATCTCAAGAGTTTATGAATAGTAGGGGGATCGATGATATCATGATGTGAATAAAATAAGGAACAAACCATTTCTTTTAATAGAGAGGATTTATAAAAATGATGATGTTTAATCAAATAAAAACTGATAGATTATGGATTTGTTAATATTGAATATGTTAATGTAATCCATTAATATAGAAGTGATTATGTGATGGGCTCATGCAAATATCTAGATGAAAAATATACTGGATATTATAAGGATCTCAAGCTGTTGCCTAAATATAATACACAACCTAGTTATATGCTGAAGAGGTTATTAAAGAGGAACTCATGATAGAGGGATAACTAAAAGAGTCATGTGAAAACATGGGTCCAAATATTTTATGTAATGAAATTAAATATAATTATATTATGTTAAATGCATGATATGGTCAAAAATATATATGACATAATTTTTAAAAAATTTTATTTTTAGATTATTTTTATAAATATCCCACTACTCATATAATCTGGGTGATGATAAAGATTTACATGTTTAAAAGGATAGGGATTTAATTCTAGAATCTATAAGAGGATAGATTGTGAATGTGTATTATTTATGTAGTACGTGATGTTATTTTCATAGAGATAATACAAGAGTTCAAATACATGTATAGTATATGGGATCTAGGGCCCTGAAATATGGGATATGTGATTATGGATATTCTATAGAGGTCTCACAATTTAATTTCAGATATGTAGGCTATATGGGATTTGCACATAGAGTTATATGAATATGGTTTTCAGGCATAGATTTTTAATTTTGAGGTTTGATAAATATATAAACATAAATAGGTATTGTTCTTGATGCTACACAGACATTGGGTCTTCTGCTTGATGTATTGTGACAAGAGTTATGTTATAGAGGTTATTTTCTTCAGGTAAAATCTAGTGAGTAAATATATTATTTAGATTAGACAATATATTTTTACATAAATAATTTATCTGGTATTATAGAGATCAAATATTAAAATTGGAATTAAAGAGTGATCCTTCAGAAGTATGAGTGCATAAAATATTTTATATTTGGGTGTGGAAGTAAATAATGAGAAATGGGAAACATTTACTGTGTAATTATCCTCTTTTAATTGAGAATTTCTACTAAAATTATATTATGTAATATAAAGACATTACTCTTTCAATGAAGAGTTAGAATTACCTTGTATATAATAATAAATAAATAGAAAATAAGAATAATTAAGCATAAAATCATGAGATATGGTGAAGGCAGAGTCTCATGCTAAACAGAGAAAACATTCATGTTCTTTATCTAATAACGATCAGACTACAAATAGTTGAAGCTATTTAACTAAATTAGTTATGTGGTGTGAATTAGAGGCAATTTGATATGGTTGAAGAGTGATTGACACCTATAAAATTATAAATAATTTCTTCCTTGAATGTTATGACTATGGGAAAACATTCTATCTAATGAACTATATAACTTTAGATGATTTTCTCACATCATCACATAATTATTGTGTAATTATTATATGTATCCCATTATGGTGAATGATATAAAATCCCTATATTACAAGAATTATTTAATGTGATGTATAAATTTAAGGTGATTTTTATTATAAGTGTAATGTGAATAAAAGAATTACATGCAACATGGGAACAAGTTCATTGAAAATACCACAACATGTTAAATAAAATGATTAATTCGATCATCAAACTAATTCACCACACATCGAAGGGTGTCTATGGTAGAAAATTTTATATTAGAGTGAAATGTTTTAGACTAAGTGTTCCACATCAATAGTAGTGTTTTAATTTGTGTATATGCATCATAAGATGAATCCTAAATTTTTGGATAGAACTGAATTTGATGGATGATGGAATGATATTTTCATGTTATTTTAGGCCACTAGTGAAGAGGTTATGAGGCATATTTAATGTGATGCTAACTTGATAAATATAATTATGAAAATTTTTAATTCTTAAATAGATAATAATCGAATTATATTTTTTTCAAATGATGTTTATAAGAAATTACTTGTTGTTCTACTACATATAAAATTAAGAAGATCTAGAATCATTTTATGGAAAAATTGAGAAATTCATGTCTTTATGTGAACCACAAGATAATGTTTAAAATATTAAAAATATGAGATACATATTAACATGATTGGTGAATATATACTTTTTACGAAATCGAAGAAAGAAAAAAGAGTAAGGAAAAGAATCATGAGAGATCATGTACTGAAAATTAGGTAAATTACTTACCATAATATTTTATCTGAGTTCAAATTGTTTTTTTATATATCATTTAAATAATGAAATTAAAATTTATCCAAAGATAAAAAATAATTTTTGGGTGATGATGACATTCTAGTGGATTATAACGGAGATCCTGATGAATTAGGTATTCAAATAATGTAAATTAAAAGATTAGTTTTCTGGTGAAACAATCTACTGAATATATGGATGATAATAAGGTAGATATGTAATCAATTTAGAAAGTGGTAATTTTTCAATACCTTTTTAGCTAAATTTAAAATTATAGTTAATATAAAACATAAAACTACATTTAAATGCCAAGGTGATTAAAAATTTTATGGAGTCGGTATATGATAGTAATAAATGAATGAAGTCTCTGAAGGATTAGATTATATAATTGAAAAACATTAAGTATCCATTTATAGATGATTATTTTAAAAATAAATGACTTATGGGGGTATTTTTTTAGGATAAAAACATGCATAAGAAAATTTCTTTCAAAATTAATAAATGAATATGACTAATGTTCTCAAATTTATAGATTGTTTATACTATTATTAAGAAGATAAAAAAACACCTTCATGAAATTTGAGATTATTAATGATAATTATTTTATGACCATTAATGATCTATAAATATTAAATAATAGATTGAAGAGATTTGTAGTGTCCATGAAAGGTGTCATTATAAAAAAGGCTAAAAATGATGGTACATGGTTATTTACCACAGTAATTATCAAAATATATTAGACAATTGATCATCATAGAGGATGAATTTAATTGAAATTTTTACACACTCTTGAATGAACTATAATAAATGAGAAAATTGAGGAATGAGGGTAGATCTCATCTACATGAGGTTTAATATAAGATAAATGAGATATTATAGAATAATAGGGAATTTGAGGAAAAGACGATTTATAGGGGATGAGAGAAGGAGAGGTTTCCCTATAGAGATGCATATACAAGTGGATTATACAGGTATAAAAATATTATGATAAATAATTTAGTGTATGAATGTTAATATATATAAAATAAATTAGAATATACCGAAACACATTGAAAAAAGACCCTTTGAAGAAATTACACAACAAATGATTCTATTTTGTAAGAGTAACAAATAACATAGTTATGTTTCTAGAAACCCTTGTTCTCAATTCTAGAAGGAGAAAAACTGATGCCTCAATATCCGATGTAAAAAATGAAAACCTGATATATGGATTTATGAGAGATGATTTGTGTATATAAATTTTATTGGGATTAGGAATGATATTATAACTGGAAGAATGATAGGAAAGCAAATTGTTCTTTAAGGTGTCCCCCAACTCCATTGGTATATAATTATTGTTTATATACTATAAAAAATCTTGTTAAACTGGAAAACATGTTTACTATGATTTAGTGAAAAAACAATTCTTATACAAAGGCATACTAATAAAAAATAAGGTTACACTCACACAAAATTTCATTTAATTGATGTTTACTAGAATAGAAAAAATGGAGATGCTTCACTAGTTATGAGTAAAAATATTTTTATATGAATACAATTTCACAATGATAGAAAAACACATTTTTGCATGTTATATCTATAAGAAGGGAGAGACATGGTTTATGACTTGGTGGTTTCACAATTAATATCTTGAGGTGACAAGTGAACTCAAGATAAGGGTCCCTGCGATGGGGGAGGAGGAATGCGAATAAGATAGGTTATGAATCACCAAATAAAACATATACCAATGAGTATAATACCAAAATTGTTAGAAAAAATAATCACACAGAACCTTCATGAAAATTTAAGGCTCTTCAGGTTTCGAAACAATACTCACAAATATGGATATATACATTGGAGTTGTTTTGGAAGAGAGAAAAACTAAAAATTAATGATATCAATTTTATTGAATGGTCAAATAACCCTTGTCCTAGAATGTTGAACCCTAAAGATGAATTTTTTTAAAAAAATCAATTGATTCATTATAAATAGGAACTAAAATAAATGTTCTTAATAAAACTATAAGTTAATTTTTTTTGCACATTACCAACCACAATCATTTATTTGACGATTATAGAAGTTCCCCACACACAATTTATTATAGGTTAACTTAATTTTTTTTTTGAAATTTGTATATTATTAAGATGGATATATGATTCATTGGGTGTGTGTGTAATGAAAGGGAATATGCTCAAAAACTAAATGAATACCTATGTGACAAGATGTGTATGAATTATTGAAATTCACATTTAGTGACATATTAAAAAAGTGTTTTCAAATCACCACACCAACTATTAATGATATATATTGATGTTTTATAATGTATAAAAGTAATGATATTACTATGAAGATATTTATTTTATAATAGTGATTTGTCAAAGATATATATAATTTACCTAGTGGTTCATAGTCATATTTTTTATTCATCCATTAGTATTAAGAATCTTTAATATTGATATTAGGATTCCAAGAGAAGAAATACTAATAAATATTTATCGACATTCATGTAATTAATTTTTACCAATTTTTTCCTTTCTGGTGGTATATGTTGATTGTTTTTTGGATATGAGGAAAATAAATGAAAATCAATAACATTCTCAACTGGTGTTATCCCCATTATAAGAGTAACTCTCCACCGTTCTTCTTCCCAATAATCGATTTCAATAATCTATATCATACAAAAGATAAATATTCTTAGCATATTATGTTACAATTACTTTTGGTTATTTTTACTCATCCAATAAATAATTCATATGAATAATTTATGATAGTGTATACCAAGTATTTCCTTGATGTTATTTTTAATAGGTGGTGTTTGTTATAATATATCATGTTATTTCTTAACCAGTTTGACAAAATATCTTATTTTTTTACTATTTTTAGTTAGTTGCAATGATATCCTCGGATGAAATTCATAATTAATGAAATGTATTCCTCTACCATCTTTGTATATGACTTTGTGGGATAAATATCATTGTTTTTCTTTGACAAAAAATAGGGTTTCCTAAAAAATTTTCTAAATTAGTAGTATTATATGATTTATCAATGAATCTATGGAAGGATGTCCTTTCACTCATTGTATATATGTCTATATTGTAAAATGATAATGAAGAATGTGACTCTGAGAATGAATAGTGTTAATTTGTAGATATCATCAGTTGGAAAAAAACTATCTACCCCATATTATGTACTGTAGATTATGGAATTTATATTTAATATATATTAGTGTTTATAGTAGAATATTAACCAATGATTTGGAAATCCCCTATGAAATTATATGAGAAATGGAGAGTTTATAAAAAAACAAAGTTATAATGATACCTCGTGTTAAAGAGAATCCATTGTAATTACCTATTAATTTCGATATCAAATGAGAATAAATCAACGAATAATGAATCCATATACATGGAACGTTGTTGAAACTATGTATATCTATCTATTATATATAGACAATGATGTATTTGTGATAATATTTACAAGGAATAAAAAGTGGAAGAATATTCGAAAATTACCTATGTTTGGTGTCAAAATTTTAATAAATAAAAATATCATGAAATTGGGATAGAGTACTAGTACACATTGAGAGATCACATAAAGAATTTAAAATTGATAGGAATATAAAAATGAAATTTGCACATAGAATTTCATGACAAGGATATGGTATTGACAACACAACCATTGGAGGATAGGATGATTGAAATAATCAATTAAGATGAGGGAAAACAATATATAATTGTTACACATAGAGGAAATATTAATTCTGTATGATTTCACAAAAAAATAATGTAAAATCATGATGTGAATCTATTATAAGAGGCGAAACCATTGAATTATACAATCATAGTAGTGGAATTTAATAATAAAAGAAGTTTTGGTGTTTGGAAAATTTCCAGAAAAAAGTATTTGTTGAGATAGAGTTTTCATATAAAACCAATAGTATCTTACGAGTACACAATACAAATAGAATCTAGTGATCATATAAGAAACAAGGGATCTAATGATTTCATGAACTGGAAAGAGTCATCTAATCACATGAAGTGATTCCGATATAAAAATGAAAGATTATTTTTTATTGATTGGATGGTGATGAGAAATTATTTTCAATGGCATAAAACCTCATAGTTCATGGAACTAAACATATTAAAACTCATAATTACATATCATAATCTCAGAGAGATCACATTATGTTGACTTATTAATCACATTATGAATATTAAAATGGAAATTTCATTGAATTTATGAAACAACCTAAAATTTATACAGAGGCAAGTTCCATATTAATGGTGTAATGTGAGAGGAACCATTGACTTCTAAAATATATTGTAATCCAAACAATCATTTGTGTTGGAAGATATTATATTCTATGATATGGAATGCATAGATTATTTTAAAATACCAAAGGTAATGGAATAGGTAATCGAGTGACTTTTTTTGAAATCCAGATAGTTGATTATGCTAATAAATATCCCACTACTACTATCTTTTGGGTGATGATTAACAAGAAAATTTTCCTCAATAAGAAGTTTTTTTTATAGATTCTAAATGAGGTTGGAACTTTAATTTGGTGTGAATAAGGATTTATGTTATAATAGTTGTGTAGAGAGAAACAATCATCACAAAATAATAGTGGTGGTTATGAGATCAAGCGTCACATGATTAATTATAGAGTCTTTGGTTTATGTGATATAGCTCCTGAAAAGATGTTCCATGTAAGGAATTTGGGAAGGGTTACAAACACAGAGTTACATGGAATAGATTTTCATTTATAGAGTCATGATATTGTGCCAGAAGAAATTTATTCACACTTATAGGACTGGTTGTAAAGGTTACATTATCCAAGGGTATCACTTGTGGTTTTATGTGACCATATTTAAGTGATAGGTGTTTTGAACTTGTAATTATATACAGTGAATAGTGGTTCAAGCTTGATTCAAATAGGTGTTTCCAACCAAATCCTTCTAGTCGGTATTCTAGTGATCAAAGAGTATATACGAGAATCGATATTGATCGAAATGAAATAAGTGTGAGCATCATTTGTTATATTTAGTTGGGTAAGTAGACAATGAAATGAAAGAAAATTTTCGAGAGGAATAATACTCATCTGAATGTAATGTGATGATGATATTGTGTTTTGTATGTAATTTTCTTAAATATCACATTGAGAAGTTAATCTCATCGGGAATATAATAAGATTTCATCGTAAAAGAATAGAAATGGAAAATCAAATTGTAAAAACACGGTTCTTCTTTATGATGTACGAGTCTCTTATATTCACTTTTCCTTAAGTGTTTTTGATAAAATGGGGAAAATTGTAAAAAAACCAAATTTTGTGACTACACCCCGTGTAATTTTCTACACACCATGTACTTTGGTCATGTGGGATGAGTACACATGGTTTGTAGGCATGTCAGAAATGAAGGGTGTAAAAAAATGACTACACACCGTGTATAGGGTATTTAAACTCCATGTATTCAGTCGATAGGTGAACAGAATGGTGGTGGAGGCAGTCGAAAGTGGAGCGACAGTACATGTCGTGTACTCCGGACTACACATTGTGTACTCTTGTCGACAGATGAACAATGTCACAATTGAAAGAAGCTGCCAAAAGAACAGTTAAAAAATGAGAAGTACATGTCATGTTCTTGAGAGTACACACCGTGTAATTTTATTTTCACTTAAAAGAGGTAGTAGCCTCCTCTATTCATATAGGAAGCTTAGAACGCTGGAGGAAATCAGGAGAGACATCTGAAGCTTGGAGAATCTCCCAACCGCACACCTGGAACCCGATTCCTACGCCATCGATCTCCTTGAAACCGGACAGGTAAAATCTTCCTTTGACTAGATCCTTTCATACATATTATTTACAGAGGGAATGTTATTTTAGTTTGAATGATATTATGTTCACCTAAGATCTATTCTATTCTCATTTGTTTCGGGAGGCGTCGTTCACGTATACCAATCAGGGGCGATCGAGGTAGGTGGTCTAATGTTTATTTCAAACTGTTTCATTGAAATTGTGTATCATTGTGCTACATGCCAATGGTTGGGGTGTCTAATGGCTGAGGAATTCACTGAAAATATTTCTAGATTTGTGTATATAATCTAATGATACGTTTAAACAGTTTTTTGGGGTCACTACTTGGATCCAGGACTACCCCGGGTGTGCGTTCCCTTGTTTAGCCATTTGAACAGGACACCCGAGGGTATGCCATGATTATATTGTGCATTGAATTTTTCTTGATATAAATTCTATATAAATTTTTGTCATGCTTTGGGCTCATCCTGGTTCTATTACCCGGAGGGCAGTTTTTTCCTTTAGCATGAGGGCAGTGTTTTACTTAGCTTGAGGGCAGTGTTTCTTAGCCTGAGGACAGTGTTTGGTTAGCCTAAGGGTATCCTCTGTTTATGCCTAAGGGTAGCGGTTTCTGTGCCTGTGGGAAATATCATGTATGCCTAATGTAAATGATCGTTATGCCTGAGGGCAATCACCTGCAGATATTGAATCTGTTACATGAGGGTAAGGATAGTATGTCTGAGGACACGATTATTTAGAATATTCACTGAGATGATTTCCTATGTTATACCTACAAAGTTGAAGCACAATCTTGGAGGTAATAAGTAATAATTAAAATGTCATTGAAACTGGTCTTAATAGTTACTTTTGAGTACATACTAGTGTATTGAATTTACTTTTTCACACTGATGTTACACTTTTTCACTGACAGTTGGGCACGAGCCTTTGGTGGGTGCTTACTAGGATTTATTTCTCACACCCTATTTGGGTAATGTCTTCGGCCCAAACAGACTATATTGCTGCAAGTGTCGATAGGGGAAACAGTCCCTATACAGGTATATGATTGTAGCAGAGGAGTAGGAGAGAAGGGGACCAAGCTTAGGCTTGTGATGCTGCTGCGTTTGTTTACTCTACTTTGTTGTTTGGATGTACTTTGTACTCTGAGTTGTATTGCATTGTGTTGAAGTTTATCATGCTGTGGCTACTTTCATAGAATTAGTGACATGCTGCATTTTATATATATGACTTCTTGTTCTTTTTTACTTCAGTTATCCATTTCAGTTGTATATTGTTTACTGCTTCCGCTACTGTACGTTGTTTATGTTTTCCACTATGCTACAATTTGACAAATGAGGGCGTAGTTTCCCCACTATCAAACCTGGGCCCTCGCTGCTCGTTGATAGCCTCTAGCATTTGGGGAAATGCACTTGAGTTCATGTGACCACCCAGGATCGGGGCACCCGTTGTGTGGCACCCGGATCTGGGATGTTACAATGTGGTATCAGAGGTGTTCTTTTCTTTGACTTCTTTTTTGGAGCCTTAGTCAGGGATTGGATGAAGATGGTAGTTGGTATTCAGTTGTTCCTAGGAGTAGCTAACTCATGTACATCGAAAATCCAATCTACCTCATGATTGAAATTATTGTTGGTTTTTCAATTTTATAGTTGATTTCATTTTCATCATTGGGTGAAGAACATGTGATTGTATTTTTTATAGGTTATACATGGATTCTATTTAGTTGCAACCCGATGAGATGAGCGAATGCCATCTCAAGCATCATTTAGGAACATGCTAGAAATCACATGTATTGCATTCCTTTCATGACATAGGTGCATTAGCAATTGCATGTTGTTGTGATAGTTGATGTGCTAGAAGAGCATGTTGTTGTGATAGTTGCTTTGATAAATACATACTTTTGTTTGGGTATTTTGTCTTGATGTTTTGATAGAATGAATGCCAAAATTTGGTTCTTGATGAGTATGGTCCCTCCATGATAGGAATTTGGTGGATCATTAATTTGTTTTCCTTATTATAACATGTATAAGATTCCATTATTTGATTCGCGGGGAGGATGGGCCCTCACTGATCTGAATTTGTCACATAGGTGTTTGTTAAATTATTTTCTAGGTTTTAGAGTAGTTTCTAAGGAATACTATCCAGAAAACTCAGGATACACACCGTGTAGTTCTATGGACACACACTGTGTGTTATTCTATTTGAAAAGAAATGAAGACTTTTTATGTACACGCTGTGTACCCTCAGTACATACCGTGTAGTCTCTTTCTGTTTCATAGGCCGTTGGGGCGAGGACACGGGGTGGGGAATGACTTGGGGACACATGTAGTGTACCGATTGTACACGCCTTGTACTGTTTACCTAGTGTCTGCCCATGTAACTAACAACACGGATGATTGAACCCTTAAGACATACACCCCGTGTATTCAGACCCAGATACCCGACCATGTTACTAATAACACGGGTCGGTGTTACCCTACCTTGTACATGTCGTGTGCCTGTGGGACACGCCGTGTAGTGATAGTCTTGTATCCAACCATGTAGTGAGAAACATGGGTCCTACTGGGGTTTCTTTGAACACGATGTGTCTTTGGGGAACATGCTGTGTAGTGTGACCTGGGTACACAGGCCGTGTGACAAAAAACATCGGCCGATGAGACCTTGTAGCGTACACGCCGTGACTACCTCTGAACAAGCAAAGTAGTCTGGTTTTAGGAGAGCAATGTGGCTTAAGCTGTGTAGAAGGACTTGGTATGGGAAGAAGGATTCAAGTACACACTGTGTAGTTCAAAACACACACTGTGTATTTAGGGTGTTACATGACCAGTTTTAGCTAGAGTACAGGCCCATGGTGGTGAACTGTGACAACACGCGGTGTAGTATTTATACACGCCGTGTAGTCATGTTTTGTAAAATTCAAATGCTTTTATTCCACAATTCCCTTCTTACACTCCATGTTTTCAGTCCTTGATGGACATCATCTAAGGCGTCTATTTGACCATGTAGATTCATGCCGTCGAGATGAACACCAGTTTTTTTCCAATAGGGTGGCAACGATTATACTCTTGATATGGTACGCCATGGGCTACCAATGGATCCTCCAGCAGTGCCAGATGCGGCACCAACCATTATACCAAATGCAGACATGGAAGAGCAGTTCCGTGGAGGCTTCATCAAGTTCATGATGAACCTCCAGGGAGAACCATAGGCCGCCACATCTATAGCAGAGCTGGCTCTTATCTTCCAGTAGCAGCATCCACCTACATTTTCAGGGGATGGCAGACCACAGGCTGTTGAGTCTTGGCTGGATTCGATGCAGACGATAATCGATCATCTGGAGACGCCACCTGGGAGGAGGTTCAAGCATGCTACATACATGTTGCGTGATTCTACCAAGAGGTTGTGCGATGTTACCCCCTAGTCTGAGCATCACCGAGACATGGTGTGGAATGATTTCCAGGCAGCCTTCTACGACTTCTTCTTCTTGGAGATGCTGCGAGCAGATCGAGCTCTAGAGATCATGAATCTGCAGTAGGGTGCCATGTTAGAGATGGATTATTCTTCTTGCGTCATTGACCTTCAGCGTTTTTCACCCGTTATGGTGGGTGATGAGGCGTTGAGGGCTAGACTTTTTGAGGAAGGTCTTCAGAGTGACATCTGAGTGCCAGTGAACATTTTTAGGTTGCCTATCATACATGATATTGTGAACCAGGCACTGATTTCCAAGAGGAACCTATAAGAATCTAGTGGTGTGGTCCTGGGCTCTTCAACACCAGTTACGAGTAGTATTTATACTGGAAAGTGGAAGAGGCAGATGAGTTTCTCTCATGGTGGAAGTGGTAGTCATAAAATTTTTTCAGGTGGCCAAGTCATTTGCAACCTGTGCGGTAGAGAGGGGAACAAGAGACCTCGGTGTCCTCGTGAACCAGTGGAGTGCTGAGCTTATAAAAATATGGATTATCTACATCACTTTTGTAGGGAATTTCTTCCAGCAGCTAGTGAGAGGGGTTCTGTGCAGACTCCGCGTGCGGGAGACAGACCAGCAGCTTCTTTCCAGTTTGGAAATGGGGGTATGTTAGGGTGTGCATGAAGGGATTGTGGTCATCGTCATGGTAGACAGACAACTGCATCTCAGAGGAAGCAGGGCAGGTGAGCATAGGGTAGCCAGGCTGTGTCGCAGGGCCGTGACACTGGGTAGGCATACGTAGGGAAATATACCCAACAAGAGTATGATCTCGGACATTCTAATGTTAGAGGTACAATTATAGTAGATTCTGTTTTATCTTCTGCACTTTTCGATACTTGTTTTACACATTGTTTTATATTTTTTGTCGTTGTGGAGAGCCTTGGGCTCTGTGATATTTCTTCTTCTGATATTATGATGCTAGATACTTTATTGAGGACTAGAACGTCTAGTCTACGTCAGTGCAGGGAGTTCCCCTAGAGGTTGGTGGGTGTCACTTTCTTTGGTACCTTTATGTTTTAGATATGACCACTTATGATGTCATTCTAGGAATTGAATAGTTTGTTCCCATTCAAGCCATTTTCAATTTCTATCATCACATGGTTAGTTTAACATCACCAGAGGGCAGAGAGTTTCAATACAAGGGTGAATGGGATGTCCAGGCAAGCCGGGATAGACCTGATCATCGTGGGTGAGGTGGTGTGACCGCATAGATTTCGAGCTTATATCTAGATGATTAGGGAACTTTTATGACGGATTTCCCTCCAATAGTTGATCGTTTCAGGGATGTATTCCTAGAAGAATTTTATGGTCTACCTCCCGAGTTTGAGGTGGATTTCTCTTTTGAGATAGTTCCAGGAGCGGCATTAGTGTCCATTCCTCCTTATAGGTTGGCCACACCTGAGTTGCAGAAGCTTAAGAGGTAGTTGGAGGAGTTTTGGGAAAGGGGTTTCAACAGGCCCAATACTTCTCCTTGGGGTTCGCTTGTCTTGTTTTCTTAGATGGAAAAAGGTACCCTCCAACTTATTATGGATTATCAGAAGCTGTTTCAGATGATGGTTAAGAACTGATATCCCTTACCAAGGATTGATTATCTGTTTGATCAACATCCAGGATCACGAGTGTTCTTAATAATTTACTTGAGATCCGTATATCATCAGTTACATGTCAGACCATCCGACATACAACTTACACCTTTTCAGAGCAGATATGGTCTATACGAGTACTTGGTGATGTCGTTTGGACTTACAAATGTGCCATTCGTTTTCCTAGCTCTATTGAATTGTGTGTTCCATACCAATATATATTAATTTGTGGTAGTCTTTGTGTATGAAATCTGGGTGTACTATCACACTCGACATGACCATGCCACCAATCTTGAGATCATACTGAGTACACTAAGAGATCTTCAGCTGTATGCTAGCTCTCAAACTACCACTTTTTGATGGGCCAGATTCACTTCCTGGGTAATATTTTCTCATAGGCGGGAATTGTAGTAGACACAGAGAAGGTGAGAGGAGTAGTTTCCTGGGAGCATCCTAAGAACGTTTTTGAGATACAGAGTTTCTTGGGGTTGTTTGGTTACTACAAGAATTTTATACAGGACATCTCCTGCTTAGCAATGCTATTGATGGGTTTGACTAAGAAGGGAGTGATGTTCGTTTGGTCAGAAGCTTACGAGACAACCTTTTAGGAGCTGAAGGGAAAGTTCACATAAACACCAGTCCTGATACTTCCATAGTAAGGGATTAACTATAAAGTTTATTTTGATGCATCAGGTATTGGTATGGGAGAGTTGTTGATGCAGGGCGATCGAGTTTTTGTGTACGGGTCTCCGCGGTTGAGGCCACATTAGAGTAATTACCTGACACATGTCCTCAATTTTTAGACAGTTGTTCATGTGTTGCGTTGTTAGAGACATTATCTCTTGGGATAGCATTTTCTGGTTTTCACCGACCCCAGAAGTCTCAAATACATTTTAACTCTATGTGACTTGAACCAGAGACAACGATGTTGGGTCGAATACCTTCAGTCCTTTGACATTAATCATTTTATACACCTAGTATGGGTAATGCAGTAGCTGATGCACTGAGTATGAAGACTCAAACACATCCAGTGTAGGATGCCAGTGGTGAGTGGAAGCTTATGGCATTATTCTCTAAGATTCATTTGGAGGTGCATGATAGTTAGGGGAAACCTATCTTTCCTCTTTAGTTGTGACTTCTACCCTCTTGGATAGATTGAGGATGAGACAACTATTAGATTTAGAAGGCCTAGTTTTATGGGAGTTTGTGGAAATTGAGGACCCTCCTCCTAGATGGACGATAGGCGACGATGAGGTAATGTGTTTCCATGGACGAGTGTAGGTCCCACGGGATATATGCATGGATATTATGCAAGAGTATCATGCTTCAGCCTGGGCAGTGCATCCCAGAGTTACCAAAATGTAAAATGACTTGAGATGTCAGTATTGGTGGCTGGGTATGAAGATAGAGGTAGCTGGTTTTGTTAAGAGATGTTCCACCTGTCACCAGGTGAAGGCGAAGCATCATAGGCCCGTCAGAATATTACAGTAGTTACCCATTCCATAGTGGAAATGGGATGATGTCGCGATGGATTTCGTGACCGGGTTTTCAAGGTCACCTTGAGGAAGTGATGTCATGTGGGTTGTTGTAGACAAACATATGGAAGTAGCTCACTTTTTTCTTATCAAGGAGACCAACGGTGTTGATGAGATCAGAACGTTAAATATCCGAGAGGTAGTACGTCTTCATGGGGTCCCTCATTATATCATTTCTGATAGGGACACCCTCTTTACGTCTCCTTTTTTGGAAGTGTTTTTAGAGGGCGCCAGATATGTAGGTGCTTCTGAGCATAGCTTACCACCCTCAGACTGATGGCTAGTTAGAGCGTACGATACAGGTGCTAGAGGACATGCTGTGTGCATCCATCCTAGACTTTGGGGTCTCCTAGGAGAAGCATATACCCCTGGTCAATTTTCCTACACCAACAGTATTTATGAAACTATTGTGATGGAACCTTACGAGGATTTATATGGTAGGCCATGTTGATCACCCTTGTACTGGTTGGAGGCATGTGAGTCAGCTTTACTGGGGCCATCTCTCGTATAAGATACATCAGAATAGACTCAGTTGATTCCGAAGCGCGTGGCTACTGTACAGTCTCATCAGAAATATTATGCTAATCGCCGCAGATGACCTTTGGAGTTCTTGGTCGGGGATTGGGTTTTCTTGTGTGTTTCGCCAAGTTTGGGACACAAGTGGATCAAGAGACAGGGTAGACATTCACTGAGGTATGTGGGGCCGTTTGAGATTCGGGATAGAGTCAGGTCGGTTTCCTACCGGTTTTAGTTACCACAGAGGTATCAGGCCATGCACGACGTCTTCCATGCATCTCAACTGTGCCTTTATCACTCAAAACCATCTAATGTTTTTCAGCCCAAGGAGGTTGAGCTACAAGATGATAAATCCTTTGAGGATAATTAGATTCATATTGTTGAAAGGAGCATGATGGGTCTCCGAGGCCGGTGAGTTCCTCTCATTCAGGTGCTATGGAAGTATGGCCGAGTGTAGGAAAAAACCTGGGATCGGGAGACCGACATACGTGTTCAGTGTCCAGAACTTTTTTTGGATTTATCTTGTCCACCTTTGGAAGGGAAATTTGGTTATGAATTGATTTATGGGGGAACCTTGTAACAACCTGGTTCTTTTTTTGAGGTATGAGTCTTTTCTTTCCCCTTTTCCTTAATTGTTTTTAATAAAATAAGGAAAATGGGGAAAAATAAAAAAATGAGTGACTTCACGCCATGTACTTTTTCACACGCCATGTACTTTGGTCGTGTGGTATGAGTACACAGGGCATGTTGGCCTGTCAACAATGAAGGGTGTAAAAACTGACTACATGTCATGTATGTAGTCGGAAGGTGAACAATAAGGCTATCGAGGCAGCCGCCCATAGAGAGATAGTAAACGCCATGTACTCAGGACTACACATCATGTACTCATGTCGACAGATGAACAATGTCGCGGAGGAAAGATGTCGCCAGAGGAACAGTTAAAAAATGAGAAGTACATATCGTGTACATGATAGTACATGCCGGGTAGTTTGTTTTTTCATTTAAAACGAGTAGTAGACTGCACTGTTCACATAGGATGCTTAGAATGTCAAGGAAAAGCGAGAGAGAGGGTCAGAGCATAAAGAATCACCCGATCACACACCGGGAACCCGATTCCTACGTCGTCGATCTCTTAGTAACCATACAGGAAAGCTCTTACATCTCATAGAGCCTTTCTTAGAAATTTTTTCCTGAGGGAATTTTATTTGAGTTTCAACGAGATTATGTTCACCTCAAATCTGCGTCATTCTCATCTGTTTTGTGAGGTATCATTCATGTATACCGATCAAGGGCGATCGAGGTAGGTGGTCTGATTTTTATTTCCAAATGTTGTGTTGAAATTGTGTACCATTGTGCTACAAACCAATGGTTGGGGTGTTGTATTTCTAACACCTTTCACTGAAGATATTTCTAGAATTGCATAGATAATCAAATTATAAGATTAAATTACTGTTTATGATCACTTCATGGATCTTTGACCACCCTAAGGGTGCATTCATCTGTTTATCTATTTGGCCAGGATACCCGAGGGTATACTAGGATTATATTTGGCATTGCATTTTTTGAGAGAAATTTTATATAAATTTTTGTTATGCTTCAGGCCCAGCCCAGTTCTTTTATCCTAAGCGTAGTGTATTTCTTTAGCCTGAGGGCAGTTTTTTACTTAGCTTGAGGGCAGTGTTACAAAGCTTGAGGGCAGTGTTTGGTTGGCCTAGGTGAACCTCTGTTTATTCTTGAGGGAAATAGTTTCTGTGCCTGAGGGAAATATATTTTATGTTTGAGGCAATGATCGTTATGCCTGAGGGAAATCACTTGTGGATATTAAATCTATTACCTTAAGGTAAGGATAGAATGTCTAAGGACACGACTTTATAAAATATTCACTGAGAAGATTTCCAATGTTATACATTCCAAGTCGCAGCACAAGCTTTGATGTAATAAGAAATAATTAAAATTGCATTGAAATTAGTTTTGATAGTTATTTTGGAGTACTTACAAGTTTATTACATTTACCTTGGCACACTACTTTAACACATTTTAACCTATAGTTTGGCACATGCCATTGGTGGGTGCCTACTGGGATTTATTTTTCACACCCAGTTAGGGTCATGTCTTGGGCTGAAACAGACTATATTTCTGCCGGTGTCGACAAGGGAAAGGGTCCCTATACTGGTACAGGATTTTAGTAGAGGAGTAGGAGAGCAGGGGACCGAGCTTAGGCTTGTGATGATGTTGTGTTTGTTTAATCTGCATTGTCATTTGGTTGTACCCTATACTCTGAGTTAAATAGTATTATGTTGCAGTGTATCCTGTTCTGGCTGATTTCATAAAATTAGTGACATGATGCATCTTTATATATATGACGTCTTGTTCTATTTTCTTTAGTTACCCATTTTAGTTGTTTATTGTTTTCTACTTTCTTTAATGTATGTTATTTATCATTTCAGCTGTGCTACACTTTAAAAAATTAGGGCATAGTTTCCCCACTATCAGACATGGGCCCTTGCTTCTCATCAGCAGCCTCTGGCGTTTGGGGAAATGCGTTTGAGGTCATGTGACCAACCGGGTTCTGGGCACCTATTTTGTGGCACATGGATCCGGTACGTTACACAAATCCATAGTAATGATGTAAGAATGGTATCATGATGATAAATGAAAATACATCACATATTTTAACATTTATGATACCAAAAAAAAATAAAATATGTGATATCTCACAGTAAAGAACTTTGTGGGTGTCAAGAAGAGGAAGTATGCATTTTTTTTTGAATAAGGAATAAATATGAAACAATGTAATGATAGTTTACATGTAATTAAGTAACCATTTTCATTTCATTATGACTAGAAAAATATTGAATATTATTTAATTCTAGAACATCAGAACATCATGAGTGTGGGATACATTTTCAAATCCCTTATTTTGTGAACTAACTAGTGTGTTCTATTTATGGATTTGTTTCTTTCATATTTTTGTTATTTCAGTGTCTTTTGTTACATGAATAATATTGTCAACAATTTTTCTACCAATATGAATATAATATCCAAAAAATAAATATAATTAGCTTAACTAAAAATTATAATTTGATCATATCCATTATTAACCCCCTCTCATGGGAACTTAGGTTGTAACTAATTTCATTTTCAATGAAATTACTTGAAGTTAGACAATTATAAGTCAATAAACATGATGAAATTTTAGTATACTAGTGGAAAAGGATTTATCATGTTATGATAATTATAATATAGTTTGAGATGATTTTATAAAAAGAAAACTTGAACAAACAATAATAAAATGATCACCACTACATTATATATCCTATATTAGTCCATATCATTATGCATTCATAGATTGAAAATTTTATATGATTATAAGCTCTAGGGTGTGGGGATGGTATTTAAGAAATGATATCAGTATCAATTGGTTATGATAAATTTCTAAAGTATGTGATGAAGTTAGGTCTTTATGGGATAATTTTATATGTGAGAGGACCAGAAATCTAGTGGATACAAATTTATCTAATACGTAGTCAACATCATACTAAAATAACGTGGTATAGAAATATCCCAATTTAAAATATAAGACAAGTGATATTAATAATAAACTCATCTTGTAAAATTGTGACATGTTTTATTATTATTGTGTTCTTAATTCTTAATTCCACCCCTATTTTAACTGTTTTAGCCATAATCATGGTGACAATCTTGAACTATGATAAAATATTTTAATGAAAAAACGTAAGTCATCTCATTACCAAATTAAAAATTTTTGGATTCCAAAAATGAAATTTTCATTATTATATTAACAATCATGTAGTACTAAAATTTAATGAAAATCAAAGATTATCTAACATATAAAAACCATTTTCCGGAAAAAATTCATCTTTAGGTGTAAATATAAATTTATTTCCATGAATTTCCTAGTAACAACGAATAGATTATTAATAATTTTTGGAATTAAATATATAATTTTTAAATTTTATTAAAATCATTAAAAGATAATTATTATAGTAATTTATTTTCATAATAATTAATTTAAAACATAAATTAGTTCTATAAAAAATACATATTTTTATCTTTATATTATTTAGTATTCATTTATAACCAATTGAAAATGAATGTATGAATGACTATTAATTTTTACATGTGTAAAGAACACGTTTTTTATAAATTCAATCCTCAAAATAAAAAAATTTCATCTTTAAGAAGTCTAATAATATATAATGAAAATAATTATTTAATCAACAAAAATTTGTCCATTATATTTCAAATTATCATTATCTATTGTTTCATAATTAATATCTTAGATGTTAATATTTTTTAATTCCATAAATTTCATGAATATATTCAATATATATCATTCTCTATAATTAATAACTTTTATAATATTATATATTATATATAAATGTTGAATGTACAATCCCATGCAAAAAATATAAAATTTATTATTTTAACATCCAAAGGATTAAATCATCCTAATTTCTAATTTAAATCCCAAATGTCCTCCATATGCACACAAGGGGTCAAATATGTTATGGGGGTAGTTTTAGGGGGTTTTAAACTATCATGGATCTCATAGAAATTTCCATAATTTTGATCTTCTTCAATATAAAACATTTCCTAGACCATACCGATTGATGTTTCTATTGGTATTGGATTGTGGAAAACCCTAGTGATGGTACCTACATTCCAATCCTTTCAGAATGATATTATTAAATAACAATTTTACTTTATGATTACATTAATTATCATTTATATATAAATTTTATAATTTTTTTCTTTTTATTTCACATGTTAATTCAATGAATAAATTATAACATTCATATTTAATAATGTTTAATTACTAAAATAATAAGATTAATTTTAATTTTGGATTTAATGCGAAACATTCCATTGATTTGTAAAATTTTACTTACAAGGATATATATACTAAAATAATGTGATGTTATAATTTTGAACAATTCATCTCTCTTGTGGAAATAAAAAATAAAATCAGTCTTTACTATCAATAATATTCATGAATATAGATGTATAGTGGGAGTAGATTGTGTATCATTTATTTCAATCAATAAGAATATAATAATTAATTAAACCTTTTATGATTATGATAGTTTATAAGGATGTGAGGTAAGAATGATTTATTGTCATGATCCCCCTTGATTAATCAATTACTTGTGGAGAAGATCCCATATATGTGGAATTATATGATAAATAATATAACTATCCATGTTCTTATTTGATGAAGAACAAACATAATTTCCTCAATTATGATTTCACTTTTAATTTTGGTTGATTATGAATTTATTTTCAAGGATACCAACCATCATAAAGAATAAATGGAAAAAATAGCGGTGGAACAAAATCAAAGGATACTGGCATGTATCGAATACTCTAAAAAAGATGACGCAAGATGCTCATCAAATTAATTTCTTATAGATAAGTACTAAAAAAGGGTTTATTTAAAAAATGAAATACATAAAAATATCAATTCATAAAAAGGATATGATAATAGTTATATTAATTATAGTGAAACCAAATGAATTTTATTTATGTCAAACATATTCTACATGAAATAAAATAGTGTAAAATAAATATATTGAAAATATAATATAATAGTATAATAAGGATTATGGGGATAATATTATTAAAACATTGAAAATGTTTGAGGAATATGTGAGATCAACTAAGGTCGAAAAAATATCTACTACCATAAGTGGGTTGAGTTGTAGGTAAAAATACTACATATATAAGAATCAAAAGATGAATATTAAATTGTTTTTGATAATGTACATGTGTAAGATATATGCATAAAAATATCTAATATAATTAAAATTAAAGTCTTTAAATAATTTGATGTTAAACTAAATTTGGAAAAATAAGGTATTTTTTGTAGAATATTATTTTTTATAATATTTTTTCATTAAATATAAAATGATTGAAATAAGAAACTATAAAAATGTGGAAGAAAAAATAGTAAAAAAACAGATCATTACATCTTTAATGGATGAGAATATTTTCATTATATGGTTCCCATAATTTATTTCACCACTAAATTAAAAAGACACCCAAAAATATATTGAAACTAAAACAATACAATTTTTGCTGAAAAAGTTTTTATTATATTTTTCATTCATTTATTCTAGTTTTTTGGATTAAAACTTAAGGATATATATTTATTTAATAATATGTAAAACCTTTTGTGAATGTAAATGTCAATAATGAGAAGAGAAATACTAGATCAAAGAAAATTACAGAAAATATGGATAAAAACATGTATAACACAAATAAGATTGGATATTTTGGGGAATCATTATAAAAATTGAATTGAATGTTTTCATTGGGAAGAATTGTACTATTTAATATAAAAAATGAACCAAAATCAATTGAGAAGAGAATACAAAAATAGGAGAGAATAATGAAATAGAATAAAATTATTTATTTTTTCATATTAGAAACATAGTAAGGAAGGATATTTAAACCAACATCAATACGTTCAATGATAATTCTTCACTAATAAAAATAAACTAATTTTATTATTGAAGAAGTGGAATCACTATTTTATTTTTCAGGAAATCCATGAATATTATTTTTGAAGGAATAAATATATATATGAAATATATAGAAATAAATATATGAAAAGTGATAAAGGGGAAGTTGTAATTTTCTTGGATGAAATTGAATCTACATAGAGGTTTTTGAATGCTGAATAACAAATAACTCATAAGGATCTATATGGTAGGTGCATATTAACTAGAATCATTAAAGAAGATTATTTAGTTGTGTTGGTTTCCCATTTGGAGGAAATAAAAAATATTTAACCATTAACAAATGATTCATGTTTTTTATATGCTGTTAGGAAGAGGAAAGTACTAATTAAACAATGGTTTCGAAGAATCAAATAAATCATGCCTCCCAATATAGATTCTTGGATGAATTAGGGTGGAATGATAAAGTGTTCTCAAACATATAAAGTCTTAATGAATGAAGTATCATGATCTAGAAACTAATATCAGCCTAATTTATATCATTATTGATAAATGGAGTTCATCTTTATTTTTATACATATTTTGTTTAATTTTTTTTATATGGGGAAATGAAGTGACACATTTGTTTATGTGGATAATAAAGATAATATCAATATTTCAAAATGAAAATTTAAATAAGAACCCTTCATATATGTAGGTTATCCAAAAATATTACATGTTTAAGCTCATCATTGAGAATGATATCAACCTTGAAAATGTGAAAATATAGATTATACCATGAGGGGGAGGGGTATTTGTAGACTCTTATAGAGTAATAATTTCATAAAAATAATAAATATTTGAATGTTATTGAAAATAATCTTTAAAAAAGTTTAATTTTTTATCTTTTTGTCTTTTTGTTTGGTAAAAAATAATTTAAATGTTAATTAGAGAATGAAATATATTAATTTTATCAAGATATGAGAAATTGGATTGATTACATTAGATAAACCATTTTATTATTTTTTAATGTTTTTGACTTTTGTGTGAAGATGGATGTAAGAATTACCGTCCCCAATAACTTCTAAGAATATATTCAATAAATTATTATTTTCCTTAAAATGTATAAAATTATCCAATTGAAAAATAATTATAAGTTCTAATAATATTAGTTTAGTTTATGGACCTATTTTTTTATCTCAAATTGTCTATAATGTTTTTTATATTAGGTATTTCTCACATACAAAAAGTGTATCATTATTAATGGAATACCACTTTATGTTATTAGTATCATCCTCTATGTAAATTTAAATATAAATTTTTTAACAAAGGGATGATAAAATAAATTGGATTATGATAAAATTAACATTTATTTGATATATTGGTATTAATAACAATTATAATGATGGATATTTTTTGAACCACTTTGTGTTGAGTTTTATTTTTACTCCATATAAAAAAATAAAAACAAATGATATCAATATTAATTGAGGAGAACATCTTGGATGGTGACCGTATTTTCCAAAAAAATGTGAGAAAAATAATAAATTACATAGAATATGGAGTTACAAATAATATAGGGAAGAAGGTTGACATTTTTGTGAAATGTAAAAATATATATTGGTTTATAAATATATTCCATGGATTTGAAAAGCACCTTGAAGGTTGTAAGTTCATTGCCATAATAATATGATAATGTAAGTGTGTTCCATTCATTATAAATAATTTTAGAGATCATAAATGAGGAAAGATGATAGTTTTAATTTCTATTGGTAATTATTTTACATGGAGAATATATTTAAGAAGATTTAATGAATCATAGGGAGATGTTCCAATGATTTTTATGAATGATAATAATTATATATATGCACATATATATATATATATATATGTTTTTTTGTTAGATGTGATTTCAATCATTGTAATTTTTTATCACGATGAATGATGCATCTCATGAAAATGTACATACATTAATTTTTTCATGTTATTAATTTTGATGACCCATCCTTCAGAAGATACACTATCCAGAAGTTAACATAAATTATTTTAGAAGTTAATGAGTTATGTATAAAAGGAGTGTATCCAAAATATTTTGGAAGTTAGGGGAATAAAATATAAGTATTTTATGTACTATTTTTATGTTTTATAATAATCGGGAATTTTTACAGTGTTTATATAAAATGATATAATTTTATTTTAAAGTGTTTTTATGTATTAATTAAGTATCAAAAAATAGATTACTTTTTTTATATAAGATGTAAATTTATAAATGTATTTGGTAATTTATATATTAGGTATAAGGATATTTGAAAATGGGCTGAACCATGAAAATTTAAATAACGGTTTATTATGCGAATGGATTTTGAACCATCCTTATAGAAAACTGTGATGTGTAAAAAATTGTACATGTAAGGTATGATTTTGTTTTATCCAAGATAAGTGTTAATAAAAAAAATGGATATCATACATCATATTATTGATATTGAGGGGATCCTAGAGATTTAGTATTGGAATGGATAACATGTAATATTGTTGAAATATTGTTATTTTTTTATTGTAGTATCAAGTAAAAATATGGAAAAGTAATTAGACATATACAATTTATAAGAATATAAAAATTTGAAGTGAGAGAAATCCACATGTGGAAATAGAAAAAAGTTAATAGTTCACATGATGATACTTATAAAATTATATTTCATGTGTAATATTATTTATTTAGGAAAATGTGAGGAGTACGAATAATATATAGATGATAATAGGTATAGAAAAAGAGAAAATTTCAAAATTTTAATTTGAATGAAAGAAAAAGTATAATGATTCGTGTATGATAGTTCAAAATTATTAATATAATGTCATAGAGTTTTATGTATTATTCAATCTCTGATTTGTGGTGTGTAAAAGTTGAATATTTCCACATTGAGTTAATGAGGGAACTAAAACATGATGTTGTATAAAGAATAATTTATTTTAAAAGACAAATATTTTACCTAATATTTTCATTTGTAGTAAAAAAATCCATTTAATGGGGCCCAATGTGGAAACTATCATTGGGGATCAACACAAAGTGAAATTATTTAATGGAAGACCTAGAGATTTTATAATGGTTTAATATTCATTTCATTGGGAAATGTAAAAAATGTTGTTCCTATAAAACATATTGATAATGTAGACCATGCCATAAATAATTTTGAACATGTATTAAAAAAATAATTTTAAAAATTTGGAAATTTGATATATCATTTATGTAATACGTTTCAAATCTTGTGATAGAGGGATATTAAGATTTATTTACATCATGAAAATAGAGTCCCTAACTTAGAATAATTAAAAATAATATGATGAGAAAATTATGAGGATATTATTTAGTATCATAACATATTATATTGACTATTGAAATCAATATAATTCTATAGGTATATTGGAGAGATAAATCTATGATTATTCAATCCATCCAAATGAAAAAATATATTCTTTGTTTTATAGAAGTCAAAAACTGATATTTTTGGTGATTAAAGAGAACAGATTTAAAGACCAAAATTGTTGTATAATTATAGTACCAAATATTATAATGAAAACGTTCTTGTTTTTATATTAATATATGATATAATAGGAAGTTGAAGAAAATAAAACTTATTAATATGTTTTATAGGAATATTAAAAAATACCCCTTAGTATCATAACATATTATATTGACTATTGAAATAAATATAATTCTATAGGTATATTAGAGAGATAAATCTATGATTATTCAATCCATGCAAATGAAAAAATATATTCTTTGTTTTATAGAAGTCAAAAACTGATATTTTTGGTGATTAAAGAGAACAGATTTAAAGTCCAAAATTGTTGTATAATTGGTTTCATTTAATTATTATCAAATGAGGTTATGTTAATGAATATCTAAGAGGTATGTGGTAGTGATTTGATATTCATATAGAGTGTGTGTATTATATTTATCTCTATTGTTATACACCCACTCTATACGAATATCAAATCACTACCACATACCGCTTAGATATTCATTAACATAACCTCATTTGATAATCATTAAATGACACCAATTATAAATATTAAAAAATACTAATGATTTTTTTATTAATAACCTAGTCAGGAAATAATATATATTATGTAATATAAAAATTAAACATCATTTATAAAAAATAAACACACTATAATTAATCTATTTTTTAAAAAAATACATATAACTTATCTATTCTTATCAACTGATTCCTATAGTAAAACTGTATTCATATTTCTTATATAAACCCTATTTAATTAAACGTTTACATTAAAATTGTATCATTTAGACCTATATATAATCCATTACCATGATATATTCACGTCAATCATCCCTTTCCATATTGTGTATCCCAACCCATATATCCCTTTATGTGAATCTCATATTCCACTCAAAATTTACTTTTTGGTGATTACAAAAACATTATACACTATCTGTAATTATCACATACCATAATCCATCAATGTGGACATTTTATAGGGTGATACTAATATATATCTTTTACTAGTAGATCCATAAAAATTCTCACACAAATCCTCATGATGTATCATAGGAATTTCCATATTCCAGATGTAAACATTTTTCATAACAATATCCACAAGTCATTAGAACGTCATGATTCATTCAACAATATACAAAAACGTTTTGAAGAATTAATTATAAAATGAAAATTCACATGGATAAATCCTTGTAAAATCACTAATATAGTCCGTATATGACAACTATAAATTTTTTCCATTAATCATATGCCAAATAATCATTTAAATGTCTATGAAACGATCCTAGACATTATTTTGTTTATAAGTAACCTCTATTATAAAAAATCATCATTCCAGTTGCAAATATTTATCCATGTACATTAAGATCATTTCATACTATAACACCGTAAGATTCCACGGTATGTTTCCCATTAAATAATGCAAACACTTGCATTGTATGCTACTTCGAGATTAAAATAAATCGCGACCAATCAAACTATCAATTATAAATAGTAATACTAACTTTTTGAAAATTTATAAATCTTAATTTTCAAAATAGACTTCATTTATAAATTCAAAACATCAAAAATAGATTAGGGTGAATTTGTGGTATTTTTCTGAAAATATAAAATTATTTATGAATAGTGAAAACACTACGTTGTTGGTTAAAACAGAATTTTTCTTAAATTAATTAATTATTTTATTTAAATTTATTTTAGGTCAGAATATATTTATAATACCCATATTAGTTCAATGTATTTCATTGGAGTCATTTAATATTATGTTTACATATATAAAAATTTTATTGAACTTTTTTCCATCTTTTATCCACCTTCTTGGACCATTTGCAAAATTGCATAAAAGAAAATTTTACCTCATCTATGAGTTCAATTTCAGAAATCCGAGAGACGTGATTAATATCAGTATAAAAAATATTCTTTAATAAAGAAGAAAATAATATTTGTGAATAGTAACTTTTGACTTTTATTTACCACTGTTAAAAGTAAATAGGGTAATTAAGCATAAAAATGATATCATAATTACCCTAACCCATTTAATAATTCAATTTTATAAGTACCATTTGACCCAAAACAACCTTAGTAATAAAATATGTCCTTCTATGGTCAACCTGGATTAGATTAGGACATTTATTATTATTTTATTTAATGAAGAGTTAAAAGAGTTAAATTCAAAGTTTAATAACCAAACCATTTTTAATATATGGTTACACAAAAACATAAATTCAACTAAAAATATTCATTATTAGGGTAAAAAAGATTTCCTATATAATGGAATTTTATTTATAATTTTTATACATTAAATTATTTAATTTATTTATGACATAATGATGATGGAGTACTTACCTTATTAATTATTATTAAAATAATTGATATTATAAATATCCAAATAAATGTAAATTGATACTACAAATGAATTACACTAAATTTTTATATTAATATGACATGATACGGTAGTATAAATATATTTTATTCCATGTGATAATTTTTTAATGTATATCAAAAAAACCTTATACTAATTAGTGTCGAAATTGACATAATTGTGTTTTTAAAAAAATATTATATTATTAATTGATATAATATAGATAAAAATATAATTTTCGACCAAATGTAATATATAAGGTTATATATATTAATAATGAACCACTGAGGGTTTTCTATGATGTTTATAGAATGTTTATTAACAATATAATATAAAAATACAAAAATACAAGGTAAATGTCAAACTATTTAACTAATAGTTAAATCGAAATAATAATGTAAATATGGTGACCAAAACAAGTCTAAAACCTATTGGTTGATATTTATTTGACCCTTACCCGCCATATAATTGAAATAAATCATTTTGGATCTATTAGAATCCAAAAATTAGTTTATTATAAAATAATATTTCTAGATTTTCCAAATGTGACCGTCACCTTCCTTATAAATGGATAAATCCCCTTCTCTTAATTTCACACCTCCAAAGACATTTTTCTTGGACCAACCCTATAAAAATATCCTCTCAAATATCCTCACTTCATCATAGAGGCCTTAATTTGATCATAAATCCAACCTATTGATCCCTTTTGATCAACTCAAAATGAAACACCCGCATAAGAGGTATTAATTTTACCATTCTCTTTCAAGTTGTTTTCTTCTTCCACATCCTCTATCTCTCTTGTATCCATAGAAAAAATAGTAATTCATGTACCCTTTACATACTGTGATTTTATTATAACTATTTTACAACCATATTAGTTATTCTATCCATCCTATAAATGGAAAAGTCACCATACGTGCGTAGGTAAAGCTTACCATCTCCACGTCGTGGAGTTATTTTTTATTCAAACACGACATTATTTTTTATAGGAATAATAATAAGTATAATTGATGTAAATAATAAACATAAAATATTAAAGATTCTTTATATATGATATAACATCTAATTACATATGATTTCTCCATCAGTATAATGATATTGTCGCTCATGCGTACTTACGGATTACCGTCTCCACGAACATTATGAGATTCAATTCCCCGTCATAACCATTCATGAATAATTTTTATTTGATGACTAAAAAAAATTTATGAACTTAATATTATTTTTTATATGAATCAAATACATCATATCCCTAACATACATGTCTTACATAACCTAGCATATAAAGGAAAACATATCAGTCCACTCTCGAAATGATGATACTGCTGAAATATTATTAACAATTCAATATTAGATAATCATATATGATATCATATTTATGTATATAGTTATGGTATAATTAAATAAGAATTATTTAACTATTATACAAGATTTTATCTTAAACTCGACCAAGGAAATGTACAATGTAATGTTTAATTTGAAAATCTCTTTATTATCTGAGGTTATTTTTATATAAATATCTACTGGGACCTCTATAGTATCCACCTCAATGTTTTCATAAAAACATATTTCGAATCATTTTTACAATTTACTAGACTATATATTTAAGTCATTTATACCCTTATTTGACTTTATATGTTTTGAATGAACTCTTTCTTGCATTTTCTAATCAAAGTACTTTATGACCATTACGACAAAATTAAGGTAGGATTATTTTTTAACTTATACGGTGGGTGTGGATATTTTTTGCTATTAAAACATCATCGAAGATTCTATTACAAGCTTATAAGAATATTTTAAAAATAATTTTTATTATAATTATGTGAGTCTTAAATGGTTTTAATGTAGAAATAGGTATTTCTTTAAAAAAAATCATTTCATCTATGTCCACATCCATTGATGGATTTTAAACTTGTTTAATGTTGATTATTATGATATAAATATTTCATATTGTATTGATGTTTTTGTGATTTTTTTACTTTGGATGTGTTATTTTTATACCATTCATGGTTTATAGTTAATGTATTGACATTTTGTATCTTCGTTTTATTACAAATGTTTTTGTTATGTTTTAAACCTTACATATGAGGAATTAATTAGACTTAGTATGTGACGGGTGGAGCCCCTGATAGCTACTTGGTGCAATTCTAGGTCTCATGAGCCAATTTGACATGGAATTGGAGAGGCCTTTCCCAATTTGATATATGGTTTTTGCGTGACCTAAATCATTATTAGATGTCTTGGCTGAGGCCTTGACAAGATGTTTCAGAATGTCCGACATTATATATTCCTCATTGTGAAAATAATAATGATGGATCATGTGGTTATTATACTAGTATAATACCCATGACTATGTTTTCTTATGACATTATTTACAAAACTCATATTCCTGCAATAAAGTGTTCATCTTTATTATTTGTAAAGGAATGTGTTTTTAATTATTCACTATGCCTGATATTTATGTTATCTTCCATTGTATTACACACCCTTACTAAGCATTTGAGATCACCCCTTTCATATGTTTCATTTTCTTTGAATATAATGAAGCTAGTTATTAGAGACTTTTAGGAATAATCTACGAGGCTTAGATGTTTCTAATAGAATAAATTAGTGTTGTATTAATTTTCATGTTGTAATGTTGAACTTATGTATGTATCTTCTTTCCAGTAATACTAAACTAATTAGTCTTTTGGGACATGATTCCTTGTATCATGTCAATGTTATATACTAGATCACAGACTCTGGGTTACTGGGGTCGGGACGTTATAGTTGGTATCAGAGGATGTCTAGTACAATCCATGTAAAATAGATTTAGAAGAACTCTGATTAGGGAACACTACCCTAAGATAGTGTTTGAGGATTAGTATAGAATAACATCATAGAATTTGTGTGCTATAAAGATTTTGTGAGTTTTCCCTGAAATACATCTCTTTCTGGATACGAGCTGGTAGAGGCGGTTTTAACACATATGTACGTAGGTGTAAAACCAAAAAACGCCGCTTTGAACTAGACTCGAATGGGAATATGTGCATGAAAATGGGACTTGCTTCAATATTTTTTACAACACTCCTAGGGATACACTTATTATAATTCAAATTTTCTTTACATACCATTATGAATGATTTATGAGTATATACCTCTTCAAAGATTTGTTTTATGATTATGGATTATATCCTTAAACTATTCGATTTATATTATGTTCTTTCATGTTCAAAATTATGTTTTGTGATTCATAAAATATTCTATAGTATTCTATTGTTTAGAAATGCCACCTAGTTGAAAAAATGAAAACTATATCAATGTATGTAATCCATGTAGGGATTCCAATCCTACTCAAGATAATATAGTGGAGTTGGTGATGCAACTGGTGTTGATTAGCTTATCACCATACTGGGATAACTCACTCATGTTATGAATAATAACTGTACCCGTATGAAGCACCATGATCCACAATGTGCAGGATCAATGCTAGATTAATTCATGAGGCAACAACCAGAAACCTTCAATGGTAGTACAACACCATTAGTAGCCGAGCAATGGATATGATACTTAGAGAAAATATTTCATGCTTTAGGGAGTTGTGAAAGTGAAAAAGTTGTCATGGCAGTTTATTGCCTCCCTGGAGATGTAGATCAATGGTGGTCATTTATTAATAACAAAAATGAATATAAAGAAGAATCAAACATGGAATTGAGGGAGATTAAAAAGATTTTATTGAAAAATACTTTCTCGTGACCATTGAGCCGATATAGAAAGACAATATCTGAGTTTGAGGCAAAAGGAGGATGAGAATGATTCAAAGTACGAGGCTAACATTTAAAGGTTTAAAAAGAATGCTACATATTATATATGTATCCCAAGTAGTTATATTGATCATTTCATTGATGGGTTAAAACCATTTTCTCATCGATCATTAGTCTCGCAATCTTTTTAATAGTATAAAGATATTGTCTCATGTGATATGAAGATAGAAAATGAATTATCTATATCTTAAAACTTTAAATCTATGAAATAGAAGGCGATATATTCTAAAAACTCTGGGAATGGAAATAAGGAAACAAGAAAGAAGGGGAGAGTTGAATTTCCACCCTCTGGTAATTTTGGATGGAATTACCCTGGTGCCTTTCTATGAAAAGGAGTGTGCTACAAATGCGAACAGAAAGGCCATCATGCTAGTGATTGTAAGCTGAAGAAAGAACCTATCCATGTTCAATGCTACAATTGCAGTGAGATGGTACATTATGCATATGAATGTCTGATGTGTTAGGGAAACATACCTTAGAAAAGACCAGGGGATCAATACTTAGCTTATGTGATCACCATTGTTGAGGTTGAATCTCTAAAAGAAGTGGTGTCATGTAATTTAATGGTTTTATCATGTTTATCCAATGCATTATTTGATTCTAGATCATTGCATTGTTTCATATCTTCCCAGTTTTCTATGAAAATTAGATATTTCCAATTTGATTTATCAAGGGAGTTGTCAGTCAAAACTCCTAAAGGAAATATCATGGCTACTTTTTTTGTGAATCATTCCCCATTAAGTCATATAAACAATATTTATCTGCGGACTTAATCGTCATATACATGATTTAATTTGATATAATTCTCAGTAAGTATTGTCTTCCAGAACATGATGCAAAAATTTATTGTAAGAATAAGGTGGTTACACTTCTAGATAATGATAAGGAGTATATTTTCTTTATAGAAGAAACGTTGCCATTTGATTCTTATTTAGATCCACCCCACGTAGCTCTACTAAATTCCACTATTGCTGAGTATGAGGATGAAATAAATATGGTTGTGGAAAAGAATGTTCAAATAGAGGATGTACCTCTTTTGCAAGAATATATTGATTTAATCCCATAGGAATTACCTGGATATCCTCTAGAATGAGAAATTGAGTTTTTCATTGATTTAGTTCCTAGTTCAAGGCCCATATCAAAGACCCCCTATAGAATGGCCATTTTTGAATTCGTGGAACTAAATAAAAAACTAGATGGATTGATTAATATGAGATTTAATTGCCCTTGTTTTTTTTCATGGGGAGGCCCTTTCATTTTTGTTAAAAATAATGACAGGTCTATGAGGATGTGTATTTCCTTCAGGTAGATCAATGATAATGTTATTATATTAATCTAGAAGATAATTATATCAAAACAAATGATTTTATTTATGATGATAATGGTGTTTAGAGATTGAAAAAAATTAATAGACAATGGTTTGTCTCTTATATATAGTGAATAAACTATAATTTAAAAATTGTAATTTTTAATGTGATTATGTCATAAAAACAAATTTTTAGATGTTCTAATCCACTCAGTGATATATTAATACCTTTTTAAAGGATCTATTACCTGATAATTTTTATAATCCCACTAATTTGAATCTAAAAAGTAATTTAATTAACCATCATATATTTTCTTCTAATAAAATTTATGGATTCCTGAATGATTATAGATTATTCAGGGAGGATGCCTGATAAAGATATGAAAATAAATAATATATCCTATCTAATATAATCCATAACTATATGAAACACCATATCATGTTCCAGAGAAAGTCACGCACAACATTTAATTGATCACATGGCTTCAAAATCCATTAATATTTATTTAACTCAAATATAATATTTGAAGGAATGATTATGAGATAATTAAATATAATTATGATTTGGTTTACCCAATATATTTACTATCATGGAAGAAATTTTATGCTTAAATTCCAGATTTTATAGGCAAGGTAGGTAATGTTTTGTGGGGTCTAACGTATGAATGGTTTAAGTAATCTGATAAAATACTTACATATCATTGCACATGGGGTGTTTTTATTCACATTTGTAGTATGACCCCCTTGAAGTCGATAAAAAACACCAACTTTATATAGTATCATAATAATAGTAAATTGTGAAACTGGAAATGATATAGATGTCCACATGTAACCGTTATAAAGGAATTGAATTAGCATTCTTATTTTGGTGTACGCATTTTTGAATCTTTTTGAAAAATATATTTCAAAATTTAATGTGATACTATGGGAAATATATGATTTTTCTACTTATATAAGGACATATGTTTTTTGGCACAAAGGGAAAATTATTAGGTCCTTTTAATAAAAATATTAAAATAATCATGATTATATAATATCATTGTAGAATTTGTATCATGTGGATTAATGATTCTTCCCAATAGATCATCCTTATAGGCTGAGGATTCACATTTTTAATAATACATTTGCCACTAAAATTACATCTCAACCCATGTTAGGAACTCATTTGATTAATGAACTAATAAATGTATTTTTTCATTAGGGATAGGCCATATGAAATATAAAATATTTTCATTGTCGGCACAGAATCAATATATAATTATAAAAAAGTAAATATGTTTTGGAGTTGACATATTGGTCAACCAATTTGTAGGATAATTATTCAAACCGAATGAAAATTGAAGAAAATATAAGTAAAATAAAGATTTTAATTCATCTATGAAAAAAATAGGAATACAGAAGATGACTTATGATCTCATAATGACTTACTAGATTGGGTAATAGACCCTAACTATATACCTTGTGTGTTGAAGAATGTAAATGAAAAGTTCATGGGGTTTCTAATGTGATTACACATTCATAGAAAAATTAAATTTTCGATATAGAAGATAATATAAATGTTCCTCATGGATATTGAAATAACATAACAAAATAAATCAATATTAGAGGGTTGAAACGGAAACCCTTAATGATTTGATATTATCAAATAATTCTTTAAGAATTGATTCTAATATCAATACATCATTTACTATCCAATAATGCACGAGTGACTGTGATTCTGTTATTACATTTAAATACAGACTATTGTGTAAGAATTTTATCCATTCAAATATTGATAATAATGATGGGTGAGGATCCCTTAATATTGTGTGAGTTAGAGTGAAATTTTCCTCCATCATTTATCACTTGAATGTGGCATCTAATAGTCCATGTTCAAAGTGAAAAACATATTCAGGGACCTATTTTTTTATGTAGATATATTAAATTGAATGAAATACATAAATGATGAATTATTTGGTTTTTAACATGATTAATTAAAAATATTCCATAGTTAGATGTTATATGGATCAATTATATTTTGATTATTATTTAAGCTATTTGTATGATGAGATCCCAAGTCATAATAAAAAATATAAGAAATAAAGATGTGTTGAATAGGGAAATTATGCCCCCATTTATAGAACTTCCCAAAATAGGGTATTTTTTTGGGTTATATATATAATCCATATTGACCCTTGAAGAGTGGGACATAGAACATCACACAGTCTTGTTTAATTGTGGTTTTTTAGATGACTATATGTAGATGGAAATTGTTTTATGTATATGTTTCCTCATAGTTTATTATTTAAAATATTAATCAATTTTTCATTATAATTATATATATGGAGCATAAAAAACTATTAGTAGATTTTATCATTCATTTCCTTTTAGAGGGATGGAGGCCATTCACTGTATGGAGTTTTCTTTTTGTAGAAATCAATTGTTTGACCATTACATTAATGAACCTAAAAATAAATATTCATTTAATTGTATCATTTATATATATATATATTAGGTATTGAATTCACCTATTGATATTATCTCTCAATAATTATGAGAGTTATATTTCGGATCCAATTATCTTGTTAATGAATGATAATATTTTACAATCACTGGATAAAAATTAGTTAAAACTAACCGAGTGATGAACATGAGAATGTATGTTGATCTATTTTGGAAAACTATTTCTTCATAATTTTTCCCAATGCTTAAAAAAGTAGGACTCAATAAATTTTTTTATCATATTATGGATTTTTCAAGTTAATAATATCATTAGATTACTACTGTACTAGTCTATTCACTAGGTTTATATTCAATTATTTTTATTCAGTGATGATACATGATACATTTATTAAAGAAAATGGATATATAGTTACTGAAAGGTATTAATTCATTACTAATAATGAAACTTGTTATTTGGAATTAATGAAAAATATATATTAATCTGAAGGATCATATAATACAAGATAAAAATGAAATTATTAATGTAATACCATGAAATATTATTTTATTTTAGTGGGCATGAAATTTAACCAATTTATTCCCAAATTGGTGGTGAATAAAATATGGAATTTGATAACTCAGATTTCCAAATTTTTAGAATACATATACTACCTCATGCAATTTTTGGTAATATATATAAGAAAGAAAATATGAATTTAATTTATTTAGTTTATCATGATGTGGTTTTCTTAGGTCAGTATTAGATACATTTTAGAACTGATTTTTGGTTTTATTAATGTTTGTTTTCTTTTCATTCAATTAGAATTATTTTAATTCAGAAAAATGTGTTTAAATTTTTGTTTAAAAAATATTTATCATTATTTTAAGTTCATAATTCTAAATCATGTTCTCAAAAAAAAAATCTATGAAATTTTATATTAATACAATATTCAACAACTTCTCACAAAGTGGTTTAAACTAGGTTCCTATATCTATTTTAAACATGGTGTATAAAATCAGATTCCATGGAATTATTTATATATTATTCGAATATTATTTTCTACTATTAATATTTAAAAATGATATTAAAAAAATCTACAATTCATTCAAATTCATTTTATAAAACATATTTAATAAATAAAATTAATATAACATTTGACAATGTTTGATCACTATGCGACATGGGGGATCCTCCACTAGTTCCAATAGTGGGTATAATAATTGTAATATATTAATTCTACAATAAATTTAATTACAATTACTATTAATTATAAAATTATTTTTGTGATTTTAATATGAACTATATTTGGTCTCTACTAATTATAAAAATAGGTGTAAAAAGCATTTCTAGTCGAGAGGGGGTGCTACTATAGCAACATGAAGAAAATATCATGCCCATTCACACCTACACTTACTAGTAGACCTTTTATCTACCAAAATTTTTCTTCCTTCACCTATTCCTTTTGGGGTGTTCAAACATATTCCCCCACCATCATGGGTTTTAGGCTCTAATTCTCACATAAAATTTTTATATCTTATGATTATCTCGATCCCTTTTATCCATATCCTATGAAGACTACAGTGCCAATTTTTTTTTCTTTTACATGTTAATAATATAACGATTTTTTTCCTTAATTTTATATCCCATAGAATATAGTTGAGAAATATCATGCTGTAAAATAGTAACATACCTTATAGACAACTTATCATGAATTAAAAAATATGTCTAATATACCCTAATGATCAGCATGGATCGGGATTATGGATATAAGTGTGTAAAATTATATCACATGATATTTTTCATAGTAAGGTTTATTAATTCTACTTTTTCATCTTTTTTTATATTCCCTGGGATCATTTCATATGCGACATGGACATACCAGTATGTGTAAACCCTGTAACATTCATACATAACTCATGGTAGATTGAAATACCGATAATCAAATGTTATGTTAAAATAATAATGATTGTAGAAGTTCACTGGTTACGTTGTCCAATTATAGAAATATCATTCTTGTTTATCCTGTATCATGAAGGAATATCATTATTGAAATCAATGATAATTCATGGGATTATATATGGATAATATGGTTTATTAAATTGATATAAGTAGTGGGATATTTGTGTAGATTCTAGAATAGTTATACAAAAATTTTCTATTTACTTCATTAATTGGTGGTGGATCTTACTAATTGTTTTTTATTTCTTTTAGTATGATATATTTTAATTTTTACATCATATATGATTTAAAAGGATTCTATTTGGGAGATCACTCATCTTGAATAAGGTATATGATCCTTAATTTATCATTCATTTTTTTCAAGTGATGTGTGTTTCACTAACATGGGTAGTACATTAGGGATTTCATACCTAGAATTGAGAAGGTATGTGTAATACCCCGACCACAGTTACTAAGACTAGGTGATTTTTTACATAACATTGGCTTGATATAAGGAATCATGTCCTGAATGACAGATCAGTTTAGTATTATTGGAAATAAGATACTTACATAAGTTCTACATTACAACTTGAAATGATTATACAACACAAATTTATTCCATTAGAAACATCCAATACTCCTACATTATGCATGAAAGTCACTCATATCAAACATATTTATTTCTTGGGAAAACGAAACATATGAAAGGGGTGAGATCAAATGCTCAATAAGGGAAAGCAATACAACGGAAGAAAACATAACCATTTGGCATGCAGAATAATTAGAAACACATGCCTTTACAAATATTAATCATGAAAAATTTATGACTGGAATATGAGCTGAGTAAATAATGCAATAATAAAACATAGTCATGGGTATTCTACTAGTCTAATAACCACATGAACCATCATTATTTTTTTCAAAATGAGGGAATGTATAATGGCAAACATTCCAAAACATCTTGTCAAGGCCTCGACCAAGAAGTCTAAAAATGATTTAGGCCTCGGCCAAAACTATTTATCAAAATGGGAAAGGCCTTGGACAATTAAATGTATAATGGTCCCATGAGACCTATAAATCCAATGAGAAGCTATAGAAAGCTCCACCCATCACATACTAAGTCCAATACATTCCTACTATGAAAAGGTTGAAACATAACATAAACATTCGTATTAAAACTAGCATACTAAATGTAAATACAGTAATCATAAACCACGAATGGTTTAAAATAACACATCCAAATTCAAACATATCACAAAACATTAAATACAATATGGAAGATTTGTATCATAAGAAATAAACATCAAACAAGTTTAAAATATATCAAAGTATGATCAAATAGATGAAGTGAAATCTATTTGAAAGATATAACTCTTTCTATCTTGAAACATTTTATAGGTCACATACTTATAAAATAAATCATTTATTTTGAAAATATACTTATAGGCTTGTAAGGGAAGCTTTGAGGATGTTATAATAACAGAAAATATCCTCACCCTACGTTGATGTTAAAAAAACATTCTTACCTTAATTTTGTTGAAAGGGTCGGAATGTACCTTGGTTAGAAAATGAGGGAATGATTTCTTTACAAACATTTAAGGTCAAATTAGAGTATAAATGACTATAACCCACAGTCTAGTAAATTTTAATAATGATTTGAAATACTTTTTTAAGAAAACATGGATTTGGATGACTAAGAGGTCCCAGTAGATACTTACGTAAAAACAACCTCATATAATAAATTGATTGTGAAAATAACCATTACCTTGTTATTTTCATTGGTCAAGGGTATGTTAATCTCATTTATAATAGATAAATCTTTTTTATTAAATTAAAAATCAACTATATACAGAAATATGATATCATATATGATCATCTAATATTTCGTAGTAAATAATATTTTAGTAGTATCATCATTTAGGGTGTTAACTGATTCATTTTCCTTTATATTATTGGTTACGTACACCATATTTTCTATTGACATGATGTATTTGATTCATATACATAATGATATTATGTTCCTAAACATTGTTTTTATTATTCAAATGAAAATTTTTCTTGAATAGTTATGATGGGGAAATGAATCTCATCACGTTCATAGAGACGATAATCCATACGTATGCATGAACGAAAATATCATTATATTGATTGTCAATTTGTATGTAATTGGATGTAATATCATATATAAAGAATCGTTAACATGTTATATTTAATATTTACATTAGTTGTACTCATTATTATACCCATCCAAATAATGATGTTTCTGAATAACAAACCACACAACGACATGGAGACGGTAAGTCATGCCTACACACGTATGATCACTTTGTCATTTTTAGGATGGATAGAATAACGAATATGGTTGTAAAATATTTATAATCATATAACAGTAGGTATAATGTACTGGATTTATTTTTTTTGGTATTAAAACAACAACGAAAGAGGAAGTGGAAGAAGATGAGAACTTCAAAGAGTGTGGTGAAATTATTACCTCTTCTTACAGTGTTTCCTTTTAGGTTGATCAAAAGGGATCATAGGTTGGATCTATGATCAATTTAACAGATCTAGTATGAAAGGAGAATAATTGAGAGGATATTTTTTAGGAGTTGGCCATGAAAAATGGCTTTGGTGGTGTGAAATTAAAAGTAGGTGAAGTACCCTTTTATAAGAGAGGTGAGTGTCACTTTTGGAAATGCTTGAAATATTATATTATAATAAAATATTTTTAGGTATATAATCGTCCCAAAATGATTTATTTATAGGATAAGGTGGTGATGGGTCGAAAACCTTTCAACCAATAGGATTTAGACTTGTTTAGGTCCCCATATTAATCTTAACTTTTAGATTTAACTTGTAGTTAAATAGTTTCACATTTACCATGTCTCTATGTATTTTTATATTATATGGTTAATAAACTTACTATAAACTGCTAAGAGGACCCCAAGTAGTTCAATATTAATACATGTAACCTTATATAAGTCTTGGGAAAACCTTATATTTTTTATGAATATTATATCAATTAATAATATAGTATTTGTTTTAAAAACTCAATTATGATAATTTTGACATTATTTAGTATTTGATTTTTTTTGAAAGCCATTAAAACATTATCACTTTGAATAAAAGTTATTTAACAAACCCTAACATTCCATATTAACCTATAAAATTACTGGAATTCATACGAAGTCTTAATTTACATTTATTTGGATATATATAATATGAAATATTTTAATATTTTATTAATAAGGTAATTATAAAATCATCATTGCGTCATAAATAAATTAAATTATATAATATCAATAAATTATAAATAATATAATAATACATATAATTTTTTTTATCTTTATAATGAATATTTTTAGTCAAAATTATATTGTTTGTAACCCTATATTAAAAATTGTTTAGTTAATAAACATTATATTTAAATCTTTTAAATCTTCTTCAAATAAAATATTAATAAATGTTATAATATAATCCAAATAGACCAAAAGAGGTCATATTTTATTTCTAAGGTTTTTTTGGTCGAATTTTACTAATCTAATAGAATTAATACATGTGTTAGGGTAATTATGATGTCATTTTTACCATATTAACTTTTAACTATGGTAAATAAAAGACAAAAGTTTTTATTCACCAAAAAAATAATTTCATCTTATTGAACCACATTTTAGTTACTGATATTAGCTGTGTCTTTGAGGTTTTATGAAATCCAAATCAAAAAAGCTGTAAAATTATATATTATTCAAATTTAAAAATTCTCATAGAAGGTGTGTAAAAGACGGTAAAAAGTTAAATAAATTTTTATATATATCTAAACTAATTATAAAATGACTCCAATGAATTACATTAAACACATATAGGTATTATGTATCTATTTTTACATAAATTAAATAAAAATAAAATAATTAATTGTTTAAATAAAAGTTTGGTTTTAACCAATAACACAGTGTTTTTCACTATTCATTAGAAGTTTAATGTTTTCAGAAAAATACCAAATATTCACCCTATGATATTTTCTATATTCTAAATTCAAAAATAAATTCCATTTTGAAAAATAAAATTTCTAAAATTTCTAAAAGTGGGTATTACAATTCATAATTGCTAGTTGGATTGGTCATTATGTGTTAGAATATCGATATTGCTTACAATGAAAGCTATTATATTATTCAAAAGGAAATTTACAATGGAAGCATGAGGTGTTACATTCTTCCCTATTTCCAATAATTTCATCCTCGAAATTTCTAGAATACTATCACACAAAATGATTAGGGTGGTTCTTCATCATAAGTTCCTCAGGTTCCCACACTATCTCTACCATATTATTTTTTCTCGAATGAAATTTCTCAAGATGAGTCATCCAGTTTATCAACAATTGTTCTCTAGTATCATGGATCTTGATAGGATCTTCACAATAAGATTTATCAGGTTCCACTTCAATTTCTTAATAGGTGAGTGCATGCATTGGTTCTGGAATGTATTTTCTCAGCATTGATACGTATAACACATCATGAAATTTGGAGAGACTTGGCGACATTTCAAAAAGGCGAGCTACAACCCCAATTCATCATATAATTCCAAAAGGTCTGATGTACCTTGGACTCAATTTAACCTCCTCACCAGATCGTATAACACACATTCTATAATATACCTTCATGAAAACAAGATCTCTTACTTGAAATTCTAAATTCTTCCTCCGATTATCGGTACAAATCTTTTGCATACATTGGGATGCTTTGATGTGGGTTTGGATAACCATAACATTTTCCATTGTTTCCTCAACACATTCATGGCCTACGAGTTTTCTTTCACCAACATCATCCCAACAAGTTAGTGTGCAACATCACTTTCCATATAACGCTTGATGTGGTGCCATTTGAATACATGAAAAAATGCTATTTATATAGGAAAACTCTACAAGAGGTATATATTGATACCACATACCATGAAATTCATGTGAGCATGCTCTCTACATGTCTTATGAGGTTTGAATAGTCCATTATGATTTTCCTTCAGTTTGAGGGTGGTAGGAAGTGCTCAAACGAAGTTCAATATCCAATGCATTCTAAAGACTTTTCCATAATCATGATATAAAACAGGGATCATGATTAGAAACAATCGATAGGGGTAATCCATGAAATATTTAAACTTCATTAATATACAGTATTGTTAAATGTTCAATTGGTAAATCTTATCTTATATCAAGAAAATGCGCTTACATGGTAAGATGATCAACATTGACCCATATTGCATCCTTCCTTATTGGAGTCTTTAGTATCCCCATGACAATGTCCATCATAATATCATCCCATTTCCATTAAGTTATAGGAAAAGGTTTCACGAATCCTCCAGAATATTGCATTCCAACATTAATTTGTGGAGAAACCATACATCTTGACACAAAATCATCAATATTCCTCTATATATTGTCCTACACAAAATGTTTCTTCAAATACCTATAACTATGGGAGATCCCCGAGTATATAGGGAAATTAGAGCTAGGAGAATCATCCAACAATTCCCTTTTTAGATCCGGTATATTGGAAACACAAATTATCTTCCATAATTTCAAAATTACGTCTTATTATATGAAGTTAATCAATCTCCCATCATTTATAGCTTTATTCTTCTTTTTTAACACATCATCATCAGTCTGAGAACTTTTTATCATTTCTAATAATGATGGATCTGAATCCATTTGAAAAGGTATTGATGTTTTACCATCCATGGTTATTCCCATATCAATCATTACTAGATGTTTGAATATAGGATCCCTTTATACTATCATCTTGTTCAAAACTCCGTTATCTTTCCTGCTCAAATCATCTATTACCATATTTTCCTTCCTTAGTTGGAGTGTATTGTGCATTTATAATCCTTGAGTACTTCCAGCCATCTCCTTTTCCTCATCTTTAGTTATTTTTGTTAGAAAATATACTTCAATATCTTGTGATCAATATAATCCTTGATCTATAATCTTTTCTCTGAAGATATGGAGACACTATCCCTATGGTGAAAAATGTGAGATTTATATTGATCACAAGATATTGAAGTATAATTTATCACAAAAATAACTAAACATGAGAAAAAGTAGATGGCTTGAACTACTCAAGGATTATGAATGCACAATACACTACCACCCAGGGAAGGCAAATATGGTAACAGATGATTTGAGAAGAAAGGATAATGGAGTTTTGAACAAGACGATAGTATAAATGGATCCTATATTTATAAATCAAGTAAGGATTGATATGGGAATAACCATGGAAGGTGAAACATCAATACCTTTTCAAATGGATTCTGATCTATCATTACTAGAAATTATAAAAAGTTCTCATACTAATGATGATGTGTTAAAAAAAATATTAAAACTATAAATGATGGGAGATTAATTGACTTCATATAATAAGATGTAATTTTGAAATTTTGGAAGATAATTTGTGTTCCCAATATACCGGATCTAAAAAAAGAATTGTTGGATGATTCTCCTAGCTCTAATTTCCCTATACACTCGGGGATCACCCAGAGTTATAGGGATTTGAAGAAACATTTTGGGTGGGAAAACATAAAGATGGATATTGATGATTTTGTGTCAAGATGTATGGTTTGTCCACAAATGAATGTTGGAATGCAATATCCTAGAGGATTCGTGCAACCTCATCCTATAACTAAGTGGAAATGGGATGATATTATGATGGACATTGTCATGGGGATACTAAAGAATCTTATAAGGAAGGATGCAATATGGGTCAATGTTGATCGTCTTACCATGTAAGCTCATTTTCTTGATATAAGATAAGATTTACCAATTGAACGTTTAGAAATACTGTATATTAATGAAGTTGAAATATGTCATGGATTGCCCCTATCGATTTATTCTAATTGTGATCCCTATTTTACAACATGATTATTGAAAAGTCTTCAGAATGCATTGGATATTGAACTTCGTTGGAGCACTTCCTACCACCCTCAAACTGATGGACAATCATAATGGACTATTAAAACATCAGAAAAGATGTTGAGATCTTACTCACATGACTTTCATGGTATGTGGTATCAATATTTACCTCTTGTAGAGTTTTCCTATAAAAGTAGCTTTTTCTTCATGTATTCATATGGCACAATATGAAGCGTTATATTGAAAGTGATGTTGGACACTAACTTGTTGGGATGATGTTGGTGAAAGAAAACTCGTAGGCCATGAATGTGTTGAGGAAACAATGGAAAATGTGAAGGTTATACAAACCCACATCAAAGCATCCCAATGTAGGAAAAAGAGTTATGCCGATAATCAGAGGAAGAATTTAGAATTTCATGTAAGAGATCTTGTTTTTTGTGAAGGTATCTCATTGAAAATGTTTTATATGATTCGGTGAGGAGGGTAAATTGAGTCCAAGGTACATCAGACCTTTTGAAATTCTAGGATGAATTGGGGTTGTAGCTCATTGTTTGGAAATACCACCAAGTCTCTCCAAAGATCATGATATGTTATACGTATCATTGCTGAGAAAATACATTCATGAACCAATGAATGCACTCACCTATTAAGAAATTGGAGTGGAACCTGATAAATCTTATTGTGAAGATCCTGTCAAGATTCATGATACTGGAGAACAAGTGTTGAGAAACCGGATGACCCATCTTGTGAAATTTCATTTGAGAAACAATTAGATGGTAGAGGCAGCGTGGGAACCAGAGGAACTTATGATGAAGAACCACCCAAATAATTTTTTCTGGTAGTATTTTAGAAATTTCGAGGATGATATTTTTGGAAACAGGGAAGAATGTAACACGTCAATCTTCCATAGTACATTTCCTTTTGAATAATGAAATAGCTTTCATTGTATGCAACATTGAGATTCTAACACTTAATGACCAATAAAACTAGCAATTATGAATTGTAATAACCACTTTTAGAAATGTTTTAAATTTTATTTTTCAAACTGGATTTTTTTTTGAATTTAGAATATATAAAATAGCTTAGGGTGAATATTTGGTATTTTTCTGAAAACATTAAATTTTTAATGAATAGTGACAAACACTACGTTATTGATTAAGACCACATTTTTATTTAAATAATTAATTATTTTATTTTTATTTAATTTATGTAAAAATAGATACATAATACCTATATGTGTTTAATGTAATTCATTGGAGTCATTTTATAATTATTTTAGATATATAAACAATTTTATTTAACTTTTTACCGTCTTTTACTCACCCTCTAAGAGAATTTTCAAATTTGAATAATACTTAATTTTACAGCTTTTTTGAGTTTGATTTCAAAAATATGAGAGACACAGCTAATATCAGTAACTAAAATTTGGTTCAATAAGATGAAATTGTTTTTTTGGTGAATAATAACTTTTGTCTTTTATTTACCACAGTTAAAAATAAATATCGTAAAAATGACATCATAATTACCCTAACACATGTCTTAATTCTGTTGTATTAGTACAATTAGACCAAAAAACCTTATAAATAAAATATGACCTCGTTTGGTCTATTTGGATTAGATAAGATCATTTATTAATATTTTATTTAATGAAGATTTAAAAGAGTTAAATCTAATGAATATTAACTAAACAAGTTTTATTATAGAGTCACATACAATATAATTTTGACTAAAAATATTCATTAGAAAGATAAAAATATTTTCTATGTAATATTATATTATTTATAATTTTTTGATAGTATGTTATTTAATTTATTTGACACAATGATGATTTTTTAATTACCTTATTAATAAAATATTAAAATATTTGATATTATAAATATCCAAATAAATGTAAATTAAGACTTCGTATGAATGCCTGTAATTTTATTGGTTAATATGGCATGTTAGGGATGGTTAAATAACTTTTATTCAAAGATATAATGTTTTAATGGATTTAAAAAAAATCAAATACTAAATAATGTCAAAATTATCATAATTTATGTTTTAAAACAAATACTACATTATTAATTGATATAATATTCATAAAAAATATAAGGTTTTCCCAAGACATAGATAAGGTTACATGTTTTAATATTGAACTACATGGGGTTCTCTTGGAATTTTATAGTATGTTTATTAACCATATAATATAATAATACATAGAGACTTGGTAAATGTGAAAATATTTAACTAAGAGTTAAATCTAAAAGTTAAGGTTAATATGGGGACCTAAAAAAGTCTAAAACCTATTGATTGAGTGGTTTTCGACCCTTATTAACCTTATCCTATAAATAAATCATTTTGGGGAGATTATATACCTAAAAATATTTTATTATAAAATAATATTACAAGCATTTCCCAAAGTGACACTCGCCTCTCTTATAAAAGGGTACTTCGCCTTATCTTAATTTTACACCACCAACACCATTTTTCAGGGACAACTCCTACAAAAATATCCTCTCAATTATCCTCCCTTCATCCTAGATCCCTTAAATTGATCATATATCCATCCTATGATCCCATTTGATCAACTCAAAAGGAAACACCGTAAGAATAGGTAATAATTTCACCACACTCTTTGAAGTTCTCATCTTCTTCCATTTCCTCTTTTGTTGTTGTTTTAATACCAAAAAAATAAATCCATTACATTATACATACTGTTATATGATTATAAATATTTTACTACCATATTCGTTATTCTATCCATCCTAATGATGACAAAGTGATCATACGTGTGTACACATGACTTACCGTCTCCACGTCGTTGTGTGGTTTGATATTCAGAAACATCATTATTTGGATGGGTATAATAATGAGTACAACTAATGTAAATATTAAATGTAACATGTTAAAGATTCTTTATATATGATATTACATCCAATTACATACAAATTTATGATCAATATAATGATATTGTCGTTCATGTATACGTACGGATTATCGTCTCCCTGAACGTGATAGGATTCATTTCCCCATCATAACTATTCCAAAAAAAATTTCATTTAATGACTAAAAATAATGTTTAGGATAAAAATATCATTATTTATATGAATCAAATACATACTGTCAATAGAAAACATGGCGTACGTAACCAATCATATAAAGGAAAACGAATCAGTTAACACCTGAAATGATGATACTACTAAAATATTATTTACTACGAAATCTTAGATGATCATATATGATATCATATTTATGTATATAGTTGTTTTTTAATTTAATAAAAATTATTTATCTATTATAAATGAGATTAAATTACCATTGATCAATGAAAAGAACAAGGTAATGGTTAATTTCACAATCACTTTATTATATGAGGTTGTTTTTACATAAGTATCTAATGGGACCTCTTAGTCATCAAAATCCATGTTTTCATAAAAAAGTATTACAAATCAATATTACTATTTACTAGACTGTTGATTATAGTCATTTATACCCCAATTTGACCATAAATTTTTTTAAATGAATCATTCCCTCATTTTCTAACCAAGGTACATTACGACCCTTTCAACAAAATTAAGGTAAGAATGCCTTTTTAACATCAACGGAGGGTGAGGCTATTTTCGGTCATTATAACATCCTCAAAGATTCCCTTACAACCCTATAAGTATATTTTCAAAATAAATGATTTATTTTATAATTATGTGACTCATAAAAGGTTTCACGATAGAAAGAGGTATATCTTTTAAATAGATTTCATTTCATCTATGTGAACATCCTTTGATGGATTTTAAACTTGTTTGAAGTTGATTTATTATGATAAAAATCTTCCATATTGTATTTAATTTTTTGTGATATGTTTGAATTTTGATGTGTTATTTTTATACCATTCATGGTTTATGGTTACTGTATTTATATTTAGTATGATATTTTTAATACGAATGTTTATGTTAGGTTTCGACCTTTTGATACGAGGAATGTATTGGACTTAGTATGTGACGGGTGGAGCTTTCTATAGCTGCTCAGTGGATTTCTAGGTCTCATGGGACCATTATACGTTGAATTGGCCAAGGCCTTTCACATTTTGATAAATAGTTTTGGCCGAGGCCTGAATCATTTTTAGACTTCTTGGCCGAGGCCTTGACAATATGTTTCAGAATGTTCTCCATTATACATTCCCTCATTTGGAAAATAATAATGATGGTTCATGTGGTTATTAGACTAGTATAATACCCATGACTATGTTTTATTATGTCATTATTTACTCAACTCACATTCCAGCCATAAAGTTTTCATGATTAATATTTGTAAAGGCATGTGTTTTTAATTATACTTCATGACAAATGGTTATGTTTTCTTCCATTGTATTGCTTTCCATTACTGATCTTTTGATCTCACCCCTTTCATATGTTTCGTTTTCCCAGGAAATAAAAAAGTTAGATATGAGTGAATTTCATGTATAATGTAGGAGTATTGGATGTTTCTAATGGAATATATTTTTGTTGTATAATCATTTCAAGTTTTAATGTAGAACTTATGTAAGTATCTTGTTTCCAATATTAATAAACTGATATGTCCTTCAGGACATGATTCCATATATCAAGCCAATGTTATGTAAAAAAGCACCAACTCTTAGTAACTGTGGTCGGGGTATTACACATACCTTCCCAATTCTAGTTATGAAATCCCAATGTACTACCCATGTTTGTGAAACACACAACACTTGAAAAAAATGAATGATAAATTAAGGATCATATACCTTATTCAAGATGAGTGATCTCCCAAATAGAATCCTTTTAAATCATATATGATGTAAAAATTAAAATATATCATACCAAAAGAAATAAAAAAACATTTTGTATGATCCACCACCAATTAATGAAGTAAATAGAAAATTTTTGTATAATTATTCCAGAATCTACCCAAAAATCCCATTACTTATATCATATTAATAAACCATATTATCCATATATAATCCCATGAATTATCATTGATTTCAATAATGATATTCCTTCATGATACAGGATAAACAGGAATGATATTTCTATAATTGGACAACATAACCAGTGAACTTCTACAATCATTATTATTTTAACATAACATTTGATTATCAGTATTTCAATCTACCATGAGTTATGTATGAATGTTACAGGGTTTACACATACTGGTATGTCCATGTCGCATATGAAATGACCCGAATGAATATTAAAAAAGATGAAAAAGTAGAATTAATAAACCTTACTATGAAAAATATCATGTGATATAATTTTACACACTTATGTCCATAATCCCGATCCATGTTGATCATTACGGTCTATTAGACATATTTTTTAATTCTTTATCAGTAGTCTATAAGGTATGTTACTATTTTAAAGCATGATATTTCTCAACTATATTCCATGGGATATAAAATTAAGGAAAAAATCGTTAGATTGTTAATAGGTAAAATAAAAAAATGTTGGCACTGTAGTCTTCATAGGATATGGATAGAAGGGATCAACATAATCATAAGATATAAAAATTTTATGCGAGAAGTAGAGCCTAAAACCCATGATGATGGGGGAATATGTTAGAACACCCCTAAAGGATAAAGTGAAGGACGAAAAATTTTGGTAGATAAAATGTCTACTAGTAAGTGTAGGTGTGAATGGGCATGATATTTTCTTCATGTTGCTATAGTAGCACCCCCTCTCGACTAGAAATGTTTTTTACACCTATTTTTTTAATTAGTAGAGACCAAATATAGTTCATATTAAAATCACAAAAATAATTTTTATAATTAATAGTAATTGTAATTAAATTTATTGTATTATTAATATATTACAATTATTATACTCACTATTGGAACTAGTGGAGGAACCCCAAGGTCGCATAGTGATCAAACAGTGTCAAATGTTCTATTAATTTTATTTATTAAATATATTTTATAACATGAATATGAATGAATTTTAGATTTTTTAATATCATTTTTAAATATAAATACTAGAAAATAATATTCAAATAATATATAACCAATTCCATGGAATCTTATTTTATACACCATGTTTAAAATAGATATAGGAACATAGTTTAAAACTCTTTGGAATAAGTTGTTGAATATAGTATTAATATAAAATTTCATAGATTTTTATTTAAGAACATGATATAGAATTATGAACTTAAAATAATTTAAATATTTTTTTTTTGAAAAATTTAATCACAGTTTTTTGAATTAAAATAAATCTAATTGAATGAAAAGAAAAAACACATTAATAAAACCAAAAATCAGTTCCAAAATATATCTATTACTGACCTGAGAAAACCACATCATGATAAACAAAAAAAATTAAATTTATATTTTCTTTCTTATATATATTACCAAAAACTGCATCAGGTAGTATAAAAATTCTGAAATTTTGGAAATCTGAGTTATCAAATTCCATATTTTATTCACCACCAATTTGGGAATAAATTGGTTGAATTTCGTCCCCACAAAAATAAAATAATATTTCATGGTATTACATTAATAATTTCATTGTTATCCTGTATTAAATGATCCTTCATATTAAAATATTTTTTTCATTTATTCCAAATAATAACTTTCATTAGTAGTAATGAATTAATAACTTTCAGTAACTATATATCCATTGTCTTTAATAAATTTATCATGTATCATCACTGAATAAAAATAATTGAATTTTATCCGAGTGAATAGACCAGTACAGTAGTAATCCAATGATTGTATTAACATGAAAACTCCATAATATGATAAAAAAATTTGTTGAGTCCTACTTTTTGAATCACTGGGAAAAATATGATAAAATAGTTTTCCAAAATATATCAAGATACATTCTCATGTTCATCACTCAGTTAGTTATAACTAATTTTTATCCAGTGAGTGTAAAATATTATCATTCAGGAATAAGATAATTGGATCCGAAATATAACACTCATAATTATTGAGAGATAATATCAATAGGTGAATTCAATACCTAATATATATATATATATATAAATGATATAGTTAAATGAATATTTATTTTTATGTTCATTAATGTAATGGTCATACAATTTATTTCTACCAAAAGAAAACTTTATACGGTGAAATGCCTCCATCCCTCTAAAAGGAAATGAATGATAAAATCTACTAATAGTTCTTTATGCTCCATATATATAATTATAATGAAAAATTAATTAATATTTTAAATAATATACTACGAGGAAACATATACATAAAAAACATTCCATCTACATATAGTCATGTAACAAACCACAATTAAACAAGACTGTGTGATGTTCCATGTCCCACTCTTCAAGGGTCACTATGGATAATATATATAACCCAAAAAATAGCCTTTTTTGGGAAGTGATATTAATGGGGGCATAATTTCCCTATTCAAAACATCTTGATTTCTTATATTTTTTATTATTACTTGGGATCTCATCATACAAATAGCTTAAACAATAATCAATATACTATTGATCCATATAACATCTAACTATGGAATATTTTTAATTAATCATGTTAAAAACCAAATAATTCATCATGTATATATTTCATTCAATTTAATATATCAACATAAATAAATAGGTCCCTGAATATGTTTTTCACTTTGAACATAGCCTATTAGATGCTGCTTTCAAGTGAAAAATGATGGAGGAAAATTTCACTATAACTCACACAATATTAAGGTATCCTCGCCCAAAATTATTATCAATATTGGAATGGATAAAATTTTTACACAATAGTCTCTATTTAAATGTAATAATAGAATCACAATCACTCATGCATTATTGGATAGAAAATGATGTTTTGATAGTAGAATCAATTCTTAAAGAAGGATTTGATAATATCAAATCATTATGGGTTTTCGTTTCAACCCTCTAATATTGATTTATTTAGTTATGTTATTTCAATATCCATGAGGAACATTTATATTATTTTCTATATCGAAAAATTAATTTCCCTATGAATGTGTAATCACATTAGAAACCCCATGAACTTTTCATTTACTTTCTTCAACACACAATGTATATATTTAGGGTCTGTTACCCAATCTAGTAAGTCATTATGAGATCAGAAGTCATATTTTGTATTCCTATTTTTTCATAGATGAATTAAAATCATCATTTCACTTATATTTTCTTCAATTTTCATTCAGTTTGAAAAATGATCCTACAAAATGGTTGACCAATATGTCAACTAAAAAAATATTTATTTTTTATAATTATATATTGATTTAGTGCCGACAATAATAATATTTTATATTTCATATCGCCAATCCCTATTGAAAAAAAATACATTTATTAGTTCATTAATCAAATAAGTTCCTAACATGGGTTGTGTTGTAATTTTAGTGGCAAATGTATTATTAAAAATGTGAATCCTCAGCCTATAAGGATGATCTATTGGGAAGAATCATTAATCCACATGATACAAATTCTACGATGATATTATATAATCATGATCATTTTAATATTTTTAATTAAAAGGACCTGATAATTTTCCCTTTGTTCCAAAAACCATACGTCATTATATTAGTAGGAAAATCATATATTTCCCACAGTATCACATCACATTTTGAAATATATTTTTCCAAAAGCATCAAAAATGGGTACACCCAAATAAGAAAGCTAATTCAATTCTTTCATAAAGGTTACATGTGGACATCTATATCATTTCCAGTTTCACAATTTACTATTATTATGATACTATATAAAGTTGGTGTTTTTTATCGACATCAAAGGAGGCATACTCCAAATGTGAATAAAAACACCCCATGTGCAATTATATGTATGCATTTTATCAAATGACTTAAACCATTCATACGTTAGACCCCACAAAACATTACCTACCTTGCCTATAAAATCTAGAATTTATGTATAAAATTTCTTCCATGATAATAAATATATTGGGTAAACCAAGTCATAATTATATTTAATTATCTGATAATCATTCCTTCAAATATTTTATTTGAGTTCAATAAATATGAATGGATTTTGAACCCATGTGATCAATTTAATGTTGCGCGTGACTTTATCTGGAACATGATATGGTGTTCCATATTCTTATGAATTATATTAGATATGCTATTTTATTTATTTTCATATCTTTCTCGGGAATCCTCCATGAATAATCTATAATCATTCAAGAATGCATAAATTTTATTAGATGAAAATAGATGATGGTTAATTAAATTAATTTTTCGATTCAAATTAGTGGGATTATAAAAATTATCGGGGAATAGATCCTTCAAAAAGGTATAAATATATATCTGAATGGATTAGGACATCTAAAAATTCGTTTTTAATGACATAATCACATTAAAAATTACAATTTTTAAATTATAGTTTATTCACTATATATAAGAGACATACCATTGTCTATTAATTTTTTTTCAATATCTAAACATCATTATCTTCATAAATAAAAACATTTGTATTGATATAATTATATTCTAGATTGATATAATAACATTATCATGATGAAAAAAAATGAAACTCACAAAATATCAAATTCTTCATACGACTTCTTTGATTTCATTAATGAGCACTAGAATATTGTTTCTTCTCTCCATGATTATACAAAAATAATTTGATTAAAATTAATCTCTATTTAAATGATATTTAACTTCTTCCAAGCATATAAAATGTATTATAATATAATTATAACATTGGAAATGTATAAGAAATCGATCGAAACCTTTAAAAATTGAAAAATATAATGATAATTTATATTCCTTTGAAACTCATTTGAGATTAGTTCATAATGATTTATCAACATTCTATTGAGTCTATTACAGGAAAATGAAGTTATATTAATATCAAAATTGATAAAAATAATTTAAAATCAATTTTGAACAATATAACTTTTAATATATTTAATAAGAAATAACGAGTATATTCAATTAGATATAGTATAGTAACTAGTGACTATTTTCATACATTTCGTCATTAGAAAAAGTAACAATTAAAATTTCAGATCATCTTAAATTGATATTAATTAGATATAAAATTTGTTCATTCAAATATTAAAATAATAAATTGGATAGAATAGTCTTATAACCCTTAACATATTGAAACAATAAATAAAAAATACTGGATTTTTTAATTAATGAATAAGAAATATCTTGGAAAAAATACTAGATTTATATTAAACCCATAAATGTTTATTGCTAGAATAATTTCTCCCCACTTGACGGTCTAACAATGTTCTCATAAATTATTAAATTATAGGACAATGTTTCACTCAACACACAAACTATTGAATTTGAGACATATATTTTTATCATTAAACATTCATAATATAATCTTGAAAAAAAAAGCTATCACATTTCGTTATGAGGATTTATAGAAAGATAATTCCAATAAAAATTTAATATGAAATTCCAAAATGAATAATAGAATCTAGAATGATAAATAACAATAGAATAAATCTATGTTATTACTAATGTATACAATTATGATCAACGTAATGTATAATAAATGTAATGTGAAACAATTTTTTATAAAACCAAATAAATATGTATTTATGGAAATGTTTTTTTTAAAGATGAATTTATTTTTAAATTTTCAAAAATACAATTAAAACCTATTTCAATATGATGGAGAAAATATAATGAAGAATAAAAAAAATACCACACCCAACATTAAAATTATTTAATTGATAGATATGTTTTTAGAATGAAAACATTTATAACTGCATCAGTACATGATTAAGTATAACATGTTAGTATACAATGTACAATATAATAATCCATATACAAAAAATTAATACTGAATTCATCAAATGATACTTGAATATATCCATAAACGGAATAAGTTATTACAAATGTTATAATTGATGTATACTAGTAATGTCCCAAACAATGTATATAACATGGATTTTTTAAAAAATAATACATACTGTTAGATTAAAATAAATTATCTAAAATTATGATCATTAAATTATGAGAATAAAAAAATAAAAAAAAAACTCACTAAACACATAATAAATTTATAAAGAAAAAAATTACAACAATAATTAATTACAAAGTCATTAAATATATTTCAAACCTAAACAAACCATATATTATATTTTTTTAAACTAATGGAAAACTAAATTTTACAAACACAGAAAATTATATATATATATACTATAATAAAATTTATTTTTACAAAAATGTAACAAAATTAATATTTATTATCCTTTACTCAATTAATACAACAATAATAATAACCTAACTATATCTCAATTTGGATTTGGTATGTAGGTAAATAAGAAAAGATTTTCAATCGAGGAGATGACATATTTAGAACACAATAATTTGATATTGAACAAGAAAAGAATAAAAAAACAAAGGATGATGGGACATATCTAGGTAAGAAGATATGGGATGCTACTTTTTTAGGTAGTTTGGATTAGGGATCATGAGTACAGAATGTGGGAGGAGAGGCCTTGAAGCTCATATATCATCATTATCACAATGTTTTTTTAAAACCATTGGTATAGGATATTAACCATTGGTTTTTTCAAAACTATTGGTATATGATGTTAAAAATGACTCTAAATCAATGTTCATAAAAAATAATTGGTATAGAGTCATGTTTATCGACATAAGTTCCTCTTGTGAAAATGAATCATATTTCTATGTGGTGGAAGTAGTCCACACACAATCAAATGAGATAATTTTATTAATTATTTTATGGAAATGCGGTGTAAATAACTTGTACCCCAATCAAAAAAATCTTAGTATATTTATTATACTTGATTAATTATGTTATTATTGATAAAATAAATTTAGATGAAGGATAAAAATAAATCGAGTTCAAATGATTTAGATAAGATAATATCATATTGTTTGATAAATCCATTTTTCTTATAGAATAAGTTGTAATTTGTTTGATCATTAGGTAATAAAAGAATCTCACAAAATATGGGAAGTAAGATAAAAATGATTTTGGTTAATAAATGTGGATAATAGGTTCCCCTTTATGTCTGAGGGGAATGGACGAAATGGATTTACCTTAAATATATAAATAATATTGAATCATTTTCTTGTAAGAGTGACGATGAAAGGATATAAATTTCAATTTGTGATATGATACGGTGGATATAACATTTTCTAATAGTATTTATATATGTTTATATGGAATTTATTCACTTATAACTTATGTTAACCATAGCTAAACCCTTTTAACCATAATAATGGTGAAATTTTATTTTTCTGTTTTTAGTATTTATTTTTACCAAAAATTAAGTAGAAATAATTACCTATATTAATTATTATAAATAGAATTATGGAATAAATTTTACAAGATTCAATTTCATGAATTGTTAGAAATTAAATTTTAAATATTTTTATAAAATTCAAAAAAAAAACACTTTTTATAATAATCATTTTTATGTGTAAATTTTTTTTTATTTCAAAAATAACGTACAATGTTGATTGAAATGGAATTAATTAGGTTATGTTAAATTATAGTTGAATTGTTAATTTTTGAAATATTTCCAAAATATTAGTTAACCTTTTATATACTTTATTAAAAGAGAATCAAAAAACATTATCACTAAAACATTAATATTACATAGATTTCTTAAATTTTATGAATATATTTATATGTTTTACATAAATATATATTTGAATTATATTAAATCATTAATAATTTGTTTTTCCATTAATAATGTTTTGTAAATAATAAATTAAATCTTATATCATAACAATTTTTTAAAAGTGATTATTTTGGTGAAATAAGTATTTTTCACTATTCAAAAAAATGAAAAATTTACTTAAAAATCCAATAACTACACCATAAAATAATTTTTACATGTTGAATTAAAATATTAAATCATTTTTTTTAGTTAAAATTTTCTTAGAATTATTCACACATTAAACATTTGGAAACCATTCTTATGAAGAATGTATTCTTATGGCTTTAAATGAATTCATTATGACCCACATTATTATAAAAAAACGTAGATGGATATAATTTTTGTTTGATTGAAATCATTGTATATGTTAAAGAAAATTTTATCCATATATTTCATTATTTGGTTATTTTTATTCATACACTCTAACAAAATGGCAACGTTATTACAAAAATATTTTAAGAATATTATTTCAATGTTTGTTTAAATATGATGGTGTTTGTGATGAACACTATCAGACATAGTATTCATTTAAAATAAGAAAAAAATAATGTGGCTTTACAAACGCCCCTCACAAAAATTCTTTCATTCCAAATTTATTTCATTTTTATCATACAATGACGTATCAATATATGATATCTAAAATATTAATTTCTATTTTAATGTTTCATCCTAACCCTCATGGATTTTTTTTGGAAGAGGAGGATGGTGTTACGAGGCCGTAGGTGACAACCCCAAGACAAAAAAGTCTTGAAATAATTTCTAAGAGCATAATAAATAGTTGGGGGATGATTTTTCCTCTGCAAATAAAATTTCCAAATAAATAATAAAAAATCAAACGACCATTATATAATGAAGGTGAATAAGTATATACAACTCAATGTATAAACCACTAACAAAAAATACAAACTAAAATTTTTACCATGTAATAGTTCAAATAAGAAACTAAAAACCACAAATCAAATAATAAAAATACATATATCAAAAAACACCAAAACACACTCCATGCTCCAACATCACATGACATTCCCAAGGAATCATGACACATCACAAATAAAATGACACAGAATCCATTTTATGCATGTTTTGATATAAAATATTTATAATCACACAAAATTTATATATAGAAGATGAGTGTAAAACTCAGTTAGATTTCCTAAATGGTTTCCCTACCAATTTAAATATGATTGAACATGTTGGAAAATTTAGGTAAAAATTTTATACATATAATTTTAAAAAAATTTATATGAAAGATAATTAATTTTCCAAACAAGATAATTTCCAAATAAATAAACCAAAAAATAAATACACCCTTTCTCAACTCTGTTTATCATAACTAACTCCATTCCACACTTGGATAGATGTATGAAACCATGGAAATCCTTAAAATCATGACTGTTGAGTCATCCTTTCACCGAGCCATCACTCAGTGAAGCATTTTTATGGTGGAATGTTCATACCATTATCCTTAACACTTTTTATGGTGGAATTTTCATACCCTCTTCCATCTAAAATCCATATAAACACACGAAACTCATATATTTCAGAAACCATACCAAACCAATTTTGAGAAATTATTTCAATAAAGTAATTCTCTTATAAGAAAAACTTCCATAGAAAATTTACATGAATCAAAAAATTTCCATATATTAATATCACCATCTTAAAATCATGAAACAAAGAAATTTCCAAAATATAATAAATTTGTACAATATAAAAAACCATTACTAAGTAATGTTTCCATAAACTATTGCACAAAAATTTCAAATTTTAAATCATGTAGTTAAATAAATAATAATCCATGCCTTCTAGTTATAAAAAATTGGTGTCAAGAGTGATGACACCTTACTCTCAAGCATAATTTATAAAGAATAATGACATAAATTCCTAAATAAACTGTATATAAAATACATTAAATGGATTTAGATCATGTTAATAACATCCAAAAACCATATATTAGCACTATTTTCATCAGGAAATATGAATTTATCCTTAATGTATTAGATACATGAATTCAAGAGAGAGGTTAAGATGAAAAATAATAAAACCTGCCAAAAATTCATTCCAAGGAATCTGGGTCCCCAATTCACATATAATTTCCAATGGATATTTCTAGGGTCAACATTAATTATCTCTCAACCCTTTGGAAGGAATTTATTTCGAGTTACATTCGGATTATGAAACAAATGAGACATTATGGATGTAAAATGAGGTGGATCTAGATATTCCAAGTATTTTACTAAATAAAGGATGGTTATAGGGAATAGTTAGAAAACCCGTGAGGAAACCATGTGCTAGAAAATTTAATGAAACACCTCAATCATGTTTGGATCCCATGGATAGAAAAACCATTAAACAACCATGATAAACCACTATATACAACATCAAATGATTTCTCTTATGTAGCTTAATGGTTTGGTAAAACTATGCACCTAACCAAAGAACTACCTTATTTCCACTATTTTAGTTGCACGATTTCATGGTAGGTGATTAATGGTTTATACTAACTATGCCAAAATCATTAAATTACATAAAATCCTAAAAAAACAAAACACCCCAAAATCCTCATAACTCGATCATATTAAACATATATACATAAAATAAATAAATGGTTAATTACCTGAAACTAGAGGGTGATACTTTCTCCACGTTGTTGGTCATTTAGCATTCAAAAAGATGAAAAGACCATTTTCATGGAGGAGTTTGGTCCACTGCTTAATAATTTCCTTCTATTATTCCAATTTCACTTCATGAATCTGAATATGTTTCTATGAAATATTCATAAGACTAACACTTTTATCATATTGAAAATTCTCTTTCCTATCCAAAATCTGCAATGGAACATGAATCAATATTTCTTTTTCCTATAAGTCAACATGATCCCATCAATTAACATTATCATGACCAGGATGATACTTTTTTAATAAGGATACTTGATACACATTATGAATTAATATGAACCTTGTTGGAAAGGAAAACTGATACAAAACCATAAAAAATAGTCAATGAATCTAAAAATGGTATATGTGTTGAGGAGATGACATTCCATGAATCCCAAAATAATGAGGCACATGCATTGGAGATATTCTCAAGAACCCATGATCTCCCACCTCATATGAAAATGAACCTAAATTATGATTCCAATAAAAAAATTTATTACATTGTGTTGTCTCTATCATCTCACTAATCAAGTAAATATTCTTCATTGTATCTTTCATAAGGATTGGTCCAACAAGTGAAGTATCACTTGTTTTAGAACCATAATGTGGAGAATTATAATGAGACCCATATAATTATTCAAAAGAATCTATATGTATCATGGTATGGTAGCTGTTGTTATATAAGAACAACACTAATTGTATGTGATCCTCCCATTATCCCTAAATATCCCAAACCCAAGCACTAAGAAGGAATTTCAATGATTCTATTATCCTCATAGATTTTTTATATACCTTTTAATGATACACTATGCTAATAGTCAAATGTATACCAATGGATTTTTTAAGGATTCTAAAACATTTCATGCATTCCTTGGATTTTAGTTCGATAATATCGAAACTAGTATACATTTCCACATTACCCATTCTCAGATAGATAATTTAGTTGAGTCCTCAATTCTATGATATTAATGAAGAGGTTTGAAATGTGATGGATTTTGGAGATGATCAGAATCATTTTTCTGAACTCTCCTTGATATAACTACTTCAAAATAAATAAAATTATTCTCTCTGTTCCACATAGGGATTTTTACGGAGAACAATATAACTACTTACTAATGGTTATCTACCTTAACATGTTGTTAAGAGACGCATCTCAAAATATAATCAGCTTCTTTTTAATCCTAGAGCACCGAAATTTTTATTTTAGTGATTTATACATCTTCATTATTCTAGGATGAAGAGCCCATATATAATTGTGGAAATTATGGATAATTTTATCTAGACAAGACATAGGTACGACAATCCTATATTGAAATCACACAAAAGATCCACAGTCATGAATTTATCCCACAATAATAATACCACCCTTAACTTCTGATCACATAGAAACTAAATAAAAATATGTTGTCTATGCATCTTTAACCGCCTCGACCAAATAATGATCAAGAGAATCAATAATGAAAATATAAAATCTACCTAGATATTAAAAAACCATATTCATGTTTTCTAACATCGACATCAGTTTCCACTGACACAAATTAACTTTCACCAACTGGTTATATGAAATTATACATATTTATTCCTCCACTATGTTCATTTCACATGGTGTGTACATTAAATCATATTAAATATTTGGGGATACTCCATCCTTTTTTTGTCTCACATTCAACTCTCTTTGTAAGACAATTTGTTTTAATCACTTATGAATTTTAAAAACCATGAAATTTACACCAAAGTAGTAAGGAAACCAATTATTCAATGGATAGAATACAACAGGTATATATATATATATTCCGTGGTTGGAGTGTAATTACATTAAAAAACCACTCACATAGGCTTGAATGGAAGGCCACAACCCCAAAGGAATAACCCACCCATCAAGTATAATTTATTCAATACATGTCCAGAAGGCCCAATCAGAATGAATACCATTACCATAAAGATGTCATAGTGTATCCTCATGCATGAATAATAATTCCTATGACACCAGGATTGTGTCATGTGTCTTGCATGAATCACTCCCTTCATTCCTCGTGCATCATGCATGCATCAGTGCCTGCCTGTGGAAATTATCTCAAAGACAAATTTGAACCCTAGATTGATTAATGATTATAGAGAGCCTATACAAGATGGGTGAGCCCCCACCTACCAATATATAATTATAAATCATGTGTTTGATATTTATTTTCATGAAAACATTTTACTGAAAATCCATAAACAACAACATGATCTAACTGCATGAGAACACATCCCAACCATGATCCTGAATAATCATGATACACCCCATATCCTTGACGTAATTCTGGATATAACAAGATCACATATGATGAATGGTGTAATTTTATGACATGAAAATACATTAATAATTAATAATCACATTTGAATGGATAATTTTCAATTGTCAACTATTTTGTTTCTGAATCCCATCGTGAAAAAACATGAACAAAACATCAGTAATAACCATCAATGCCATGGAAACTGAAGATATCGAATAAATTCATTTGTTATTTCCTAGAGATAAAAACATGTATCTTTTCTAGATCAGTAAAAACACATATTTTAGATATTACAAGGCCATATAAATTTAACTATTATATACCAAAGTAACTCTTCTTACATCTTTTATAGAAATTGTTATCCCCAAGACACCAAAATCTATCCCGAAGTGCTTCTCATGCTCAATAATTTCCGTGAATACACTAGTATGTCATCCATAAACACCACCATGAAAAAATCCAGATACATTTTAAATATCTGATTCATCAGTTTCTAAAAGATTTATGGTGCATTCATAAGACTGAAATTTACAACCTCATACTATTATTTGTGTATCTACACATAAAGGATGTTTTTGGAATATCCTACTTCCAAACTCACAATTAGTGAAGTATTGAATAGAATTATATTTTAGATAGGCAATAGGATCCCCTAAATAGATCAAATAACTCATCAATTCATAGAAGTTCACATAAACTCTTTTATATATCTTGGTTAATATTATGAATATATAAAAAAGGAGACCTATCATTATTTTTTAAAAACAAGAATTAGGAAGCCCACATAGAAGTACTAGGTTGAATAAACCCTTTTCATTCCATATCTTCCAACAAGGTTTCCAATTCCATTAATCTTTTTGGTTCTATCCAATAATAAAAATGTTATATAGGACACATCCCTCATAGAAGATCAATCATAAACTACACTTATCTTGTGGGTGGAATCCGTTGGAAATTATTCTGAAAATATAAGGAAACTAGTAAATTTGTTTGAGAAAACTAATATTATCGACCTTATCACCTGATCCAAAATTTAAAATAGCCAATTTGCATGAGATAATTCTAATTATTGGTCAGAAAAAAAAACTTCTGCATCCACCATTATATTTAGGTCTCCTCTAATGTGATTTATGACTTCATAATTAGTTGTAAAACTAACCCATTGGTTATAATAATTTATATGATCTTTAAACATCATCATCAAATACACACACAATATTATTTCATAGATATTCAGCTCAAGTATAAATAAATACCATATCAATTAATCACTCTTAATTATTATGGTACATGATTCTCATATAAAACAATGACATTATCTATATCCAAGAGGTTTATTATTTTTCAAAATACATAGCATAATATCGACATGAAGAACAAGAGGATCAAAAACCATGATGAAATATTAATGGGATACATGCATATCAAAAAAATCATGGAAGATGGTATACTTCAAGAGAATAATGCCTCTCACTATTGATGGTCCACATTGTTGATCCATACAAAATTTTTCATTTCTATAAATATTTTTTACCTAATGATCTTTAGTCGTTATCACCCTATTTATATAAACCTAATTGAGAATTCATGGTATTTAAATATTCACAATAGATACACTATTCCCACAGAATATAATTATTCTTTTTCACTAATCTAGTAGAAGAATAAAACATCTATAAAACACATGACATTAACAAAGAACACAACCTTTTAACATTGCATTAATAATTATAGAGATTCAATATCTAGTTGAAAATATCAAGTGATATAGGTTGTTTTATGATATATCGCTTCATGTAATCAAAATAACAATATTAAAAAAATCATGTCTTGTACTTTGGTGAAGGGGGAGATTCATCGTTCCATACATCTGATTCTATGTCATACCACTACCTAGGAAATATGTGTTCTTTTTTCACTTATTTATAATGTTAGAGTTCCCACCATTACTGACAGGTATCAATATGATTTCTCAAACCCATTTACCTTACATTTACCTATTACTCATCATTCCACTATTCACCAAATCTATATAATCCACTATAAAAATAATAGAAATATCTAAGAAAAGTTTTAGCCTCAACACCAATTCATAAATGTGTGAACTATAAGATGAACATCTAGAAACTTATTGTGAAAATAAAACTAAATTCTTCAAAATATTTGGAATCTCATTCCATGGGATATTATCCAGCTTTAAGATGAAAAATTACATCATTTTAGAAATAAAAAACAATTAAGGCTATACTTTTTTTCTAAAATTATTAAAAATCACCCACATAATCAATTTATATAATATATCATGAACAACTAAATCCCACCACTCTCTTTGAAGATCCACTATAATTTACATTCCCAATTGGATTTCAGTTCTCCGGGTGTGCCTAAGAAATAAATGATTCAAATCATATAATATAGCCACATCTCTGGTTTTTAAAGTTCTGAATAACTTTGAATGATGGGTGGATAGTTTTTTTGGAACTGAATAGAATGATCCACACTTCTTGATTCATCCATTATATTCCCACTACTAAATGATTTAAAAGATTAGATAATAATTTCAACAAATAGTTTTTTCCCTTATGTCTCAAGTGCAACTAAATTCCCTACAGCCTCTTCTAGTTGGTTTTTTTGATGTCTATCTGGTGAAATTTTATATAACGAAAAAAATGATTTAGTCACTTTATTTAGCATTGAAGTATTTAAATTTTTTAAATTTAACACATCAAACATATTAAAACAATTATTTAAAACATTCATTATTTTTTCACTTTCTATCCTTTGCGGAAAATTCCACCATGATTATTGAAAATCAAACGATTCTCTACTATTTTCAATAGTCAACACTTTTTCCGCAAATCCAAAAATTTTAAGGTAAAATAATTATGAACTCTTATTGGGAATTCATTTCTAAAAATGTATTTCATTCACTTACCATTTACCAAATCCATGAAAAATTGGTAACAACTAATAAGAGTTTCTTAAAACAATTATATAACCAAACTTATTCATAACTGGATGTTAAAAATAAATATGATATGTAACCTGTATGCACTAAATATCATGTTCTGATGTTCATAATAATTTCTATTCATTCAACTCAAGGACTAAAATAGATTTACTTCCAAATATTTGTTAGAACAAACATGTAACAATTTTACCAAAATTAATGAAAGACCTGAAATAACATATACCATTTGTTACATCCCTCCTCACAATTATTGGATTAAGAAGGGGTGGAGGGTGTTACTAGGACCTATTTAAAATCCCCAAGAAACTTAAGTATGTAATTAAATTCCAAGGACTTGATAAATATATTGCGGATGATTTTCGCCTTAAAAAACATTCCAAGAACCCCATAACCTAGAAACCACTATATGATTCATGATAACAATGTAAAACTACTCGTAGAATAAACCATAGGCAATAGATAAAAACTACAACATGGTCCATCTTAGAGTTCAAATAGGAATCTAAAACAAATAACCCAATGACCACCAAAAATCCAGCATCAAATAAAAAACAAGCTCCATGTTTGAAATCTACAATACATTCCAAAGTCATCATGATCAATCAGTAATGAAATGAGATAAACATCCATTATATGTTTTTGGATATACAATATCTTCAATTTCACTAGTGGTCAAGCATGTGGTGTGTATAAAACATAGTAAGATATCCTTAATGAATTAAAAATTCACACTAATATGGTAAAACAAGATATGAGATTTATCTAAAAATATTTATACGAATTCATAATGATGTTTATATCAAATCAAAACAATTATCTAAAATATAATATTTCTAAATAAACATACCAAAAAACCTTTAAAATCATCTCTCCATTCCATTTAGAATAACAAACTCAATTCCACGCATCCACCTATAGATGAATCCATGGACCTCACTAAAAAAATTAGTATAGTCTCAACAACTCATAGATAAATCACATGGTGAACCGTTTTTATGGGGGAATATACATGACATTATTCATCACACTTTTTATGGTGGATGCGTTATACCCTTATGTATCCAAAATTCACATGAACAACAAAATAAAAATTATTCTAAAATTCATAGCATACCAATAATTCTAACCCATTCATATAAAACAATCCTTTTATTGAAAAATGTTTCTAAATACCATTTCAAAGAATCCAAATAAAACCATATATTAAAATACTTATTTTAAAATCATGAATCAAAACAGTTTTTCAAAACCAATCATTTTTACAGTGACCCAAACCATTACTAAAAAGAGTTACAATCAATCATTTATTCTAAATTTTAAAATTCTAATTAAATAATTCATTTATTTTAAATCTATATATTGATTTATAAATATGAGGAGTCTAATGTGAACAAACATAAAAACCAATATTATGTGAAAATGAAGAATAAAAAAAATTCTTCCACAAACTAGATATAAGATCTATAAAATATCCTTATATCATTTTCCCTAACATCCCTGAAACCATAAATCATCATGATTGGTATAAAAAACATCAAACATTACCCAATGTATTAGATCCAATAATTATAGAGTCGGAGGAATAATAATACTAAGGAAAACCCAAAGAACAAGAACAATCCAAGCAATTTGGGCATCCAACGCCCTTAGAATCCCCCACGGATCACTCATGAATCAAGAGGAAGGGTCTATAAAAACTTTGAGAGGATTTGAATTTAGTTTACTCCATGAATAAGACAAAATTATACAATAAAAGGAACAAAACATAGATCTAAAAATTTAGATTCTGATTTTTAATAGTTCTTGATTACGGTTCATAGTTAGGAAAACCAAGCACTAATTGTGTGCTAGACACTTCCTCCAAAAACCCCTTACATGGTCTGTAAAAATATTAACTTAAACCCTACACCAACCATATTGAACCCATAAATCCAAAATCACATGGTTTATCCTAGGATACCTCATAGTTTGGCCAATCCATACACTTAAATGTGAACCGACCCAGTGCCCACTATTTATGTTGTCATGTTTTCTAATTGGTTGTTCACAATTTCTACAGACAATGCTAAAATTGTGTACATTTGTAAAATCTCAAAAATCATGAAAAAATTTTAAAAACCATACCAAACATAACCTAATTAAATTATATACATAAAATATGTAAATAAAAGGTTACCTAAGTGAATCATGGGTGTTATAGCTAAGGTTATGGAACACATTATGTCATAAATATACAATATGTGTAAATTTATCCGGCTCAGAATTTTTAATGTGTTTTATGAAGAGTACCATAATAAGAATTAGATAACTTATAAAATTCGATAATTTTATCTCCCATTGCTTATGTTTGAGTAATTATAATAATAAAATCCTATTCAATTCTATTTAACCTTTTTAGTTATTATTTATGCCCATGATTGAGTATTTTAATCAATTAACACTTCTAGATACAATGATGAATGACTTGGTATAATTTTTGTCTCAATAAAAAAACAAATAAACCATTAATAGATTGTATGATATAAAAAATAAGGACATGTTTTTTCATCTATATAATCATTTAGTAGAACAAGGTAACATAATACTCAAAATAAATAATCCTTCATATAATGAAGTAATAAATAAATTTTTAAAATAATAAAAATAACACTAATGGAAATTATATATCAATTTATCATTCATATAATAAAAAAACTTGTTCTACATATATTACAAAGTTATTCATACAATAATAACTATATCATAAAAACTAATTACACCCCAAAAATCATGATTCTGTCGAATAGATAGGTACAAAAACCGTGTTTTATACCAGGTAATAATTTTTAAAATTAATATAAATCGCATAAAATATTATAATTATTTATAAATTTCCATTATGTGAATTGATTTATAATTCATTCCCTTGTGTTTTATGATATTATAAGATATTATTGAAAAATATAAATTAGTCCACACACATATAATAAAATAAATCAAGAGTTTATGACTGAAGAGACTGATTTCATAACTAAAGGGAATTTAAATTCATCTATATGAAATATACTTTCATAGAATTTATACATTATCATTTCCTCATGTAAATTTCTTATATGATTTTGGAATTATTTTTTATAGTGGTCTATTTACATATTTTTTGTCGAATATAAATTTGTGACTTCATTCTTACCTATGAATTGATGTTCTTGATGGCCTTCTCTTAATAATTAAAGAAAAATGATATTTCCTTCAAAAAGTAAAATAGGGTTTATTTCCAAAATTATCACATATGAAATCCTACATCTATCCATTTCATTACCTCTCTTAATTTAGTTTTTTGTGTTTCTTAGTGATTTTCATCTTCCCTTGCTTTCATTTGAAAATATATGATTTTGAGAACTCATTATATATGATTGTGGTACATGATAAGATATCATCATGGAATTAATATTTTTGAGAGACAAGTTCCAATTGAATGACTGTATTAATCCATAAAAGGATATGACTAATCGGTGTTGCAAGATTATAAACACAGTTCATAGAATGAATTTCTAATTTAGTATTTTTTCCTCATATTAATCAAAACATTCAACTTCATTTACTGTTTGATTTTTGAGTTTACCTTAAATATTTTCCCATCTATCACTGAGATATTATTTTTCACAAATATTTCCATAAAATAATTTCATCACATTCTCTCAATATCCACATAATCCATTTTATTTTTAGTCAATGAACACCATTGATCAAGACCATACTTTAAACAATACACATCCAATATAACATTTTTCAATTCATTAATTATAAAAACTAGAAAAATAATTCAAGAGACCTATTCCACTATTTGGAAATCAACCTATTAGTATTTCCACTAAAGGATTGATGTTTCTTATGCATAGTAGACCAAAATTATTGAATCACACTACGATGTAAGAAGTTATTACACATGGGGATGTTTATTGTTCAAATTTATAGTCCACAATTCAAACATTGTCATTATCTACTAAACTCTAACACTATATATATTGATATTATCCAAAAAGAAATCCCATGATTTATTATAACTGTTAAAGCATTTTTTATTCTTTCTAGAATGATCCTTTTTTAAATAAAAACATATACTAAATTATATTATAATATTATCATTTTTAAATAAAAATATATAAATAAAAACATGTAATAACACTCACCATAAATAGATTTTTTCTTGCTAATACTAGAAATGTAATTTTAGTATATTTTGGAATATTTAAAAAGAAAAAAAAATATTTTTTCTAATCATTCATAATGGTTTTCAAAGGGCATGTCAATCATCTAAAATATATCACCAGGGAGTTTGTATATAGGTGTTAAATCGTGGGATAACTCATCAAGCACTGAGTGAAGATTGATTTGATATTGAAAAATCATTTTTAGGGTTTTTTTGCCAAGGTAAATATATACCATAACAACATCAACATTATTGTATCCAAAAATGGATGTAATTTATATAAAAAAATTATATACCTTACCAAAACATTTTTTTTCATATACCAAGTCTTATCTATTGATTATATCATATGGTTATGTCCTCCTACATATATTTTCATAAATATAATTCAAATAAAAGATAATAAACTCCCACTAATAACAATTGTAACACCCTGACTCCAGTAACTCGAAGCTTCTGATTATCTTACAACATCAACTTAATATACATATGATTGTATCGCATAAAATCCAATGTGTTAGTTTCCATAGAATACTAGATACATATATTATACCCACATTTCAGTTGAAATTATTAAATAAAATATAACAATCTAGTAAGAATATCATTATTTATTTAATTATATATCTAATATCATTAATATATCCATTATTATTATCTTAGGGAAATGAAAACATTATAATATTTTTTACAGATGCATATTAAGGGAAATAATAAAATTTATGCTATGAAATAATAAATAAATCATTAATCTTATGTCATAGATAAATAGTATTATCTATTCCATATAATAGAAATCATAAAAGTTGAATATAAACATGGATGTCATGAATAAAGTAAATTGTCACAATATTAAAAAATAGTTCCACATTGAAAGAATATATAATTATGATCAACATAATCGCACCGCCATGGCCATATACATAGATATCCTATATTAATAGGGATGCAATATATATCAAATACCCAAAATCAATTGTCTCATAGCACCTACCAAAGTATTGATGGGTCATAATGGTCCCTACATATCACTTAGTAAGTCTAATGAAATAATTATATGAATTAAATTTATAATAATTTTGTATATAATAAACATAATAATTTGTATAGAAATTGATCATATAAAATGATAATATTTATAATTGTCATCTAATCTAACAAGACCATAATATTCATTCTATAATGAGAAGGGTGATGATATCATGAGAATTTATTCCACAATAATGTATAAGAATTTTTAATGGGTGTTGTCATTTAAGGAAATACCATTAAATGAAAAATCCTTTTTTCCTTAAAAAATGAAAAAAAGTCATTTTCGTTGGATAAAATTATAGATAAAATATCCAATAATATAGTACACTTGTTTTTAACATAAATAAAGATGGAAGTTAAAAAATGTTTTTGTAATGAAAATAATAGTACTAGATGTGAGAAAAAATGATTTTTTCTGTGAACCTTATGATAATTATCCCATTCACACAGATAATTAAAACTAAAATGTATATAGATTAAATATGTTCAAGAATATTCAATTAAATATTTTTTATAATGTAAAATATTCTTGAAAATGAATTTAAAAATTCATTTCTTCATAGATAATAACATTATTTAAAAAACATCATTGACCAAAGATGAAATAATGTTAGCTTTTCTTATGATAACACTTTCATGATCGTATTAATTATAAAAAAGTAGTAAATGAATGGGAAAAAATGTAAAACCCATAGATACCTCTATGAAATGAAAATTTATGTATCTTAATAGTGAAATATAAAATAATATTCTTCAGTGAAAATTTAAACAAAACAAATGACAAATAAATATGATATTTTAGAGGAAACCCATAAATATTATGTAACATTTTAATCTTAATCCTAATTAATTAATTAAATACGAGTTAAAAAATAAAGTACCATGAATAAAAATAGATTCATCACATAAAATTTTCAATTTTATTATATAAATCACAAGAATAAAATTGGTATTTAATGTAGAATATTATTAAGGAATCAAAATTTAGATAAGATACACATACTATAGGAATGACTTTTATTGTAAGAGATGTAATCCTCTAGAAAAGAAAATTATTTTTTAGAAGTCAGTAAAAAATAATATTAACACATATAATAACATATGTTGTTTAATTATAACTTATTATCATCCGATAATTAAAAATCATTCATTATAATCATAATTTATGTTGTTAACTACTTATATTTTCATATATGATTTTATTCGACAGTTCTGCTGCTTCTATGTTGATAATAGCTATAAAAAATAAATAAATTTAATGATGAGAAAAATATCATAAAAATTCATTACATACATATTTATAATCATATATAATTGGTCAATGGAGAAAAATGAATTATATCATTTATAGAGATTGAAATTTTTATGTACGTATGAACGTAGTTTTAATATTCTAATAAAAAGAAATTAAGAAAGATAAATAATATTTTATCAATATAAAATATTAAATATATGATAATTATAATATATATTTGTTATATATATCATTATATCCACCTAAGTGAGATTATGTTTGAATATGAATCACATCGTTGCGTGTAGGTGGTAGTGTACATATATGCAGAAGTGGTACATTCATTTACCTTTTGATGGAAATGAGGGTAAAAATTATAGTACCATAATCATAATAAAATTACAGTATATTGATGATAATATTATAATAATGTCAAAATGTATATAAGAACGTTATACGATGTTGACGAAGAAAATAAATTTCAAATAATTATATAAGATGATAACCTTTTATTTGGGAAACCAGCTTTGGGTTACACCATAAGCCTTCATATGTCAGTGTTAATACCATTCAAAAATCTAGAAAATTAATTTAAATAAGAAAATAATTTTTATATAGGATTAAAATTCCTGGAAATATTGAAAAATTTTCCTGAATAAGAGGGGAGAAGATGTGCCATCTTATAAGTGAGGCGTGGGACACTGAAGGGATTACTTAAATTATCCAAATAAAATATTCCAATTTCTTGTGAAATTATAAATATTGGTCAATAAATTGATTTGGTGATTATATAAGGTCAAAAAATATTACAAAAATAATATTTTGACCTCTTCATGTGGAATTTCAATTATCTCTTTTTTAACCACAATTAAACCCTGTCAACCATAACTGCTCTAACAAATTTTTACTATATTTTATATTCATTAAACTAAAAGTAAAGCATTAAAAATTACATAATATTAATTAGTTTGGTTAAAACCATTGATTAAATTTCATAAAAATTCATTTTCTAAATTCATCATAAATTATTTTTAACATATGTTGATAAAATTCATTTTAAACCACATTTAGTAAAATATTTGTTTAATGGATAGAAATGATTTTATAGATAGATCATTTATAATGTTGATTACAGTAGAATTAATTTGATTATGTTAAATAAAATTTTGCTTATATATATTTTAAATCAATATAAAATTGAATTTTACTATGTAATTACATTGTTATAAGAGAAGAAAAAAAAATATTTTTTATTTGAACCAATAAATTACTATTATTTATAAAATGATAAAATATTATTTATGTTTTCAGAATTATAAATATGTGTGTAATATATTAAACATCATATTAATATTTGTTATTTATTTTTTTAATAATCAATCATATTATTCTTATATCATTATAATGTTTTAAAAGTGTTAGTGTTTGTAAAATCATTATTTTTTTCAATTCAAAGAAGAATAACAAATGTATACAAAATCGTTAAAATTCACTGTGAGATAATTATGACATTCCGAATTAAAATTTTAAATTTACCTTTTCAAAAATAATTTCTACAAACTGTAGAATATATCTTTACTTATTCACATTTAAACACTTGAAAATCATTTTTATAAAAAAAATTATTCTCGTAGAATAAAATGAATTTATTATATTAATTTTTCTAGTAACAATAGTAAGTGGAATGTAATTTTTTATTATTAAATTAATTATTTTTATTAAGTAAAATATTATAAATATTTTATAATTCAGTAATTCCTATTCATACTCGCCAACTAAATAGTTAGGTTATAACTATCTTATTTAAATAATATTATTTTACACTTCCATTAAGCTCAAGGTTATATGTGATTATTGATATTTAATGTTGTATTTAATTAAATTATTCTATATTTATATTTAGTATCATTCTCCAGTACTTATATAATTTATATACACATAAATTTTATTAATATTGTCTATATGATGAAATGTAAATAGATTTTACCACGAATATTAATTTCTAGGTTATTAATATGGTCCTTAAAATTTTATATATAAAAATTATATATAATATTATAAGCTTTCGAATTGTAAATATGCTTCAAGAGATGTACCCTAATAATTAGTGGACAGTTTCATTATAAAAAATATATATTTTTATTCCATTAATAGAGTTTTAGGAAATATAAAAGAATATCCTTTTTTGAATCCTTATAACATGGTTTATAGACTATTAACTTTTATGGAGTACTTTAATGAGTTTCCACATCTAATTCTAGTAGTGAATGAATACGAGGATTTCTCATGCATGATAAAAAAATCCTCTAATAGATCATAAGATTCATAAACATGAGACATGTTATCTCACCTTCATAAAAAAGATCAGAACAAGTTAAGATAATAATCATTAAGAATTATCCTTCTTGTGAATAATTACTAAATTATTTACTAAAAATTAATATACATATAATTGATATTATACATTACCAATTAAATTATAATACCAATGGTTCAAAATATATTATTTTTTCTTCATCATAAAATTAATATAACATTAAAACTAATTAAACACCAAAAATAATTATTATATCTAATCCAAACATCGGTATATGGACAGTGTTTGTAATTTGGGAATAACTACACCAATTAATACAAATATCTTAATATATTCTATGTATAACTAGATCTACAATAAATTTCATGATTATAAATATATTTCATTGAGTTTTAGGGGAAGATTAAAAATCCATAAAAAATATTAATGAGTGAGTTGATCAGGTGTCAAATAAAGAATTTGTTTTTAATAAAATTATTAGCAATCACAACCTTTGGAATTTCAAATTAATCAATATGAACTGCATATTATTTTCCTTCATACCTTATCACTTTCAATTCTATTGATGCTTTGGAAAATAGTGTGTGTAGTTACACATTTCATTACAAAGAATAAATCATTATTTGGATTCTAATTTTGTTTTCAAATAAATTTGTATTTTTTATGACCTTTATCTCAACACATTAAACAAAATCCTATTTAATTGTAGAATGTACCGGGTTATACCTTAAAAATTATCACATATTTGATTTTCCATTACTCACTACATTTTATTCCCCTTATATATTTTTCATTCCTGTTACATCTCCTTCTTCTTCTCTTGAATTTCATGGAAATTACAAGACTTAGAGAATTAATTCTCTATCCTAATGAAAAATGATACCATATAATCATATAATGAAAAAAATTCATAGACTAGTGACACTTAATATCAAGCCTTAATCTCAACGAAAAAATTATCAAACCAAAATTTTGAAATACTTATGTATCATAAACTATTCCTTTCTATATTTATAAAATTTTCCATATACTAGACAAAAGATTTCTCTTCCTTCTATATTATATTGAAAATTTTCATTTCCATATAAGATCATATCTTTAGATGAATGTAATTTTCCAGAATCATATTTCTAAAAGTATTCCATTATATTACCTTTATATCATCCTCTGAATTTTAATTTGGAATTGTTGACCCTTATTACCATCATCATCCTTTCAACAAAATAATACTTGATTGACCATCACCCTGTTATAACATCTCAGATAAAAAAATATATTTTTATGGGACTTTATCCACAATTTTTATATTCATGTATTAGATGTTCCATTAATTAATGTAGGTTTCTAACACATTAATTTATCTAAAATTAACAAGTAATGCTATTAAGAACATTGTTGTTTAATATAGTCATGGTTGTAGATTATAGTTATAAGTCCTGACCTTAAACAATATATAATCCATTGAATATTGACTAGAAATAATTTTCCTTAATTTTTAAAGATCATTTATTTATATTGTATTAGGCAATTGAAAGAAAATATTAAAAAATTAAACCAATAAATTAAAAGGGTACCCTATAATTCGATATTTATTTTTTCACCAAAGAGATTACTTATAAATAATAATAGGTTTTATTTTCCTCAAATACATTCAATATCTTCATTATAAAATATTCAATGTTCATGTGAATATTTAGAACAATGAAAAACATGGGACTGGAAAAATATCACTTTATGGGAAAAATGGGAAAAAAATTAACCATTAGTCATTGAATAAATTTAATACCATGAATACAGTTTCACAAAGAAACACTTTTCACCCATAAAACAAAATCACATTTACTTACATAATGAAATAATATATTTCATTTAAAATACCTTCATATATATAGAAAAGGATAATTTTGGTATCACTATCAAATAAATCTTAAATATAAATTAAATCACCTTTCTACACAAGCGGTAACTGTCATGGTTTCACTTGGAAACCCATCATTTTTTATTCAAATAACATCTTATTAGAATCATAACCAGTAAGATTTTTCCCATTAACCAATTCATTAGAGATCTATAATTGGATCACCCATCCTTTTATTGTTACAAAACCACCCATTATCATTACCATGAAAAATAATGTCAACATGATCATAATAGAAAATCTTGCATAAATGTAACATTTTTAAATAAAACAAAATTTTCAATTTGAAAAATCTTTTCATTTTTGAGATGCCACAAATTTATAAATAAAAATATATAATTTTAAAATAAGTATCTATACTTGTATAGGAATCATCTAATAAATACCACATCTATATGAAGGGAAATTTCTCTAATGTCGTATAAGTATAACAATTCTTTAATAAAAAGTGTTGTAACATGAAAATAGGATTTTTAAAAATATTTACTTAAAATATAATATCATTAAAAAATAATTAATACAATGGACAGAATATGTCTATAATAAATAGAACCCAAAAAATATAATATAATCAAAATTTTTGTCACAAATAATATTAGCAACACATAATAAACGAAGTAGAAGGTTAACCTGAAAAATGGGAATTTCATTTAGAATTCCCTTAATATATGTATGAAAGCATTATGAACATTTATATAATCTACTAGAAAATAAATTAAAATTGATTAACTAATTAATATAGATCCTTTTCAAAATATATTTTATTTATTACCATTAAATTATATTCACTTATGTCCATTTTTGATGAGTTATAAATATATGAATTTCCATTCTAAGAGTGTTTATTTCATGAATTTACGGTCCATTACCTTGAGTATAATAATGGGAGCTCTTTTAAAATGGATTAAAGAAATACTAGAAGATGAATGAAATGTTATTAACATACTACTATATTTTAAAAAAAATTCAGTAGATTATTTTTTTTGATATGAGGATTATTTGATTAAACATTAATGATAAATGTATGGATTATTTGGGATGGTTTTTCTGGCCATGAAAACTAGTTTTGGTTCATTTTATTATAATATCCTTAAATATTTTCAATTAAATAAAAATTTATAATTTAAATATGTAAATCCATTTTAACAATAAAAATGGTATTATAATTTTCCAAGAATAACGTAAATTAAAATGAAAAATCTTCATTCATGAAGGGGACTAATTGACACGTCACTGAAAATGTATTCATTTTTGAAGACAATAGGATAGGGGACGATTATTGATATTGAAGATTATTTTAACAAAATATCATTCAAGTATATATGTTATATTGGAGTCATATTTCCACATTAGATTGGTTATTTGAGGAGAGTTTTAGATAGGGAAAGAAATTAGAAGAGAATGAAAGAGGATTTTACCTCATGAATATCATCTCTTTGAGGACCGCCCTGTGAAACATGGATTTAGAATTTGGGTGATACAATAAGGTATTATATGTGTGGAATAGGCTTAAGAAGAGAACTGGGAATAATTTAGACAATCTATAAGAATTTTGATGTGTGGGGGGAAGGGGGTATTTATATTGAGAGGAGAGGGATTTCCAATTATTTTATTCATTTGTTTATTATTTTGTCACAAGGCAATCAATATTATTTTTTTTCATGAAAATGTATAATAACTTCTTCATGTGAGTTATAACTAATAGTTTCACACATATTTCATTACCCAAAATTTCAAGTATTAGATTAAAATGTAAAATATTGTCAGTCACTGTATTTTACTATTAATTTTTTATGAATATTTTAGAAAAATCCTATAAACACACCACACCATTTTATTGATGCACATAATTAAAAAATTCCTCCATTTTTTTAAAATAATTTAAATAACATGAAAAATGTAATGTTAAATTAAATTAATAATTTATTCGAAAAAATACATATTTTACATTTAAAATTTATTTATGACATTTTTGAAAATTAATTATAGTCTCATATAAATATATTATAATTAAAATAAAAAATATTAATTTATGAATATATTTGATAAAAATAAATTATCATTATAATCATTATATAAATTTTAAAATGGTAGATAATCATTTCTATTTTATAAAAATACCAGTACTTCATTTATCATTTTTAAAACATTTATTTTCTTATATATTGGTATGAATATATAATATTTTAATTTATAAGACTCAAAAAATTTATATGTATATTCATTGTCGAGGTCATAACTTTATTATCTATAATACAATTCTTAATGATCATAATACTATTACAACTGTCATGTTACTTTTCCAATATTATAAATTATATAAATTATATAAATTACACTTTTATAATTATACATTTATCCTTAATTTATATATTTATTTCTCTAATTTAAACAAAATAATTTATAAGTACATGTGTTTTTTAAATTATATGATATCACAAAAGATATCGTATTATTTAAAAAAAGATATTCTTTACTATTCATAAGAAAAACAGTTTCTTTATAGAATTCTCAAAATACCACTCTTGACTAATTTTTGTTTGATGATTTCATAAATTATGTTATTTTTATCAAATAAAAATATTATATTCTCTTGAAATTTATTATATTACTTTGACATAAAAGGAAATAACAATCAATATTTAAGCAATCATTTTTTTGACTAAATTTACTTTACAAAAAATTGTGTGATTAGCTTCTATGAAATTACAGAGAAAATCATGTTGATTGGGAAGATTATATTTATTTCTTAAAGTAGTTATTACTATTTATTCCAACTAAATTAGTGGCAAAGTTAAAACATTCTTATTCTAATAAAAAAATTTATTTTTTAATTTATTTTTTATGTGGAACATCTCATATTCTCTCAAGCGTAGTTCTTATTTTTATAATTATAGTATCAAAATAATGATGCAGATGCTCAATATATAAGGGGAGATTGTATACTTTAAAAAGTTCTTTGGAACCTTTAATTTAGGTAAAAACTTTTTGTTTTTTAACAAAGTTAAACAAGGTAAATTCACAAGACCTCTTAGTTCTCCAACATGCAAGATTCAATAAATATTGTTCCTGAAATAAAGCATAAGAAAGGTTTACAAAAAAAATGATTATACCATAATGATTAGAGAATCCCACTAATCAGAGCACACAAGTACCAGAAAGTATAAGATAGTTATACTTTCCTTATTAATAAAAATGCAGCTGAAAAGAATCTTGAATCATTACAAGTAACAAGTAAAATTCTTTTAACCCAAATAGTAGGTTATCCAACGACCTTGGATAAAGGTCCCTTGATTTATACTTTCATGAAAGTCTATCATACCCACACTAGGGTAAGCCCAGGATAAGAATGTCAGATTCTGTCTTTCTATCCTCGCAAGCCCTCAAACTTCAAGGTAGTGTGCACCTCGGTCTTCTTTATCCCTTTGAGACCTCAATTTTACACCACAAAAATCATTGTAGCACAAAAAAATCAAAACAAGATGATCAGTATGCACAAATCATGAGAGTCCCTCTCTAGAAATCCCTTGAGCAGCGTGTAATCTCTTGATTGATCAACATGTGTAGAGCTCGTTCAAATGAGCTCCTACATATTGGGACATTTCCAACGGTCACCTCCCTCCTCCAACGGTCATATTTTTCCTTGAATTTCATAAGGACATGTACACATGTCACAGAAACAATGGTTGGTTAAAAACAAAATACATGACATCATTTTATAACTATAACAAGAGTAACTAAAATAATGTTTCTAAAAAAATTCTTTTTTCAGAATCTAAGGAAAAAAATCAGAGTCTAAGAGAATGAACATTTATATTCTATATTTCATGGATATTCTGATTCTGTTTTTCAAGGAGTTTAGAATCAGAATTATGTAGACTTCAGGGTCTGAATTCTAAGAAATTAGAAGTCTGAATTCTGAAGAATTCGGAACTTGAATTCTATGGAATTCAGAGTTTGAATTTTAAGGAATTCAAAACCTAAATTTCATAGAATTTGGAGTCAGAATTTCATAGAATTCGGAGTCTGAATTTCATTGAAGTAGAGGTATTAATTTTAGATAATTTGGAGTCTGAATTTAAGAGATTTCAAATTCTGAATTTCCGATAATTCAGATTCTGAATTTCAGAGAATTCATATTCTGAATTTTATAGAATTCGTATTCTAAATTTTGATTATGAAAACTATATAACCTACATCTATGTACTTATAAAATTATGATGTTTTAGATGTTAAACCAAATTTTTCACATAGGAATAAAATGAGTTATATTTAAAGAAACTAAAATATAAACAGTGAAAATAGGTAAGGATAAATTTCCTTGGGGATGGACAATTTTCCTTATTCCGAAAAATCTAATGGAAAATAGAATTTGACTTAAGATAGGGTGTTTGTGATTTTCAAAACATGAGGGAATGGAAAAGTCATAATGAAGCCTTATTGAGTCAACAATCTCCACCTTTTTGGAATGCAAAAGAATCATTCAAAAAAGAATCTAAGGACTTAGAAATTTTATGGGCATGTAAAAAAAACATATCTCCCTTTACTTATGGATCAAAGTCAATACAACTAACTATTCCTTAGGCTTTGGAAACACTAAGGATCATATTCTGAATTTTTTGAATATTTTTTTTTTCATTTTCATTCTTACAAAAATCTTCATAATAAAAACACCCCCTTAGATGAACTCCCACTTTCTTAGGAAAATTTATTCAATACATAGTATTCTTTTTTGAAATTCTTTTCTCCTCCATAGTGATTTTCCAAAAGGAATTAAGGGAACTGAATGGAAAAAATTGTAATTAAAATATTAGTACTCAACAACCAAACAAATATGAAGGGAAACAAGAATTTCATTAGGATTGAACTATTTTTTTCTTCATGAAAAATACAATAAAGAATTAGATTTGGAAAATCTTATCCATCCTTCTCATTTGGAATCTGCTTCTTCACTATAGTTTCTAACTTTTAGAGATCCTCGTGATCCACTTCTGCATGCTTGATCAACTGATCATGATCTTCTATTTTCTTCTCTAAGGCATAAATTATCTCTTAATGAGCCTTAATAGATTTTTCCTGGGACTTCAGAACTTCTTCTTGCATAGAAAGATTCTATTTAATCTCAATTATGAGATCCATTTGCCTCTTCTAACTCTGAGTAACTGAATTAAGCTTCCCATTCAGATCCTTAACCTCTTTCTTCTAAGATGTCTGTTCAAGAGACAGCCTTTTCCACAAAACTTTTAGTGAGGACCTTGATCTTCACATATTCAGTGTCAAAATAATCCTTTACCCAATCTCGAAATTCATCAAAGACTCTCATATATTCTATTGTCTTCCTTAACCTACTTGACATCTTCTTGAAAGATCTTTTATTAGCCTTATAACCAATGAGAACAGTCTTGATGTCTGCCTCGAGTCGGACACATTTATCCCTCACCATGGATACTGAATCCAATTTTTTATTTAACGTATGCTGAAGCATCAAAAATCTTGAGTATATACTAGGGAATATTGGAACATTTCCAACCATCTTCTTCAAAGGCTGAACAATGAAGTCATTACCAAGAGAATATGATTATGAATTTGAGACTTTGGTTGGTGAAGATTCATTGTAAATCTCAGTAGCTTTAATTTTTAAGGAAGCACCAACTTATTTCTTCATTACCATAGTTTTGGTAGGTGTATAAACTATCACCTATTTTCCCTTATCATCAGAATGAATTATTCTTGATTAAGGGATTCATGTTCACTATCTGATAGCTGTAAAATATTATCTTCATCAATTTATTGCTTCTCATTTTCTGTTTCATCATCCCCTGTGTGAATGAAATCATGATTGTAACTTTCATTTGCAGATATTATATTCACTTCTTCCTCATCCTTATCACCTTTACCTAGGGTAGAATGTTTTAATGACTCGGTTTCAGAAGTTCAGATTGATAATTTCCCAGAAAGACTATCCTTCTCATGGAAATCCTCTAATTTCATTATCATGTCCTCAGTAACACCACTCTCTTATTCTTCATCTGCTTCCACTTCATTTCCTTACACTATATATTCTTTTTTATGTTGTTTCGTAATCACTAACTTCCTTCTCGGAGTCTCTACTAATGGTTATACCAAAAATGATTATAGTACCAGAATTTTTTAGAGTCTTTTTCAGAATCCATATGAAGGGATTGTTCTATCTCACCCTCCAACACCTTCTTCTTTTGCTTCTTCTCTTTTTGTTCCATTTCAAGAGTCACAGCTGTCATTTCATTCAATTATTTTTCCTGATTAGGGTCCAAGACAAACATAGTTTCCCCTTATTTCATGTTCTTCTCATCTACTCTCCACTTAGCCACTACCTCATTAATATTAGTCTTTTTTTTGTCTTAGGAGGTTCTTACTGAGTTTCCTTTTCCACTATAGATTTTCATTTCTCTTCTGGTTCCTTCACCTTCCTCTTCCTTCCACCATTCGTAGAAGATTTAGCTACTTCAATATTTCTTGATAGAGTTTCATCTTATGCTTCTGAAAAATAATAAAATTCTCTCGATTTAACACTAAAGAAAATCTTTATTCTCTATAGAGTTTCATCACTCAAAATCATCACCTTACAATTTCTCATCTTTGAACTACAAGGAATCTTGAAAGAATGAAGACATAAAACAACAATCTATAAAAGAATGGTTGGATAGATGATAATATGATACATCATATATCCATTCATTATATTCTCAATCTTAAGAAAGATATTCTTAACCATGTTTATCTTTCATAGGATCACAAGGAAATCTAGAACATGCTTTTGCTTTTCTTTAGAGTATCTTTGTCCCCTTTTCTCAGAATGTGAAAACCATGAACCCATAGATGATGAATCTGAAGATTTCAAGAGAGTTGAATAATTTTCGGAGTCATTACCTCTAAAAGACCAAGACAAGCAAGATCCGTTTTCCTGTCAAAAGATCATATATCATCAGTTTGATTTTGTGAGTAAAACTCCGCTTCTCCTTCATAAATAATTTCTACAATATTTGCATCCATGTTGTAAGAAAGTGAGTATGTCTTTCTGTATCTATTGAAAGAATATTTCCCTCTTCCTCCTTCATTGAAGAAAATAATTATCTCATAGAATTCATCAAGCAATTCTAGATACACCAGATCCGGTGCACTTGGTTTTGATATACATACACTCTCCCAACTATTCAGCTTGATATTATTAGGAACAATGGAATCATACATGGCATGAAACTCTGAATCGACTAACCTTTCTTGGTAGATCTACCACTAAAATATTTCTTTAACTGATTACATTTCATTTTGAGAAGAGTATTTAGAAGTCATTCATACGTAAAGAATAATTAAATATCCAAAATGACTTTAAAACCCGAGGCAGTGATTCAGTATGTCAAGTGATGGAGTTCAATGTGGGATGACTATTGGGGGACCTTTATAAATGAAATTGAAGTGATGGTCCAACATCCCCTATTGATCCAATAGTTTAAAGCATCGTGAGAATATCTGATGGTTGATATGATATCCAAAGAATGAATTTTATAGATACCAATCTTTGGATGTTTTTACGAAAATCATACAGATTTAAGGAAAAGTGAATCCGGAAATTTTAAAAAAACCAAAATGACATTTCCAACAATTAAAAGATGATTACAAAAATGTAAAAAAGGAAACATACCGTTCATATTTCCATGAATATTACTTGAATTAAGGAAAATTGTTCTTGAATAACTTTAGATTCTGAAAATTTTTATTAAAAATAAATTTGATTACAAAAATAAATTATCTATGAAAAATTGTAACTACAATAAATTTTAACTACGAAAAATTTTGACTACAAAAATTTTAACTATGATGATTTTGACTATGAAAATTTTATCTACGAAGATTTTGACTACAACAATTTTAACTACGATGATTTTGACTTTGAAATTTTAGGCTAACAAAAAATTTCCCCCCTTGGAGAAATAGTTTCTTACTTTAAAGAGATATGTTTCAACAAGAAGATAATATGGAAGATTACCTTACAGTTATAATTCATATCTTATGTTTAATGTATTCAAATCAATCGGATGGTAAATATTTTTTGAAAATATCAGCAAGTTGATCTTGCATTCTGATAAATTGAATAATGATATCTCCTTTTTGTGTGTGATCCCAAAGAAAGTGATGCCTAATATCTATGTGTTATTCACGAGAGTGATATGTATGGTTTTTAAATAAGGTAATGAAACTTTTTTTATCACATAACATTTGTGTTTCGGTAAAACACATACCATATTCTATGAGTTTGTGTTACATCCACAACACTAGATCAAAACAACTTCAACTGCAACATATTCAACTTCAGCAATGGAAAGTGATACAAAGTGTTTATTTTTTCATGAACCAGAAACTAATTAACCTCATAATAAATGAAATGTTTTAGACGTACTTTTCCTATCCGTTCTATATCCACCAACGTCCGCATCAAAAAAATGTTTTTAAAAATAATCATGTCATGGCATATAAAATAGTCATAGATACATGGTTCCCTTTAAGTAGAAAAAAATACTCTTCACTGCCTTTAAATGGGATTACTAAGGATTGGATTGATATCTTGCACATTACCATACTGAAAACATTATGTCTGGATGACTAGATGTCATGTAAAGTAGACTTCCTACCATACCTATAAATGATGTTTGATCTACTAGTTTCCCAACTACATCAAGATCAAGTGGATTTGAGGTACCAATTAGAGTACTGATACTATTTTTTCATATCCATACATTTTAAGAAGTTTGTTAACATACATATGTTGGGATATATAGATTCCTTCTGGTTTTTGAGAAATTTGAAAATCAAGGAAAAAAGATAACTCACCCAACATACTCATTTAGAACTCAGATTTCATTAGATCCGCAAAGAAATCAGTTAAATATTGATGAGTTTAACCATATATAATTTCATCAACATAAATTTGAACTATAAAAACTTTTTTCTTATCATTCCTTATAAAAAGGGATGGATCACATTTCCTTTAACATAACTGTTTTAAACCAAGAAACCTGTAAGTCAATCATTCCAGGCTCTTGGGGCTTGTTTAAGTTCATATATCACATTGGTATTGTTTAACACATGTTTAGGATGTTTTTTATCTTCAAAATCAAGAGGTTGTTCAACAAAAACATTTTCTTTATCATAGCCAAGAAGGAAAGCACATTTAACATCCATTTGAAAATGTTTGAAATTAAAGAATTCTGTAAAGTAATGTAGAATACGAATGGATTCAATTCTAGCAACTAGATCATAGGTTTATTCATATTATATTCCTTCTTGTTGATTATTGCCTTAATCAACCAATCTAGAATTATTTCATATTATGATTCCATTTTCATCACACTTAATTCTGAAGAACCATTTTACTCCAATAACTAAAGGTTCCTTAGGTCATTCATCCAAGATCTTGACATTATTCCATTCGAATTCATTAAGCTCATCTTTCTTTGCTTTTATCCAATCATCATAACATAAATCTTCATTAGTCCATTTTTGTTCTAATTGGGAAAAGAATGCAAGATGTTCAACTTAATTTCATAATGAACTTCTAGTCCTTAAAGGTTGATTTACATCACCAATTATACTATCACTAGGATGATTTTTTAGAAACAACTAATTTGGGTTTTGTAAAACCTATTCATCAACATAGGGTAGGAAATATTCTGGGGTAAACACATTAGAAAAAATTTCATGAACATTTTCCTATTCAGAATGATCTTCTATCAAGGATAGATAATCAGTTTTTTAAAACACATATGAGGATGTTGGTTGAGGTTGCTTAAAAACAAAACGATCTGTTTCATCGAACATAACATGAACTATTTCTTCAACAATGAAAGTATTTTTATTGAAAACATTATAAGCCATAGATGTTGTGGAGTATCCTATGAAAATTTTAGCATCATATTTTTGTGAGAATTGGTGTATATTATCTTTAGAATTCTGAATCAAAACCTTGCAACCAGAATCCTTGATGTAGGAATGTCTAGGTTTTCTACCATTTAATATCTCATAAAAAGTTTTAATCAATAAAATGTCTTATCAAAACATGATTTATAGTATAGAAAGCAGCACCTACAGCTTCATCCCAAAAATGTTTGGCTACTCACTATTCACTCAACATTGTTCTTGTTATCTCTTGACGAATTTTATTTCTTCTTTCAACCTCACGATTTTGTTGAGAAGTTCGTGGTGCTTAGAAGTTATGAGTAATGTATTCTCTTGTACAAAAAGTTTCAATATCAGAATTTTGAAATTATCCCCCATGATAACTATGAATAATTATCAATGGAAGGGTTTTCTCATTTTTAACATGATCACTAAAACATTTGAAATAAGAAAAAGATTCATATTTATTTTATAGAAAATAGACCCACGTAAATCTAATGTAATCATCAACTAAGACAAATAAATATTATTTTCGTCTAATGCTTCCAGTTTGTGTTGGAACAAAAAGATCTATATGTACTAACCATAAATCATTAGTAGTTGAGACATCACCAATTGATTTAAAACATGATTTATGTTTCTTTCCATATTAAAATGGATCACAAACATTTTGAATAATCAAATCTATGCTCCGGTAGATCCTTAATAGTTTTTTATTATAGATTTTTCACAATTTCCTATGGTTACAGTGTCGTAACCTTCTATTCCATAACCATGAATGATCTTCCATTGAACTAATACAAGGTATATCTTGAATCCTAAGTTCTTATAATTTAAGTGTGTATATATTCTCCAAACTCTGGGCAGAATGAATAAACTATTTCATAGAATTATATACTAAAAACTTGTCATTACTAAAATTCACAAGGTAACCTTCATCACATTATTGACATATGATAATAAGGTTGTGCTTAAGACCCTTAACAAATAAAACATTTGAAATCAATGTTTTTCCACGAAGAACAATGTTACATATACTAATAATTTCTCCTTGAGCATTATCATTGAATGATAATTTTCCTCCCTTTGTCTAGATAATATTTTCAAAGATGTTTTTGTTAGCATTCAAGTGCCGAGAACATCCACTCTCTATATAACATGTATTGTTGTTGGTACAATCTTCATGTTTCTAAAAACAATAGTGTTAGACTTTCTAACCCATACTTTTTTGGATCCAGAATCATCAGAAAGAAAAATTTTAGGAATCCACATTTTCATTGAAATATTAACTATATGAAAACCTAAATACTGAGTCTTGTTTAAGGAATAATTGTTTGCCTAATTTCCACCAAAATGATACTTTGTACAAATGGAGCACATAGAGGAACAAAATAATTGTTACTAAAAACGGTTTTTAATTAGTATAACCAAATACACAATTATTTTTAAGTGGTATAATTTGGGAATAAATATTATCAAATATTTCCTTACCTAAGGAAAAGTTTGATGAACACTTCCTAAAGGAGAATATTTCTAGCTTCGATCTAATAACTATGTTTTTATCCTAAAAAACATTAGTTTTAGCACTTGATTTAGGATCGAAAATAGTTATCTTAGAAAATACTTTTTATAGATCCATAGAAACATTATCCTTCTATGAATTAACATCCTTATGGTTATTTTAAATACATTCAAAATCATAAATTTTCTTATCAAGATCTTTGGAAATAGCTGACACTTCTTTAGTAAGAATAGAAATCCTAGAATATTCCTTATCAAAGATTTTCTAGACTTTATAATTTTTATTCTAAAAAATCTTACCAAACCTAGAAAATTCTTCATAATTAGGTGTTTCTGATGCTTTCTATGATGCATGTGCATCCATTATGTAGAGAACGCGCAGTTGTTTCCCCTCATTCCAGCTGTCCAAAGGCAGGAGGCATCCTCTCCTTATTTAGAGAAGTTTTCTCCTTAATCGAAATGGGATGATGGGATGTCAGTACATCCTTCGGTGGATTTATCCTCGGAGCTCGTCACCTTGTCTGGGTCTCTCTTATAGACTTAATACATTGTTCGTGAAACACTTCCCAGCACCATATTTTCCTGGACCCCAGTTTATTTCACTTCTTCTCTTAGGAAAATCCAAGGGGTCCGGTTAGGGAAGCTACCTTCGGTTAGGGGGGTAGTCACGATAGGCATCGCTGGTGTGACTGGATGCTGGGGGATTGGTGTGTCGGTCTTATGTCCCTTATTATAGGGATTCTCTAGGGCGTGGAATCCCAGGGCATCTCACATCAAACGTGGGGTATCTGAGGTTTTCCACAGCTTCCTCTGCTTAACACAGGGTATGGCACAAGTATAATGTCCATTGGATATGGATCAGACTAATCATAACACTTACTCAAGTGGATCAAATGTAGGAGCACCAAGGATGGAACACATATAATAGGGCCTACACATGGGTGGCATCCCAAATGGTGTTTTATGGAATGGGGAGTTGGGTGGCATGATCCCACCGGGATGTGGCGGCCCAGGTAAGAATCGGGAAGGATGATTGAAGGTTCTATGAATTGGAGGGATGTGATATAGAACCGTCGTGAAGGTGATATTGGTTTTGGGTTTGATCCTCGAAGATACTTCCTACATATCCCCATTTAAGGGAATCAAATTCCGCATTGTTCGATGAAACGATGAGACACATTAGGAGGAGACCTATGAGAATGGATGCATGGATGTGACCCAAAAGAAGTGGAACCTTGGGGTTGGGTCATGAGCTTCCTGAGACACATAGTCTCAAGGGACAGATCAGGATGAGACATGAGTGATGGGCTTAAACCTCGTGGAGACTTCCTACGTATCTACGTTGATGGAATAAGATTCCACGTAGTTCAGGATAGGGGATATAGTTTAATTTCATACGGGACGGGGGAAAACCTGACGTGAGGGTGGTCGAATTGACTGGGTGGTGGGCTTGAACCTCGTGGAGGCTTCCTACATACCATGCCTTGACATGGATCAAATTCCACATAGTTTGGGATGGGTTGGAGTCGTTGAACCGATGTCAATAGGGACCTGAGATCCAGGTGGATGGTGGGATTGAATCTCATGGAGTTATCCTATGTTCCATGCCATGACATGAATCAACGTCCCCATAGTTCGGGACGGGTTGGGGATTACAATCTGAGGCGGCCCACGGTGTTGGGCTTTAACCTCGAGGATGCTTCCTACGTATCATGCCTTGACATGGATCGAAGTCCTCATAGTTTGGGATGGGTTGGGGCTTACACTCTGAGGTGGCCCAAGGTGTTGGTCTTGAACCTTGTGGAGTCTTCCAATGTACCATGCCTTGATATGGATCAAAGTCACTGTAGTTCGGGATGGGTTGGGGCATACACTCTGAGGTGACCCAAGGTGTGGTTGAGGCTTGAACCTCGTGGAGGCCTCCTATGTACCATGCCATGACATGGATCAAAGTCTACATAGTTCGGGATGGGTTGGGGAATACACTCTGAGGCGACCCAGGTGTTGGGCTTGAACCTCATGGAGGCTTCCAGCGTACCATACCTTGACATGGATCAAAGTCCTCATATTTCGGGATGAGTTGGGACTTTACACTATGAGGCGGCCTAAGATGGTGGGCTTGAACCACGTGGAGGCTTCCTACATACCATGTTGTGACATGGATCTGAATCCTCATATTTCGGGATGGTTGGGGATTACACTCAGAGGTGGCCCAAGGTGTTGGGTTTTAACCTCGTGGAGGCTTCCTACGTAATATTCCATGACATGGATCAATATCCCCGTAGACCGGGATGGGTTGGGGCTTACACACTAAGCAGGCCCAAGGTGTTGGTGGGGCTTGAACCAGATCGATGATTCCTTTAAACCATGTCGTGACATGGATCAATGTCCCCGTAGATCGAGATGGGTTGGGGCATACACTCTGAGGTGGCCAAATGTGTTTTTGGGGCTTGGACCTTGTGGAGGATTCCTACATACCATGTCGTGACAAGGATCAATGTCCCCGTAGTTCGAGATGGGTTGGGGCTTACATTCTGAGGCGGCCCAATGTGTTCTCAGGGGCTTGAACCTCATGGAGGATTCCTATGTACCGTTCCATGACATGGATCAAAGTCCTCATAGTTCGGTATGGGTTGGGGATTACACTCTCAGAAGGCCCAAGGTGTTTTTGGGGATTGAACCTCATGGAGGCTTCCTAAATACCATTCCATGACATGCATCAAATTACTTGTAGTTCAAGATGGGTTTGGGTTACACTCTGAGGTGGACCAAGGTGTTCTGTTTGACCCTCGTGGAGGCTTCCTCCATACCATGCCTTGACATGGATCAAATCCCCCATAGATCGGGATGGGTTGGGGCTTACACTCTGAGGCGACCTATGTGTTGGGCTTGAACTTCATGGAGGCTTCCTAAGTACCATGCCTTGACATGGATCAATGTCCTCGTAGTTCGGAATGGGTTGGGGCTTACACTCTGTGGTTGCCCAATGTGTTTTTCATGGTTTGTGCTCACTCTATGCTCACGTGAGTCATGCTCGGAGTGAAAAAAAAGATAGTTAAGACCTGATGACCACGCCATGAAAGGTGCATCCAAGGGAAGTGAACATGGGCTTACGCACAGAGCGGACCAAAGAGGAGACAGGGGCTTACGTGTGGTCCGCAGCCCAAGAAGACAGGGCTTACTCCCAGATAGTGGCCCGATGTGACAAAGCGCAGTAGGAGAGGGATTTTGGACCAATGAAAGGTGGAGCCCCATTCCCTACCACACCCATTGCTGGCCCTAGGGACTGAAGATAAAAGGAGGATCATGTATGTTTCCTCCTTCAAGAAAGGCTAGGGGCTTACACAAAGGTGGATTCCCTTTCCCCATGGACAAATGTCACTCTGATAAGGGGGATATCTTCCCCTGTGAGGGGGATCCCATCCCCATGGAGACGAGTGGGCATGGAGAGTGTCCCAGGTGGGGGACCCTGTGTGTGATGCATGGGGTGAGGTCACAGTTTAACGTCATGTGCTATGGAATATAGTGCTTGTAAATTTAACATCCTGCAGCTCAGACGAGGGGGCTTTACTCATCACCCCTAGGATATTCATAACCGGTACCCTCCACTCCTTGTTGAAGGGAAGGACTCGGCAATTCCGTAGTGAGGGGGTGTTATGGAGAGAACCATTGAAGGGTCCATGTTTTCGTGGCTATGCGACGAAGAAATAGCCGTTAGCATGCCTACGCGAAGAATCATGAGGAAAAGCAACGCAATGAGCGATATCATCTTGGGGACTTTGTAGTTACTTCATACAATCCTAGAAGGCCGTATGGGAAAACGGTGCATGATGTGTATTCCTGGGGCATGAGATACTTTAAAAAATGACATCCATAAGAAGAGCATCAGGCACTAATGCAAAGGTATGCCTAGGGAACACCGAGGTGAGGGGTCCTGGGGAATTGCGTGAAACCATTGTGGCATAAACATGAAATAAGTAGCCATGCCTAAAAAACACAGGGCTAGAATGAAATCACAGATGATTGCTTGAAAATGGATTTGAGGCTTTGCAACCAACTATATTGGATTGTGCCCAAGGAGTACGAATTGCCTGAAATCACGAGAGGTTGTGCTCAATTGACTGGGTATCAAGCAATTTAATGTGATTGCACGCAATTGGCTGGGGTGCACACAATTGAAGGGGATTGTGATCAATTGGATGGGGTGTGCACAATAGACAATATTGGGTGCAATTTGAAGGCTTGCATGCAAGTGTAAGGGATTGTACGTAGGGGGCAGACCCAAAAGGTATTATAATTCAGTCTAAACCAAGGAGATCTCACGCGACGGCGGACCCCAGGGCGACTTGGTGCGAAATGAACCATACCTGAAGGCCATCTTTTGCTTGCATGGATGGAAAATTTTGCGCATGAGAGCTGGTTCAGATTATTTAGACCAAAATTCGAAGCGGTAACCATATATTTATAGGCGTCCGAGGGTGCAGAAAATAGGTTGGCATAAATTAATTATGCGCCGATGGCGGCGGCGCAAAATTTCAACCGTGCGGGGAATGGGTGCAAAATCTTTTCTGTTTCCATGTCGAGAAACTCTCGAAAATCCCAGATTTTTCCATGTAGGACATAATTGTTTCATGCACTTATGAATTATTTTCACGCGACCCCTCTAGGCCCCCAAGCTGGGTCCCCATATCCGAATATTACTTTCCATTTTTGTTTTAAAACCTTCTTCAGCACCTGAGTGTTTTTCAGCGTTTATAAATTCCCCCCTCAGAATTGGGTTGGTGAGGGGTCGCAATCGTTGAATTTTGAGGGATACACCGAAATGCGGAACTTTGTGGGGTCCATGCGCGCAAAACACCTAGAGGGGCGTGTAAAGCCAAAGAAGGCGCATAATCTGTTTTTGTGTGGGCGTCACCAGGATTTTCCAATAAAATCTTCCACGGATCCCAAGCTCAATACAAATTTCTACCCAAGACAAGCTCCAAGCTCTCATGCGTGCAAATTTCTCTGGCCCTGCACAAAAAACTGCTCCAGCTGCGTGAAATTACACTGAAATCAGGCGTCGTATTACGCCCAAATCTGGGGTTTTTTGCGCCGCATTCAGATATTTCTCAATGAACACTTATTTGATGTGCCACCCTCTCATATTATATGCTAGTTACTTGAACACTTGTCAGAAGAAGATGGCCGAAAACATGGCTGATGTGGGAGAAGACGCCGCTCGAAGGGCTGAAATGGTCACCAACCCGGAAGTTTATGGTCGCAAAAGGGTTTTCTCCAATATCCATACCCTTTTCAATATTCTATCCCCTACCCAAAAAGGGTACGCCCTATCCAACAATCAACCACTTTGAGACTTCAGTATTCTGGAGGAGGTCCCTTTTCCAGGTTTTGAGGTGGATACACTACGGTCGTGGGTGACCCAGGAGAACAATATCCCTTGATAAAATATAACCAACAATGGTCATCCTACCATAGAAACCAGGAATATGAATGTCAACATCCTGAATCTCAGGAAAAGGAACATTTCAGGGAGTGTCCCTGTTGCGGAGAGTTCTTTGGCCCTCTATACAACCACCTTCTGTCAGAGTGTCACTGACGATTCTAAAGGCTGGCTGCAGGACATGGACCCGCGGTCCAGAGGAAACTTCATCAGCGAATGTGTCAAGGCGTACTGGGTTCGCCATACATGTGACCAATTTGTGGCCAAGAAATGGCACATTGGATTGTTCGAGGTGGTCTGGACTTCACAATTTCACTTCTTTCACCAGACTATGCTTAGGTTAGAGCTGTTCACTCGGTAGTGCCCCGATACCAATAACTTCCACCCTCATCAAGGGAAATCTGGTATCAGCCTTCGAAAAATTCACTCTATCAGAGGTATCCCTCTGAAGGGGAATCATTATGATGAATTCCCCACAAGGAGTAACACCTAGGGTGATATATCACGAACCCCCATAATGACATGGAACCTGCTGCAGCTAGCAAAGGAGAGGCTGGGGGTCAAGGATTTCCTGAAAGACATCGCATACAAGGACTGGTTTAGCCTGTTCCTCGAAAGGGATTCGATAGTCAATATGTCGGGGCGAGGGAGATGGTGTCAAATCGTGGCGCATAGGAGCAAGAGCGGATCATACTAGAGGATCTTGGAGGAGGGACACTACCAGTCATGGGGCTACAACATAAACAATAGTCGGGACCTGAATGTTCGATATGCTGAATTTCTCACAACATTCCTCAGCGGGTGGCTCTTGTCGTTGAGGGACGCAAGGATGCGAGTCCGTCCAACGACCCTGGTGATAGCTATTATCATGGCTTCCAACAAATGTTTCAATCTAGGGGTCACCATGATGGCTCATCTTTACGCCATTTTGGGACCTCTCTGAAGAAGGGGGTCACCTAGGAGAATCTGTGGCCCCTTATAGATCTTCTATGGGTGGGTTGTGGCTCATTGTGGTAGATATACCTTCCTGAATGCCATACATCCTCCAGGTAATAGATGATGACCGTCCCTGATAAACATTGCTAGGGTCATTCCATTGAGGCTCAATGAGTAAGGAGTAAGGATCAGAATCAGTAATCATGCCAACATTGCTTTCATCCCATTTCCCACCCCAACTGGCCAGATGATAGACAATGGGAAAGCTCACTAGAGTAGTGGAGGTACTTCCAGAGCATCCTAGGTGGGGTTCTTGTGGCCTAGATTGATGGGAAGATAATTTTCCTGTCTTATGTGTCATCCAGGTTCACCAGGAAGTTTGGGTGCCTCCAGCGGATGCCGAAAAAATTATACACAGACGTCTGAGAAAAAAATAATCCATGCATTCTTCGACAAATGTGGCTGATGTCCACAACCTTTGGCTCTGACGATGTCATCGCCTTTCCTCCTACAAGAGTTGAGGATGGACTCTCAAACGAGTATGCCAAACAATGGGCCATAGCATACAGTAAGGGTATTTTTCGAAGGCATGTATGGCCACTCAAGGTTTATAGTGAGGAACCCGGTCGGTGAGAGGGCAGGTAGTGTGCCGCTAGAGGGGGAAGACCGGAAGTGCGTCAGACAACAGGGCCCACATAGGCCGGGACTTCAACAGTGGGGACGTCGCATGGCATGTCCACGCCCTCCTCGCCTAGAAGAGGTGGGTCCCACGTATTGACCAGAGAACTTCCCAAGAAGCAAATAAGATATCTGATTCAACCTCCTCATGAAGCAATCTTCCCTCCACTATGGTCGGAATGGCTAACCCAGCAGTAGTACGTGAGTACTGAATCCCTCTTGCAGAGGATAATGTGAGATGGGATCCAACTGCCAGAAGTCAGGCTTATCCAGATTGTCGACAGAGTGAACTTTTCTTGTCGGCATGCATATATGACGGCCATGGACATGTATGCACGCCAACAGGGTTGGCGTGAGGAGCCATCATTCTTGGTGAAAGTGATTATCAGTGAGGAGCATGATCCAGAAAGGATGCTATCAGACGATGATGATAGCAATGATGAGCTGAAGGGCGGGAAGAAAGAATAGGAGGAGGCAGAATGTGAAGGTGAAGGAGAAGAGGAGCCCGAAGGTTCTCAAGGGGCGTCCCACCAAGTTAGTCTCTGGGAGAGTGGCGAGATCATCAGTTCTTACATTGATGTAACTGAGCTACTCATGTTATGAATCAACCCTTATCTATTCTACTCTTTTATCATATTTCCTTTCCAATCATTAATCCATCCACCTTACCTTACTCAGGATCATATTGGTGTTGATCAATAGTCTCAGGTTGAAGGAGTGGTGGAAACACCAATGTAATAAGATGAGGCACTGATGCCCATTATTGAACTGGTGAGCAATGATGGAGCCCCCATTATGACAGCTCCTGTAGCAGCTAGAACACTGGAGGCTACTGCCTTGGGTTCTTGTACGTTCCTTGCTTCAATACCGGTACTTACCGTCAGAGGACTCAATTGACGATGGTGCTCCCTGTCTGTATAGTGATCACAACATTAGAGGATCATCGGGCTACTGAGCCCGGACCATTCGCAAATGAGTCAATGGAAAACGTACCACCCTATCCCGGACATGCCTCCCAAACCGAGTTGGCCTCATCAATTAATGAGGAGAGAGCAGTGGACATCAGTGGCGCTGCAGTCGGGGTAGGGCCGGAAGTTGACGAAGGTGCACCCAGGGTCGAGTTGAGAGATGATAGTTGCCCAGACACTGAAGAGCCTATCCCCCGAGGAGGAATATCCGAGGAAGACCCTAATACTAGCATGTTGGCTGTTATACCTGCCTATCAACCATATGATCCTGTGGATATTGATGATTCATACTCCAAAGCGGCCAAGGGGAGCTTAATGACACAACACAAAGCGTGGAAGTGCATCTGACATTTTCTCAGTCAGCCTCAGAAGGAATGGCTGAAGAGGTTTGGATCAATCCACACCAGGCTACGTGTTCTGTGCGTTGGAGGGGCAGATTCTCAATGCCTTTACTCGAGGGTCTGTGATTACATGGCCAAGAGGATGCACGAAAGCTGCCGGAGCTCCGATGTCACCCAGTGTCATGAGGACTCAGGGATTAGCCAATAATTTTCTAAGGCGGAATAGGAGTTCTGAGGCCTTGAATAACAGGAAAAAGAAAAGGTGATAATAATTTAAAATAGTTCTGAGCTCGTCGAGCAGTTGAGGGCCCAGCTGGCAGACCCCTAAGCGGAACTAGTGGAAGCGAGTTATTAGCTGACTAAAAATCAAACTGAACAGGCATGGGAATGGGCTAGGGATAGTAAACTGCGCTTCATGGCTGCTGATGAAGAGAGAGTCCTCAGAGGGTGGGAAGCAGTCATAGAGGCCACCAGCCAAAAGGTAGCGGTGTTGGAACAATCCATCCAGGAAGACGACCCTTAAAGGCCCTATTTTGAACAAACCCATAAAGTTATTTTGCCTTACTGCCTATTATTTTGAACTGTATGTATCGACAAACCTCTTTACTTGTCCCCTTGGTTTAACGTTATCAACCATAATCCCAAAATTAATAGAAATCTTTTCCTATGCTCACGTGGGTCGTACCCGATGTGAGAAACAATGGATGCTTGTATTATCACATCGTTTGATCGTGGGAGCATCAACAATTGTTCTGGAATTCAATATTCGAATTCCGATTTCTAAGGAGAAGAGGGGGCCCAATAAAAGGAAGAGGACCTCAGACTGATTGATGTATCTTATTCTTAACGTGCTCTAGCGCACGAGTGGGGAAATACCAGGGGCATTGGAATCAATCTAAACATAGGGGAATGAAAAATGAGAATCGTGTTACACAAAATTTGGAACACTATGGGAGGGGTGTGGAAATAAAGAACAACTATTTACCATGTTAGAAACACAACATCCCTATTCTGTTAGCCTGAAATGGGAATAAACAAATGTGGATCAACTGCTAAGATTGTTCGAAAGATAGGACCTGACTTGATGTGTTGTCCAAAGTCTTACGGGGCAATGGCTTAGGATTGTAGGGAAGACAATGTACCATGGGACCAGGCCGTTAGGGGGACCCTCAAGTCATGAAATAGGATGAGGGTCCAAATAAATGTTACTCAATGCGTGGAATGTGATGTGGTGGTTTGTTCGAATTGAATCCAACACTGTTGAAATTATGCCACCGTGGTGGAAGCACATTATGCGGGCGCATTAATCTGATCATGGGTCATTCCGGATTTTAGACAGGACCTCTCTGGTGAGAGAACTGTCACTTCCCAATGTCATTATGGGGCATACCATACTTTTTCATGGCAAATCCTATAGTTAAACAACTCCTTGAGGGGTCAGGCTAAGGGGTCAACAATGAGAAAGGATGGGATTTGTGATTTCTAGGGCTGGACCCGAGACGAAATGTCTGGATGTTCCATGTATCCAATAAGGATGGGGATCAAGATATCCATAGTTCTTGATAGGGTCTTAGTTATAGGTCTTAGAAATCCGACCGGGGATCAGAAAGGAATGCAGCTGACACATGGTATGGTGATTATGATACCCGACATGAAGGATGACATAAGTCTAGATCACCATGTGCTCCATGGGAAAGTGTTTAGGTCAAGGGAATGAACAATAAAGTTAGGCTGGGACGATGGGGAAATTCTTGGGTGTTCCTACGTATCTCATGAGGATGAGAATCAATCCATATAGAGTTCTAGGGGGTGGCACGGTATGTTACATGTGAGAATGATGAATGGGGTGTGCGGTTGTGGCCCTCAAACCAAAAGAATCGTTATTTGATGTATCTTGTTTTTTCGTTTAAGGTGAATGGTTTTTTTGTGAAGTGATAGGCCTAGGGTAGAAATTACCAGCATCTCCACAAGGATCAAGATGTATACAAGCAGTGACAAATGGTATGGTGGACGACCGATATCCAACGGGATGTCCACTATGATGAGGTCATCACAATGAAGTGCCATTTTTTGTAGTGTGGTCATGACGATATCATCACAGTTTAGGGTCATGTGATAGGACCATATAGCACAGTTTAAAGTCATTCGTCTTGGACATGGAGGAATGTGCATGAAGATATAAAGTATACCTGATGTGAATGAGGATGAGGTCCACATCATCACCATGTGCAATTCCGGGAATGGAGCCTTGGGCTAAGAGGCAAGTGAGGGTTATAGGATAAAGGGCAGGAGAAGTTAGCTATCAGTTGATCTGGACCTAGAAACGTGATTTATGGGTGATCCTACATATCCCATGAGGATGAGGACCAAGCCGCAGATCACTCTTAGAGAATATCTCAGTTTATAGTCTTAGATCTCAGACCATGGGAGCCTGGAAGGACGTCGTATTACAGCTTTGTCCCCCTGATGTGCGGAGGTGCATTGAGGGATGGTGGCAAGAGTGTCAAAATTCCACCTGGACATAATGGGGTGGAACATAATGTGAATCATGTAACCAACATTGATGAACTGAAGGGGCTATTGTGGCTTAGAGGATTACTGCTGACCATGTTGGAAACACAGCATCCACGCCATGTTAGCCTGAAATGGGGACAATCAACTGAGCATCAACTGCTGACCATGTTCGAAATGCGGGACATGTGTCAATTTGTTGACTGAACCCCTCGGGGGCATTGGCCCATAATGGTAGGAGACCTCTTAGGCTTAGCATCCATGTCGTTTTGGGGTTCCCTTCGGGTGTGAAATATAATGGGGGCCAAAATTAAGGGGAACATGAAGCTTTACAATTGGAATGAACTTTCCCAAGTTGAATCTGACATTCCAGGTCCTAAAACAGAGTACTCTTAGACACATTGGAGAAAAACTGTAAAGGGTCAAGGGGCTCAACATGGGAGTGGCCATTTCGCAAAGATGAGTATAGAACAAATAGATGTGGAACTCCCCAGAGAAAAAGGGGGCAAGGCACAGTTACCACAAACCCAATGTGAAGGAGGGAATAAACATGTACCACACCAATATATATCCCTCTCATGGAGAGGAACAAGACAAGGGGCCTAAGTGACTGGGAGATCACTAATAGATGGGGCTGGACCTAAAATCTAAACGTTCAGGTGGTCTTACATATCCCAGAAGGATGGGAATCAAGACACACATAGTTCTTGAAGGTGAATTTAACGTCATGAAGGATTGTCATGCAATTTAGGGTTATGCGGGACCATCAAGTGTAAGGTCATGTAATACGATAAGGCCCATGAAATGTATTTCTTGAGGAACAAGGTATTGGTGGGAGGAGTTATACAATCACCATATATGGTCACCAGGGAGTGTGTTCCATTGTGGTAAAACTTATGAAAAATGACAGGTCCTTCTCATTTAGTCTCCAACTTGGGTGGTTTTCTATCAGGTATCATAGGTTTTCTTAGAGCCATTACCATGACCTCTTGCAGTAAAGAGCGGAGGTGAATCTTCTTGTTGAAGGCTTGAGCCATCCTGCTCTGATGCCTTTCTATATTGTGCAGGGCATGAAGCATATTCACTTCATGTGCTTCCAATTCAGCTAGACGAATTTTAGCCAATCTATCTGGCACATGATGATGAAAGACCGTTGTGCGCAATGAGGGCAACTAAATCTCGATGGGAAAGATGACTTCAGTTCCGTACACCAGGGAATATGGGGTCACCTGGGTGGAATTACAAGTCATCATTAGATATGCCAAGAGGGAGTTGAGAGCTTATCTAGCCAACTATTCTTGTTCTAACCAACTATTTTCTCCATAATGTTAGATAATGTTTTATTGAATGCCTCAATCTGCCCATTCGCTTGCGTGTGATAGCAGTATGTATGGTTAGAGCCATTGTTGTAAATGAAATACAACGTTTTCAACTCTACTAATCAGAATTTTGTTCCATTATCGGTTAGGATATCATGATGAACTCCAAACCGATGGATAATATTATCACTCACGAAGTCAATGATAGAATGGGCCTTGACTTCCTTGAGCGGAATACCCTCTTCCCACTTGAAAAAGATATCTATAGAGGTCAGGATGAACCAGAATTGGTGAGTTGTTGCTGGCGCATATGGTCCTATGGCATCAAATCCCCAGACTACAAAAGGCCAAGAGTACTTGGTAGTGTGGAGAGGCTCAAGTGGCCAATGCATGAATTTATCAAGAACTTGGCATGCATGGAACCTCTTGGCGAACATGATGCAGTCGTCGATCATGGTGGGCCATGAATACCCTAATCTATGGATCTGGTGAGACAAGTTTGCCCCAGTCTGATGGGTACTACAGAAACTGGCATAAACCTCTTGCATGACATGTGGAATCTCAACCCCCTTAATGCAACTGAGGAGATCACCATCAAACCCGTGCTTATATAGGATATTCTCATGACTGGGACCACTCTATAGGGTAAAATATAGCGCACGATGTCAGATTCACTTGTGATCGGCCCTAACAGCCGGTAGATTACCATGTTGTAGGTATTCAACCAAGGGTATCCTCCAATCAAAAATCATTTCAATCACTGCATCCAGACGACCCGAGGATCCTGACGTGGAGGTGTCGATGGTAAGATGGCTTGACAATGGGGAATCATCACCATCCAGGGTAACATGAGGAATGGACCTCTGATGTGCCACATGGATGATCAGATCATCTTGTTGGGGCTCTTCAAGTGATGCAACAAAGCTGTCCAAAGCATCTACTGGACTGTTCTATGTCCGAGGTACATGGGTAACCTCTGGTCGTGAAGGGAACTTGGTTATTACCTAGAGGGTACGCTCCATCAAGGGTACGAGATCTGGATTTATAACAACATAGAAACCATTGACTTGCTTGATGACTAGCTCAGAGTCCCCTTTCACATGAAAATGGGGAAAATTGATCTCCAGGGCCAGCTCAAGGACAATAATGAGGTCCTGATACTCTGCCTAGTTGTTGGTGCATCCTTCTGACAATATGAATGAGTAAGAATGAACGACATGCCCTGGGGTGATAATGATGATACCCAGGACTACTCTGTTGATCCTAGTATCATTTAGCCTCCTACTGTTGGGGCTCCGGGAGGCACTATAAAAGTGCATCTGCCTACATGGAATGTCCTGATTTACCGATGGTATTGCCTCATCGGTAAAATCCAAGTCTAGGGACTAGTCTGAAGTGGTTGGATGGAAAACTAAAAAGTATTCCAATGTCTTCCCTTGATATCCTTCTGAGGGACAAACATGATGTTGAACTGCAGGAGGATTACCTCCTGCCGTGCTACTCATCTGTTCAACATGTGAAGGATTAGGATGTACATAAATGGGTCTACTCGAGACAATAGCTATACCTCGTGGTTTTGTAGATAATGTCGCAATTTTTGAACGGAAAACACGAACGGAAAGCAGCTCTTCTCGAGGGGCGAGTATCTGGTCTCTGTATCAGGGAGAATTTGGCTGAGGTAGTAAAGGTTTTTTTCTATCTGCTCATTGTTCCTTTGGGTGAGAAGGGCACCGAGGGGCCATTCCAAGGCAGTGAAATAGAGGACCAGCGGATTCCTGGAGAAGGGTGGAAACATGACCGGAGGCTGGAGCAAGTACTGCATGATTTTCTCAAAAGTGGTCTGGCACTACTCCTCCCACTCATAAACGGTTCCCTTCTTCATGAGCCAAGAGAAGGGATTACACTTTCTAGACCGATTCACGATGAATCGAAATATGTAGCTGAAGTGGCCTTGGAAACCTCGATGCTCCCGAATATTACTTGGTGGAGGCTTCTAGCTGATGGCATTGATATTATCTGGGTCGATATCAATGCCACAGTACCTGACAACAAAGCCAACATAATATCCAGAGGTGACCCTGCTGGCACATTTCAGTGGGTTCATCTTCGGGTGGTGGGAATAGATGAATCCAAACACTTTCTCATGGACCTTAAGATGGTCCTGGAACTGGTGGGATTTTTCCACCAGATCATCCACATAGCATTCCACCAATGTCCCAAGGATTGGCTTGAATATGCGGTGCATGCCCCGCTGATAGATTGCACTGACATTCTTTAGGCTGAAGGGCATAACCTGAAAATAAAAAGTGCCTTGGGGATCCCTGAAAGAAGAAGACCCTTTATCCTTGGGGGCCATCCAGATTTGATTATATCCAAAGTAACCATCCAAGATGGAGAGGGTGTGGAACCCAGCCGTAGCATCTATCAACAATTTTGTCACTGGAATGAAAAAATCATCCTTCGGACAATGGCGGTTGAGATCTTCGAAGTCAATACAAACTCGGATCTTTCAGTTATTCTTCCTGACTGATTCAATGTTGTCCAGCCATTTGGGGTACTAGACCTCCTTAACGAAGTTGCATATGATGAGCTTGTCAACATCAGCCTCGACCATGGCACTGTGAAAAGGGATCATATTTCTTTGATGTTTTTTGAACATGTGATGATTGGCCGGAATACCAAGGATGTTGATGACTACCTGAGGATCTAGTCTTGGAATCTCATCGTAACTAAAGAAAAATACATCACAGTGGTGTTTAAGGAAGTCCATGTTCCGTTCCTTCTCCTTGAGGGACATTGTGGAACGGATTAATGTGGGGATCGTGTCTGCCTTGCTACCAAGGTTCACATATACCAAATCATTGATCGTGGTGGAAACGCCTTCTTCAAAGGCAGGGATCATCCTCTATATCCTCTTCTCCACTTATGGAGGGATATTCTATCGGGGATGTTGTTTCTGATTTACCAGACCACGATGGGAGGCTGGTACCAACTTGAGAGGTAGTGGTCATTACATCGGGGATCACTGGCGCAGCCGAGCCCATAGCAATGAAGGCTTTCGATCTGATCCCATCTAGATTCCAGCCAAAGGGGCCACACATGATAGTATCAAAGAAGTGGTGGTGCATCGGTCGGAGCTAGCTTATTACAGCCCAAAGATCCAGGAAAATATGACATACTGTCATTTCCATGAGTTGGATGCCCCGATACGTGATGGGAGTGTGAGGCTCCATGATCATTGAGGCCTGAATCATATAAGAATACAAAATGATCTTCCGATGCCACCTGGATTTTGGAACATGGTTCCCTCTTGTCCTGGAAAAAACAAAATATTGCACCATATCAGGGGTTGTGGCCTAAAAATAATGGATCTGGAAGACATAGGCTTCATTCAGGCATGTCCAGGGGTCAGTTGTGACTTTAGTAGGCTCAACATCACTTTCCTGGACTTGTTTTTCCTTTCTCATGTAATAGTCATCATCCAGATAATGGGATTCACAAGAGGTGAAAGGAGATAAATCACCTTGGAGTACACCCACTCGACCATTTATGCAGTACTTGAGGCATTGGGGATATGATGATGGGAATGTCACATGCAGGTGGAGCGATGGCCTACCGATCAATGCATTATATGTGGTGTACATGGAGACAACCATAAACTCGGCGCATGAACTAGGTCGTCGAACTAGGTATTCAAAAGGATCTTGCTGATTGAGGTCTGCTCTATCCTATAGTATCCTTGGATTCATAATTCAGAGGGAGTAAAGTGATCTTTGGACAACCCCATCTTCTACAGTGTCTGTTTTGTTATATGTTTGATCCCGAAGCTAGTGTCAAGAAGACAACGAAGAACCTCCATGCCATTGAATTGGACAGTGATATACAGCGGGTGGATGTTCCCCTATATAGTGGAGCCTTCATCCTCTCTAGAGAACAAAATGATGGCCTGTCATTCAGCATTCTCAAATGTATCATCATGGAAAGCCTCTGCATCTGTTACCTTTATCTCAAACTTGAGGGGCTTTTTAATGAATCAGTGAGTGCTTCGCGCATATCTAGTGATAGGAGAAGGGGTTAAAGGATGGGAATCCTTGCTAGGATTCAAGAGAGGTGGTTGAGAACATCATTCTTCTACACTAGGAATGAAATTTGGCTTGCAGGAGGCCGCTCTGTGATAGAAGGCCTGGTGGCCCCTGCCGGCCGAATCGGTGACTCACTGGTACTGGGTATATCCCACTACTCACTGGTCGAAGCCCAGAGTGTCACTGTCAGATGAGGACCAGACGACTGAGATCAACTTGTAGTCGGGTGAGGTTAGCCGCGGTATGACCGAAGTGGTTTGGCCTTATCTAGTAGCAAAAATGGTGGTGGAGGCAGGCCTGTCGACACCGAATAAAGATGCTACGCATGCTGAGTTCGCTGTAGGGCCTACTTCTTGGTCTCAATAGCATGCATGACCTGGTTGGAGGTGCTAACTGATGTTCCCAGATGACCCATATAGTCATGGTTCCACTGACGTTGGCGTTATCTAGGAACATTGGGGAGGTTCTCCTGGTGCTCCCCCTCGTCAGGAGTCATATATGAGCTTACCAACTCGACAATGTTAACTAATGTGTACCCTTGATTGTGCTGCGGATGCTTGAGCTTCTTTGAAGACGTCAGCTGAGATGATGATACATAAGTGTTAGTGACGTTTTCCAGGGGCTTTGTCTGATTCAGGCATGCACGGATAATTCCATGGCATGGGAAACCATTTTGCGGGCCGTCCAGTCGCTACACTTCTGAGACCCACGGTAAGAAACCTGCTGACACTCACCTTCACCGTCACTACTACTATATGTCCTTATAAAGACACCTTGCATTTGTGTCGGGGCCAAGTCCATCCTGAATATGTTGTTTTCAATCTTGTCTTGGTGATAGTCCTTGAACACATAGCATTGCCTGAGGGTGTGCCCCATGATCTCATGATAAAGGCTATAGTTGGGGAGAACAGTGAGATTGGCCTCTTCCGTATTTCTACACTCAGGCAAGCTTATAATTCCCTACTCTAAGGTTTTGCGGAACTTACTAGGGACATGATCCTCGTTGAACGAGTAGGTCCAATTTCTTCATTTTAGGAAGGGGATCCAGGATCATGGACCTTATGAGGGGATGGAGGAGCCTGCCGAGGAGGCAGAACTTGATTATATCACCTTGGTGGTGGCAGCACATTCCGCGAGGGTAGTTGCCGATTCTGAGGATGCTACTAAGACAGAAGTTGTGCCTATGGTGGAGGGCCTCTATGAGGCTGTGAGGCTGGTGCTACTGGTAGCAATTCGAGTTGCCTGGTGGATTCTATTTGGGCCACCACGATAGGTTCAGCTCTAGAAGCCTTCCTTGCTGGGATTGTAGGGGGCAACAGACGTGCATGGCTAGCCCATTGCAGGGCTTCTTCGAGGCGATGGGCCTTATCTGAAAAGTCTCATAACCCTACAGGATAATTCTAACTAATCGGGGAGGGAACCAGCTCCATCATGACATTCCCTATGCACATCGTCAGTAATTTATCTGGAGTCAGCAGCATGTCAAACGAGTATGTGAGTCCCTTCCACTGGCAATAAAGTCCATGACTCACTCATCAGGACATTTTTCACTTGAAGAGGTCGGTGATGCTGTTTTTTTGGGTGGAAGAGCTGAACTGGTACATGAATTGCCTACGGAGGTCCTCCGAGTTGGTCACAGATCCGACGGGGAGCTGGTTGTAGCAGACGAATGTCCGCCCCTCTAGTGTTTGAACAAAACAGTGGAGTTTGGAAGCCTTCTGCTGTGCTAGAGTATCTAGCATAGGCCCACACATTGAGTTAATGTGGACTAGGTGTTGTGGCAGTTCTCACGACCTTTTAAAGGGGTCTATGGTGGGATTACTAAAACCTATAGGTGTCGGCATGTCATCCACCCATGCCGGGTATGGCTTGCTATCAGGTGGGATTGCCACCTTTCGCGTTTCCATTGCATCTAACAAGTCGATGAGTGCCTCCATTGGATCATCTGGATGGGGCTACCTATCTTCATGGGGATCCCTAAACACAAGAGCGTTGTCGGGTTCTTCAATGCGGAAGATGAGCTCAGCGGTTCATGGAGTGGCTAGTGGAGCGACCCTTGGGGCGGCCATGGGAGCCCAAACGGGGTTCCATAGATTTTCGCGCCATTCAGGAGGGTTTTTCAAGACATACCATTCCCTTTTGCCATGGGGTTTGGCTTCCGCCCTATCAGCGAGAGCGGTATGATCAGGGTGGCCTAGGGATTGCTCGCCAAATAGAGGTTGTAACTTCCCCGGCTACCCTGGCCTAGGCTCACCGTAGTCGAGTCATCACTCTGCAATGCATTCATCCAGGAGTTAGTTGACCAAAATTTTCTTCTTAGAAAGTTTTTGGCATAATGTGGCCTTCTCGGGGTCCTCCTCCGTCTTATGCACTGAAGCGAATGGGTGAGAGTGCATGACAGCTCCGACATGCTCTTTGCCCTTACCGGAGTTCCGGATCAGAACTAGTGCCTCAGTGGGTGGATGGAGACCTAGGAGGATTTTATGATGACCAATAATCCTCCCCGATGGGTCCAGAAGTAGTGGAACATCCTCAGGGAGGACATTCTCATCAAAAAGTACCTGCTCATTTTCCCATCTGGACATATCGATAATCTTGACCACAACTCTTCTTGGGGGAAAGTCTTCAATGTCGCCTAACAAATCGGGATGAGGTCGAATTGCACTGAAGAAGAGGGTAGCATACTTCCCCCATCCATGAACATGCACATGAGAGGTAGCCTCCTTAATAACCTTGCAGAGTAGATAGAAACGCTGAACGTATCACTGTTGGAGGGCCCTGTTGTGACCAGGTGACTCAGGGTACTGGACCATGGGGAGCGCAACCAAATCAACCAGACGGCATTTTTCAATGATGTATTCAAGGTTCACATGGATCCTAGGATAATACAATCACTAGTGGAGAAGACAGAAGTTAGTCTCCTATAGGGTCTAGCTGAAACATTCAAACTTCTCTGGGGTGAGCGATTCCGGTGCAAAAAAGTTTTGTCCTACGACCGGCCAAAACATCTCCGGGAAGTGGTCCACTGCTAGGATGGTGTAGAAACTCCTTGGATAAGATTCATGGTCCGACCCTTGATTTCCCCACTCGTCTACTGGGGGTGGCTGAGGAACTGGTAGTGGTACTAAAGTAGACCGCTCAACCGGTGGGATGGAAGGCAAGGAATGCAACAAGCGAGCTAACTAGCCGCCGAATCATGGGATGTCCACTGAGGACTGTAGCGACCAAACCGCTATATCACGATAGGATGAACCGGTGACCAGAGCTCCCAAAACAGCATCAGTGTCTGCTGGGGGTGGGCTATGTCATGGATCTTCCACCATTGACCCCCAAAATAGCTCTTTGTGGTCTCTAGCCAAGACAGAGGGTGCTTCCGGAGATGACGGTGGAGACTGGGTGGTCGGTCCCTGGGGACATTCCAGGTTCTTGTCTTCCGGGATATACCTTCCGAGGGTGAAATGGATCCTATAGACCTCACATTCTAGGAGTATGAGGCCGATGCACCTCATTCCTTCCCCAGCCTTTGACTCAGAGGAGTGATGGGAGGGCTCCAGTGCTGAGTCGTACTCTTCCTCGGAGTCTAAGAAGAAATTTTGTCTGATTCTTGTCCGACCCTCCCCAAAATTCCCCTTGCGGTGGAAACCACATGCTCTCCTACCCCCGTGTGGCTCTTTGGGGTAGGGCCCACTGTCGGCCCAAGGAGGCCCTTCAGCCATACTGGTGCTGGGGCGGAGAGAACACCCACCGGGGTGGGCCACGGTGCGAGAAGCACCTGGGCAAATGTCGAAATGGACATAGGGAGGACCTCCATGCTGAAGAGTGAATGCACATGCAATGTCTCCATACCTACGGTCTATGGTAGGGGGAGTCACCCCGTACCTAGTGTATTGGGCATAGGAGAGATCCCCATACGGAGTGTTTCTATCATGGGCAAGACCCTCGGTAAGGTTTAAGGTGGCATGAGGCAGTCTTCCAAGACGAGGTCGGGAGCAGGGAGGACCTGCACCTTCAGTAGTGGTGGTACGGAGTTGGCCTCCGCACTGGGTGGCATTGCTACAGATTGGTTCGCAGCAGCCATTGCATGTGCCAGCAACTGAGAGGTTCGACCCATCATACCCGTGGGGTGTTTGGGGCCTCGATCTAGGTCGGGCGTAGAACTGTCCCTACTCAACGTATGTAAGGAGTTAGGTATATGAGTCAGTGGTGCCTCGAGCCATAGTAGTCACTGATGTTGATGCCCCAAGGCGGGCGTCCACTTCCATTTCTATATGATGCTAGCGCCGAGTCAGATGAACTATAGCCGTTGGTGCAGGCATGTGGCTTACTTCTTCTTTGGCTCGGGGAACCAGGTGGTGGCACTGATACATCCTTGAGGGAGCCCTCGCCAGGATCCCTTGGAATGAGACTTTTTTCGGGACGACCCGGACATCCCCTACCTCGTCAGTGTAGGGAAGGGCATTTTCAAGTCATTCTGGGGAAAAACTCCCAAAACGATTGAATGTTGGGGTGGGTAGCAGCGACTCCCTGAGCGGTCCTCTAGGGTGGCGTTGACTGCGAGGCACAACCGCCTCGAGATCTATGTTGGCCATACCCCTGGTGGGTATGATTTCCTCCTCCTCGTACCTGCATACAAGGCCATTAATTACCCTTATCTAGATAATTTCTGATGGAAAGAGAGGGCGTGAGCACCCATCAGTCATGGTGGTTGAGGCCGTCATGGAAGAGGAAGAACCTCATGGGGTGGCTGCGTCGATATTTCTTCTGCCCCTACGATGGTGGGTAGGTGGTGAATGGGTTCCGGATGTATCAACTTGGATACAGAAATTAGGGAGATGAACTCGTTAATACTAATAGGAAAATAAATTGAGAACCAGTGTCCTAGTGCCGTTCTACCTTCCGTGGCCGGTAAGAGGTATCCACACTGACAACCTCGCAGAACGGGATGCTCAATGTCCCGACTTCCCCATCTTCTTGTGGGTTTCACGTCAGGCCCGCTATTTTCTTGGTGGGTCCTAGCGCCAGAAGATGGGGTCTAATGACATTCTAATCCATTGATCCCCTGAATGCTACTGGCCCCCATCCTAAGGAAAAGAATATCCACCTGGACCCCATATCTATATTCACGTCAGGTTCACCATTTCTGTTTCAGACGCTTTCATCGGGTCATGTGCATCCATCTTGTAGAGGACGCGTAGCTGTTGCCCTGCATTCCTGCTTTCCAAAGGTAGGTGTCATATGCTCTTTATTCAGGAACATCTTCTCCTTGATCAAAACGGGATGTTGGGATGTCGGTTATTCCTTCCGTGGATTCCTCCTTAGAGCTCGTTACTTAGTCTGGGTATCCCTTATAGACATAAGACATTGTTCGTGAATCTCTTCCTGATGCCATATCTTAATGGACAACATTTAGTGATACTTCTTCTGTAAGGACATTCTAAGGGGTCCAGTCAGGGCAGGAACCCTCGGTTAGGGTAGTAGTCACATTGGGAATCGCTAGCATGGCTGGAATCTGGGGGATTTTCGTGTCTGTCTTCGGTCCCTTACTATAGGGAATCTCGAGGTCACGGAAGCCTGAGGCATCCCACATTGAAAACGAGGTATATAAGGTTTTCCATAGATTCTTATGCTTAACACAGGGTATGCCGCAAGTTTAACTTCCATAGGAGACAGATCAGACTGATCGGAACACTGACCTGAGTGGATCAGATGAAGGAGCCCCATGGAGGTAACACCGATACTGGGGCCAAAACGTGGGCGGCTTCCTGAATATTCTTTTACAGAATGGGGAGTGGGGTTGCATTATCCCACTAGGATGTGGTGGCCAGGGTAAGAATCGGGATGGATAATGAAAGGTTCTATGAATTCGAGGTGGAATGAGATGAAACTGTTGTGAATGTGACGATGGTTTTGGTCTTGCGCCTCAAAAAGACTTCATACGTATCCCCGTGACAGGGAATCAAAGTCCGTGTAGTTAAATGAAACGATGGAACACCTAAGGAGGCGACCCGTGGGAATGGATGCATGGATGGGACCTAGAAGAAGTTGAACCACAGGGTTGGATCAGCTGCATCCCGAGACACATAGGATCAGTGGAGAGATCAGGATTAGACATGATTGATGGGATTGATCCTTATGGAAGCTTCCTACGTATCCCCGTGGTGGGGAATCAAAGTCCACATAGTTCCGGATGGGGTATACAGTTTAACATCATGCGGGATGATGGAAAACATGGCGTGAGGGTGGTTAGAATTCCCGGGTGGTGGGATTGAACCTTGTGGAGGCTTCCTACTTTCAATGCCATGACATGGATAAACGTCCATGTAGTTCGGGATGGGGTGGAGTCCGTGAAACGATGTGAATATGGAACTAGGGTCATGGTGGATGGTGGGATTTATCCTCATGGAGGCTTCATATGTACCATGCCTTGACATGGATCAAAGTCCCCATGGTTCAGGATGAGTTGGGGTTTACACTCTGAGGCAGCCTAAGGTGTTGGGGTTGAACCTTGTTGAGGATTCCTACGTACCATGCCTTGACATGGATAAAAGTCTTCATAGATCAGGATGAATTGGGGATTACACTCTAAGGAATCCCAATGTGTTGGGCTTGACCCACATGGAGGCTTCCAACATTCAATGCCTTTACATAGATCAAAGTCCCCATAGTTCGGGATGGGTTGGGGCTTACACTCAGATGCCACCCAAGGTGTTGTTGAGTCTTGAACCTCGTGAAGGATTCCTACGTACCATGACATGAATTGGATCAAAGTCCCCATAGTTTGGGATGGGTTGGGGAATACACTCTGATGCGGCCCATGTGTTGGGATTGAACATTGTGGAGGATTTCTACATTCAATTCCTTGACATGGATCAAAGTCCTCATTGTTCGGTATGGGTTAGGGTTTACACTCTGAGATGGACAAAGGTGTTGGGATTGAACCTCGTGGAGGATTTCAACCTACCTTGCCTTGACATTGATCAATGTCCTCATTGTTCGGGATTGTTTGGGTGTTTCACTCTGAGGTGGCCCAAGGTGTTGGACTTGAACCTCGTGGAGGCTTCCTAGGTACCATGCCTTAACATGGATCAATGTCCTTGTAGTTCGGGATGGGTTGGGGATTACACTCTGAGGCGGCCCAAGGTTTGTTGGGGATTGAACCTCAAAGAGACTTCGTACATACGATGCCTTAACATGGATCAAAGTCCCCATATTTTGGGATGGGTTGGGCCTTACACTCTGAGACGACCCAAGGCGTTGTTGGGGCTTAATCCTCATGGAGGCTTCATAAATACAATGCCATGACATGGATCAAAGTCCCTGTAGATCGGGATGGGTTGGGGCTTACACTCTAAGGTGGCCCAAGGTGTTGTTGGGGTCTTGAAACTCATGTAGGATTCCTACTTACCATGCCTTGACATAGATCAATGTCTCCGTAGATCAGGATGGGTTGGGGCATACACTCTGAGGTGGCCCAAGGTGTTGTTGGGGCTTGAATATCATGGAGGCTTCCTATGTAGCATGCCTTGACATGGATAAAAGTACCCATAGTTCGGGATGTGTTGGGGCTTACACTATGCGGCGGCCCAAGGGGTTGGGATTGAACCTCATGGAGGCTTCCTACGTACCATGCCTTGACATGGATAAAATTCCCCTTAGTTTGGAATGGGTTGGGGAATACACTCTGAGGCGGAACATGTGTTGTTCTTGAACCTCATGGAGGCTTCTTATGTACCATGCCTTGACATAGATCAAAGTCCTCATACTTTGGGATTGTTTGGGGCTTACACTCTGAGGTGGCCCAAGGTGTTTGTCCTGGTCAGTGCCCACTCTTATCTCACGTCTGTCATGCTCAGTGTGAGAAACAAGAGATAGCAGAAACCCAACGATCATGTCATGAAAGGTGTGTCCGTGGGAAGTGAAGAGGGTCTTACATGTGGAGCGGCCCAAAGAGAATAATAGGGGCTTACACGTGGTCCATAGCCCAAGAAGTATGGGCTTACTGTAAGATGGGGGCCCGTGGTGACGAAGAATAGTGGGAGAGGGATTTGGGACCGATGAAAGGAGGAGACCTATTCCCTACCATACATTTTAATGGCCCTGGTGACTGAAGATGAAAGGAGGAGCAGGGATGCTGCCTCCTTCACGAATGTCTAGGGGACTATACCAAGGTGGCTGCCCTATCCCCACGGACAAACGCAACTCCGATAATGAGGATATCATCCCCCGTGAGGGGTGATACCACCCCTAGGGAGACGAGTGGGCATGGAGAATGTCCATGGTGGGGGACCCTGTGTGCGAAGCATGGGACGAGGTCACCGTTTAACGTCATGTGGTGAGGACGATGGTGCATGGAAGTATACCGTCCTGCAACTCGGACATGGTGGGTATACTATACACCCCTAGAACATTCATAAATGGTACCCTCTGCTCCTAGTGGAAGGGAAGGCATTGAAAATGCCATAGTGAGGGTGTGTTATAGAGTGAACCATCGAGTGGTCCACATTAGTGTGGCTATACAAAGAATAAATAGTCATTAGTGTGTCTATGCGAAGAAGCATGAGGCCAAGCAACACAATGGGATGTATTGTCCAGGGGACTTTGAAGTTACTTCAGACGAGCCTAGAAGATCGTACAGAAAAATGGTGCATGATGTGGATTCCTAGGGTGTGAGAGACGCCCACAAACAGAATCCATAAGAAGAGCATTGGGCACTCACGCAATGGTACACCTGTGGAACAACGAGGTGAGGGGTACCGAGGAATTGCGTGAAACCTTTACTACTTGCGCTCAAAATAAGTAGCCCGAGGCGAAAAACACCGGGATGGCACAATATCAGTGATGATTGCGCAAAAATGGAGCTGAGTATTTACGCGCAACTAGAAAGAATTGCGTCCATGGAGTACGAATTGCGTGCAATTAGGAGAGGCTGCACACAATCTGTAGGGGTGAACGCAATTGAAGGATATTCTGCGCAATTGGATGGGATGCACGCAATTGAATGGGATTTCACTCAATGGGATAGGGTGAAAACAATTGAAGGGGATTGGGCACGATTTGTTAGCCTGTTCTCAAGTGGAAGGGATTGCGTGCAGGGGGCAGACCCTAAAGGGATTGGAATTTAGTCTAATCCAAGGGGATCTTGTGCGAAGGCAGACCCTGGGGCAACGTGGCGCAAAACGAACCGTACCTGAAGGCCATATTTGTCAGCGTGGAAGGCGAATTTTACGCATGAGTGAAAGTTCAGATTCATCAGTCCAGAAGTCGAAGGGGGTAGCCATAAATTTATTGGTGTTCAAGGGCACAGAAACCAGGTCGGCATGAAATAATTTTGGGCCGATGGCGGTAGCAGTAAATGTCAACCGCGCGGGGCTTGGGCGTGGAATTTTTCTGTGCCCGTACCGAGGAACTCTCACGAATCCTGGAACTTTCAACACAAGAAATAATTTTTTCATGCATTTTGAATTTTTTTTCCGCGTGACCCCTCCTAGCCCCCAGACTGGGTCCCTAGATCCGAATATAACTTCACTTTGCTGTTTTAAAACCTTGTTCAGCACATGAGCATTTTTGGCTTCCACAGTAGGTAAAGTATCATCTTCATCAGAAGAAGATTTTTCATCTTATGATTTATAATATTTACTATCAATATAATTAGCATTCTAGGATACATGGTTAAAGATTTAGCATTGTGTACCTTGTCCCTTAAACAATTATTTTCAATAGGTTACTAGGCTAATATAAAATAATTATTCCTATTAGAAGATTCATATTCTGAGGATTTTTCAGAAGAGTCAACACCACTGGAACTCCAAGTGTCATTGGATTTCAAAACATTCATATATTTAGCCTTTTAATACTTCTTTTCATTCCTCTCATAATGTTTTTCCTTTCTATCTTTTCTTTTAACCATAGGAAAATTTGGAATTTTATGCCCAGCTCTTTCACATTCATATTTAGTGTCGTATGAGAATTTCTTGTCCTTTCATTCTTTATAATTGTTTGTAGATTGAATGTTATTTGGTTTAACCATCATGTTCATCCATCATACCGGATTGGATAACTTGTTTACTGAAGATTCACATCCACTAGATTCATATTGAGTAATATTCCTCTATGATTTGGATCTTGTAACTCTCTCAGAAGTGTTGTCTTTCATATGATTTGAAGTATTTGTAAAAGAAACACTTCCATTTCCATTCTTCTTCTTATTTAGATCATTGTCTCTTTTCATTCATGTCCCATGTTGAAGAAGAGCTCCAAAAATCTCATCAATATTAATCTGTGAGACATTATTATTCTCATCAATAGTTTTTTACATTGATTCCCACTCATTAGGCATGATGTCTATAATCTGGTCCACAAGTACCTCATCATCTAAACCTTTTTCACCAATAGATAGTTGACTATTATCAATGGTCACAAACCACTGTTGTACCTTACAAAATGTCTCTCCATAACGAATCAAAAACAATGATATTCAGCTTTGAGCATTAATATTTTAGTTTCAATCACATTGGATTAAACAAAATAGGTAACCTCCAATTTCATACAAATACAATTTGTAGCTTCACTATAAGAAATGTGGATATATATTTTCTTGGCCATAGAACACAAAAAAGTATTGTGTACATTGTAGTTTATTTGATATTCTAACTTTTCTTGATTAGTAAATGTTTTGACTTCCTTATTAGGAATCTTGTAATCTCCAGTAGCCATTACAAAGTTGTCCACTCCAGTGTTAATGAAAAAATTCATCATACGATATCTCCAATATTCATAATCATTCCCATCAAATATAGGTGGTCTAGTTGGATTAATATTGTCAAATGAACCGACATTCATTCCTTTCATGACAAAAAAATATCTTTGGACAGAAAATTGTTAGTAATAAAAGATTCTAAACAAGGATAGAAATAATAAGAATGGAAAATATAGAACAATGAAAACTTTAGCAAGAAAAATTATATGTGAATATAAGTATTTCAAAGACCTCCTCAAATACCAATTTAAGGATTGGAATAATTATGTAGATTCTCAATATACAAGAGGGAGGGGGAGTGAATTCTATACTTTAAAAATTCGTTGGGAACCTTTAATGATGGTAAAAACATTCTATTTTTTAACAAAGTTAAACAAGGTAAATTCACACTACCTCTTAAATCTACAAACATTCTAGATTCCAAAAATATGGTTTAAAAAATGAATGTTAAGAAGTATTTACACGGAAAAAGATTATACCTTAAAACGTATAGAATCTCACTAATCAGAGTACACAAGTACAAGAAAGTATAAGATAGTTATACTTTCCTTATAAATAAAAATGAAATTGAAAACAAACATGAAACAATACAAGTAACAAGTAAGAAATATTTTAACCCAAAGAGTAGGTATCCAACAACCTTGAAAAAAGGTCCCTTGTTTTATACTTTCATGAAATTCAATCTTACAAACACCAGGGTAATCCCTTGATAAAATATCAGAATATGTCTTGTTGTCCCCACAAGCCATCAAACATCAATGTAGTAAACACCTTTGTCATCCAATCCTTAGAAGCCCTCAATTTTACACATCAAAAATCGGAGTTGCAAAAATTAATCTGAACAATATGTTCATTATGCACAATGCATGAGAGTCTATCTCTCTATAAATCTCTTCAACAGTTTGTAATCTCTAGATTGATCATAGTGTGTAGAGATTATTCAAATAAACTCTTATTTATAGGGATATTTCCAACGGTCGACTCCCTCCTCCAATGGTCATATTTTTTCATGAGTTTCGGAGAGATCTATACACTTGTCAATCAAACAACAGTTGGTTAGAAACATAAAAAACGACATAATTTTTTAAATATAACAAGAGTAAGTAAAAAAATGTTTCTCAACCAAGTTCATTTTTCAGAATCTAATGAAAAATAAAATTCAGAGACTATGAGAATGAACATTTGGATTCTATAATTCATGGACATTTAGATTTAGTTATTCAAGGAATTCAGAATCCAGATTATGTAGACATTGGAGTATTAATTCTAATGAATTCAGAACCTAAATTATAAGGAAGTCAGAGTCTGAATTCTATAGAATTAGGAACCTTAATTTCATTGAATTTGGATTCTGAATATTATTGAATATAGAGTCTTAATTTCAAAGAATTATATGTCTGAATTTCAGTGAATTCAGAGTCTGAATTTTAGATAATTTGGAATCTGATTTTCTGAGAATTAGCATTCTGAATTTCAATGAATTCAGATTCAAAATTTCAGAGAAATCTGAATCTGAATTTTTAAACTAAAAATAGAATACCCTAAATCTATGGATTTATAGAATTTCTAGGTTTTATATTTCAAACTAAAAGTTTCACTTTTTAATAAAAAGGTATCGATTTAGAGAAAATAATATAAAAATATTGAAAAATAGGTAAGGATAAATTTCCTTGGGGAAGAATAATTTTCATTATTCTGAAAAAATCATAGGGAAAATGAAATTTTCCTTAAGATAGGGGGTTTGTATTTTTCAAACTATGAATGAATAGAAAAGTAATAAGGAAACCTTATTGACTCACAATAATATCAAGATGATACCTTCTAATCCAGTTTTTGAAATTTTATCCTATCAGTTTGGAATTTTGATTTGTAACATGTGGTGGAATAATCTAATTACATTTTTTGAATACCCACATAAGAAAAAGTGACAATAAAAAATCCAATCAAAATGAAATAAATGGAATTACAATGGTAACCTAAGTTAACATGTACTTGGATTATCTATAAGAAAACATGTACATGGAAGAGAAAAATACCATAAAAATCTAATGGATAATGATAGTGAACGTGATCATTATATTGTTGACCACATCTTTACTTTTTATCAATGATTGGTTAAATGGATATTAATTACTCAATATGAATCCTAAATGGATAAAATATTTACTTGAAGATCCTTTTTTTCTAATACTAATGAATTAAATCGACAAATTTAATAAGATCATAAGGATACATAATTACCTGAAAGGAATAGTTTTATCTATTAAAAAATTTCCCACAACAAACTCATACTTTTCTCTAAATTGTGACTATGAATCATTCATTATTGAAGCGCTAGGATCAAATTGAATGAATTACTAAATCCATGAAATAAAAAAATATTCCTCTGGAATTTAGTCATTATCCAAATGTAAACGGTTACAATAATATAATATTATAACCTATACTAATTAATCTAAAAAGGTTAATATAAACTCTTAATTATCCTTATAGAACATTCCATGAATAACTGCCATTATCATTCCATGAAAATATTCAAAAATAAAATTAGAACCCAAACATAAAAATGATTTTTTTGCATAGACTTCCATGATATTATTAAATTTTATCACCAATAACATAAATTATTATTAATATATCACTAAAAAATGATTATTAAAAAATAATATCATCTACATTATATTCAAGTCATTTCTATAAATTACCATAACACCTTAAAAAATCATATTTTCCTCAAAAATAAAATTTATCTATTATTCATAAAATAGAATCTAAGGGAATATTTTTACCATATTCATGTAATTATTCTCGACATCCTAATGTTATTATTCTAGGAAACAATATCATACTTAATCAAATTATGATAAAACAAATTTTCTAAATTATGACATCCTATAATTTCCTCAAAATCAATGATCACATAAACCCTAAAGTTATCTATATGATTAAAATTATTTCCACCAAAATAAAATAGAATTTATTACTCAAATAATATGATTACAACATGAAAACTTAAGGATTAAATATAATCCAAGCATAATAAAAGTATCCCAATCCACTCATATCCCCAAAATTTTAACTGTAATTTTAAAATTTTAATCATGGTAATATCTACCTCAAACCTTTAATCATTTATATGTAGAAATAATAATCGTTCTATATTCATAATAATCCATTATCTATGCATTTCACCCTCTTTAATTTTTTATTCATTTTTACAAATCAATGATATGGATTTTATCATCATGTTTAATAATTATCAATCCCATCATGATTTAGAAAAATGGGATAATTAAATAATTCATACCTCTAATCTATATTTTGGTATTTTCTTGATTCACTGATTCTCATTTGGAATGTTGTCCAACCTTCAAAACATAGACCTCAAAAAAATTAAATTATTTAACATATCTGAACAATTAGTGAGAGTTTATATCTTGAAATAATATGAAAAATTTACTTTGACCCATAATTTTTTTATAGAAATTATTAGGTGTTTGATAACTCAAATAATTTCATATAGGTGATTTGAATACTTATATAGTTGTAGAAATCATTTGAACAAGATATTTCAATAATAATGATAGTGAAAACATCAGGGAGGGATAAAAAGGTTGTTAAAGAACATTATCCTTCCATATTGAAACTCAATCCATAATATATTGACAAAACATCACTTATACATGAAATGAAATAAATAAATATAAATACTCCATAGGGTATTTATAATACTATAAAAATTTTAAAATAGTCTAATCCATCAACCACTTATATTTAATTCGATATAGGGTTTTGTACAACATGCCTAAATTAACATAATCCTCCAAGATTTTCCATATGATAATAACTATTTTGGTTATAATGGATCTTTAACCAGTGATCAAATAACATTCTAACCTCTAATGTTATCTAAAACATTCACTAATACCCACTATAAAGAGCTGGCTTTAAACATCACATTATCTATAGACATTAGAAGGGAATTCATTTTATTCCCTTCCAAAATATATTGTTAGTATAGGTAATTATAGAATTATGAAAAATTGTTACATAATTAAACACGTATATTAAAAGTGGACATTAATAAACCTTATTAATTTTTTTAACAATAGGAATCCCATTTATATAATAACATGTATTCCTTTCATGATGAATCATCAATATTTTAATCATGGAATCTTCATTGTCCATACTAATATTTTTATCAATGAAAACCAATTTAAAATATTATATGAGTCTAAAATCAATGTAATGTACATAAAAATAGAAAATAAACTGACATTCCATGATTAATTATAGACCAATGAAAACATTTTCACATTGTCAAAATTTTCTCCCTTCAAAATAATATCATTGGGTTACCATATCAAATAATATTTACCCTATTAAACCACAGACAGAATACGTAAAACACAATGGAAACTTTTTCCATCAATTTTATATCACTCTTACAATTAATGTTTCTCTCTTGGCGACACAGGGAGTAACCATCGCGGTTTCACTTTAAATAACCATATTAGTATATTCTCATATTCTATTAGGAGAAACCTGGCCTGTTCAATTCATATATTTACACAATTCATTTGAGAGAAATAAATGGCTCAACCACCGTAATTTTATTATGGAACCACCAATCATTATAAAAATTCAAATAAAACATTATGTGATCATAACACACAATATATTACATAAAATAATCGTTATTGTGGAGAATAAAATTTATTAATTGAAATCACTCTTCATTTTAATGAAAATAAAAAATTATATATGAAAAAAATTATTTTAAAAATAAAATTTAAATGTGTATTTTAAACATAAAATTAGTAAGGGATAATGATATCTTGAAAATAATCATATGTTTTATAAGTAAAAAATAACATCATTATTATGAAGATTTGTAACATGAAAGGGTGGTATTTAAAAAGAATATCCCTAATAAACATAAAATCCATTATGTGATAATTAATCAGAAGAATATAATATCTGTATAAACATAAATTCTATAGAATAAAACATAATTTTTCCCATATTAATTTAACAAATAATTTTAGCACCATATTATCAATGATTTATAAGGTTATCTAAATGAATTGAAATTTAGGTAATAATTCTCTTACCTTATATCCAAAATAATTATTAACATGTAATTAATATACTAGATAATGGAATTATGATAATTAATTACTTAATTCATATACATTTTCTTATAAATATTATTTGTTGACACATTATTATGTTCATTTGTGGCATTTTTGATAAGTTATAAATACCAAAATCATCATTCTAAGAGCATTCATCTAATGGATTTATGGTCAGTTCACTTGAGTATATGTAACGCCTCGACCCAAGAAACATGGATTTGGTGCATTATTTTAATATAATTGCAGGATTACAAGGAGTCCAGCCCTGAAGGACTAATCTATTTTTCAGTCTTGGAAGGTTGATTACCTACATGAATTGTACATTACAATTTCAAACATTAAATAAAACATAAATAAACCTTTGATAATTCCATTATTCTTCTAGCTTAAAACTACATATGTATCATATTACACTTCTAGGAATCTTAGGAAAATAAATCATAAGAATGGGGTGAGCTCAGATGCTCAGTAAGGGTAAATAATTTAGAAGAAGCTATATATATTAAAGGAAATATGTATAATAAAAACAACAGCCTTTTAAACATTAAAATTAAAATAATATAGAAAAAATAAATCACTAATTTCAATATAAAAAACACATTTATATTCTACTAGTCAAATAATCACATGTAATAATTAATTTCATAAAGAGGGAAAGCCTAATGTCCGACATCATTACCACATAGTCAAGGCCTCACACCATGACTTAAATAATATTTTTTTCAATGCCTTGTGCCAAGACATTAATTTGTCTCATGAGACCTAAAAATTCATCTAGGAGTTATAGAGGGCTCTACCTATCACTTACTATGTCCACTACATTCCTTATATGAAAATGATAAAACATAACATAAACATTCTTGTTAAATTTGGTATACAAAATGCCAATACATTAACCATAAACAATGAAGGGTATTAAAATAGAACATCCAATGTAAAACATATCATAACTCATTCAATACAATATGTATGATTTTATTTTAATTAGTCAACCTTAATCAAGAATAATATCTAGTAAAGGATTCTGACATAGTTGACAATGATCAATAAAACATTTTAAAGTCAATATCCCTTTTTGTGAAATAATTTAAAACTCACACATTTATAAAGTAAGTTATTTCAAGTAGATGATTGAATCTAAGTGTCCCATACCACTTTGAAATGGTTTAACAGAATTAAAATTTTAAAACAATCATGTCCATATAAATAAATCCTTAAAAACATTTTGAAAACATAGACATTAAGGAGAATAATTTAGATGAATATATATTTAAAACATATAAAAAGATGTTTTAGCTAAAGAGTAACTTAAAATAACCATTTTGAAAATTATTTTCTGAATAATGTATGCATAAAATAAATATTTCCTAGAAAATACAAACACATAACAATATCAGATAATAATGAAATTGAGGAAATAACCATTTACTTGTAATTTTCATTAGTTGAGGGTACATTTAACCACTCATATGAGGACCATAGTATGTTATTAAATTATAAAAAAAACATATTAATATTTATGATATCCTAAATGATTCATTAATGACTTTATACTAAACATTTAATAATAATTTCAATGTTAAATTAATATTTTGGGTAATAATCGCTTTCCATATCGTATGTGTTTTAACATGTTATTATTAATAGTATCACATAGATCATGATTTAAATAGATCCATATTATAAACCATGATTTATATATCATATATATTTAGAATATAAATACGTATAATTGATAGATATATGAAATGGAAAACACTATTTATGGAGATGGTAGGTTGTACATATGCATAAACATTATTTTTGTTTTCATTTCATATTGAACAAAAAAAAATTGAACAAGTTGTCTGTATATATATATATATATTTATGAAGTAGTATTTTTATGACATATATTACATATTTATTAATAATATGTATTTTTATAATCATCTTTGAATGGTGAATGTGGAAATGAACCGCATCGTGTCGTTGACATGGTAAGTTGAACGTACACACACACGACGATATCATTTTGTTATTGATTAAAAGACGTGGAATTGGATGGTATATTAGTATTACAAAGACATTATAATGTTATTTTCATTATTTATATACATATTAATCTTCATTATATCCATCCAAATAACATAGTGTTTAATAACAAATTACACCACAATGTGGAGACGGTAAGTCGTACGTATGAACGGATGGATACATTATCATTCATAGGATGGGAATAATAATGAATATAGTTGTAACATAGTTAATGTAGTATCAAATTATGTAAAATGTACTATAGATATTATTTTGTTTTGGAAATATCAATGAATGAGAATGTGGAAGAAGAAGATAACTTTGAATGATGTCATAAATTAATACCTCTTCTTCAGGTGCTTCCTTTTGATTTGAACGAAAGGCCTCCATATGATGGATTTATGCTCAAGTTAGGCCTCTATGATTAATTAAGGGATGTTGGTATGAGATTTGGAAAGAGTTTGGAAGAGCCAAAAGTCTTTGGAGGTGTGATTTAGTGAGTTGGGGAAGTGCCCTTTTATAAGAGGGGTGAGGGGCACCTTAGGAATAACTGGAAAAATTATTTTATTATACAATAATTTTTTATATATAATGGCTCAAAATGAATTTATTTCTTGATCTAGGTAGTTATGGATCAATGTAATTTCATCCAATAGGGTTTTGAAAATTTTATGTAACAATTTTAACAGTATCTTTTAGATATTACTCATTGTTAAATAGTTTATCTTTTACATTGTCTTCTTGTATTTTTATATTACATGTTTAATAAACATACTATAAAATTCCAATCAAACCCCAGGTGGTTCTTTAATGACATATATATTATTAAAAGAGTCCATTAGCCTAACAGTATATTTTTAGGACAAATATATAATTTAATAATATAGTATTTGTTTTAAAAACACATTTATGTTAATTATGACACTATATGTTGTTTTCTTTTTGTGAAGGTCATAACAACGTGATTAATTTGAAAAAAATTCATTGAATCTACACTAAAATTTTATATTAACCTAGAAAATTAGTGGAATTTAGGAAATTTTTCAATTTACATTTATTGGGATATTTATAATATCCATTATTTTAATCATTCATTAATCAAGAAATTAAAGCTTCATTATTGTGTAATAAGAAAATTTGATTAATTAATGTCAAAAATTTATATATAAAATAAAATTATATAATAAATCGTTTTATATTTCTAAAAAATATTTATAGTTGAATATATCTTATGTATATATCTATATTAAAAATGGTTTAGTTATTAAACATTGAATTTAACACTTTTAACTATACTTCAAATTAAATAATAATAAATACCTTAATCTATTCCAAGTGGACCAAAAGGATCATATTTTATTCATAAGGACGATTAGGTCGAAATAAACATACCCAATAGAATTAGGACATGTGTTAGGGTAATTATAATATCATTCTTACCTTTAATTTCCCTATATTCTTTAATCTGTGGTAAATAAAATTTAAAAGTTACTATTCCTCAAAAAATTTATTTTCATCCTATTGAACCAAATTTTACATACTAATGTAAACTGTGTCTCATGGATTTTTTAAAATTAATTATTTGAATCAGTAAAACGTTTTTAGGAAAATTTGTAAATGCTTGTAGAAGGTGGGTAAAAGTCGATAAAAAGTTCAATAAAATTTTATACATCTAATTTTATTATAAAATGACTCGAATGAATTAAATTTAACTTATATAGGAATTATATATATATTTTTACATAAAATAATTTAAATAAATTAAAAAATAATTTTAATAAAAAGATGGTTTGAAACAATAACATAGTGTTTTAACTATTAATCAAAAAATGATTGTTTTCAAAAAAATTCAAAAAATTCACCCTCATCTAGTTTTGATATTCTGAATTCAAAAATGTATTGTATTTTACAAAATATAAAATGTAAAAGTTTCATTAATTAATTTAATCTTAATTCTTGTAGTCAAAACTAAAAAGCGGATTTCAAAAAAAGTCAGAACTATCAAATGATAGACATGTGTTTATGTGAAATTTAAATATAAAATTACTTATAATGGCCTAAATTATATTAAATGTTTATAATATAATCTATTTAAACTTCCAACCCATTAAAAAGTATAATTTAACATTATAATTTATTTTTATTAAAAAACATTTCAATTAAATTTTAGTATCTTTAACTATTCACCAAATTATGAAAGTGATTAGAAAAACACCAAAAATTTATCAATACATAATTTTAATTTCTTTATTCTAAAGAAGAATTTAATTTCATCAAATTTAATATATAAATGTGTCAAATATTGGATTTAAAAAGTGTTTACCTTTAAAAGATAGAAAAACTGCATTTTTCAAAAAATACTTCTTTTATCTGAAAAATGAGTTGGTTTTTATATTATGTCTAAGAAACACATAATATGGGATCTAAAATTATTTGAAGTACATAAAATATAAAATTCAGTTAATATTATTCATAACATCTTTTTTAGTGGCTAGTTTGGTAAGTCGTGTTGGGCTCGAACTCGGTGTTGTGTGTAGTACAAGTTATAGAATTACATTAAATAGATAACGTACTATGAAATCATGGTGTGTTATCGTAAAATTATAGGAGTTATTTTAAAATGTAATAAAAATATCCAAAAGTGGAGTAAAAATGTATTAATGTACACAAATAATTTAAAATGGAACCATATATCATTTTTTATTATTAATATTTGGATAATGAGATAAAACAATATTGATAAATGTTTTGATTATTTTTTGTTGATTTTCAAATCATCACAAACTAGATTTGATTTATTTATTTATTATGTGTATAAATTATTTACATAATATTAAAAATTTTATAATATACACAATATAATGTGGATTAAATATAATAATTTTTTATGATCATCCTTTATTGGGGTAAAATAAAAATTACAACTTTTCATCCTTGAAGGTGGTGAATTGTCATGTCACATGTGATATTTTCATTATTTAGAATATGAGTAGAAGAGAAGCAGTATGATGATGTATTTTCCATTAATAAAAAACATTTCTAATATATAAATTATAGTGGAGTTATAAATATACATTGGATACGGTATGTGAGAATACGATAATAAAAAAAGAAATTAAAAGAGAAAAAACAAGGATTTTACCACTTCAATATAGTCTCCTTGAGAACCACATTAAGGAATATAGAATTGCGTTATTTGGAAAGAGAAAAATGTTATAGACATGTGAAAGAGTTATGAGAAGGGAATTAGTTAGAAAATAAAATGTATACAAGTTTTCTATATGTGTGAAGAAAAAGGTTGGAATTTATTGCGAGAGAAGAGTAGTGTTTGTGAAATTTTTTATTCATTTGTTTATTATTTTCGCTCTAGAGAGTCAATATTTTTTTATGGTGACTAGCCATATTAAATAGTTATTGTGTGATAAAAATTATAATTTATTAAATAATTAATTACATATTAGATCATTAATTTTGATTAAAAAGTTAAATAAAGTAAATTACCACATTTCACTATTCAAAAAAATCAAATGTGTCAAGAAAATCTCTAAAATTCACACTAAAATTTTTTCAAGGAGTATAATTCAAACATAAAAACTAGTTTTATGAAATAATTTTCTAAATTTGATAAAATTAATTTCTAATTATAATCATCAATTATTCCAGAAATAAAAATTTTAATATTATAATCAATGTTAAAACACATTGAAAAATTAATTAGGTTATAATAAAATTTTATTTAAATTAAAATGAAGAAAAATATTTATAGATGAATATATTTTATGAAATTATATTATATTCCAAATAATTATAATGATTAGTAAATTTTAAATCATCATTTACGTCTTCTAAAAAAACCAACACATAGTTTATCAATTTTGAAAAATTTATTTACTTATTCTGTGATATTAACATACAAAAAAAATTTATAGGATAAATAAATTTTGATTGTAATTTTTGATATGCGTTAACTATTATATTGTCCAAATTATTATTTATTACTATCACATTACCATTCTTTAGGTCATATTACTATTCAGTTAGAAATAATATCTTAATTTATATAAGAAACACTCATTTCATTATATATTTTCAATGAATGTTAATATTTAATTCAAGAATGAGAAAACATTATTCTATATGTACCTGGTATTTTAAATTTTGATGATACCACAATATATAATGTAATATATAGGAAAAAATAGATATTTTATTAATCAAAAAAATTATAAAATTTTCATTAAATTATCAAAATTTCACCATTGGATAATTTTGGTATGCAGATTTAAAAAATAAAGTTCATTTTTTAAAATAATTACATTAAAATATGGTGATTTTAATTATTATATATTTAAAGGAAAAAAATAAATTGATGAAAATTATTTTATATAAGGAAAAAGATGAAATTACTAAATATAGTATGAATTGATTTTGAAATTACAAAAACATTCGTATACATTTAGAACTTTATATTTATTTCATAAATTTTTTTATTCTTATTAATTCCAACCAATTTAGAGACCATTTTTTATTAATCGAATTTAAATTATAAAATTTAGTTGTTTTTAATCATGATTTTGCTCATCTCATATGCTCATGTGAATAGTTTTTTCTTTTAAAATATCATGATGTTAAAATAAAATAATCCTACTGCATAATATTGCCACAATATTCCCATATCCAATTGTATCCATATTGAATTACACATGAGTTAAATCCTAACATTGATTTTAGGCGATGACACATTTTCTATTCATCATATTTGGTTTTATTTATATGAAAATGAATATAGTATATTAGATTATAACATTATAAATATCAAATCGTGTTATATTGTTCTGATTCTGGGGTAACACTAAACATTAATTAGAAATTTATGAATCATTAATCTCAGATCATATGCTTTGTTTCTTAGAAAGTATCTCAAAATACTAAAAACATTTGGATATACTTTATAATAGTTCAAAAAGCGAGCGTGAATCATGTAAATAATATACCCTATGAGTGTCTACTTGGTTGTGTCGTCTTGAGATTACATATTGTAAATCGAACTATGAATGATTTAATTCTCAACCATCATTTCATAGGTTTTTTACCCCTATGTGCTTCTAGTGAACAACCACATCCACATTCTAGTATTGACAAAGTGTTTAAATTTTTATCAATCAACAACTTATCCATGTTAATAAAAAAAATCATGATGTTATCATATAGATACAATTATCCTAAATTTTTATCATAAGGTTATGATCTCTTATATATTTTTCCCTAAATATACATCCCACATTTTAGACCAAATTTCTATGATGTCATCTATTGCACCCCAAATACAATTACTTATTTCTATTAGATATCATACTATATTATAATAAGATGGGAATAATAATAGCTGGATCTAATAGTTTAGTTTTCTTTGGTGTCTTGACACATATACGATTCTAACATTATATATCAAAAATGATATTCAGCATAAAATTATAGTACATAATTATTTCGTCCAATAGTATATCCCTAAAATAATCCTCATATCCTATTAGAGTATACTAGTGAAAGGAAAATAGAATAAAGTATGATCTTTGATGATCATTTTGGGAAATATTACAATTAAAAAATAATAGAATAAATAAAGACTAAATTATTTGGTAGAGAAAACCAATAATCAAATATTACATGTAAATAAAACAATGAATAGGAAACATATCTATTGTTGAAAAAAATATAAAAAATCTCATGGATAATAATAAATTTTTTCATAATGATAGAATGAAAAAATAAAAATATATAATCTGATAATAAAATTCGTGTGTGAAGACATCTTATATAAATATATAAGGAATATGCCATATAACACAATAAGATTGTCTCTTGATAAATACTAATGTACCCGAGAGATATAATGAGCCCATTAGGTCATTTACATTTTCCAATTAATTCATTATAAAAGTGAAAAAATAATAATTCAAAATATAGATAAACAGAAAAATAAATATTGAAAATTAGAAACTGAAATGATGGTATTTTCCATAGTGAATAAATTGAAAAACATGATCAAAATCAATCTGTATAAATAAGGGGGATGTGATAATTAGATTATATCATTATTAAATTATAAGAATTATAACATTATATTGGCATAGATAAAAATACAACTAAATATATAATTTATGTATTCTATGAAAACATTAGAAAAAAATTATTTTCATTTATTATTATTTTAAATTAAAATTTGTATAATATTTAGAAATTTATTTTTATTTAAATTAACCTGGAAAAATTCAAAATGAATTTTCCAGTAACTGAATAGTTTTTAATTTTATAAAAACATTCATTCAATAAATGTTTAAACAAATATCACATACACATTTTATTTAAAAATTCAAAACTGCCCTTATTGGAATATGTTAATAAGATTGCATTAAAAATTATTGTTAGATTAAAATATAGTTTACAATGAAATCAGTTAATCATTATTTCATAAAATGTGACATTCTTGATAAAATTTCAATTAAAATAGAATGAGAAGAATAATTTCAACGATAATAGAGGAAATAAGGTCGAATTTCATAAAGAAAACATTTAATCGATCATATTAAGTACCAAAGTTTAGAAAATGAAATTAAAACACATAAAATAAATATATAATATGAGGAGAATAAACTATAATTATATTAATAGTGAAATATCAAAAAACATTATATCAGGTAGAATTTATTCACAGTTAATCTAGAATAAAATTGATATTTTGAATAAGACCTTACAGCTTTAGTAACTTCTGAATCACAATACACAAGAAAAAAATAACATAAAATGAATAATTATTTAATATAAATATACATATATTCATGATATAACATATAAAATGGGTATTATATATACAGAAGGAAGAAAAAAGTTGTTAATAAAAATTTTGTCTGAAAAAATAAAAAGTGGGATTAGAATCCCATAACTCATAACTGACATGAGTCATAAGTGTTTCTAACCAATTAAAAAATATTAAATTAATTTTAATTATATTATATAATAAATTTCCTAAAAATAATAATAAAAATTTTTTTCTTATAAAATTGCATCAACATATTTGCAAACAATATTTCATTGTAATCATTTTTTTGGTTGTCATCTACTTCCCGATTTATGTATGTTTCAATTCTGTTATTATGGTCCTTGTATGATTATATTAGTTAAATTATTTCAAAAATAGTTATCCTGCAAAAAATATCATATATATATTCATTATATATGTATTTATAACAATCCATAATAGGTGTATACAGAAATATAAATTACACCATTCATTAATCCATTGGTCCCTATGTATGCATGAACTTTTTTTTTCAATATCTAATAAATATAGGGAAAGCAACATAGGTAATAATTTATCGTTAAATAAAAATAATTTTATAAATATATCATATATATATTTTAATATATATAATAACGTGATAATTATATAAATCTATTTTAAACAGACATGGAAAATGAATCTTACCGCTATGTGGAAGTGGCTGTCCAGATGTATGCCTTAGTGATATGATCATTACCTAATTGATGGAAAATAAATTGAAATGGTTTTAGTAGAATCATTTTTATATATTATAACATTTATAATATATGATTAATTATGTTAATAATTATAAAATTTATTTAATGTATGTAAAATAATAAATTACCCTTGAAAGAGTCATATAAGATGAATACCTCTTGATTGAGACACCACACTTGGATAACATTTCAATATTTATTAGAATGTATTTGGGTAAATAATTAGGATTTTGAGTGAAGGGAAATAGTATAGAAAGATTTTGGGAGGGGATTTTCTGAGCTAGAGGGATCAATGTTTTTTTAAAAATAGTGCAGAATAGGTAGACTTTTATAAGTGAGTGGAGGCACATGAAATAAATTACTTAAAATATGTAAAAAATATAAAGTAATTTTTTATTGAATGTGCAATCAATTTCCATGAAATTTAAAATAACATAATATATGGTAAAAATATCTTTCAAAAATAAGTTTTATATTAGAACATATAGATTTAATTACACATATATCATATTTTAACCCCTAGTAATACATTTTTTTACATTAAATGTGGTAAGATATTTTTTTCAATTTTGCGATTCATAATATCCAAAAATATTAATCATTACATGTAAATAATATTATTTATTATTATTAAAAAAATTAAATTAATTCGATGTGATTGTATTTATATAATTGGGAAAACAAAATTTTAAAACTTGTTCGTAAAGACCGAAGAAAAAAGTTTTAACAAAACTGTATTTTATGAATAAGATAGATTTTTTTAGATAGTATAATTTTGATTACATTTAAATTAATTGTATATTTTAAATAAAAGGGAACATATATTTTAAAAAACAATCATAACCAAAATAACATTGTTAATACTTTATTAGAATGGAGGAAGTAAAAAATTGTTCTTATTTGAACCAAAACATTAAAGATAATTATAAAGTTTTAGTATATACTTATAAGATAAAACTTTTTTTTGAATTATATTAACAATTAAATAAATATATCTGATTAAAAATGGTTTAATAAGAATTTAAGTAACACTTATACTATTATAATTACATAAAAGTGAGCGTGCGTCTATAATTAGTATTTTCCACTATTCAAAAAATAACAAACTATTTTTTGAAAAATTTCAAAAATTTACATGATGGTAATTTTAACATGATGAATTAAAAATATAATTAGTCTTCCTAAATAATATTTCTAAATATATATATATATATTATTTATAATTATTCTCTTATAAAACTCGAATAATCATAACTTATAAATAATGTTTTATTTTAACATAAAATTAAGTTATTTTTATATTATTCCTAATAAAAAAATTAGGTTAATTTTTGTGATTAAATTCAACATTTAAATTATGGAAATATATTTTACACATATTTCATTAATCATATATTCGTATTCATTACTACAAATGAAATTATTATGTTATAGTAGTCATATTTAAATAAAATTATATTATTGGTAATATAATGTTGGTGATAGTTGTTGTTAAAGCTATTGACTGTAATAGGAATTTAATGATAACCATAATATTTAGGGATTTACATTATGTATTACATGAGGCATCTTCCAAGTTTCGTATTTTGTTATTCTACCCATGAATCTTATCATATAATTTTAAGGGATGTTGAATGTAACCATAACATTATATCATATATACTTTAATATTTTTTTCCCTGAAATTTATATTCCTTCAAAATTATTGGAATATTTACACCATTCTCTTTGATTTCCTGATCACCTATGAAATTTAATAGATGATATAGTATCTCTCTCTCTTTACTGAGACGAAATCTCTATATATCAATCAATGAGACTTCCATTTTTGTAATTTATTACATTTTATCCATTTAAAAATTCCAAAAAAATCATCAAAATATAACGAAATAACTCATTTGCATTATAATATCCAATGTTATTGTACAGAATAATGTGTCAGATGAATGCATACTGAGATGCATTGAGGGATTGAATGGGTGAGGTGAATTTTTATGAATAAACCCAAATTTTTCTATTAATATCACAAGCACAAAAAAAGTGACTAAGGAAAATAAATAATGATTTAAAATAAATTATAATAATAGATAAAATGAGGGGTAAAATTGACCTGATGTAATACATTTACGAGGATAAAAATCTATTTTTTTATTGGAAAACTCATGGGGACTAGTTTTTGTGATACCACTATATATATTATTTTCTATTTGTGAACAATAATAGAGGTTTATGATCAATTATATATAAATAAAAAATTATTATAACAAATATCAAAATGATTATAAAAACATTGATCACTCTTTAGTAACATTTTTAATTTCCCCCGATGATAGACTATGTGTATATCATATTCTAATTATAAAAATCCAATGAATATATTATATGGATCCTCTAATAAATTTCATGGAATGATATCTCATTATTAATAACTATTCATAATCCTTTCAAAAAAATTATAATATATATAATAAATGTAATACCACAACATTATTAGTATTTCCCATGGGGTTTTTTTATCTATTCATAAACTGAACTGAACACCATATTGAGTTTTCTTCTATCATACCCATTTCTAGATGATTTTTTAACATCCCATGGTAATTTCACTGACATAATCCATGATTTAGGGTAGTATAACAAGTTATAATGTTCTTAGATCTGATAGAGAAAAATTCCACACCATTAGTTTTTATCTTTGTGCATTATGTACAATTTTTTTCATATGTAATGGATTATACCACATATATTTTACTTATATATCCTCATTGAGAAAAATTAATTCCATAATGTTACTAGTTAAAACAAAAACTAGTTTCATAATTGAAATTTCTATCTTAGACCATGATGCAATGAATATGTACCATGTCATAACTCAACATACCTGTAGATATCCCATATACTTGTACGAAAGCAAGATCTTCCAAACAACCATTTTCATTAAATACTTCCATATTAATTTCCATACACAAACCATTATTCGTTTTGGTGATTATTTTTATGTGGTTTATTCCACAATATAATTTATTAATTTCATTACATCTTGATCAACTCTAATAAATCTAATACTTATCCATGATCATGTTGACCACAAATAAAACATTAAATCTCCATTAAAAATTATTAATGAATTATAGCAAGAGAATAGTCTCTGCAAGATCCCAGGGTAAGAGTTTTGAAAATAGTAAATGGTATGGAATGATAATTTTTTAGTATCAAAAATTTATTGCAAAGATGAATATTATATAAACTAATTATCAATTGAAATCTTCTTAGGCACCCATTTGTTAATTTAGCTCATGAAAATAATTTAATATCCAAGGGTTATCACTATTTATTGCCTCCTAATAATTATAATTTATTTCAATAAAATTATAAAATATTAATTTAGGTATAACTAAATAAAAAAATATAATTCAATTTTCACTATCTTTTTAAAAAAACTCAAATACCTCCTATGAGGGGTGAATTTATTTGGAAAGTTATTTTCAAATTCCATTCAACCCTCTCTTCATAATTTATATATTTCCTAGATATTTTAATTCATGATAACACAACCAGATATAATGAATTATATTTTAATTGTTTAGACATGGATTTTATACTTGTAATATTATAATGCAATACTGTAAAGAATAACGCAAATACTTCCTACTAGTAATATTATAATGGGTTGAAAACATTCCAATGTACAATAGGAAATAATAACACGATGGATATGATTACATGTTTAATATTTGTAATATATGAATGATGTTTTACTTAGTATTTCTCTTTATGTAGTCTCTAATTCATGAATGACTAGATGTCATTTGTGATATTAAAGGCCACTCAAATATAATCCACCCAACATGCAAAGAAAACAAAAATAAAGCTTGTGTTTTGTTATGCTATAATATCCTCTAACCAGATCTATATCATCAATATTTTTATTGAAAACCTCTTCCACTACCTATAAAAATAAAATATTTAGTTTATTATAAATATTTCATTATCTTCTCATTCTACACATTTAATTTTTTTAATGAATCAATTAACTATGATTCTATAATTATCCTCCCGTGTATTCTTAAATTTCACAGTTTGATAAGACCATAAAATAGACTACAAATGTATGAATTAAAGTAAGATGAATTCTATTTGAAATACATTATCTATATAAATATAAATATTTTACTATTTATAATTTATGGATTTCCACAATATGGTGAATCCAAAATTTAATGTTTGGGTTCCAAGAAAATTTATATTCAATATGTTCTATTTAATAACCTCTTTCATCACTTATGATTCTTGAGTGGTATGTAGTTAAATTAAAAAATAATTCCTTTCTATAGTTTAGTATATAATAGACTAGGAAATATTATTTATCTAGTCTTAATGCCTTGAAAAAATGGTTGCCTTTGTGATTAATTTGTTTATAGTTCAAACCAGTAGAACACAAAATTTAGAATGTCTTCTCCCATATATATGAGGGTCTCTTAAATCTCATTTCTGTTACTTGTACATGAAAATCATTATGGCATAAAATCCAAATTTTTATGCTAATCAATTCAAATTAGAGAATATTCAATACATAACGATTTATAAAATTCCTACTTTAGAACAATCCTCGTATTCAAGAACACTGATTTGAACCAATACATCATACATTACTTCAAAATTCATGTATTGTAAAATTTAATTTATCATAAGGTCCTTACATATAAAATTTATCCAGCCGGGAATAATACAAATGTTGTTGGAGAACAAAACTCATATTTAGATAATCTCCATCAAAGAATCAATATCAAAAATTTCATGGATACTTTACCCCTTAAAATGATAACCATGAAAACATATATTTTTATTATATTTCCATCATAAATTTCTCTACATGAAAATAATCATTGAACAATTTAATCTCCAAATTTGTCGCTACAATGTGACCTATTCCACTGTGAAATGGTATGAAATTATTATTCATTATAAAAACATCATTATTCCTCCTGAAATTATTCTATTCATGTTCCATATACATCCAATTATATTTTAATAAAAAAACAAGAAAAAAACTATTGAGACTAAGTGATTCATCATTTTGTATCAGTGATGAAAATATTATCTTGGAAATTTAACATAAAGTTACTATTTTTAGTGGAATGTTATATTATTATTTTATTTCATTATATTTCATGCTTGAAAAATTAACCTAGATATGTGTAAGGATTGATATGCAGTTCATTAATTCCATAAAAAATCTTAAATGATGAAAACTATTATAAAATAAGATTTAGATGACACATTGAGGATGGAATTCAATAATTTTATTATTTCATGAAGTGTATATCATCGTTAAAAATGAAAAAATATGTAAGAATGATTGAGTTGACCATAAAGAAAAAAAATATTTATATTCTTTATGGAAGGTATTTGAGATTGGAATGATTATATTTTTTTCTAATATTATTTATGGTCCCTTATTAAAATTAATATGTCCATCCATAATTCTATAAATTAACTACCTCAACCTCATGTACGACTAGTGGTCAACCACATGGGAGTTAGGTCATCTTGTATTTCCCATTGTGCCATGAGTAGAAGAATCCATAATGAAAGAAGGATATGGGTGAGCATAGTGATCACATAAAATTTACATGGGATATTCATGGAATTTAATGTAAATGCATAGAGGATACTAGGTGTATAACACAGTAGTGGAATAACTCGATAATATGTTTGGGTGGATCATATTTTTGTGTTCTAATATCGATGGTAATAATTCAGTTAATAGGAATTCCTATTAATATATATAATTGTATGGTCGAATAAAATATAGATTTAGGATAATAGTAATAATGAATGAATAATCTTTCAAAAAATTAATTTTATAAAAATCCAATAATATAATTTATTTTATTTGAGTTTTTTTGTCTATTCTAATAATATACCTTAAACCATGATCCTTTAATTGAATGAATTTTCATGTTCCTGATGTGTTTTCTTCTACATATCATGGAAGGACATCCAATATTTAACCCAAAGACTTTATGGTTGTTATATGGATTATATTATGATGTTATTAAGACATGAATATTCATACAAACATTATATTATTTGTATGAAATCCCCATGCATCGCCTCTCAGACTCGCTGAAGAAGAGGAGTAGTGACTCTGAGAGACTGTAGAAAGGCTGCTCCATCTTTATCCAAAAAGTATATCTACAACAAGGCCAGCTGCTCTATCACCTCTCCTAGAAGATGAATGCATGATCTTCTACTAAGAACATCTGCTATAATGTTCCCCTTCCCAGTAGTATAGACTATCTCGAAGTCATAGACCTGGAGGAACTCAATCCATCGCTGATGTCTCAGGTTCAGGTCCTTCTGCGAGAGGATATACCTGAGACTCTGGTGGTCATAGTAGACTGTAAAATGTTCACACATTAGATTGTGCCTCCACATCTTCAAGGTGACGACCACTGCTGCTAACTCCAGGTCATGGGTAGCGTAGTTCTGCCTGTGCTGCCTCATCTTTTGTGAACCATAAGAGATCACTGCTCACTCCTGCATCAGGAAACACCCCAGTTCGGTCCCTGATATGTTGCAGTAAAATACGTACCCTACGCCCTCCTCCGGAAGCATCAAGATGGGGGAACTAGTCAGCCTCTGCCTCTGCTATTGAAAGCTCTCATAGCATCTCTCCGACCATACAAAGGGTTTCCCCTTCTTTTTCAAAGTTTCAAGTGGTACTGAAACTATGGATAAGTCTGACAGAAATCTCTGATAGTACTCATCTAGTCCAAGGAAACTTCGCACCTCCACACACTCCCAGGTTTCTCCCAAGAAAGTACTGCCTCGATCTTTACTGGATCCACTACAACTCCAGCCTCCAAGATGACATGTCCCAAGAAGTTAGCCTCTCAAATCTAGAACTGGAACTTCGAGAGTTTACCATAAATCCGGTGCTCCCGGAGTGTATCCAGTACCACCCGCAAATTTTAGGCGTGATCCTCCTCAGTAGTCGTGTAAATCAGTATATCATCGATGAAGACTATGAAAAAATGATCGAGGTAAGGATGGATGATCATGTTCATGAGACTCATGAACACTGTTGGTGCATTGGTTACGCCGACAGGCATAACCAAGAACTCATAGTGGACATACCGACACCGGAAGGCTGTCTTCTGCACATCCTCGTCTCGAACTATGAGCTGGTGATAGCCTGATCTGAGATCTATCTTCGAGAATTATTGTGATCCCTTGAGCTGATCAAAGAGGTCGTATATCCTCAAGAGTGTGTACTTGTTCTTCACGGGCACCTGATTCAGGAGACAGTAGTCGATATAGAGTCACAAGCTCATATATGTCTTCTTGGTGAACAAAAATAGAGATGCACATGGTGAAACACTGGGTTGGATAAACTCCTTCTCTTGTAAGTCCTACAGTTGTACCCATAGCTCACGAAGATCAGCGGTAGAGATCCGATATTCTGGAGTAGATATCGGTGTCGTCCTGGGGTATAGGTCAATGTATAAGTCCTCCTCTCTGTGAGGAGGTAGTCCTGGAACATCATCAAGGAAAACATTCGAGTACTGGTCCACCACTATAGGATAAGCCAGACTCTCCACATCAACTACTCTGAGGGTAAGGCAAGCCAACTAATGAGTGATCGGCTGCATCCTCCTCTAAGTAAGTCTGTAATGTTCTACAAAGGTTCCCTTCTTGCCAGTGAAGGTAAGCTAGGTCCCATCCGTATGGACCCACCACACATTGTTCCTAATACAGTCAATATGATCATGGACTGTATATAACCAGTCCACACCCAAGATGACGTCGTAACGCCTCGATGCTTCTACTAGGAGATCCAAGCCCAAGCTCTCGCCTCCTAGAGTAAGCTCGTACTGCAAGCACTAGTGTGTGATCATTGAATCATCTCCCGTAAGAGTACCTAGTCATAAGGATCAAACTAATGGCTCCTTCGAAATCTTTGATCTCCGAACGATTGAAGTGGAAACAAAAGAATGACTGGCACCTATGCCAATAACAACAGCAGCTAAGGTGGAGTAAACACAGATCTTACCTCGAATCATATCCGGAGTGTCGTGATTATAGGCCTCAGCTGCCTGAAGCTGTGATCTTCCCTATCAACCAACTACCTATGGTCGGGGTGGAATTCCTAGTGGTGGTGGTGGCAACACCTCATAACACCGTCCACCACGAGCTACAGGGCCAACCCCACTGCCATGTCTGCCTCCACCATGCAGACCACCTCGATCGAACCTCTTCTTCTTCCTGGGAGGTCCTTCAACTGACACATGATCATCCGTGTGGCGGGTCAGACAGTCACGAGCCATGTAACCTTTACTCCACATCAGTAACACTGCCTGACAGGTCTGGATCTGTCTCTACTCTAGGTTCCCCGCACTACCGACACTGAGCCGTACGGTCGACCACCTATAGGTCTGGTCATCTTGGTCCACTGCTTCATCTATCATCTTCCAGCCGCAGAAGACTCCACTGCATGTTGGCTAGTGGTGGATCTCGCTACTGGTGACTGTTCAGCAAGGAAACACATCACTATAAGGGCTCGCTCCAACACCCCCGTCTGCGTTTTGAATGTCGTGAGAGATAACTGAAGCACTGATATCTCGCCCGAGTCCCTGCTCAATGGTTCGGGCCCTGCCGAAAGTGTCTTGTACCATATTTGTGGAGTAGTTCGAGTGGTCGGTGAACCTCTCTGAGTACTACGCTACTATCATGCTACCCCTCGGTAGGTGCAGTAGCTCCTGTATCCGCACATCTTGAAGGGTGGCTGGAACAAACTCCACCCAGAATAGGTTCTCGAAGTCTGCCCATAGATGTGTCGCCTTGTCATGCATCTAAAGCATCATGCTCTACCATATGTCTACTACTGCATGATGGAGGCTAGCAGCATGGATCACCATGATGTTTAATGGCATTCCTACTAGCCTGAAGACTCTCACCACAACCTCCTTCCAATCGTCATGTGAATGCAAGTTCATCTCTCCCTGAAACCTGGGTGGCCTCTGGCGCTGGAACTCATGCAACGTGCTCAAGTGGCATGCATCGCCTACTTCTGGGGCTTGTGGCATCAGTTTCCCAACGGTAATTAGTACCGCTGGTGCCTCCACTAAAAAAGGGACATGTACGAAGGCCTTATTGCTCGGTGGGTGGTCAGTACGTATAACTCTTGGGGCTTTAGCTGGTCATCCACGGGGAGTCATCCTGAAAGAAAACATATGGGACAAGGTCTAAAGACTATACCTGGTGAGATGACATGGTATGAGTTGAATTAATGAAAACATTTTAAAACACACACGCAATCAGTTGTTTCGTGCACTGAGTCGGAAATCAGAAGTCAGGGTCTTGGTGTATGGATATATCAGCCACCCGGACCATCACTGGACTCTCTAAACTGAAATCCAAACTTAGTACCCTTAAAAATGTTGCTTCAACAAAAGAAATATCATAGTTCTATGTTCTGTGGTAGAACTCACATCCACTGATACCAAATTGTCATAACCCATCCCTCAGGGCCCATATTGTGATAACCCCAAGCCCTCCTTCCATAGGCCAGGGGCTGGCGACTAGCACCAAAGGCGTATTTCCCTAAAACTGGGAAGGAATTTCCTTTATAAAATGTAAACACACACAACCAGAGTACAAGAGGAATCAAACACTATTTAAAAGATGTATAACAAGTAAACTAAAAGGAAAGGGGGCCAGAATACAAGCCCAAATGTAAATTATAGATACAAATGAATGAAGGTACAACTTAAAAGGGACAAACTACTGAAAAGTGAATGAAAATCCAGGATCGTCCTCTGCGGTTCCTACCTAAAGGGTAGGTACAGATGGCCTCCCCATCACTCCACGTCTGTCAGACTCCACCATGTATCGATACGTCGTAAGGTCCTCCTCTGGGTACCGTCCAGTCCTGGAACTCTCAGACTTCATCAGAACTTTCTGTATTCTGCATCCAACACGTCGAGGTGAGGGCATAGCCCATGCAGGGGTGAGTATAACGATACTCAGTAGGGAACTCGATACCCTCAAGGTATCACAAATCTAACAAGGATAACCACAAAGTATGATTTAAACAGATAACCATTACTGAGGGATATGTCCATACATATACCTGAGTTATCAAGTAACCCTTCTCAATCATGAGGAAATCAAAAGGTTATTCACTCAGCTCAAACCAAGATTCTCCTTAATGAAACCAAGACTGCTAGAGAACTCTTCCTCTATCAAGTACACTGGCCCTGTCGCGACTCTAATGCGCTACTCACTAACCTTAGACTACTAAGGTACTCCTTCGGTCGAGTACCGTGGGACAACTATGTCACAAATAGATTCTTCTCCCCTGGGGTCTGCCGCCTCACACAGTAGTGCTCCCCATAATAGCCTATAGAGGTACTCCTCTATTCGAGTATTGCGGGTATGCCGCCTCACATAGTAGCGCTCCCCACTGGGCTAGTCGAGTCAATCTAAATCGAATTGGTCAGGTAGTCGTCAGTTCTCAGCCAGCTACTAGGACTTTTTACTCAGCTCATCCGTCTCAGGGAGGGTCCGCTACCAGAGCTACAAGATGATACTCAAAGTGTCATAATGTCCCATGAAAGAGTATCTCAAATGTATGCACGTCAAACGGGTCTCAACGCAATAGACGACGCGTCAATCGAACGCTTGGTCTATGAGTTATTAGCCTTTTAGTCACGGGGGCCCGGTTGGTTTTGTGTACGAACCAACCCGATCGTATCTCAACTGTACCTCAAACCCCCATGGTGTATTTTTGAATAGACCCTTTCTCAGTGATATTACCAGTGCCACTGACGGTTCTTAAAATGACATCTCGTGGAAAATATATATCCCAAGTAAGCAATGGGTCAATAGTGGTCTCGGGTCCGGTCCGACCCGGTCCGACCGACTCGTCCCAACCCAGTCAGGGTCAACCTGGTCAGACATTCTGGGTCTGACTCAACCCGTTGGGTGGGTGAGCCCGCTATGTTTGGCCCATTCCGCTGGGCCCGGACCAGTAGACTATGTGTACAATTCAGGCCGAAGTCTCCACATTGGCGACTCGGCCCAATGGCCATTGGCAGGTTCGGCTGGCACCGCGAGGGGCGTGACTCGGCCCGATAGGCCAAAGGTATGCCGCGTGGGGCGCGAGAATGCCGCAGGTGGGGTGGGAGGGAGCAGGGGCTGTGGCAGCGTGCCAGGATGCACTGGGTAGGATGGCCTGGGCGCGGCGGCACTGGGCAGGTGGCCTGGGCCCCGGGAAGGCGGCCTGGGGCACTGGGTAGGCAGCCTGGGTGTCGAGGGCCACCGAGCAGGTGGTACGGCTGCCGGGGGGCATCAGGAAGGCGTCCAGGGCAACGAGGGGTGTTGTGTCGGCGGCTGGGGCACCGGGCAGGCGACCGGTGAGACGGGGGCCGCCGGGCTGGTAGTCATTGCGCCGGGGGCTGCCAGGCAGGCTACCGGGTAGGTGGCATGTGTGTAGGGCAGCACCGGGCAGGCGACCGGGGCATTGGGCTAGGGTGGGGTGCAACGGCAGTGCACGGGGTGCGCGGGTAGGGTGCCGGTGGGTCGGACATGCCACTGTTTCGGCTGGGGAGTGCGCTGTGCAACGCATGGGTAGGCTCCTCAAGAGCCATTCGGTCGGCGGCGTGGATCACGGAGGCCTCAGGTAGCGCGACTTTTATTCTTCGTCTTTTTCTCTATTTCCACATTGGAATGCTTTCGTTACTTCACCGTCAATCCAAGGATCTGAAACCATAAATATTGCAGAGGAGTCGGGTCTTGTTCGTTCGGCCCAAACCCTCCATGTTAGAACGATAGAAAGAGGCTCATGAAGTTGATTCAACATGAGGGAATAAAATGTTAATCAACTTAAAACACACCCCTACCTTTCTAATATTTGGGCGTTCATTCGTCACAGGGGAAGTTGATTTTGATGGAGTTCACCGTACGCTTCCACTTCCAAGCTCGTGCGTTATTCTGTTGATGACGAAGAGGAAGGAATAAGGGTCGTCGAGGAGATCCCACGCCGGAAGGGGGTTCTGAGGAAGAATCCAAGGAAGAAGTTTCATCACCAGCTTCATCACATTCATCATTGGAGGATTCTATTATCCCAAGATCTCCACTAAAGAAAGAAAAATAGTGCGAAAATAATTGATTTTAATCTATTATGCCCATTGGCATGAATTAATTAAGTTTTCCCCACTTAATTAAGTTCATGACATTGGAACAAATATTCAATATTCAAAAAAAATATAAAGGAGAGGCTCCATCATATTTAATTGCATGAGAGGTTGGCATATTAAATTTGTGGAGTTTCGAGGGGGGTAGAGGAGGTTTTATCCTCCACCATTAAGAGGAGAGTTAGAGATCAAGAGGCTCTCCCTCATTAAAGAGGGAGAGTTGAGAGGTTTCCTTCCCTCCCATTAAATGGGGGGTTAAGCCCCTTGTGGACCACACATCATTACCTCTCACGGGTGGTTATGATACACGGGTGCTCCCCACCTTCATTATCCTCTAATGGGAGGTTATGGTGTGGCGGTCCCACCACAAACTCTATTATGGATCTTTTAACCAACCTTACCACATGGCGTGGGTTCATCAAAAATAAAATAAGTTTTCACTTATTTTATTTTATTAATCCACGTGAAACCCAAAAACCTACTCTCATACCCGATCAATTGTCGTCGATGTGAAAATATTCCTATGAAAAAATCGCCACTACGAGTTCATCGGTACCCTTAGATTTCAATTCTAAGCACCCATTCAAAAGATTGAAAAACTCGCACGTATGTTTACTGAACGTACCAGAACAAAATTTCAGAAATTGATTCCGAGCACACAGGGCCTCGGAATCAGGCTCTGTCAGAAACTGTGGACTAGTAAAATTTAAAAGAATTTAACAAATAAATTTCCTTGAAATTTATGGTTCGTTACAATCAAATAAAAACTTATACATATTAATAAAAAATCTTGATGTTATCCTATAGTTACAATTATCCTCTAATTCTATCATAGGGTAATGTTCTCAAAAATATTTTTCATTAAATATATTTACCATGGTTTAGACCAAGTATTCATGATATCATCTATGACAGCCTAACTCTAGTAACTTAATTATGGTAATTGTCATACTATATTATCATAATATTAGAATAAAAATAGATATATCTAATGGTTTATTTGGATTAGGTTTCTCGATACATATATGATTCTTATATTACATTTCAAAAACGAAATAAAACATAAAATTGTAGTGAAATACTTATTATTTCTACAATTATGTCCCTAAAATAATCCTTAGATCCCTTAATAGTATACTAGTGAAAGGAAAAATATAATAAAGGATGTGTTTAGAAGATCATTTTGGGAAATATTACAATAAAACTAACATATAACAAAAAAATATTGAATTAATTGCAAGAGATAAACAATATTCAAATATAATATGTAAATAAAATTATAAATGCGGAACAAATTTATGGACAACATAACAATATAAAAAATCACATGGATAATAATAAAATTTTTCATTATGATAGAATGAAAAATTATAGACATATAATCTGCTCATAAAATCCTTCTACAAAGACATATTATATTAATAGGTAAGAAATACACCCAATAACCAGACACGTTTGTATCTTGAGACATACATATATATCTTGGGGTTATAACGAGCCCCTTAGGTCACAATCTATGCCCAATTATTTCATAATGTAAGTGAAAAAATAACAATTTAAAATGTAAATAAAAATAATCATAAATATTGAAAAATTTAAAATGAAATGTTGGTATTTTCCATAGTTAATAAAATAAGAATCATGATCACAATAAATATATATAAATAATGGGATATGATAATTAGATTATAACCAAATTAAATTATAAAAATCCTGAAATTATATTGACAAATAAAAAATATAATAAAAAAAGTATTTTTTGTTTTCTATGAAAACATTAGAAAAAAAAATATTTCATTTGATAATATTTTAAATTCAAATTTTAAGAATATTTAAAAAATAATATTCAAGTAAAATAACCATGGAAAAAAATAAACTAAATTTCAATGAAGTGAATAGTTATTAATGTTTAAAAACCCATTCATTCAATAAATGATAAATCAAATATCCCCCTCACACTTGTTATAAAAATCCAAAACAACCACTATTAGAAAATGATAATATGATTTATTTAAAACATTACAGATGGAGTAAAATATAGTTCAAAATGAAATTAATTATTAATTATTTCTTAAAATTCAACATTGTTGATAACATTTTTATAAAAATAGATTGAGAATAAAAATTTCAACAATAAAAGAAGAAATATGGTCAAATTCTGTGAATAAATTTTTTTATCAATCATATTATGTACCAAAGAGAAGAAAATGAAATTGAAATAAATAAAATAAATAGATAATATGAGGAGAATATACTATATTGATATTAAAAGAGATATATCTAAAAATTCCCAAGAGGGGGAATTTTAACATAAATAATCCTGAATAAAAATGATAATGTCGAATAAGCCCTTACCGCTTTATTAACATAAGAATCATAAACCATAAGAAATAAATATCATAAAATGAAACCATAAAAAACATAAATGTAATTATATTCAAGATATAACATATCAAATGTGTAGTATATATACCATAAGGAATATATATGTCGTTAATACAGAATATGTCGGAGAGAATAAAATGTGGGATAATAATCCCTTACATCATACCTAAGATGAGTCAAAAGTGCTGTTAACCAATTATATAATAAATTTCAATTTATTATAATTATATTATATAACAAATTTCATACTTATAATAATATTGTATTTACTTATTAAATTGTATCATTATTTTGGCATACAATATTTAATTATCATCAATATTTTGGTTGTCATCTGCTTTGCTATTCATGTATGTTTCAATTCTATTTTTATGGTCCTTGTTATCTTATCTTGGTTATATTATCTCAAGAATTTTTATAATGATAAAAAATATGATATATATTAATTATATTAGTATTTATATCCATCCATAATAGGTATATATAGAAATATAAATTACACCGTTCATGAAGATAGTGGTCCTTATGTAGAAATGGACATTGTTTTCCACATCTAATATAAATAAGGATTGAATGATAAGTAATATTTTATCATTAAATAATAAAAATTAAATAAAAAATATCATATATATATATAAATATACTTAATAATTTGATCAATATATTATTAAATTTTAAACAGACATGAAAAATGAATCATATTGCTATATGGAGGTGGTATTCCAGACGTATTCCGGTTCGATACGTTCATTACATATTTTGTGGATAATAAATTAAAATGGTTTTAACAAGATCATATTTATATAATAGAATATTTACTATATATGAGTAATTATATTTATATGGATAAAATTTATTTTAAGTGTGTAAGATAATAAATAACATTTGAAAGAGTCGAGATAGATGATTACCTCTTACTTGAGAGACCTCATTTGGATTATATTTTAATATTTATTATGATGGAATTTGGGTAAGGAATGATGTCTGAGAGTAATGGAAAATAATATAGGAAGATTTTGGGAGGGAATTGTCTGAGCTAGAGGGATGATTTCTTATTAATAACATTTTATAATATGTTTACTTTTAGACGCAAGGAGAGGTACATGAATTAAATTACTTAAAAGATGTAAAAAATATAATGTAATTTTATATTGAATGCGGAAAAAATTTTCATGAATTATAAAATAACATAATATATTGTCCAAATATCTTCCAAAAAAAATATTTTGATAATAAAATATGGATTTTTTCACCAAATATCTTTGTTTATCCCCCAGTAAACCCTTTTTTTACTTTAAATGTAATACCGCTTTTTATCAATTTTACTATTAATAATGTCCAAAACATCAATCAACACAAGTAAATAATATTATTCGTTATTATAAAAAATATTCAACGAATTATATGTGATTTTATTTATATAATTGATAAAAACTAATTTTAATAAATTTTTGTAATGTCCAAAGAAAAAAGTTTTAACAAAATTTTATTTTAATAATAAAAATTATTTTACTAAAATAGTATAAATTTTATTCCATTTAATTCAATTGGATTATTTTAAATAAAAGGAAATATATTTTTTTAAAAGCACAACAAATTTTTTTTAATAATTGATTAAAATGTAAGAACTCATATTAGGTTTTAATTGAACAAAATCATGACAGATAATTATAAAATTTTAATTATATATTTATAAGTTAGAAATTGTTTTCTATGAATTATATTAACAAATAAATAAATTTTTTTATTGGAAAAATGGTTTCATAAATATGTACATAATTCGTATAAAATTATAATGTCTAAAAAGTGATATTGTGTGTGAAATCAGTATTTTCCACTACACACAAAATAACAAACTATATTAACACAATGGTAATTTTATCATGATGAATTAAAAAAATAATTAGTTTTCTTAAATTATTTTCAAAATATATATATATACAAATTATAATTATTCTCTTATAAAACTCCATGAATCCAAATTTTTAAAGAATATATTATTTTAATAAGAAATGTATTTATTTTTCTATTATTTGATAAAACAAAAATTAGTTGAGTAATTTATTTTTTGATTATATTGAATAATTATATTATGGAAACATATTTGACATTTATTTCATTTTGTATTTACTCTTATTCATAACTACTAATCCAATTACTTTTTCATAGAAGCCATATTTAAATAATATTATTTCATAGGTCATTTAATATCAGTGATATGTGTTGTTTAAACTATTGAATATAATATTCTTATAATTATAACATTAATATTGTGGGATTATCATAATGGATTACATAATTCCTCTTCCAAATATCATATTTTTTTCGACCCATAAATCATTTCATATCATTCTTAATGGGTGATTAAGGTAATCATAACATCATATCATATCTACATTATTTTTGTTCATAAAATGTACATGACTTCGAAATTATGGGAATAATTACACCATTCTATATGATTTCATGAACTACTTAAAAATTTAATTTAAGATATAATATCTTTCTCTCTTTCCATACATGAAATACATTAATTTCAATCAAATATAGTTTCATTTTTATAATTTATTTCATTATAGATGTTTATAAAATAAAAAAATTATAAATATTATTAAATTATTCATGTCAATTATAATTTAAATTCCATTATACAAAATAATTTGACACATGAATTCATAATGAGATGTATATTGGGAGAGAAGGAGTGAGGTGATTTTTTATGAAGAAACACTAAATTTTATATTAATATCACAATTATTACAGAATTTATAACGGAATATTATTAATTAATTAAAATAAATGAAGAAAATATATAAGAAGAGGCAAATAATTCACCAGATGTTAGAGATTTACAAGGTTCGCAATCTCTTTTGTTATTGGATAACACATTGGGACAAGTAGTTGTGATACCACTGTATATGTTTTTATCTTATTGTGATAAAATAATATAGGTTTACTATTAATTAGATATAAATAAAAAATCAGTATAAGAATTTTCAAAATGATTATGAAAACTTTGATCAATATTTGGTAACATATTTAATTTCTTCCAATGATAAACTCTGTGTATATCATATTCTATCTGTCAAAATCCAACTAATATATTATATGGATCCTTTAATAAATTTCCTATAATTATATCTCATTATTAATCAGTTTTCATTATCCATTCCAATAAAATTTATATATATAATAAATTTAGTACCACACCATAATTAGTATTTCCCATGGTGTTGTGTATATACTCATAAATTCAAATAAACACCATATTTAGTTTTCTTTTATCATACCCATTTGTAGATGTCTCTTTTACTTCACATTATTTTATCATTGACATAAACCCTGATGTAGTGTAGGAAAACAAGTTATAATGTCCTTAGATCTGATAAAAAAGAATTCAACACCATTTGTTTTCACCTTTTTGCATGTTGAACATGGTTTTTTCATATAGTAATAGATTGTACCACATCTATTTTTCTTACATATACTCATCGTGATACAATAATACCATACACTTATAAATTAAAACCAAAACAATTTTCTTCATGGATGTTTCTATATATGACCGGGCTGCGATGAATGTGTACTATGATGTAACTCAACATTCCTATGTAAATCACATACACTTGTATGAGACCAAGATCATCAAAAAAATCATTTTTCCTTAAATCCTTCCATATAAATTCCCTTATAGAAAACATTATTCTTTTCAGTTATTATTATGATATGGTTTATTCCATGTTATAATTAATTAATTCCTTTAAATCTTGATCAACTATAATAAATCTCATACTTATCCATGAGCATGTTGAAAATAAATTAAAAATGAAATCCCCATTAAAAATAATTAAGGATTTATACAAATATATTAGTCTCCAAAAGGTCCCAAGGTTATAGTTATGTAAATAGTAAGTGGTATTGAATGATATTTTTTAGATTATGCAAAATTTAGTGTAAAGATGACTACTATATAGTCTAATAATCAATTGAAATATTCTAAGGCCCCCATTTGTTAATTTGTCTCATGATAGTTCTTTAATATCATAGGGGTCATCAATTTTTATACCTTTCCAATAATTATAATTTATTTTAACAAAATTCAATAAATAATAATTTATGTAAAACTAAATTTAAAAATTATAATATATTTTTCAATGATTTTTTTAATTCAAAAGACTCAAATACTCTATATGAGGGGTGAATTTATGTGATAAGTTATTTCCAATTTTTTTTAAACTATCTCCTTATATTTAAAATATTTCATATAACTTTTAAATCTTGATTACACAACCACATATTATAAATATATATTTTAATTGTAGGGACATGGATATTTTACTTTTCATACTATAAAGGCATACTTAAAAGATAATGGGTTTAAAACATTGTAATGTACAATAGGAAATAACAACACGATGAATATGATTAGAATTTTGATATTAGTAATATATTAACGATGTTTTAGCCATTATTTCTGTATATTTTCACTCTAACTCAGTAGTGAGTACTTGACATATAAGATATAAATGTAACACCAAATGAATCCTCACTACATAAAAAGAAGACAAAAAAATCAATGTTTTTATGCTCCAATATCCTATGACCGTATTCAAATCGTCAATAATTTTATAGAAATACTATTAAACTACATATAAGAATCAAATATTTAGTTCATTATATGTTTTTCATTAACTTCTCATTCCTCACATTCTAATTTTAATGAAAAAATTAACTAGGATTCCAGAATCATCCCCCCTTGTATTCTATCGTTTCACAGTTTGATAGGTCATTAAAATAGACTATTAATGTATGAATAAAAGTAAAAAATTTATTTATTTAATTTTAATTATATAGATAAATATAAATCTTTTATTTTTCTAGAATATCTTTATTACCACAATAATGGGAATCCTAAATTTAATGTTCGGGATACATGCTTTGAAATATTCTCTATGTTCTATTGAATAACCTCTTCCATAAACTATGATTCTTGAGTGGTTTTTACTTAAAATTAAAAATACATGTATTTCTATAGTTTACTGTATAAAATATTAGAATATATTATTTCTATAGTCATAATTCCTTGAAAAATGGTTTCCACTATGATTAGGTAGTTGTTTATGTTTCAAACCAATAGAACCGAAAATTCAAAAAAAAAATCTCTTGTATATTTGGATGTCTCCAGAATCTTATTTATGTTACTTAAACATGAAAATAATTATGGAATCAAAAAACCAATTTTAGGCCACTTATATCACATTATAGAATTTTCAATATAGAACGATTTATAAAGTTCCCATTTTAGAACCACCATATTCAGGAACTCTAGTTTAAACAAATATTTCCCACATCGCAACAAAAATACGTGAATAATAAAATTTGGTTTATAATAAGGTCCTTACATATTAAAATTTTCACCCTGGGAATAATATTAATATTGTTGGAAAACAAAACTTCTATTCATATAAGCTCTATCAAAACATCAATATCATAGATTTCAGGGATAATTTACCCATTAAAATGATAACCATTAAAACATAAATTTCTATGAAATTTTCATCATAAATATCACAACATGAAACTAAAAATTGAACGATTTAATCTCCCCATTTCAAGCTACAACATGACCTAGTCCACTAAAAAATGTCATGCTATTATTTTTCATTATAAAAGTCTTCGTATTTCTCATGAAATGATTCTATTCATGTTCCAAATTCATCTAAAACCATGTTAATAAAAATAGACAGGGAAAAAACAATTGCAACCAAGTGATTCATCCTTTTTCAACAAGGATTAAAATAATTTCTTGGTTTCTTAACATGATGTAATGATTCCTCAAATAAAGTTATTTTATTATTTTATGAAATTATTTTCCATGATTGAAAAATCATCCATGATATGTGTAATGATTGATATTCATTTCATTAATTCAAAAAAATTGTTAAAATAACAAAACATTTTATAAAATATGATGAGAAAGATACATTGATGACGGACTTCAGCAATTTTTTTATTTCATAAAGGGTTTGATAACATGAAAAAAATGTGTTTGAAGGATTTAGTACACCATGAAAAATATAAAATATTTATATTCTTAATGTAATGTATTTGAGATTGGAATGATCATATTTTTTACAAATATTATCTATGGTCCATTGATGAAATTAATTTGTCCAACATTAATTCCCTAAATGAACTTCCTCAACCACATGTATAACTATTGGTCATCTTTATGGGAGTTAAGTAAACTGAGATGGCACATGGTGGCAATGGTGAGAGATGACTCAAAGAAATAAGGATATGGGTGAGCTTAGGGACCACATAAAATTCACATATGAAATTCCTTGAATGAAAAGTAAAAGAACGGGGGATACTAGGTGGACCACACATGATTGGAGTAACTTTTTAATTGGGGTGGGTGAATCAGATTTTTGTGTTTTAATATCAATGTTATTAATTGATTTAATAGGGATTCATTTCAATATATATAATTTTATGGTCAAATGAAAAAAATATATGTTTGATAATAGTAAAAATGAACCATTAATCTATCATATAATTGTTTTTATTGAACTCTAATCAGCTAATATATTTTACATGATATTTTTGACTAATACTATATTTTACCTTCAACCAAGATCTTTCAATTGAAAAAAAAATCATGTTCCTAATGTGTTTTCATCTAGATATCATGGAAAAACAATCAATATTGAACACTATAGATTGATTGTTTTATATGGATGAGATTTTTAGGTAATTAGGACATTAAACATCATACATACATTATATTCTTTGTATGAAATCATAAAGTTCTTTGAAAAATTCTACATCAAAATGAAAAAAAAGGTTTTAGGTGGGTTTTCATGCATCTTATATACATGGATGATTTAAATTCTGAAAATAGGGTCATGAAATCATAAGGTTGCACATTAGTATAAGAATGGGGTTCATCATTGAAGTGCCACAATTTTTTGGTTTAGGAGTATTTGATAATGCTATGAATGTTCGGGTGAATTAAAATAGACGTAACACTCCATAATTCATATAGATTCAATGAAATATGAAAAAAAATATGTTGGATTGAAAATGTGGTGACTGACATATAATCATAAAATCTTCATGATTAGAGAGTCCAAATCCCATGTTTAAGAGGATCTCTTATTTTCTAAAGAGGAGAAAATCTTTCTTGAATTATAAATTTTTCGGAATAAGAAGAGAATCAATTTCCTCTTGAACTTTAACTCTTTCCCTTGAGTGTTTCTAGAATAATAAGAGACCACATCTACATTTTGTTATATCATGGAGTTTTTTAAAATGTGAGGGCCTTAATATCATGAACCTTAACACCTCTTACTTATAATTTTGTATGAAGAGTAACATATGTAATATATCATTCACCAATTGTGGTTTCATTGAAAGAGTGTTAAATAAGGTTGGATAATAAAATTTTTGATATAAACTCATGAACATTTAATACCCCATACATATATCATTGTTTGCGAATAAATAAAAAAGAAATATGAAATTCGAAATAAATGAGTTGAATTCATAAACTCATACAATTCAATGAGGCAGAAAAATAACCAATGAAATGAACATAACATAAAAATATACATAAGTGAGGTGTGATGGGGTATACAATATACATCATGAAATGTTAAACAATTTTATAACGTTTAATTATTTAAGTAGTGTTTAAAAGTAATTATGAAAAAGATACATATTTTTGTTGTTTAATCATTCATAAAAAAACAACATGATGATTTTGTCTACACACTATCACAAATATAATTATGGCCACAAATTTACTAGAAAGAAAGAATATTATCTTGAGAATTATTTCATTGGGAGTCATATAATATATATGTGATCATACATAAAGAATAATTCCAATAAAATTGATAAATGTCTATTAGTGGTACTTGAATTATACATAAGAAAACAAAATCCTATAGGCTCTCAAATAAATAAAATCATATAAAATGGTAAACGTATTTCTATTTTTGGTTCAAACCTAATTAATCTAAGATGCATCTTAATTGGGTCTGAGAGTATAAGGAATATTTTAGTGGGTTCTGGGAATTAATGAAACCTATCAGTTGGATTAAGATGTAGAGGAAAAAATATATTTCCAACTACCTATATGATAATTCACACGAGGGACTATAAACTAGGAGAAAATGGTAAGGGGTAAAAACAACTATGTTTGAAGAGTTATATTTCTAGGGCTTAAAACTTGGATCAACTAGAAGATCAAAAGCAATAGTGTATAACCAGTTTCTTCCAAAACCACTACCATTTTTTATTATATTATAGTATTTAAACAATTATGGGTTGTATAAAAAATATGTAATGGACATCTTTTTGATATAAAACATTCCAAATTTCAATTTAGATGTTGTCTCATATCATTTATTTTTTTGACATGAAAATATGAGATTTCACTAAATGGATAAGGAATAATAAAGGATAAAGGTTTTGCATACAATCTGAAATAATTCACAAAATATTTCCACTAATTCACACACATTCTCAGTTGTAAATTTTGTGTGGGGCTTTATCAATGGTATCTGAAGAATGATATCTCTAATTATCCAAATTAGTGTAATGATTTTAGGACATGAGTGAGCTGACTCATAGAGAGAAAAGGTTAGTTACTCCAATGTATACCAATAAATATTTTATTCTAGTACTCACAAGAATATAATTAAATTTTAGGAAATGAAGATGAAGATGAATCTTATAGTAATGGATAATACACCACTAATCGAAGGTAATAAAATTTGTATATGTGGAAATAATTCTCATTATTAAAATTATTATGATGAAGACTTATCATGAAATGATGATTATGTATAACATAGTGGTCTTATTTATTAATTAAATTAACATAAAAATAAATTTATAAAATATGTTGTAAAGTGTATTTTTGATGTTTTGATGGTTCATCAAAATGGAAAATTACAGATAGAATTGGAAGTTGTAGAATGAAATGATTCATCAAGTAATAAGATTATAAAGTTAATCACACTCAAATAGTAGGTAGAATAAATGGAGAAATCAATTCTTCTTATTGAGTAATAACTGAAATGGTATTCTTATAAGAGAGTTGTTTCTTATATTTTTTAGAGGATATACATGTACATTAAAAATTTCCTAAAATATATGGATTTCAATGTTTACCAATTAGTGGTTATGAAATGGTAAATGACATTGAAAATTTTTATTTGATTATATAAAAATGAATTAATAACATATAAGGAATATGATGAAGGGACTATAAGATATGTTGAAGTCTATGATTGATAATAATAACCCCTAAACATGATGTGTTCACTAGAAGATGGAAATTATGACCTTTTTTGGAAATTATCAGTTTCCCCAATAGTTTTAATTTATATTCCAACTCTACCAATAGCATAATATTAACATAAAATAAAAATACATTATATGAGTATATGGTATCACATATCCTATAAAATGTTTTACGTATTCATGTTGTTTCAGCTGCTGGTAAATGTTTTAAACATAAATATATGAATGTATGCATGGTGGAAAGAACTTATAAACCCACCACATCAAGGGTATATGACAAATTATGTTTTATGACATGTTCCCAATGAATTTTCAAAAATTGCGGGTGTTAGAAACCAAAATATAATGTTACAAAACTTTTGAAATATTGAAATTCTATCCTTGAAAAGAAGAGAAAAAGTCAAATGGGAAGCATCTGGTGTTTCAAGATGATTTGTAACAAGGTATTGATATACTAGCAAGAAATTAAAAGTCATTAAAATAAAATAAGGCCATAAGTAATTGAAAGGAATGGTATATAATATAGAAAATTATATGTAATTAGAATTTGACTATATCGTCTAAGGTTAATGTTGAATACTTAGATATTAGAGAAATTAATTTTTGAAATAGTCAAGCTTTTTTATCACCTAAGTTATCAGAAAGGAAAACTATTATTTGGAACTTTTCGAGTAAAAATCATAAATATAAATCTATATAGAACATGATGAATCATGATATATCCCCTCCTAAAATAATGCGGGAATGAAATATGAAAATAAAATAAATTTAACTTAGAAAAAAAATTTGAACCTGAAGAAGTTTCAAGAACATGTTTACAATGAATGAACATCAATGTTAAAGATACATGATATATGGGATTTTTTTAATATACTATTTATTCATATAAATACTACTCTTGGTGGTATAACATTTCATTTCTAGAGAAAATGAATGAATAAAAAGATATTAATGTTGAATGTATGAAAATAAGTTAATGAAGTTAATTTTATTATCATAATTACATCCAATATTCCAATTCAAAAGTGATATGGATTTATAGAATAATTATATTGAAGATATGGTTAGAAAGATCACATTTATGACAAAATCAAAATAGTTTTTATTGAATAAATTTGATATGTTTCGATAGGAAAAATGTTTCAACGGAAAAAAGTGGTAATCAATGTAAATATTATAAGATGAGTGACAATGTTAAGAATGAACAAATAGTTGTTTTCCTAAAACAAATGAAACTAAATATGTAATTGGCGAAATTTAAAAATATTTTGACGTTAAATGAAAGAAATTACTTATAGAAATTTAGGGGGAAATTGTATTCCATGAAAATTGGATATCTAAGGAAAGATACATGATAATAAAATATATGATACTCAATATACAATGAACACCCAAAATAAATCATCCCATAATAATATTTTAAGAAGGTAATGACCCAGTTTCATAGGTAGTTCTCATCATAAATTTCACTCCTAAAGAACAAGAAGGTTCTTATTTATTCCTATATATATATATGTGTGTGTGTGTGTGTGTGTGTGTGTGTGTGTCTATGTATTCATTTGCACTGATATGCATGGGATTTGTGAATATGGATGTTTCCCTTTATTTGGATCCTTAATGTGATGAATATATTAAATATTAAGTATATAAGGAATGAATAACTTATTATTAAACTTATATAATATGATAATGAGGTATCAAAATCATTCCCTTTTCCCACATGTGATTGAAATTATAGAAATTATGAAGGGGGTTTTATATTTATCCACAAATGAGGGTATATATCTCTTTCTCCTAAATTTTATTATGTGTTTATTGAAGTTTGTGTTTGAATTTTCATTTCGTTGATAAATATGAGTACTTAAAATCCCCAAAATGATAATTGAATTTTTTTCATGATTTCACATGCATGGTAGATTACAAACAACAATGAAAAACAAGGTTATATTTTTCTTATTTTCATCACCAAGTTATCCCATCTAGGCTTTGAGATGATTAAATAAAGGATATTTGCTAATAAAACCATGTGATATGATCCCTTTATTGGAATTTTTCAAAAAAATATCATGTGAAGTAGAATAGTATATTTTTGGTAAAATAATGATATCAGTCCATTCACTTTGAATTTTAATTTTATTATCAATATGTTGAGTATTTTTGTCCCTTGTATTGAATTTTTTCTCAATTATGTTTCAAATATATGTTTAGTGCGTAAAGTTAAATTGTTGATGCTTGGATATTTTTTTGTAATAAATGTATGGAATTAATTACAATGCTTGACTGTTCTCCTGGATTCTTGTGGAAAATTATGTTTTTTCATTAATTCCAAATACATGTTTAAATTATGACACATTTTGTACAACAACATGAAGAATTGGATTTCCAAATGACCGTCTAATATTCCATTATTTCAAGAATAGTTGATGACCATTAAAAAAGAACATACTTTATTAATGATTTTAAAAGTCCATAAAAAATTAAATATATTCATATGTTTCATGAATTATAATTGATATTGGATTATACTTAGTTTTTTACTATGTATCTATTTTGACCATTATTAAAAAATGGACAACCATACCTCTAAAAAGGAATCATACCAGACACTTATGGGATAAGGGGACAACTACATGGGATGTATGTTGACGGATTTAGACAATAGAAATATGGGTGAGATATCTTATAATGTGATGAATAATATGTATGTGAATATTTTTCATAGTTAGAGTTAATGAGATGATCATAGTTCTCGTAGAGTACACATAGATGTTTGTAAGTGGACTATCTCGGTTTGAAATGGACTAGTGATGGACAGGGTAGATAGTGAATCTTGTTTCCAGCCCTATGGACATCTTTAGATGTAATAATAACATTATATTATTTTCCATAGAATGAAACATGATTAAATTTCGATGTGGGAAAATCCCCATCATGAACTATTCATCCATAATAAAAATATATTAATAGAACACTTACTATCCTAATTCTTTTATATTAGATATTTGATCTATCCAATATTCTATTTTCTATTAAAATATTTATATTGATGGAATATTCATGATCAAAATTTTTTTGTTGGATTTCATGGTCCATCATCTAATACGAACCAATGGAATGCATGGTTTTTGTGAGGTTTAAATTATAAAGTGACGAAAAAATTGTAACATCCCAAGTAATTATAAAATAAAACATTTCCAAATATAATAATATTTATTAATTATATATTAAGATTAATTAAATGGGTAATATGTTTCTGATAGCATACTCAACATGCAGAAAAAGGTTTATCTAATGTCTTGTATTGCACACAAGAATATGTTATTCCAAAAAATATTATTATATTAGTATTATTATTTTAAATAGTAGTTACCACATAGCCATTTTATTATTGGGAATGAACACAACTAACCATATAATGTTCACCCATTCATATTAATTGTTTCTTACTTTCATTTAATAAATTTTAGAGGCTTCAAATGAGATTAAATATTGTTTTTGGCATAAATACTATATTATTTTTAAAAGTACTTTCACCACCTTTTAATGGGAAACACATTTTAAATCAACTTTTCCACAGTTATAATTTTTATATAAATAATAAAACTTTTAACTTGTAATAGGGACATAGAAATTTACTTTGGTTTAATTGTTTTATTTTTCTAATAAATTTCTTTTTAAATGAATAGTGAAAAAATGCTATTTTAAATCAAAACCTCTTTTTCACCAAATGTATTTATATAGTTAGGTTATCACTATAATATAAAATAATTTATAATTTAATCATATTTTTATATTTTACTCTAATTTCAGTAATTGTAAATAAATTTACATCTAAATTTGATATAAACACTTGCCAATATTTTGAAGGGATTTTCTTTTAAAATCCAATTATCTATTTTAATCATTGGGGATTAATTTTAAAATAATTAATTCAACATATTTATTTTAAATTTTGAAAAATAGATTCAATATTTAGATACATTGGGTATAAATTATGTACATATTTTCCTTTTATTTATTTGGATATTATGAATTATAACAATGATATTTTTTTCTTAATCATGGTTAAAGTTAAATTGGAAATATTCGAGAAACAAACAATATTATGAAGACAAATAAATTACCCTAAATCCTACTGAAAACCTATTGGATGAATAAATTTAGACCATTAAAATATAAGGGTCTAAATTTATTCATTTATTGAAAATTTTTCATTGAGTGTGATATAAATAATATGAAAACAAAAGAAAGTTACAACATGTCACCTTATTATTTCTTATAAGTAAAATAATTTTTATATAGGTATAAACAAGATAAAAAAAAGCTTCCATAAATATATTTAAATTATCTACATCATTATAATTTATTTATTATTTTTGGAGGTTAAATAATTATCATAAATATTGATAAAATATTGATACATTAATTATTTTATACAGTGAAATATCAAATAAATGATATGAATAATAATGAAATAAATTTTATTATAATTATTTAGTTTATTAAATAAATTTTTTTCTCACTATGAAATATTATTATTATTTTAAATTTTTTTATAGAATTTATATCTATGTTTTAATTTTATTTACATTTAATAAACTGAATGCTATCAAAATTGAAATTATTTGAATTTAATAAAAAAACAATGTATTAAATCATTTTAATAAGAATAATTTTTATAAAAAAATTATAATATTATTCTTAAAAGGTCTAAAAGTGTATATAATTTCCAATTATGGGATAATGACCACATGTACATAAAATTTATAGTCTCTTGATATTTAAAATGATGTACCAATATTAAAATTTAAAGATAATAATTTAGGCTAAACCAAAAAACTGAAGGTTTAAAATTAAATAAATAAATGTATAAAAATTATTTAATTAGAGTCTTTAAGACTATATTCATCTTATATTTGACATAAATAATTTTGGAGACATTTTTATTAAAAAAATTTATATTAATTTAATATTTTCAGACTTTCAATCGATGCCCCTACCCTCTCCTATAAAAGATACTGTAACACCCCAAGCTTCTACGGTACGTTTCCCTTCGAATAATGCGATAGCGTGTGTTGTACGCAACCTCGAGTTCTAACACACACCACAACTAATTAAACTAGACGTTGTGAATAGTAATACCTACTTTTTGAAATCATATATATTTTATATTTCAAAATGGACTTCATTTTTAGATTCGGAATATCAAAATTAGCCTAGGGTGAAATTTTGGTACTTTTCGGATAACTTTTATAATTTGATGAATAGTGAAAATTACTAAATTTTAATTAAAAACAACTTTTTTAATCAAAATAATTAATAGTGATAAATTGTGAATTTGAGTGGTTTTAAAGTATATTTAGAATATAATTTTACCATTTAATATAATGTTGGTCATTGGACATAATTTTACAATTAAACCGAACATAAACAAGTGTCAATCTTTTGATAGTTATTACCTCTTAAAAACACGCTTTTTGTTTTGACAGCGGGAATTAATTTTAAATTAATTTCTGCCACTTCTGTGTTTTGAATTAAGGAAAATGGATTCCATATTTGGAATCAGGATGTTCAAATTGTGTAAATAGGTAACTTTTATTTTTAGACATTTTGAATAGTTACTGTGGTAAATATTTTATTTACCATGGTTAAAGGGTAAATCCGGTAAATAAGGGTTAAAAAAATAATATTATAATAATACAAAATTACCCTAAAACGTGTCCTAACCTTATTGGTGGACACATACCCGACCATAGGCATCCTTGGGTCAATTTGGGGACCCCTTGGATCCACTTGTATGTGGTAGGGACACATTATATTAATAAAGTTAAAATAAAAAAAATGGCATAAGCTTACATCTTTTAGAAGAACAATTTTTACATAGGGTTATACATGTTGAATTTTCGATTATAAATATTAATTAGAAAGCTAAAAAGATTTCCTACATAATGATATTTTATTTATAATTTTTAGACATCAAATAATTTAAATTATTAATGACACAATATTGATGCAATGTTTACCTCATTAATAAATCATTTAAATAAATAAGATTATAATGATTAAAATATTATCTAAAACCTGTCCAATTCTTATTGGTTGATGTTATTTAGAATATGAGTCATCTTATCTTCGACCTCAATGATTTTTGGACCATTATAAACCGAATATAATTATATTATAAAGTAATACTTTCACTCTTTCCTAAAGAGCCCCTCCTCCCCCTTATAAAAGGAGACCACTTCTACTCATTCCTCACACCTCTCAAGCCACTTGGCTCGTCCAAACTCTACCCAACTAAGCTCCCCACATCCCTCTCCTCCTCCTTGAAGCTTCCCCTTAGGAAGAAAGCATTTCAACAAGTCCTTTGGTACCAACCAAAGTGAGTTACCTAAATTAAAGGTAACGATTTCTCTTAAATTATTTTCATTTATTTTGCTTCTTCAACCCCCAAACTCTTTTTATTTCCTTTCTTTTGTAACAACACCAGTATCCTCAATATACTAGGATGTTGTTATAAGAAGGATTCAAACTACACATACACACAACTCCATCTAATGGATGATGAACATAATGTTTCTGTGGATGGCAAACTAACGCCTCACGAAACGATGATTGTTCAAATACATCTTACCGCCTCTCATGGTGGCCATTATGATGGCACTGTAATTAAATATGATGTTAATGATATATATTTTATATATAAGCTTCTGTAATTCCATTTTATTTCATACCATTATTCGTTTCATGTTGTATATACATATGATAATTTCATTTGAGGAAGTGCGGACTACCGCCCCCTTAAAATGATATGACTCGTTCATACCACACATGGAACGTATAAAGGATGGTGTTAATGAACTTAAGTAACATATATAAAATATTATATTATACTGGAATAGTAATATACCTATGTATCATTTGTATTCGATTCTTTTAAAATAAAAATTAAATGGAAGTAGCGTTCGTGCGTACGTACGGACTACCGTCTCCACGAACGCGATGAGATTCATTTTCCATCGTATCCATTCAAGTATAATTATCATTTGATGATTTAAAAATGATGTTTAAGGACTTGATACCATTCTGGATTTGAATAATATACAACTTATCCTTTACAAACATGTCTTACATAACAAAACATACAAAAGCAAACAAGTAAGTTCACACCCGAAACAACGATAATACTAAGATATTATTATCAAATCAATATTAAAAGATCATATATGATATCATATTAATGTATATGGTTCTTGTATAATTTAGTAACAATTATTTCACTATTATACAAGAGGTTAACCTACCCCAACCAAGGAAAAGTACAAGGTAAGGGTTATTTCACAATCTCTTCATTATCCGAGGTTGTTTATACGTAATAATCTACTGGGATCTCTTTATCATCCACATCCATGTTTCTTAAAAATGTATTTCAAAACATTTTTACTATTTACAAGAATATGGGTTTAAGTCATTTATACCCTTGTTTGACTTTTTATAAGAGGTTTATAAAGGAATCTTTCCGTCGTTTTCAAAACAAGGTCCTTTTTAACCTTTTCGACAGAATTGAGGTAAGAATGTTTTTTTAACTTATACGGTGGGTGCGGTTATTTTCCGCCGTTATAAAATCGTCGAAGCTTTCCATACAAGCTTATAAGAATATTTTCAAAGAAAATGTTTTATTTTATATGGATCTTAAATTATTTCAAAATAAAAGGAGATACTTCTTTAAAAATAATTTTGATTTCATCTATGTCAACATCCTTTGATGGATTTTAAGATTATTTGAAGTTGATTTATTATGATACAAAACTTCTATATTGTATTGAAGGTTTTGTGATATGTTTGACTGTGGATGTGCTATTTTTATACCATTCATAGTTTATGGTGAAATTATTGACATTTCGTATGCTAGTTTTAATACGAATGTTTATGTTATGTTTAAACCTTTTCATATGGGAATGCATTGGACTTAATAAGTGACGGGTGGAGCCCGCTATAGCTCCTCGATGCATCGGTAGGTCTCATGAGACAAACTAGTGTCTTGGCACAAGGCCTTGACAAAATCTTATTTGTAGTCTTGGCACGAGGCCTTGGCTATGTGGTTATGATAGTCTGGCATTATGCATTCCAACATTATGAAAGTGGTTATTGATTTTTGCATGTGATTATTCGATTAGTAGAATATCCATGTGAATAATTAAATGACATTATTTCATTTTATTTATGCCATACCATGTTGAAAGTTCATATTTAAAAGGCTTTGGTTTAGTTATACATTGCCTTAAATGCTTCCGCTATATTGTTATCCTTACTGGGCATTTGAGCTCACCCCTTTTCTATGTTTTATTTTTTCCAGGATGTGAAGAAGTAAGTTATGAATGACCTGCAGGGATTTTATGAGGGGATAATAGTGTGGTCTATTGAGACTTTATGTTGTTGTAGTAGTTTTTCATTTTATAATGTAATGTAAATCTTATGAATATATCTGGCATTTTCCAAGGCTACTAAACCAATCGGTCTTTCGAGATTTGATCTTTCTTATGATCATGCCAATGTTATGTAATAATGCACCGACTCTGGGAAACTGGGGTCGGGGCGTTACAGTTGGTATCAGAGGAAGTTTAGTACAAACCTTGGAAGCTAGATTTAGATAAACTCTGATTAGAGCACATATACCTAAGATGAACTTTGAGGATTAGTATAGAAGAACTTCCTAGAATTTTGGTATTGTAGAGACTTTGTGAGTTTTCCGAGAAATACATCCCTGTCTGGATACGAGCAGGTAGAGGCGGCTCTGGCACAGATGTACCTAGGGGTAAACCCCGAAAACACCGCTTTGATCTAGACTCGAACGGGAACTGGTGCACGACAACGGGCCTTGCTGCACTCTTGGTTACGACACTCCCGAGGGATATGCTTAGGATAACTCTCACTTTCTTTACAAATCATTATGAAGGGTTTATGAGTATATACTTCCTCAAAGAAAACATATTTATGATTATGGATTATATCCATAGATAGTTCAATTTATGTTTAGTGTTTTATAAGTATGGGATTATGTATTTTGATTCATAAACTGATCTAGTTTATGCCATTGTTTAGAAATGGCGCCTAGTGGAAGAAATGGAAACCGTATCAATGCACGCACTCCATGTAGGGATTGCCCTCCTGCTCAAGATAATTATAGTGGGGCTGGTGATGCAACTGGTGCTGATCAGCTAATCACCATACTGGGACAACTTACTGAGGTTATGAATAATAACCTTACCCGTATGGAGCACCCTGATCCGCAGCGTGGGGGATCAATGTTAGATCGATTCATGAGACAACAACCACCAACGTTCAATGGGAGTACAAATCCCTTAGTAGCTGAGCAATGGATATTTTCCCTAGAGAAAATATTTCAGGCTTTGGGGAGTAGTGAAAGGGAAAAAGTTACCATGGCAGTTTACCGCCTCACTGGAGATGCTGATCAATGGTGGTCATTGATTCAAAACATGAAGGAAGATGATGAAGTATCAAACATGGAATGGAGGGAGTTCAAAGATCTGTTTTTAGAAAAATACTTTCCTCGCGACCATCGAGCAGATATGGAAAGGCAATTTCTGAGTCTGAGACAAAAGGAGGATGATAATGTCACAAAGTATGAGGGTAACTTTACAAGGTTAGCAAGGTATGCTGGAGATTATATTCGCAACCCAAGAAGTAAGATTGATCGTTTCTTTGATGGGTTAAAACCATTTCTCCGTCGAGCATTAGTCTCACAATCCTTTTCATCGTACGAAGACATTGTCTCATGTGCTATCAAGACCGAAAAGGAATTCTCTAAGTCTTATGACTTTAAAGCAAAGCAAGAGAAGAAGAGACCTGCTGATCAATCTGGGAATGGAAATAAGGGGAAGAAGGGAAAGGTTGAATATCCATCTTGTGGTAAATGCGGGAAGAAACATCCTGGTACTTGCTTGAAGGGAATGGGAGTCTGTTACAAGTGTGGTGAAAAAGGCCACCAAGCTCATGATTGCAAGGGGAAGAAGGAAGCTACCAACGTTCAGTGCTACAATTGCAGGGAGATGGGGCATTATGCAAATGCATGCCCTATGCGTCAGGAGAACTTACCTCATAAAAGGCCAAGGGATCAAGGCCAGGCTTATGCTATCACTACTGCTGAGGTAGAAGCTCCGAAAGACGTGGTGGCAGGTAATTTAATGGTTTCCTCAAGTTTAGCAAATGCATTATTTGATTCTGGATCATCGCATTGTTTCATATCTTCCCAGTTTGCTAAGAAAATTAGATATTTCCAATTTGATTTAATAAGGGAGTTGTCTGTTAAAACTCCTAAGGGAAGTATCGTTGCAACAAAGTTTTGTGAATCAGTCCCCATTAGAGCACATAAATTTTCTTTATCTGCTGATTTCATCGTCATACCTATGATTGAGTTTGATATAATCCTCGGTATGGACTGGCTTTCGGACTATGATGCGAAGATTTATTGTAAGAAGAAAGATGTTACGATTCTTGATGATAATGATAAGGAGCACCTTATTTTTAGTGCAGAATCGTCACCACCTAATTCTTATTTAGATCCACCCCCAACAGCTCAACTTAATTCAATTATTGGGGAGGAAGAGAATGAAATAACTGTCGGTGAGGAAAGGAATGTTCAAATAGAGGATGTACCTGTTGTGAAAGAATTTGTAGATGTATTTCCGGAAGATTTACCTGGACATCCTCCAGAACGAGAAGTTGAGTTTTCTATTGATTTGATTCCTGGATCAAGGCCTATATCGAAGACCCCTTATAGAATGGCCACTATAGAGTTAGTCGAACTAAAGAAACAACTAGAGGAATTAAGTAATAAGGGATTTATTCGCCCTAGTGTTTCTCCATGGGGAGACCCTGTTCTTTTTGTTAAAAAGAAAGATGGATCTATGAGGTTATGTATCGACTACAGGGAGATCAATTCTATAACAATAAAGAACAAGTATCCCCTACCTCGTATTGATGATTTATTTGACCAACTGCATTAAGGTCAATACTTTTCAAAGATTGACCTTCAATCTGGATACCATCAGTTGTGTGTGAAGAAGGAAGACATTCCGAAGACAGCATTTCGAACTAGGTACGGGCATTACGAGTTTACTGTAATGCCGTTTGGATTGACTAATGCACCCTCTATGTTCATGGATCTAATGAATAGAGTATTCAAGGAGTATCTCGATGAATTTGTGGTGGTATTTATTGATGATATCTTGGTATACTCCAAAACCTACGAAGATCATGAAAATCACTTGCGCATTATCTTGAAGACTCTGAGGAGGCATGAATTATATGGGAAGTTTAGCAAGTGCGAATTCTGGCTTCAGGAGATTTCTTTTCTTGGCCATATTGTCTCTAAAGATGGAATCTCTGTTGATCCTTCTATGACCAAAGCAATCCAAGAATGGCCAGCACCTACGAGTATAACTGAGGTACGCAGTTTTATTGGTTTGGCAGGTTATTATCGACGTTTCGTCCAGAATTTTGCCCGATTGGCTAACCCATTAACGAAGCTCACACGTAAAGGGGCTAAATTTGTTTGGACAAAAGATTGTGAAGAATGTTTCGAAGAACTGAAGAGAAGATTAGTCAATGCTCCTATATTGACTTTACCATCGGGGAATGATGGGTTCGTTATTTATAGTGATGCATCGAAGAAAGGACTTGGTTGTGTCCTTATGCAAAATAATAGAGTTATTGCCTATGCATCACGACAGTTGAAAATTCATGAACAAAACTATCCTACTCATGATCTCGAGTTAGCAGCAGTGATCTTTGCTTTGAAGATATGGAGGCACTACCTCTATGGTGAAAAATGTGAGATTTATACTGATCACAAGAGTTTGAAGTATATTTTCTCCCAAAAATAACTCAACATGAGGCAAAGGAGATGGCTTGAATTACTCAAGGATTATGATTGTACGATACACTACCACCCAGGGAAGGCAAACAAGGTGGCAAATGCTTTGAGTAGAAAAGACCATGGAGTTTTGAACAATATGAGAATTGAAAGGGATCCAATTTTCATGGAGCTAGTGAAGATGGACATGGGAATAACCAGGGAAGGTGAAACATCAATGCTTTTTCAAATGGTTGCCAAACCATCTTTACTAGAAAGGATTAAGAGTTCTCAGACTGATGATGAAGAATTCCAAAAGAAGATTAAAGCTGTGAATGATGGGAGATTGAGAGACTTTGCGTATGAAGGTGGAATTTTGAAATTCGGGAAGAGACTTTGTGTTCCCAATATACCTGATCTAAAAAGGGAATTGCTGGATGATGCTCATAGTTCCAATTTCTCTATACACCCTGGGAGCACCAAAATGTATAGAGATTTGAAGGAACATTTTTGGTGGGACAACATGAAGAGGGAGATTGCTGATTTTGTGTCAAGATGTATGGTTTGTCAACAAGTGAAAGCTGGAAGGCAACAGCCTGGAGGAGTCATGCAACCTCTTCCCATACCAGAGTGGAAATGGGACAATGTTACGATGGACTTTGTCATGGGGCTACCAAAGATTCCTAGAAGGAATGATGCAATATGGGTGATTGTTGATCGTCTTACCAAGTCAGCACATTTTCTTGCTATAAGAGAAGATCTACCCCTGGAACGTCTAGCAAGACTATATATTAATGAAGTTGTGAGACTTCATGGAGTACCCCTATCGATTGTTTCTGATCGTGACCCCCGTTTTACTTCAAGATTTTGGAAAAGTCTTCAGAAATCCCTGGATACTGAACTTCATTTGAGCACTGCTTACCACCCACAGACAGACGGACAATCAGAACGGACTATTCAAACCTTAGAAGACATGTTGAGATCTTGCTCACTTGACTTTCAGGGTATGTGGGATCAATATTTACCTCTAGTAGAATTTTCCTATAACAATAGCTTCCATTCGAGTATTCAGATGGCACCATATGAAGCGTTATACGGAAAGAGATGTCGTACACCAACCTGTTGGGATGACGTTGGTGAAAGAAAACTTGTAGGCCCAGAACTGGTGGAGGAAACGGTGGAAAAGGTGAAAGTAATCCAAAATCACATCAAAGCAGCTCAAAGTAGGCAGAAGAGCTATGCCGATAATCGAAGGAAGGATTTGGAATTTCAAGTCGGTGATCATGTTTTCCTAAAGGTATCTCCATGGAAGGGAGTCATACGTTTTGGTAAGAAAGGTAAATTGAGTCCCAGGTACATCGGACCTTTCGAAATTCTAGAACGAATTGGGGCTGTAGCTTACCGATTGGCAATGCCGCCAAGTCTCTCCAAAGTTCACGATGTGTTCCACGTATCTCTGTTGAGAAAATACATGCCTGACCCAACGCATGTACTCACCTATGAGGAATTAGAACTGGAACCCGATCTGTCTTATTGCGAAGAGCCCGTCAATATTCTTGATACGAGAGAACAAGTACTGAGAAACCGGACGACGCGTCTGGTAAATGTTTTGTGGAGAAATCATAAGATGGAAGAGGCAACGTGGGAACCCGAGGAAATTATGATGAAAAACCACCCGAGTCTTTTTATGCAGTAATACCCTAGAAATTGCGAGGACGCAATTATTTGAAGGAGGGGAGAATGTAACACCCCAAGCTTCTACGGTACGTTTCCCTTCGAATAATGCGATAGCGTGTGTTGTATGCAACCTCGAGTTCTAACACACACCACAACTAATTAAACTAGCCGTTGTGAATAGTAATACCTACTTTTTGAAATCATATATATTTTATATTTCAAAATGGACTTCATTTTTAGATTCGGAATATCAAAATTAGCCTAGGGTGAAATTTTGGTACTTTTCGGATAACTTTTATATTTTGATGAATAGTGAAAATTACTAAATTTTAAATAAAAACAACTTTTTTAATCAAAATAATTAATAGTGATAAATTGTGAATTTGAGTGGTTTTAAAGTATAATTAGAATATATTTTTACCATTTAATATAATGTTGGTCATTGGACATAATTTTACAATTAAACCGAACATAAACAAGTGTCAATCTTTTGATAGTTATTACCTCTTAAAAACACGCTTTTTGTTTTGACAGCGGGAATTAATTTTAAATTAATTTCGGCCACTTCTGTGTTTTGAATTTAGGAAAATGGATTCCATATTTGGAATCAGGATGTTCAAATTGTGTAAATAGGTAACTTTTATTTTTAGACATTTTGAATAGTTACTGTGGTAAATATTTTATTTACCATGGTTAAAGGGTAAATCCGGTAAATAAGGGTTAAAAAAATAATATTATAATAATACAAAATTACCCTAAAACGTGTCCTAACCTTATTGGTGGACACATACCCGACCATAGGCATCCTTGGGTCAATTTGGGGACCCCTTGGATCCACTTGTATGTGGTAGGGACACATTATATTAATAAAGTTAAAATAAAAATAAAAATGGCATAAGCTTACATCTTTTAGAAGAACAATTTTTACATAGGGTTATACATGTTTAATTTTCGATTATAAATATTCATTAGAAAGCTAAAAAGATTTCCTACATAATGATATTTTATTTATAATTTTTAGACATCGAATAATTTAAATTATTAATGACACAATAATGATGCAATGTTTACCTCATTAATAAATTATTTAAATAAATAAGATTATAATGATTAAAATATTATCTAAAACCTGTCCAATTCTTATTGGTTGATGTTATTTAGAATATGAGTCATCTTATCTTCGACCTCAATGATTTTTGGACCATTATAAACCGAATATAATTATATTATAAAGTAATACTTTCACTCTTTCCTAAAGAGCCCCTCCTCCCCCTTATAAAAGGAGACCACTTCTACTCATTCCTCATACCTCTCAAGCCACTTGGCTCGTCCAAACTCTGCCCAACTAAGCTCCCCACATCCCTCTCCTCCTCCTTGAAGCTTCCCCTTAGGAAGAAAGCATTTCAACAAGTCCTTTGGTTCCAACCAAAGTGAGTTACCTAAATTAAAGGTAACGATTTCTCTTAAATTATTTTCATTTATTTTGCTTCTTCAACCCCCAAACTCTTTTTATTTCCTTTCTTTTGTAACAACACCAGTATACTCAATATACTAGGATGTTGTTATAGGAAGGATTCAAACTACACATACACAAAACTCCATCTAATGGATGATGAACATAATATTTCTGTGGATGGCAAACTAACGCCTCACGAAACGATGATTGTTCAAATACATCATACCGCCTCTCATGGTGGCCATTATGATGGCACTATAATTAAATATGATGTTAATGATATATATTTTATATATAAGCTTCTGTAATTCCATTTTATTTCATACCATTATTCGTTTCATGTTGTATATACATACGATAATTTCATTTGAGGAAGTGCGGACTACCGCCCCCTTAAAATGATATGACTCGTTCATACCACACATGGAACGTATAAAGGATGGTGTTAATGAACTTAAGTAACATATATAAAATATTATATTATATTGGAATAGTAATATACCTATGTATCATTTGTATTCGATTCTTTTAAAATAAAAATTAAATGGAAGTAGCGTTCGTGCGTACGTACGGACTACCGTCTCCACGAACGCGATGAGATTCATTTTCCATCGTATCCATTCAGGTATAATTATCATTTGATGATTTAAAAATGATGTTTAAGGACTTGATACCATTCTGGATTTGAATAATATACAACTTATCCTTTACAAACATGTCTTACGTAACAAAACATACAAAAGCAAACAAGTAAGTTCACACCCGAAACAGCGATAATACTAAGATATTATTATCAAATCAATATTAAAAGATCATATATGATATCATATTAATGTATATGGTTCTTGTATAATTTAGTAACAATTATTTCACTATTATACAGGAGGTTAACCTACCCCAACCAAGGAAAAGTACAAGGTAAGGGTTATTTCACAATCTCTTCATTATCCGAGGTTGTTTATACGTAATAATCTACTGGGATCTCTTTATCATCCACATCCATGTTTCTTAAAAATGTATTTCAAAACATTTTTACTATTTCCAAGAATATGGGTTTAAGTCATTTATACCATTGTTTGACTTTTTATAAGAGGTTTATAAAGGAATCTTTCCGTCGTTTTCAAAACAAGGTCCTTTTTAACCTTTTCGACAGAATTGAGGTAAGAATGTTTTTTTTAACTTATACGGCGGGTGCGGTTATTTTCCGCCGTTATAAAATCGTCGAAGCTTTCCATACAAGCTTATAAGAATATTTTCAAAGAAAATGTTTTATTTTATATGGATCTTAAATGATTTCAAAATAAAAGGAGATACTTCTTTAAAAATAATTTTGATTTCATCTATGTCAACATCCTTTGATGGATTTTAAGATTATTTGAAGTTGATTTATTATGATACAAAACTTCTATATTGTATTGAAGGTTTTGTGATATGTTTGACTGTGGATGTGCTATTTTTATACCATTCATAGTTTATGGTGAAATTATTGACATTTCGTATGCTAGTTTTAATACGAATGTTTATGTTATGTTTAAACCTTTTCATATGGGAATGCATTGGACTTAATAAGTGACGGGTGGAGCCCGCTATAGCTCCTCGATGCATCGGTAGGTCTCATGAGACAAACTAGTGTCTTGGCACAAGGCCTTGACAAAATCTTATTTGTAGTCTTTGCACGAGGCCTTGGCTATGTGGTTATGATAGTCTGGCATTATGCATTCCAACATTATGAAAGTGGTTATTGATTTTTGCATGTGATTATTCGATTAGTAGAATATCCATGTGAATAATTAAATGACATTATTTCATTTTATTTATGCCATACCATGTTGAAAGTTCATATTTAAAAGGCTTTTGTTTTAGTTATACATTGCCTTAAATGCTTCCGCTATATTGTTATCCTTACTGGGCATTTGAGCTCACCCCTTTTCTATGTTTTATTTTTTCCAGGATGTGAAGAAGTAAGTTATGAATGACCTGCAGGGATTTTATGAGGGGATAATAGTGTGGTCTATTGAGACTTTATGTTGTTGTAGTAGTTTTTCATTTTATAATGTAATGTAAAACTTATGAATATATCTGGCATTTTCCAAGGCTACTAAACCAATCGGTCTTTCGAGATTTGATCTTTCTTATGATCATGCCAATGTTATGTAATAATGCACCGACTCTGGGCAACTGGGGTCGGGGCGTTACAGATACCCACTCTTATCTAATCATAAAACATCAAAAACCATTTGTTCATGATTAAATCTACCCAAAAACCTACTTATAATCCATTACCACAATATTTTGGCCTCAGTTTGGGCATAACACCTTTTATAGTGGTTTTAATGAGTTCTTCAAGTGTGATCCACTGAAGAATAGTTGTCGTTTCCTTTAAGTATTTCAATTTTTTTATTATTCAACTTCCTTAAAATACCATCCAACCATTATGAGATAATAAATAAAATATCATCAATATAATTAAATGTTGTTATGATAATATTATTACCTAACTCAATCTCGAATTTTTTCGAAGGGGAAATGATCTTTTCATCCTTGTGTGCGGTAAGCTACCACCACATGAATCGTTATAGATCATTTTTCATCACTATCGTTGATGAATAGTGGTAATGATAGAATTATTGTTCATATGTTATATTAATGACATTTTAATCATTTTACACATATAATTTATCAATTTTAGTCCTACTTTTCATGCACATAAAAATTACAATGACGTTCATGTGTACATGTGATCTACCACCATCACAAAGCGGTGTGAATCATTTTTATTCATGGGATCACTTGTGTGATATATATATAAAAATAATTAAATTATTATAATGATTTTAATAATATAATGATACTTTTGGGAAGATAAAATAATAATTTCCTTCTTTCGAAAATGATCAATGAAAAAATAAAAGTGTTACTCATGCATAAGTACAGCTGACTGTCTCCATGATTATAATATTCTTCATTTTTCATAACCATAATTAATGGTTTTATTTATAAATTACTATTATTTTATAAAATTAATTATTATTTCTAGAATACTATTCTATATATGATTGAATTATAACCACTTATAAAATTTACATCAGAACAATTTTCTTTTTGGATCAAGTACCAAATATGGAAAAAACATTTTATATGAAATTAAATAATTTTTTTTACATCATGGTAATAAGTTATAAAAAATAAATAACAAGCATTAAAATGTTTCTGAAGCAATTATAAATTAACCTATGTTTATTATTCTGGGATATAATATTTGTACGTGAAGAGTCAGACTCAAGGGAAGAGACATCATCTCATTCTCCTTTTCTAGGGACTTATTTAGACATTATACACCACATTTTATTATAAGGTGTATTATAAACCCCTTGGTATTTAAATTTCCTTAAAAGACATTCAAAATGACTATTTTTCTAGGATGTGTTTTACTAAAGTAAAAAATGATTGATTTTTAATGTATGTGCTAATAACAACTTTTCCTCTAATGTGACTATTATTAGATATATGGATTCCTCTACAAGCCATAATGCTTTAAAAGAAAAATTAATACCATATTCGATCTCATGTATTTTGGTACTGGAAATGGTTTGGAGAATAGATTTATTTCTTTAATATCTTGAAATGATATATTTTGATTATAATGTGGAGTTGTTATTTTTCATTTATGATAGTTTTATGTGTTATGATAATGATACAGTTATTGGAAATATTTTATGTATATGGGTTGTTCCATGATAAATTGAGGGAGGATGAGACTATTATAGGTCTCCAATGAATTGGGTAATGAGATGATTTTACATGATAATGTTTTTTCTATGATATTTAAGAAATATACTGTGATGGCTATTCAAAACGTAACCATTTAGGTTATTCACTATGTAGATGTTAAAGTTAAAATGTATGTATGATATGGATGCCACAAGTTATCGTTATAATTTATGATTAATATTACGTTTTTATGGATTCTTATGATTTCATGAGGTATCATAATGATTTTCTATTTTAATGGTGAAAAGTTTGTATTTTGAAAATGATTATTGAGTTTAAAATATTCATGGACTAACTATTTCATTCCTTATTTATATCCCGTACTGAGATTTTGTGCTCATCACATGTTTTGTAAATGTTTCCCTGTAAGGTATAAGGATGGATATGTTAAAATAATATGTCAATATGAATTTTATGAAGATTTGTATCAAGAAAAAAAATCATGTTTATTTTTAAATGTTTTATATTGTGGAATAAATGTATATGTTCATAGTTATTTCCACATTATATGTAATAGTTATGGTATAATTCTCTAAAACACTAAACCTGAATGTTTCATTAATGTGAATTCTTGAAATAAATAATTATTATGAAATGGTAAAGGTAGATGCCTTATTTTTGGTATCTGTGTACAATTTAGGTAACTTTAGGGGTTACAATATTGTTAATAAAATATCTATATATGAATTTTTAATTTATGGTCAAGTGGAAATGATATAGAATTTGATAATTACACTATTTCTTTGTCTATGATATATTTTTAATAATTATTTTACATATTGGAGATTTGGAACCTATACTAGGATGATATCAAGAGTAAAACAACATTCCAAATCCACAACCTGATATGGTTGGAATTGGAACTGAATAGTTTGTTGTAGTGTTGGCGCAGTTGACCCAGGAAATAAATATTGGTTATATCTATGCACAATATTAGTTGGATCGACCAGAGTAGAGCAGGTTGGTAGTGGATAATTTCATAAGGAAACATCTTCCATCATTTAGAGGATCATCAGACCCCATGATAACTAATGGATGGAATAATGCACTAGAAATTTTCTTTGTTATCATGGGTTATTAAAAAAATTAAAAAATTTCTCTTTTTGTCCACCACATTTAATGTGAAGCTAATCATTGGTGGTCTATGGTTAAGAATATTAGGTATATTGAGGATATCCATGTTCTTTCTTGGGATTAATTAAAAAATATGGTTTTTGATATATATTTTACATATATGGTTTGACTTAAGATGGAAAACCTATTATTGGACTTGAGATTGGAGGATGACTCATTGGCTACTAATGATGAAAAAATCACTAGACTGGGAAGGCATGATCAAATTTTTATTTAGGGCCACGATAGTAAATTTAGTAATTTTTAAATAGGATTACAGATAATGTATCAAATGGATTGTCTTCTCATGAGTTTAATTGTTACTATAATATTTTATTATGTATTGAGAAGGTGGAATAAGGTTTGTGGATGATCATGAATTCTTCAAAAAATAGTATTATAAGAGGTTCAGATGGCATGATAAAGTTAAAAATTATTCAAATAATTATATTGATTAGAATATTATGTTAACTGTTTGTGTAAATTTTGGTAATAATAAACCTGGGGAATGCCATTCGAATTCTGGTATGTGCTTCTGATGTGCTATAATGGGGTATAAGGATCGTAATTTTACTATAAAAAATAATTATATTTGTAAAAAAAATATGCTTTATAGTTATTAATATATTTTAATTTCAATGATATGGATCATTCTAACAATGTGTGTACGATGAATAACTTGAAAAAAGGAAAATTGTTGAAATATAAGTTGAATGGTGTGGTTAAATCCATTGAAACTACTTCAGAAGGTGTTGGCCCATCAAATGATGTGGTATCAGGTACATTGTTTATTAATTCAGATTATGCTAATCTATCTTTTTTTTTATTTTGGGTCAAAAAATACCTTCATTTTTAAAAACATTACTAATAAAATGAAAATTCTACCTCATGATATGAATCTATAACTTATAGTAAAAATACTTGGGGGAAATATTGAGGCAAAATTAATTTTGAAGAAACTTCTTGTCCTTGTCTGTGAAATGAATCTACCCGAAAACTGTGTAGTATTACGTCTAGTATCATTTGATGTTATTCTGGGTAGAGATTGAAAATAAGTGTTCCATGCTATTATTAACTGTAGAGCTAAATATGTTGATTTTCAGAAATAATTCCGGATTTTGTACATGAATGAACTCATACTCTATATAGCATATTAGGATTCTAAGAAACAATTCAACGATGGAAATGAATTCTACCTTGCACATATTATTTTCAAAAGAGAAACTATTTAGATTAATGATATGCTTGTGTTAAATGAGTTTCTTGATGTTTTCACAATGAGTTTCATAGTATTTTACCTAATACAGAAGTTGAATTTACTTTTTACCTAGTTCATGATGCTATGAATATTAAAATACCTCCTTATCAAATAGATCAAATTGAACTTTTATAATTAAATAAGATATTAAGAATGTTATTAGATAATGGTTTAATTCAACCGAGTACTTTTCCATTGGGTTCCCCTATCTTGTTTTTTAAAAATAATGTTCCTCCAATGATACCATTCATTGATTATATATACTTTTATAACATCACTTCTGAGAATATGTATTTTTTTCCTCATATTGATGATTTTTTTGATCAGATCTATGGAGAACAATATTTTTCAATTGTTAATTTGAAGTCTGTATATCAATAGTATAATGTAAAGGTAGTAGAAATTTTGGAGAACATTTTTCAAACTAGATATGGACATAATGAATTATTAGTTATGTTGTTTGGGTTAACTAATGCACCTATTATATTCATAGATCTTGTGAATATAATATTAGGTGAGTTCATTGATATGTTTATGGTTGTTTTATTGATTAAATTTTTGTATATTCTAGAAGTAAATAAGATATTGAACGTCATTTAAGGGTGGCCATTCAAACCATAATATAAAATAAAAGGAATGGAAAATTTAGAATGTGTGAGTTTTGGTTCTAATATATTTCCTTCCTTGGTCACAATATTTACCAAGATGGCATAACGGTTGATCCTGCTAAAATAAAAGTTGTTTAAGAATGTCTATGATCCACAATTATAACCGAGAATTTTATTTTTATTGGTTTAACATATTATTACCCATCGACTGTAGAACACTTTTAAAAGGTAATGATCTCACTAACTATGTTAACTCGAAAGGTGTGATGTTCATCAAGAAAAATTAATTTGTTCATTTTATAGGCATTGAAATGAAGATTAGTGAATGATTTAGATTTGTATTTACCATACAAAAATTGGGAATTTGGTAACAGTAGTGATGATTCATTGAAAGGGCCCAGTTATGTACTAAATTGGAAAGATTAGGTAATTGATTAGGGTTAAAATCAGTTGAAAACTAATGAGTTATATTACCCTACATGTGAAATGTAACTTTCTTATGTCATTTTTTTTTCTTTAAAAATTGGGATGCATCATCTATATATAGTAAAATGTGAAATATATTCAGACCATAAAATTATGAAGTATATATTCATAAAGAAATAATTGAACACGAGACAATAAAGATGGTTGGAAGTAATCGAGGATTATTATTTCACCATTCACTACCACCATGAAAATTAAAATAAAATGGCTTCTGATTTGAGTCAAAAAAGTAATGCTTCCTTAACTATGTTACATTTGGAACATGACTTCTTGATTAATTATTTTATGAACATTTGCATGGAATTGGTTGGTTCATAAACATATAATGTTTTATTAAAGGATTCAGTGAAATAATTACTATCATATAGAAATAAGAATGAATAAAATAAATATAGTGAGTTGAATAAAAGCTTAGAATTCGTTCAAAAGTGTATGTTACAAGAGTTTAAAAATGAATAATATTGTGTTTTGAGATTTTGGAAGATGTTATGTGTGCCATTAGATTCATAGCTAAAGAATGTGTTTTTATTTCAAGTTCATAGTTATTTATTTTCAATTTATCAAGGAAGTAATACGATGTATAGAGACCTTAGAGAGTGTTACCGGAGTAATAGAATGAAAAAAGATATTACTGAATATTATATGAAGTGTTTCAGTTGTCATGAGATGAAGCAGAAGGAAATTTTTTAAAAGGGATGCTTTATCCATTGTCAATACCATAATAGAAATGGAAAAATATATCCATTGATTCATAGTGGGATCAAAAAATAATTCTTAAGGTGACAATGATATTTTGATCACTGTTGATAAATTAAATAAATATACTAATTTCCTATATATTCAAGATACACTATCTAAAGATCAACATTATTCATTAAAAAATAATGAGATAGTTAGGTTACCTAGAGTTTCTATATCTCTTATATCTGATCATGATCCTTGGTTTACATATAACTTTTAGAAAGGCCTTTTGAAGTTAATGGGTACTGAATTAGATTTCATTACATCTTTTCATCCTCAATCACCTGGGAAATAAAAATAAAAAATTTAGACATTTGAGGATATCATGCATGCATGTTCAATGTGTTTCCTTGGAATATAAGACCAATATTGTTCTTTGGCTGAGTTTTATTATAATAATAATGTTATTTACAATATATATATTGAACCATTTGAGACATTATATGGAATGTGGTGTCGAGATCCATCATTTTTGTATGAAGCAGGTGAAAGGAAGTTGATGGGACCCTAATTTTGTATAAGAAATGGAAAAAAAATGTTTTTTATATTCAGATACACATGAGAATAGCCTAGAACAAGTAGAATATTATGTATGATAACCATTAGAAGGATCTTTCTTTTGATTTAGGTTATCATAACTTTCTCAATGTTTCTCCTTGGAAAAGTGTGATGCATTACAGTAAGAGGGGGAAGCAAAGTCCATGGTTCAATGAACATTATAAAATCATAGGGAATGTTGGATTAGTTACATTCTGAGTGGATTTACCTACAATTTTATCCTAGGTAAACAATTTTTTCATGATTCCATATTTTGAAATTATATTCTAGATGCATTTCATGTTTTTAGTCTTATATTTATTCAGATGGAAATGAATATTTCATATGATGAACAACTAGTCCATATTTTAGACTGTAGATAGCTCATCTTGCAAAATATTATGATTAATCAGGTGATGGTTTTTTGGAAAACACATATTGCTGAAGAGGCCACATGGGAATCTGAAAATTCTATGATGTAAAAATACCCTCACTTATTTGATAAGTAAACAAAATTGCGAGGACTCAATTTCCAAAAGGGGGGATGAATGTAATAACCCATGTAATTATAAATTAAGAAATTTTCATATCTAATAATATTTTTTAATTAGATATTATGTATACAAAAAGGGTATTTTATCTTTTATAGTTTACTCAACATGCACCAATAGGTTTCTCCTAGGTCTTCTGTTTCACACAAGACTAAGTTATATCGAAAAATAAGTCATTATTTGTTTTATTATTTTATATGGTAGATAATGCCTTGTAGTTGTATCCCAGAGAATGAAAAAAAAACTATATATATTAGTTTTAAACATTTTTATTAAATTTTTTAAAATTTAATTTAATAAATTTTAGTTGCTTAAAATGAGAATAAAACCAGTTTTATGCATAAAATACTCTAAAAAATTTAATATGTTGTCTTACTGTATTTTGATGGAGAAACATTTTTATATATAGTTTCTATCAAATTTATAATTTTTATTTAACAACTTAGACATATTATTTTGAATTAGGACATCTAAATTTATAATGGTTGAATTTTCTTATATTTTAAGTAAATTTTAATTTTTTTAATGAAAACTGAAAAATTAAACTCTTTAATTCAAAAATCCTGTTTCTTATGATTTATTTAAACAAATAGGTTATAATTTTACTTAGTCTTAATGTATAACTATGTCAATGTTTTATCATTTAATCCAATTTTGGTCATTATATGTAATTTCACCTAAAAATTTGATACAAATACATGCCAATCATTTGAGGGTTTTTACTTTTAAAAAACCAGTATTGTTATTTTGTCAAAGGTGATTAATTTTTAGACATTTACAACAACATATGTGTTTATAATTTTTAAAATTGGATATAATATTAAAAAAATAATGGATCCAATTTATTTAAAATTATTTCTTTAATTTTTTGGATATCATGACTCATAACTACAATAAATTTTCTTTATCATCATTAAAGGTAATGAAATTAAATTAGGGTAACAATCAATATAATATGGTCATAAAAATTGTCTAACCAACATAAAAAATACTAATTTATGAATAAAAGTAAACCCATACAACCTAAGGATTTCAATTGACTTATTTAATGGAATTTTATCCATGATAGTGATATCAATATTCTTATAACAAAAGAAAGTAATAAAAGGTCACCCTCTTACGTCATACAAGTATAATAATTTTACTATATTTATAAACATGATTATCCTAAAATAATAAATATTATATAGAAATATAATGAAATTATATAAATCAATGTAATTTATTTATAAATTTAATTGATGAAATAATTATCATAAAGATTGACACAATAGGGATACAATAATTAATTTTGTAAATGGAATACCAAATAAATGATATGAAAAACATTAAAATAAATAAAATTCAAACTAGTTAGTATAATACATGAATTTGATAAGTGAATTATACATATTATAAATATATTAAATGGTTTAGTTTGAGGTTATACCTCTGTTTGAATTTTATTTCAATTCAAAAAAATAAATAGCATCTAAATTTATGTAATTGATATTTTATTAAATAAATAAATTATTAAATAAATTATAAATTATAATTTTTTTTAAATCCTAAAAAGTTACTAAAATTACATCGAAAATTTAATAAGGTATCAATTTATGGGATTTTGACCCTGTATATGTAGAATTTATATCCTCTTAATATTTAAAATGACTTTACCACAATGAAATGTTAAAATTAATTATTTATAGTAAACCAAAAAAAGTAAATGTTTAAAATAAAATCAATAAATATCTAAAAATAAAATTATTAGGGGATTTAGAACTATAATCATATTATCTTCTTCTTAACTCATGCATGAGTCATTTTTATTTTGAAAATAAATTCTATTAATTTAATATTTTATGAGTTTCTCTGGGTGCCCCTACCCACTCCTATAAAAAGGTACAAACTCTTCTCTAATTCTCATACATCAAGAAAACATCGTATTGTACATGATCTTCCCAAAAACAATCATGTAATACCTCCCTACTTTTGTGGTCTGATTTTAGGCATAACACCCTATTGAGAGGTGTTAAGGTTTTCCTTAAATGTGGTCAACTGAATAAGATGTATCATTTTCATTAAGTATTGAAATTTTTTTTACTATTCCACATCATTATAATATCAGCCAACCATGATGATATAATAACTATTATATCATCAATATTCCTTTATGATATTATTTTAATATCATCACCTAAATCCAACTCTAATTTCATCAACTGTGAATGATCTTTTCATTCTATTGTTCGACGGACTACCACCTCAAGAACCAATAGAGTTCAATTTTCTTCATCATATTTAATTACTAGATATAATGAAAAAAATTATATTAAAATTATATATTCAGGAAAATATTAATAATTATATCTTATAAATGTATTAATAAAATTAATAAATTACATGCACATAAAAAATAGAAATGTTTTTCGTGTGTATGTGTGAAATATCACCTCCACGAAGTGATGTGAATCATTTGTCATACCCACATAACTAGTATGTTATATAAAAGTATATTTAAATTTTAAATATTATTTTAATAATGTTATAATAATTCTATAATGATAAAACAATTATTACATTCCCTCTTTAACTATCAACAACAAATTGAAAATGTTACTCAGGCGTACATACGACATACCATCTCCATTGTTATAAAGTTTTTCTTTTTTCATAACCATAATTAATGGTTTTATTTAAAAAGTATTATCAATCCATAAAAGTGATTATTATTTCCTGAATAATATTCTTGAGATAATTTAATTATGACATCATAGACAACTTACATCAAAACAAGTACATTTTGGTCTCAAGTAACGAATTTTGAAAAAACGTCTGATATTAAGTTAAATAATTATGAAATATCTATAACATGGTATTAAGTGATAAAAAATGAAATAATAAACATGACACAGGTTCTCAAGTAAGTGTAAATTTGGCTAATTTTATTAATTAGGAATATAGCTATTATACAGAATGAGTCAGACTCAGGGTAAAGGACTTCAACTCAATCTCCTTTCATTGAGGCATATTTTGATATTATACACCATCTTATCTTATATGGTGTATAAAAAACCTCATTGAAATATAATTTCATACAGAGATTATAAAAATGAATCATTTTTTAAGAAGTTAATTATTATATTAAAAAAAGGAATGTTTTTTAACAAATGTGATGACAACAACTTTTCTTCCACCGTGACTAATATTTGATATTTGGCTTCCTCTACAAGACATAATGTTTTAAAATTAAAATAAATACCATATTACCTATTCTTGTATTTTGGTATTGAAAATGGTTATTATAGTGGATTGATTATACCGATATCTTGAAATTACATCTTGTGATTGGAATGTGAAAATGTTATTTTTATCTTTTGTTTCTTAAATGTGTTATGATTATGTTATAGTTCTTGGGAACTATTTATGTGTATGGGTTTTAAATTGATAAAACTATGTTGGGTGATCCTGTGATATCCCTCAAATGCATTATTTATTGAGATAGTGTTAAGTAATAATGTTACTTCTATGAGAAATAGGGATTAAACTATTTTGGGTATTCTAAATGTAACAATGAAAGTTACTCCATATGTTTTTAATTATGATATGGAGTCCAGAAGTTACTTTTATGATTTAGGATTTCTAAGAAGTTTTTTTAGAAATATTATGATTTCAAGTGGTTTGATAAACTGTTTATGTTTCATGGGTGAATGTTTTTATTTTAGGAAACATTGTCATAAGTATAATATATTCATGGTGTATCATTTTCAATATTTATTTATATAACTTATTGATATTTTTGTGGCTATAATATAATTTTTAAATGTTTTTTTGTATGTTATAATGATTGATAAGAGAAAAAATATTTCATAATGAATATTACAGATATTTTTTTCAACAAAAAAATATCTTGTTTGTTATAAAATGTTTTATATTTAGAATAAATTCATGTTATTTTTGTTGTATCTACATTGTATGTAATATTTATGTCCTAAAAATCTAAAAACATAAATCTGAAAACATAATAAATTTAAATTATTTACATAAAAAAATATTAATAATTGTTTCAGTATAAGGCCTTATAGCATGAAACCTTTATGCTATCATGTTATGTTTTACATGAAATCAATTGTTCATTCAGAACGTGCTACCTCCGAATGAAAAACAATGATGTAGGAGGTTATTCATTAATCTAATATGCACAGGTAAAAAAAAATGAAATAAGAAGAGTGGTGGTGAATCCAATAAGTAGGGTTCACTGTGAAGACAATATGTGTTTTGGAGTAAGAGTATTTGATAATGGTGTGATAATTTGGCTAAATTAAAAGCATATAATAATGAATTAATAATTAAGGTGTTGACATGCCCTGAAATTAGGATCTATGTCATTGTCATGTAGTTGTTCTTTACCAATAAATATTGAAACAATATATCGATAGTGTCTATTAATATTTTTAAAGAGGTTCACTTTTCCATAGAGAAGAACATAGCATCATTGAATTCCATTGTTTTACACAGAACAAAAGAATCAATGGTATATTAACTTGTGAGCCTCACACTATAGATATTTTTTAATAATATTAACCACAAAATAAATTTTGTTAAATGATGTATTGTATGGTTATATAAATACTTTCTTTGAGTGACAACTGAGACATATTCCTTGTTTTTTTTCATGAATATTAACATTCAAAAAATACCAGATCTTGAATGATACTCTTAGTTGTATTTATGCAATGCTGGCTTGGTAGGAGCTATAATATAGTACATTGTGGGGTAAAATATTGCATATATTTTTTAGTATCAATCCCCCAATAGAAGGTCGAGTTTCCTCTTTACTTCCCACTATTGTTAACTTATTTGTGAAGCTCCTTTTTCATTCTCAGTGAATCATCAGGTGGGGGACCTTTATTTCTGGAACCTCAACTACGATGGGATAGTGCTCGGCATCCTAGGGTGTCCCAACCCCAGAATTTATTTCAGAGAGGCTAGTTTTCCCCCAGATATCATTAATGCTGTTCTCGAAGAGGATCAACCAGAGGTTTTCAATCTCATTTCCTTGTCGCTCGATCCTGACCTCTATGTCATCACCCTTTCATCATCAGGGGCTTTCTCCAATGAAGATTATCGGTAGTCTCGGGTCTCTATAGAGGAGAAACATAGCTAGAATGACACACTATGGCCCACGGTGATCCAATACAAATATACCTTTCTATAATGGACGATCAGTTATCGGGAAATACCCACAGACGAAAATATTAAACTTTGTAGCATGCCAAAGGCTTCTCGGTATTCCTGCTATACAGTATTCAGGGAAGAAAGTTCTGATCACATTTTTTCTAAGGAGGATGGCATGGGGTATGTGGTGTGAATTTGAAGAGTTCACAGGCATTCAGTACCCTAACCTGGTGGAGCTTACGATCTTGGATAGGTGCTTCCATGGGTCGGGTGATAAAGGACCGGTGAAGATGGCGCGCATGGTGATACTTCTAGCGGGGTGTTGGTATATCTGGAAAGCCAAAAATAAATTCAGACAGGAGGGGTCCATCCCAATAGAAAGTCTATCATCATTAGGACCAAAAACACCCTCTTTGATTTATATAATCTGTCTAGAAAATAGAAGGATGCCCCCTCCTTGCGGTGGATGATCCATGCTTCATACTATGTACAGGCACTTGACTATAGATCCCACAGCATCTGGGTGAGATGGAATCCTCCCTCTAGGAGGGTTAAACACAACTCAAATGGTTCTTACAGTACAGGAGTCTTGAGAGGCGGTGGGGATGCCCAATACTCCAGGTTTTCAGTCCTCATGGTGTTCTCTTCCTTCTTGGGATAGGGTTCCCCTCTTCAGGAAGAAGCCAAAGTTATGCTCATGGATATCAACCTTTGTCACCAGCACAGTCTCATCTTATTCGATATGGAAACGGATTCAAAGATTCTCTATGATGCCCTGAATGTTTTCCCCCTCCATGGTCGATCATCTATATTATTATAAAGTGTAAATTCATGATCAACAACCACATCAAAGTACTACATTCTTGGCATGAAGGTAACACAATGACAGATTAAATGGAATCTTTGGAAGTCCTTGGCCCCGACCCTATCTGTCTCTATGATATTTTCTCTTTGAAACCCGAGTGGTTCAATTTGATTAGAGGGGATTCCCTCATCCTTCACCATTTCAGGCCCCCATAGACTTCTTGGCTTTTGTTTTTTCTTGTTTTTCCATGTTCTGGATGTTTTTGTCCATTTTAAAAAAAATTAACTATGATAATGACATTGACATGTATCAATAATTAATTATGTAAACATTTTAAGGATTAACATATTATCCAAGAAGAAAATGAATTACTTTATGCATGATTAATGTTTCATATTATCATACTAGAAGAATATGTGTTCCCCATATTCTCACATCTAATTGAGTTTGAGACCACATGAAACTTATAATATTGTTTCTTGATCATGGTTCTACTATAGGAACATATCATTATATAGTGATCATAATTACTAATTTAGATTGATAAACTTTATCATGGATTGCTGATAGTGCTCTATGTCTACATGAGAAAACCTGATCTGGTAGGATCGTAGAGGAAGGCCACTATCTAGAATGATAAATATGTTTTTAATTATAGATAATATTTGTGAATAGGAATAATTATTTTTATTGGATATAGGATCCAGATTTGTCTTCCAGTTGTTATTGTAATCATCGGAATTATCTAATTTAGAGTTGGTAGAAAAGGAATTCTTTAAGTTGTTGTTAGTAGTAAGGGAAAACTGTAGTGGGAATCTGGAAAATGATACAACATTTGGGGTCTATAAAAACTATGTTAGAATAGTTAGATTTTTGGGGGAATAAACAAGATCAATTTGAGGATATACTATAGGAATAAACATTAAGTTAATTCTTAGTACATTATAATTGATAATATTATTAGTGTGGAGAATACATCTAGGGGGTATAACCTTGAACCAATAGAATAGATTTTTTATTAAATAATTTATATATAATTGTTTGTTCCTTCTCTTATTATTTATGGATATTAGTTGAGACTAAGATAAATCACTAAATTGGTTGGTAGTCATAAAAAGATCAAGTGGGTGAGATTTATGTTAAATTATTCATAAATGTAAACCACTGATTCACCCCCATAGTGGTCCAAATATATTTTCACTATCCATGAACAAAATTTTATTTTTGGTTGAAAAAAAATCTCAAACTCTACAAATCCTCCATTTTTTCATATTTCGAATGAAATCAAATAAAAATATCCTTAGTAGTAAAATTCTCCCCCTGTGGATTTATCTTCAATCCAAAATATCATTATTGAAATTCAGGTCCCCTAAAATCCATCAAATAAAAAATGAAATGACATAATATTCCATATCTATATCTTTATAAGTTAAATAATATAAATATAAAACTATATATTGAGATATAAATCTATTCCTAACATTTTTGGTTCTTCTCTTTGAAACCACATTGCTAAAACTCTTTCATTCCAAAAATCTCCCCTTATCTTCAAGAGTCCATTGATTTCATTGTATGATTTAATTTCTAATTTTACCATCATAATGTATCGTATAACTCTATACCTTTATAATTTTAACCTATTGTTATGAGGAATTTTATCCTTCAAATCTCACCAACTCACCAGAATTACATCATTGTTCTATGGAACTGAAGAAGTAAGATGTATCAAGAAAGAAGAACCATTTTAATAAATTAAATTCATATTGATAGTTGGGAATCCAAATCCTTATAATGTTATGGGAAGTGTTTTTAATACCTATGAAAAATATATGTTTCTCAAATATAAGAATCACTAAGGAATTTTTTAAAATTCCATCCAGTTGATCATTTTTTGTTACATATTCGATCTTGATCACCATATACATGAATTTATATTTCATAAAATAATATAAAATCTTGATATGGTTTATAATTATGTGATTTTTCACATTATTCATAAAATATGTCATTCTTATATTATGATATAGATATACTTTGTCACATTCACATCAACACCATAAATCAGCAATTGTTGCTTAATCAAAAAAATTAGATTAAAACATTTGTTGTTCAGATATATTTTTCTTATATTGTTCTAATAGTAATTGTCTCTTATAACATACTCGATCATTCAATTCACTTTATCTGAGAAAAAATTCTCATAGCCTCTTGGAGTTCAATCAATGTCATATCGAATCCAATTTTTTCCAAAGAAGAGATAGAATTACAGTTGTTTCCAATATAAAACTGGAACCCATAATTAATTGTACAATGAAAATAATTTATTATTCAATTAAAATTAGTGATATTCTTTTCCTTTTAAACTACATTGAAATAAAGTCACTAAACATAGAATATAAACCATATCAAACAATATTTCTATTGAATAATTGTTTTCCATTATCCATCTTGTAATGTGTAGGATCAACTAATTTTTTATCATTTTCACCCATTTTTGGTTCCAGTGAGAATTGGTGTTGATTGTGAGGTTATATCCTTCATAAAATATTTATTCATCAACTACCATTCATATATTTCATTATAAGTAGATTTATACAACATTTTGACTCACTTGTATCCCATGAATATTTATAAGATCTCCACCAATCATCGATATATAAAAATAAAATCAAGTAATTCTAGAATATTATTCTCTTAAAATATACTAGACTCTATCAAAAATTTTATAAAATACATAGAATACTAAAATGAAATTATACACATTGGATAATTGAGCATATAAATTTTTTAAAAATTCACCATTTCCATACTCAATATTCTTCAAATATGTGTCTAAAAGAGTATACCAATGTTATGGTGATTAAATTAATCCATATAATAAATTATTAAATATATTCACATTGTATTCATCATTAAAAATTATAAATACTAATGGGTTTTCAATGTAATCTATATTATTGGGGACACCATCAATGAATGGATTCCTGAAATAAATTTAGAATAAATTGATACAACATAACAGAGAAGATTATTATCATGTCATGTTTTACTACTAGTGTAATTGTGTCATCCACATATACTTCTTAGGATATCGAATCAAATTTTAACATTGATAAATTATTATTTCATATAACCATTCAGTACTAATCATATTTTTAATTGAATACCCATTTTCCCATGATAATATTATGAATAAATAGTCTCTTCACATGCCCCAAATTATGATTTCTATTTAGACTCAATTCCACATTAATTTATTAAACTCATGATTCATCATTCTAAACATCGTAAAATGATGTTGGATCCATTTTATATAATATATATGTCTTATATACATTCCACATTGTATAGGTATGATATGGTGTACATTTTCAAATATTAATATTATAAGGATCTATTTGAGATCATCTATTTTTCACTAGAATAAATTATCAACTATGTTTATCAAGTACCTATTTATTTGACTATACCATATAATAATCCTTTTTTGGACATTGAATAATTATATAATTATTTGAACATCATCTTCCATATCAAAAAATTCTTATAAACCATTCTCAAAATTTATTTGAAAACATTCCATTAGTAACATGAACATCATGCCTTCAAAAAGTGTTATTCATACTCTTTTAAAAATATAATTGACTTATTTTTTTTCAAACAATATTCCATCTTCTATTTTATAACCATCATTCATTAGCTTCTTGTGTACCCTAATGTGTTTTAATAATGTCTTCCTTCCTTGGAACATTCTATATTTTATTTTCTTCACTCCTAGATGTTGTAAATCCATGTCTTATACATATTTAAAAACATGTATAGTATCCTTATGATAGTTTTTATTATATATAATTTCAATTAAAACGGTATTTTCAACGTAATTATCCATATGGTTCATTCAGTCCTTGAATATATTTTGTTCAATTTATATAATTTATTAAACCACAATAAGTATACCACATTTCAATAAATAAAATTTAACATCATTGAAGGTGTGTTTTGTCCAACTTTTAAAGTCATAAAATCCATTTTGATCTATTGGTTCAAATTTTAGTTAACATTTGAAACAATTTATGATAATCCATGATTTGATTATTGTTTCACATGAATATAGGAAAATATATTATTTTATAACAATAAATAAAAAAGGCAATTTAACTTTCTCCTTTTGTTTCTGTTAGTTTTGTTAAACCACAAACATTAGTGTGAACAAGATTCCATATGTTGGATGCAATTTTTCCTTTAGTAAATAGTTTTTTCTCACTTTATCCTCTCTAATACAAGTGTTAGATGTTTTCCCTTGATCATTATTCTAATTATGAATGTCAATTAAATACTTTACCTTTGACTAGTTTTCAATAAATTAATGACATATATGGCAAATAATTTGAATCCATATTGTTTTCTTCCTATTTAAACATAATGATATATTTTATATTTTTTCATTATAGTTTATAAAAGTTATTTATTATTGATCAATCACACATTTTAAAGATTATATCTTTTCCTTTTTTCAATAATTCCATCTTTTGGACAATGACTTCAATTCTAAGTCACAATAATTGATCATAATTATTATATTATGATGAAAGAAACCAATATTGAGAAATTCAATAATATTCTACTCATCACCTTAAAAAATATTTTTTCTAAACCATTTACAAATTAAATTACCATAATCACAATGATAACTATAACATCAACATGAATCTTCATGTTCTTTAAAAACCTCAAATTTCTAGTCATAATGGATAGTATAACTCAATATATATAATATGCATAGATATTCACTATAATATCTAATAATAAAAACATTATTATTACATTTTTGGATTTAATACCAATGAAGGTGCCCTAATTTGTTCCATACAAAACATAAAACATTAGATGGACAAATTGTATTACTTCCATACATTAGGAATATTTTGGTTTAGTGTTTTAGTGAATTTGTAAAATCTCTAAAAAACATTTATTCATAAACAATTAGTTCATAAATATCACCTCCATCTACCACTATACTCGGATATTAATATTCTATATTAATTAGTCATCAATATCAACATCAAACACTTGTAGAAATAATTCAGTAGACATTATTTTTGATAACTTGGGTAAAAGGTATCACAACAAGGGTGAGCTCAAATTTTGAGTATCGGTAAATATAAGAATAAACAATTATTTGTCAAAATTTTAATAATATGAGTATAGGGTTACATGGAAATAATAAATGTGACTGAGTATTATAAAATATAACTGATGCCCATAATCTATGAAAAATGAACATATGGCATAAAATAAATCCTTAATAAATGAAATATTTGTTAGAATAAATAATCAAGATCCATGTTATATAAATCTAGATCAAAGGAGAAATTTATAACCCATGTAATGCATAATTAAAACATATTGATATATTGGAAAATTATCATCATAGTAAAAATACATAACCCTTCTAAAAAAAATAGAATTACCATATAGTAGACTTCCATAACTAATTAATTGCAGATCTATCTAGGTGCAACCATCATATAATCTATATCAGTCTCACATGATGCTATATAGTAACGCCTATAATAAAAGTTAAACCAGGATCACCAGATGCTATCTCGGAGTACACTCCATATACAAATGTGCAAGTCCCATAAATATATTAAAAATATATTTCATTTCAGTATAAATATAATAAAAATAATCACTATATCATTAATAACATGATTAACTCATGATAATGAAATTAGTTATATGAAAATAGCATTGAAACATGATGAGGCCATGGAAAAGAAATGTGATCCATCATAGCATCCATGAAACAGGATTAACCCATGGAAAAGAAATTACTACGATACGAGTCTCTTTATAACATTATTAACCAATGTAAAAGGATATATTTTTATTAAAATATAATTGAAAGAATCATAATCCTTCCATAGATATAATTATAATGTTATAATTTCAATATATCCCTAGAAAATCATAAGTAAATTGTTGTGTTTTGAAGTTGGTCAATTGAAATACCATTTAATGATCATTAAAATATTTATTAAAGAGAATACCCTTTTACCATTTAAATTACGCTATTAAATTATAAAAAATTACAAAATATTGAAAAAATATTCCTTGAATATAAACATGGAACTTAATTATGAAATGATAAAATAAAATAATTCTAATTATGGTCAAAAAAAAATTTTATGACATAAATGTTAAAACAAATATTTTCAAAAAATTATGTAAATGGGAGTTTAAATTGACTAGTTTAGTAAATAGAAAATAAATTACTTTTAATCCAATTTAAAATGATGAAAATGATTACATAAAATATTTTTAGGAAATCATTTATGTATTAAATTGGAACATTTTTTAAACTAGTTTATAAAACATGAATATGGATTATAATTATACCTTATGTGATGGAAAATTCAAGATTGGTAGTACTTATTATCGATTTTCATGTTTTTTCTTTAATAAATAATGGATAAAAAGGAAACGAAAAATTTTAACCATAGTCATAGCAACGTGATAGGAATTATATGATTTTATGAAAATAATATAATATATATTTTTCTTGAATACCCTTAAACTTAATCAATAATTGTAAAAATGGCTTATAACATAATTATTTTGCCACTTTGGAAACTCTTTAGTAGTTAGCACAACGAAATAGTAATATCAAATGAAACATTGAAATCCTGAAAATAAATTTTTTCATTCTATTACCAGTTAATGGAAATTAAATACATCTTATAAAATTATTTTGCAGTATAACATCAATATATGTCCTAATAAAATATAATTTTAGTCGAATAACCCTTACAAAAATCATGTCATTGAATTGAGAAATAATCAGTGGAGTGATTATTTGTAGTAAATGAAAATACTTAGAATTTTTCTTTAAATAAATATTAAACCATTTTTGATATCAATTCACACACAGTCACAGAACAAAAATGTTAATGGATTATTTTATATCTCAAAAGAAGGAAATTGTGTTAAGAAACCATTCACCACATGGTAACATCTAAGAGAAATTCATTTGGGTGAAATAATTGGAATTGAATATTAGAATCCAGTTATTTTTAAATATTTAATGAAATAAAATATAAAATGTTAATTATATAAATCACACAATAAGAATAATTTATGGATAAGAAATATATCTCACATAAATAAATGTTTGAATAGAAACCCATACCCCTAGTCTAACATTCTGCATACATTTTTCAACATACAATATAATAAATTTATATTAATTATTTGACATATTAAAAACCTCTTTTATTTATAATATGTTATACTTAAATAATTTATTTCATTCATTTCTAATGAAACTTTTTAATTCCATATCTGTTAAGTCCATTTCGGGTGACTTTGAGGTTAGTCAGTTCATTATTTCAATATAGAATTGGTTTATTGTCCATGGTCAAAGATGTAATTATTTAAACATGTATATAATAATAATAATGAAATATTTATCAATTTAAAAAATCATTAATATTTTTATCAAATCATGAAATATGAAAATGTAAAATGATCTACTTTAGGATCATAGAGATGACAGGTCTTACATATTCTTGACTAACATTTCCATTTTTCAATAATCATAATGGGGAGAAGTTAAAAAGTAAATTATCCTCTCATAATTATAATAATAACCTAAATAAAATAATTTTTAATTTAATTTAGTTATATATTACATTCATGTATATTGGTGAATGAAAAAATAATCACATTATTTCATAATGGAGGTTGTCCTCACATATGCACGAACAACATATTCATTTTTTAGTGTAAGAATAAAAGTTCTATTCGTTTTTTGAATTATAAAATTGTCATTAATATCATAATTATGTCATTTATAAAACATATATAAATTATCTTTACACTTATATCCTTAAATTTAAATCATTTGTGATAAATAGATTATATCATTATGCGTGGAGGTAGTCCACCATACAGACTTGTGACGTTATCATAACCCCCAAAAATAATAAATAAGATGGTATATGTGATATAAAATGTAAATATTTAAAAATACTTTAAAAATATCAAATGTTTTCATTAAATACATCAAAATAACAATCCTTGAGAGGTGACGATGAAAAATGATTGACATTTGTTCTCTATGAAGCAGTATTCTTTACAAAAAAATTTTGTATTCATATCCAATTTTATGGAAGAGGATATATACGTATATATATATATTACTTTAAAATAATAACATAAAAATATTTGGTATATACTGGTGTTCGTAATTCCATATAACTAGATTAGATTTCATGGATATGGAATATGAAAAAAATTTAAAAGGCTCAGTTATGAATGATTACTCATCTTTGGAAAACCTTTATAAGTTAACACCAAAGTCTTTATTATGATACATTTATTACTAAATAAGGATTATATTATGTTTTAATTTAATAAAAGAAGTTATTTTTTTATTTAACTGTAGATGAAACTTTCCTTGAAGGTGTGAATTGGAGAATATACGGTGTGTCCTTTTATAAGTTAGGTGAGAGGTATACTGGTAATTTCTAAATAGAAAAATGTGTGAATATGTTTTCCATAAGACATATGTCTCAAAAATGGTATATTTATGATAAATATTGTTTATAGTGTCTAGATATTCCCATAAAATATATGTTAGATAAGTTTTATGTCATTAAACATTATATTTTTAGTTTAACTCCACAGTAACGCTATTTTTACATTATCTAATGAAAAATATATATATTCTATTTCACTATTAATTATAAATAAAAGTTACTTGACTATTATTATCTGATAAAAATTATCCTAAATTATAATATGATATCCATTTTACCAGATTAAATTATCATATGTGGACACATTTAACTCAATGTAAACCCATAGACCAAATGGAAAATAGGATTTTAAATATTGAATTTTTTCCAAAGAAGATGATTTTATATTAACTCGATTAAATGTAACAATAATTATATAAACATATATAAATATTTATATAAATATAATATATTATTTAATTTAAATAATTTCTCAATATGTTTCATGACCCATCCCTTGTGGCTCTTGCCATGCCAAGGTCTTTCCCACCTCAAATAGGTCGGGGGCTGGAAACTAGTACCGAGTAGGAATATTGAAAATAAATGGGGGTAATTTTCCTATGTACCTATACACACAATCACACACACAAATCCATGCCATAGAATCTAAAATGTGAAAATACTAAGTAAACAGATAAATTTTACAATAGAATAAAACGGAAGGTGAATGGACAAAAAATACAATCCCAACAAAAAGGAAATGTAAATGCACAAGTCTTTGCAACAACTCAATTGAAAACTATAACTGAAGGATACATACATAAATTGATGTCTGAATCCGCATAAGAACACCTCATCAGTCTGGTCACTCGAAGCATTACCTAGCCAAAGTCCATCAAGGACTCCATCAAATGGTTGGTATTCTTCACACGATACAACACATACTGGAAAAGCCCGTGTAGGGGTTAGTAAAACAATACCTAGTTGGGAACGCCAAAACAAAATATAAAATACCATTAAAGAACAAAAAAAAGATGATAAAATCATCACAATATAGGTATTTTTAAAAAACGCCAATAACATGATCATCAAGGTATACTCATAAAGGATTCCAAGATTCATGGCCTCATCCACTGCCAGCCATATGGTCCCACCCATTGCACAATTGATATGGGAGATGTCACTCCCTGAACTATCTAAAAGAATGAACATGGAAGTAGTATACCAAATGTTTCAGAGACAACACCTAGATTCAATATTTCATGAAGTCTCCCTGATACAGCTGGTATCTCTTATACAAGTAGTCTCGATAGCACATCCAGTAGAGTCACTACAGTCTAATAACACAGGTATCAGTCTGTGACACTGAAAGCTAGTTTATCATATGTAGTCCCTAAAACAACTAGTATCAAGGATACACATACTGTCAATGATACTCCTAGTCCTGATGAGACCATCAACCTCGATGATACACCTAGTCTCGTTATGTCATGTAGACTCCATGTATCAAATCCACCATGTCATATAATCACCGAGCCTATACCATCCATACGATTCTATTCATAGTGGTCTTGTTCAAATAGAACATTCAAATCAAGCTGAATGTATTGATTCAAATTCCATATAAACTCACATAGAATATTAGATAAGTAAAGTCTCTTTCCATGGGTCCAAACACTACAAAAGACTCATCAAACGGACACACATTTTGGAGGTTATGATCATTTTATTAAAAAGAGGCTAGTAGGGTTGGGGCCCTGTCCAACATAACTAGGCCCAGAAAAGGTCTCTCAAGCGGGAAAATTCACTTTCCTAGGACGTGATAGGCTCCACATCCCTTCCTGGTCCAAGAAGATGATTGTAGTGTTGACCTCTCATCCTACAGAAGGTCTGTCGGACCACATGGTAGCCGGAAAACATGTTGTTATGTTGCATCATCAGTCCACTTCACCGCATTCTGCCCTGGATACAACTACCATCCCCGCTCATGAATGCGCAACTGTCGGCTCCCACCACCGACTATTAAACAAGGTGTTTCCTAGGCCACCACCCATGGCCCCCTTTCGTGGGTCATCCCACCACCACGGTCCCAATGGACCGCGGTTCACTTCCACCATCGACTACCCCATTGATGGCCTTCTCACACCGCACTCCGCCTATGAAGGCCGGAGCCACTACTCACCGCCACTATCCAGATCCCACTCTCGATCATTGTTACCAATTATGATCAAGGATAAAAAATAAGGGAAAAGTCTTAGCATTATAGCACCCAATGTGGATTGATTTTGGCATTGTTCGTGTGGGACATGATCCATCCATGTTTAAATTAAAGAACAGTAGGGTAAACAACATCAACTCTATGTGTGGATAATTCTTGAATCCATCCATGATATAAAATACCCATCCCACAATAACAATCGACCCATGGATAAACCTATTAATGGGTTGATCTACATTTGTCATTTTAAAGATTACATGGGACTGAAAGTCACATAGAAATAAACCCCCTACCCATATTTGGTTAGAACATTGACTATGGGTGATTTCATTGTCTAAATTCCTCAAAACTAGATCCCTAATCCATGATACAAGGTCCATGATCCATGATCCAAGATTCATGATCCATGATCAGTGATCCATGATCTATTATCCACAATATTTTGGCTTTGATATTCATTTTTCATTCACCAGTGGGAGGGAACCACCAATTCCATTATCTAGAGTTTCCAGGGAATTCTAGGGCTTATGTAAACCCAGAATTCCAGTTTTGATTGTGAGAATGTAAAACATGTCTGAATGTTGCTTTATTGAATCTTCTCCATGCTGTTTCATTTAATAAACAAAATAAGATGACCCATCTTTGTGTTTTAGCATCATTATGAAATGTTCAATTGGAAATAAAATTAAATTGTTTATGTTTATTTGTTTATTCTTTAAAAAGCTAAAAAAATTAGCATTTTTAGTCAACCCCCACTAGTAGATGTTAGTACCCTCATATGGTCAAAAACACATTACAAACTCAAACATAGTCTCATATTTCTAGTCTGAGTTACGATTCATGAGTTATTAGGATTTGAAAAATAAAATAATTGTATTTTAATTTTTTAAAGTTACATCCTTTATGGGATTTCTCACTAAATAAAATCTCCTAGAATTTCTGTTTAAATTTTTTTCTAATTATATAGAATTTTCTCAAGACTGCGAAATCTGATGGCACACGATTTTGAGGCCGGGATTTCCCCGAATGATCCCTCGATGTTTTATTATCCTAAAATTATCACGCATAAGAAGATTTTTGAATTAGTATAATATCTCTGAAATGGTTACTTGAATCAGTAATCTGAGGGCACCATTGTGCTTAGTATAGTGGGTTTACCCTTGGCGTGACTTAAGAATTGTCAGTGCGAGCCTCCTGTGAGAAAACCCAAACGTGGCATAACAGTAAATAAAATAATTAAATAAAGTTATTTTATTTTTCAAATTCTTATAACTCAGAAATGGAAGCATGGATTAAATATCTAAGACCACTACTGAACATGTGAGGGTATGATTTTTTTATGTAGATAGTAACATTGTCTGACGTGGGACACCAGTGAATGTTAGTTGTTGGACGTAAATAAAATAATTAAATGAAAATTATTTTATTGTAAAATTCATAACTTTTAAACGGTAATTCTGATTGAAAATATGAGAGTACCATTGGGTTAAATGGTGCATGTTTCACATAGGTAGAGTCTAAACATGATAGGCCCAGTTTGAGGGTGACATTTAATAATTTTTCGAACTATTTTTCGGGTACGTTTAGTAAACGCTTGAGTGGCGTTTTGTAACTTTTGAACCAGTGTTCAAAATTTAAATCTGAGAACATTGATGAACTCGCAACGCTAATATTCGCATAAGGAGACCTTTTCCTTAAACTTAGTAGGTCTAATGTTAATATTTGTTTTTGGACTTTTAATGGGTTTGTTAAAAGTATAAAAAAATAGAATAAAACTTGTTTTATTTTATTTTACATTATAAAACCTCCTATTTGTACTTAGTGGTGGGATCCACCAAAGCATGAAACCTATCTTTTTGAAATTAATAGAGGGGACCACCCGAACCATAAACTCCATCTTTAATGTGGGAGGTGACTCTGGGATTCTCCATAGAATTAATTGAGCCAACATAAACATAATTGTTGTGAAAACTCAATTAGTTTAATATATATGTTGGCTCCCCACCTTTCTCGAGGTTGGGGGAATTTTTGGGAAGGAGAGCAGTTGGATGGATAGCTTTGGAGAAAACATTCTCCATCATAGGTTTATATCAACAATGAATGATGATGACGCTCCAGCTAGATTGGAGATGGGTTGTGGGAGTGACGAACACCGATGTTCAATGACATCACCTTCTTTCTCGCGCCACCTCCATCCGGAAATCAAGGTATGGGTTGTTTTTAATATGATTGAATTTATTTATTGATTCTTAATTTTCTAGTTTCAGAATGATAATTTCCAAAACTATCATATCCAACATCCCTAACATAAACCTTGCGTCTTATGTTTTGTTCTTGGCACGTTCGCGTCGCCAGATAAGCAGTAGGCTCTGACCCGTGGGCTACGTCAATGCAAGGGGGGCAGCCGGCCATGTAGCGGAATGCCAACGCGTGTACACACCACCGGTGGAGAAGGATGTCAGGGCCCCTTGGCCGCGGAAGAGGCCGAAGGGCAGCCTACAACAGCCCGGCCATGGTGGAGCAGTGACATGAAACCACGCTGCTAGGAAGAAGTCTGGCTGACCTTCCACTCGGCCGGGCCACACCGGGTGGGACCGCTCTGGTGGGTCCCGTGTTCCAGTAGCCGAACAGTCCACAGACAGTTTGGGAAGACCGGGGGGTGCCTCCCCCTGGTGTCGGTTAGAACAGACATGCCATGGTAGAGCACTAAACGAGCAGGTCACCCCCTACATGGGTCGGGCTAGACCATGGCCCAGTGGGCGGGTCCTTCTATGGACCAGGACATTCAGGCTAGACTCAGGTCAGACAAGGGGGACCCAAACCGTGTAAGGTCGGCCCAGGCTGGGTCTGGCCGGTTTGAACAGACGAGGTCGGACCTAACCTAGGCCCATCTGAACCCAGTTTCTCCCTTTTGGTTGTATCATTATAACCATGCGTCCATTTGATGATCCATATTTAGTACTAGAATACTTGGATCAAGATGGGCCATTTAGTATAATTCACTTGAGTCTTGGATAAATTTGGAGTATGGTCGGGTTGGATCGAACCCCGAATCCAACAAGGCCCTCAGAGCGGAAACACCAATAATTTACAGACTGGGCATCCGATTGACTCACTTTGTATTGCATTGTAACACTTATGACATGGTAGACCATTGGGATACTTCTTCGTGGGACTTCGGGGCAATTGAGGTATGACCGATGGCTTGGGGAGCAGTTCTCCCAAGCTTGCTACATACGGAACCCTAGAACTGGATGAGACTTGATGAATGATGACCATTATTGACTTAGAATGACTCAATAGGCCTAGTGGGGAGCGCCTCTATGTGATGTAGTACATCCAAGGTGGGGAGAACCTCTGTGTGACGTGGCAGGCCCATGGTACTTGATAGAAGGAGTACCATAGCAGTCACCGAGGGGGAGTGCCTCTATGTGACGCGTCAGACACACAGTGGGGAGAGCCTCTATGTGACGTGGTAGACCCACGATACTCGACATAATGAGTACCTCAATAGTCCAAGGTTAGTGGGAAACAACTATGCGTGACGTGGAAGGCCCACTGTACTTGATAGAGGAGAAGTTTTCCAACAGCCTAGGCATTCAACGTTGTGACTTACGATGATACTTGTTACTTCCCCTAGAATAAATCCTGGGGTCAGATGTCTTTAACATGTGCTAGTAGTTTTGGTTATGCTATATGGTACATTACCTATGAAGTAATCTACCTTCGTGTTATTACCTGTGTGGCATTCTTCCCTCCTCTATGAGGTGTGTATTTTCTGATAACATCGGTATATGTATGGGCTTAAATCTAAGTAGGGTGGACTATTGTTTCAATGTTTTTTGGTTTATTATTTGTGGATTTGAGATACCTTCCGGGTTCTCAGGGTCCCTAATTATTATTTTTATAGTCATCCTAGCACGGGCTATGCCCGCACCTTGTTGTGTCTAGTGAGATGATAGAAAACACTGAATGAGGACGAGGGTACCTTGACTGGAGACTGCTCAGAGGTGGTCCATTGATGAGGTGATCCGCAAAGACGATTTTTTGAGAGTTGTACCTGCCCTTCAGGTAGGATCCATGATGGGTGTTCACAGGAGTTGTACTCAGATTAACCTGTACTTTTAAATATTACTTGTACATTCCAATTTTTCTTTTACTTTCCAGTTGGGCTTGTATTCTAGCCCCTTTACTTTCTATACGAACCATGTTTACTATATAGTTTACATTGTACATGTATCTAGTTGTGTTCTTGGTTTGTGTGAGTCTACAGTTTATATAATCAATGCCTTCGTATTTTAGGGAATACACCTTTTAGTGCTACTCGCCAGCCCATGTCCTATGGATGGCGGGCTTGGGGTAGTCATGGCACGAGCCCCATGGGACGGGTGGTGACAAAGTGTTATCAGAGGAGTTTAGTTATACTGAATAACTAGGACTCTGATCATTTCAGTTAAGCAATATTATTATGTGTTATGAGTGTGGCTTTCAGTTAAGGGAGTCCAGTGTTGGTGTAGCGGCCAAAATATCTATACACCAGGACCCTGAATTTTTATTTCCAACTTAGCGCATGAAAACACTGATTCCATTTGTTTGTGAAAAGGTTTTCTTTTTATTCCCTTGGATTCAGATCAAAATGTATAACATAATGATCATAACACATCTATTCCTTATCAGGATGCCGCCATGTAGATATCCATCTAGGATTACAGAGGGAGTACACAATGATGGCCCACTGAGTGACGACGCCTCGGTGAAGGGACCTCTTACGTCTTTAGCACCTATAGGTGGCGTACTAGCAGCACTGCTAACAATTGGACGAGAATTTCTACCAGCTCCACCAGTAGAGGATGCATGCTGACTGAGCATGTTGCACGACTTCCAATGTCATAAGCCTCTGAGGTTTCGATGTGAGACTGATTTCTAGGGAGCAGAGTATTGGCTAGTGGTTATGGCTATAGTTTTCCAACAAGATGAGACACCGATAGAGCAGATGGTGGTCACATCTTCTACACTTTTCCTGTGAGTGACCATGAGGATGATCTGAATAGTGATGAGGCTTTGGAACGTGGACCATTTTCTGAGGTAGCACCTTTGGCTAGTGTGTTTGATATATCACTGCCTATTGGTTAGCAGTTACCATTTGTGGTACTTATAGAGGACACATTTAGGCTTTATGCCTTTCACAAGTTTCAGCATTAGATACCCCACAGGTTACTAGGTGAGCCCGACTTAGAGGCGGATGATGATTTTCTTGAGGAGGTGGCTAAGATTTCTCTAGAGCTTCTACAGCTTCGGCAAGAAGACATGTCGGTAGATGAGTATTCATCAAGGTGTACCGACCAATCCTGTTACTCGATGAATATGATACTATCAGTTGTTTGGAGCTTAGACATCCATTCACGATGTGTTTAAGAACGTCCGAGTCAGAACTATTACTCAATGCATTCCTACCTATGTTAAGGTTCTAGAGAGAACCATTATGGATGAGCGGATAGAGCCAGTGACTATTAGTAGTGGGAAATCAGGAAACAGGTGCCAGCCTCAAGGACTTGGGCATGTAAAAATGTTTTTGGAAGAAGAAGTGTAAGGGACAGATGAATATGCAGGGCTGCAGACATGGAAGTAGATATAGGAGAGCAGCATGAGGTGGTGTACATTTCGACATGTTACAACCACCACCCCATTGTGGTCCCCACCAGACTCAAGGAGTTTGAGGACTGGGGAAGGGTATAGCTGTATATGGTCAAGGTGTGTGACCCAAGGGCTTTAGGAATGATTTGATGAACATTCTGTGTCCACTACTAGTTGTCGTATTAATATACATAGGTACCAATCATTCCATCATTCAACGAATCTTTTCCAATCCCATGAGTTTCTAGTTATTTAATTGACATTCCCCTCACTTTTGGGGATTCCATTGGGAGGAGACTCGATAATCACACTTACGCCGATGGGGTGATCTGACCCTTGAGGTCAGAGTTCCAGTTGGAACCTCTTGGTGGTAGCGTCGAGGCCTTAAACATGGCTATGGAATGGACATCGAATGTTTATACATAGATTGACTGTATTAGGAAAAAAGGTTGTGGTTTATCTACAATGTTATAATGGTATTTTCCTTGGTCTCTGATAAATGAAACCCTAGCACCACAAGATAAACTCATGCATAGGAGGGTGTGGTCGATCACGCATGAGTCGAGTAGCCATAACCTCATGGTAGCAAGAGTTTTGAGCTTTTAGTTCCCAATAGGACTGACAAGAGTTCCCCCAGGACAATGACATTGAGATAGTCTCTACATCCAGGAAGGGGAACATGTAAACAGATGCACTCAGTAGGAGGTCTAGTCTACAGCTGATGATTGAGGCTTCAGAGGAGCTAGTAGCGCTATAGATATCCATTGAGGATAGGGAAGAAGCTCGTTACCTTCAGTCTATGACTGCCACTCCCCCAATCCTTCAGCAAGTCATGGAGGCACAGCTTGGGGGCATTGACAACGAGGATTGACGTGCTCAGATATATTTAGGACATGCACCTTATGGATTTTCAAATGGGGAAAATGTTGTCATCTTCAAAGGAAGTACCATTGTACTCATGGTGCTTTGAGAGGAGTTGTTAATGGAGTTCCTTACATCCCCTCTGACGTTACATCCTTCTATGGTGAAGATGTACCGGGATCACTGGAGTTAGTACAAGTGGCCAGAGCTTAAGAAATCCGTGGAAAAATTTGTATCAAGATGCCTAACTTTTTAGCATTAGAAAACTGCAACGAGCCGGCAGAAGTCTTATGCTGATAGGGGGAGGGAGATAATGTTTTCCTACTGGTCTCACCTCGACCATGTTTGTAGATATTTGGCCAGAGAAGCACGTTATCTATGAGGATCATCAGACCTCTCTATAATCTCAGTAGAGTGGGTAAGGTAGCGTACTGTCTATCCCTTAATCCACAGATGCACAAGGTACATAATTGTTTTCCTGTGTTAGAGTTGAGGAGATACATGCATGATGCATAACACGTTATCAACCATGGAGAGATGGATTTAGACGAGGGGGAGATGTTTTCGGTGGTCCATAAGATATTGAGGATTGAAATGAGCGGGTCCTTCATGGGTGGTGGATAACTCTGATGTGCATTAATTGGCAGCATTGGAACCTCCATGAGAGCACATTGGAGTGAGAGGATCGAATCTGTGCTCAATACCCCCACATGTTTCCATAGCCCATGTTTTGGCTTTCGGGGATGTAAAACCCTATTTTGGGTAGAATGTAATGTTCTGGAAATACAATATAATTTTTTTTAATTATATGGAATTTTTTAGAGACCACGAAATTTGACGGCGCGTGATTCCGTGGCCCAGAGTTCCCGGAATGATCTGTCGACGTTTTTTATGCGTTAATTAGTGCGAGTAAACAGTTTTCCAAAAAAGTGTAATTACTCTTAAATGGTTACTCTGATCATAAATATGAAGGCACCATAGGGCTCAGGATGGATGTTTTACCCTAGGCACGACTTAATTTTAGTCGGTGCGGGCCTCCTGTGAGAAAACCTAAAAATGACATAATCATAAATAAAATAATTCAATAGAGTTATTTTTTTTCAAATTCATATAACTCATAAATGGTAAATGGATTAAGAATCTCATACCACTGGAGAACTCATGAGGGTATGCTTTCTTTAGGCAGATACTATTATTGGCTGGCGCGGGCCACTAGTGAATGTTAGTTTTTGGTCGTAAATAAAATAATTAAATGATAATTATTTTATTATATAATCTACATCATTTAAACGGTAACTTGGATTGGAAATCCGAGATTACCGTTGGGTTCGTTGGGGCATGTTTCACTTATGCTGAGTCTAACCTCAACCGGTGCGGGTGGAGGGTGACTGTTAATAATTTTTTGAAATTTTTTTTGGTTACGTTCAGTAAACGTGCGAGAAGAGTTTGGTAACATTTGAACCGATGCTCAAAATTGAAATATAAGGACACCATTGGACTCACAGTGCTAATATTCGCTTATGGAGACCTTCCCCTTGACCGCAGTAATTCAAGGGTGAATGTCAGTTTCTGGACTTTTCGTGGGTGTGTTAAAAGAAAAAAAACATATTTTATATTATTTTACCATGTCAAACCTCCCATTTGAATTCGATGGTGGGGACCACCCGAGCTTGAATCCTCCAATTTTGAAATTAATGGTGGGGACCACCCCACCCTTGAACTCCCTCTTTAATGTGAGTGGTGACTCTTGGTTTCTCTCCAAAATTAATTGTGCCAACTTAAACATAATTGTTGTGCCACCTCAATATGTTTAATTTATATTTTGGATACTCAAATTTCTCTGGGTTAGGGGAATTGTTGGATAAGAGAGCATTTGGAGTGAGATATTTGGAGTACACATTCTTCGTCAAGGGAGATTCTCCAATAAAGAATGAGGTCGATGCTCAAGCCAGATCAGAGATGTGTTGAGTGAGTGACGAAGACCAATGTTCGACGACATAATCATTTTACATGCACCACCTCCATCTGAAAATCGAGGCAGTGGTTGTTTCTAATACGATTGAATTTATTTACTGATTCTTCATTTTCTGGTTTCACAATGACGATGGCCAAACTAATATGCTCATCATCCCGCACTTAAATATTGCCTATTATCTTATGTTCTTTGCACGTTATTTGTCCGTTATTCAATGAGAAATATTTGTTGATGCTAGAAATGAACTATTTTGTTGAGAACAACATATGGATGCAGATCCCTTGACACAGTGATCGCGAATATGTGATCGTTTTATTTTTTGGGCTTGTAACAAAACCACAATGGCTCGCAAAAGAAGGCGGTGGCCCACACCCTGTTGGCCGCATGATGGAACGTCGGGGCGCATCCGCACTGCTGGATGAGTAGGAGGCCACGACCCGTCCTCCAAACAAAGCAAGGGGTGGAGGCAGGCATGCCGACCAACTGTGTAGCGGAGTGGCAACACGTGTCTGCACCTCTGGTGGAGTAGGAGGCCACAACCGCTTTGTCGTGGCAGAGGCCGATGGGTGGCTGGCATCTGGCCAGCTGAGTTGGATCAGTGACACGTGACAGTGACGCTGGAAAGACGTTTGATTGCACCACACCAGATGGGACCCCTCTAGTGGGACCTGCATGCCATCAGCCGAACGATCCATTAACCGTAATGGATGATTGGGGGTGCCTCCCCTGGGGATCGGTTATGGAAAACCTGCCACTAAAGACCACAAGATGAGTGGTCTGCACAACAGTAGATTGCACCCAGTGGGATGTGACACTGTGGGCCACACCGCAGCGGGTTGTGCCCCAGCGGGTGGTGCCGCAGCTAGCTGGGCCTAGCTGGCCGGGCCCACCAAGGCCTAGGCCATCCAATCTAGACTGGGGTCAGACCGGGTCAACACGAACGAGGTTGGGTCGGGTCGGACCAACTGGGTCAGTCTGCCTGGGTCGGTCCGGACCCGAGCCTATCCGAACACAGTTTTGCCTTTGTGGTCATAACTTGAGAACTTGAAGTCTATTGGACAAACCGTTTGTAGTGCCAAAATACTTGGATCAAGATGGTCCATTTGGTATACTCCACTGGAGTTTTGGAATAAGTTGTAGTACGACCGGGTTAGATCAAACCCTAAATCCAACGGGTCCATCAGAGTGGAAACGCTAATAACATACAGACCTAGAGTCCGATTGATGATCTATCCATTGTGTTGAAATCCATATAACATGACTGAAATTTGGGACACATCTTCATGTGAATTTGGGGAGATTTAGGTTTGACTGATGGCATGGGGATCAGTTCTCCCAAATGAGCTACATACGGAACCCTGCGACTGGTTGAGACATGACGACTGCTGATCGTTTTGATACAGAGTGACTCAACAAGCCCAATGGGGAGCACGTATGTGTGACGCGGTAGACCCACGGTGGAGAAAGAATTTGGTTGATGTGGCAAACCCATGTTACTCGACAGGAGGAGTACCTTAGAAGGACACGAGGGGGAGCGGCTCCGTGTGACGCTACAGACCCACTGTGGGGAGAACCTCTGTGGGACGTGGCATACCCATAGTACTCAACAAGAGAAGTACCTATGTAGTTTAAGGATAGTGGGAAGTGCCTCTGTGTGATGTGGTAGGTCCACTATACTCGATATAAGAGGAGTTATCCAGTAGTGAAGGTTTATGACGTTGTGACTCAAGATGTTACATGTCACAACCTGTAGAATAAATCTTGGGGTGAGTTGTATTTACGTTGTTCTTGTGTTTGAGGTTACACAATTTGGTACTTTACCTTTGTGGTAATCAACCTTCATGGTGTTACCTATGTGATATTCTTCCCACCTATGTGAGGTGGGTATTTTATGATATCTTAGGTATATGTATGGGAATATACCAGAGTATAGTGGACTACTATTTATATTTATTGTGGTTTATTTTTTTTTATTAGATAGAACTTTAGTGGTCTCGGGGTCCCTACTATGTATTATTATACTCACCCCAGCTTGGGCTACACCCACACCTTGTTCTTTCTGGTGCATACGACAGAAAGCGCTGACTGAGAAAGAGGGTACCTAGACTGGAGACTGCTCAGAGGTGGACCTTCGATGAGGTGATCCGCATAAAATATCATTCAAGAGTTGTACATACCATTTATGTAGGATAATATGTGGGTCTTCATAGGATTTGTACTCAGTATTACTTGTACTTCTCAGATTTACTTGTACATTCCATTTTTTCATGTAATTTTTAGTTGGGATTGTATTCTAGCCCCTTTACATTCTGTACGAACCCTGTTTACTATATAGATTAATTATTACTTGTATCTAGTTGTGTGCTTTCTTTGTGTGAGTTTACAATTTATGAAGGAAAATCCTTCCCGTTTTAGGTAATATGCCTTTTGGTGCTTGTGGCCATCCCCTGGCCTATGGAAGGCGGTCATGGTGTAGTCATGGAATGGGACCCAAGGGACGGGTCCTGACACAGTGGTATCAGAGGAGTTCAGTTCTACCAAGATCTAGGACTCTGATCTTTTCTGTTAAGGAATAGTGTCAAGTGTTATAAGTGTGGTTTTCAGTTCGGGGAGTCTAGTGTTGGTGTGGCGGCCGACGTATCCATACACCAGGACCATGCATTTTTATTTCTGACTCAGCACATGAAAAAACTGATTGCCGGTGTTTTTGAAAAGTTTTTCATTTGGTTTCCTAAGATTCAGCTCACCAGGTATAACTTAATGACCGTGGAACACCTATTCATTATCAGGATGCCACCATGTAGACTGCCGGCTAGGATTCCTAAGGGATTATACGATGAAATCCCACTGAGTGACGATGCCTCATTGTAGGGCCCTCTTACAGAATTAGTACCAATGAGTGGTGTACCATAAGCAATGCTACCCATTGGACAAGCGTTTCCACCATCTCCAACAGTATGAGATGCATGCTGACTGAGTAAGTTAAATGAGTTCCAGTGGCATGGGCCTCCGAGTCTTCAAGGTGAGACAGATTCCTAGGTAGTTGATAACTGGCTGGAGGATGTGGTTAGTGTTTTCCACCTAGATGAGACACCGAAAGAGCATATGGTGATCATATCTTCTACTCATTACCTATGAGTGACCATGAGGATGGTCCACATAATGATGAGGGTTTGGTTAATGGACTATTTCTGGAGGTTGTACCTTCGTGTAGTGTGTAAGCTATATCACTGGTTGTTGGTGAGCAGTTAAAACTAGCGGTATTTGTTGAGGACACACTTACGCTTTGTTCCTTAAAGCAGTTTTAGCATCAGATACCCATAAGGATACAAGACGAGACCGAATCACAGGCTGTTGGGGATTGGCTTGAGAAGGTGGCCGAGAGTTCTCTAATGTTTCTACAGCTTCGATAGGATAACATGTCAATAGCTGAGTATTCATCATGGCGTAACGACCATTCCTGGTACTCAATGAATACGACACGATCTATGGTCTGAGGCTCAGACTTTTGAGCACAGTGTGTTTAAGGATGTCCAAGCCATCACTATTTCTCTATGGTTTCCTACCAATGTTAAGGTGCTTGAGAGAACCATTGCAGTTGAATGTTCTTTGGATGAGCGGATATAGCCAGTGAATGTTAGTAGTGGGAAAGCAGGAAACCCGTGCCATTCTCAGAGACTTGGGCATGTAAAAATGATTGGATAAAAGAAGTTTTGGGGAAATATGAATCTGTAGAGATGCAGACATGGATGTAGATCTAGGAGAGCATCATGAGGTGGTGTACATTTCAACATTTTACAACCCCCCCCCCCTTGGGGTCCCCACTAGGCTCAAGGTGCTGGAGGATAGGGGAAGGGAGTTACTGCATATGGTCAAGGAGTGTGTCCCAAGGGATCTAGGAATTATTCAATGAACGGTCCACGTCAATTACTAGTTGTCGTATTTATAGGAATAAGTACCAATCATTACTTAATTCCATGAATATTTTCCAAAACCTAGAGTTTCTATTTAAGACATTGACATGACCCTCACATCTGATGATACCTTTGTGAAGAGGCTTGATAATCACACTTACGCCGACACTATGATCTGAACCTTGAGGAGAGAGTTTCAGTTGTATCCTCTTGGTGGAAACGTTGAGGTCTTACAATGTTAGTTTGGGTATGGACTATACATCCACAATTCGTACTTTTATTTACTATGTTAAAAAAATGTTCTGGTTTATCGAAAACGTTGGAATGGTATTTTTCATGGTTGGCGAAAAAGGAAACCCTGGCTGCATGGGTTAAAATCCTACGTAGGAGGGAATGGTCAATCACTCGTTAGTCCGCCAGACATGACCTCGTTGATGCAGTATTTTTGAGTTTTCAGTTCCCAATAGTAGTGGCTAGAGTTCCACCAGGACTATGACTTTGAGATAGTCTATACTACTGGGAAGGGGAACGTGGAAATAGATACACTCAGAAAGAGGACTGGTCTATAGCTACTGAGTGAGGTGTTAGAGTAGGTTGTCGCGCTATAGATATCCATTATGGATTGAGATGAAGTTTCTTTCGTTAAGTCTATGCTTGTCACTCCCCCACTCCATCATCAAGTCATGGAGGCACAACTTGGTGGTTGTGACTGCGAGGTTTGATGTTCTCAGATATCCTCAGGGAAGGCACCTGATGGATTTTATGATGGTAGAGAGCACGATGTCCACTTCAAAACAAGTACCATGGTACTGGTGGAACATTTGGAGGAGGTGTTGAGTGAGTTCCTTACGTCCCCTCTGGCTGTAACACCCCAATCTTCCATGGTACACTTCTCTTTGAATAATACAATTGTGTGTGTTATACGCACCTTCAAGTTCTAACACACAACAACCAATCAAACTAGCCGTTATGAATAGTAATACAAACTTTTTGAAATTTTATAAGCTTTATCATTAAAAATGGACTTCATTGTTGGATTCATAATAACGAAATTATCTTTTAATGAATTATTGTTATTTTTCTGAAAACATTCAGATTTTTATGAATATTGAAAAATACTAAATTATAATTAAAAACGGCTTTTTTAATCAAAATAATTTATAGTGCTAACTTATAATATTGAGTGGTTTTAAAGTATAATTACATTATATTTTTACCGTTTAATACAATTTTGGTAATTAGGTGTAATTTCACATTTAAACTGGACATAACCAAGTGTCAATCTATTGATAGTTATTATTTCATAAAAACACCCTTTTTGTTTTGACAACAGGAATTAATATTAATTTCATTTCTTCCACTTATGTGTTTTGAATTTGGAAAAATGGATTCCATATTTAGAATTAGGAGGTCCAATTTGTTTTAATCGGTAATTTTTATTTTTAGACATTTTAAATAATTAAATCGGTAAATATTTTATTTACCATGGTTAAAGTGTACATCCAGTAATTAAGGGTAAAACATAATATTTTAATAATTTTAAATTACCCTAACACGTGTCCTAACCCAATTTTATGATACATTTCCGACCATGGGAATCTTTGGGTCTATTTGGTGACCTCATAGAGCCACTAGTTAGTGATAATGACACTTTATACTAATTAAGTTAAAGTAAATACAAAAGTGACATAACCATATATATTTTAGTAAAAAAAAATTTACATAGGGTTATACATGTTATATATTCTACTATAAATATTCATTAGAAATATAGAATGATTTCCTACATAATGTTATTTTATTTATAATTTTCAGACATTTAATAATTAAATTTATTTATGACCCAATGATGATGAAATGTTTTCCTTATTAATGACAGAATCAAATAAATGGTATTATAAATGCTAAAATAAATATTATTTGAACGTTTTGATGACTTCAACGAAATTAATAGTTTAATCGGACATTTTATTTTTGATTAAATGAATTTATTTCGAATTAATAAAGTTTTTAGGACTTCAACAAAAATCAATTATTATGTAGTTTCAAAACTGACAAAAAAGAGTTTTTAAAACAAATATTATATATTAATTTATATTATATTCCTAAAACTATAAGGTTCATCCAAAAGACTTATATAATGATATTTGTATCATTAATGAACCACTTGGGGTTCTATTGAAAGTATATAGTATGTTTATTAACCATATAATATAAAAATACAAAGAGACATGGTAAATGTAAAACTATTTAACTAAGAGTTAAATCTAAAAGATAAAGTTAATATAGTGACCAAACCTGTATAAAACATATTTTTTGAGTGGTTTTAGACCTATCCCTACATTATCCTTTAAATAATTAATTTTGGATCCATTATAAATCGAAAATGATTTTATTATAAAATAATATTTCTTGCTTTTCCTATAGTGCCCCTCACCCCTCGTATAAAACGGCACTCCCCTTTATCTCTAATTTACACCTTCAATGCCATTTGGATCAGCCAAACCATACCCAAATACCCTATAAACTATCCTTATAGTGTCGTTCCTTTAGTCATAAATCCAACTTAAAGAGCCCTTTTGATCTAATCAATAGAAAGAACCCGAAGAAGAGGTAAATATTTCATCACCTATTTCAAGTTCCTTTCTTCTTACACTTCCTTTTAATTATTGTTTCCATTATAAAATAAAAAATCATGTATCATATATACACATTTAATTTATTATAAATATGTTACAAACAAATTAATATTTCTATCCATCCATAGAAAGACATGTCACCATACGTGCATACGTACGACTTACCGTCTCCACGTCGTGGTGTAATTGTTATTCAATAAATTATTTTTTGGATGGGAATAATAATGATGTGTATTTTATGTAAATAAAAAATATAACATGATAATTATTCTGTATATATGATATACCATCCAATTATATATTATATTAATATCATAAGAATGATATTGTCGCTCGTGTGTACGTACGGATTACCGTTTCCACATAGCGATAAGATTCATTCCCCATCGTATCCATTCAAGACTAATTTTCATTTGAAAATTAAAAATAATGTTTAAAGACTTGATATCATTCTGGATATGAATAAGATACATCCCATCCGAAGCAATTATTACTCACATAACAATGAATATAAATCAAAACAAATCTGTTAACACCTGAAACAAAGATAATACTAATATATTATTAACAAAGAAATGTTAAAAGATCATATATGATATCATATTATTGTATATGATTATTTAAAAATTTAATAACAATTATTTTACCATTATAAAGGAGGTTAACCTACCCTTGACCAAAGAAATGTACAAGGTAAGGGTTAATTTCAGAATCTCTTCATTATCCGAGATAGTTTATATAATCTACTGGGACCTAATTATAATCCACATCCATGTTTCATAAAAAAGTATATAAAAAGATTCTTACAAATTTATAGACAATAGGTTAACGTCATTTTTACACTTGTTTGACTTTTTAAAAGATGTTTACTAAGGAATCTTTCTGTCGTATTTCAAACAAGGTCATTTTTAACTGTTTCAACAAAATTAAAGGAAGAATGTGTTTTTTTAACTAATACGAAGGGTGTAGCTATTTTACATCATTATAAAATCATCGAAGCATCCCTTAAAATATTATGAGAATATTTTTAAATTAAATGTTTTATTTTATAATTATGTTACTTTTATATGATTTAAAAAAAATAGATATTTCTCTCAAATAGTTTTGATTTCATCTATGTCAACATCCTTTGATGGATTTTTTTCTTATTTGAAGTTGATATATTATGATACAAAGCTTCCATATAATATTTAATTTTTTGTGATATGTTTGATAGTGGATGTGTTATTTTTATACCATTCATGGTTTATGTATTAATTATTGACAATTCGTATGTTAGTTTTAATACGAATGTTTGTGTTATATTTAAACCTGTTCATATGAGGAATGAATTGGACTTAGTATGTGTTCGATGGAGCCCGCTATATCTCATCGATGAATAGGTAGGACTCCAGAGACAAACTAGTGTCATGGCATAAGGCCTGGACAAAACCATATTTTTAGTCTTGGCACAAGGCCTTGGCTATGATGTTATGATTGTCTAGAATTATGAATTCCATCATAATGAAAGTCGTTATTGATATTGCATGTGATTATTCTACTAGTAGAATATCTATGTGAATAAGTAAATGGAATTATTTAATTTTATTTTTTCTATATTATGCTGAAGTTCAAGTTTAAAATGCTTTTGTTTTAGTTATTCATTTCCGTAAATGTTTAAGCTTATTTATGAATGTTTTCTCTATATTGTTATCCTTAAAGAGCATCTGAGCTCACACCATTCTATGTTTTATTTTTCCCAGGATGTGAAGAAGTATTTTATGACTGACCTACAGGGATAGTATGAGGGTATATGGTGGTGGACTATGGAGACTAAGAATTTTTTTTTCATTTCATCATGTAATGTAAGACTTATGAACGTATCTACTGTCTCCAAGGCAACTAAACTAATCGGTCTTTCGAGACTTGATCTTTTGTGATCACGCTAATGTTATGTAATGATGCAATGACTCTGGGTAACTTGGGTAGGGGTGTTACAATTGGTATCATAGGATTTTTAGTACAATCATTGGAATCTAGATTTAGATAAACATTGATTAGACAACATTTCTCTAAGATAGACAATGGGGATTAGTATAGAATAACTTCCTAGAATTTTGGTATTGTAGAGATTTTGTGTGTTTTATACTAAATACATTTCTATCTAGATACAAGGAGGTAGATGTGGCTCTGGTACAAATGTACCTAGGGGTAAAACCCTAAAACACTCTTTTTAGCTAGACTCGAACGGGAACTGGTGCATGAGAACGAGCCTTGCTGCACTCTTGGTTACGACACTCTCGGGGGATATGCTTAGGATAATTCACATTTTCCTTACAAACTATTTTGAAGGGTTTCTGAGTATATACTTCCTCAAAGAAAACATTTTTATGATAATGGTTTATATCCATAAACTTTTCAATTTATGTTAAGTGTTTTAAATGTTTGGAATTATGTATTTCAATTCATAAACTAATCTAGTTTATGCAATTGTTTATAAATGGAGCCTAGTGGAAGGAATGGAAACTGTATCAATGCAAGCACTCCATGTAGGGATTTCCATCCTGCTCAAGATAATTATATTGGATTTGGTGATACAATTGGTTCAGATCAGCTTATCACTATATTGGGACAACTCACTCATGTTATGAATAATAACCATACCTCTATGGAGCACCATGATCCACATCGTGGAGGATCAATGTTAGATCGCTTCATGAGGCTACAACCACCAACATTAAATTGGAGTAAAAATTCATTAGTAGCTGAGCAATGGATAAATTACTTAGAGAAAATATTACATGCCTTGGGGTGTAGAGAAAGGAAAAAGTTATCATGGAAGTTTACCACCTCACTAGAGATGTTGATCAATGGGGGTCATTGATTCAAAACAAAAAATAAGATGATGAAGTATTAATTATCGAATGGATGGAGTTTAAAGATATTTTCAGAGAAAAATAATTTCTTCATGACCACGGAACAGATATGGAAAGAAAAATTATTTTCCTGAGGAAAAAGGAGGATGAGAATGTCCCAAAGTATGAGATTAACATTACAAGGATAGCAATGTATGCTGCAGATTATATACGTAACCTGAGAAGTTAGTTTGATCATTTAGTTGATGGGTTAAAACCATTTCTCTGTCGAGCATTAGTTTCATAGTCCTTTTCGTCATATTAAGATATTTTCTCAAGCACTATTAAGACAGAAAAATAATTCTCTGTCTTACGACTTTAAAGCAAAGCAAGAGAAGAAGAGATCTGCTGATCACTATGGAAATGGAAGTAAGGGGAATAAGGGAAAAGTAGAATATCCATCCTGGAGTAAATGTGGGAAGAAACACCTTGGTAGATGCATGAAAGGAATGGGAGTCTATTAAAAGTGTTGTGAAAATGTCCACTATCTCATGATTGCACTGGGAAAAAAGAAGCTACCGATTTTCAATGCTACAATTGCATGTAGATGGGTCATTATGCAAATTGATGTCATAAGTGTCAGGGGAACATTCCTCAGAAAATGACAAGGGATCGTGGAAAATCTTATGCTATCACTACTACTGAGGTTGAAGCTCCTAATGATGTTGTGTTACATAATTTAATGGTTCCTCAAGTTTAGAAATTTCATTATTTGATTCTGGATTATCGCATTGTTTCATATCATCCCAGTTTTCTAACAACATTAGATATTTTCAATTTTATTTAACAAGGGAGTTATTAGTCAAAACTCATAAGGGAAGTATCATTGCAACAATGTTTTGTGAATCAGTCCCTATTAGATCACATAAATGATATTTATCTGATGATTTGATCTCCATACCCATGATTTAATTTGATATAATCCTCCGTATATATTTTCATTCATACCATGATGAAAAAATTTATTATAAGAAGAAAGAGGTTACAATATTTGATGACGGTGATAAAGAACACCTTATCTTTAGATAAGAATCTTCACTACTACATTATCATATAGATCAACCTCCAGTATCTCTACTAAATTGAATTTTTGGGGAGGAAGATATTGAAATAACTGTTGATGAGGAAAGCATTGTTAAAATAGAGGATTTACCTATTGTGAAAGAATATGTTGATGTATTTTGAAAATATTTACCTGAACATCCTCCAAAATAATCAATTGAGTTTTCCATCATCTTAATTCATGGTTCAAGGCCCATATCGAAGACCCCTTATAGAATGTCCACTATGGAATTAGTTGAACTAAAGAATCAACTAGAGGAATTGAGTAATAAGGGATTTATTCACCCAAGTGTTTCTCCATGGGGATCCCTTGTCATTTTTGTTAAGAAGAAAGATGGATCTATGAGGTTTTGTATCGACTATAGGGAAATCAATGCTATAACAATAAAGAACAAGTATCCCCTACCTCACATTCATGATTTATTTGACCAACTACATGGATCTCAATAATTTTCATTTATGGACCTTCGATCTGAATACCATCAGTTGTGTGTGAAGAAGGAAGTCATTTCGAAGGCAACATTTCGAACCAGGTATGGGCATTATGTGTTTACAATAATGTCTTTTGGATTGACTAATGCACCCTCTATCTTCATGGATCTAATAAATAGAGTTTCAAAGAATATCTCAATGATTTCGTAGTGTTAGTTATTTATGATATCTTGGTATATTCCAAAATCTACGAAGATCATGAAAATCACTTGCGCATTATCCCGATGACTTTTAGAATACATGAATTATATGGGATGTTTAGAAAGTGTGAATTTTGGCCTCAGGAGATTTATTTTCTTGGCCATATTGTCTCTAAGGATGGAATCTCCGTTGATTCTTAAAACACCAAGGCAATCCAAGAATGGCCAAGAAACGATGTGTATAACAGAGGTACACAGTTTTATTGGTTTAGCTGGTTATTATCGACGTTTCTTCCATAATGTTTCCCAGTTGGCTAAAACATTAACAAAGCTCACATGTAATGGGGTTAAATTTTATGTACAAAAGAGTGTGAAGAATGTTTTGAAGATATGAAGTGAAGATTAGTCAATGATCCTATATTGACTCTACCATCAGGGAATGATTGGTTCATTATTTATAGTGATGCATTGAAGGAAGGACTTGGTTGTGTCCTTATATAGAATGATAGGGTTATTGCCTATACCCCATGATGGCTGAAAATTCAGGAGCAAATCTATCGTACTCATGATCATGAGTTATCAGCTATAATATTTGCTTTGAAGATTTGTTGACACTACCTCTATGGTGAAAAATGTGAGATTTATACTGATCAAACAAGATTGAAGTATATTTTCTCACTGAAAGTACTCAACCTGAGGAAAAGGAGATGGCTTGAATTACTCGATGATTATGATTGCACGATACACTACCACCTGGGGAAGGGAAATAAGGTGGGAGATGCTTTGAGTATAAAGGATCATGGAGTTTTGAACAATATGGGAGTTGAAAGGGGTCCTATTTTCATGGATCTAGTAAATATGGATATGAGAATCACAATGGAAGGTGAAACATATATACATTTTTAAATGGTTTCCAAACCATCTTTACTTAAAATGATAAAGTGTTCTCAGACCGATGATAAAGAGTTTAAAAATATGATTAAAGCTGTGAAAGATGGGAGATTGAGTGACATTGTGTAAGAAGATGGAATTTTGAAATTTGAGAAGAGACCTTGTCTTCCCAATATACCTGATCTAAAAAGATAATTCTTGGATGATTCTTATAGTTCCAATTTCTCTATACACTCTGGGAGCACCAAAATTTATCGATATTTGAATGAACATTTTTTGTGGGATAACATGAAGAGGGAGATTGCTGATTTTGTGTCATGGTGTATGGTCTGTAAACATGTGAAAGCTGGAAGGAAACATCCTTGAGGAGTGATGTAACCTCTTCACATACCATAGTGGAAATGGGATAACATTACGATGGAATTTTTCATGGTACTACAAAAGATTCCTAGAAGGAATGTTTCAATATGGGTCATTGTTGATCATCTTTCCATGTCATCACTTTTTCTTGCTATAACTGAAGATCTACCACTTGAACATCTAGTAATAGTATATATTAATGATGTTGTGAGAATTCATGGAGAACACCTATCAATTGTTTTGGATCATGATCCCCATTCTACTTCATGATTCTGGAAAAGTCTATAGAAATCCCTGGATTTTGAGATTCATTTGAGCACTTCCTACCACCCCCAAAATGATAGACAATCCGAACGGACTATTCAAACCTTATAAGACATGTTGAGATCATGCTCACTTGACATTCAAGGCACGTGGGATGAGTATTTACCTCTGGTAAAATTCTCTTTTAACAATAACATAGAATCAAGTATTCAAATGGAACCATATGAAACATTATATGGAAAGAGATGTCGCACACCATCTTATTGGGATGATGTTTGTGAAAGAAAACTTGTAGGCCCAGAACATGTTGATGAATCGAAGGAAAATTTGATGGTAGTCAAAACCCACATCAAAATAGCTCAATGTAGGCTGAAGAGCTATGCTGATAACCGAAGGAAGGATTTTGAATTTTAGGTAGGAGATCATGCCTTCGTGAAGGTATCTCCATGGAAGGGTTTTATAAGTTTTGGTAAGAAGGGAAAATTTAGACCCAGATACATTGGACCTTTAGAAATTATAGAACGAATTTGGGTTGTATCTTACCATTTGTCATTGCCACCAAGTCTCTCCAATGTTCACGATGTGTTCCACGTATCACTGTTGAGAAAATATATGTCTGACCCAATGCATGTACTGACCTATGAGGAATTAGAACTGGAAACTGATATATCTAATTGCGATGATCATATCAAGATTCTTGATACAATAGAACAAGTGCTATGAAACAAGACGACTCTTCTGGTAAAAGTTCTATGGAGAGACCATAAGATGGAAGAGGTAATAAGGGAACCCGAGGAATGTATGACGAAGAACAACCCGATTACTTTTCTACCCTAATATTCTAGAAATTTTGAGGAAACATTATTTGAAGGATGGGAGAATGTAACACCCCATGATTCCATGGTACACTTCGCTTTGAATAATAAAATAGCATGTGTTGTACACAATTTTGAGTTCTTAGACACCGGAACCAACAAAACTAGCCATTATGAATAGTAATACCCACTTTTTGAAATTTTATAAATTTTATCTTTAAAATTGGACTTCATGTTTTTTATTCTTAATATTGAAATTAGCATAGAATAATTGTTTGGTATTTTTCTGAAAACATTCAGTTTTTGAAGAATAGCGAAAATAATAAATTTTAATTAAAAACAACTTTTTTAATCAAAATAATTTATAGTGATAAATTATAATATTGTGTTGTTTTAAAGTAAAAATAGATTATGTTGTTACCATTTAATCCAATTTTGGTCATTGGACGTAATTTCACATTTAAACTAGACATAAGTTAGTGTCAATCTTTTGATAGTTATTATTTCTTAAAAACACGCTTTTTTGTTTTGACAACATGAATAAATTTTAAATTAATTTCCTCAAATTATGTGTTTTAAATTTAGAAAATGGATTCCATATTTAGAATCAGGATTTCATTATTGTTTAAATAGATAAAATTTATTTTTAGACATTTTGAATAATTACATCGGTAAATATTTTTTTTATCATGGTTAAAGGGTAAATCCGAAAAATAAGGGTAAAAAATAATATTATAATAATATTAAATTTCCCTAAAACATGTCATAGCCCAATTGGATGATACATTTCTGACTATTTTCATCTTTGGGTCGATTTTGGGTCCCCATGGAGCCACTTCTAAGTGATAATGACACTTTATATTAATTAACTTAAAGTAAATACAAAAATGACATAAGCATATGTCTTTTAGTAAATCAATTTTTACAAAGGGATATACATGTTATATCTTCGACTATAAATAATAATTAAAAATTTAAAACTATTTAATACATAATTGTATTTTATTTGTAATTTTTAAACATTGAATAATGAAATTTATTTATGACACAATGATGATGCAGTATTTTCCTTATTAATGAATGAATCAAATAAATGGAGTTATAAATGTTAAAATAAATATCATTTGAAGGTTTTGATTACATCCACTAATATTATAGATTAATATGACATGTTAGGATTTATTAAATGAATTTATTTTGAATTAGTAAAGATTCTAGGAATTTTAAAAAAATAAATTATTAAATAGTGTCAAAAATGACATAAAAGTGTTTTTAAAACAAATATTATATTATTAATTGATATTCTATTTATAAAAATATAAGGTTAGGCCAAAGGACTTATATAATGATAGTTATATCATTAATTAACCACTATGGTTTCTCTTGGTAGTATATTGTATGTTTATTAACCATATAATATAAAAATACAAAGAGACAAGGTAAATGTAAAACTATTTAACTAAGAGTTAAATCTAAAGATAAAGTTAATATAGTAACCAAAACCTGTCTAAAACCTATTAGTTGAGTGGTTTTCGACCCATCCAAACCTTATCTATTAAATAATCAATTTTTTCCATTAGAAATAGAAAATTCATTTATTATAAAATATTATTCCTAGCTTTTCTTAAGGTGCCCCTCACAACTCTTATAAAAGGGCACTCCCCCTTCTCTCTAATTCACAACTTCAAACCCACTTGGCTCAGAAAACCTCTAACCAAATACCTCTAAAATATATTACCTTCATCCTAGAGTCCTTCCTTTAGTCATAATTCCAACCTATGGAGCCCTTTTTATTAAATCAAAAGGAAGAACCCGAAGAAGAGGTAAATATTTCATCAACTATTTCAAGTTCCTTTCTTCTTCCACATCCCTTTTTTATTGTTTCCATTATAAAATAATAAATCTAGTTTCATATATATACTTTGATTTTATTATAAATAAGGTAAAACCAAATTCATCTTTCTATCCATCATTTGAATGACATGTCACCATATGTGCGTATGTATGGCTTACAGTCTCCACATCGTGGTGTAATTGTTATTCATAACATTATTTTTTAGATGGGTATAATATTGATGTGTAATTGGTGTAAATAATAAATATAAAATTATAATTAATCTTTATATATGATATACCATCTAACTATATATTATCTTAATATCAAAATAATGATATTTTCGCTCGTGCGTACGTACGGATTACCGTTTCCACATAGCGATGAGATTCATTCCTCAACATATCCATTCAAGAATAATTTTCATTTTAGGATTACAAATAATGTCTAAAGACTTTATATCATTTTGTATATGAATAAGATACATCCCATCCATAACAAATAATATAAAGGAAAACGAATTTGTTAACACCAGAAACGACGATAACACAAAGATATTATTAAAAAACCAATGTTAAAAGATCATATATGATATCATATTAATGTATATGAATCTTGAATAATTTAATAACAATTATTTCACAATTATACAGGTTGTTAACCTAACCTCGACCAAGGAAAAGTACAAGGTAAGGGTTAATTTCACAATCTCTTCGTTTTCAGAGGTTGTTTATATTATCTAGTAGGACCACTTTATCATCCACATCCATGTTTCTTCAAAATGTATTTCAAAACATTATTACTATTTTATAGACTATGGGTTAAAGTCATTTATACCATTTTTTGACTTTTTATAAGATGTTTATATAGGAATCATTCCGTCATTTTCAAAACAAGGTCCTTTTAATCCTTTTCGACAAAAATAATGTAAGAATGTCTTTTTTTAGCTTATACAGCAGTTTGGGCTATTTTCGGCCATTTTTAAATCGTCGAAGCTTCCCATACAATATTATAAGAATATTTTCAAAGTGAATGTTTTATTTTATAATTATGTTACTTTTAAATTATTTAAAAAAAGAGACATTTCTCTCAAATATTTTTGATTTCATCTATGTCAACATCCATTGTTGGATTTTAAGCTTATTTGATGTTGATTTATTATGATACAAAACTTCCAGATAGTATTGAAGGCTTTTTGATATATTTGAAAATAGATGTGTTATTTTTACACTATTCATGGTTTATGGATTAATTATTGACATTTCATATGTTAGTTTTAATACGAATGTTTATGTAATGTTTAAACATGTTCATATGAGGAATTCATTGGACATAGTAAGTGTCTGTTGGAGACCGCTATAGTGCCTCGGTGCATTGGTAGGTCTCATGAGAAAAACTAGTGTCTTGGCACAAGGCCTTGACAAAATCTTATTTGTAGTCATGGCACATGGCGTCGACTATGTGGTTAAGATAGTCTAACATTATGCATTCCATCATTATGAAAGTGGTTGTTGATATTGCTTGTGATTATTCGACTATTAGAATAACATTGTGAATAAGTAAATGGAATTATTTCATTTTATTTTTTCCATATTATGCTGAAGTTCATGATTAAAAGGCTTTTGTTTTTGTTATACATTATCTTAAATGTTTAATCTTATTTATGAATGTTTCTGCTATATTGTTATCCTTACTGAGCATCTCAGCTCACCCATTTCTATGTTTTATTTTTCCTATGATGTGAACTAATATTTTATAACTGACCTAAAAGAATAGTCTGATGGATTATTAGTGTGGACTATGGAGACTATGTTGTTGTAGTTTTTCACATTATAATGTAATGTATGAATTATGAATGTATCTAGTTTTTACAAGGCTACTAAACTAATCGGTCTTTCAAGACTTGATATTTTGTGATCATGAAAAAGTTATGAAATAATGAACCGACTCTGGGTATCTGTGTTCGGGGCGTTACACTGGTGGTACATCCTAGTGTGGTGAAGATGTACTAGGACCCCCGATGTCAGTACTGGTGGCCAGGGGTGAAGAGAGCAGTGGCAGAATTTGTATCACGATGCCTCACTTGTTAGCATGTGAAAATAGCTCTCTGCCGATATAAGTCTTATGCTGATAGGAGGAGGGAGGTCGTGTCTTCCTAAGGGTCTCACCTCGACAATGTTTCTAGAGATTTGACAGGGGAAACAATTTATCTCTGAGGTTCATCAGACCTCTCCTGATTCTCATTAGAGTGGGATAGGTGGAACACCGTCTATCCCTTTCTCCATAGATGCACCAGGTGCATAATGTTTTCCAAGTGTCACAGCTGAGGATATACGTGCAAGATCAATCCCACGTTATTGACCATGGTGATATTGTGTTAGATGATGGGGAGATTTTTACGAAGATCCATAAGAGATTGACGATTGACAAGAACTGTTATTCTATGGGTGGTCAATACCTTTAGTCTGCATTCGTTGGAAGCACAGGAACCTCCTAGAGAGCACATGAGAGAAAGAGGCTCATATCTATGTTCATTATATCCATTTTTATACTTATTCCATGTTGTGGATTTTGGAGATGTAAAGCCCTATGGTCGGGAGAAGATAATGTCATGGAAATTTGGAAATTATTTTAATTATATATAATTATTTGGAGACTGAAAAATCTGACGACGTGCAATACAGTGGATCAGAGTGCTCGTAATGATCCATCAAAGCTTTGTTATGCTTTAATTAGCACGCCTAAATTGTTTTCCAAAAAAGTGGAATTACTCTTAAATGGATACATGGATTATATATCTAAGAGAACGGTCATGCAAAAGATGGCGGGTTTACCCTTGGCGTGACTTATGTTTAGTCGGCGCTGGTCTCCAGTGAGAAAACACAAAAATGGCATAACCGTAAATTAAATAATTAAATATAGTTATTTTATTTTTCAAAATATTATAACTCACAAACGGTAAATCGGATAAAAAATCTGAGACCACTGCAAAACCCATGAGGGTATGCTTTCATTAGGGAGATACTAACATTGGACGGTGCGAGGCATTAATGAATGTTAGTTTTTGGCCATAAATAAAATAATAAAGGGGTAATTATTTTATTGTAAAATCTATAACATTTAAATTGTTACTCGAATGGAAAATTTGAGAGTACCATTGGGTTCAGTGGGGGCATGATTCACTTAGGCAAAGACTAACCTCAATCATCACAGGTCGAGGGTGGCTGTTAATAATTTTCCTAACTTTTTTTTGGGCACGTCCAGTAAATGCCATAGAATCATTTGGTAACTTTTGAACCGACACTCAGAATTGAAATCTAAGGACACTGTTGAACTCGCAGTGCCAATATTCATTTAAGGAGACATTCACCTCGACCACAGTAGGCCAAGGGTGAAAGATAGTTTCTGGACATTTTGTGGGTGTGTTAAAAAATTGAAATAATTAAATAAAACATATTTTAGTTTGTTTTGCATTGTGAAACCACCCATTTAAATTCGATGGTTGGGACCCCATATGCTTGAAACCTCCCATTTTGAAATTAATTGTGGGGACCACCCTATCCTTGAACTCTATATTTATTGAGGGAGGTGACTCATGGTTTCTCCCCAAAATTAATTATGACCACTCAAACATAATTCTTATGTCAAATCAATTAGCTTAATTAATATGATGAATCCCTGAATTTATTTGGATTGGGTGAATTGTTGGAAAAGAGAGCATTTGGAGGGAGAACTTTGGAGAACACATTCTGCATCAAAGGATATTCTCCAATAAAGAAAGGGGATGACACTCAAGCCGAATCATAGTTGTGTTGTAGGAGTGACTAACACCGATGTTGAATGACTACGTCTTGTTCCTTGTGCCACCTCCATCAGAAAATCTAGGTAGGGGTTGTTTTTAATATGATTTATTTTATTTATCGATTCTTTATTTTCTAGTTTAACAATGATGATGTCCAAACTAAAATGGCCATCGTCCCGCACATAAACCTTTCCACTTATCTTTTGTTATTCATGAGTTCGTCATGGGTTCTTCAATGCGAAATATTTATTGATGATCGAAACAAAATATTTTAATGAGATCAACATAAGGGCGTGGATCCCTCAAACAAAGGATCGAAAATATGCGATCATTTTATTTTTTGGGATATGAAAGAAACCACAATGGCTCACAGAAGAAGGCGATGAACGACACCATGCCGACCGCATGAAGGAAGAATGGCATGCATCCACACTGCTGGATGAGCAGGAGGCCATGAGCCATCGGGAATGCAAAGCATGGGGTGGAGGCGGGTATGCTGCCGGTCGTAAAGCAGAGTGGCGGCGCATTTCGACGCCACCCATGTAGCAGGAGGCCATGACCGCTTGGACGTGGCGGTGGCTGTGGGGTGGCTGACCTCTGGCTTGCCGCGGTGGAGCAGCGGCACTTAAGGGTACTTCTTGGAAGATGTTCGGAATACCCACACCAGCCAGGACCCCTCCGGTGGGCCCTGCGTGCCCGTAGCTGAATGGTCCATGAACTTTTCAGGAAGACCAGGGGGCGGCTCTGCTCGAGGGTCTGTTAGGGCATAACTGCCATGGCGGACCACAACATGAGCGGGCCGCACCGTAGTGGGCCGCACCCAGCGGGACGCACCGTCGTGGGCTGCAACGCCGCAGGCCATGACCCAGCAGGTGGCACCGTAGCTGGCCGCACCCAATGTGATGGCCCCACCAAGGCCTTGGCCATCAAGGACAGACCTACGTCAGACCAGACTCGGGATCATCCGAACCCAGTTTCATCTTTGTGGCTGTAACTAGAGAACATGGTGTCCATTTGAGGAACCATCTACGACACCAGAATCATTGGATTATGATGGTCTATTTGTTATACTCCACCTAAGTTTTGGATGAAGTTGGAGTATGACCGAGTTAGGTCAAACCTGAAATCTAATGGGGACCTCAAAGAGGGAACAATAATAACTTGCAGATTGGGAGTCCAATTTACGTGATGTCTATTGCGTTTGAACCCTTAGGATGTGACTAACCTTTGGGATAAATATTCATGGGACATCAGTGTAATTGAGGTATGAATGATGGCTTGGGGATCAGTTCTCCAAACGTGTTATGTACAGAACCCTACAACTGGCTGAGACTTGATGACTATTGACAGTTTTGACTTGAAGTAACTCAATAGGCCCAGAGGGGATCACCTATGTGTGACACAATAGACCCGCAGTGGAGAGAGCCTTTGTGTGATGCAGTAAACCCATGATACATAACAGTAGGTGTACCTAATAAGGACACGAGGGAGAGCGCCTCTGTTTGACGTGGCCGACCCAAGGTGGGGAGAACCTCTGTGTGATAAAGCAGACCCACAATAATCTATAGGAGGAGTACCTCTAAAAATTAAGGTATGTGGGAAGCGCCTTTATGTGACATGGTATTCCCACTTTAATCGATAGAGGATGAGTTATATAGTAGTAGAGGCATTCGACGTTGTGACTGGGGATATTACTTGTCACTACCCCTAGAATAAATCCTAGTGTGATCTGTCTTTACCTTGTGATTGTGGATGAGTTTACGGTATGTGGAACTTTATCTGTGTGCTAATCTACCTTTATGGAATTACCTATGTGGTATTCTTCCCTCCCATGTGAGGTGGGTATTTTCTGATAACTTATGTATATGTATGGGCATATATTTATGTAGGGTTGATTGTTGTTTCTATGTTTTTTGGTTTATCCTATGCGGATTTGAGATACCTTTGGGGGTCTTGGTGTCCCTACTGAGTATTGTTATACTCACCCCTACATGGGAAATGCCCACACCTTGTTGTGTCTTGTGCAGATGACAGACCTCGTTGAATGAGGACAAGGGTACCTATACTGGAGACTGCCCAGAGGGGGACCTTTGACGAGGTGATCTGTAGAGACGATCATCTGTGAGCTGTACCTACTCTTCAGGTAGGATCCTTGTTGGGTGTTCGCAGGAGTTGTACTCAGTTTTACTTGTACTTTAAAATTTTACTTTTACATTCAAATTTTTCATGTACATTTTTTGGGCATGTATTCTGGTCCCTTTACATTCTGTAAGCACCACATTTAACAAATAGTTTCCATTGCTCTTGTATCTGGATATGTGCTTGGTTTTTGTGAGTTTACAGTTTAGAAAGGAAACACCTTCCCATTTTAGGGAATACTCCTTTCGGTGCTTGTCACCACCCCATGGCCTATGGAAGGCGTGCTTGGGGTAGTCACAACATGGGCCCCATGGGATGGGTCTTGGCACTAAAGAACCACACAGACTAATGTTAAGTCACACCTAGGGAAATCATTCCATCTTTAACTCAACAATGCCCTCAAATTTCTAATCCAAGAACCCCTTAAAGAGTTATTACACAATTTTATAAAAGTTATGTTCACATTCTTTTAAAAACATATCCTTTTTCGTTGAACAATTCTGGGCACCCCATGCCTCATAATCACACAATTTCTCATCACTCGGTGCCATAATTTTACCAAAAAAATTCTAAAAATAAGCATAGGAAAATAAGTTTTATTATATTCTCTACACATTGTTGATTTACATCCCAAAAATCCAAACCATGGGATACACAAATAGATGACGGTACGTGCATGAACCTATACCCCCCACTCCCATTTTCTCTTATTGATTTTTTTCATGTTGCCACTCGGAACAAACTAATGGAATCGACTACCAATGGAGGGTCCTCTCATGCCGATCCTTGATCTCCATGACCAAGGTGAAAAGAAAAAATCCCCATCAGAAAAAATCATCTAAGGGATTCCATGGAGCCGAGTTATCTCTAGCTCGTTGAGGATTCCCAATCTCTATACTGAACTTTTCTCTCAAAAAATTTATGAAGTGGATAACTTGTTGAGTCGGTCAATGGTAAACCAGATTGTACCCCTAGAATTACATTGTAATCCCATGAGGAATTAAATCTATATCCTTTACCACTCCCTTCATGGGACCCCAAGGAACAAAATGGAAACCCCTTCCAATAATAGGGTCTCAAAACTGTGATTTTAAAAACCACAAAACATATTCAAACAATTTCTCAACTTTTATATCAATGGATAAGCCCAGCTTTGACCTACTCCATCTATCATGGGGCCCGTCTTAACACCTTCATGCATATAATGAGGCATCTCCCCACTCTATGTGTCGACTTATACAAATATTCATCCTCTAAAAGGATAAACATGTTCCAAAAATTATGAGTATCCAACAGGGGAATTCCCCATGGGAAACTGAGCACGTAAATCCTCGTCGTCAGTATCATCAGGCCATAACTACATGACTCAATATAATATAGGATGGGTATAAACCAATGATTAGAGGTAATGTGAATCATATATCTCCATAATGGATAACTGCATCGAATCTAATTGCTCTGATGCCTAACTCAGCATCTAACAGATGAATCTCTTGTTGTGTGAATCTGCCACTACTTTCCCCTTCCCATGAGTATAGACAATCTCAATGTCATAATACTGTAAATACCTCTTTCCACCGACTCTATCAAAATATCATGTACTTGTAGAATAATATATATGTGAGAATTTTTTGGTTGGAATATATGGAAAACCATCTACCCAACAAGTATTGTCCCCACATCTTCAATGCGAACACTATAATTTCAAAATCAAGATTGTGGGTTACGTAGTTATTATCAAATGGCCTCAACTGATGAGAACCATTGGAAATCACCACTTTCTTATACATCTCGATAGAACCACGTACGTTCCCTAAGGCATTGTATAATACTACTTACTCAACACCCTCCTTTGGGAAACTCATGATCGTGGCACTCATCAAACAATATCTTAACTACAAAAAATTCTACTGGAACCTTTCTGTCTATGAGAATGTCTTCCCCTTTAAAATGGTCAAACTTTTCATCAACCATTTGGTTGTTGATAATAATTCTCTATAGTCACATATTTTACATTCCGGTAATACACACATACCCTCAAACACTAGGTTTTACTAAGACATTCGTCTGCACGTCGTCCACCTGCACCTTCATCTTGTAAATCTCTACAAAAGCCATCCGATATAGTGATGCTAATACTGATGCCATATAAGGGAGTAGAAAAAAATGTAGAGGTCTATATCCATGTGGGAACATAAACCGGGAAGAATCTCATTGAATTACATCTTCATACTACACCACTATTACTAGGAATTGAATATTCATAACATCCACTGCACCAAGGGTAAAGTTAGGTGACTCAATAGTGATCGTCTACACCCTCCTATGCATGATTCTATATTTTTCTACTGGGGTTTCCCTTACCACCAACTAAATAAAATATCATTCCATTACTACAAACATACAATAAAATTCTCCCTAAAATATTTAATATGGGTTCCGACAGTCGATAACCAATCCATACCATGGATGAAATCATAAGGCATCAACGCTACCACAAAGAGGTTCCAACTGAAACTCTCAACTCAATTTCCATGTCATACTATTGAAATAGGTGTAATTATTGAATCTCTCCTCATAGGTATCTCATGAAATAAGGGTCAAGTCAACAGTTTAATAGGAAACTCCAGGTGTGGAACATCTTTTGAGATATATAAGAATTCATATAACTTGTGTCTATTAATATCGAAACTCAGAGTATACATAGAACATAAATTGAATCACTCATGGATCAATTAGGACATATTCCATAACTGCATGAAGCTTCCCCTTCCCCTTACCCCAATCTAACTAAGCCCGATGTGGGCCACATGGGGTCATGGTGGTAGCATGCCAAAATGAAAACCTCCTCCTGCTCCTCTCCAATATCCTCTTATATGTTTGGTTCCCTTCAGTTCCATTTATTCTTGTCACTACCTCTTCCTCAGTTTCCCATCATCCATTTCTCTATCACCAGAATGATGGGATGTACACTCTCTATCATTATGTCCCTTACCATCTAATGAAAAGAATTACCTCTCTCTAGGCTGACTATAATCACCAAATGAGACCTAAGATACAAATCCCTTATCCTAGGATTTACCCTCGGAATGTATCACACATCCAAGTATCTGATATTGACATCATAATCTTCATACAGAGGTGCCTTCTCATCTTTAACAACTGCTGATATCCTCTATCTCTATCTGCTCAGCCAAAAGAATTTAAAACCACAAATTTTCCCTCTAGACCCTAGACAAAGTAGAAATTCAGAAAGGAATAATGCTAGATTGGATGTCTCTAATCACACCTTTCTCAATGGATCATGGCCTAAAGCTCTGGTTCAGTATCATATACAATAAGAAACATGGAAGGTTGGGATTACTCAATGAATACTTTAGTATAGACATGTAATCTTATCAAATCTGTAGAAGCTCTTGAGAATGCATAGTAGTTGATTTTTATGGCTATATCACCTTCTCTAAGAATGGTTCTAAATCGATATTCAAGGAAGATTTTCCTCATCATATTATTAGGGAATTTATGACATACCATCTCCATAATTTTCCATGTAGATGAATCAGTATAATGACCGTCATCTAATCTAATGGTGTCATTATTAGATGGAAAACTGAGTCACCACCTCAAGGGAGTCCTTCTCTGCATTGAGTCAGGCTCTCCTTAGAACATGAGTGGTATATGTCCCTAAAACTCATGAAGTGTTTTCATTATACAAATCTCGTCCACTAGTACTACGAGTACAATCATCTACTCTACATGTGGTGGAATAGCTGGTACACCACCCAGAGGTAATATCTCTGGTATAAATCCATGTACCCATATCTCATCACCATGCGTATCATCCTCATTATCACATGGTAGAATTATAGATGACTATCTATGTGGAAGCATCTTGAATCAAAACAAGGTGTACCAAGATCAATAGTGTATATCAAGTTAGATAACTCAAGAAGGAAATGGAAAACATAACCCATTCCTATACAAGGCATGTACTAAAATTTATACCTACAACTAGTATTTAAAAGTACCTAGTCGAAAATAAAAATTCAGGGTCCCAGTGTTTGGATACCTCGGACGCCACACCATCATTGGATACCCTTTCCTAAAATCCATATTTGAAACTTTTAACAGTATTTCCCCAAAAAAACTCACTGACATTCGGTTCTTAAGGTAGAAACAACCTCCTTTGATACTAGTCTGTCACGACCTGTTCCTCGGGGCATGTATCTTGACTTCCCCAAGCCCGCCTCTCTTAGGCTTGGGGCTTGCAACTAGCTGTGAGTAGGCATATCCCAAACAAAATGGAGGAATTTTCCTATGAACCTATACAAACATACACTACTCCAAGACAGATATGATGGAATATTAATACACAATTTAAAACCACAGATGGTACAAAAGAAGAATACATGAGGTAAACGATGATAGAATAAAATCCCAACAAAATGTAAATGTAAAATTAAAAGTCTCTAAAACTCCTCTATAGAATACCCTTCATAAAGGCTAGGTACAGAAAAAGTTGTCTAAAGCTGCAGAAGAACACCTCATATATTTGGTTACACTGTTAACCTATTGGCCCCATTCTACCAAGGACTCGATTAATGCATCAATCACATGTGTAGGACACGACAAGTGTTGAAAAATACTATGCAAGGGAGAGAAAAACAATACTAAGTGGGGCATCCTGAAATAGAAATTAAAAGAACACAAAAGAAACACCACTCAAAAGACACAATCTGGTCAACAAAGGTATGTTTCAACAACACCTATAATATGAAAATTCTTGTATACTCATAAAGGATTCAAATACTCACGGTATCATGCATTTCTAGCCATCTAGTCCCACTCCATGAATGTTCCATCTGGGAGATCTCAGTCCTGAAGATATACGATAAAAAGCTCATAGAACTTGTCTACCAAAAGTATCTGAGACAACACTCAGTCTTGGTATTCCACAAAGTTTCCCTAATATATCAGGTCTTTCAAAGACATTGAGTCTCGATATATCATCCAAAAGAGTCAATAGAGTATTCACACAAATGTATAAGTCTATGAAACTAATAGCTTGATTATCGGACATAGTCCAAAAAACAACCAGTATCGATGATACACATAGTCCCTATAAATCACATTTTCTCAATGAGACACATAGTCAAGATGAGACACTAAGTCCCAATGAGAAGCCTAGTCTCAGGTTTTCCCATAATATCCAAGTCACAAATCCACCAAGTCATATAGTCATCGAGTCTCTTCCATCCGTATGATTCTATTCATAGCATTATTATTCAGGGAGAACATACTCATCATGGGAAAGGTCATTATGAAATATCCAAAAAAAAACTCACATAGAATGTATCAAAATAAATATGTCATCATGAGGGTCCCAAAGACACAAAATGGAACATCAAATGGACACAAGGTTTGGAGGTTATGGGAATTTAGGTAAAAAGTGATCAGTTGGGTTCGGGTTCGGTCTGACCCAGACTGCCCACTCCAACATGTCCTTCATGAGTGGGTTGATTCTTCTTCCCGAGACACGGTGGGGGCTGCATCACCACCAGGTTAATGAGGCCCGTCGTCGAGACGATCACTCCTCACTCATGTGATCTGCGGGAACAAATACTATCCAGTCAATGAGGTGCTGTAATTCATCATCGGCCTCCACCACCATGGCCCGCCCTGGCTGAAACACCCATCACCGCCAGTGGCCGCACCACTGCTGCATCATGTTTCCACCCGTCGAGCTGCTGACCTCCTCCACCACCACCCGATGCCCCCTACCATGTGTCATCTACCTGTCATGGTATTGATAGACCATGAGTCATCGTTGCCACTTTCCACTATACAGGTGATCGTCCTCTTGGCCCGGCTATGCGATCAGGATAATTTTGACTCAACCGACAGTTTCCCCACTGAGAGCCTCTTATCGCCACACTCCGCATAGACTGGATATAGCCACCTCTCACTATTTCAGCACTAGATCCCACTTCCAATCATTGAGCCTAATGAAGATTGAAGAAATATGAGAAAAGGTGAAACATAGGAACACCAAATTTGGATTGATATGTGCCTTGTTCATGTTAGCCACCATCCTTCCTTGTTGGAATTAATGAATAGTGGGTAATACAACACCCACTCTAATCATTGTTAATTCCCAAATCAAACCCTACAATAGATGCTAATTCCCATAATAATGACAAACTAATGGATCAACTATTTCATGGTATGATCTACGTTTTTCATTTGAATGAATGAAATAGAAAAAAAATTAAATAGATATAAACCCCCAACTTAGATTCAGTTTTATCATTGACGAAGATCGATTACATCATCATCGTTCATCGACCCTCAAACATCGATAAGTGATCCATGACCCGAGATCAAAAATACATGATCCACGATCCATGATCCATGATCCATTATCCAGAATTTTCTAGTGTTTGTCATCATTTGATGTTCACCAATTGAAGGGAACCGCCAACACATTTCTCTAGAGTTTCCAGGGAATTCTAGGGTTATATGACATCCATCAATTCATATTTAATTAGGATAAAAGGAAAACATGTGGGCCTATTTTAGCAATGTACCCTCACCACACAGTTTCATTTAAGAGATTAAATGGGATTAATCATAGCTGTTTTATAGCACTGCCATGTCACTACAAAATGTATAAATTGAAATAAAATAAACTTCTATAAAATAATTTTATTCTTCTTTAAAACATCCAAAAATTAACATTTGTAGCCGAACGAGTTCAATCAACGTTATGCACTAACTAAGGAAATTTCCACATTAGGAACTCAACAGTGGCCTCAGATTTCAAATCTGAATATATAATCACAGGTTAATATGATTTAGAAAAATCCATTGAGTTATTTTATTTATGTTTATGTCCTTATCGGGTTTTTTCACTAGTAACCCACACAAACTAATGTTATGTAGCACCTAGGGTAAACATGTCATCCTAAACTAAACAGTGTCCTTAGAGTTTTTTATCCGAGTACCCATTTAATAGTATCTCCACCTTTTAATAAAATTCTCCATTGGGTGCTATTAAATAATTAACATTTTCTGTTGAAAAATTCTGGGCACCATGGGCCTCGTAATAACACTCAATCATAGTGCATGGTATCATAATTTTCCCAGAAATTTTCAAAAAATAAAACTGTGAAAATTGGAGTCATCACAATATGTATTTCATGATTAATTAAGATGGATAAAAATTGTGCTCTTTAAAATAGTTTTCTAGAAAACATTGTTTCTCAATCCATTAATAAACGTAAACTTTAATCATATATACAATCAAATATAAAATATTATGTAGATTTAATGAAAAAATATAACACATAATGTTACATTAAATTATATAAAAAATATAATAGTTCTTACTAATTACAGAATATATTGAAAATAATTTACATTTTTATAATATATCATATTTCTCACAATAAAATAAAAAAATAAATATTTTCTGATAAATTCCCAAATATCACCCATAGATAATTTTTATATTGATTGTTAAAAATTTAAGTCCATCTTGGAAAACAAATTTTATAAAATAGGATAAAATAATTTTAAATTATGTGCAAAAAACAAAATGAATCCCTTTTTAGAAACATACAATTTTTTTAAGAAAAATTTTATTTTCCTTTTAAATTTTTCAAATTTTATTTTTATATCAATTAGTAAACATTGATTTTATTTTATAAATGTGTAATAAATATTTATTTCATAATTTCGTTAGTATTATTTGATAAAAAAACATAACATCTTTGGTTCATATTCAAAAAAATATTATTGGTAGGTCGTTTGTTCTTAGTTCAGTGTGTCTTGAATGTTATCGATCATAGACTGATTTCAAATAATTACAATGGTCATAAAATACATAGTAAATGAGATTCTATTTGTAGACACCTTTAGAATAATCTCATCTAGAATATCCACATCCTATAAATTAATTTATTTCTATGGAATGCCTGACTGAGATATGACATTGGATCCTCTCATCTCAAACCATCAACCCACAAAAAAACTAATATACACATCTTGAAGAAATGGGAAAATTTTACATCCTAATGGAATAAAATTTTATTATCTCGAAATATTCCTTTTTAATCATCAGTAATAATAGAATCTACCTCATGATAGACAACAAATCAATGAACTAGTCTTTATAATTTGAATAATAAAAAACCCATAGAATGATTTTCCTTGTTGAGGATTATAATATGATCTCATCTATATGTATTGTCTCCTTGGTGAATCTCAACTTAATAAGGGCCTTTTATCACCCCATTTTTTTTTATTTTTTCCCATTTAAAAATATAATTTTATTTCATAAAAATGAATATTTTATAATGGAAATTTCTCCACAAGTTTCCATATTCTAAAAAAATAAATAAATTTTGAAAAGCCCTCAATTATTGATGCTTTATATAATAATATTATTTATGTTTATATTCATACTCTATAATTTATCATTTAATGATTTTTATTTTATATAAATTCTATATTTACCAATTAAACATGTCCTTAAACATTATATCCTTCAGCGAAATTGTCTTACCTAATCGTCCACAGTCCATTGATTAATTATCTATGAATCATCCAAACCATATATTATAATGTAGACCGTTGATCTCATAATCAACCCATCATTGTTTATAAATATAAAAACAACTTCATTAAGGGTCTGAAAAAAATTCACAAATATTAGTAGAATTATTAATATAATTGATAACCTTATATTTTGAATAAATCTTAAGCTTGATTTACACCATATCAATAGATTAAAATTTTATAAATCTTTTTTCCAATCAAGATTTCTCTAAATGGGTGAGTTTTTCATTTATATAATGAATAATTTTTGAATATTATTTCATATAAAATATTATCATTATATTTCTATTTCTTTATTTTTAAAACTCTTAAATATTTCTGTCTAGTTAAACCATATTGTTGAAAAAAACATTGAGTTAATCAATTTTATTGGTCATTGGTTATAAATTGCTAATAGTTTTTATCATAGATTCTTTTTTATATAAGATGAATTTGGTTTTATCTTCTCTAGAGAATTACTTATCTTTATCATATTTTTTACTCACCAAAATCTACCATGGAACACTATTTTGGAATATATTTCTCAATGATATGTTTTTTCTATGGAAAAACATCCATCACCATCTCCATGTGACTTAACCATAAAAATACAACATAACCATCCATATAAATATAATAAAAATATGTCACAAATTAAATTGGTTAAAAAATAATAAAAATCATTTTCCTTCATTGTTTCCTTTACCCCACATGAAGAATCTATCTGAATGAGATAAAATCCTCAATTACAACATCTTATTCATTTTAACAACATGATTATCATGAAACTAGATAGATGTAGATTTCATTTTTTTAATAAGGTTCAAATGAAAAATAGTTCTTTTCCCACATGTAATTAGACACTAACTTTTTATGATGATTGAATAATGAAAAGTCAAAAACAATTCCTTATTCATGTACACATATAATTGATTATAAAAAGTTAGAAATCTTCACAATATCTTCTTTGCACTGTGAAAGTATTTCATATCATCACCAATTAATGAATAAAAAGAACCTAATCAATTTTATAGTCAAAGGAGTTATAATAATTATTTCTTGAACTTCAACTAAAATTAGGAAATCTAGTTTGAAACTCTTAGATCACTTGAACAGTCACCCAATATTCAATACATAAAATAATGTTATGTTTTCTTGAATATCATTCATAGTAGTATTATAAATTAAATTCATGTATATATGATTTTATTCATAATTATAAATATAACTTATTTCTTCTTCCTATACATGGATAAATTATATATGCACATCCATCATTAAATACTATAATTTATTACTAGATTTAATTTTATGAATCGTTAGAGAGAAACCAATTAATCCATGATACAAAAAAATTATCTCTCTATATTAATACAATTCATATATTTTCACCCATTATATTTTACTACACTTATATTATTCACGATGTTTTTTCTAACAAAAAACATCACCTAATAATTTATTAATCACATCCTTCTTAACCTAAAAACAATTTATGAAACAAAAGTCCCACATATTCATCAAATGTGTGTTAATTAAAGAGAAAATTACTTATTATATTCATCAAAAAAATTTAATGTTTTAAAGAACAACTAAAATATATGAATCTTGGTCACATGACCTTTAGAACTATATATATTATGAAAGTGGAAAATATTGTGATTTTATTTGGGTCACCTCAAAGCACTAATCCTATAAGAATACATAGATGATGTATCGATGTAATTTAGGAAATATGTACTTGCTATAGATGAATAAAAATTCAGGAAGGTATCAATACTGATTCTACTGTCACATTCTAATTGTTTATATTACCTCCCTATATAGAAAAACATTAAATTATATATAAAACCATCATTTCACTCATAATGAATCGTCAAAAATTTATAAAATACTCAAAAATATTGGTTATTTTATAGTGTACCAATTTCCTTTGACCATATCCAGATCTTTAATAATTTATAGTAGTGTTCCTCTCCTCTCGATGAATACTAGATATTAAATACTTTATATATTCCCAATTTACATCTTATTAATCACATTTAATTTTTTTATTAAACAACCCCCATAATTCCAAAAAATGTGTCCATCAAATTACCACTTATGACTATATGATATGACCCCATATTAATATATACATATATAAAATAATGTTCCATTTATGTTTATTTAATTTATAGTATCATGATGAATAAATATTTTCATCTTTATGGAAGATATAATCTTCCATGGCATGGTGGCTTCCAAAATTCATTCCATGGTTTTTAAACATGGCTATATTTTTTGACCAATATGGAATTAACACCTCCACAACCTGAGATTCATAATAATTTTTATCATCTAAAATAAATTTATCATGTATGTTTGTATTGTGGTCTATCCTAGACCACAGTGTAGTCTACACCCAATGAAAACTCCATGAAAAATGAATTCATCAAGGACCATAAAATGTTTATAGTTTAAAACAATGAAGAAAAATATTCAAAATGGTTTTTGAAATTGTATAATGGATGTAACACCTCATGCTTCTATGGTATGTTTCCCTTTGAATAATGCAGAAGCTTGCATTGAACACCACATGGAGTTTTAATACACCACGATAAATAAAAACACCAATTATGAATTGATATAACCAATTTTGGAACTTTTATAAATTTTATTTTTATAAATGGACTACATTTTTTTATTTGGAATATCAAAATTAGCGTAGAGTTAATTTTTCATATTTTTCTGAAAATAATCAATTTTTGATGATTAGTGAGAAACTCCACATTATTGTTTAAAACCAACTTTTTATTTAATTAATAATTTATTTTAATTTCATTTTTATTAGGTAAAAATAGATAAATAATAATTAAATATGTTTAGTGTAATTCATTGGATTCATTTTATAATAAGTTTAGATATATAATAATTTATAGAACTTGTTACCGTCTTTTACCCACCTTCTAGGAGAATTTTATAATTTGCATTAAACATTATTTTACTACTTCTGCGAGTTGAATTTCAAATATCCGAGAGACATCGTTGGCATTATTATGTAAATTGTCATTCAATAAGATGAAAATATATTTTTCTGAATAGTAAATGTTGACTTTTATTTACCATGGTTAAAAGAAAATAGTGTAATTAAGGGTAAAAATGATATTTTAATTACCCTAAAACATGTCCTAATTTTATTGGATAAGTGTAATTAGACCAAAAACAATCTTATGAATAAAATATGATCTTTTTTTGTCAACTTGGATAAGATTAGGACATTTATTATTATTTTATTTAATGAATATTTAAAAGAGTTAAATTCATAGTTTGATAAAAACCCATTTTTAATATAGGGGTACACACAATATAAATTAGACTATAAAGATTCATTATAAGGCTAGTAAGATTTAATAATAAATGGAATTATATTTATAATTTTTAGATATTAAATAATTTAATTCCATTATGACACAATCGCGTTGTTGTAATTACCTTAATAATGAAATATTAAAATAATTCAAATTATAAAAATCCAAATAAAAGTAAATTGGGTCTTCTGATGAATTAAACTATTTTTAAAGGTTAATATTACATGTTAGGGTTGATTACATAAATTTTATTCTAAGTGATAATGTTTTAATGGATTTCAAAAAAATCAAATACTAAATACTGTCAAAATTGACATAATTGAGTGTTTTAAAAAAAATACAATATTATTAATTCATATAACATTCCAAAAAATATAAGGGTCAGAAAAGATACTTAGATAAGGTTATATATATTAATAATGAACCACAAGCTGTTCTCTTTTCTTGATATAGTTTGTTTATTAACCATATAATATTAAAATACAAAGAGACATGGTAAATGTCAAACTATTTAACTTAGAGTTAAATCTATAAGATAAGGTTAATATGGTTACCTAAACCTATCTAAAACCTATTGGTTAAAATTTTTGTGTCATATACCCTCCATATCCTTGAAATAAATCATTTTGGAACCATTAATGACCGAAAAATATTTTATTAAAAAATAATATTTCATGCTTTCCCTAAAGTGACCCTCACCTCTCTTATAAAAGGGAACTTCATCTTCCATTAATTTTACAACTCCAAAGACATTTGGATCTACCTACCCCAAACCAAATATCCTCTAAAATATCCTCCATTAAAAATAGATGCCTTAACTTGATCATAAATCCAACCTAAGGAGTCATTTTGATCAACTCAAAAGGAAACACTCGAAGAAGATGTAATTATTTCACCACCATCATTCAAGATCTTTTCATCCTTCACGTACACTTCATTGTTATTTAAAAACAAATATAATAACTACAGTACATTATAAATGTTGTGGAGTTATTATAAATATTGTACAGTTATATTTGTTATTCTATCTATCCTATAAATGACTAAGTCATAATACGTGTGTATGTACGGCTTACCATCTCTACGTTGTGGTGTAGTTTGTTTTTCAAACACTTCATTATTTGTTTAATGGTCCAGACCTCTACACTCCATCACATTCTGAAAATGTGGTGCTTGAGGTGTTCTGTGTGGTCAAGGTGACTTATCCCCAACACTTTGCCAAATTTCCAATTCAGTGAACTGTTATATTGGTGAGGTTCGTTGATCAGTTATATCGGCGAGGTTTAGTGAACAGTTGTATCAGTGAGGTTCTATAAACCCTTCTATTTGTGAGGTTCTGTGAATAGTTTTATCAGTGAGGTTCTGTGAACTGTTCTATCGGTGAGGTTTTGTGAACAGTTCTATTAGTGAGGTTCAGTGAACAGTTTTATCGGCGAGGGTCTGTGAATAGTTCTATCGGTGAGGTTCCGTGAACAGTTTTTCTAGAATGGTGAGGTCTATCGGTAACCTGTAATGGTAGGTGTATAATAATGGTAGGCGTACAGTAACTGTAGGTGTACAATGTTTCAATAATGGTGAGGTTCCAACAGTGAACAATGTTTCCAACTTCCTACTATTTCACCCCTTTAATGTTTTCTTTGATTTAAAATGCATTTGAAGCCTTATTTTAAGGACTATTAAGGCCGAATCAAAGGCCATAAATCTTATATTAATTATTCCTATGGATCAGGATGTTTTTACTTTGTCAAATAGTGCGGGATAATATGATCCACTTTTAATGTGGAATTAAGCGTATCTTAAACCGTCGCCCCATTAAATCTTCAAAAGGGACAAGATATCTTCCATCCGTGTTCTTCTTCTTTGTTCTAGGCTATGAGAAACTAGAACCTTTCAATCCTTCCTGTGGAAGTTACACAATCAAACTCCACCCATCGTATTTTTTCTGCTTTGTTTTGATACAACAAGCTATAACAATCAATCAGCGATATAAGATATGTTTTATCATCGTTACATTATGGACAATCTTCTCATATTTCTCATTTTCATATTATATCATGTAATCTCTTTGATTATAATGGAGTCTTCTTGGGTTTTGGTTGGTGCGGTCATATTGTGGAATCCTTGGGTGGATGTCATTCTCACGAGAGGAGGATCATGACCCGTTGTGTGGATAAAGAATGAGAGGAACTGTTTAAGGTAGGGGATTCATTGCTTCTCTTTATTTTATATCCAACAGTATCATTATCATGTTTTATCCCACTAGATGACAATGGAATTGAAATAATAAATATTTGAAATGGATAAATAAATTTATATTGATCATATTTTATTGCCTCTTATTTGTTTCTAGATTATGTGATATTTATGCTTGTTCTTGATAGAAATCTGTAAACAACGTAAACCAAGATTAATTGATAATTGTTTGGATAAAGATAAAGAGGCATATAAAAGAATCTGGTTCTTGTTATATTTTTATGTTAATCAAATTGGTGCAGTAATAATGTTCATTTATTTTTATAGCTTACTGTTAGGTTTCTAGAATTTAGATCCAACGAATAATAAATCAGTTAATCCAAGATGGATTAAAGAATTGTTGGTTGTTAAAACATAATTACTTGCAGAGTTTTGAGTTAACCTATTGTTTCATTAAGGGCCAAGAGCCCAATTGTGAATTTAATTGTTTTACTGCTTCTTGTGTTTTGATGTGTGGCTGGATGGGTGTTGTAATATGTGGTGGCACGGAGGATTTTGGTTATGGTAGCAGATGACGCCTAGAGTGGAGAGAAGCATCGTTTTATGCATATGGGTGTCGGGAAGGACACTAGGGATGATGGAATGGGATGGAAATGATTGTTGGATGCTTGATGTTTCATTGGTTCTTTATCTGATTTACTTTTTACCATGCTAAAGGTAGCTGGTCTTACTTACCCTCCTTTTGAAAGAGGTGCAGACACACGTGGTATGCCACATGCTTTCCATATTTATCTTCTAAATGAATGATGGGTATATTCTCTTTCTATAAGCGGCAAAGACTCTCTGGGTAGTACATATAATCACCATGTTGGTCCCCCTTGTGTTCAGTAGCATAGAATGTTTTTCTATAATACTTGGGAATGAGGGGATGTATTTTACTGTAATAAATAATTGAATAATTGGTGTGAACCCATGGGGATGGAGTTGTTGGATCATAATGATGAGGTTGTAATTTGGAATGAACAATGGACTTTGGGTCTGATGCTAATGAAATTTAATGTGGAAATGTTCATTTTTAATGTATGTTTAAATAATTAATTAAAGTACAATGGAACTAAAAAAGGAATGAAGTAATCTAAAAAATCTATTTAAATGGTTGTGTGCTTATAGGATACCTAGTCTTAGAAGTAGCCTCTTGGATTATGAGAGACGTTAACTACAGTTGTGTCTAAGACTAAGTTATTCTCATAGTGTGGTTGTGATATATAGTATATCCTGTACTTTTTGTGTTTCTACATGTTACTCCACCAAGTCAGTAAGGGAAACTGACACCCTAGGGATTCTGAGCCCTAGGGGGTGTTTTCCAAAAACATTCCGGTGGGAGGATAGATGTCTGACTACCCCCTTTGGTCCCACTATCCTCTCTTGGTAGTTACTTGTACAGGGAGGCACATTAGTTAGTTTTCCCCATATATGTTTGTTGAGGGCTATAATGGATTGTGGATATTCAGACACAAATATTCTGGATATATTTTTTTATGGACTACTATAGGTGTAACGTGTATAGGCTATAATGGCTTGAGGATCCTTAATCGGTGTATGGGATGTGATTGCATGAAGTATAATACCCAACATATGATACACGTTATGTGAGCTGTGGTGGATCCCAAAAACTACATGTTTACTTTGCTGTGTGGATGTGGTGGTTTTGTTGCACGAGGTTCATATTTTTCTGCTTCCCCTAGGTGTCTGCGGGAAGCCTTTTGGAGAGAGATACTCAGGACGTGCAATGTTGGGGAAAATTGGAAAAATAGTGGGGAAGTAGTATCAGGGTACCCTTTATATTATTTATTATATGATATATTCTTGTATGTGTTACTTGGTGAGAGTAGCCATGTCGCAGCTGGGAACATAGTATACCTGTTTAGGTGACGAGTTTGTTTCACTTTATGTTCACTATGATTTAGCATGCTCTCTTTACTTTTGCATGAGAGTCTTTGGGGAGGATCCTTCTGAGTATACTGTTATACTCAGCCTATGTATATATAAACTATTTTTTATGTCACTTTGAGTAGGTTGGAGATCAGTCTGGTGTTTACTAACTTGTGGTTGCAGGAGCTATTAGGGCTTCTGGTTGCTGCTGTTATTAATTTCTTTTTGGTACTTGCAGTTTTCCCATTTAAGTTGTAGTACTTTTTCATGGCATTACATATGTGCACTTTGGTTTTTATATATTTCAGTTTTGAGTGGGAGTTGGTTGGTGACTATCTTATCTCTCTCTTTCGCATGTTTACTCTTAGAGGGTAATGCCTCCCATTTGTGTGTTTATTATACCCTCGGTGCTAGTCACCAACCTAGGGCCTACTAGAGGTAGGAATCGAAGCTCATTATCTCCCTTCTAACATTTCAAATCCTGGAGGGATACACTTTTTGGGGATGGGGTCGTGACAGAGTGGTATCAGAGGTCTGGTTGAGGGATAGGTTGAAGTTTGGGGTTAGGCATAGGTGAGGTTGCATGGGTTGGTAGGGAAACAATGTCATTCATGTTTATCAAGTGAGGTAAACACTAGAGACCAGCTGAGACATAGGCATTTAGGGCCCCCTATGATCTAATGTATAGACCATTATGTTTAAAATGGCTAATAAACTAGTTGATACTAATTCCATGGTAAAGAGCTAAGAAAGCATCATGCATCATTTTTTCTTTGTGAATTTGTTTTAATGGGTGGAACTTTGGATATGTTAACCTAAAATGAATAAAATAAAATAATTAATTAATTATTTTCGAGTCATCCATATTCCTGGTTTAGGATCTCTAATGTTTTTTTATTTCATGGGTATGGATCCAGGTCGACGTCCTCGTCAGGTTTTCATAGAAAATGTCCAGCAGGCTGTTCTAGTAGATCGTCGTAGGGTAGAGGTTAATGACGATGACACATGGAGGAAGACACTTCAAGAGTTTCAGTTCCAGATTCTGCATAAGTACGAGGGATCCATTTCAGATGCAGTCGTGGAAGATGAGTTAGAGGAGGTTGAGATCAGCTTCAGTTGGATCCGTGCTCGGGTGGAGTTCTGAGACAAGTTTAGAGTCAGGTTTTTTTATTCGACTGCAAAGGCATACAGTCGCTAGGAGCTTCTTACCCTTCGACAGGGGAGCTCCAATGTTCACGGTTTTGGAATCCGTTTCAGGAACCTTTTATGATATGCTTCGGACCTATTGTCAGATAATGAGGCCAGGGAAAGACATTTCAAGGAGGCATTGCATCCAGAGATTCAGCACCAGGTTACCCCATTTATTCTAAAAACATATCTTGAGGTACTGGTGATGACAGAGGTTTTCAAGAGGACATTGGACCAGACCGGATCATCACGAGAGGAGAATCAGTATGATTCCTCACGAAGAAAATCTATGGTCTAGGGTTCCCAATTTTTAGGGCAGAATAGTTTCTGTTCAGCCTGGGGTAGGTCCTAGCCCTTCACATCTTGTTTATATAGAGGCAGAAACTCTTAGGCCTGTACAAATGGATCTTGCGCTTGTTTATCATGTGGTTGTAATGGAAATCCTGAGCGGGATTGCTTTACCTTTTAGAGCGGTCATAGTGCACCAGGCGCAATGCTCCAAGTTCCTCCGTTGAGGCAGTTCCAGCCGAGGCAGCAGCAGCCAGTTGCACCATCTATAGATCAAAAGAGGGTAGATTGGGGAGGTAGAGGAAAACCCCATTATGCTCCCCATCCTCAGAGAGCAGAGAACTGTAGTAGTGGTGTTCGTCATCAGGGTCAGAGTGTCTATGGAGGAGGTCGTGGTCAGCTTCATGCTCTAGCATTGCCAGCTCCATGTGAGCCAAACATCATTCGAGGTACCCTTTACTTGATTTCTGCCATGGGGTATGCCTTGTTGGATTCATGAGCGACACACTCCTTCATATCAACTACACTTGTCCATGATTTGGTACTTGAGTTAGAGAGGCCTTCTAGTGCCCTTGGCATTAACAATGCCTGTTAGAGGTCGAGCTGACTTTTATGAAGTATGTATAGACTGTGATCTAGTGTTGGGGCAACACCGCTCTTGGGGAGATTTAATATGTTTATGAATACAACCATATGATGTCATCCTCAGCATTGATTCACTGTATTCGGTGCAGGCTATTGTGTATTTCTTCAGGAAGAAGGTTATCTTCATTGGTACAGATGGAAATATAGTGGTTTTAGTTGGTGACTGAGATCCTTTAATGGGACATAGGCACGTTCCATCTTTATCATTCATGAAGTCTGAGATGATACTTTGTTCTTCAGAGGTTCAGTAGTTGCCATTTCCTAAGGTGGTAGAGGAGTAACCTGATGTCTTTCCAGAAGGGTTTGTAGCCTTACCCCCTCGATGAGAGAACAAGTTTGGGATCGAGCTACAGCCAAGAGCGTCTCTTATCTCTATGTCTCCATATAGGATGGCCCCTTATAAGTTACGAGAGTTATGTATATAGCTTGATGGTCTGTTATAGTGCGGTTTTGTTCGGCCAAGTATGTCACCATGGGGTGCACCTATTTTGTTCGTGAAGAAGGTTGTCTGTAGTTTGCAGTTGTGTGTCAATTATCGTCACTTGAACAAAGTGACAATAAAGAATCACTATCCTCTTCCACGGATTGAGTACCTATTTGATCAACTGAAGGGTGAATGTTGGTTCTCAAATATCAATTTGTGGTCAGGATATCATTAGATGTGTGTGAAGGATGAGGATATCCTGAAGACTACTTTCCATTGACATCATGGTCTTTATGAGTTCATTGTAATTCCATTTGGAGTGATGAATGCTCTAGCTGTATTCATGGGATTTATGAATGTTGTGTTCCATGAGTTCCTAGAAAAGTTCATGGTAGTTTTCATCGACGACATCCTTGTGTACTCCACCTCTGAAGAGAAGCATGAAGAGCATCTACAAGCCGTTTTGGGAGTTCATCGCCAATGTCAGCTATTTGAAATGTTGTTGAAGTGTGAGTTTTGGGCTCGAGAAGTCCGTTTAATGGGGAAGGTTGTGTCTTAATAGGGAGTAGTTGTGGATCAATAAAAGATAGAAGTAGTTGTGTATTGTGAATCCCCCAAGATGGTGTCATTTGTACGATGTTTCCTTGGTCTCACATACTACTATAGGAGGTTCGTAGATGATTTATCACTAGTTGCGACTCTGCTGACAGCTTTGGCTAGGAAATAATAGGAATTCATATGGATGGATCAATGTTAGGAAGAATTCGTGTTTCTAAAGGAGAAGTTAGTATGTTCTCCAGTACTTTGTCTTCCAGCTGAGGGAGTTCATTTGATGTTTTCTAAGATTCTTCTCATCTGGGGTTAGGTTCTGTTCTCATGCAGAATAGGCCAGTTGTTTTTTATGTGTCATGGGAGTTGTGTCCCCACGAACGAAACTATGCCACTCATGATCTTTAGTTGGTAGTCATGGTGTTTTTAAGGAATTTGTGGAGAAATTACCTCATTGGTGAGCACTTTTTGGTTTTCACCGATCATAAGATTTTGAGGTATGTTTTCTCCCAGCATGACTTGAACTTACAACAGCGTCAGTGGATGGTGTTCTTACAAGAATACAATTTCGAAATATTGCATACAACTTGAAAAAGGAACGTTGTAGCTGATGCGCTGAGTCGAAAGTCACATAGTGATGTCGTGCGTGAATCCAGTGATTCTTGGAGAGTAATAGAATAACTGTCTGCATTACATCATAATATAGAAGATTTTGGGGGTAGAGGTTGGCTTTCTTAGATGATGGTACAATCATCCCTGATACAGAAGGTGGAAGAGTCTCTATTGGGAGATCTTGAGGTCGAGGTCTGGAGAGACCGAGTTGTTTGCGTTGAGGCCCGTTATGGTTGGTCGGAGGATGAACAACACCGAGTGTTTTATCATGGAATGATTTTTTACCTTGATGATGTGTCAGACGGTTCTCCGAGAGTTCCATAGTTCACCTTTAGCAGTACATACCAGCGTGACAAAGATGTACCGATCATTGAGGAGTCAGTTTTGGTGTCCTAGGCTGAAGCGTGTGGTTGCGGAGTTTGTGTCTCAATGTTTAGTCTTTTAGAAGGTGAAGGCCGAACACCGTGTTCCTAGTGGTATTCTCTAGCAATTATAGATTACTCAGTGGAAGTGGGAGGACATCTCAATGTACTTTGATACGGGTTTATCTCGAGATCCGGGAGGACATGATGCTATTTGGGTGGTGTTGGATTGTTTTACTAGATTGACCAACTTCATAGTGAACAAGGAGTCGAGCATAGTGAATGTTTTGTCAAGGCAGTATCTAGAGGATGTGGTGAGACATAATGGAGTCCATATGATGATTATTCCTGATTGACATCCTTGTTTTACCTCAAGGGTGTGGAGTGGTATTCAACATGCTTTCGGTTCTCAAATATTCCATGGCACTGCTTTTCATCCTCAAATGGATGGTCAGACAGAGCAAACCATCTAGACTCCTAAAGACATGTTAGGCTCTTGTGTTCATGTATTTGGACGCTCTTGGATAAGACACTTACCCTTGGTGGAGTTCGATTGCAACAATAGTTTTAACTACACTATCAGAATGGAACCTTTTGAATCCTTGTATGGTCGACGATGTAGTTCTTCATTGTGTTGTACAGTGGTCGAAGAGTCAGCAATTCTCAGACCTGAACAAGTGAAGAATACAACAAAGATGGTTCTAGTGATTCGTAAGAGAATGATGACAGTGCAAGATTGTCGGAAATCATTTGCTGATCGAAGAAGGAAACCCTTAGAGTTTAATTTTGGGGATCACGTGTTTCTGATGGTGACTCCCCATCTTGGGAAGCGAAGGTTTGGTCATGCAAGTAAGACTTATCCTCGGTTTGTTGGGCCTTTCGAGGTGTTAACTCGTGTTGGAGCTGTGGCATATCGAGTAGCACTTCTCCCATAGATGAGTCGGATACATGATGTTTTCCATGTATCACCACTCCGCCATTATCTTCATGATGACTCTAACATTATCAATTGGGGAGGGATTGATGTTGATGATGATGCAACCTTCGAGGAGTGGCCCGTGGAGATCCAAGACCTCAAAAAGAAGTTGTTACACAATCGTTATATCCCCTTAATTCGTGTCTTGGGCAAACAAAGTGGCATGGAGAAGAGTACCTGGGAACGTGAGTCACAGATACGTGCTCAGTACCCAGAGTTTTTTGATGTTTAAATCTTTTCATATAACTATTTCCTCTTTGTGGTTAGACCATTAATGTTTTATTTATGATTTTCTGTTGCTTTTTTCTCTTGCTATCATTTGATAGGTATCTCGATGGGTGGTTGTTCGGACCCCGCTTATTGTTTTTTATTTAGGTAGGTTTTCAATTCTCAAGGATGAGAATGTTTTGAGAGGTATCTAATGTAATGTCCCAGACCTCTATGGTTCATTACATTCAGAAAATATGGTGTTTGAGGTGTTTTGGGAGGTCAAGGTGACTTATCCCCCACACTTTGCCAAATTTCCAATTCATTGAACAGTTTTGTCTATGATGTTTTGTGAACAGTACTATTGGGGAGGATTAGTGAACAGTTCTATCAGTGAGGTTCTTTGAATAGTTGTATCTATGAGGTTCTGTGAACAGTTCTATCTTTGAGGTTCAGTGAATAGTTCTATCGGCGAGGTTCAGTGAATAGTTCTATCAGTGAGGTTCAGTGAATAGTGTTTCCTAAATGGTGAGGCCTATCAGTAACCATTGATTTTAGGTGTATAGTAATGGTAGGTGTATAGTAATGGTAGATTTACAGTGTTCCCAGGACGGTGAGGTTCCAATGGTGTATAGTGTTTCCATCTTCCTACTGTTTCACCACTTTAACATTTCCTTTGACGTAAAATGCATTTAGAGCCATATTTTAATGACACTTATGGCCAAATAAAAGGCCATAAATCCTATATAAATTATTCCTATGACTTGTGATTTTTTACATGGTCAAACTACGTGGTTTAATGCGATCTACTTTTAATGGGGAATTAAGTGTCTCTTAAACCATCACCCCATTAAATCTTTAAAAGGGACAAGATATCTTCCTCCCTTGTTCGTCCTCTTTTCTCTTGGCTATGAGACGCCATAACCTCTCAATCCTTCCCATTGGAGTTTCACAACCAATCTTTACCACTTGGATTTTTTTTGCTCTGTTTTGATGCAACCAAGCTATATCAATCAATCTTCGATATAAGGTATATTTTATCGTCGTTACTTTGTAGTCCATCTTCTAAATTTTCCCATTTACATATTATTGCATGTAATATCCATGATTATAATGGATTCTTCTTGGGTTTTTGTTGGTGTGGTCAAACCGTGGTATCCTCGGGATAATGCATTTGTCTCGAGAGAAGGATCATGACCCGTTGTGTGGATAAAGAACGGGAGGAACTGGTTGAGGTTGGGGTTTCGTTTCTTCTCTTCCTTTTTTGTGCAACTATATATTAATCATGATTTATCCCACTAGATGAAAATGGAATTTAAATAATAAATATTTGAAGTATATAAATAAATTGATATCGATCATATGTTATTGCCCCTTATTTTTTGCTAGATTGTGTGGTGATTAAACTTGTTCTTGATTGAAATCGGTAAAGATTGTAAACATGGATTAATTGATAATTGTTTGTCTAAAGATAAAGAGGAATGTAAATGAATCTAGTTCTTTTTGTAATTTTATGTTAATCAAATTGGTGAAGTAAGCATGTTAATTTATTTGTGATATCTTACTGTTAGGTTTCCTGAATTTAGAACCAACGAAAAATAAATCTATTAATATAAGATAGATTAAAGAACCTGTGGTTGTTAAATGATAATTACGTGCAGGGTTTTGAGTTATCCTCTTGTTTGTTTAAGGGGAAATAGCCTAGTTGTGAAGATTTTTTTTTACTGCTGCATGTGTTTTGATGTGAGCCCGGCTGGTTCTGGTAATATTTCGAGGCATTGAGGATTTTGGTTGTGGCAGCAGATGACGCCTAGAGTGGCGAGATGCATCGTTTTATGCATATGGGTGTCGGGGAGGACAATGGGGATGATGGAATGGGACATATGTTATTTTTTAATGCCTGCTATTTCAGTGGTTCTTTATCTGCTTTACTTTTTCCCATGCTCAAGGTAGCTGGTCTTACATACCCTCTTTCTGAAAGAGGCAAAGACATGGGGGGTATTCCAGGTGCTTTCCGTGTGTAGCTTCTCAATGGAGAATGGGTATATGATCTTGCTATAAGAGGAAAAGACTCAAAGGGTAGCACATCTACTCACCGTGTTGAGATTCCTAGTGTATAGTATCATAGAATGTTTTTCTAGAATGCCTGGGAATGTGGGAAATTATTTTCTATAATGAATACCGGAATAAATGGTGTTTACCAATGGGGATGGAGTTGCTAGAACATAATGATGAGGTTGTAATTATGAATGAACAATGGACTTTGGGAGAGATGGTAATGAAATTTAATGTGGAATTGTTCATGTTTAATTAATGATTATATAATTAATTAGTGTACAGTGGAACTAATAAAAAAAGGAATGAAGAAATATAAGAAATCTCATTAAATGGTTGTGTGCTTATAGGATACCTAGTCTTAGATGTAACAGCCAGGATTCTGAGAGATGTTTGTTGTAGTTGTGTTTAAGACTAGGCTATGACCAAAGGGCGGTTGTGAGATATAGTATATCATATACATTTTTTGTTTCTATATGCTACTCTACACACACTATAAGGGAAACTTACACCCCAAGGATTTTGAGCCCTGGGGGGTGTTTTCCCCAACATTATGGTGGAAGGATGGATGGATGACTACCCCCTTTTTCCCCGCTCTCTTCTCTTGGTAGTTACTTGTGCTTTTATGAACATTGGTTAGTTTGGACAATATATGTGTGTAGCGGGCTGTAATGGCTTGTGGTTATTCAAACACATATATTCTGGAAATAGTTTTCTATGGACTACTATAGGTGTAACGTGTATAGGTTATGATGGCTTTAGGATCCTTACACGTTGTATGGTATGTGATGGATTAAAGTATAATACCCGACGTATGATACGCGTTATGTGAGATGTGGTGGCTCCCGAATAGTGCCTAGTTACTTTTTTTGTTTGGACGTGGTGGTTTTGTTGCACAAGATGCATTTTATGGTTCTTTTCCGAGGTGTCTGCGGACAACCCTTTTTGGATAGAGATGCTCAGGACGTGTGATGTTGGGGAAAAGTGGAAAACCAGTGGGTAAGTAGTAGCGGGGTAACCTTGATATTATTTATTATATGATATATTCTTGTATGCGTTACTTGGTGAGAGTAGCCGTGGTGAGGCTGGGAACATAGTATACCTATTTAGGTGCGAGTCAGTTTCACTTGTTGTTCACTGTGCATTAGTATGCTTTCTTTACTTTTTCAGGAGAGGCTTTGGGGATGATCCTACTGAGTATACTTTTATACTCAATATATGTATATATATACTATTTTCAGGTCACTTGGAGTAGGTTAGAGATCAGGCTGGTGTTTACTAGCTTGTGGTTGTAGGGGCTATTCAGGCTCATGGTTGCTGCTTTTTTAACTTTCTTTTGGGTAATTACAGTTTTTCACCTTTCAATTGTAGTACTTTTGCATGGCATTACATATGTTCACATGGGTTTCTTTTATAATTCATTTTTGAGTTTGAGTTGGTTGGTGTTTATATTATCTCTATCTTCTGCATGTGTTCTCTTAGAGGGTAATGCCTCCCATTTTTGTGTTTTTTATACACTCAGTGCTAGTCACCAACCCGTGGCCTAATGGAGGTGGGACTTGGGGGTCATTATCTCCCTGATCACATTGCCAACCCTGGAGGGGCACACATTGTGGGGAGGGGTTCGTGAAAATTTTTATGGGTATAATAATGAGTATAAATAATGTAAATAATAAATATATCATGATAAAGATTATTTATATTTGATATACCATCCATTTACATAAGACTTCTCGATCAATATAATAATATTGTCTCTCGTACATAAATACGGATTACCGTCTCCACGAACGCATTGAGATTCATTCCCCATCGTAAACATTCAAGAATAATTTTCATTTTATAATTAAAAATAATGTTTATGAAAATAATATCATTTTGTTTTTGAATCAAATACATCATATACATAACAAAAATATCTTAAATAACCAATCATATAAAGGAAAATGAATCAGTTAACAACCAAAATGATGATACTACTGAAATATTATTAACAAAGAAATATTATAAAATCATATCTGATATCATATTTATGTATATGATTCTTGTATAATTTAATAACAATGATTTAACATTTATAAAAGAGTTTAATGTACCCTCGACTAAGGAAATGTACACTGTAAGGGTTAATTCTACAATCTCTTTACTTATCCGAGTTTATAAATACATAAGTATCTACTTGGACCTCTTTATCATCCACATCTGTTTTTTTAAATGTAATTAAAAACATATTTACTATTTACGATACTATAGGTTAAAGTCATTTATACCCTTATTTGACCAAATATTATTTGAGTGGAATCTTTCTGTCATTTTACAAATAAGGCAATTTATGACCTTCTTGAGAAAATTAATGCAAGAAAGTCCTTTTTAACATATACGGCGGGTGTGGATATTTTCATCCATTATAACAACGTCAAAGCCTCCCATAAAATCTTATAAGAATATTTTCAAAATAAATTTTTTATTTTATAAATATATGACTTTTAAACGATTTCATAATAGAAATAGACATTTCTCCACAAAAAAGTTTTGATTTCATCTCTTTCAATATCCTTTCATGGATTTTAAGCTTGTTTGACATTGAATATTAAGATACAAATCATCTATATTGTACTTATGGTTTTGTGATATTTTTTTTTCTGTGGATGTGTTATTTTTACACCATTCATGGTTTATGGATAATCTATTGACATTTCTTATTCTACGTTTAATATGAATGATTATGTTATGTTTAAACCTTTTCATAGGAGGAATGCATAGGACATAGTAAGCGACTAGTGAATCCCGCTATAGCTCCTTGATGAATTGCTAGGTCTCATGAGGCAAACTTGTGTCTTGGAACAAAGCCTTGACAAAATCTTATATGTAGTCTTGAAAAAAGGCCTTGACTATGTTGTTATAATGTCTGACATAGTGCATTCCATCATCATAAAATTGGCTGTTGATATTACATTTAATTTTTTGAATAGTAGAATATCCACATGAATAATTAAATGGATTTATTTTATTTATCTATGCAATATTTTGATGATATTTATGTTCAAAAGGCTTTTGTTTTAGTATTATAAATTTCCTTAAATGTTTATGCTTATTCATGAATGTTTCCACTATATTGTTATCCTTACTGAACTTCTGAGATCACCCCTTTCTATGAATTATTTTTCCCATGATGTGGAGAAGTATATTATGACTGACCTTCAGGGATAGTCTAAGTGATGAAGGTGGTGAATGGGGATAATTTTGTTGTTTTTTTATTTTATAATTAAATTCAAAACTAATGAATGTATCTAGTACTTACCAGTCTATTAAATTGATCTGGCTTTTAGGATTTTGATCACTTGTGATCATCCCAATGTTATGTAATAATGATCCGACTTTGGTTAACTGGGGTCAGGGCATTACAGTTGGTATCAGAGGATGTTCAGTACAATCCTTGGAAACTATATTTAGATAAACTTTGAATAGATCCTATTACCCTAATATGTAGTTTGAGGATTTGTATAGAATAACTTCTTAGAATTTTGGTAATGAATAGATTTTTTGTATTTTTAAAGAATTACAAACCTTTGTGGATATAAAAAGGTTGATGTGGCTCTGGAACAGATGTAACTAGGAGTGAAAACTTTGATAAGGAGTTTTAGTATTGACCCGGGGTATCGTGGTACATGACAACGTCACATACTGCACTCTTGGTTACGATCATCCTTAGAGACATGCTTAGGATAATTCACATTTTCATTAGAAACCATTGTGAAGGATTTATGAGTATATAAATCTTAAATGAAAACATTTTTTTATGATTATAGATTTTATCCATAAATGTTTCAATTTATGTTATGTGTTTTAATAGTTTGGATGTATGTATTGTTATTCATAAACTAATCTAGTGCATGCTTTTGTTTTGAAATAGTGCCTTGTGGATGGAATGCAAATCATATCAACACACGTAATCTATGTAGGGATTTCCCTCCTATTCTAGATAATTATAGTTAAGTTGGTGATGCAACTAGTGTTGATCATCATATCAGCATACTGAGACTACTCACTCCGGTTATGAATAATATCCTTGCCCGTATGGAGCACCCTGATCAACTATACGGAGGATCAATGTTAGACCGCTTCATGATTCAACGACCACTAACATTCAATGGGAGTACAAAATCATTTTAGATGAGAAATGGATAATTTTCTTAGAGAAAATATTTCAGGCTTTGAGGAGTAGCGAAAGTGGAAAAGTTGTCATGGTAGTTTATCGCCTCACGGGAGATGTATCTCAATTGTGGTCACCAATACAGAAAAATGTGAAAGATGAAGAATTATTGAACATGGAATGGGTGGAGTTTTAAGTGATTTTAATTGAAACATACTTTTGTTGTGACCATCGAGCGGATATGGAAAGTCATTTTCTGAGTCTGAGGTAAAAAGAGAATGACAATGTCGCAAAGTATGAGGTTGAATTTACAAGGATGGAAAGGCATGCAAAAGATTATATACATAACCCAAGGAGTATGATTGATTGATTATTTGATGTGTTGAAACCTTTTCTCTAAGGAGCATTAGTCTCAAAATCTATCTCATCATACGATGATATTTTTAAATGCGCTAACAAGATAGAAAAAGAATTATCTAACTCTTCTGACTTCAAAGAAAAGAAAGATAAGAGGAGATTTATTGATCAATCTTGTAATGGAAATAAGGGGATGAAGGGAATTCATGAATATATATCCTGAGGTAAATGTGGGAATAATCACCCTGGTAATTTCCTAAAGGGAATGGGAGTCTGTTACAAGTGTGGTGAAAAAGGCCACCAAACACGTGATTGAAAGTGAAAGAAGGAGGATGTAAAGTTGAATGCTATAATTATAGAGAAATGTGATATTATGGAAATGAATGTCCTATGCGCCAAGGGATTCTATCTCAGAAAATGACAAGGGAGAAATTTAAAGCTTATGAGATCACTACTGCTGAGGTGGAAACACTAAAAGACATGGTGGTAGGTAATTTAATGGTTTCTTCAAGTTTATCCAATGCTTTATTTGATTCTGGAGCATCGCATTGTTTTATATCTTCCCAATTTGCAATGTAAATTAGATATTTGTAGTTTGACTTGTCATGGTTGTTGTTAGTCAAAACTCCTAAGGGAAGTATCATCAAAACAATTTTTTGTGAATCAGATCCCATTAGATCATATCAGTACGAGAAAACAGTGTTTTACTTTTAGTTTTGTTAAACCACAGCTAAATGTTTTTCAATCAAAAATTTAGTAGCTGCTTTTAAAAATGGTGCGGAAAAACGGCTGTAATTTTTCTTAAAGTTCTTAAATTTTTTTTAAAATATATTCTAAATAAAATAAATCAATATTTTAGGGGTGGGTTTTTAAATTTCAACCATCAAATAATGGCAGTTTTTTTAGAACCACTGTAATAATATAGAAAATTTTAAAAAAATTATTTATTATTTATTATTTAATTTTTATTTTTTATTTTTTATTTACAATCAAATGGTGTTAGTTATTTATAATTTTAAACATTTTTCTTGTGTCAATTAATTAATATTTATAATTTTTAGTTAATAATATTTTTTATCTCAAAACAAATCTTTAATTAGTAGAAAAGTAGACATCAACATCAACTGACCATAACTTTTGATCTGAGAGTCCATTTCAGCTTCACAGCCAGTCAAATCAATATTCATCAAATGAGAAAAAACCATGTGAGATTTAAATCATGTGATGATTAATGGAAAAAATATATTTAAAATTCAAAAGTCAAAAATCGACCTCAAATATCAAATGATGATAAATTTTATTCCAAGTGTCTGTTTGAGCTCGACCACATATCAAATCGAAGGCTATGATGAGCTCTACGTCGCTTATGTATAGTACTAATATTATGAGTATTTTATGCTTTTTATTCCACCAGGATGGTCCAGAATGCCTCCAAAACATAGGTTTTAGTTGGAAACACGGATAATTTAAGATTCAAACCATTATAACTTTTGATACTAGTGTCTGTCCGGCCAGTACAACATATCAAATTAGAGCTCATTTCGTGTTCTTTGATTTGACTAGTTGTGGCACTAAAATAGGAGTCTTAGATCATATTTTATGGTAATTTTAGTGTTTTAGGGGTTTAAGAAGTTCTAAACGTTTTATGATTTTAATATTTTATTATTTTATTTATTTATCTACTTATTTAATATTTATTTTTTATTAATTATTAATTAATTAATTATTTTTAAATATTATTTATTTATTTATTTATTATTTATTATTTATTTATTATGTCCACATTAATTATTAATTTATATATTTTTATTAAATTATTTATTCTTTATTATTTATTTGTAGTTTATTATTTATTTATTTATTCGTTATTCAATATTTATTAATTAATTATTAATTATTAATTATATATTAAATATAGAATGTAAAAAATTAGATATAAATTACTATTTATGAAGTACTAATTATTAATTATCAATTATTAACCACTAGTTGTTAGTTATTAATTATTATTAAATAATTAATTTTTATTTATTCATTTAGTTTTTTGTGTATTTATTTGTTTTTCATTTATGATTTATGATTTATGATTTATGATTTAATCTTTATTACTTAATCATTGTTCTTTATTCTCTTATTCTTTATTAATTTGTTTTTAATTTACATAATATTCATTAATCAATAGTTTATTAATAATTTAATATTTATTTATTCATTTATTATTTATTTATTTATTTTTTATTTATTCATTTATTATTTATATATTATTTATCCGTTATAAATTAATTAAATATTAATTATTTATTAAAAATTAAATTTTGACCATTAAAAATAAATAATTAGTTATTATTAATTATTAATTATTTATTCATTATTATTTATTTATTTATTTTTCTATTTATCTATTTATTTATTTATTATTTTGTATTTATTACATATTATATAATAATTTATTAATTTATTTTTAATTTACTAAATTTTAATTTATTATTTTTTTGTAATTCATTAATTAATTAATTATTTATTCAATATTCTTTATTTATTAATATTTATTTATTTATTTATTAATAATGAATTAATAGTTAATTAATTATTAATTATATTTTAATAATTAACTAATTATTTATTAATTATTTATATATTTTTAAATATTAATTCTTAATGACCAATTATTAATTATTAGTTATTATTAATTATTAATTATTAATTATTAATTATTTACTATTTATTATTTACTATTTATTATTTATTATATATTATTAATTATTAATTATTAACTATTTATTATTAATAATTTCGGATTTATGGTTTATGATTTATTATGTATTATTTATCATTTATTTATTAATTCTTTATTTATCTGTTATTTATTAAGTTATAATTATTTTTTTAGTTATTTATCATAACTTCAATTACTTTTTAATTAATTTATTATTTATACATTACTTATATATTATATGTTATGTATTATATATTATATATTATATATTATATATTATATATTATATATGGTATATAATTTTTTATATATTATCTAATATATATTATATATTACACAATATACAATATGTAATATTTTATTTATCTTATATATATTATAAATTATTTATTATTTTTTTTATAATATATATTTTATATTATGTATTATAGATTATGTATTATTTATTATTTATTATATATATTTTATTATATATTTTGTCTTATATATTATATGTTATATATTATATAATATATATTCTATATTCTATATTATTAATTATTAATTCTTGATTATTGATTATTGATTAATCATTTTTGATTAATAAATATTTATCAAAAATAATTTACTGTTTATTTATTTTTTATGTATTACTTGTTTTTCCAATTAATAAATAAGTGTATAAGTATATAAAATTCGATTTATTGACCACATGATGAGCCTTCAAGAGTGGTAAAGTCTTTGGAGAATAGGCATGATGTAAGGGGTTCAAATCTCACCCAACACAGAATTTCAATATATTGCATGAGCATGTGCATGGACATGGACTTATGCATGGATATTGTATGAGCGTGGTAATATGAAATAAATATATTAATATATAAAAAAATTAAAAAATAAATAAATAAAAAAATAAATAAAATAAAATAAATAAAATATATAATAATTTAATAATTAAAATAAATAAATTAATTTATTTATAAATAAATCAAATAAATCAATCAATATAATAGTCAAATAAATAAATAAATAAATAATTAAAATATAAAAAAAAAATTAAATTTTTAAAATTTTTTAAAAAAAATTTAAAAATGATTTATCGATGGTTTAAGACGCCGCTAAATCGTTCTATGATGTTTTTAAAAAACCACTGCTAATAATTTCTCTATACACAATTTATCGGTGGTTTTCCAAAACCATCGTAGAATGATTTTGCGGCGGTTTAAACTGCCCCTAAACGAATAAAACGACGCAAAATACAAATTTTGGCATAATGTATAAATGTTCTTTATCTACTAATATCATAGCAATACCAATGATTGAATTTGATATAAACCTCAGAATGGATTGGCTTTCAGAAAATGATGTGAAAATTTATTTTTAGAAAAAAAGAGGTTACAATTTTCGATGATGATAAGGAGTACCTTATCTTAAGATCAAAAACATCACCACATGATTCTTATCCAGATCCACCCCCAACAGCTCTACTAAATTCAATTATATAGGTGGAAGAAAATGAAATAATTGTAAGTGATAAAAATAATGTTCAAATTTAGGACGTACCTATTGTGCAAGAATATGTTGATCTATTTCCATAGGATTTACCTGGATATCCTCTAGAATGAAAAAACGAGTTTTCCATTGATTTAATTCCTGGTTCAAGGCCCATATCGAAGACCCCTTATAGAATGGCTACTGTGGAATCAATGGAACTAATGAAATAGCTATAGGAATTGAGTAATAAAGGATTTATTCTCCATAGTGTCTCTCCATGGGGAGCCCCTATCCTTTTTGTTAAGAGGAAATACGGATCAATGAGGTTGTGCATTGATTACATAGAGATCAATGCTATAACAACAAAGAACATGTATCCCCTACCTCACATTGATGATTTATTCGACCAACATCATGGGGATAAATATTCTTCAAATATTGACCTTCAATCTGGATATCATTATTTGTGTGTGAAGAAGGAAGACATTCCGAGAACAGAATTTTGAACTTGGTGAGGGGATTATGAGTTTACAGTAATTCCTTTTTGATTGATTAATGAACCCTCTATCTTCATTTATTTAATGAATAGAGTTTCAAGAAATATTTTTGATGACTTTGTAGTGGTATTTATTGATGTTATCTTGGTATACTGAAAAATATCTATAGCGCATGAAAATCACTTTAGCAATATTCGAAAACCCTCTGATGAAATGAATTATATGGGATGTTTATCAAGTCTTAATTATGGCTTCAAGAGATTTCTTTTCTTTGCAATAGTTAATCTAAGGATGGAATCTCTTTGTATCCTTCAATGTTCAAGGGTATTCTGAAATGACCAGCACTGATGATTATGACGGAGGTACACAGTTCTAATGGTTTTCCAGGTTATTATCGACAATTCCTCCAGAATTTTTCATGGTTGGCTATCCCATTAACCAAGATCACACGTAAGGGGGTTAAATTTTTTTAGACAAAAGAGTGTGAATAATGTTTTTATGAACTTAAAAGAATATTAGTCAACACTCCTATCATGACTCTACCATCAGGGAATGATAGATTTGTTATTTATAGTGATGCTACAACGAAAGGACTTGGTTGTGTACTTATGGAGAATGATAGAGTTTTTGCCTATGCATCACAACATCTAAAAAATCATTAGAAAAACTATCCCACTAATGATCTTGAATTAGAACCTCTGATCTTTTCTCTGATGATATGGAGACACTATCTCTATAGTGAAAAATGACAAATTTATACAGATCACAAGAGTTTGAAATGTATTTTCTCGCAATAATAACTCAACTTGTGGAAATGGTGATTGGTTGAACTACATAAGGACTATGATTTCAAAATACGCTACCACTCAGGTAAGGAAAATAAGGAGGCAGATTATTTGAGCAGAAAGGATCATGGAGTTTTGAACAAGATGAGAGTTAAAAAGGATTTTATATTCATGGATCTAGTAAAGAGAGATATGAGAATAACCATGGAAGGAGAAGCATCAATACTTTTTCAAATTGTTTCCAAACTGTCTTTACTAGAACGGATAAAAATATATCAGACTAATGAGGAGGAGTTTCAAAAGAATAATAAAGTTGTAAATGGGGGAAGATCGAGTGTCAATGTGTATAGAGATGGAATTTTGAAGTTTGGATGACACATTGTGACCCCAATATACCTAATCTAAGAAAGGAATTATTGGATGATTCTCATAGATCCTATTTCACTATACACCATGGGCACACAAAGATGTATATGGATTTGATGGAATTTTTTTTGGGACAACATGAAGAGGGAGATATCTGATTTTTTGTCAAGATGTATGGTTTGTCAACATGTGAAAGCTGGTAGGAAACATCATGGAGGAGTAATGAAACCACTTCCCATACCAGAGTGGAAATGTGATAATATTACGATGCACATTGCCATGGGGCTACCAAATAATCCATGAAGGAATGATGCAATATGTGCCATTATTGATCATTTTACCAAGTCATCACATTTTCATGCTATAAGAGAAGATTTACCTCTTGAACATCTAGAAAAACTATATATTAATGAATTAGTAGGACACCATGGTGTACCAATATTGATTGATTCTTATCGCGATCCCCATTTTACAGTAAGATTTAGGCCATGGATACTAAACATTTTTTGACCACTGACTACCACCCTCAAACCAATGGATAATCAGAATGTACTATATAACATTAGAAGACAAGTTGAGATCTTTTTCAGTTGACTTTCAATGTATGTGGGGTCAATATTTTTCTCTGGTAGAATATTACAATAGTAATAGACTCGATTCAAGTATTCAGATGTCACCCTATAAAGAATTATATGGAAAGAGATTTTTCACACCAACTTGTTTGGATGATGTTGGTGAAAGAAAACTCCTAGGCCCATAACATGTTTAGGAAACAATGAAAAAGGTGAATATTATCCAACCCCACATCAAAGCATCTCAAAGAAAGATAAATAGATATGCTAATAATCAGAGGAAGGATTTTGAATATCAAGTATGAGATCATGTTTTCTTGAAGGTATCTCCATAGAACGCTGTAATATTGTTATGTTAGAATGGTAAATTGAGTCCCTGAAACATCGGGCCTTTATAAATTTTAGAACAAATTGGAGTTGGGGTTTATCATTTGGAAATCCCTCCAAGCCTCACCAAAGATCATGATGTGTTCCACATATCACTATTGAGAAAATATATTCCTGACCCAACGCATGTACTCACCTATGAGGAAATTGAACTGGAAAATGATCTGTCTTATTGTGAAGTTCCTGTCAATATTCTTGAAACCAAAAAACAATTGCTAAGAAATAGGACAACTCGTCTGGAAACATTTCAATGGAGAAACTGTAAGATGGAAGAGGCAACGTGGGAACATAGGAACATATGATAAATAACCACCAAAATATTGTTATGCAATAGAATTCAAGAAATTTCAAGGATGAAATAATTTTAAGGTAGAATGTAACAACCCATGCTTCCACGGTATGTTTCCCTTTGAATAATGTAGAAGCATGCATTGTACGCAACGTGAATTTTTAACACACCACGACCAATAAAACTGGCCACTATGAATAATAATAGACACTTTTTTAAATTTTATAACTTTTATTTTTCAAAATTATCATCATTTTGGAATTTGGAATATCAAAATTAGCTTAGGTTGAATTTTTGGTGTTATTCTAGTAACATTCAATTTTAATAAATAGTGAAAAACACTATTTTATTGTTTAGAATCGACTTTTTATTTAAGTAGTTATTTTATCTTAATTTATTTTAGGTAAAAAAGATACATAATACCTATATATGTTCAATATAATTCATTTTATTCAGTTTATAAAAAGATTAGATATATAAAATTTTATTGAACTTTTTACCGTTTTTTACACACCTTCTAGGGGAACTTACAAATTAGAATAAAACATAATTTTACCACATCATTGAGTTTAATTTAAAAATTCTGGGAGACATGGTTGACATCAGTATGTAAAATGTGGTTCAATAAGATGAAAATAATTTTTAGTGAATAATAACTTTTGACTTATTTACCACCGTTAAAAGTAATATATGGTAATTAAGGGTAAAAATGGTATTATAATTACCCTAAAACATGTGATAATTCTTTTGGATAAGTGTAATTAAAACAAAATAAACCTAAGGTAAAATGTGTGATCTTATTTGGTCCACTTGGATTAGATTAGGACATTTTTTATTATTTTATTTAAAATATATTTAAAAGAGTAAAATTCAAAGTATAATAACTAAATTATTTTTAATATATGGTTATAAAAAATATAAATACGAATATAAATATTCCATATAAAGCTAAATATATTTCATACATAAGTGTATTTTATTTATAATTATTAGAAATAAAATAATTTAATTTATTTATGACACAATGATGATGAATTTATTACCAAAATAATGACATATTAAAATAATTGAAATTATAAATATCCAAATAAATATAAATTGAGAATTATGATTAATTCCACTAATTTTATATGTTAATATTCCATGTTAAGGTTCGTTAAATACATTTTATTCTAAGTGATAATGTATATATGGCTTTCAAAAAAAAACAAATACTAAATAGTGTCAAAATTGAAAAAATTGAGTTTTATAAAAAAATACTGTATTTTTAATTGATATAATATTCATAAAATTATATGGTTCAGAAAAAGGACTCAGATATGGTTATATATATTAACAATTAACCACATGGAGTTCTCTCTTCTTGTTATAGTTCGTTTATTGACCATATAATATAAAAATAAAATGAGACCTGGTAAATGTCAAACTATTTAACTAAAAGTTAAATATAAAAGATAAGTTTATAATGATGACCTAAACCTATCTAAAACATATTGGTTTAGTTTTTTAGACCATTCCCCGCCTTAGCCTCTAAATAATTCATTTTGGAGCTATTTGAAACCGAAAATTAATTTATTATAAAATAATATTTCAAGCTTTTCCTAAAGTGACCCTCACATCTCTTATAAAAGGGAACTTCCTCTTCTCTTAATTTCACACATCCAATGCCATTTGGCTCGAACATCCCCAGCCCAAATATCCTCTAAAATCTCCTACATTTAACCTAGAGGTCTTACATTGATCAGAAAGCCATCCTAAGGACCCATTTTGATCAACTCAAAAAGAAACATCTAATGAAGTGGTATTAATTTTACCACCCACTTTAAAGTTATTTTTTTCATCCACTTCCTCATTCTTTGTTGTTTCCATACCAAAATAATTACTCTAGTAAAATCTAAATAATTTTATGTTATTATAAATATGGTACTACAACATTAATTATTATATCCATACTATATTTTACAAAGTAACCATACGTGCGTACGAACGGCTTACCGTCTCCACGTCGTGGTGTAGTTTGTTATTCAGACACTTCATTATTTGGATGAGTTTAATAATGAGTATACCTAATTTAAATAATAAATATAGACTATACACTATTATTTTTATCTGATATACCATCCAATTACATATGATTTCATCATCAATATAATGATATTGTCGCTCGTGCATACGTACAGATTACCGTCTCCAGGAACGTGATTATATTCATTCCTCATCATAATCATTCAAGAATAATTTTCATTTTATGATTAAAATAATGTTTGTGAACATAATAATACTAATAATTTGAATCAAATAAATAATATCCATAACAAACATGGCCTATGTAACCAAGCATATAATTGAAAACAAAATAGTTAACACCCAAAAAGATGATACTGTTAAAAATATAATTAACAAGAAAATATTAGATGATCATATATGATATCATATTTATATATATGATACCTATATAATTTAATAACAATGATTTAACTATTATAAAAGAGGTTAACGTACCCTCTACTATGGTAATGTACAAGGTAAGGGTTAATTCTACAAACTCTTTACATATCCTAGGTTTTTAATATGTAAGTATCCACTAGGATCACGTTATCATCCACATCCGTGTTTTTTTTAAAATTTAATTCAAATAATTTTTGTTGTTTACTAGAATACAGGTTAAATTAATTTATACCCTTGTTAGACCAAATATGTTTTGAGAGGAATCTCTATGTCATTTTACAAGAAAGGTACTTTATGACCTTCTCGACAAACATAATTAAAAATATCATTTTTTACCTTATACACCTGGTGCGGAAATTTTTTGCCGTTATAACATCATCGAAGCTTCCCATACAAGATTATAATAATATTTTCAAAAAAAAATTTCTTTTATAATTATTTAACATTTATATTATTTCAAAATAGAATGAGATATTTCTCTACTAAAAGTTTTCATTTCATCAATGTCAACATCCTTTAAGGGATTTTTAGATAGTTTAAAGTTGACTATTATGATACAAATAATACATGTTGTGATGAATGTTTTGTGGTATGTTTGACAGTGGATGTGTAATTATTACGCCATTTATGGTTTATGGATAAAAATTTTACCCTTTTTATGCTAGTTTTAATAAGAATTATTTTGTTATGTTTAAACCTTTTCATATGAGGAATGCATCAGACTTAGTAAGTGATGGGAGGATCCCGCTATAGCTCCTCGATGCATCGGTAGCTATCATTAGACAAACAAGAGTCTTGGAAAAATGCATTGACCAAATCATATTTGTTTTCATGGAAAAAGGTCTTGACTATGTGGTTATAAAGTCTGGAATTATGCATTCTAACATTATGAAATTGGCTATAGTTATTACATGTGATTATACGACTAGTAGAATAACCATGTGAATATGTAAATGGAATTATTTGATTTATCATTTCCATATTATAAAAAGGATTATGTTTAAAAGACATTTTTTAGTTTTATATATTGCCTTAAATGTTTATGCTTATTCTTGAGAGTTACCACTATATTGTTATCCTTACTAAGCATCTGAGCTAACCCCTATCTATTTTTTATTTTTCCTAGGATGCGAATAAATATATTATAAACGACCTTCATTGATAGTATATGGGATTAATGTATTTAATGGAGACAATGTTGTTGTTATTTTTCATTTTTTAATGTAATGTAAATCTTATGAATGTATCGAGTACTTCCAATGCTACTAAACGGATCAATCTATCGGGATTGTGATCTCTTGTGATCATGCCAATGTTATGTAATAATGCGCTAACTCTATGTATCCGGGGTTAAGGAATTATATGGGATATCCAATACCATGTTTAATTTATACATATGAAAAAAATATGGATTCCAATAAACTAATTCTAGGATACAAATTTCACTAAAGGAAACTATCAAAAAAATTTCCAATTTCTATATCGATGCTCAAATTTTCTATTTATTTATACAATCCATGAATCAACCCTGAACTATGGATTCATATAAAAATTCCATAATAAAATAACATAAATCACAATGTGAAATCCTAAAATATTCATTTAAAAACACTATGGAATTCATTTCATTGATGCTAAGAAATCCCTCTTCCAATAATACACATCAAAATTACCATATAAAATATTTCTAGACCATTTTAATCTTAAAAAAATGTTATTTATGATTTTGACTGCCATTCTCTATCAATAAAATATTTCACCATATAAAACAAAACATCAGAACATCTAAAAACTCCTTCATTTCTTTATTTTCTACTACACCATGACATAATCAGTAGATAAATGTGTCTGGTTAGTTTTCCCTTCCCTAGAAAAATCGCATTATTTTTAATATATTTTCATGATTGTTACAAAACCTTCCCAAAATATTGTAAGATGAAATGAACATAAAAACAATATTTATATCATTTTTTGAAAATAAAAGAAATAAAATTCCACTACTCTTTGACAGTTTGATATTATTATAAAGATAATATACTTGATTCCAAAAAAACTTAAAAAAGTTAAATATAATTTGTTTATAAATCTCAATCAATAATGATGATTACAATCACTATGATTCCTTATGAATATTCTCATGTATTTATATATATAATAACTATAATTAAGGAATTTAACCCGTATTTGTATATATTTAGGACCTTTTAATGGTTTCAAATAGAAATATTGAAGTTATAATGACTAAATTAATCATTGTATATTGGGAAACATATATTTAACATTTTTCCATTCCATGGTCCATTTTATGGTATATTTTAATTTTATTTTAGAGTGTATAATTTATAAAAAAAGAGTTTCATTTAAGACAATAGTTATTCAAACAAATTTATTTTAAGAAACTAATTTAGTTATTATCTTTTTAAAATTCAATTGGGTAAAATGTGAAGTAAAATATTTATGTAGTAAATATTAAGTGATTATTTTAGAAAAATAAATAATGTAAATACATTAAAAAATTCAAATTCACAACATATAATTTACTTATTCCATTTTAAAATTATAAAATTTATAACTACATTACAAATTATTCATGACTGTATTTTTATAGACTAATTTATGAAAAATAAATTTTATAAATGAATGAAAAGTTTCCCAAGATAGCGATTAAAAAATATTTTTTATCAAAAAAACATTCTTTGTTTTAAATATTTTTCTCTTTTACATGAAACCTAACTAGATCATTGAAAATCATATCTTTATTTTGATCAACAATTTTTTTTAGTTTTCCATCCCTTTTTCTAATTTAATGTTAAAAATAATTAAATAATTTTTATAATATCAATAAAGGACCATTTATAAATTTTAATAAGAGTGATTCATATTGATAATAATACATCAGAATATTTCAACACTCGTATTATAAGTAACTTTTATCAACTAATAACATAATTAAAATAATATTTAACACATAATTGATAGTTATTTTTATTTTGATTCATAAATTCTTGTAATCCAATTTAATATTTATTCAATGTAAATTTTACAATTTTATAATAATCATTCATTGTTTTTATTGGCCTTTCACAATCGGATTGATGGATTTTACATGATTTTTTCAAAACACACTTTTGTAATTTATTATAATCAATGGGGAAAATATTATTTGATGGTCTTATGATAAGAAATTATTAGATAATTCATTAATAATATTTTCAATGTTTTATATTTAGTTGAATCATCATCAATTTTTCATCTCAATATAGATAAAAATATAACATTTTATTACACTAAATTAATATTTATGAAATAATTTTATAGGATTTTATAACATTATTCCACTCATATAAAAGTACCTGTACTAGTTTTAAAAATACATTTATTTCAGATATATATATATATATATAAATTCATGAAACTAAATCTCTCCAAATTTTGTTTAAAAGAACATCAATTGTTTTATACTAATTTTTTATTTTTCATTTTGTAATTTAATTTGAATTAAAGATATTATAACCATTATTATATAAATAGCATATAATATTCTTATACTCTAATTCTTCAAAATAAATGTGATAAATTTTAGTTATGATACCATGAATAGTTATTATTATTCTCTAACATATGTGAATTTTTTTTTGTTACATCGATGAATTTTTTTCATTTATATTTTACTAGTATAAAATGCATGTTAAAACTAATTTTATTGATATAATTATTATTCATTACAACATTATATCATTTCAATATTTAGATATTTTTTCGTTTCAACTAAGAGAAATAATCAGGACAAATATATCAAATGTATTTTAAAATTATAAAAATAAAGATATTTAGTGGAATTGAAATTAATAATTTTTTTTAGATGGGAAGAAATATCAATGACTCAAATATTAATATCCTTTTTTATGAAAATAGTTTTATTATTTTTATAATTTCATTGAATAAATATTTTTCTTTATTTTAATAGAATCAAAAACATAGATAATGCTTTTATATAATTAGAAGAGGTATTATTGATGTTGTTAAAATGTTTAAACTATGTACACATATTGTGAAAAACTATAGTGAAATTACAGTAATTTCAAGGATCCAATATGAAGTGATGTATATATATATATATATTCTAGACGCAATAAATGAAAAGTATGATAATTTATGCAATCAACTGATTAAACTGAAAAGTATAAAAATTTTATACAGGAATACATATATTTTTCACTTATTTTTAGGTAGAACAAGTGGATAATGATGAAAAATTAATCAATATAGGTTTGAAAAATACCATTGTCTATCTAATTCTGATATATAATTAAAAAACTGAGATTCTATTGTACTATATAATTACCATATTCTGGACTATCACACTCTAAAGCCCCCTAATTCACGACTTTATTATAAAGTGAAATTTAAAATTTCTTATTTTAGAAACCAAATTCAATTTCGAATTCATCATATGAAATTTATATTATTATAAATTTTTTATCATTTTCTTAAATGGTCTGTTTTTAGTCAAAAATATGAATTTTATAAAACACGAAATTCCTATAAATTTATTGTTATATTAGAATGAACTAGTACATTAAAAAATAATAAATGGTATGAAATATGAATTTATTGAATAAAAATATGAATATAAAAATATTTTTTAAAATTATAAATCTTATTTATTACAATTTTTAATGTAATTAAAATGGTATGTAAAAAACAATATTATATAATTTCAATAAATAATCAAATTTTTTTCCAAAGAGTTGGTTTATGATTTAATAGAAAAAATAATAACATATTTATGTTTAATAATAAATCAATTTGGTTCACAGAAATCAGTATTGAAGATAATTTTGTCTTATTGTAATATTTTAATTATAAAATCATCATTTCACTAAAACATATTTCTATGCCATTATGATTGTTTATTAAAAAAAATTCCCAAAAATAGAATTTTTTCATAATATAATTTTATAATTTTAAATTATATGTATATATATCAGTTAAAAGATCAATACTAATATTTGATAGTAAAATATCGTAATAAGGATAGAAATTAATTACCATGTTAAAGGATACATAAGATAAAAAAAGTTAAATCAAAATACACCGGAACACACTAATTTGTCTCAAAATTAATTATTTGGGATGTGTTTTGAACCAAAATAAATATACCATCTCATTTTTTTATTTTCATCATTTGATATGTGATTAGTAACCTTACCTAAAAAGAAATGTAAGGGTTAATCCCATGAGTACAATTTTTTCACATATAGAATGTTATCATCTCCACCACTACAGGGAAATAGTTAATTATAATTTCACATTGAAATGGTAGAAAATTGATAATCCACGAACTATATCTCATTCTCAAAAATGTTTTAGTCCTAATATTTCTGCAAAATTCATTATTTCCTATGGGGCATTGAAGGAATATTCAAGTCCTTAGTCCTAGTATAATAAACTAGTTATCTTTTTTCATAATTTTCATCGATTAAATGTATTAAATAAATAATTGTATAATAAAATTAGTTTTGGGTATTCAATTAATTATACTAAATTATTTTTTTATCATTTTTTCATTTTTAGTCTAAATTCATTAGGAAAAATAAAACCTCATTCATGCTTTGTGTGGACTACCATTTATATGAAAAAATATATATTCATTTCCATAACTAGATAATAATGATGAATATAAAGATGGAATGAAAGGATAGATGTAATGTTTTTATATAATTAAGGCTCTAGAATGAGAAATTGGATACACTATTTATAATATGATAAAAATGATCATTGATAATTTATTTATTTAAAATGAGCATATTATGAAAATTTAATAAAAATTTATTATTCTAATCTATATTTTTTGATTCGTATACTTCATTAAAAATAACATCTATCACATTTAAACACTATATAATATCATCATTCTTCAAATATTATTATATCACCACAATACCACTTAATATTCATTAATAAAATTAGCATTCATTCAGGTTTTCTTCTATTTAACCACCTAAATATGTAAATAATGTTTTTTGTAGAAGATATGTTTAATCAATAATAAACATATAAAATAATAAAAAACACTTTGATATTAATGACTCACTAAAACATATGTGTTATTTATTTCATATTCCAAGATAAATACTAAAACACTCATAAAAGGATTTTGAAGCATCATAAGTAATTATTAATCAACCATAAAAAAATAAATTTTATAGTAGTGTATTGAGACCCTATATTCTCATAAATATAAATTAAATGAAATTTTATGAACATTTAAAACATTTAAGAAATAGATACCCAAACACCTATAACATTAGTTTCTCTGAAAAAATGAAAACTTGAACACCATTAAATAAATGAGTTGTATTATATCCAACTATGTTCTACATGAATAACACCCTTTTATAAACAAAATACAAAATACATATATTCATAACATGGGAAACCAATCATATAATGTATTGAGATATGATTCTTGGTAAGGGTAAAATGTGGGATTTTTAATCATAATCATGGGCATAAAAATAAGAGAACATGATCACAACATTAAAATATTATACACTTATTATGAAATATCATAATAACATTTCTTGTTATAAGAATTATAAATTAATAATTAATGAATAATAATATAATCAAGATAAAAATCAATGAAATTATTTATGTGGATTAATACATGGAATTGTGGAAGACACATAATCAAAATAAATGCTTTCTATATTATTCAAGGCCTAATTCTAAGGGTATATTAGCGGAATGGGGTAACAATAAAAACCATTTTGGCCATCATTATTCAGTGCCATTTCCATATTAGTAGAAACTTGTCACTCAGAAGATCATATTTGTTGATTAATTCTATCAATTAACCCACTTTATCATCGTTCCCGCAATTTTTATCTCAAGAGATAAAAAAGTATCAAACACATTGGAAGGATATATAAGTCCCACCTTTCTCATAATGAAATCCTACAAACATGTACCAAAATATCATAAAATTCAAATCATGAAAAATTAAATTAAATGATTATAAGTAATATTTCATTATATCATATCCTATAAAAAAGAGAATGATTTCATTATCATGTTATTAAAATCATTACCCTTGAAATGACACATGTTTCATAAGTATATAATTTTTGAAAGAGAAACGAGTGGCACAAATATCATTCCATAAAAAACAGTAATATAAATAATTGTAAAAGTACCCTTTGATCATATCCAAATAATAGAATGAGTAACATCAATATATGTCATCTTGGAAAGAAAATAATTTTGAATGACATTCTGAAAATAGAATTCTGTAAAATATAATTTTTTATAGAAATATAATATTTATAACATAATTTTTTGTTGAAGTCCTTATTATTTAAAAAAATAATTGAAAAATTTAATTGATGGTTTTAAAACCATAAAAATATTAAAATCCTTTTTCCTTGAAAATGGTAAAAAAAAAGTTCATTTTAAAACATTTTTGAAAAGATGATTTAAAAAAATTGATTTTTGATCGAACAGTTAAATATGATCAGATATTCATAGAACAAATTTAATAATTATCACAGGAAACAAAGAGTGAAAAAATGCTACACATACATGAATGTATCATTAAATATAATAAATAATAAAAATCATGAGAATAATATTTAAACAATGGAATCAAAATTATAAAAAATCCCAATAAACGATTAGTTTCACGAAATGAACTCTTACCACTTTGGTAACGTTTAATAAAAATCCCCATGAAATAATAACAGTCCATGATGATTAAAATATCATTACGAAAAGTGGTTTTTTATATAACATGTCAAATAGCTGTATATAAACCTAATAAAATAACATCGGTTCATCACAAAACATGTGTCTCAAAGATCGAATATTAAGACAAAATTACCTTTCCAATTTGGTAACATTTGAAATGTAAATACACATTATATAGGAATCATAGAATATATTTTGAAATACCAAAAACATAAAGTATAATTTTCATATAATTAATTTATGGTATATATATATTGCTTAATTGAAACTCACGATGAATAATTTATATGTATCACAAAAATAATATTTGGTCTTGAAACCACCGTACATTATTTGTTGAATCTCATTATACTCATACAAAAATCCTATATAATAATATAATTTTTTTGTAATAATATTAAAAAAATATATTCAAAAATATACTATAATATATGAATATATTATTATTTTTTACTATCCATTTATTAACACTACTTTGTTAATGATTCATTTTAGGTAATAACCACTTTTTTTCATGTATTTGGATTTGTTATATTTTGGGTCCTCTTATCCATATAATGATTTCTCATCTAGTTAATGATAAAAGTGACGGAAATATCATATATTTTTATAAAATATTTATTTATAATAATATATTAAATATAGAAAAATGGAATGAAATTCCCCATTCTTAGAGATGATATGCCTTACATACGCATAAATTTATTTCAATTATCATGGTGTATTGAAAGAAATAAGAGAAGTAAATGTTAAAAATATACTATCATTATAATAGAATTATTATTTCACATATATCACATATGTTAATTAAACCCATTCATAAATCATTTCATGTACATAATGAATGGATTACACCTCATTATGAAGGTTGTAGTCCATACGTCCACTAATGAAGTTATCATATTACAAAAAATGGAAATCATGAAGTAATGTGTAATAACATATTTGAAAAATAATAAATCTATTATTAAAATAATATATATAATTATAAAACTAATTTACATCATTATTACTAACCTTGAAGGGTGGGAATGGAAGAATGAGGGACATCGATTTGTGAGGTGATAGTCAGCTCTAAACACAAAAATAGATTGTGTATCCCATTTGATTGATATGTGTGTGAGTGTATGATTTAACATTAATATAAAAAAAATATTTACATTTATAATACTATGTATATTATTTAATAATGTAATAATAATAATTGGTTTGGTGTGAAAAAAAAACAAATTTTTTTTTGAAGTATTTGACTTCTTCTTTGGGTAACTCCTTTTTTTGAAGAAAAGGGAATTCATGATTGGATTTCATCCAAAATAGATGCTTATATGATTTTCTAATGGAATTTGGGAGTATATTCAGATAGATATTTCCCTATCCAATGAGCATGATAGGTTTAATGAAGTGAGGGTTGTGAGATCCTTTTTATAATGGAGGAGGATTGGAACTCTTGTAATTATAAAAATGTAAAAAATATTAAGAGGTATTCCTTAAATCATGTGCCTAAACAAATAATAAAAAAACATCAATTAAAGGGATTTTATTTTATATATAATTATATTATATTTATTTTGTACATGTTCCTAGGTTATTTTACCCTTTATGTTAACTTTTTAAAACTAAGTAAACTAAATTGTACAATAATCCCTATAATTAATTTTAATTAAATTCGAAAATATTTTAGATAAAAATATATAGTGACCTTAATAAACTGTATAAGTATTTAGGAATAAAATTATATAATCAATTCAGTTAAATTTTAATCACATATGTGGAAAATTTTGATTTAATATTTTTCAAGCGGGTAGTATGAGACTACGAGTTTTTAAAGTAAAAAGGTTCCCAATACTGATATGTTTTTACATTCCATTTTAATGTGAAATTTCAACTAATGAGCAAAATTGGATTAATTTATCTATTATTTATCTAATTTTTATTTAATCCCAATTAATGAATAAATTTAACTATGGAAATAAATTTAACAATAAATCGACTTTAAACTAAAATCCAGTATTTTTCGCTATTCATTTGAAAAAAATGTCATTCAGAAAAATCCCAGAAATTTACTTTGAGATAATTTTGTCATTATGAATTCAAATATGATGATTATTTTATAAAATTTAATTTCTAAAAGTGTATAAAATTAATTTTACTATTGTACACAAAAGAACATAAAACCATTACTTTTTTAGAAAATACTATTTTGTTTATAACATTTAGAAATTACCAAAAATTGTATATTTCGTAATAAATATGATTTATCTATATCAAATAATTAATATTAATATTTAAAAATTTGTTATTAAAATTAAAATTACTATGTTTAAATGAAATGTTATAAGAGTCACATTTTTATGATTACGATAATAAAATATTGTTTCGTAGAATCTTAGTGATTTTGGTAATAAAAGCTGAGCCTCTATTACATGTATCACAAGATTAATTTGTTTTAGTGTATATAAACTGTTTTAAATCATGTTTTATAAAATTAAAATATTTAAAAAATTACTTCACTGGAATAAATGGTTCATAAAAACAATGGGTGTTAAGTTATACCCCCTTAAATTGACTCTCTCCATTAAAATTTGTTATTTAGATATGAAAAATTAAGATATGTCTTCCTCATCCTATACTTAGGAGTCCATATTGCTTCTTATAAATATAGAATTATCCACAAAACTCTGAATAGGCATGTGTAATTTTTGTGAAGAATTGGTTTAATAAAATTTATAATATCAACTAGTTGTTTCTCATAAGTATGATCATGCTCCATTGGTATGTCATATGATAACAAAAAAATGAAGTGTTAGGATTCTTTAGGATATATACATAGAACACATCATGGAATTGAGGGAGATTTTTTTGAAATATCAATGTGATAGGATATTATCCTGAAAAGATCAATAATTTTAAACGGTCTTATATATGAAGGGAGTAGTATCAATTTTTTTCCATAATATCATATTGTCTTTCTAGGGAGAGATTCATAGAAACCCCTTCTCAGTGATGTAAAATTATATATCATGTAGATAGTTATCAGCAAAACGTCTCTTCTATTAGTGACATCTATCGATATGCTTCTAATTGGTTCAAACCATCTCGTCCATTTCATCAGTGATCTCGGGTACCAATAGCATTATTTCTCTAACCTCATTCCTTCATATTTGAGCTCAACATTTATTTCCATAGAGGGATTCATAAAAAACAATCTTAATTCATGAGTGAATCCTGTTTTGGTATGGAATATCAGCTAAAGGGTGGTTTAGATCATATCAAACTTTTAACTCTAATGAAACGTATCTCATTTTGTCCTTATGAATTTGAATTAATATTTCAGACTAACCATCCATCCGAGGTTGAAAAATAGTGTTGAATCTCAATTTCGTGTTAAGGGAATGCTAATGATTTTATGGAAAACATTGAGGTAAAACATATATCACCATCAAATATAGTGTAATGTTGTACTCCATGTAACCTTACGACTTTCTTAATTTGTATCATGGATTGATGAAATAAATAGAATTCATTCTCTAACAGCGATGAGGTGTGCGTACTCAGTAAGGAGACCAACTTCAACAAAAATAACATTATGTTCATTAGTGGTTATGGGGATTATAAAGTCAAAATACATAGTTATCTTCTCATATTTCCACTCTAGTATGTGTAATAGATTTTATTTACCTTTATAATCGTTCCTTTAAGAAATAACATATTGGATTTCTTGGAACAGAGATACAAACTTAGTGACAGCTATATACATTATATCATAACAGAAGTATTCTTTCATGTATCTATACATATTTATATATACATTATTAATAGTGAAAAATTATCTATGAAATTCCCATAATAGCTCCCTTAAATATGGTATGAATGGAAGGAAAACACAACTCCTAACCCTTATCATTCTATCATGATAATTGTTAAACTCAACAACATATCTAACCAAGTTGTACAGTTCTACATATTCTTTCTATGCTTCTTTTGTCTTTACTGAGATAATGGGTTAAAAATTAAACCAACAATGATAATATTATTCCATTCCTTTATAATTTTTAGGTTATTCCTTTGAAAATATAAAAGTATTGTATCTTTTGTGATCCTCGTCCTTGATATGCTAGCATGATCATTTCTCCTCAAATCATTGTGCAGCTTGTTATATTTCCCATGGGGGTAATGAATTGAGTAGTCATAAATATATATTAGCTCTAACTAAAATCTATAACACATGTTAAAGTCATTATATATTATTAAATAACTCGATTTTTTAGGATCAATATATATGTAAAAAAAATTCTATAAACACAATTCCTCCATATCGTTAATGCATAAATTACCACATCTAAATCCAAATACCGATTTGGGTAATTTTGGTCACAAGGCAACAATTTTAAGAAGTTATTGGAAATAAACATTTTATTATTCATAATAATGTGTCTTATTCCAATGTTTTATGAATCAATAAATATTAAAACACTTTTCCACTATAGGGTAATGAAATCACATGTGTGTTAACTAATAATCAATAAACTACCATGAATATTTCTTAACATTCAGCTATTTAGATGAACATGGAACCCTTCTGAGTTATCCAGGTTAGAGGACTTTATAGTCCTAAAAAATTATCTACATACTAGAGAGAGTATCCAAACAATGCATGAAAAAATATTTTTCATCATAGATTATATAATCCAACATTCAATAGGCTTTGGCTTTGTTGGATCATCTTCTATACACACTATTGCGTTTATATGACAAAAAAATGAAACAATTTCATCCAAAATTCACACTTTATAAATTTATCATAAAATATATATTTATATAGTGTATTTATTAAATTTTTTCATTACTCTTCATGTTATTATTTTATCTATAAAGATATTATAATATCATTTGTGAATACCACCACAAATGGATCTATGTAATCTCTAAAGACTCTATTGAACGAATACAAGATGTTATAAGGGGCATTAGTAAAAAAATGAATCACTAAATATTTATTGTGTCCATACCTTGTATAGAATGTCTTATTCGGTATATCATCATTCGTATCCCTCAATTGATGATAAGTTGAATGATGTTTCATATAGGGAAATAATTGATTTTCACATGGTTGATCAAATTATTTATTAATATAGGGATTAAGATACTTGTTATTGATTGTGATATTTTTCAACACTCGATAATCAACACAAATTATCATTAATCCATATTTAATTATCAAAAAAAGAAAAGTTGACCCCAAATGTGACAATATTTGATGAAATAATCCATTCACAAAGTTTTCATAGAGTTTTTTCTTTATTTCCTACAAATAGACTAGTTCCATTCAATTAGGTTTCTTTGAAATTGTTTCCCAATCAAGTATTATTTCTATTAATAACTCTGAAAAAAAACTCTGCCGAAGGATATGAAAAGAATTTGGAATGACGTATAGGAATTCACGAATAATAAGATTATCATTGATGCTAAGTTTCTTCCAAACCAATTGTGATAAACAAGCATTATGAATGGGAATTATGACCCACATAGTAGATATAGCCTCCATTGATTTTTTATACTTATCTTCACATTGATATAAATTCATCGGTTGGATTTTAATATCAAACATAACCAACCTTCATCAAAAATTGATTTGTGATTTATGATGAGAAAGAAAATCCTTGAATAAGATGACACCAAATTCAACTAGTGGAATAATTATAAGTCATTCATGAAGAATATTTTCATAAATTACAACCGGATAAGAATAATACACATGAGATGAAATAATCATATGTTTAGGGTTTTATACTAACAATTCCACGAATAATCATTTTGGATGAAAATTTATACCATTATAAATTTCAATATAAATGTTGGAGTTGTTAAATCTTGAGTAAAATAAGAAATTAGAAGTTCTATAGTGGATGATAACAATGCCTTTCACCACAAAGTTATTGAACATGTCATAATAAAATGAGATTTCATGATATTTTCCATTAATCCCTCATCCTACGAGGATACTGACATCAACCATCATCATAAAAGTAATGGATTAATAACTAGTTACTATAATTCCCATTCCGCGTACACAAGTAAAACTCTAGCATGGATGGTTCTTTCTTGGAAAATTTATCTCTATTTGAATTGTTAGCTGAATTATTCCCATCACATTATAAATAAAATTCTTGATGGCCTTAACTTCCTCATAGAAATTTTTTATTAAACCACATAATACAATTTCAACCATGATTCTTCCCACACATAGAGAATAAGGGATAACTCATCTTTGTCTCCCCATGTGCTTTAGATGTTCCATTTAAATCCATCATCCTTTTAATATTAAAACACTATGATTAATAGATAAATCAAACCTTAATATCAATATTTATTTCACATCTCAAAATATCTTCTTAGCTATATATATATATATTGGATAGTTCCTTTATGATACATTGGTTTAAGCCACTGAAAAATCTATCAACATTACTTTTGGCTTAGATGATAATACCATAATTGGTCATTAATAGTATTTTAATATTATCCACATAGGTACTAATGGATTCATAATCCCTTTTCTTTAACTCATGGAACTCATTAATTATCATTATATGAATAATATAAATAAAGTAATTATTGAAGTAATATGTTCTTGAAATCATCCCAATACATGGTTTTTGTTTGATATTGTTTCCTCATATTATAGATTTGCCCAACCACTCATACACTTCAGATTCAAAAAAATAAATAACCAAAATTAAATTTTCATGTTCCCAACATTTACTAACGAAAAGCATATTTTCAGTTGTAACAATCCATTGTTCAGAAACAAGTGGATCCAAATAACTAATGAAATAAATTTTTTTTCCTCATGAAGGAATCAATAGAATTTTATTCCATCCATTATCATTTGGAAGAATAGTATGATTTAGATCTTGATAAATATGTGTGAGCATATAAATGGGGTGTTTCATTCTATATCCCATAGTATTTATATTTCCATGAGAAAAATCCTTGAATTTTCTTGTAACAGTCATAATTGATGTGGTTACGTTGGTTGCCATACATTGACTATAACCAAAATGAAATGAGTAATAATGAATATTCATAGTGGGAAACCTCATAATAATATAATCCCTTGTAATATTTCCATATTATGACACCTTCAATGAACTATGACTCCTTATTTTTATCGTAGGTTATTCAAAGCTAACATTTATTTAAATTTTTTGATATATATTGTAAATAGTTTGTTAATTCCGATATGATATCCTATGGGAGGTTTAAATAGAGTTAACAACAAGTCCAATAGTTATACACCAGTTTTTGATTGAGTGTTTCACATTAAAATGGTTTATGTTTTGCTAACCCTATTTACATATGTTTAATATCCACAACCACTTGTATTATCAAAAATGGATTTTTTTTCTCAGATAAAACTCACTCTATATATTAAAAAATTCTATATAATTTTCCAATACATTTCCCACACATTATACGTTATAATGACCTATGTTGGAGAAAAGGTAAAATTGCAAGAGAGTGTGAACATTTACATTTATTAGTCATTATATTTTTAAAACTGTGATTTAGAACATATTTTTGAGATTTATAATACACATTAGAGTTTTGTTTTATACAAGGGTAACTGTATTATGTTTCCCCTTTGGTGTATCATCTTGTTTTAAGCGGTTTACATCAGCAAAATATAAGGTTTGGGTGGTAAGACTAGGATAGATGGTTATTTTTTGAAACCATGCATCCCATTGTAGGAAACCATCCATGTACAGTGAAGGGGAATAAATTCCATACATGGTCATTTCAAGGGAATACAAAATTAGGTGCCTATACAACATTATTTACCCCTACAGTGTGGTTATACTACATAGTTAGTGCCAAATAAACAGTATGCATTCACTATTAATCACACATTTGGCACCTAATTTAGTTTATTAGGTGACCCACACAAAGTGTTTTGTTTTTTAATGAAATTATATTAATTATAAAATATAATTAAGAACATAAAACTTATTATTTCCCATTTACCCATCACCATTTTGCATGTGAAACTCCTTTCCTCCTAGGTCGTGTGTCGCTCCCTCCATTATCCTACCATTTCACATCATTGAATCACAATTACATCTAGATTAACCATCTAGAATTAATATTAAGGCCTATGAATCCCATATCTTTAAATAGTTGGATGATTTTTCTCCTCTCCCATTTTTATTTGTTCTATTCATACGAACCCTAGGTTTATGGTTGACCCGATTTTGGTTGTTTCATCTTAGTCTAGGTAATGGAGTGGCACTCCCAAGTCATCCATGGTTATATTTCATTGATCACTGTTTAAGGTAATTCTCATAGGTCCTTTTTGTTTTTTCTTCAACAATTTAGGTATGGTTTTCAAATACTATTTTTTTCTATCCCAATTTTATTTGTGGTATTTCGGTGAACTTCATTCATCGTTTTTATTTGTACTTTGTTTTTCTCATCCAGGAGGTGGGATAGAGTCCCTAATATATTTGGAGACATACCATCATATGCATAGCTGGGCACAGATATATATAAGTTTTCGTGTTAAATATATATATTCACCAATAGAGATATTTATTTATATATATACCTATATATATGGGCTCATGTTTTCATATGGATATATATGAAAAATGTATGCATATATAAATGTAAACAAGTATATGTGTATATAAGAATATATGTAAGGATTCCCATGAACGTATTCATGGCCAGGTAAATATGTACATAGGTTCTAGGTTCATTCATATATATATGAGGTTCATGTGCTCAGGGCATGGAAAGAGAATTTCAAATTGGTTTTCTATAAAAACATTGAATTTTGGGACATTCATATTCGCCTTCATCATCGTAAGGTTGGATCCCTTTTCATTGACCTCTAAATTCAAGAGTGCATGAGTAACACTCTTTCCATTTCGTCATAGGTTATTAAATAGTGTTGTATGATTTAAAAAAATTATTATTTAACGTGAATTGGGTATGACTCTTAAAAAGAGTTTTAATAATGTTCAAGGAACTATATGAGAAGAAATTTCATGATTTTATAATAAATCCCCTCAAATAATGTTCAGTATCATCTAAAAAAATGCGGTGAATGGTTCTTTAAGTCATTCTTGGAATTATGGAATTGGTGATTTCAAATTTAATTCTACATGGTTAGTTAGATAACATGATTATGAATTTTTATTTATGTAATTCTTAAATATGGGTTTGTCCCTCTATATGGTAAATTTTTAATTAACCACGCTCCTTCTGATGGTTTGGACTGTTTTATAAAATGAATTGATTTAATATTATATTAGAATTACCCATATAGGTAACTCCTCTTTTTACAATTAAACCTTCTTTGTGATAATAACGACATATAAATTGATTATTCCTTCTTTAGTAAATACAATGGATTGAATTATATTGGTTTTCATGCTAATAATGGATTTTATTTTTTGATTTATTTAAATTGTTTAAAATTGTCATGAAATTTGTGGTAGAAGAACACATCATGTTACTATTAAATTACAAAGGATTATAAGAAATATAAAAATTTTAGGATGTGACTTAAGATTATTGAACATTATGCTTCATTATGGATTAAATATTCTATTTTAATTATAAATGGTGTAAATTCCACACTGATTTTATAATTCTTATCAAATACTGTTGTTAATACGATACATTTGTAGGGGACTGAAAAAAGAAACGAAGGAGTGGTATTACCTCATGTTAATTTATTATATATATATATATATGATTATTCCTTAAATAGGATGTGGAATGATGATAGGGGATTGTTGATCAGGGTGGGTAATCACACTACTTTATATCAGGTGATGAGTTCATGGCATCTCACACCAGTGATACTAGTGGGAAGATGGGAAGAGGTTCCAGGATCCACGTTTATAGTGATCGCATGAAATCACACTCACCTCATGAAAATTTAGTTCATGGATTTTTACACACTATTGGGATGTTGGTCATGTACCCAATTATATGATCTTATAGGAATGTTTATACTGTTTATAGTTTTCTGAGTTATTCCAAGTCCAACCAATATCTAGTATTACAGTTATAGATCCATTAGGCATTAACAGAAACTTTTTTCTTATTGGTAAATGATATATATAAATAATATATATATATATATATATTGTTATTGATCAGACATTATTTCTCAACAAGAGTAGAATCATGCAGAGTTGGTCAGGTGTTCGATTGGAACATGAGTCGAGCAATGTTATTATTTTAGTATTATTTGTTTCTTGCTATTAGATGCACACAATTTAATTAATGATTCACAAAATGGATCTTGAATGATACTGTGGGTGATGAAAAACTGATAATTATATGTCACACCCTGCTAAGACACCCATTGTACTAGGGTACCCTAGTAGACCTTATTCATGAAATACCTTGGTTTATTTCTAAATTTTTTTATCTATAAGATGAGAGATAATACTATGTGAATAAGCTAGATCTCAATATTCTCATTGAGATCTATCTTAGGAAATTTTTATCATTTTATTATTTTGAATGTACTTGTATATTTATATATGTTTTATGTTTGTTTCTTTTGAATTTATTTCTCCATCTTAACATGAAAGTATTTTTCAATATTGACATAAACTATCTTATATATTTATTTGATTTTTATTATTTATCCACTTCCCTATTTTTTTTATACAGTTCTTCCTATGTTTTCTGCTATTTTTTTTTTGATTAATGGTGTGGTACATTGATCATATGGTTATAGTGTCTCCATTATATCTTCCTTAGACCCTCACTACTTGTCAGAAGGCTCTTTCATATGGGTTGGCACACTTGAGGCCATGTGTCCATCGATTCCAATATCTTTTTAGAGGTCATCTGGTCTTGGATGCTATAAAGTGGTATCAATGAAGTTTATTTTATTTTTCTTTCTATTTTGGGTTGGTAAAAAAGATGAATAGAAATGTGTTGCCTCTCAGTAAAGAATTGTTTGTGTGACTGATCATACAACCCATAGAAAAATGTTCATGTGTCCAGGGTTGGGATTCTTTGTTGTGTTGTTTTATAATAGACTTGATTGTGATTTAACTTATAGTGACTTGTGAACATTATTCTATGTATTGATTTATGGGTTTTTTTAATTTTACCCTTGGACTGATACTTTAAGGAAGTAAAATGACATGAATCATTTTAGGCACATATAAATTAATATTTCATAAAAAATTCATTCTAGGTAGTTTTATTTCTAGGCTTCCTACTATTTGGATTATGTTCCATTAGTGTTATTCCATGATTGTTTTTACATTACAATGAATTTGTATATAATATGTTTATTTTATGATATTATATGGTTATTTATGTTCCTGTATATGGGTTTTATAAGGCCCCAGCCTTAAACCTTACTTAATCATGAGTTATTACATGATTACACATTGAAGATCTTTTCAGGTTTAGAGTTTTTGAAAATTAGATCATAAAACTTCCATTACATTCCACATATAAACAAAGTGGTTACACAATGATAGAATTATTCATTCCAGTCAATGGAAACACATTTAAAATAAAACATGGATTATTTCTTGACACTTCCTTGACACTATCATCATATCATGTACATTTCCCTTGACCTGTGAAAAGCATTTCAAAAAAAACATGGGATGAGCATAAAAAGCTCAGTAAGGGATATAAAAATATGGAAAAGAAAACATGGGTACATATATACATAAGAATGAAATCATACATTACCCATAAAACATATGCACTTTAACATACCTCATCAAATCATGAATAAATCATAGAAATAATAAGACATAAAGGTAACTTGAGGCATTCATAACATTCTTACATAGGGAGTAACCCTCTTGGTTACGTTTGGAATACCCATCACAGTATATTCCATAAATCTCTTCAGAGAAATCTTAATGTTTCAGTCCTTCACGTTACCCAATGCCTTGGAGATCTATATCGGGATCACCCGCCTTTAGTTTCTCACGGAACCTCCCGTCTTCATAATAATGCCCAAGAACCTCAACATAATCGTATCACATAAAACATGCATAAAGGAAGCATAACATTTCCACCGTTCAATCACAAGATATCAATACAACACATTGATATAAAAAAAATTATGAAAACCATTTTCAATACCAAAATAAAAGAAAATTAAAACATGGTATTTATTTTTTCTTTTAAAAAGAAGGTATGTCTTGTAGAGGAAGCTGAAACTCAAATAACGGTCACGGCGGCGGAGAAGTCATTGTCACTGCATACGTATGACAAAAACATTCACTTTTGTCATTTAGTAAAATGATTCGTATAAAAAAGATTCCTTTTGGATAAACTTAAAAGTCAAAGGGATTTATACACCGTATAAAAGAAGGTTGTGTATAAAACAAAATATGCCTCAATAAAAGGAGATTGAGACGAAGTCCCATACCTCAAGTCCGACTTGACTCGGTCGTTCTTTAATCTCCTGAATAATAAACATGAGTTAATTTCTACTTGTTTAATAACCTTTTTCATGTTCATTATTCCTTTTATATCACTTATTTCAATGTCATGAATACTATGTAATTATTTAAGTTAATAACGGCCGGTTTAATGATCATTGGTACATGAATCAAAAATAAACCCTTTATAATTACAAGTTGTTCATGTATCCATTATATCCAGAATGGTAATAATGATTTATATATCATATATATATAGTATATACGTGAATTTATAATATTACATAATCATTTAGAGGTAAGAAATGAAATGCACCGTTCATGGAGACGGTAAGCCGTACGTACGCATGAACGCTACTTTCATTTCTATTTCATATTTTATAGAATGAAATTATAATTATATAAAGGTATATTATAGTTCCAGTATAATATCATATATAATATCATAGTTCCATACTTTATACGTCCCACATATGGTATTTAACGAATCAAATCACTTTGAGTGGGCGGTAGTCCGCACTTCCTTAAATGAAGATATCGCGTTTACCCATAATGGAAACCATAAAGGTATGACCAAAAAGAAAAAACAGAAACTTAAGGAAAACATAAACATATTATATATCATATATAAATATAGTGACATTTTAATGTTCACATTTTAAGGTGTTAAAAGAATGTTGAACAATTATCGTTTTGGGGGGCATAAATTCACCATCCACGGAAACAGTATGTTCGTTAACCATTAGATGTAGGTGTGTGTAAGTGTAGCTCGAATCCATATTATAACAACATCCTAGTATATTGAGGATACTTTATTTGTTACAAAAGAAAAGAATAAAAAGAGTTTAGGGGGTTGGAGAAGCAAAATAAAATAAAATGACTCAAAAGAATACATTACCTTAAAATCGGGTAACTCCCTTTGGTTTGAGCTCAAAGGCTTCCTTGGGAAGACTTTTTCCCAATGTGAGGCTTCAAGGAGTAAGAGAGGGAAGTGGAGAGACAAAATGGGCAGGGGTTGGCCGATCCAAAGGCTTTGTAAGTGTGGGTAAGGAGGTAGAGGTGGGGGCCTTTTATAAGAGGAGAGGAGGGGCACTCTTGGAATGTAAAGATAAGTTACTTTATTTTAAAAAGATTTTCGGATTGAAAAGGTCCCACATTGATATAAATCGAGGATAAGGTGATAAGGGTTCGAGATCCACTCATCCAATTGGTTTTGGCCATGTTTAGGTTCTAGATTTTACATTATCTTTCCATTTTACTTAAATCGTTAAATAATGAGGTCATCGCTACATCATCATGATGTCATAAAGAATTTAATTTATTTAATGTCTAAAAATTATAAAAAAATAATATGATGTAGGAAATATTTTTATCTTTCTAATTAATATTTATAGTAAAAAATATGACTTGTATTACCCCATGTAAAAATTGTTTTAGTAAAACACCTTATGTGTGTGTCATTTTTACTTTAACATTTAATAAAACGTTATTTATGTCATTTCCCAACCAAAGATGCTCCATGGGGTCCCCAAGTTGACCCATGGTTTTTATTGGTCGGCCATGACACATCCAATAATGTTAGAACATGTGTCTAGGTCATTTCATTTTATTAAAACATTATTATTACCTTAAACTACACTAATTACCTCAAATCGCGATTAAGAACTTAAGAGTTACTATTTACCAAAAAATTATTTTAATCTCATTGAACCACATTTTACTTCTTAATGACAACCATGTATGTTATATTTTTGAAATTCAATACACAATGATGGAAAAATTTCATTTAAACGGAAAATTCAGTTTTTATAAGTACCACTTAGTGGTTTCACTATTCATCAAAAATTGAATTTTTTCCGAAAATTACCAAAAATTCACCCTAAGCTATATTTGATACTCCGAATTCAATAATGAAGTATATTTTACAAAATTCAAAACATATAAGTCACATTAATTAATTTAATAATTAATTCCTGCTTTCATGACAAATAGCGGGTTTTTTTGAAACAATATCTATGAAAAGATTGACACTAGTTTAAGTCCAATTTCAAAGTGAAATTGATTCCAATGACCACCATTGGATTAAATGGTAAAAATATATTGTAATTTCACTTCAAAACCAATTGAAAAGATAATCTAATCATATTAATAAATTAGATTAAAAATAGTTTTTGAACTAAAATACAACATTTTACAAAATTCATTAAAAAATGAACATTGTCAGAAAAATATAAAAAATTCACACAAAGTAAATTTTTATGTCCCAATAAAAAAGAATAAGTTTATTTTGAAAAAAATAGCTTATAAAATTGTCAAAAGATATATTTAAAAATGGTTTTCCATCAAAAGGCAGTAAAACAATCCTTTAAAAATATTTGTGTATTCCATGCATAAGATTGGATTTATTTTCATTTTAAGCCTCTAAAACACTATCTAATTCATTAATAGACATAGATAAAAATATTTATTACTCATTAATTACTTGGGATGTTACATCCTTCCCCCCTTTAGAAAATTGTGACCCCGCAATTTATTTACTTATCAAATAAATGGGGGTACTTATCCCTCAATGCATTTTCAGATTCCCATGTTGCCTCTTCCATCATGTGGTTTTTACACAAAACCTTTACCTGATTAATCACCTTATTTCGTAACACTTGCTCCCTGTGGTCAAGAATGTAGACCGGTTGTTCCTCATAAGATAGGTTCTCTTCCAGCTGAACTATCTCTGGACTCAAAACATGAGATGGATCTGGCATATACTTCCTCGACATCAAAACATGAAAAACATTGTGTACCTGAGATAAACTCAGCGGTAAATCCACTCTGTATGCAACTGATCCAACTCTCTCCAGAATTTCATATGGTCCATTGAACCTTGGAATCAGCTTTCCTTTCTTACCAAATCAGATCACACTTTTCCATGGTGATACTTTGAGAAAAACATGATCACCTACCTCAAAAAAGAGATCCTTCCTCCTGTTGTCCGCATAACTCTTCTGCCTGCTCTGAGCTGTTCTCATGTGTTTCTGAATCATCTGAACTTTTTCTGCCATATCTTCTACCAATTCTGGTCCCATCAACTTCCTTTCACCCACTTCATCTCAGAAATCTGGAGTTCGACACTGCTTCCCATATAATACCTGAAATGGTGCTATCTGTATACTGGAATGAAAACTGTTATTATATGAAAATTCAACAAAAGAATGATGTTGGTCCCAACTTCCCTGATAATCCATAGAGCAAGAATGTTGCATATCCTCCAATGTCTGAATTGTTCGTTCTGACTGGCCATCTGATTGAGGATGAAAAGCTGTACTAAAATTTAATTCAGTACCCAACAACTTCTGAAGGGCTTTCCAAAAGTTATAAGTGAAGCTGGGATCACGATCAGATACAATGGAGAGAGGAAGTCCATGTTACCTAACTATCTCTCTAAGATACAAACGGGAAAGTTGATCTAGGGAAAATGTATCTCTTATAGAAAGGAAATGAGCAGATTTAGTCAAGCGATCAACAATAACCAAGATTTCATTATTACCTCGAGATGTCTTTGGTAATCCCACAACAAAGTCCATGGATATATTCTCCCATTTCCACTTTGGCACGGGTAAAGGCTGAAGCATCCCTTTCGGTAACTGCCGCTCTGCTTTAAACAACTTACAAGTCAAACACATCACAGTAAAATCAGCAATATCTCTTTTCATTCCATCCCACCAGTAATACTACCGCAGATCTCTATACATCTTAGTACTACAAGGATGAACTAAAAATAGAGAACTTTGAGCTTCACATAACAACTCTCTCTTCAACTGTGAATCACAAGGCACACACAATCTCTTCCCAAATCTCAAAACACAATCATTATCAATGTTGAATTCAGGCAACTTACCTTTCTGAACCAGCTCTAGCTTTTTCTACAACTCACTATCTTTCCTCTGTGCTTGCTTGATTCTATCTGATAGAGATGATCTCACTGATACCTGAAAAAAAAACAGAATAACTTCCTGCACCAACAACTTCTACGCCAAAGTTCATCAAATCCTTAACCAAAGGATCACGTTCCAAACCCAACATTGCTAATGAAGCATTACTTTTTCGACTCAAAGCATCAGCCACTTCATTTTCTTTTCCCGGATGGTAATGAATTGTACAATCATAGTCCTTGATTAATTCTAGACATCTACTTTGTCTCATGTTCAACTCTTTCTGAGTGAATATATACTTTAAACTTTTTTGATCAGTATATATTTCACACTTTACACCATACAAATGATGCCTCCAAATTTTTAAAGCGAAAACAACAGCAGCTAATTTCAAATCATGTGTAGGGTAATTTACCTCATGAGTTTTCAACTATCATGAAGCATAAGCAATTACCTGATCATTCTGCATTAGGATGCAACCAATTTCTTTCAATGAAGGATCACTGAAGATAAAAAACTCACCATTCCTGGAAGGTAGTGCCAAAACTGAAGCATTCACGAATCTTCTTTTCAATTCCTGAAAACAATCATCACATTCTTTTATCCAGATAAATGTAACACCCTTCCGAGTTAGCTTAGTCATTGGACTAGATAACCGTGAAAAATTTCTAACAAAACTTCGGTAATAGCCTTCCAATCCACGGAAGCTACGAATCTCAGTTACATTTGTGGGTCTTGGCCATTCTTCCACAAATTTTGTTTTTGCAGGATCAACAGTTATCCCATCTTTAGAATCAATGTGACCAAGGAAAGAAATTTGCTGCAACCAAAACTCACACTTGCTGAATTTCCCATATAATTTCTTTTCTTTTAAGGTTTGCAAGATAACACTTAAATGTCTTTCATGCACTTATTTACTTTTAGAAAACACCAAAATATCATCAATAAAAACCACTACAAACTTATCCAAGAGCTCATGGAAAATTCTATTCATTAAGTCCATGAATACAACAGGTGCATTGGTTAGCCCAAAAGGTATTACTACAAATTCATAATGGCCATATCTTGTACGGAACGTGGTCTTCAGAACGTCTTCTTTCTTTACCTTCAGCTGATGGTACCCCAATCTCAAGTCAATCTTTGAAAAATACTAAGCTCCCTGGAGCTGATCAAACAAATCATCGATATGAGGCAAAGTATATTTGTTCTTAACAGTGATGTTATTCAAGGCTCTATAATCAATGCAAAGTCTCATTGAACCATCTTTCTTTTTAACAAAAAATACAGGAGCACCCCGTGGTGATGTGCTAGGTTGAATGAAACCTTTCTCTAATAAATCTTGCAATTTCTCCTTAAACTCTAAATGTTCAATTTGAGCCATTCGATAAGGGGGTTTTGAAATTTTCTTAGCATCAGGAACTAAGTCAACCGTAAACTCAACTTCCCGATCTAGTATTATTCCAGGAAACTCATCAAGAAAAACATCAGGATACTCATTTACCACTGGCACATCATTAATTTGAACAGTTCCCTTGGTTTCAACAATGTGTAAAAGGTAACATTCATTTCCATCTTTTACAAGTTTCTCGACCTCTTGATAAGTTATCAACAGTAAGGGTTCATTCTTGTACACAAACTGAAAGCCTTTCTGAAAAGAAACATCTTTAGCTCTACAGTCAATCTTAGCATGGTAAATAGAGAGCCAATCCATAGCCAGGATAAAATCAAACTCTACTAGAGGTAGAACAATATGGTTTGCAAGTAGGTTCTCTCCACAGATAAGGATAGGAAGATTCTTATAAATTCTTTTTGCCTCAACATTCCCCCAAGGTGTTTTTACCAAAAGTTCAGGAGTCATTTCTTGAGATGGTATTCCTATATTACTAGAAAAGGTTTTGAGAGATGAAAGAATGTGTAGACCCCGAATCAAACAACACACTAGCATAATCTGAAAAAAAAACAAACAAAGTACCTAATACAACTTCATTTGATGGCCCGACATCTGCTGAAGTAGTTGCAACGGATTTCACCACCCCTTTCTACTTGTAGTCTAACTACTTCCCATCACTCAAGATCTTTGTCGGACACTCATTTGCATAGTGACCCATCTCATTGCACTTATAACATTTCACTAACTGTATATCAAATTTGGTCTTACCTTCACCTTGATCCTTTTTAGTGCAATCCTGAGCCTTATGTCCTATCTTACCACATCGGTAGCACTTTCCAGAATTTAGAAGACATTCCCCAGCATGCCTTTTTCCACATTTATCACAAACTAGAAACTTAGTTTTCTTACCATCAGATTTTTTTGAAGAATTCTTACCTTTCTACTGCCACCTCGGTCTCTTCTTCTGTTGGTTGCTATATAACACTTGATCATCGACAAACTCCATTTCCACCTTCTCAGCACATCGAACAAGCTTTTCGTAACTTTTAAACTCATGAGAAGCTAATGCCCTTCGATATTTTGGCTTTAATCCTGGGAAAAAATGATTGATTTTACTATCAAGGTCTCGGATAAAATTTGGAGCATACCATGCCAATCTAGTGAACCATTCTTCATAGGTAGCCACTGAGTCTTCCTCTTGCATAAATTCCAAGAATGTTTTCCCATCCTAAGTCAAAAAACCTTAGGAAAATACTTCTCATGAAACATACCTTTGAATTCATCCCAGTCAAGAGCATCAATCTCATCGGTGTCCCTGATATTTTTAACGATAGACCACCACTGATCTGCCTCACCCTCCAAACAGTAAATAACAAGACTAACCTTTTGATTGTCTGAACACCCCATGACATCAAAAATCTTCTCAAATGATTTAATCCACCCTTCATCTAGCACAGGGTCAGATGATCCTTTGAATGATGGGGGATGTTGCCTCATGAAATGTTCCACCACTGACATGTTCCTCTGCGGTTGATCTGGCTGATCTCGTGTATGGATACCACCGCCATTTATTGCTTGAGTCAACTGTGTCATTACTGCAACAAAATGTTCAGTTCCAATTCCGACCATCTCAGTATGCTGATTCGGAAGGTTATTTCCTTCGGTATGCCTTCCTAGAACTTCTTCCCTGTTTCCTCTATGGAAACCCATTCTGAACAAACATGTCTTAGATGAAGCAACATGGTAATCTCCAAATACTATATCATTTTAAAAAAATATTTTTGGATAATAATTTAATAGAATTCTAACTCCTAATGTTATCTAAACCAAACTTTGATACCAACTATAAGGCCCCATCCTTAAACCTTACGTAATCTTGAGTTATTACAAGATTACAAATTGAGGATCTTTTCGGTTTTAGAGTTTTAGATAATTAGATCATAAAACATGCATTACATTCCACATATAAACAAAGTGGTTACATAAAGATAATATTATTCATTCCCATCAATGGAAACACATTTAAAATAAAACATGGATTATATCATGACACTTCCTTGACACTATCATCATATCATTTACCTTTTCCTTGACCTGTGAAAAGAATTTCAAAAAAACTTGGGATGAGCATAAAAAAGCTCAGTAAGGGATATAAAAATATGGAAAGGAAACATTGGTACATATATACATAATAATGAAATCATACTTTACCCATAAAACATATGCACTTTATCATACCTCATCAAATCATGAATAAATCATATAAATCATAAGACATAAAGGTAACTTGAGGCATTCATAACATTTTACGTAGGGAGTAACCCTCTTGGTTACGTTTGGAATACCCATCACAGTATATTCCCCAAATCTCTTCAGAAAAACCTTAATGTTTCACTCCTCCACGTTACCCAATGCATTGGAGAGCTATATCGGGCTCACCCGCCCTTAGTTTATCACGGAACCACCCATCTTCATAATAATTCTTAAGAACCTCAACATAATCGTATCACATAAAACATGTATAAAGGAAACATAAAATTTCCACCGTTCAATCAAAAGATATCAATACAACACATTGATATAAAAATATTATGAAAACCATTTTCAATACAAAAATAAATGAAAATTAAAACATGGTATTTATTTTTCCTTTTAAAAATAAGGCATGGCTTGTAGAGGAAGCCGAAACTCAAATAACGGTCACGGCAGCGGAGAAGTCGTTGTCACTACAAACGTACGACAAAAACATTCCCTTTTGTCGTTTAGTAAAACTCTTCATATAAAAGAGATTCCTTTTGGATAAATGTAAAATTCAAATGGGTTTATACACCATATAAATGAAGGTTGTGTATAAAACAAAATATTCCTCAATGAAAGGAGATTGAGACGAAGTCCCATACCTCGGGTCCGACTTGACTCGGTCATTCTTTAATCTCCTGAATAATAAACATGAGTTAATTTCTACTTGTTTAAGAACCTTTTTCAAGTTCATTATTCCATTTATATCACTTATTTCCATTTCATGAATACTATGTAATTATTTAAGTTAATAACTGTCGGTTTAACGATCATTGGTACATGAGTCAAAAATAAACCCTTTATAATTAAAGGTTGTTCATGTATCTATTATATCCAGAATGGTAATCATGATGTATATATCATATATATCCAGTATATACATGCATTTATAATATTACATAATCATTTATAGGTAAGAAATTAAATGCACCGTTCAAGGAGACGGTAAGCCATACGTACGCATGAACGCTACTTTCATTTCTATTTCATATTTTATAGAATGGAATCATAATTCTATAAAGTTATATTATTATTCCAGTAAACTATCATATATAATATCATAGTTCCATCCTTTATACGTCCCACATATGGTATTTAACAAATCAAATCACTTTGAGGGGGCGGTAGTCCTCACTTCCTTAAATGAGGATATCACGTTTACCCATAATGGAAACCATAAAGTTATAACCAAAAAGAAAAAACCAGAAGCTTAAGTAAAACATAAACATATCATATATCATATATAAATATAGTGACATCTTATTGGCCACCTTTGAAGGTGTTAAAAGAATGTTGAACAATCATCGCTTCGGGAGGCATAAATTCACCATCCACGGAAACAGTATGTTCGTTAACCATTATATGTAGGTGTGTGTAAGTGTAGCTCTAATAAATATTATAACAACATCCTAGTATATTGAGGATACCAGAGTTGTTACAAAATAAAATAATAAAATGAGTTTAGGGGGTTGGAGAAGAAAAATAAAACAAAAGGACTCAAAAGAAGACATTACCTTAAAATTGGGTAACTCCCTTTGGTTTGAGCTCAAAGGCTTCCTTGGGAAGACTTCTGCCCAAAGTGAGGCTTAAAAGAGTAAGAGAGGGAAGTAGAGAGACAAAATGGGCAGGGGTTGGCCGAGCCAATGGCTTTGTAAGTGAGGGTAAGGAGGTAGAGGTGGGGGCCTTTTATAAGAGAAGAGGAGGGGCACTCTTGGAATGTAAAGATAAGTTACTTTATTTTAAAAAGAGTTTCGGATTCAAAAGGTCCCACATTGTTATAATTAAAGGATTAGGTGATAAGGGTTCTAAATACACTCATCCAATTGGTTTTTTCCATGTGTACATTTTAGATTTTACATTATCTTTCCATTTTATTTAAATCGTTAAATAATGAGGTCATCGCTGCATCATCATGACGTCATAAATAATTTAATTTATTTAATGTCTACAAATTATAAAAAAATAATATGATGTAAGAAATATTTTTAGATTTTAATTCATATTTATAGTCAAAAATATGACTTGTATAACCCCATGTAAAAATTGTTTTAGTAAAACACCTTCTGTGTGTGTCATTTTTACTTTAACAGTTAATAAAAAGTTATTTATGTCATTTACCAACCAAAGTAGCTCCATGGGGTCCCCAAGTTGACCCATGGCTTTTCTTTGTCGGACATGACACATCCAATAAGGGCAGGACATGTGTCTAGGTCATATCATTTTATTAATACATTATTCTTACCTTAAACTACACTAATTACCTCTAATCGCGATTAAGAACTTAAGAGTTACTATTCACCAAAAAATTATTTTAATCTCATTGAACCACATTTTACTTCTTAATGACAACCATGTATGTTGTATTTTTGAAATTCAAAACACAATGATGGCAAAATTTCATTTAAATGGAAAATCAGTTTTTATAAGTACCACTTAGTGGTTGCACTATTCATCAAAAATTGAAGTTTTTCAGAAAATTACCAAAAAATCACCCAAAGCTATATTTGATACTACGAATTCAAAAATGAAGTCTATTTTACAAAATAAAAAACATATAATTCACATTAATTAATTTAATAATTAATTTTTCTTGTCATGACAAATAGCGGGTTTTTTTAAATAATATCTATGAAAAGATTGACACTAGTTTAAGTCCAATTTCAAAGTGAAATTAATTCCAATGACCACCATTAGATTAAATGGTAAAAATGTATTGTAATTTCACTTCAAAACCAATTCAAAAGATAATATAATCATATTAATAAGTTATATTAAAAAGATATTTTGAATTAAAATACAACATTTTACAATATTCATTAAAAAATGAACATTATCAGAAAAATACTAAAAATTCACACAAAGTAAATTTTGATGTCCCAATCATAAGGAATAAGTTTATTTTGACAAACATAGCTTATAAATTTGTCAAAAGACATATTTAAAAATGGTTTTCCATCAAAAGGCAGTAAAACAATCCTTTAAAAATATTAGTGTATTCCAGACTTAAGATTGGATTTATTTTCATTTTAAGCCTCTAAAACACTATCTAATTCATTAATAGACATAGATAAAAATATATATTAATCATTATTTACTTTGGATGTTATAGGTTTCTTCAGAATTTCTACTTATATAATATGCGTAGGTAAATATGTTCCTTGTTTCCTGATTATATTCCATGATTTTGTGTTTATAGAATGTTTTTCTGTGTAATTTTTTTTAATATGTTCGCCATTCTATATTGATGTATTGATAGATGGATTCATGGACGAAGTTATAGGTTCCAATTTCATGGGAAGCAATTAATAGATCTAATTTGTATGAGATCCATATAATTTGGAAAAGGTATCCCATATACTCAAACCATCTTTGAGCTGTAAATACATTTACCAACAATTGATTAAAATGATAAAAATAAGTTATTATAGTGTGTAAAATTGAATTTTTTATTATTAGTGGTATCCAAATTTTAATTTAGGGAGGTTATGTGTTGTTAATGAATTGGCTAAAGTAACCCATGTACTTAAACAATTATATATGAGCTTATATTATAATTTGAAATGGGATTGGTTTTGATTAAAAGACAACTATTACTTGGTTCATAATTTTTTTTAGTGCATCATATATTGGGGTGGTAGTAACCCATGTTATCAAACCATTTTCTATATGAACATCATATTTTTTTAAATTTTTATGAATGTAAAAGGAGTTCAATTTAAATCTATATTATATTCATTAAATTCCCAAATGCACGGCTAGGCCCATGTAGGTTAGTTTGAGAATGTTTCCTTTGATATAGCCCATTTAGGTAATTTTAATGTATATATAATTAGAAACTATTATTGGGTTTCATTATGATAAGACCATGTTGGCATAATTATATCATCATAGGTCACCTTATCTGATATAATATGAAAAGAAATTAATGTTCTATGTTTCCTAATTTATGATGTGATTTCTATAAATTGTTAATGTTTAAAATAGAATCTTGATAATAAATTCTTGTTTAACGTGGAGTTTTGTTTAAAACCCTTTCAATTTTAAATATTTACTATGAATCAATTTGACATCGTTAAAATGGAACCCAAGGTGGTGTCCTATGTTTAGACACAAGTGCATGGGTAATTTGTTTTTTCCTTTTGTAGACTTGTAATTAAAGAATGACCATTTCCATAATATTTTTTCCATTATCAATGGATTAAATGAAATTATTTTGACGCTAGTGAATTCTCTTGAGTGTGAACTTGTGATATGGTTTACCTTGTTTCTTTTTTAAGTTGATAAAATGAGGTAGGTACCACCCTCAAAGAATAAAACTCTAGGTAAATTATGTGATTTTTCTACATTGTGGTTCTAATTGGGTTCTTTTGTTCCTAGTATGAATCATATCTCCCAATAAAACACATTTTAAAATTGGTGGTCGTAATCTTCTCGTCTCTTGTGACTGGCATGAGAATTAGGTAATGCTCAATTTCAGCAGGGTAAACACACCATGGGCATGATCAACTGCTTCATCATTCACTTGACCATTTATATTCTTATATGATATATGAATCAGTATTTCATCCTCTTGGTTAATAATTGTATCATAAAATATGACTTCTAGATAAACAAATTATACAAACCATAAGATACGTGATTACATAGGGATTCCAAGCCAATGGGTCATGTCAAGGTTGTTTCATATGTTTTTAATCTCTATGGTAATATATGATGATATACGTGGTACCCATCAATTTTCCAAACAGTGTAACTAAATAGATGAGTTTTGTGGAATCACTCTGCCTAGTTCCATTGATTTAGTTCTGACGTCATCTATATAGTAGATTTACCTATGGGTTGAATAATTCAAGTTCAACCTAATACTCTAGAATAATATCTAAAGACTCAGATGTTTTGAACAACTATTCTATTTGGTTTTAGATTTCTTTTAATGATATTATTATTGATAGTGTATTGGAGAACATCAGACACACATTTATGGTAAATATGACTTTTCACCCTTCTGGGTGGCTAGCATATATCTCTCTTCTTTGATGACTAGAACAGTCTAAATATGGGTATTGTCGTGTCTATTTTGGTGAATATTTTATCTTCCAATAAGATTTAACATAACATAGGCTGACCATTTGGAAATGGTCAGTCTTGTTGAATTTTTTTGAGTCTTTCATGTTTTAATTCATGTTGATGCTTTCCCAACATCGCCATAATGAAATGGTTGAATGTGAATGGAACTATTATGAAAGCACTACTAGTCATGGATGGAATTTAGTGGTAAAATTTAAAATATCACTGAATTCCTTAGGTTCTAAATAAAATTTTATCGGTTAATGGCGATAATTAGGTATGTGAATCAAAACATCTTCCAATAATTCGACGAATAGTTTTGTGACTATTCTTTATTTCCTTTCATGGATTCATCTTAGAGTACTCTTCTATAATAGACGAGAGATATCCCTCTCTTGACATTATCCTTGAAGAACTATGATAGTTTTGCTATTATTGTATGCTAATGTTTTAAAAGGCACTATTATAGAAAAATAAAATGTATCATGGATGAACACTAGACACATGGTTTAATTCGAGGCCTAGTTAGTCTTGAGTAGACTGGTATTTCAGAGCATGAATGCCTTCGAATGACTTTTGGACACGAGCAATTCTTCTTTGACTTGACTTCTGGTTGGATTCCAATCAATGTTCAGTAAAATAAATTCTGTTTAATTTTTTTATTTGTACTGTCATGTCACATGTGATTATAGAGTGTGAAATATGTTAGAATTGTCACAGGGACTATAGTTTCATTGAATACAATATTATCCTAGATTTTTTGATAGGTTATTAGGTGATTCTTAATGTGAAACTATTCCAATAGGAGGTATCTGTATTAAAACGTTATTGGTGATGAGACATGAAAAAATTAGTCAGGTGATGGTTTAACTGGAGAGTGCCAACTAAATATTTCTAAGATCTTCAACCTAAGTGCTCATGTTAAATGCTATATTCTATGGAAGAAGGTGTTTCAGTTCAGTTGTAATGTGAAATACATCAAATGAAATATTACTTGATATTATTAACAAGAGTTGGGTAAACTATTTAACCTTCTTATTTAGTGTATAAGTACTAAAGACATATATAATGAACCTTTTCAATTTTTGGCGGTTGTATTATAAATGTCGACATTTTCTTTCAATAAAGTCTTACATGACCCACTTTAGTTTGTTCGATTGAGATACATCCATTTCTAATTGTGAGGTGTTTTTTATGAAATCATCTAAAATTAGGTTTTCCTAGTAAAATAAATCATGTTGGATCATCACTAGAAATATTAAAGTCATGTTATGATGGAAATTTTGATGGTGGTGGTATCATGGCATGGAATTGGCCCCTTTATAATGTTAAGAACTATTGTTGGGAGAAAAAATGGTTATATGTTTAAAATGATAAATTTTCGATCATATATCTGGATAAATAGGATTGAGTATGCACTATATTGGTATTTTTTTATGAAAATGATCATTATATCAGGTTTTGATTGCTTAAGTGTCATGTTATTAAATTATTACTTAGAGGTGTGTTAGGTGTTTTTAAATTAAACATGAATGTACGAATGACACTTCACTAACCATTTAGGTTTGATTTTTTTTGGTGTTACCTAAGGGGTTTTAAAGGAAACATCTTTTAAGGCGGGGAGGTTGTAATGACCAACGTTTTGAGCCTTTGTAAATTTACATGGGATTTTGAACTTTTAAATTCTGTGGATGATTTGTTTTGAAAAATAGGATTCCGAAAATAGTGATCAAACTTGGAACAAATTTATTTTTTTTGGACATGCCTAAAGGTATTAAGGGATCCTAGGTTTCTCATCATGTTTCGAGAGGGATGGTCCCCAAAAATAAAATATTGGGTGGTCCTCAAATGTCACAAACATTATCTGAAACTTTGTGACCCTCAGCATCCAATCTTATGACTACACCAAACGAATGGAGAAGGAATAGATGAGTTGTTCCCTGTTTAACCAAACCGTGTTACCAACTTTCACAGTTGTTTCCATATGTTGTGTATGGTCAATGTTTTCATTCCATATTTTTCACAAGGATTGGTTAACTATGTTTCTCAAACTGTGCACTCTTCTTTTTATGAACTTAAATTAATTACATTATAACTAGAAGAGAAAAAACCACTTAAAACATAACATATCCCCCTGATAATTTATTTCTTCATTATAACGCCCCTCTTATCATCCACGGTCGTGTTCCCATCCCTCTATCGAGCTCTCAATCCCTACCATTAAACCTCTATCCCTCTATGATTATCCATAATCACATCATGGTAAGTCATATGGCTCTATTCTCCTTCCATGGTAGGCCATTTTTTTCTATACCAATCAACTTATTCAATTCAGTTGAAACCTATGTTTATTTTTTAATTAATTTTTATTGTTTATTACTATTTTAGATTATGATGTGGCACTCTCTAAAGGTCCATGTGAATGTTTTAGTGATTTCACACAATTTATATTCTCTTTAGTCCATTTCAGCATTCCATCACTGGTTGAGGTTGTTTTCTATTCCACATATTTGTCTAGCCTAACATTAGTTGGGGTCTTTTGGTGATCTGGAGTCCTTATATTTTTTTGTAGTTTGTTTCCTTATCCTTGAGGTGGGTTTGGGTGCTATAGTGAAAGGAGAATTTCCTACATATTCATTTGTATTCGTATATATATATATATATATATAAGTTACCATATTGTATATATATTCACCAATTGTTGCATGAATATATATATCAGGTATTGGTTTATTATGTATATATATAAAACATTCATACATATTTAAGGGTAAACAAGTATATAAATATGTGGGCATATAAGTAAGGATAACAGTGTACACATTCACGTCCACTCAAACATGTACCTAGGGGCTAGGTGTCTTTATGTATATGTAATGTTGCATATGTTTCTGGAAAGGGAAAGAGAAGCTTTGAGTGGTCATTGATGAAAATTTCCAGTTAAAATATATTAGGTTTATCTTATTATTCCTAAGGTAGGAATACATTATATGGTTATTAACAACGACTACAAGATTTTTAGAATAAATATTTCTTTAACATTAATTGGGTACAATTCTTATAGTGATTTCTAAAATTTTCAAATGATTTTTTATGAAATGATGTCCGAATTTTATATTAATGACACTCAATAGAGTTGTTTTTTTTATAAACTAAAAAGAATTAATTGGATGTTTACATCAGTCATGGTTGTCTAGTATTATTGTTTTCTTATGATTTTTTTCTCGATTAGTTAAATGTAATATCTATTAATTTTTCATTTTGTTATTCTTAAAAAGGATTTGTCCCTCTATATGGTGAATTTTTAATCAATCGTAATTATTCTAAGCCTTTGGATAATTTATTAAACTATATAGATTACATTGTAAATGGAAATTACCCATGTAGTTAACATATATTTTTCCAATGGGACCTTTTATGTTAAAGTTTTGACTTAAAAACATATTCTTATTTCCATAGTATATTTATAGAATTGAATTATGTGGGTTTTCATATTCATGATCTTCTTCCTACATTGAATGAAATAAATTACTTAAAATGGGAATGAAAAGGGGGGCACAGCCATGCCTCTTGTTATAATTAAATAAGTACAGATTATATGATATGTGATAATTAAATGTTGATAGATGATTTAATTGAGTTGTATGATTAACAATGTTTTTAATAAAATGATTAAATTACCAAGGGTGGAAAGGCCATTCCAATCATAGAACTCATATTACATTAAATTTATAATGTGATTCCCTTATGTGGGCATGAAAAATATAAGGCATTATAGGTATTTAGTTATGGATATTTACTATATATATGTTTACACATTAAATATGAACTGGAATGATGGTGAGATATTTTTGGGCATAGAAGATACTCACACTCCCTAACATAGGGTGAAAATTTCCTATAATCTAACTCCAATGAAAGTTGTGGGATATTAAGATGAGGAGCCACACTCCTTATTTAGAGTGTTTTCATAAACGCACACTCATCATCTCAAGTGTTGAGATCATGATGAGTCATGGCCAAATTGGATGTTGATTATATACCATATTTCATAAGTTTAAAGGCTTATTTAGACTGGCTATGGATTTTTGAGTTACACCCAATGCAAAAAACATCTAGTATTTCTTGTACATGGACATTAGATGTCCACACACACATTGTTCTTATATATCAAAGTAATATATAAATAATCAATTTATTTATTTATTTATTTATTAATATATATATATATAGTTACACATAAGATAATCGTTCCAACAGTGAGCTGAAGTAGTTAGGGCAGCCATGATTGTGATTGGAGCATGAGTCGACCTATGTTATTATTTAAATACAATTTATTGTTTCAAATTACCTGAAAAATGCATAAATTATATTTCACTAAATTGATTGGGCTGGAAACCTTGGGTTTTGACCTACTGATATTCATATCTCACACCCTATTCAAGATGACGTTGCATTGTGGTACCATAGTAGAACATATCATTGTATGACAATGGTTTATTGCTTGTGTTGTGTATATAGTGACTAAGAGAAAGGAGCATAGGACCAAGATGGATGTTAGGATGCTCATGGAGATCTCCCATGTGTATTTTCTATCTTTTCATTATTTATATACTACCTTTTATATAGAAATATAATGAATGTGTGGGCTTTTAGACACAATATCATTATATAGACATGGATTCATTCTTGTTTATTGACATAGTCAATATTTTAAGTTCATTTTATTATTATGATTCTTCTAATACTATTTTTTCCATTTATATACTAATTATGCTATTTTCAGCTATTTAAATTTTGATGTACCATTGTGCTACTATAATCATGAGGACATAGTATCCCCACTACCACCTACTTATACAATCATTTCTAGTCAATATCATGTAGAAAATGGGAAGGCATGCTTGATTCCATGTAGAGACTAGTCCACCAACTGGTTTAGTGGTCAGTCTGGCTAGGACGTTACATAATTTTCCTTATATATGTCATTATGGTTCTCAATATGGTTTTATCATCTCAGTTTTCCTTGTATAACTAATACTTCACTCAAATACCAAATATAGCAACTGTCGATTCTCATATATAGTCATTAAATCAAATTTGAAAAAAAATTAATACATTACAAAAATAGATACCCAATGTCCGTATTAGTTTAGTACCTTTGGAAACATGGAAACATAAACAATGGTTAATAAGTGAGCTACGTTATCTATTACATGGTTCCCCATTACTAGAATCCACATAAAAAACATAAAAAAAATCATATCTTCATAACATGATTAAAGGAACAATAAAAAGGGGTGAGTGCAGATTCTTTCTAAGGGTAACAAGGGTTGAATTTATTCATAATTATTATCATAAGGGTATGAGAACATCATTATAGACTTATAATTTCATACACTTTTTATCAATGATCATAGTCATTAGTAATGGAAGTTATTTTGTTATTTAATTAGACATGAATCATATGTTAATCAAGTGAATATTCAGTGAAAATAAGACATATTAATAATAAATGGAATTATGGTGGAAAAATAAGAATATTAAATGATTTACATAGTAGTAAATTCTTAATCACAATCCCATCTTAGTGGAATGGGTTCACCCCCAAAAACCATCATGGTAGTCATAGTTCACTCCCATGACCATTTTAGTAGTCAAGGTTCACTCTCAAGACCAACGTAATATAAAATAATTGAACCAAGTTTACTCTCCATTCCTGCCATGTCTATTTCATGAGATATAAAACATTATCTAAGGCACTAGAGGGAGATATAAGTTCCACCCATCTCTTAATGATATCAAACATAATTGGTCCAAATGATCATAAGTATTAATTACATAAGGCATAAAATGAAATGGGCATCATAATCATGTCATCATATCATAACATATGGAAAGTAGATCGGTTTTATAATCATTTAAGGAAATGCATAACTAGTAAAAAGAAATTATTTTCTTAAAAATGTAAATTGTAAAAGAGAAACATATTTCTTAAAATCCATACTATTAAAAAATAATACATTTAGAGAAGGCGTGTGAATTTTTCAAAATACCATATCCTTGAAAAATAATTTTCAACCTAAAAGGATGTAATCTATGATGGAAAATAATTTTGAATTATCTTTTAAAAACAATTATGTATAAAAAAAACACTTTTTCTTTGAAATGTGGTTTTTAAAACATAATTTTTTTTGAATGTTTTATTTTTTATAACAAATTTTAATACTTTTATTGGATTATTTAAAAACTAGAAAATATTTTTAAAATCATTTTTTCTTAAATATGTTAAAAATATTTCATTTAAAAAAATGAAAACTTAGTTTTTGAATAAAATATATTACCAACAAAAGAGATAAATATGAACATATTTTTAAAACAAATTAATTAATTTTTAGCTACCAAAGAGTGTAAAAATGGTACCGATAATTAATATTTAAAGAATAATCATTTTATAATTAAAATCACAAGAATATAATTTCATTAAATCAAGAGTAATCTTAAACCAGCCCAATAAATAATTAGATTGTGTCAATAAAATATTACGACTTTGGATATATTTATTTAAACCTCCTTGAAATAATAACATTAAATGAGGCCCAAAATATCATGAAAATAAGGATATCTGAGATATAACTTGTGAAATGGAATTATATAAACCTTGTAAAATAATATAGGTGCATAACAAATCATGTGTCCCAAAGAAGGAAAATTAATAAAAAAAATTACCTTACAAATTTGGGAACATTTCAATATTAAAACACCATGAAGTTGAGATCATAAAATCAATATGTAAATATACATAAATGTATGGAAACATATCATAGAAAACATTCTAGTGTAGTATAAAAACCACGCAAATTAAATTATATTTTAATAATTAAAAATTGTCACACAAATAAAAATTAGACTAGAAATCCCATTATCTTATTTCTTAAATCACTTCGTAATTTCTCAAACCTATAGTGTAATTAATAAATGTTTATAATACAAATATTATAGAAACATATTGAATTATATCAAATAATATATTATTTATTATGACTTTTTATTACCTGCTTATTAACACTAACTTGTTAATGTTACATTTCGGGTAAAAAGACTTTGGTTTTCGCATGTATTTTGATTTATTATATGTTTTGTACTCTTAAAAAAGAAATTTTTTAATAACCTCTAGAATGAAATCCTGCGAATATATAAAATATAAATTTTGTATATATATATATAAAATAATATAAAAATTCAGAAAAATGTAATGAAATACACCCATCAATTAGACTGTAGGTCGTACATACACACGAATGATGATTCCATTTTCATGGTGTTTAAAAAGAAATAATAAAAGTAAATGATATATATATTTAAGTAAATTATCAATAAAAAAATTTATTATTTCTAGTATATCACATAATATTTTAAAAATCATTTTTAATAAATTGTATGTAAAGCGTGAACGAATCTTGTCCATTTGAATAGGCAGTACTCAACAAGATCACAAAGGACGTTATCGTAGTCCCAAAAAATGTAATGCGTGATGTTATGTCTTAAATAATAATTTAATCTGCATAAAAAATAAAAAACATCAAGTAAATAATATAATAGTATAAATTTCCTCGTTACTCCGTACCACGAATGGTGATAATAGAATAATGAACGATATCAATTTGTTTGATAGTTGTCCTCTATACCGACAAATGATGATTGGGAATCCCATTTGATGGAATTTTATGTGATGTTATGTCATGAAAATAACATAAAAATAGCACTTTATTGGAATTATTATGATGTTATTATATAATAATATAAAAAAAATGATGTTTTGTTGTGGATAAATAAATAAGACAACGTTATTGAGCATGTCTTAATAAATTGAGATTTCCTGATATTTACCCTTAATCCCTCATCCTAAGAGGATGATCACATTGACCATCATCATAAAAATTATTGATTAGGCACTAGTTACCATAATTCACATTCCTCTTACACTTGTAGAAATGAAGCTGGGAACATGCTTTCTTAGAATATTTATCTCTATTTGAATTGTTAGCTTACTTCTTCCCATCACATTATAAATAAAATTATTGATGTACATACCTTCCTCATTGAAAATTTTTATTAATCCACTTAAGAAAATTTCAACCAAGCTTTTTCCCATACGTAAAAAATAAGGTATAACTCATTTTCTTCACCCCATGTGTTTTAGACGTTCTTTTGGAATCCATCATCCTTTTTACATCAAAACACTCAGATTAATAGATAAATAAAACCTCAATAACAATATTTATTGCACAACTCAGAGTCTCTTCTTAGAGATATATATATATATATATATATATATATATTGGATATTTCCCTTATGATAGTCTGGTTTAAGCCACTGAAAAACCTATCAACATTACTTTTGGCATAGATGATAATACCAGAATTGTTCATTAATAGTATTTAAATATTATCCACAGAGGTACTAATGGATTCATCATCCCTTTTCCGTAACTCAAGGATCTCATTATTTATCTTTATACGAAGAATTTAAGTAATGTACTTATTGAAATAATATGTTCTTGAACTCATCCCTATACATGGATTTAGTTTGATACTGTTTCCTTATAATCTGTATTTGTCCCACTAATTATACACTTCAAATTCTGAAAAATAAATAACCAAAATTACATTTTTCATGTTCCCAATATTTACTAATGAAAAACATATTTTCAGTTGTACCAATCCATTGTTCAGAAACAAGTGGATCCAAATAACTAATGAAATAAATTGATTTTTACTCATGAAATAATCAATAGAATGTTGTTCCATCAATTATCATTTGGAAGAATAGTATGATTCTGATCTTGATAAATATGTGTAAGCATATAAATAATGTGTTTCATTCTATATCCCATAGTATTTATATTCTCAAGATAAAATACAATGAATTTTATTGTAACACTCATAATTGATGTGGTTATGTTGGTTTCCATGCATTGACTATTACCAAAATAAAAAGAGTAATAAACAATAATCATAGTGGGAAACCTCATAATAATGTAATCCATTATAATATTTCCAAATTATGACATCATCAAAGAACTATGACTCCTTATTTTTATTGTAGGTTATTCAAAGCTATCATCTATTTAATTTTTTTTTGGAAATATTTTAAATAGTTTTTGAATTCACATATTATATCCTATAGGAGTTTTAAACTTGGTTTACTACAAGAACAGTAGTTATTCACTAGTTCTCGATCGAGTGTTGCACAATACAATGTTATATTGTTTGTTAACCCTATTTACATATCTGTTAGATCCACATCAACTGGTATTATCAATAATGATTTTTTTATCAGAAAAAACTCACACTATAAATTTAAAAAAAATCTAGAACATTTTCTAATACATTTCCTCAGATTTATATGTTATGAAAACCTCTGTTGGAGAAAAGGTTAAATTACAAGTGATTGTGAACATTTACATTTATTAGACATTCCATTTTTAAAACTGTGATTCAGAACATATTTTTTAGAGTTGTAATACATATATGCATTGTTATTATACATAGGTAATGGTTTTATGTTTCCCCTTTGGTGTCTTGTATTGTTTCAGGAGGTTCAGGTAATGAAAATATATGTTTTGGGTGGAATGAATAGGATACATTGGTTTTTTTTGAAACCATGCGTCCCATTGTAGGAAACAATCTAGCTACATCGAAGGAGAAGAAATTCCATACATGGTCATTTCATGGGTATCCCAAAACAGGTTCCTACACAACATTATTTACCCCTAAAGTGTTCTTAGACTGCATAGTTAGTGCCAAATAAATGGTATTCATTTACTATTCATCACACATTTTTCACCTTATTTGGTTGATTGTGCGACCCAAACCAAGTGTTTTGTTTCTTATGAAAGTATATTAATTATAAAATAGAATGAAAAAAATAATACCTATTATTTCCCATTTATCAATCACATTTTCACACGAGAAACTCTTTACCTCCCTGGTCATGTGCCCCACCCTCCATTATCCTACCATTTCACAATATTGCATCACAATTACATGGGGATTGACCATCTATAATTAATGTTATGCCTTATGAATACCCTATCTTTAAATAGTTGGATGATTTTTATCGTCTCCCATTTTTATTTGTTCCATTCATTTGAACCCTAGGTTTATTATTGAGCTGATTTTGGTTGTTTCATCCTTGTCTAGGTAAGGCAGTGGCACACATATGTCATCAATGGGTATAATTCATTGATCATCGTTGAATGTGATGTGATTAGGTCCTTTTTTTCTTCTTCAACAATTGTTGTATGTTTTTCAAATACTATTGTTTCTATCCCAATTTTATTTGGGTTATTTTGGTAATTTTCATTCATCGTTTTATTTGTAGTGGGTTTTTCACATCCTTGGGGTGTGATATAGTCTCTAAAGTCTATGGAGACATACCATCATATGCACAGGTGGGCACCCATATATATAAGTTTCCCTATAAAAAATATATATTCCCTAATGGAGACATTTATAAATATATATATCTATATATTTGGGTCATGTTTTCATATGCATATATAAGAAAAATGCATACATAATTAAATGTTAACAAGTATTTGTGTATATAATAAAATATGTAGGGATCCCCCTGAACATATTCATGGCCAGGTAAATATGTACATAGGTGCTAGGTTCCTTTATATATATATGAGGTTCATGTGCTCAGGGTATGTAAAGTGTAGTTTCAATTTGTTTTTGATAAAAACATTTAATTTCGAGACGTTCAGCTTAATCTTCTTCTTTGTGAGGTTGGATCCATTTTCATTGACCACTAAATTTAAGAGTGCATGAGTAACACTCTTTCTAATCCTTCATAAGTTATTAACTAGTGTTGTAAGATTTTAAAATAAATTAGTTTTTTATCTTGAATTGGGTAGGACTTATAAAAAGTGTTTTAATAACGTTCAATGAACTATATGAGAAAAATATCACAATTTTATTATTAATCCCCTCTAATGGGGATCAATATCATCTAAACAACTTTTGTGAATGGTTCTTTAAATCATTCTTGGAATTATTGTATTGGTGATTTCAAATTTTATTCTACATGGTTAGTTAAATGAAATGATTATGAATTTTCATTTATGGAATTCTTAAATTGGGGGTTGTCCCTCTATATGGTAAATGTTTAATGAACCAAGCTCTTTAGGATGGTTTGGACTATTTTATCAAATGAATAGATTTAATATTATATTGGAATTACCCATGTTGTTAACTCCTGTTTTTAAAATTAAACCTTCTTTGTGATGATAGAGACATATAAATTGATTACTCATTCCATAGTAAATAGAATGGAATGAATTATATTGGTTGTCATGCTAATAATGGATTTTCTCTTTTGATTTATTTAAATTGTTTAAAATTGAAATGAAATTGGTGGTATAAGCACACATAGTGTTATAATTAAATTATCATGGATTATAAGAAATATAAATATTATAGGATGTGACTTTATATTATGGAACATTATGCTTCATGATGGATTACATATTATATTTGAACTATAAATTCTGTAAAGGACACCCTGATTGTAGAATTATTATAGAATACTATTGTTAATATGATTCATTTTTAGGGGACTGAAAAAAGTATGGAAGGAGTGGTATTAACTCATGTTCATTTATTATATATATATATATGATTATTGATTAAATAGGATGTGGAATGATGGTAAGGGATTATTGATTAGAGTGGATAATCACACTACTTTATATCAGGTGATGAGTTCATGGCATCTCACACCAATGATACTAGTGGGATGTTGGGAATAGGTTCCATGATCCATGTTTAGAGAGCTCGCATGAAGTCACAATCACCACATGAAAATTGAGTTCAAGGATTTTTTCACACTATTGGGATGCCGTCATGTACCTAATTACATGATCTTATAGGAATGTTTAGACTGGTAATAGTTTTCTGAGTTATTCCAAGTCAAACCAATATCAAGTATTACTATTGTAAATCTATTAGGCATTAAAAGACACTTTGTTCTTATTAGACAATGATATATATAACTAATATATATATATATATATTGTTATTGATAAGACATTATTTCTGGTCATGATTAGAATCAGGCAGAGTTGGTCAGGTGTTTGATTGGAACATGGGTCGACCTATGTTATTATTTCAGTATTCTTTGTTTATTTCTATTACATGCACACTATTAAATTAATAATTCACAAAATGCATTGGGATAGATACTATGGGTGATGAACTACTGAGAATTATATGTCACACCCTGTTAAGACACCCATTGTACTGTGGTACCCTAGTAGACCATATGCTTGAAAGACCTCGGTTTTTTTGTTATAATGTTCAGCTATTACTTGAGAGTTTGGACTATATGACTGAGCTAGATCTCAATATTCTCATTGAGATCTTCCTTGGTGAATTTTTATCCATTCATTATTTTTTAGGTACTTGTATATTTATGTATGTTGTATGTTTGATGCTTTTGACATTATGTTGTCTTCTTTACATGCATTCATTTTTCAATATTGACATAGGCTATCTTATATATTTAGTTGTTTTTTTATTATTTATCCACTTCTATATTTTTCGTTAATATAATTCTTCCTATATTTTTTACTATTTAATTTTTGAATTAATTGTGCGGTACAATGATAATATGTGTTATAGTGTTCCCATTATCTCCTCCTTAGACCCTCACTACTAGTTAAAAGCCTCCGTCATATGGGGTGGCATGCACGAGGCCATGTTTCCAATGATTCGGATATTATTTGGAGGTCATCTCGTCTAGATTTCTATAAAGTGGTATCAAAGAAGTTTATTTTATTTTTCATACTATTTTGGGTTGGTAAAAAATATGAATAGAAATGTGTTGGATCTTGGTAAATAATTGTGTTCGTGACTGATCATACAACCCATAGGGAAATGTCCAAGTGGGTACGGATGTGATTTTTTGCGTTGTGTTATATTACACTTGATTATGATTTATCCTACAGTGATTTGTGAACATTCTTATGTGTATTGATTTATGGGTTTGTGTAATTATACCCTTGGACTGTTATATCAAAGAAGTAACATGACATGAATCATTTTAGGAACATATAAATTAATATTTTATGAATTATTCATTCCATGTTGTTTTATTTGTAGGCTTCCTGCTGTTTGGATTATGTTTCATTAGTGTTATTCCATGATTGTTTTTACATTATAAAGCATTTGAACATAATATGTTTAGTTTATGATATTCTATGATTATTTTAGTTCCTATATAGGGTTCTCTTCAGAATTCCTACTTATATAATATCCTTAGGTAAATATATTCCATGATTCCTGATTATATTCCATGATTCTATGTTTATAGAGTGTTTCTCTATGTAAATTTCTTGTAAAAAGTTCCCCATTAAATATTTATGTATTGATAGACGGTGTCATGGATGAAGTTATTGGTTCCAATTTCATGGGAACCAATTCATAGATATTTGTTTTATGAGATTCTTATAATTGGGAAAAGGTATCACATATACTCAAACCATCGTTGAGCTGTAAATATATTTACCGACAATTCATTAAAATGTAAAAAATAAGTTATACTATTGCTTAAAATTGAATTGTTTATGATTAATGGTATCCAGATTTTAATTTATGGAGTGTTTGTATTGTTAATGAATTGGGAAATGTAACCCATTTACTTGAAACATTGTATATGATCTTGGTATATAATTGGAAATGGGATTGGTTTTGATTAAACAACAACTATGACTTGGTCTATAAATTTTTTTAGTACATCATTGATTAGGGTGGTGGTAACCCATGTGATCAAACCATTTGTTTATGAACATCATGTATTTTTAAATTTTTAAGAATGTAAAAAGATTTCAATTTAAATCTATATTATATTGGTTAAATTACTGAATGCAAGACTAGGCCCATGTAGGTCAATTAGAGAATGCTTCATTTGAGATAGCCTATTTAGGTAATTTTAATGTATATATAATTAGAAACTATTACTGGGTCTCATTTTGATGAGACCATGATTGAATAATAATATCATCATAGGTCACCTTATCTGTTATAATGTAAATATAAATTAATGTGCTATGTTTCCTAATTTATTATGTTATTTCTATAAATTGTTTATGTTTAAAATGGAATCTGGATAATAAATTGTTGTATCCCTTGGTTTTTTGTTTAAAACCCTTTCAATATTAAATATATATTGTGAATAAATGTAACATCTTTAAAATGGAACCCAAGGTTGTGTTCTATGCTTAGGCATGAGTTCATGTATAGTTTAATTTTCCCTTGTGTAGCCTTGTAATAGATGTATGACCATTTCTGGAAACTTTTTTCCATTACCAATTGATTAAATTAAATGATTTTTAACCTAGTGACATCTTTTGTGTGCGGTCTTCTGATAGGGTCAACCTTTTTTCGTTTTTAAGTTGACAACATGAGGTAGGTACCACCATCAAAGAATAAAAGTCCGGTTAAATTATGTGAGTTTTATACAGTGTGGTTCTATTTGGGTTCTTATGTTCCTGGTAGGAATCTTATCTCCCAATAAAAATTTTTAAAAATTTGTGGTCATATTCTTCTCTACTCTTGTTACTGGCATTAGAATTAAGTAATTCTCAATTTCAGTAGGTTAAACACACCATGGGAATGATCAACTACTTCATCATTCACTTGACCATTTATTTTCATCTATGATATATGAATCAATATTTAATCATCTTGGTTGATGGTTGTTTCTGAAAATATGAATTCAAGATAATCCATTTATACATACCATTAGATACGTGATTACATAGGGATTCCAAGCCAAGGGGTACTATCAAGGTTGTTTCATATGTTTTTAATCTCTATGGTAATATATGATATAATACATGGTACCCATAAATTTTCAAAACAATGTAACTAACTAGATGAGTTTTGTGGAATCACTCTGCCTATTTCCATTTATTATGTTCTCAAGTCATCTATATAGTATAGTTACCTATGGGTTGAATAATTCAAATTCATCCTAATACTCTGGAAGAATTTCTAAAGACTCAGATGTTTTGAATCACTATCTTATTTGTTTTTAGATTTCTTTTAATGATTTTATGATTGATTGTGTATTGGAGCACCATCAGACTCTCATTTAAGGTAAATATGACTTTGTGCACTTCTAGGAAGCTGGTATATCTCTCTATTCTTTGATGACTACCACATTCTACATGTGGGGACTATAATGTCTATTTGGGTGAATATTTTATCTTCCAAGCATAAATAATATAACTGAGGCTGACGATTTGAACATTTTCAGTCTTTTTGATTTTTTTTGAGTATTTCTTGTTTTAAATCATTTCGATGCTTTCTCTGCATCTCTATCATGAAATGGTTGGATGTGAATGGAAGTCTTATGAAAACACTACTTGTCATGGATGGAATTTAGTGGTAAAATATAAAATATCACTGAATTCCTTGGGTGTTAAAGAAATTTTGATCGATTAATGGTGATAATTAGGTGCATGAATCAAATAATATTCCAATAATTGAACCAATATTTTTTTGACTATTCTACTTTGGATTTCTTGAATTCATCTTAGAGTACTCTTCTATATGAGATGAGAGCTCTCCATATCTTGACATCATCTTTGATGCACTAAGAGAGTTTTTGTATTATGGTATGCTATTGTTTTAAAAGACCTATTATAGAAAAATAATATCTATCATGGTTGAAGACCAGACACATGGTTTTATTTTAAGCCTAGTTAATCTTGTGTATACTCGGATTTCAATGTATGAATGCATTCGACTGACTTTTGGACACCATAAATTCTTCGTTGACTTGACTGCTAGTTAGATTCCAATCTAGGTTTAGTAAAATAAATTTTGTAGAATTTTTGTCTTTTTGCCGTCATCTCACATGTGATTATAGAGTTTGAACTATGTTAAAATTGTCCCAGGGACTCCATTTTCATTGAATACAATGTCATCCCAAACTTTTTTTAAGGGTTTTAGGTGATTTTTAAAGTGAAAATTTTACAATATGAGGGATCCAGATGAAAACATTATTGGTGATGAGGCATGAAAAAATTAATTAGTCAAGTGATGGTTGGCCAGAGAGTGCCAAAAAAAATTCTAAGAACTTCGAAAAAATTTCTCATGTTAAACGCTCAATGCTAGGAAAGATGGTGTTCCAGTTCAGTTGTAATATGCAAGACATCAAGTCATTTATTTCATATGGTTAACAAGAGGTGGGTAAACTTTTTAACATTCTTGTTTAGAGTATATTTTTACTGAAGACCAATATAAAAAACCATTTCAGTTTTTGGCTGGTGTATTTTTAAGGTCGAATTTTTCTTTCAATGAAAGCCTGCATGACCCGCTCTAGTTTGGTCAATTGAGAAACCTCCATTTCTAACAGTGTGGTATTATTTTTGAAATCATCTATAATCTGGTTTTCCTAGTAAAATAAATCATGTTGGAGCATCAGTGGAAATATTAAAGGCGTGTTAGTAAGGAAATTTTGATGGTGGAGGTATCGTGGATTGAAATTGACCCCTTTATAATGTAAAGAACTATGATGGGGGGAAAATGGTTATATGTTTAAATTGATAAATTTGTGATGATACATGTGGATAAATGGGATTAAGTATGCACTGTCTTGGTGTTTTGGTATGAAAATGATCATTACCTCAAGTTTTGATTGCTTAAGTGTCATGCGATTAATTTATTTCTTATAGGTGTCTTAGGAGTTATTAATTTCAACATGAATGTTCAAATGAAACTTCACTAACCATTTAGGTTAGATGTATTTTGGTGTTCCCTAAGTGGTATTAGTGGAAACATGTTTAAGTTGGGGAGGTTGTAATGACCAATGTTTTGATCCATGGTAAATTTCCATGGGATTTTGAACTTTTACATTTGGTGGATGATTTTTTTTGAAAAATTTGATTCAGAACATAGTGATGATAGTTGGAACACCTTTATTTTTTTGGACAATCCTTAAGGTATTAAAGGTCACTAGGTTTCTCATCATATTTTGGGAGGGAAGGTTCCTGAAAAAAAAATGTTGGGGTGGTCCTCAAATATCACAAATATTATCTGAAACTCTGTGACCCTCAACATCAAATCATATAACAGCACCAAAATAATACAGAAGTAATAGATGAGTTGTTCCCTATTTAACCAAACAATGTTCCCATCCCACACAGTTGTTTTCATATGGGTTGTATAGTCACTTTTTTCATTTCATAGTTTTCACATGGATTGGTTAACTATATGGCTCAAACCGTGCACTCTTCTTTTTATAAAATTAAATTAATTGCATTAAATCTAAAAGAGAAAAAAACAATTAAAAGATAATATATCCCCTTATTATTTATTAATTTATGCTAAACCATATCTTACCCTCCACAGTTGTGTTCCCCTCCATCAATATATCTCTCATTTCCTACCATTAAACCACTACCCCTCAATGATTATCCATCATCACATCGTGGTAAGGCCAATGGCTCTATTCTCCTTCCATGGTAAGTCAATTGTTTTCTGTCCCAATCTCATGATTCCATTCAGTTGAAACCTTTTATTAGGTTTGAATTAATTTTTATTGTTTATTACTATTTTAGTTTATGATGAGGCACTCTCTAGTAGACCATGTGTATTTTTTAGTAATTTCACCCAAAAGATATTCTCTTCTGTCATTTTCATCTTTTCGTCACTGGATTGAGGATGTTTTCTATTCCACTTATTTGTCTAGCCTAACATTATTTGGGGTATTTTGGTGATATGGAGTCCTTAGATTTATTTTTAGTGTGTTTCTGTATCCTTGATGTGGGTTTAGGTGCTATAGTGAAATGCCACTTTCCTACGTATTCATTGGTAGTCATATATATATATATATATATATATAAGTTACCATATTATATATATATTCACCAATTTTTTCATGAATATATATATCCGGACTTGGTTTTATTATGTATATACATTAAAATTTCATACGTATGTAAGGGTAAACAGGTATATCAATATGTGGGCATATATGTAAGCATACCCTTGTACACATTAATTTCTACTCAAATATGTACCCAAGGGCTAGGTGTATTTATGTATATGTAAAGTTTCATATGTTTTGGGAAATGGAAAGAGAATCTTTGAGTGGTATTTGATGAAAACATCCATTTAAAATATATTAGGTTCATCTTCTTATTCTTAAGGTAGGAAAACCTTCCATGGTTATTAACAATCACTACTAGATTTTTAGAATAAATGTTTCTTTAACATGAATTGTGTATGATTCTTATTGTGATTTTTAATATTGTAAAATTATTTTTCAATAAATGATGTCTGGATTATATATTAAGAGCACTAATCTATGGTGTGATTTATATCAAATAAAAAGATGTTATTGGATGTTTACATTAATCATGATCTTCTGGCCTTATTGTTTTCTTGTTATTTTTTCATGGATAGTTAAATGTAATTTCTATGGCTTTTTCATTTTGTTATTCTAAAATAGGGTGTTTTACCTCTATATAATAAATATTAATTCAATCATAATACTAATAGGACATTGTAAAATTTAATAAAATATATGGATTACTTTGTAAATGGGAATTACCCATGTAGTTAACATCCATTTTTTCAGAGGTACCTTTTAAGTTCACATTTAGACTAAAAACGTATTATTATTTCAATAGTGTTTTGAATGGATTGAATTATGTGGGTTTTCATGTTCGTTATTTTTTTCCTACATTGAATGAAATAGATTACTTAAAATGTGAATGAAATGGGGGGTACGACCATGCCTCTTGTTATTATAAAATATGTATAGATTATTTGTTATATGATAATTAATTGATGGTACATGATTTTATTGAATTGTATGATTAAAAATCTTTTCAAAACAATGATTTAATTAGGAGGGGTCGAATGGTCATGACAATAATATAATTATTATTAAATTAAATTTCTAACGTGATTCCCATATATGGGCATGAAGAATGTAAGGCATGATAGGTATTTCCTTATGGATATTTACTATATATATTATTACACATTAAATATGAAGTGGAATGTTGGTGAGATATTTTTAGGCATGGAAGATACTCACACTCCCTAACATAGGGTGAATAGTTCATAGAATCTATCTCCATTGATAGTTGGGGGATGTTAAGCTGAGGAGATACACTCAATGTTTAGGGTGTTTTCATAAAGGAACACTCATTTTCTCAAGTGTGGAGATCATGAGGAGTCATGATCCTATTGGATCTAGAATATATACCATATTTCATAATTTTAAAGGCTTATTTAGAATGGTTATGGATTTTGGAGTTACACCCTGGTCAAATAAGAACCAGTATTCCATGTACATGGACATTAGATGTCCACACACACATGGTTCTTATAGATGAATGTAATAAATAAATAATCAATTTATTTATTTATTTAATTATTAATATATATATATTTATATAAACAGTTACACAAAAGATATTCTTTCCAGAAGTGAGCTGAAGTAGGTAGGGAATCCATTGTTTTTATTGGAGCATGAGTCGACCAATATTATAATTTCAATACAATTTATTGATTCATATTACTTGAAAAATGGATAAATAATATTTCGCAAAATTGATTGTGGAGGATAGTGTGGGTTCTGGCCTACTGATATTCATATCTCACACCCTATTCAAGATGAAATTGCATTGTGGTAACAGAGTAGAACATATCATTGTGTGACAATGGTTGATTGCTTGTATGGTTAATATAATGATTAACAGTAAGGAGCGTATGACCAAGATGGATCTTGGGATGCTCGTGGAGATCTCCCATAAGTATTTTGTATCTTTTCATTATTTATGTACTACCTTTTATATATAAATATAATATATGTGTGCGTTTTTAGAAACAATATCATTATATGGACATGGATGCACTCATGTATATTGACATAGTCAATATTTTATGTTCATTTGATTATTATGATTCTTATAATACTCTTTTTTCATTTATATACTAAATATGTTGTTTTTAGCTATTTACATTTTTATGTACCATTGTGATACTATAATAATGAGTATATAGTATCTCCACTATCACCTCCTAAGACAATCATTTTTAGTCGATATCCTATAGAATACGGGGAGTCATGCTTGATACCATGTGGAAACTGGTCCTACAACCGGTTTAATGGTCAGCTGGTTGGGACGTTACATAATTTTCTTTATATATGTCATTATGGTTCTCAATATGTTTTTATCATCCTAGTTTTCCATTTATAACTAATACTTTACTCTAATACCAATTATGGAAACACTATATTCTCATATATAGTCATTACATAAAATTTGAAAAACATTTAAGACATTACAAAAACATATGCCCAATATCCGTATTAGTTTCGTACCTTTGGAAACATGGAAACATAAACAATGGTTCATATGTGAGCTACATTATCTCTTTCATTGGTCCCCATCACTAGAATCCATATAAGAAACATAAAAAAATTCATATCTTCATAACATGAGAAAACGAACCAGAAAAATGGGTGAGTGCAGATTCTAAGTAAGGGAAAATAAGGGATGAATTTATGCATAATCGTTATCCTAAGGGTATGAGAACATCATCATTGCCTAAATATTTCATACAATTTTTATCAAAGATCATAATAATTAGTAATGGAAGATATATTTTCATTTAATTAGACATGAATCATAAAATAATCAGGAGCATATTCAGTGAAAATAGAAAAAATTAATAAAAAATGGAATTATGGTGGACAAATAAGCGTATTAAATGATTTACATAGTAGTAAATATTTAATGACAATGTTGTCTTAGTGGAATGGGGTCACACCCAAAACCATCATGGTATTTATAGTTCACTCCCATGACCATTTGTGTAGTCATGGTTCACTCCCTAGACTATAGTAATATAACAATTACATAATTGAACCAAGTTTACTCTCCATTCCAGCCATGTCTATTTCATGAGATATAAAACATTACCTAAGGCATTTGAGGGAGTTTTAGGTCCCACCCATCTCCTAATGATATAAAACATAATTAGTACAAATGATCATAAGTATTCATATCATAAGGCATAAAATGAAATGGTCATCATAATCATGTCATCATATCATAACATTTGGAAAAGAGACAGGTTTCATAATCATTTAATGAAATAAATAACTAGTAAAAAGAAATGGTTTTCTTAAAAATATAACCCATAAAAGAGCAACATATTTTATAAAATTCATACTATTAAAACATAATACATTTAGAGAAAGAGTGTGAATTTTTCCAAAATACCATATCCTTGGAAACGAATTTTTAACTTAAAAGAATGTAATCTAAGATGGAAAACAATTTTTCTTGATCTTTTTAAAACAATTATTTAGAGAAAATACCCTTTTTCATTGAAATGTTCTTTTTAAAACATAATTATTTTTGGAAAATTTTATCTTTTATAAAAAAATTTACTACTTTTATAGGATTATTTAAAAACTATAAAATATTTTTAAAATCTTTTTTCCTTAAATATGTTCAAAATATGTAATTTTAAAAAAAAATTGAAAACATGGTTTTTGTATAAAAGATATTTCCAACTAAAGAGATAAATATGACCATATTTTTTAAAAAAATTAATAATTTTATTAGGTACCAAATTGTGTCAAAATTGTGCAAATAATTAATATATAATTAATAATCATTGTTTAATTAAAACCACGAGAATATAATTTTCTTAAAGGAAGAGTAATCTTAAACCATCCCAATAAATAATGAGACTATGTCAATAGAATATTACCACTTTGGATACATATATTCAAACCCCCTCGAAATAATAACATTAAATGAGGCCTAAAATATCATGAAAATAAATATATCTATGATATAACTTGTGAAATGGAAGTATACACACCTTGTAAAATAATATAGGTGCATAACAAATCATGTGACTCAAAGAAGGTAAATTATTACCTTACTAATTTGGAAACATTTCAACATTAATACACCATTAAATTGAGATCATAAAATTAATATGTAAATATACATAAATATAAGGGAAAATATCATAGAAAACCTTCTAGTGTAGTATATAAACCACACAAATTAAATTATATTTTAATTAGTAAAGAGTGTCACAAAATAAATATGAGACTAGAAATCCCATTATCTTATGTCATAAATCTGATCGTAATTTTTCATACATACAGTGTAAAAAACAAAGGTATATAATACAGATATTATAGAAACATATTCAATTATATCAAACAATATATTATTTGTTATGAATTTTTATTACCTTCTTTTTAACACTACCTTGTTAGTGTTATATTTCAGGTAAAATGTCTTTTGTTTTCACATGTATTTTGATTTATTATATGTTTGATATTCTTAATTATGAAATTATTTAATCATCTCTATCATTAAATAAATGAAATTTATATAATATAAATTTGGTATATATATATTAAATAATATAAAAAGTTAGAAAAATGTTACAAAATACACCCTTAAACTAGACTGTAGGTCGTACATACACACGAACGATGCTTCCATTTTCATGGTGTTTTGAAAGAATGAATATAAGTAGATGATATATATTTTTAAATGTATTATCATTCCAAAAATTATTATTTCCAATATATCACATAATATTTTCAAATTCATCATTAATACATTCTGCATAAATCATGAATGAATCTTATCCCATTGAGGAGGCAGTAGTCAACAAGTCCACAAAATAAGGTATTGTACTCCAAAAATATGTAATTCATGAAGTTATATCTTAAATAAAAATTTAATCTCCATAAAAAATAAAAAAACATCAAGTAAATAATATATTAATATAAATTTCATCATTACTCTTGACCATCAATGGTGATACTTATGGAATGGACGATATCAGTTTGTTTGATAGTCATCCCCTATACCAAGAAATGATGATTGGGAATGCCATTTGATAGAATTTTATGTAATTTTATGTCATGAACATAACATAAAAATATCACTTCATTTGAATTATTATGATTTTATTATACAATAATAGAAGAAAATGATGTTAGGTTGTCGATAAATAAATAAAACTAAAGTGATTGTTGAATGATGTTGTCACTTCTCTGGATAAATCATTTATGTTGGAAGCAAAGGGATTCCTTGGTTGGAATTATAGACAATTTGAGGCAACTAGAAAATTGAGGTATCTAGGGATGAGATTAGGAATATTTTGGCGATCTAAATGGATTTAGAGGTGTGAATATTTTAGGGGGAGAGTTCCCTTTTATAGCGGATGAGGAGGGGGATTTATTGTAAATACAAAAAATTAATCATTATTGAGGGATCCTCTAAACACCATGTGCATCCAACAATCAATAAAATTAGAGAATATAGAGTATATGGATGAAATATTTACATAATATAGCTTCTATAAATGTTTCTAGTTTATTTCTTCATTTATGTTATATTTTATCTCAAAAGTATAGTCATTTTTACCATAATCGTTATAAATAATATGTATTAATTTCAATATTTTTAAAAAATAATTCAATGTTTAATTTTCTAGATATCATGATGTATGATTATTATATATATGTAATCCATTTTTCTATATTTTAATAATATAAGTGGCAGAAATTATTTTAAAATATATCCCAAATAAAGGATGAGATGGTGTTTTTTAATAGTAAAAAGATTAAATTGTTCGAAAAGTTTATATATCCAATTTCAGTTTAAAATTAATTCCAATGACCTCAACTATTTTTATTGAATTATAATTGATCTGATTATAAATTAAAATTTTTAAAATATATTTTTACTAAATAATTATATTAATAAAAAAATACATTTCAATTTAAAATCCTTATTTGTCATTATCCGTCAAAAAATTATATATTTCCAAAAAAAAGACCAAAACATTCAGGGTAAAACATTCTTTACATTTTGGATTAAAAAAATTTTATTTTTATAAAATACAATTTTAAAGTGTCTAAAATTAATTTATTGCTGTTCAAAAGAGTTTTTAAATGTCACTTCTTTTAGAAAATTGATTTTTTTTAAATGCAGATTGACTTTACCGAAAATTTTAAATTTCATTATCAATATGTTTTAGTAATATTAAAACAATTCAATAATATTGAGAAATTAATTATTACTATTTATATTACAATGCTTAATGACTATCTTATAACAATACTATTTAAGTAATTTTAATAATAAAACATTATTTCATAGAAACTAAATGTTGAGTGTAACACAAGGTAAGCCAATGTTCCATATAGAAAATGATTAACGTATTGTAGTATATATTGTTTTTTAATTTTTGTTTCATTCAACATAATAAATAAAATAATATAATTTTTTTGACTTTAAATATTTATTAAAACACAAGGTGTTGCATAATGGTTAATATTCCAATAATAAAAAACATAAACACCGCTATTATGAAACTAGTACAAGTAATAAAAACTCTAGACAACCAATGAGATGAATAAGAAGAATTATTTTCAGGTATGAGTATTTTAGAATATTATAAATTAAAATGGATTTTAGTATGTCTATTTGTTAAGTGATTATGATATCTATATTTTTTAGACTACTGGTTAATTTTTAATCCTGGATTTCAAGATAAATTTTAATAGTTGTTCATCACAAATTCCTTCCTTTGGGACATGTTCAATGTTATGTACCTAACATACATTATGTGGTGTTTATACTTTATATTTTAGTTTTAATACAATAAAGTTTATTTATTAATTTAACATAAATATAAATTTTAATACATCTCTTCCAAGTTATTTTAATTTAATTTCTACCTAATCTATATGTAGGGTTTTTCGTAACAATTTTATTTATTTGGGAGTCTTGTTATATTCACCTTCTATATTATTTTTTTGTGTATCTTAAATTTCAATGGATTTATTTTTCATTTTACTCATTAAATTTTTTTCATTTATACATCTATATTTTTTCCCTCACTCATAATCTTTTAATTCAATAATTACCAAAAACCATAGGAAAACTCAATTATTTACATGGTTTAAATACAATAATCAGTTTTGGAGAAGTAAAACTTTGTGTAATTATTTATAAAATACATCCCTATCTTGATATAATATTGTGGATGTGTTTGTGGAGTATATTAAAATATGGTTAATCACCGCAAAATATTTCGGTGAGTATTGGCTTAATCAACCCTTGGGCCTAAGATAATATACCTTTTAAGACTCTCCTTGGGGATGTTCATCAGAATATTAAAACACTATTAATGAACCTGTATAATAGATTTTTCCTACCATTCCCTTAATCACTTACTAGTAAAACGTATTAATCTCTATTACTATCTTCTAGGGTTAACAAAGAACATTAAAAGATTTATTACCCAAATATTTTATTGATGATGGTACTTCATGTTAATTAGATGATTCTCCATATATACTAAATTTATTAAGGGGTGTTCTAATAGACATCCAAATTATTAAATTTATATCTAATTATTATATTTTTCTAGTAATGATTTTATTTATAACCATGTTTTATTAAATAATGGGTTCCATCTGAAATTTCATGAGTGTAATAGATTAACCTTATTGGGAATTCATTTGACTCATTTAAGAGATGGATGAGGCCTAGTATTTTATATCCCCTAGTTACATTAACACATTTCATAGGTCGAAATTGAATGGGTTTAATTGAATCCCATTTCCCATAACAAGATAATGCATTTAAATAAGTCCATAACAATAATTGTTGTTTTAAAAAAAATTTAAATTCGAAATATAATATGTAAATTATTATTTATTATTCATTTTTTCATTCATTTTTCTAGATATAAAATTACCATATTTTACGTTTACTATAGCTTCATGTTTTTCATTTATTCCTTTGATATCTCTTATTACATGTTTTTGATATTAATGTTTTTTATGGAATCTAAAATTTATTGAGGATTTGGTCTCACCTTTGTTTCATTTCATTTACCCATGAACCCCAGATAAGAACTATGTATAATTATCAAGGATATGAATGAATGAATAATTGGGTTCTCACAATGTGTTCATGTTTCGTAATATATTTACCAATGTAATTTTTTTATGTATCTAGTCTTTAAATACTATTTAGATATTGAATATGATGGATACTATTGTATTATATTCCAATTATATAATATAACTACCAGCGATATGTTTGTGGAGTCTTAGGTGGTAGTATTGTTTTTAATGAAATTTTAGTAGCAACTATTGGGACTAGATTTTGATAAATGAGGTGCGACAGAAGACATACTGTGAAAAATTCTCAATATATATATGAATATTCAAGAAAACAATACAATTTTTATTTTATAATTTAATATTCACAACTAATTAGCCATATTTCATTGTAGAATGATTGATTCTAATGGGAGGACTGTGAATTTTATCTAGAACCATAGACAATTTTGGGTAATAGGACACCTATATTATGAGGGGTCAATGGATAAAATTTATTTTCTTAATGCTACATAATTTATGAACCCAACTATCTCAGATGAGGATTATTAAAATTCCAAATTCATTAATTATTATTCAACATTACTACAGATTTTAGGTTTTTTTATTTTATAAAATCAATTAAATGATATTTTAGAAGAAGAGTATGATTTATAATATAAAGAACCATGTAATTCAAAATATAGAGATGTATGAGAGAAATTACTTGGAATAATGGTTTGGTTTTATTTACCGTTATTATTCACATTTTTTATTAATATTCAGGTAGGTAGTATAATTACATGTTCTCATGCATGATGTAAAATCCATAATTTTTTGGGTGTTAATTCGTGAAGGCCTAAACCAACTTAATTCCACCATCTATTATAATAACAAATGATAACACAATAGAACCCAAACTGTGTCATCTTCTATGAAAAATGTTCAATCAAATGTCATTTTATCAATTGAAAAACTCACCTCCATCATGTGAAGAGTTATTATTAAATGTAATATAGGGAAAATTAATATCAAAACATTAGTGATGATGTTATGATCTATTTTGTGGTGGTCAATTGTCAAACTCATGCACATCGCCCTCATTCACTAAAAACAGATTGGAAATGTTAAAGAAATAAAGGAAGAATTAAATAACTATGATTTCCTCCACCAAGGACAGTAATCACCTCAGTCACTCACTGAAGAGTATAATATGTCATAGTGTAAATAATGAGAAAGAGAGAGAGAATTATACCTAATCTACATCAGATAAATTAATTGAAATTGGGTAGGGGTATCATCTTACAAGTCCTGTAGCCTATCCTCCAATAAAATAAAATCCATCATGTTTATAGAAATAGGGAATATATCTACCTCTATCATGTATATATTTGATAAATCCATTTTTACATCCAAATATTTAATATATTATCACCATGTGGAATCCCAAGATATATTGAAGATTTTATATCAGAGGTAAGTGACCTACTACAGCGTTGATAGATATACCATGATGTGGGATATTTCTTCTTTAATGTGGTGCTATATTTCTATTTGGAAGAACATTATTCCAGTTCAAATCTCCATATATCCATATTTTATTCTGAAAATTCAGATATTCCAACGTAGACACCTCAAAGTGTTGTGTAAAATTAATTATGCAACACTCTTTCATCTTGATTTCATTATACTGATCTTCCAAAAATATGAGTGGAACTATAAGGAAGTTAAAAAAATTAAGTAGACCTATAATTATGTAATCATATTCTTTATAGTTATGGTGTAGCTATGTATCTACCCTACAATAACAGATCAACTAATGGTATTCGTCTCTTTTTAAAACTTAATTATTTTTAGAAAAAACATACTGCTTCTCAAATTCCAAGGTACATATAAGTTCTCTATAGTGAGCCCAAAAAACCATAGTGTCTATAATATAGGGTTCTTTATCAAATCATACATCACTTTTAATAGACAAATCTATGTCATCTTAAATATTAAAGGTATCATTCTCTTCAAAATTATCTTCAACGAAGACACTAATGTTAACTGTAGGGATCCAAGGTGATACATAGCTTAAATTTTGGTAATAAGATTGAGCTCATGCTTATTAAGTAGGTTTGGTGGTGGTTATCAATTTCACAGATATGAGGACTAGTAATGAAAAGTGTAAGAGGTGACATTGAGAAGTGGTAGTGGTGTTTCTGAGTCTGGGGAATGTAAACGAGGCATTATGACACTATTTTGTTTAATGATGAATGGTACCAACATTTTCTATTTTCCCATATGAAAATTTGTGATATTATAATACTTACAAATATTAAAATTCACTCCAAAATCCACTTAGATTCGTACTATTGGGATGGACTCACACTACACTCACACACACATAGATTTTACATGCCAACAAACACTACCTATTCATTCATTGGCCTCCCAGTGTATGTAATCATCCATCCCAGATATTATCTCTTTTTTGAAACTTAAAAAGTATTTGCAAAGATATTTTATGGTTGTAAAGACCTCTTATGTGGGATATATGGCCTGCAGTTGTTTGTTGTGTCCTAGTATTCATTATACATCATATTAACCTACAATATATTACAAATCACATCATTTATTCATTTTAAAATTACTATATAAAATAAAACATAAAATAAGTTAAAATTTTATTTTAAGAAACATTATTTCAAATAATATAATTTACAATATTTTTATTAAATTATTATCTATATGATAATATTTACTAAAATTCATTCCAAAATCATGAAAATTTGTTTAAAAAATTGTATGAAAAATGACTGCATCAAATAATGCCACATACTAACTAGGCATGTCTTCAAACATTGAATATAAACATTTAAATAAAATTAAACACCCTTTTAAAATTATAATGTCTAAAATCCTTTAATTTAAATTATTATAATTGTTAAATAATTTATGTTCCACATAAAACATCAACTAAACATCACATTTTTTCAATAATAAATCAATCAATGTATTTTATTTCCCTCTATATAAAATACTAGAACTTATCCATTCATTCAATTAATTGTAAAAATTAATTATTATTAGATATGAATTTATATGATATACCTCATTTTGGATCATTTTATCTCAATACCTAATATAAAAATTTAATTAGATTTAAAATTATATATTGAACGGATGCTCTTTTTCCATATGCTTTTAAAGGAACTACTTTGTCCCATTTTTAAAGAAAAAAATATCATGAAATCTAGAGAATTTTTTTAGTTAACAATATATGGTCTATATGGGTTATGTTTAGTGTGTATTAATGTAAAATACATTGATTCTCATAGAGTATTTTTATGAATTAATCACATTTAATGATATATAATGTAAAAACTCAGTGAAATGTTTCTGTCCAAGATGAAAATAATCTTTTACCAAAGTCAATGTAAATTCATGATAAAAAGAAGATTATTGAATTTTTTGACATTATATAATTTTTTGAAAATTGTTTATCATTTAAAATTTTTCTCAAAAAAATTTATAGAATTAAAAATTTCATGAAAACATCTGTTCAATCCCCAATCCATATGTGATAAAAATTATTGATTTGGTAAAAGTGATTTTTTTCCTCTCCCAAAACACATTATTTTTATCTTTTCTCATTAAGAGAAAAATTATCTAATTCGGATGAATCATAAAACATTCTAAATCTCCAAAATAATACCATTAAAATAATTTTTCTAGTGTTTTGATCCCTTTCAACAAGATTTCTCATTCAACAACACATCGACATTAATATACCATGAAACATAATTATAAGGGGTTAGGAATATATAAAAATTGATTGAAATGTATATTAATATTATCATTTTCATTAAAGGTATTTGTATTCTAAAAATTTATAAATATTGGGGATGGCCTCATGGAAATAATCTTATAGATAATAATTCTAAAATCATATTAAATGTGTAATATTCAATTAAAATTTTTAGAATTCTAATTAATTTTCTTTGTGGTGAAATGTCCATGGACCACATAGAAAATATTATAAAGATGATATAAAATTTAATATTTATAAAATTATTAGATTGAATTGAAAATTTGGATTACAATAAGAAATCAGTCAACTTGTATTTTATAAATTCAACTTATCAATAGTGGTAAGGAAATTTCATCTCCATGAATCATCAAATTCCATTAAATTTCTATTTATCCAAGGAATTCTCATTCTATACTCTTGGGATTTAATTATTGAAATTTCTCATTAAATATCATATCATAGTTATATAAAACATGGCATAATATGGTTACTAAAAAAATTTCTTTCGGAATTGTATTATGAAGAAAGAAACATATATGGTGAAAGAAATTTCAGGTTTGAAATAACTGTTGGAATTTATATTTCATATCATAGAAGATAATTTCGTATTTAAAATATAAATTTAGGAATATGATTGGATGAAATGAAAAAATATTGTAATAATGAACCAAATTTTATCTTGGACATTTCTTCCTCTTCATTGTTCATTGTTTGGGGATGAACTATAGTATTATGGACATAAATAAGAATATCATTTATTTAAAACGTAAGTAACATTTCATTAAATCTTAAAAAGATATTACAATTGGGATGAATCCACAACTACTTCATAAGATATTTATTTTAAGACACTATAAGGAAAAATAAAAATATTAATCACGATATGATCCACCTAATCATTTAATGGATTTTTATTCCATCTAGATTGATAATACTAGTTTTTATCCATAAACCATTGGCGGGTGATGTTTCTTTCAATTGAATGATAATATTTTACTTTTTAAAACATTAAATTCAATTTCTTATGGATTTTTATTACTGAATGGATAGTTTACACTACATCCTCCAACTCTAGAGAAAGGTATATCTTCAACGAAGGGGTAAAAGAATGTTTTGATAATCAAATTTTTTAGTTGATACATGTACATCCTCTTCGTGACTATTATAAATTTTTCCAATTTTGGATGAATCAATTGAATATTTAAATCGGTGGTTATAATTTAATTTTATTGTGATATATATTAGAAATGAAGAATTAGGACTAAATTACAAAATTTTAATTTGGAAATCTCTAGTCTTGTTTTCCTCTAGAATGGCTACTTAAATTTCCTGAAATATTTTCTTTTAAAAAATATTTAATATGAATAGGGTTCTCCATTAGTCCCAAATTAGTTTCAGGTTATTATTCATCATATGACTCCATGAAAAGATAAAAATATTTTCAATTTAAAACAATAAATTTATAATTAGTGATATTCAATTAAGATTATACAAAAGTACATCTGAATGAGTGTATAAATATATCATCTCCATGTGGTAGTTTCTCATTAGTATCTTTTTCCATGGTAAGTTCCACTAGAAGATTAATTTCACTGAATAATGGAAGGTTTTCTTATTTCCACATATATTCATCAAACATAAAAAATTGGGTAGCTTTTTAGTCTATCAATTCCTGTGGGATATGGAATGGGGAGAAATATTCTATGTTAAAATTACATAGAATGTCATGTTTTAGTTCATCTTTCTTACAAAAGATATCTAGATCTTGTTTACTACTTACATATAACACAGTGGAAAATTTATCCTCCATAATATCCTCCTATGATTATTGATAAAGGTTGAATTGACAATTATGTGTCTTCACATTTACCACCATAGGTTTATTAACATTAAAACTGAGTGAGTGAATTTCATCCACCATAGGATCAAGAACAGGATATGATTTCTCTTTTAATTCTTGTTCTTTTTTAGAAACAATTTTCATATGGATTGTTATCTTTTATATATATTATAATAAATATTTAACTTGGCATCTATTAAACTAATAAACATCTTCTTAATGTTTTTTCTGCACTTTTGTGTAATCCTCTAATGTTTAATAACTTGAATTTTAATAATTCATGTAATGTATATATATATATATACTTATATATATATATTTAATGATTTGTGTACAAAAAAAGAAAAATCATTACATTATGAAATTAATAATAAAATAAATAACTACATAATTGATCAAGAATGATAGTAGATTTTGATAGTGTTCCTATAATACGATGTATCAAATGATTCCATATATTTTACATTTGCTTAATAATAGATGAATAGTGTAATCTCAGGTGAAAAGAATTACAATTTTTAACCCACTTATTACAATTTTCCAAAAAATATATACTTTTTTATCATTTTATTATTATTTTATAATATTCAAAATAAATTGGAGAAAAATAATTATAATTAAAATCTAAATGAAAATAAAATTAAAAATAGAATGATGTTAGAGAGAGTGTAAATAGATAAATGGTTTTGTTTCAGGTTCAATAACAATTTAAAATTTTTTTAAATATAGTTTGATAATTATATTATGAAATCCCAAACATTCACTACTATTCATAAATTTATTAGGTGTCAAATATATAATTCCAATGAAAATTAATTTATACCACCACATAAAATAATGGTTGATGAGACACAGTAGTTGAGAGTGTGGAATATATCAAGACACAAATCCTTTGTATTCTATTTCAAGAATTTTGAAACTTTACTCCATCAAATGAAGAGTAATAATTCATTAGATGGGGAAAATTTATAAATAAAATAACTGAGAAACAGTTGAGAACCATACCATGGTGTAAAGTCATCATAATCTTTAAATTCACACAAATTCATGGAAAATATATTCAAAACAATTAGGAATTGAATATAGAATTCATGAACACATAAATCCTCCCACAAGGGAAATACTTGTATTAGTCAATCATTGTTATCTTTAAGAGGTCATGGTGGAAATAATGAGAATGATATATAATGAGAAAAAATCGAATGAAAAATGATGGAATACTTTAATTAATCATAATTAATTTGTTAGAAAACAATAAAATAAAACAATAAAATTAAATAAAACAAATAGGATAGGGGTAGTAGTTTCCAATTAAAGTAGATGATATTATGATTTCTTGATCCCCTAAAAAATATGAATTCATTACAATTTATAGATATAGGAATCATTATATATTTCTCATACATATAATTCATATTTTCATTTATCTCTATCGAAGTATGAATATCTTTTATCCCTAATAATTCTATACATATATCAGTTTTTAAGGCTATAGTTCAAAAACCACTTATGTCATGGATAAATATACTATTGAAAAGGATATTACTTCTTAAACATGGTACATCCTAGTTACTGGGTAAATCATTTATCCACTACTCAACACCCAGTATTAATTTTTATTGTGTTCATTTAGCTTATCCTATTTGGACACATTAATGGATCAATGTAACAATAATTGACAAAACCATACTTCACTATAAATCCTAAAAACATAGCCACTAATAATATGGGTTCTAGCATGGGGTAGTGAATATTAAATACCATAATCCTCCCTTCATGTGATTTTTTTCGTTATGACTATGGTATAGTGAGTGATGCACATTATTTCCTCACCCCAATGACTTGTTTTTCTCCTTTTAATGCTTCTAAAACTCTTTCCATCTCAAAAAAATAATTATTTTCTTCAGTGTAGATGATTCTTAAGTGGTGAGACCATGATGAAATAATGGTGAGTATAATATATAGTTTGTTCTAAAATAACACTTCATTATTATTCATTGGTTGAAAATACACATTTACAAGTATGTTTTTTCTCCTTTAGAAATGATCTTCACCGAATACTCTCAAGGTCCCCAGAGTTATCCTTGGTGATATATACCTATGTTAGTGGTCATAATTTATAGTTCAATATTTTTAGGTGAATTACATGGTAGTTTCTAATTTATAGGAATGAAGGTTTTGTGAGGCAAAGTAAAGTAGGTGTTTTCATGTGATGGTTGTGGAATATTTGATCATGGGGAAACGTGAGTGAGGCATGACAACCATATTTACTTTTATTATTAATAATAAAAGAGTCAACTGTTATAACACATTATAATTCAAATATTTTTAGAGATTACATATATTACAACATGCTCTATATAATGATCAAATGCATACTGTAGGGATTTATTCACCTAAACTCACATGAATATATTGTTTGTGCCAACATGCAAATAATATATAGGTAATAGCCCACATGCTTCATGTTCACCACTATGAATCATCTTCTCTCCACCTGGTTGTCCAAAAGGGACTTCGCAGTGACATTCCTAGCCAGATGACCCTCTTGGGTAGCTATATGAACTCGACCCATCTGATGGGGGCTATCGTTGACAATCCATTTTCCCTAAAATTCATTATAAAATAGTAAATAATTCCAAAAAACATTCATATATTAAATTTGAGATTAACATACTAATTTTTATTCATTTTAATACATATTATTTTTTTAAATTTAATCTCCTACATTTTAAATATATAACAAATTACTTAGTAATTTTTATTAAAATCCATTCAAAATCATAAAAAATTATTTTAAAATTTCAATGAAAAATTAGTGTATAATTGAGATTCCTCCCACCCATAAACCAATTTCTAAAGCTTGAGTTTACTGGAATCTATAAATATCCTTATTTTGGTAGTTAATATAGTTCTTGAAAATAATCTCACCATAAAATAATGGAATATTGTTAAAAAAACGTGGCATATTTATAATGAGTAACTACATGTGACAACAATCTCCTAAATTTAGTCAAAAAACTAATGAAATGGTAGATGAAAATGGGTTTGGTCCCTAAGGATAATATCATTCACTTTGGGAAGTAGTGAATAAGAAACATTCAACATTGCAGTCTATCATCTATAGGGATGTAAAGACCATTCATGGTCCCTAGTTTCAAACACAAAGCAGGAAGATGTGATCATGTGCATTTAATTTAGAATTTTTAAGGTGGATGTTAATGAAAAATTATACTCTCATGAGAAGAGACTGAAAATATGAATATGTTCCACAATAATAGCGAAAAAAGGTGGAAAATTGTTCTAAATATGAGGATGTATTTATAATATAATTTAGGAATTCTATAGACTATATAAATATACCAAAAATCACATTTTATATTTTCTTTTATGGGTTAAATATTTCCCTTCAATGAGATTAATTTTTTATATCCTTTTTTTCATATGTGGATATAATCCCGAGATCCCATAAAATAAAAAATTATATATATGTGATATAAATATTCATGGGAAATACGTAGAAGATGATGATGGGTGAGATTCACGGGAAAACAATATCAAAAATAGGATGAAAGGAAGGATGGGGTTTCAAATGTATAATAAATATGAGTGGAAACACCCAATTAATTATATTAAAGGAATATGTGTTTGAAAAATTGTGGAGAAAAATGAAATCCAGCACATGAAATTTAGAGAAATTCATAATTTTATGTTTTTAAATGATTTAAATATAGGGAAAAGGCACATTTTGGGAAATAACATTTGAATCATCAAGGGAAATTATGATATAAAATTCCAATGGGGGAAGGAAAATATTATGTTATTACTAATTAAAAGGATGAGTTTCATATTAATGTGGTGTTATGTATAATGATTTTTCTTAAATGTGAGATAATTATTTATTTTATTATAGATCCTTATAACCTTTTCATACTTCCATGTTCTCCCAAAACATCTGATACTTACCTAGAAGACATTAGTTGGGGTAATAAATTAGGACACCAAGTATGAATTTTATAGAAAAACGTGTTCTAATCAATATAACCTAGGATACATGGGTATATCCTATTTAAAAAATATGATATTATACCTATATATATATTTTATATGATAAATTTAATGCATTGGATTTCGAATTATGTAATGGAAAATTATCCCCATGAGAAGAGATTTTATTTTATGAATATTTATAGTAGTCTATTACCTTTATAGTGGAGTACACATCATTAAAATCATGTTTGGATCATCCCTAGTAGCACTCCATAATGAAATTATAGGTTTATTGGATGATCAAGTTTATTCTATGGATGATGATGGTAAAATAAAAATTTAGGATTTACCCATGGTATAAAATTGCCTTGATTTTTATAGAATAATTACCATGTCATCAACCGGAGAGTGGAGTTTAGTTTTCTATGGAACTCATTATTTATATTATATCTCTATATAAAACTCATTATAAAATGGGACCACTAGATATGGTTGAGTTAATGAAATATATTCATGTTTTTAGTGACAAGGGATTTATATTACCATTTATTTTACTCTTGGGAGCCCCAATTTAATTCATCAAAAATTAGGATAGGACTATGAGACATTGAAGAAATTAAATAGAGATAAATGTAGATATAATAGTGGATAAATATCATTTACCACACATCTATGACTCATTTAATCAAATCCAATGAGCCCAATAATTTTTCTATTATTGATCTTCACTATTGTGATGATCAGATAAGGGTAAAGATGGATGATATTCTAAAGATGAAATTACTTGCAATCTAAGTACATTATGATTTTACAATCAGTAAATTTTTAATTAGTAATTCAATTTATATATTTATATATTTGATGAATAATGTTATCATAGTGTATATTTATATCATAGGGGTTGTAATTCTCTATCCAAAACAACCAGTTCCTTGTCAAAGTGTCATATAAACTCATGTGTCTCTCCCCCTATGATAGAGGCTTCCAAATAGCTAAAAGGATATAAATACCATCAGTTGGGATACTATAACCTCATATTAATATCACCAAACCATATAGTAGGGAAAATATATTTAATAAATCATATTGTAAATAATGTATAGGAAAATATTTTTTGATGGAACAAATTTCATACTACCAATAAATAAATAGGTTCCCAAATTGAAAATCCAATACATTGTATAAGTAAAAATATATGTTAATTTGTATAATTCTATTCATTATATTATCATACTTCCCTAATCTCTATGATATATAGATCAACCTTTTATAATGGTCCCATTTACCATTCCCATATAACTATACGAGAACTCTGCATAAGCATGGAGATTCTGATGATAGTAATGAGTAGTAATACCTAGTAGGACACCACCAACAACTCATTTATATATGATTACATGTAAGAAAATTGTATTTAATGATAACAATAAATTCTTAAAAAAGGAATAAATAATTTTTTTATTACCAATCTTCTAACCAATATACTATGAACCTTAGTTATACCTACTTCAACTCCATGTCATATAGAATATTAAGATAGAATATGTAATCAAGAGCTAGGTATAAGTCTAGTAAACACACTTCTCAAAAAAAACATAACCAACTACTAGAAATAATCTTGGTATCAAATATGTTATTTCATTAACATCTTCTAGTCATCAGGTGACTATGCTACTAGACATCCACTAGGGATTGATAAGTATGGAACTTGTAATTCACTAGGAAATTAGTGAATCATATGGCATTCATAAGGAATCCACATTTCCCAAAAAAAATTCCAAGACTATAATTTCAATCAAGATATGTTATGATTTCTCCACCTCAAAGGATAACCCTTATAAAATGGTCCACATATTCTGAGAATAAAGAACATTAACTCTAAAGAAATGGAAATAAATATAATTAGGTATAGAATAAAATATTGTCCATAACATGAAAACAAAATAAATAATAGAAACATACAATACATGTTACAAATGAAAAATGGAATTAAAAAGAATAAGAATACTCATGGGAATAAGTATAACAAATTTTTCTATGATGGTATATAACACCCTCTTGTTATCACACTCACCAATATTAATCAAGTATGACAGTGAATGAATAATATAAAGAAAAAATGTGTAAAACAGAGTATCAAATTGAATGTGACAACATACAAAATAGTTCTCAGTGATGTATTCCAATATTTATAAATTATTAGAGACAAAATTAGGTTTCATAACCATAGAGAACATTCTCACATATAAAGGATGTCTATTATTGTTTTGATTCAACAAATAAACTGATTAAGTTGAATATCCCTAGTATATTTCATGCCTAGATAGTTGATATAGTATAATATAAAATAAGGAGTCGACATATAGAAAAAATATTCTTGTATGTCCAAAGAGAGGTCTCCAATTCCACAGATCAATTATAGATTTGGGAACATGTAGGGAATTTCTAGGCATATAAAGTGAACATAATTTCTAGACAAATATAATCATTATATAAATAGAAAATAAATTCACGAATGTGAAATGATGATATAGGAGTATCAATATTCTCAATCTATAGTGACATACCTGGAAACCTCCACCATTCATCATAATTCTATATCTGATCAAGGGTATTTTCATTAGGACATTGATACCTCCATAAATCTAACAATTAATCATCAATACAATAAGTACCTATAATTAATCTACCATTAAGAAGTTGAATAGGAATATTATCCATAAAGCATATATTCAGAATAATAATTAGTGGTATATAATGATTTTAACAAATAATAATGTAATATATCATTATTCTCCCCCATTCTACAATGATAAGAAGGAAACCCAATTTCATAAAATATTCAATCAGCCATATAATATAGATATATTTATACATATCAATGATCTTGGATATTTCATAGATAGATGTTGAACTCACTTTTCAAGAATCTATCCTTTGCAATAAAAAGTGAGAGAATAGGAGTAAGAATGTGATATCTATAAATAAATAGAGGAGGTATAAAATTATTAATAGGTTTATGGTGTTTAGAATGTGCTTTTAAAGGGGTGCCAAACTAAGTGATAATCAAAAAATATGGCAAGTATTAATTTCTCCCCTAGTCTCTGTTAAATGGTGGGCCACTGACTAGAAACTATATGGATGATGGGGTTTTTAGAACTATATAGACCTACTAGATCTTCATTAGTAAGATGATTGTCTCAACCATCTATTAGATGACTTTTGAGTATCCTCTACAATCACGACCCTGAAACAATCATTCCAACATCCCATTCCTAGAAACAATTTATAAAAATATAACCTCATAAAATTACATATCAGATAAGAAATAAAATAGAAATATAAGATTTCTTGATTTCAAAATCTCATACATAAAATCAAGAATGAATGTTATAATTCTCCTACACTAACAAATCTGCATCCTGGATAATTACCTTCAATGGTTGTTCTCCAAAAATTCATCTTCTAATCCTAGACATCATCCTTTTATTCTATGTCATCCACTTGGATCCATCAATAAATTCCATTAATATAGATTGGTGGTATGGTCATCCCTTGATTGATTTTCTCTCTACAGTCGACAAACTACATTAAGTTTTCTAGGTTTGTTTGAGGATCTAGATAAACATTATCAGATTTAATGAAATTCATTGTATCATGAATGTATATATGAAGCTAAAAAATATGAAATTTATCACACACACCACTATAATGAGAAATATGATCTTAACTTAAGGAAACATTCATGGATAGATTGTCTATGTCACAGAGTCTATCATAGTATGAAACAATATTACATCTCTTCCTCAAAATTAAAGGCCATAACAATGTAGTCACACATTGAAAACCCTTTTTACCAAAAAAAATCTAATGGTGTCCTCATATATTTGGAATAATAATTTTTCCCAATATGGGTTATTATCAAAAAATTATAAATATATTACTCACTCTCGGGGGAATCTAGTTCCATATTGGTCCCCATAACTACCATATCACCAGTTACATGCCAATAAGTGTTGAACCACAAGGGAAATTACAGAGGGACAAATAAGGTTCCAAATAATTTCAATCCCATAAAATTTTATTGAATGTAAACTAATTTAAGGATATGTGATCATCTCTAAATAAACTAACGTCTATAACTCATGCTTGGATATTATTCTCTATTATGACAGTAATATTCTCTAATCATCTATTTGTTAGAGGATTGTCTGATGTGAAAAATCATAGATGGGTCCTTAAGGGATTCATTAAGAACTGAAAAATTCATGACATAAAAAAGAATTTCTATTAGATTCAATTAAAAATATAATTTTATGTACCTATACGATCTCATGGACATAGAACATTCCCCCACTCATATATTGAGTTATTCTCATTGATATGTTTAAAACGAGAAATAATTTTCATTTGATCAATTATCACTAAAACCGTAATCTGAATCCACATTTTTGTAGGTAACCTAACAAAAAAATTACATTTTGATGTCCTCTAACCTCTTCTTGGTAATAGAATGCAGCCAGGTGAAACCACCAATACATTTTGGTCATGCTTAATACCTAAGTAGGTATTGAATCTTTAAATGAAAATAGAAATTCCCTTATTCCAACCTATATAAAAGAATTTCATTAAGGTGTCATTGTAATATTTTTGTATAATAATATATATCGGCCACATAGATGACTGTATGTCTCTAATTTTCACTTCCCTGATAGAAGCATGAACTTGAACTCTCCCTTGTACATGAATCACATTATAATAATACAATGAACAACTAGGAATCAGGTCCCCACCAGTAATATTTTCTCATATCTCAATAAACTCATGGCAAGCCTCTAGTCTAGAATTTTCCTATTTAGATAAAGAATATTTTTCCACTAGTATAGAATATTTCATTGATCGTGGTTCCTCTGAATATAAATTCTATAATTAAAAAATAATATCACCATGAACCGTTATTACTCTAATTTCCATCCAATAATATCCCGAGATACATACATATTGTAGATAATAGAATCAAAAACATAATTACCACTTATTGATGAATATTCTATATAAATTCCATATTTCGATAGATACTCTACCATGAAAATCTAAATCATGTTTGAGTCTAACTGTGGAATGATATTTAAAAGGATTGAATAGTTTATGTAGACAACAAAACATTTAATGAACAGATAGTGCATTTAATACTTAAAGGAATGTAAAACACATCCTAGATTCAAGTAATGTGTAGCTTATTTTAACTCTGGTGGTCATATATGATGTGACCCCATATTTTTTTACCTACCCCTTCTACATGTGTACTGATTCCAAAAAAAATTCTGATAGATAAAAGTTAAAAAATTCACTATTAAATGTCTTGTCAAGTATAAACCAATGAATATTTGTCCACCTAATCTTCGGCTCAATAAAAACCTCTTCACACTAAACCATGTATTATAAATTCCTTACATTCTTCGTCATAATGTTATTATTTGATGATAAATGATATATTTACTAGATAATATGTCACTTCTTTGTTACAAAACATAGAGCACTACTGAACTCAAACATTTTACTAGGACATTCTTATAACATCACTACATAAGTATTTCCAACTCCATAAATATACCTATCTCGGAAAACATATTCCTTTTTAGTTTCATGTCATTAATCCAAAATTTATACTTTAATTGATTGGGTTAATTATGATTTTCTCAAAACATACATAGAACAATCTTGATATTTTTTTCATGTTTTTTTATAGTCATTAAATAATTAATGATGTTGTCAATAAACAACATGAAGAAGTAGTAGTAATATTGGTGGATGATATTATTTATGAAATCCATGAACAATCTTGCCACCTTGGCATCAAAAATTACTCATATAGACCATGATTTACCTAAAATGAAATAATTATGGTATCCTTCTCTCTAACAACAACTAGTGATATCCTGATTGAAGATTAGTATTTGAGAACCATCATGCTTATTATAAATGATCTGAGATATAGTCTTTATTTGCAATAGGATAACTATTCATTCATAATTTAGTAATTTAAACAGAGTCCAACACTACCATCTGAACTCATGGTGAACAAAATAGGTAAATACCACAGTGATTTACTCATCTTGATAGATCCCCTCTTCATTATGAATAATAGATTCTCCTGATTCTCATTCAACTCAGATAGAGGAATATAATAAGTTGTAAAAAATTGATCTACACAACAATAATGACATATAATTTTTTTGAAACTCCTATATTATAGGGGTGTATATTGAACTTTTCCATAAATATATCATGATATATATTGAAAACAATAATATATTACATTGGGGTTTCAACTGGTCCTATTGAAAGAGCCTAGGATGTTACATGATTTGTTATAATACCATGAAGACTCATGTGAAGTTTAACTCTACCTACTCCTATTTCCCACACTACGGTCACCATGTATTTCATTCGCATATATGATGTAAATGATACCAATATCTGATGTTAATAATTTTGATCTTGGAAGCTAGTTATCTATCACCTGACTTGAATGACATTGAATGACAACATCTCTAGAATCATGATTTCCCAGAGATTTACATATGAATAATATACTATAGGATACTCGGGGAATCTTAAATTATGGTTCACTTTCAGGTTCATGGTGTAATGGGGGAATGTAACATATTAGACAACTTTATCAGTAAAAAAGTCTATTAATATTTTTTAAAATGATAATGGAATATAAGCATCAATATTAATGAATAGGGTATAAAATATGGATATGATCAAGGCTATATTTGAAATAGTATATGTTCGTTCACTAATATATTCTATATAATAATCTTACACATAAACACATATTGTATCATCATTGTGACTCTTTCTTGGAAACTCATCACATGTGTGAGTTTTTTTGTCCACGTCAACTTTAAAGGACTCTTACCAGATCCCAAGTTCACTGAATATATATTCCTTAGTACTATTTGGAATCCATTCTTAAAAGAAATGGAGTTAAACTGATGGAGATGACCCATATATTCACACTTTTTACCCTCTATTTTAGGTCTTTTGTTGATGCTTCATGAATTACCAAACATCCTATAGATTAAACAGAGATGAACTCCTAATGGAAAAATCAATAAAGCTAAACTCTACTCCTCTAGAATACCATTACCTAGATGCTTGTACCAGGTCATCATATTGTTACTTATAATTATTTCCCACATTGTAGATATAATATGTCCACTTTTATTAGTATTAAATGGTTGAATAACTGTAATGTAATAATCCTCCACCAGACCCTTATTTATAGTCAAGTTGCACTGAACATTAGGGTATGTCTATAGGTTTGATTTATTATCTATCCTTATGTATTTATGATGAATCATGATACTGAGCATCATATCATTGTGTTCATTACTTTCATCCTCTATTGGAGAAACACATATAATTTTAGGGAAATAAAAAAAAGTATGTAGATATCATCATGGAACCCTACTATATCTCCATGAACTCTTATAATCAATTTAACATCAAAATATTGGGAGACAAATCTGAATGTATTTTTCTTTTACATACTCCGAAGAGTGACCCTCAGCTCTACTACTCTCAACCTTGATTCTACACCCCCTCGGGGTGAGTGGCTATAAGATGAACACTTCAAAAAATTACTTCATTTCTCTTAGTGTGTCAATGAGGTCAACGAAACTCTTAATGAATTATATATAGTCCTCTATATCATTTTTCCTTCATATGAATAGAAAGGATGGTGGATGATTGAGTTGTAAGTCCTTGACATAATTTACCATGTTCTGTGGAACCCCACTTCCTAGGGCAGGTACCAGCTAATGGATTCCTATTATAATTGGTCCTACACTCTCTTCCATTGGATATGGTGTTAGATAACTGTCCATCATACCCGTTTACAATGTAGGCAAGGGAATAGTGGAATCCAACTAAGATAGAGCATCCCAACCCACTTCATATGGTAGTCTCATCATTCTCTGTTTGGGTAAAATCCTATAAATTTTGAAGTAAACACTTAGATAAATGTTAAAAATTTTGAGAGATCATATTGAATATATTGGATTACAGAAATGTTCTCTAAGTATTTTACCCATATAACATTTTATATATTTCATAAAAAATTCCAATGAATCCATTTTAAATTTTTTTTAGGGTTATAGATAGATAGATAGATATATATATATAAACATAACATTATTCCCATTTTAAGTTAATAATTATAGTATATGTGTATCTTAATATGAGGGAAAAAATCTATCACTCAATAATGAATAAATTTCTATCATGAAAAGATAACTCAATCAAGGTATTATATTAATGAACTATTAAGATGAAAAAACAAGTATATATAATGAATTTGTTCATAAATTCATTTTCATGACACATTAGTACACTCAAATCCCATAAAACAACAACAAATATTCTATAAATGGAATATTTAAAGTCTATTACAAATGAATTTTAAGGGACTATGAAAAATTTTCTACCTGAGTCCCTTATATATATCAATTTTTTATGTCCTATGTTATTAAAAAATACAATGAAACCATTTTGTAATGCATCATCCCAATCAACTGTGTCTGATTTGGATTTTCACAAGACTGTGTGCACCCCTTCCTATACCTAAAAGGCTACTAAAAAAAAGAGGGTCCAAATTGAGTTAGTAGGATGTTTTTAACCTCATTAAAAAATCAATACAACAATAAAATGAAAAAAATCTCTAATACATCAACGATTAAAATTGTGGAAGAATATAATTTCAGATGAAAAACTTGTCATACAACACAAAAATAAATGACCTCTTAAGGTGGAAATCATGAATATAGTGTTATTAAAGTTTGTATGTAAATAAAATTTCAGAATCCTCTAGAGTATATCCTATTCCAACCAGTACCTCCATGCTACATGGATGAGCCATATTACATGGCCCCCTTGACCTCTCTCAGAACCATATACATTAGTTTTACATATTTTTGGATATGAACATATATTGTGTTATTAATTAAACCTAGTAGTACGACATAAATAAAACCATAAGAGATGTGAACACATATAATTATTTAAATCCATGATAATAAAAAAAATTAAAGAGAACTCAACAATCATATTTTTAGCACCTATGTGCTATCGAAGGTACCACATGCCCCGACAATACATACTTCATCTTTTTGGAAGAATGAATATCAATATATCATATGTAATAAATAAATATCTGATGGGATAGTAAAGATACATATTAAAATAATGTTACTAACTAATAGGCATCCTATATGCACAAAGTGAGTCATTCCCTCATCATTTACTGGGTATTGGGTGACTATGCTACTTAGTATCCACTACGCCTTGAGTAGGCACGTGGCATGGAATTCACTAGGTATCAGGTAAATACCATAACATCAAAGAGGTGTATTCGAATCCCAACATTGTGAATAGGTCCATCATTAATGTTTTTGAATGTTGTGTGAACTCTCCCACTAAGGGATAACCATGCATGAAGGTCCACATGTTTCATTCTCTTAAATCAATACCTCCAATGGAATGGTAAATCATATAGTAGTGTTGGGTAGAATATAAAAACATAAATTATAATATTGATAAATAGTAAAAAAAGACAATAAATATGATGAATATAAAATATGAATAATTTATATTATATAAAAAATCATGTAATCATTATCAAAAATCTATTTCAGGGGTTACAAATGAGCCCACATGTGATCAAAATCATTCATGATACACACAAAATCCTACAAAAATATTGTAGAAAAGAAATAGTTGTATACAATAGCGTAAAATAGCATGTGACTTCCTTACTCATGATTAATAATAAATTTATCCACGTTCCTTCAAGGATAGATGAAAAAAATAGATCACACAACCAAAGAAAAAATACTTACACACCATGGTTCCCTATTTTAGTTCAATCTCATCGACGAGAGATATTTTTATTAAGTGACACGTGAGATTCATGATTTTTTTTTCAAGAGTCAATATATGATTGAGTATTATAATGAATGCAATTAAAATGTATGCTAGTGGAAGGTTTGAAATTCATAAGTTCAATTTATTATTGAAGAACATATTGTGAATACATCATGGATTCAACAATAGAATTTCATATATTTCCAATTATCATTGACACATTTTTAGTATATCAACGGAATAAATATTCATAATTTAAAAATGAAGATAATATACTAATAATAGATCTCTATTGTTCCCCAGAAACATCCACCGTTCATGATATTTAAATTTATAGTCACAAAATTTTACATTGAAATATCGATTCCTATGAAAATATACAACTTAAGTATCAATTGACTATGAAAATATCATTAATAGACCATCATGAAGATATATATGATAGTTTTTCTTGAACACTATTAGAACATCCATTTTTGATAGTATATCATGATTTTATCATGGAAGTATTTCAATATGAAATATTTCCTTTTATTACCAATATTGTGCAAGGAAATGGTATTTGATAATTGTTAAAACAAATGGTATTGAATATATCCATATAGATATCTAAACGAATAATAATTATTTGGAATTGATCTATGATGCAAAAAACTGTTCAGGGATTGGTGGATCATACAAATGTTATAGAGGTAAGGGAATCATAATAAAATAGGCTTAATTTAAGAGAGGAGGTATAAAATCAGAAATTGGTCCATGGAGTGTGAAATTATCTATTAAATGTGGTCCAAACAGAGTGGTAATTAATATCCCCATGATGCATTAATGGTACCCTCATATAAGACACACTGACCACTCATAGGGCCTCATTAATAGGTGGTGGAACCAACTAAAGGCTAGTGTCAAGGCATCAAGGAGCTGGTGGGCCTTGTATAACATTAGGGATTTTACACCACCACTACGCCACTAGAGATGTTTAAAAAAATAATTAGATAAACAAATTCCTATATCTTGTTAGATACCACCTAATGAGATAAAAAGTGTTTTATAAAAACCCCAATGGATTACCATCAAATGAAAATACAATCATTTGGTTATATTCCAATTTTGACTAAAAAAATAACCACAAAACCAAACATATTAGAGTTATATAGAGAGTCTAAAAAATGGAATTATATGTGATGTATAGGGATGGAGAATTTTGGTAAATGATGTCTATTTTTATGGAAATAATGTTTTTAAGGATGATTTATATACTGAGTCCTCAAAGGAAAAGGTAATCCAATAATTTACATCAATGATGAACTTAATATAGATTAAACATGTCCTAGAATTATAATTTTACTATTATTATCTTGTTCATTGTCCATCTGGGTTGGATATTCCATTAACCCTGTATGTATCTAAAGGGGATAAATTCACATGGTCAATGTAATGAATGTAATATTTTTTAGGGATGATAATGAGACTGGTTGATCCACTGGTACTAACTCTACCGTCAATTATTAAAGTATTTACAATATATAATGAAACACAAAATAAGGGAATTGGTTGTGTCCTTATGAAGAATGACAGGTTGATTTACTATACATCCTTGAAATTGGGTATCCATTAATAAGACTATCCAAACCATGATCGTGGACTATAAGCTAAAATATCTTCATTATATTCACTATATCTAAGTATAAATATTTGATATATTTATGGACCACAATAATTTGAATTATATCATATATCATATGGAATTCAATTGCATGTAATGAATATGGATGTAAATAATCATGGATTATGATTTCTCAATACACTATCACTAGGGTAAGGAGAAATAGTTTCTAATGTTTTGAGCGTGAGATTCTATAGAGTCTTAACCCTGATGAGGATTTAAAAAACCAACATACAGTGATCTAGTAAAATTTGATATGGGAATTTCTAGGAATTTGGGAACCATATTTCATTATTTATTAAAGTATTATACCATACTTAATATAAAATATAGAGAATTCCATGTGGGATTGGAAGAAATTATAATGGATGATTAAACATGTAAAAATGGAATATGGGTATAAAATATAAATATAGATGGAGTCTTGATGTTTGGAAAGACGTTATGTGTCCCTTCTGTACCATTGTTGATAGGGAAACTTCAACTTCAAGCACATAACTCAAATTTATCCGCACATCCCAGAAGAAAAATGATGTACAAATTACTAAGATAATATCATATATTAGATGGTATGAAGCATGAAATTGAATAATATGTGTCTAGATTAATAGTATTAACACATGTGAAGGTTGAAAGGCAATGTCGTAAGCGATTTATGCATCCTATTACTTTACCAATATATAAGTTGGAAATTGTTAAAATAGACTTGGTAAAGAGTCGCCAAAATACATAATGGAATATTGATGCTATATAGATTAGTCATATTCATATTTCATTGTCTTCAAATTTGTTACTTGTATGATTACATCTACCCGCTGAGAACTTTTCTTGACTATATATTTTTAAAATAATAAGGATTCATGGGGAACCACTGTCAATTTTATTTAATCCTGAACCTCAATTCAACTAAAAAATCAAGAGTGCTCAAAGGTATCATGATACTAATATTTATTTATGAACCACCTATCATACCCATACTAATGGAATTTCTAAAAGAAATATCTAGTATATTAAATAATTGATGTGAACATGTTCTCTTGACATCCAATGTTTTTGAGATGAATATCTATAATTTTTTAACATTTTATATATTTGTATCTTGTATTATATAATAGAAATGACAACATATGGTGAATTTAATTGGAAGAAATTTCTTATTAGAATAAATTTGGAATAAGGTGGAGGATTAAATCAAGTTGGATAAGGGCCTATAGAAGAGACTATTGATAAATTATTAACAATTCATGATCATATTAAAGTAAACCTGATTATAAGTAATATATTTGAATATAATCGATGAAATGAATTGGAAATTAAAGTGGAGGATTATGAATTCTAGTAGTATTCACAATTGAAATGAGTGGTATGATTTAGGAAAAATGGGAATTTTATCCCTTTTTACATTGGGATTTTTGAAATACATGATGGTATAAGTGTTATAACATACTGATTGGTTAGTGTGGTAGAAAAATAAAATGTAAATGGAGTATTCTGTGTTTAAATATTGAGAAAATATATACCGGATCAAACACATTTTCTCACATATGAAGTACTTGAGGTGTAGCCTAGGAAACCTCCAAATTAATAACATGTTCAGATTCATTACACCGGAGGGAATGTATTGTGGGATTTAACAAACATGACTGATTAATGTCCGTTAGAGAAATAAATATCTAAAAGAGGTAGATGGGTAGCCTAAAGAGGCGATAAGGAATTATTAATTACATTTTTATTATATCATGAATATACATATATTTCAAGGATGAAATTATTTAAGTGGGAAATAATGTTATTCATGTGACTCATTTGGAGCCCATAAACACTATTTCCTTGAAAATCATTATCTAAAGCACGCTGTATGAAGATATTAAATAATAGTTAAATTTTTTAATATTAAAATTTCTAAAGAAACTACATTTTTGAAATCATTAGGTCAAATTGTTTTAGTGATTTTTAATATTATTATAAAATTGCCAATTTCTAGTCGAAAAATCCGGTTCACCCCAAACATTTAATTCATATAAAATTATAATTACATAAGAAAGACCTATATGTTTCAAAAATATTAAAATTAATCAAAAATGAATTTAATTATCATTAATATGAGTTTTATAATATTCATTAATCATATAAATAAAATTTATAATATATATTATTAATATATTAAAATGTTTCTTTAACAAAAAAAAGGCTTTTATCATTTTATTAAATAATTATTTTAGAGGGGGCCAAGAATTTTCTTTCCATTGATGACTAATTACTACTATTTGTTTTATAATAAATCCGATTATTTCACTAAAATCAACATCCAATATAATTATATCATATATGTAAATTAAGTGATGGAAAACACTATATTTTGAAAAACTATTTTCTTTTATTTTTGTTTATTTAGTTTAATATTTATTTTTCATAAAATAAAATAATTTATTTGAAATAATTTTTTTCAAATTTGAAATTAGATGCATCAAATTAGGTAAAAGGGCCTATAATAATCTATAACTGGAAAATTTCTTACTATGGTTAGAAAATAATTTCAACAATAACAGAATATTTTCTTAAAAGTAAATTTTTGACAAATAAATTTTGAATCCTAGATCCAAAAATCCAATAGTTTGTGGTAGCATTATTACATAAAGACTAAAAACAATGTAACACATAAAAATGGTAAAAATAGTTTATTTGTATTTGAAATAATGAAATACTATTTGAAATCTCATAACACTTGAAGTCATAAAAGACAATGTAGAATCTTAATTAATAATACCATTGTTCCATTTAGAATATCCCTACATCTCAATAATAACACACTTCCAAGAATATCAAGGAATGGGACCATAAAATGAGGAGGGAGATATATTGTCTAGTATGGGTATGTGTAAAACATATATTGTCCTAAAAAATAAAGAATAATCAATATGTAAATAAAACAAACTAAAAAACATTTTTTTAATAAATAACATTAACATGATGAATAATACTATAGGAATAAATGGTGATCAAATAATGAAATATATGTAATAACATGATATTTAATGATATCTAAGGTTATCTAAACTAATATGTTAATAACGTGGACATAAATAACAAATATTATAATGCGGTAATTCATATTAACGGATATCATGAACATGCTATGAAGGATCTATTTCATGAAATATTACAAAAATGGATATGATATCAACTATATTCACATGATAGATTGTCTAATTAATTATACCAATACATAAACAAGTTATTGAGGAACCTCCTATCAATTACTATGTCCAATGAATATTTTATTTGAAATGAGATAAACATAATCAAATTTTACAGTATGATTAAATAATTAGAAAATGAAATATAAATAATTCCTGTAATAAATAATATTAATCATTAACTACATATATTAATATGATTAAAGGTACCAAAATATTATATATCCATTAAAACTGAACACATACAAAACTAGATAAAAAATTAAATGGTATCATTACAAATATATTTCCAATAATATAGAAGATAAATGAGGGCTTTTGTAAATGATAAATATGATTACCACTAAAAGACAATTATGGGCATTATTGAAGAAAATAACCATAAAAATTAAGAATATTTTTTAAAAAATAAAAACATCCATAATATTATGTAATAATTTCCTTTAAAAATAGTTATTTAATATTGATAATACATCATCAATGTAATCAGAGTCCATGATGGCAAGTAATTATGTACAATCCATATAAGTTGAGAAATAATTCCTTCCAAACTATTATAAAAATGATAAATGTACCTCAATTTGAAATTGACATGATGATTCCTTATAAACAAATTTATAAAAAGCAATAAATTGGTAAAAATTTACTCAATGAATCAGATCGATATTTTTGAAAACAAATTGAACAGATTTTCAAATACATGGGTACAGATGAAAAAGGATTTTCAACAAATGAGAGAAATAAGGAAAGAATTTCATAAAAATATATTCTCAATAAAATTAAGTTCCAAAGAGAGGAAAATGGTACTATTACGTAAAATTTCAAGGTGTAACCATAGGATAATAAATTTCCTATGATTATTTAGAGATATATTATAATATTTCATCTTTATAAAACTAATCATAAATAATATAGATAAATGATTATATTTTTAATTAAACCATTACATTTTTGGTAACTTTTCAATATTACCCCACGTGGAATAAAAAAATGAAACATTAAAATCTATTAGCATCACACCATTAATGATATAATATATAAAGGGTGTATTATATTCACACAAAAAATGAAATTTGTGATAAATAGAGAATTTTCCTCACATATGTAAAAGTGAGATGAGAAACCCATACATGAGTTTGATTTCATTAAAACATGTTAATAATATATTTATTTTAAATGTATATTTATTATAAATCTATTAAATAACCACATATTAATTTTTAAAAAAATTATAAACAAGTTTTGATTATTTATTTATTAAATACTTAATTACTTTTGATAACTTTATTATTTATCACTTAGGTTTTAGTATGGTAGTTTTGGTCCTCCAACATTGATCATGGTTCCATAATCTCAAAAATATTATCAGTGATATAAATATAAAATATATTTTTTATATATTTTTTTATAAAAGTTCAATGGTTTTAGTGTTTGAAAATACGCAACACCAATAATGTAGACGATAATTCATACATACGCTTGAATGATGTTTCTAATATTTTAAGGACAGAAAAAAGATAGATAAATAATATTTTACCTTTAAAGAATCATTATTATATCATATACATTATATAAATTAATTAAATATATCTTTACTATGGTTCATATCCAAATTATATGAAAACTATTTCATATCACTTCGTAGAGGTGATAGTCTACATGTATGCAACAACGAATTTATCATTTTCCAAAGGATTAGAAAGAAAGATTTTAGATGAGATAATATAATTCAATAACTATATTTTTGTAATAAATATGATATATATATATATATCTGTGTGTGTGTGTGTGTTTAGAAGAAAATTAAATCAGTATATCCTATAGTGAGTGGTTGGGAAAAAGAATAAATTATATCTATTCGCGAGATGATAGTTTTACATACACATGATTAATAATTTCATTTATTATTTGATTAATTAAGAGATGGCTATAAGTTATTAAATTATCCTAAAAACAACTCAATATATATGAGATAATTGTTTCATTAAATTATCATATATTTATAATATTTGGAGGGGTTAAAAGAAGAAATAAAATGATTACGCATTGTTATGTAATATATATATATTTCAGAAAACTACTTTTAGCATATAACTAAATGCACGTACATTGGTTTTATGAAAAAAATGAATTTATGTCTTGTTGAGTGGTCTATGTAATCAATTTGGTCATGTCTTGGCTGAAACAAATGTATTTTTACATGTGAATAGGAGATGATATTGTGTTCCCTTTTATATGTGGGGGAAGGATAAACATTGAAATTTTGAAAAGAATATAATATAACCATGTTTTTCACCTGATAATATTATCCATCATGGATTATTAGAAAACATTATATTATATATGGTCGAAATATATTCACAAATTAAGAATTATATAACTATTTATTCCCTTTTAACCCTTATCATCTTACTCTAACCACAGATAAACCCATTTTATCCTTAGTCAGTTTAATTAATTTTTAATATTTTTATGATTATTTATCACCAGAAATTATGATGACTTTATTATATAATACTAATTAGTAGGAATAAAAAATTTATACATTTCAAAAATATGAATTCACTTAATTTGGAGACATTTATCTAATGATAAACACAAAAACATGATAAAACAGTTTTTAAGAAAACTAGTACATAAAAAAATGATTTCAAATAGAAATTAATCAGGAAATTGATTTAAAATGAACTAAATTGAATTAATAATAATTGAATCCAAATAATTTTTCATTAATTCTCCTTTCAAAAAAACATTTATTTTTTAAAATTCATTAAATGAAAATGTTGTATCCAATAAAAATCAGTAGGTTTCATTATTTATTGAAAACAATATCGTTTATAAAATTATAAAAACTGAACTCCAAAATTATTTTCAAAATGATTAATTAAGAAAATATATAATTTTTTGAAATTAATTTTAGAAAATAAGAAAGAAAAATAGTTTTTTAATGTATGTGTAAAACACAATGAACCCACATTAAAAAAATACAATTTTTAATGATAAATAGTTACATTATTCCTATTTAATACCTAATAAAATATCAGATAAATGATAAAAACAATGATAGAATATATAATATATAAATTAAATAAATTTAAAAAATATATTAATATTATTTTTTAATATGATATCACATTGTAGGAAAAAAAATTAGGAAACAATTTTTTTTCACTTTCAAATGATTATTATTTTAATTTAAAATATATTTGTAACTATTAAATTTATTTTATACATGTGTGAACTATAAAATTTTCATAATTTTGTAATCTATTCATGTACTTCATTATGATTGATTTGTTTTTGGAAATAACCATACTGTATCCTCTTGGATTTTCAAACCAAGTGTGCACATATGCATATTCTTGTGCACAATGTGTCAATTGATTCTCACACAATTTTACTGTTTTCAGATTAATTAAACTATGTATAACTATTACAATGTCATATTCACATGTAGTATTCAAACATAGATCTTTTTTTTGAAAACCGCATAATCACTACTTAAATAAAACATTACAATGTTACTTGGAAATATCCTAAATGTTATACATAAGAACATGTTCTATAATATATGTTTCCCTAAATCATGTTTAAAATTTTTGCTGTAAAAGTTTTTTGATAACAATAGTAATAATCTCAAACCAAGGATCTCAGATTTAGTGGTTACATTATGACATTGGTTCTTGATGCAAGTGATGAAATCAAAAAAGACCAAATAGTTTTGTAGTTTTGGAAAACTAGATATATACTTGAAACTAAAAATACATTTGAAAACATTAAAGTTAACATTGACTTTCCTTTGAGAACACCATTAATCCCTTTACAATATCTCTATATATCTAACATAATACACATCATTGAATCCTAGATAAGGGAAACATAATATTGTGGTGAGCTATAATTCTCTGTAGTCGTATCCTTACAGTGCATGATATAAAAAAATAATAATTCATAATCCAGATGGAATGTAATATTAGTTAAACACATTTAATGTAATAGATATCATCGTCATGAATCATAATATGGTACAAATAAAAGATGTTAAAATAATTCAAAATAATTACATGATATTGAGATTATAACCAAGAATATTCCAACTAATTGAATAATCATGTGGACATAAATAACAAATCTCTTAATGATAGATTACATAAGTATAGACATTATAACAATATTATCAATGACACTTACCATCAAATATTACATATATGGGTGAGGCCTATGAAAAAAACCCAAGACAGTGTACCTCATGATACCTACCAATGCAATGAGGGAAATAATGGACCCTTTCAAGAACATATAGACTCAAATTCATTCATCACGTGAAAGGGGAAAACGTAACAAACATCAACATTCATATTAAATTACTAGAATATGAAATATTAAAATTTTCATGAACCATTTAAAATAATCATAAACCATATCGAGTAATATGGTGAGTGTTAAAAATAGGAAATCCCTAATGAAACATGTCAAAAACCATCTAGAGAAATAATAAGTATGGTATCCTTACAACATATTACCAATAAAGCATATATAAAATGAGGATTATCATTGTTGATTGATATATATATATATATATAATAAAAATTAAATTATAAACATTATAGATAAATATATCATTTTTTAAAATGATAATATGTTTTTAAAAAATTCTTGAATATAAAGAGAAAAAATTTCTATATAAATTATGAATAAAAATTTAAAGGTAATATTCGATGAAATGAGTGGTTTTGATAGTGGGAAACTTTGTACATGCTATATATGTTAAAAAAACATTAGCAATATGGTAAAACGTTCCAAAGTATATCATTCATAAGATGAGATGAATATTAATTTAAATCCATTTTAAAAAAAATTCAATAATAGGTTAACTTTTATTTAATTAATTTTTTTTATAATTATGAAACAAATTAATATATTTTTATAAATCATTTCTATGGAACAAAAAAATCCATCTAAAGATAAAACAAAATTCCACATATCCTAATAAAAATTTAACATTAATTTTATTTAAAAAAGTTGAAAATGAAAATATTAAATAAATTTAGTTTTATATAATAATTAGAATAAAAATAATATATTTTTTGAGAGACTTATCATACTATTTCATATTCATAAAATTAATTATAAATAATCCTAATAGAGGATGAGATTGTAAAAAATATACTAATTCTTGTAAAATATTAATCCTAAGAACAATAAATGAAATAAATTAAAATCAATCATTAAATACAATTAATATATTATTTTAATGATAAAAATTAACAATGGGTATGTATATACACCACCAAAAAATAATTAATTGGTGAATATGGAATATGTATCATGGATGAAAAATTGAGATGTGAAATCACTAACTCTGGATCTATTTCCTTTGTACCAATTTGAAACCACTTAATAAGAAATATATATTTATTATAAATATATTATTGAACCATATACTATTTTTGACAACATTTAATCACCCTTTTATTAATAATTCATTATTTAAAGCACAATTTGGGTTGATAAATACTTAATTTTCTATATAATTTTTTGTTATGTAGTTTTCACCATTGTCGTTTTTCCAGGGTCCCAAAATTTAAAAAATTTAAAAAATGATATTATTATAATATATATTCATTATTAAATTATACATAAAAGGATAAAAAAAATTTGGTAAAAAAATGAGTTGCACAATTCATGTAGTGGGTAGGTTGTGCATACACATGCTAGGTACTTTTATTTTCATTGATAGATGAAATAAAAGAATGGAAAATAATACTTCACCATTATATAATAATAATTATATCATATATATTTCAAATACATTGATTAAATATATCATTATTTACATACATTTCAATATAAAATGAACGAAAACTTTCATCACCTTGGGGATGTTATAGTCCCCATGTATGCACGAGTGATGTGATCATTTCCCACTTGATTGAAGGGTTAGATGTTCATTGTGATAATATAATTCCAAAAGTGTAATTATGTCACAAATATAATATATAATCATTAAATACACAAGTATATCCGACTCTGATATGTGGAGATAGAAAATAAATTACATTGATTCATGAGGTGGTAGTCTACCATACACATGATCGACAATATCATTTACTATTTGATGGAAGTGGAGATTTATAGAGGTTATGTATTGAAAATAATAACATAATAGTACACGGGACATAATTTTATTAGTTTTATAATATTTAATGGATATTTTAAATAGTTAATGAATGAAATATAATTAAAAAACATGGTTAAGGACAAGACCTATTAAATGGACAACCTCTTTATTTATATAAAAAGGGCTTAATAGATTATTTTTATTATAAAATAATTGACTATAGGTATTTGGGATGAAAGCTTCTTATTTTTCCCCAAAATTTAATGGTTAATGTTTTTACTTTTATTTGCAAATGGAATAGGAGAGGGGCTGCCTTTATAAATGGGTGGAAGGACACACTTTGAATTTTTAAGAAGAATGTATTATTCCTAGTTTTTTACATGAAAAAATGATCCAAAATGGAAAAATATCTAATTTTAGATGATATAATGTCTAAATATAGAAACAATAGAGAATTTTAAATGTTTTTATGTCATGTTAACAATTATCAAATTTGTTTAACCCCAAGGTAAACTAGTTTAATCTTTAATAGTTGAATGTAATCTTTATTATTTCTTCTATTCATTATTAAAATATTAAGGTACCAATATTTTAGGGTATTAATTGGTACAATTCATAATATGATTCAATTTTTTCAAACTCAGTTCACAAAAGTTGAAGAATTTAGTTTAAATGAAACCCCATAGAAATGATGACAAAATACTTTTCCAAATTTTTTTCTTAAATGTTTTAAAAGTTATTCTCTCCAAATTAAACATGAATATGAATAAAATGTTACAAATTGGATAAATAATTATAATATTGTATATTTATTACATTTGACCATTTTTATAAAATGAATATTTTATATTATTTAAACGAAAAAAAGTATTCAATAAAAGAAAATTATTTTTCACAAGTTTTGTGAAATTTGTATTTTTATAAAATAATAAAAATGAAATATAATATATTTTTTTGATTAAGATTTATAAATATATGTTAATTTAATTGACATAATTTCTTAAAATGCATAAAAATTAATGTTGAATTTTTTTTTTAAACACAATGAAACTAATTTTAGAAACATTTAGTATTTAATCAAAATACTAGGATTATTCTTATCTCATGAATAACTAAATTACATTATGAATAATAAAACATTTGATTTAGAAAAAATCATATAAATTTAATCAAACTTATTCAAAAATAGTGGTTATTTTAATTTTTAATATAAAAATGAACTACGTGCAAGAACATTTTTTATGAAAATATTTCGTTCACTTTTATGTTTTTTATTCATAATTCATTGATAAATATAGTGTTTATTTCCAAAATGTATAAACAATATAATCATAATAAATTTTTATTCTTATTCATATCCTCCTATATAATATTTACATTATATTTATAGTATTTAAATGATATATTTTCGATATGTTTAGGCACATTGTTGCAAGTCATATATGCTATCGAATATTAAGTTATTCTTTTAAAATATTTGGGTGTAAAAAATATCGGAAATACTAAATTTTGACTAGAGGATTAATGGTTGAGGTGATTTTTAATTCACAATCAACCTACCGCTTATAATGGCCATTTCGTGTCCTTTTATACTTGAATTGTAACCTTACATTATTAAAAATATAACGGTTACATAAATAACAAACATTCTCACTAATATAATGGAAACATCCCCACTACATAAAGGATAAAATATCCAATGAATTTATCATCTAAAAAATTACATAATATCCCCCCCTTGAATTATATCTCATCTTATAATGTTTTGGGTTACAAATATTTATCATTAACCCTTTCATTTATAGGAATACTTCAAAAAAAATTCAAGTTCCCAAAATGAGTATTATCAACTACATATCATTTAATCATAATTATCATAATTAAAATTTATTATATAACACCTAATATAGTGATATTAGCAACATTTTTAAATTTAATTTTACTATGTAAATGATATTATCATTATTTATTCATATACTTAATACATTAGGAAAAGTTGAAAACCCTTTCATTCATTGGGTGGACTACCAACTCCTCAAAGAAATGTGTTTCATTTACCATAAACTCCTTAAATATATATATATATATATTTAAGGATATATATTTAGTTTATAATATCATTTTGTTTATGGTAATTCAAATTTTAGAATCAAAAAATGACATAATTATTAAATGATCATCTATAATTGAATGGTTTTAAATAAGAGTATTAATATGATAATATTTTTTTAAATTATTTAATGATTTAATGTCCATTAATTATTATTTTACCTTCCTCTAATTAATAAATATAACATTATTAAAAAAAATAAGTAATATCATTACGCTTCTAATATGATTTTATTATAAGAAAACACCTCATAATGATTCTTTAAATATGTTTATGTAGATGTTTGTGTCAGTTTGAACCCCTAAAAGAACAATATGATTAATAATATAATGAGAGACTATAGAAACATATGTAATATTATAATATGTTATAAATCTTAAAATAATTTTTAGTTTTTTATAGAGGTTTTATAAAACTATTTAATTCATTAATTAAAAACACACGTTTTGATTAACTAGAATCACCAACAACAAGATTCTAATCTACTCCTTGTACAAGTATAAAGGGTAGAAAAATCCTAAAAGGAGTTTGAATAATAATAAATAATTATAAATCATCACTAATAGAAACATTTTGGTTGTATAATTAATGAAATTTGAAATAATAATAAAAATGGACACCACTATTATGAAACCAGTAAATATTATCGAAACTAGATATTTCCAAAGTGGAAATAAGAAGAATCCATATATAGAATTATTATTTTAGAAGATTATAAATGAATATGGATATGAGTAAGGCTGTAAATTTACCAAATATTATAGTAATTATTTTTATACATGAGGGTAATGTGTGTTCATGGAAGTCGGGACAAAGGGTCATGATTTTTCATCTCAAATTTCCCTATTTGGTATAAGTTTAGTATTATGTGACTAACATCCATAATTTGGTATATATTGTACCAATTTGAGACCACCATGTGTGAATTTGTTGAGAAAATAGATCAATTATTATGATCCCACAATGCCTGATAGTCAGAAATCATATGTCTCCTTCCAGTGTGATGTATCTGAACCATGGAACATGTTTTTATGATTTTATTAATAGTATTTCCATTTTCGCATAATAGCTGGGAACTTCTAAAAACATTTCATATGACATGTATTCAAAGGAAAATACCATATATCCAGTGGATATAGATGGATAAACACTATTATTATAAGAATAAACACACATATATATCAATCTATATATAGTTCATGGTAATCAAATTACATAATGGATTCGGGTACATGATACCCACACACAACATTACCACTTGCATTGGTGAAAAATTTTACGAAATATTAACCTGAATTCTCTCACATATGGGTTATGCTTCTCTTAAGATATGAATTCAGTCAGGGGGACTACCATGTTATCTCTTATTAATACACTTCTTTGTAAAAATTTACTATTTATAGTAAAATATATTAATAAATGAAAATTTAAAAGTATATTTTTTGTTCTTTAGTGTAACATGTGTTCCTTGTCATGCACCACATGCATGATATTATCATAGTATACCATAAATACATATTCACTTCTAGGTACGACATTATTTTTAGATGAAATAGACTCATATCAATATTTATTCAATATTTGTACAAGGTGAGGAAATATACTCATAATCTAATGTATAATTGGAATCTATGAACCCATTTGAGCACCTCCAACCCAATGTACCACTATTCAGAGAATCATTAATATCTTGACTATGATTTTAGATCGTCATTGTGATTCTGGAAGTTGGCATCAATGTATCCACTCAAATGAGCTCCAAAACATTTCTAAATGAGGACAATATCCTTTGTAAATCACAAATACTCTATAATATGTTTATAGTAACTCAATGCGGCTCTCCATGATTGTATTTATATCATCCCACCATACACAACGCTAAGACGAAATCAACACTAGTGAATAGAATGGAATACATAATATATACCACAACTGATGAATAAGGGATTTAAATCAATATTTCAATCTACTCATTTTTTGGTAACATATTATTGGAAGTGATTAAGGCCAATAGAAAGTAGAAAAATCTTTTTAAGGATTATTCAATATTATTCCTTTTGATTACATTGTAAATATATGTACTTTGACTTATCACCACTAGCATATGAGATCTATGTTGATAGATCCTAATACATATAACATTGTATACATATCCTATGTATTTTATTTATAAAAATTCATTTGAAAAAGTCCCAATTGGCTGTAATAATTTTACTTCAATTCCAACATCTAACTTGGAATCAACAGATAATACTATGAAAATGATGGAACATTTACTGACCTTAATATAATATCATGTTTTTATGTCATTCATAATGAACCAAATTATCTTATGGACTCATAAAAAAGAACATTCATTTATCATGAAACCATATTCAATCCATAAACATATGTATGCAACTTACATGATTTATTGGAACAATTTTACATAATAAACCATTCAGGTTGGGTCTTATAGACATATCCAACTAACTCAAAATTTATAAAGGAGGTTATGACATAAATTTTCCAAATTACAAAATCATAGAATTCTACTATTTCATGTAATATAATGAGGGATTTCATCATTTAAACTAGTAAGAAAATTTCTTCATAGTTGATAACATTTAAATTTATGAAAGTATTCACTACTATTTTTGTCCTATAGGTTCTTAAATGGACATAAATTTCTATATTTTCCATGAATAAAAATTTACACCCAAGAAGGTTCCCAATATATGGCGGTTCTAGGGAAATCCAAACATGATTTTTGGAAAATAAACTCTTCTTTTGAATACATTAATTCATTTCATTTAGAATCATCCCTGCCATCAACTACTTCTTTGAAGGTTAGAGGTTCGTCATTCTCCAGGAGTAATGATTCAATTGTATTATTGATATGAAAACCATATCTCTCTAGTTTTATAGACTCTATACTATTTATACACATCAATTGTGTATTAAGTACATATTAATGTCACGTTTTATATTGTGTATATTTTTCCAATTCCAACTTTTTTAAATTTAGAGCACAACCTTCATATAAGGTAATCATTCTCATAGTAATCTTATTGAAAATTTGTTCCTTTCTAGAAAAGTATCAAATATTATTACAATAGCAATTCTAAATGATGTTTTATATAGGTAATATCCTTTAATATCACTATTATAAGAAAAATTGATCACTTCATTCTCCGATATGATAATTTTCCACCATGTATGCCTATAAAAAATTCTACCATCCCAATACACATATGTTTCATAAACTAGATTTATTTTCCAACCACAACTCTTTTATAATATTATGTGCTACATTTAATAGTACAAGAGTAAGTGTATATTTTTTATCCAGTATTTTATATCCCCAAATATAAATCGCGTTGTGTCATGAATCATTGTTGATATGACCATATCAAGTAGTGTTTGATTACTCCTTTCACAGACAGTATTCCACAATGGTGTATAAGGAGGAGTTAGTTGGTAAATTATACTACACTTCTATAAATGGTTTATTAAATTTTAGTTATGATATTAACCACCTATGTATGAGAACTGTGTCTTAATATTCATACTATGTTGGTACTCTACTTCAATATGATATTCCATAAACATGATAATAAAGTTTGACTTATACCTAATTATGTAGAAATAATCATATCCACTATAGAAATCAGATTAAATTAACGAGTTATGTTAAATTTTCTCTATAAAATACTATAAATAAACCATAAAAATCAGTATGAACCAATTACAATGGTTCTTTATATTTTTTTCCTTTCCCACCAAATGGTTGTTTGGTAATTTTTCTTCCTAGATATGCATGTATACAAGAAAGGGTTTTAAATCTAGGGAGTATAAATAACCTTCATGAAGTAGTATCCATAAATACATCTCATTTACATGACACAACCTAAAGAAGCATATGAATCTATCCTATGAGTAATTCTCATGAGATTTGTGACCAATTTCCAAATTTCTATTTACTTAGTTCAATTATAATTAAACCAATTTTAATATGTGTCATAACATAATATATATTATCCTTATAAATATGACAACATTTATTTCAAAATTTCATATAATATACTATATTTTCTAAACTGGAAACTAAAAATATGTTTCTAGTAATATATGTTACATAATAACAATTATTTAGTTCAATAACCATCCCTTTTTGTAATGTTAGATGATAATATACCACTGCTAATGACTCTAGTCTCAATCAATTTTCTACTTAATGATCATCATCACATTTTTAATTTTCTTCAATATACATGGTTTAGGTATTTTAAAACAAATATTTGATTCATAATATATATCAAATATCAATCATGCTGAAATTGAAATATAAAAAAATGACACATTTACATGAATTTGATGTTTCAAATCATTTTCTCATCCTAGGTATTCAATAATTATTCAAATAAACATTATTTTCGCAAGAAAAGAAGACTTTCAAATAGTCATTTCACTTCATTTGTATCTTTGGATTCCTTAATAGGCATTTAAATAACAACAGTGACATAATCATTTCTCTTGACAATTTAGCCTTTCCTTTCATCCCCATGTTCAACATAAGGACATGAGAGTTGAAGATATCATTATCATTTTGGAGAACTACGTCCATTTAATATGGGAGTGATTTATTAATTTTATTAAAAAATTTGTTAAAAATGAAAATATATAATATATTTGGTGAAGGGTTTTGAATGTGACCAGTTTCTAGATTTTAGTGTAGTTTATACATATTGGACCCATGTATCTCAATGTAACCAATAATCTTGAGTTAATTTTGTACCAAATTATTTCTTTATTCTGACTTATATCTATAACGGGCACTAAATACGTCATATATTTATTACCAAGCTATCTCCTAGTATAACTCTTGGAGATATGAATATAGTTTCATTGCATCATCATCCACATTCATTTTTTGATACTCGAAGGTCATAGATGAAAACATGAAACATTTTACATATTGTGAATCATTCATATTTGTATTGGATTTACATATATTCTCTTTTTTTACAGTTTTGGGGCCACAATAGGACTTTGTGATTCTAGGATATAATGGTTCCTCTCTTGACATAGTACTATGTGTAAGCACCATTACCAGAATTTAATGTTATGGACTGTCAAGATATTCTCATTATCCAGTATTGATCATAGTGAAATTGAATCCGTGGTGGCTTCCATTTTGATATTCAAAAATTTACAAAGAATATTATTCAATGATCTTGATTACTATTATCCTATTTAAAGTTATTAACATTAAATATTTCCCACTATTTTATAATATCCATGTATCCCTCAAGTACTAGATTATGAATACTCTGTCTCTTGTGTATTTTAGTGGCAATCATCCTTAAAAACACTCTTCATAGTCTACAAGATATGACTATTCAACTACTTAGTGGATTTCATTGTAAACCTTAAACTTTCCAACAAAATTTACCTATAACACTTTGATCTTTTTAGTTGGGTTCAATCACCTACAAATTATTACTTTTAAATTCTCAATGGTTTGGATATAATGTTGAAACAAGATATCTATGCCTAAAAATTTTCCTAAAACCTTAGTAATGTCATCCCACCACTCCCATAAGAACTACCAAGTAGTCTAATGCACCATAAAATATGGATGATGATCCCCTCAAATAACCAGTAGTGTCATAATTCATGAGATGGAAGACATTTATTGAATTAGTATTTTCATTGAGGGACTTATTAATTTATCATGGTGAATGAAATCCTTTTATATTTAACATGATTGATCTATGTTATCTCTACCATGAATTTAAATATAATAAATAAATTTTCATTTTAACTTTTCATGATTCTTTATGACAATACAATGTGATGACAAATAATGAATACAAATTATCAAAAAAAATAAATCATGAACATGATAAAAAATATATAATTATTCGATCAAGATCTTTTAATAATTGTTTAATCCATCAAGAAAGTAATGGGTTAACTAGTACCCTACTTGAATTCTCTATTTCAATACCTGACATGAATTATAGTGCAACCAACACCCCTGAAATTCAAAAGATTAGTTTATACAGACTATCAAATCAAACAACCTTGCCATGAAATCCTAAACTAATTAAAATGTGTACTTATATGACATTTAAGGGACCTTGGGGTAAAAATTTACATTTTATAACATAAATGTTGTCAAATATATTATTATACAAATTAATGATGGTGGGATCAGGCATAGGTCAAAAAATATAATAATTATTATAATTATATAAACATATAAAAATTTATTAAATGAAAAAAAACCAAATATGGATATACATGTCTCATATCATGGTCATTCAACATGAAATTACATTTAATACGAAAAAAAATTTCTAAAATTTAACTGATTGATACTTTTAATGATTTAATTTGCATTAGTTTTTTTATTATTTATTGATAAATCCCTTAGAAATAATAATTATTTTATTAAACCTTATAAAATAAAATATAATTTTTTCATTTTTTTCATTTTTTTCAGTTGTATTTAGACCACAACAATATCCCTGAAAAATAATTTGGTGATTTGGACAGGTTTAATGGGTCTGCCTAGTCAAACTCACACTGAATCAATTTTTCTTTAGATTGGGTATCCTTTGAAGGTAATCGTTATCTATACATACATACAGACAGACAAAACACACACACATATATATATAATGATATAAAATCTATTTTGTACAATATATATTTTATTAGAAAATATACAATATATATATAATCAAAAGTCAAAAAAAATATTATATGATTCTTATGGAAGGATTGTGTACGATTCTCATTGAGGTTTTTTGAAATATCCCAATTTAATATTTGATTATCCTTCCCTTGGAAACTTTGGGTAAGATTCCAATGGAATCTTTCAGTGAGATTCTGATTGATGTAATGGGTTCCTTTTTTTGATATTTTAAAACTAAATAATGTTTCCATAGTATGTTTTTGTTAATTATGGTCCACCCCAATCAGTTTAGGTAATCTCTAGCTATCTAAAAAGGTACTCACGTTAATATCCTTCTTAAAATCAGTCACACAGATATGCATTAAATGGAAATTAAAAAATTACTTTTTTGTCACAATGTTTTACTCACAACCCATCAGTCTTTGATTAGCTATATCATGGTAATTCAAACTTGGATTAATGAATTATCATTTTTTGAGGCTGTATCAGATTCCAATTTTCAAATAAAAATAAAATTAATTTAAATTTTAATGTTTTATGATTAAATAACTACAGTTTTCCAACAATACCAATAGATGCAAACTAGGACATAGTAGATGATTGAATCACGTCAAAATTAAAATTTTGTTATGGATTCATGTCAGGGAAATGATATATGAAAACCCACTTACATAGAATAGTTAATGAATCATTTGTATTTCAATTTAGCAATGAACAATAGAAATATAACCAAATCATACATTGTACCTTATTATTTTGTAGTCACTGATTTTATCCCCCCACTGTCGATGTGTCATGGAGACAATGTGTCAAGATAAAAATCATATATACCATCCAAAAAATAAAAAACAATCATGGATCATAGATATATTTAAATTGGGTACTATCATGGAAAATTAAAGATCTTTATGATTTGCATTTGATTATCCTAATGAAACATTGTCAATCGAGATGACAGAATCAGCCATACCATGATCATTCTCTATAATCAATATAAGATCATTTTATTTAGATAATGGATAGATTATCCCACAAGATCATCAAATTTATGGAGCCCAATACTCAACCAGATAAAATGAGATTTTATTTCAAGGCTAAAATTTTCAAAATTTCACTTTGGTCCCTAGAAAATAACACCCTTCATTTTAGGCATTTTAAGGCATGTTGGAATTAATAAAATATTCATAGAAGTAACATATATTTTATCAATCACTCATAACACTAATAAGTTATTACATGATATTTTTTGAACCATTAACTTCACTTGTCAGATCCACAAATACTCCAATGACCCTTAAACATCATATTATCAATTGTAAAATTATATTTTCTCTTATTCACATTTATAATCAAACATCTTGTGAATAACATGAATAAAAATTCAATCATAATTATTCAGAATATTAATAATATTATTGAATCAGTTTTACATTAGATAAATAATACTCAAACATTCACTGTCGCAAACACATGGGTCCCACTTCAACATAAACTATTATTCATTTTATTTTGTGTAACTTTTGAATACATATAATGTGTAACTCTCTATGTTATCTTCTTGTTAGTAGTGATTCCAACTCATATTCTAGTAATGGATTCTAGAAACCTTTCATGGCCCCTAAGTTGATATGGAATTTCATATCTCTTTCTACCTTTTACGATAATGTTTCATTTAATATAGTATCATTGTCTTACAATGTGTTATAAACAATAATGAAAACATGTGTTCTCAACCATTTATTTCATTTTATATTTCATGTATATACAAGATAACCATAGTTTCTTGTATCCTATCCATAAATTTAATGAGGGTACTACCATCATATTCATCCACAGACCTTGTGAAATATCTTCCTAAAATCAGAAGAAGAAAATTATATCGTGATCATTAAACAAATTTTATATCACAAGTGTTGCATCAAACAAAATATACCTTTCCATGATATCAATTTCATGCTTTTTCCTTGCTTCAAAAAATATTATGGAATGTTACACATTGGTAATGATCTCAATTATATAGTCCAATACACATGATCATATACAAGAAAAAACAATGACACCTATAACACATGTTTGTGATATTTGTGAGTCATTATTAATGATATCATATAAATGAGAACACAAAGTTTGAACTTTGTGATATGAAGTATCAATAATTATATGCACCGTGATCTTAATATTTTGATATCATATATGTCCTATCGGTATGATGTATGTAGACTAAGGGAAAATGTTTTTGATTATTTCTATAGTATCTCGTGATTCTTATTATACATGGGAAATTCTATAACCTTTTTTATGACACATAATATAAGGATGTTACCATGTAAATAGTGGATGTAGAAATATTACCAATATTATAATAATAATAATTTCATGTATATATCAAACTGTATAAATTTAATGGCAATCAATAGACATCAAATAGTTGGGTCTAGGTAACCCACTTACAACATGTTTACAATTTTGTTAATCAGCACCCTAATTCATAATTATTTGAATTATGGCCAAAAACTAGGTGAGACACTCTTAGGTTACATTCTATATAAAATTAACATTCTCTTAATTAACCATGGTAATGGATTTTTCATAACAATACCTTATACACATACCAATGTATATAATTGAATACAATTTTTATCTTCCATGGATTTTTGTTCCTATTGATGGGACCAGCACTCTGATATTTACTTGATTACAGTATTTCATTCCACTTTTATGATAGATAACAACATCAATGTAGAATATGAATTGTTATTCAAGCCATAAAAAATATTCAATTTAATGTGGAACTATTTAATTTATATTTTTATCATTTCATGGAAATCTATGTATTATTAAATAACATGTTTCTTCATAAATGGAATAGATGGTCTTGATGATTGTTATAGATAAATAATTATAGGTAATACGGTGATGGATGGGTCTAAAATTATATTTCCCCTTGATGTATCGATAGGCCTAATTATACCCAAGATGTTCATTTTTTTGTATACATAATCCCATAATTGGATATTGAATTGACAAAAGGCATTGATTTTAATTCTTCATATTTGAAATTATTAATTCCATAATTTTTTTAAAATCATTATTTGTATCCATGTTTTCATTTACTATTATAGATATAGTATTCCCTCTATCTTAGTTGATTATTTAATTCTTGTGTTACATTTATTGCAACCATATAACTTATTACAAGTCTATGATATTGAATGCTTTCTTGTATTAATATCATAACTTATCATCTGAGCTTAACCTTAATTGTATTTCATTCACTTTGAAACCTACTTTAGAATTTTCTAACATTTTCATGGGTATTAAGGATGGGATAATAATGTTATCACAATATGTTATTTTGGTAAATTGGTTATACGATGAATTCAACTAGTTTATGCATTTGGGTGAGGGAATTCATTCACTCTGACATTTCCTTATGTAAAGTGTTTTTTATCAATTGATGGGTATCACCTTCAAATGGATGATTGATTTCCCCACATTATCACTTCACAAAGATAGGAGGTCACCATCACCATGTTTGAAGATGCCATATCATTGGTAAGATTGGGATAATGGGATGATCATTACTCTTTTCATGGATTCCTCTATGGATCTATATTCCACAATCCATTTATGTATAAATGATTTTATACATTTTCATGAACCTTTAGTTTAGTTAAATCTCATGGGGGTGTGGGATAATTACACTTTTTTTCATGACATAACAATAACCTATGTTATTAGCTAATGTTGATGTTGGATACATCTTGGAATTTGTGGGATGCTAAAAATTCATCGTATTTTAATTTAAAAATTATATCATGTGTAAATAATATCTGCGGTCAATGTTATAGAATTTCATGTATGCCACATGAAAATTTTCACTCGACGCCTAAGAAATATGGTGCTCACGGCCCTAGGAATCTAATGTTTTCTACATGAGGTAGTTATTCTTATGTACCTGGTTATTGTAATAGGATTACAATCACTGGGGGATATATTGTTTCATACTATTAATGTTTTTTAGGAATATTTTGGTCCATGGTTTAACATCTGGTGGGGATAATATTATCCTGGGATTAACATCTTATGTAGATATGCAGGTAAATGTTTTTGACGCCTTTGTGGGAGTGATTGGTCCCAGGTTTAGCATCTTTTGGGGTCAATGACACATGATTAATGACGTGTGGGGTTATTTTTGTGACAAGTTTAAACATCTTACTATGATAGGTTTGCCTCATGATTAAAATCTTATTGGGAAATTTTCTATATGCACTTATCATGTTATGCGATGGATATAGGTGGGGTCCACATGGTGGAACTAGGATCCTTTGGGGAACTCAATTTTTTGTGGTGGGAAAGCCATGTGATCCCCTAGAAGGGGAAGGGGATCAAACATTTAGGCTTTTTCTTCACAGTGTAAAAACATATTGTTTTATATTGTTTCTACTAGTTAGAATCGAAGGGGGTCTTTAATACTCTATTAGTATATGGTATATAAACTAACATAGTTCGAGTCAATAGTGTATGTTTCTATGATATGATTGGTCAATGTAGTATAAAAGTATATAGTAATGAATCATGCATCTGGAATAGAGCAAAAATATGGGACAGAATGGGGATTACATGTGGAAGCTACCAAAGTATTTCTATGAGAAATGATGGTTTGAGTGGGACATATGTAACATGGCTACTTGGGTATAACTATTATGAGAAAAGGGTAGAATGGGGATTACAAAATGAGGATACATGGGTGTTCCTACAGATTAGAAAAGGTATGTGTTGGATTTATACATTGGGTTTTCTCCGGTTTTACTATAGAGTAGCCAAATTGTGACTGAGACTTAAAAAATGGGGCTTCCCATGTGCTGGTATTGAATATAGAAGGTATGAGTTTGAATTATTTGGGGAATTTTCTTGTTTAATGGGGTTTCATCTCACAGTTATCACATGATTCATTTCATTCTTGATCCATTTTTCATCATATTAGAATTTCATTGGGAATACCAAAGCGATCTCAAAGGTTATGTTAATAGTTTACTATCACATAAAAGGATTTTGTGTGCTGGGATTAAACATTTAGATTCTTTTTATATATTTTTTATGTTTGGTTATGATGGAATGTATACACACTAATGGGTCAAAAAATATGATTGGGGATTATACATGTGAAGGGGACCCATGTAGACCGCTTACAATCTGTAGGGATATATCTGAGGCACACTTGCTAAGGATTCCTATTATTTCATCAACATGTCACGTCATGATGGAATCACAATTCACTAATAGATCAACAAATATGTTTTAGGAATACAAATGATATGATGTAATATAAGAAGAACTTGCGATAAATACATATATATCTAACACAAACAAGTTAGGGATTCCTGTTACTTCCACATCATGTTGTGTCGTGAGGGAATCTTAACACATTAGTGGTCCAAGTAATATAATAGGGGTATACAGAAGAGGAGGAGTCTCATGGGAACTATTTAGGGTTCATCTCAGGATCATTATATTATTAATGTTATTTTAGATAAATAATACATATCATATTTTTAACATGAGTCATCCTATGCTTATCATAAATGGTATACAATAGTTTAACATCATGTTGTGAGGAGTACTAGGTGAAGGATCCCTAAAATTGATTGTATTAAATATTATGATATATTTGGACATTTCTGTTTCAAACTGGGATGTGATATAGGTGGTGGGACTTGAGAAATTTCACGATGATTATTTTGACCCATGGTGTTTGGGGAAACCAAAAGAACTATCATGACATGTGGCACATGGTATATACCTTTGTTAGTAAATAGACTAATAATGTTTCAAGTATCCATGCTTTTTTTCAAGTAATTATAATATTTATGATGTAATATGGTGGTATCTATATCAAAAAAAAATTCTTGAACATCCTATAAATATTTGTAGTGAGAATCAATAATTATCATGGGCTGTTGGTGATGGTAGAGTGGGTACTTGTCTAGATCCTTAGGAACTGAGTTCAATACATACCCAATATAAGAATGTGGGAACACATCCCATGTTGTATGGACCAAAATTCATAATTTTTGGACACCATTTCCTAAAACTAAAAACAACACAACATTATTTTTTTTTGTTTATAATTTTTTTATTGCAAGAAATGTAGCTTGAGTGGTGAATTTCATTCAATTAAATTTTTAAATACACTATATCTACCGTCTTTTTTGTTTCATGAGACTATGTTTTCATAAAAAGAATTAAATTTTCCTAATACTAGGTTTCCCAAGGATTGTCTTGGGAAGAAATTTACCAAGTAGTATCCCCATTGTTAAATGGTATAAGGATTTAATATCATTTATGTTTTGTATTTTGGGGGGTTGTATAGTGTGAAACACCATGTTAAATGATTGAGATATAAAACACTAGAATCATAGAGGTCCAAAAAAGTGATTTTCATCCAATATTTATATTACTTTTGTCTTCATCATGAAATTTAGGCTATGTTGCACAACATTGGTGTTCGGTCACACAACTCTAAGGAATTCAGTGAACATGGATTTTTGTTATTGAAGTGTAAACCACATATACAGAGAGGATGGATTATTTATGATAATATATCACTAAAATCAGTTACATGATCATAAATTGGATTTGGTGTGAACTTTTGTAATGTTCTTTATAATCCTTGGATTTTCTCTAGAATCAGCTTGGTTGGACGTTTTAAAAAGTACAACTTTAAAATGACAGAAATATTGATCCAAAAGTACTTTTTTGTAACCTTATATTTTAAAGGATGTATATTAAAAAATTTATATGAATATTCAATTTATTATAGAAAGTCATGCCATTGGTCTGTAATAGTTTAGTGACATTGAAAACATGGAAGATGATCATCTTAATTCATGTGAAATCTTCAATGTCCCCAATAAATTTCTTTCACATTATTAATCCCATGTAAAAAAAATCATATTAACAAGAGTATAGAAAAAATTATAAAGGGTGATATAAAATCCTATGTAATGGAAAATAAGGGAGAATCATAAGTCTAATAATAGAATATGGATTAGGGAACATGTGCATAATATCTGGTCACCATAACATGCACTTCAAAGATCATAATCATGAGTGATGACATAATCACTATAAGTTCACAACACATAAATCAGAAAGAAATATAATAATATAAGACATTATATCATAACACTGTAATAATTCATATATTCATGGAATACACATAAAATTATCACACTATAAACATATATAAATTGAGACTGGTTAACTTAGTTAAGTAAGGACATGAAATTAGGCCACTGTATAAACATATGAACATGAAAATTGGTCCAATCATAACATTTTCGATATAAAAGGAAAGACCATGAATAAAATTATGGATATTAAAGAAAGGTCCACACAAAACATTATAAAGATGAAAGATAGGTAAAAACAAAGCACTGTGAACATGTAATCAAGACCTCGAATAGGATTGTCAACATGTAATTAGGATAATTCCTATAAACATTAATAATGAGTTATCAATTTTTTCTAGATGCATTTGAGGGAGATATCACTCCCTCCCATCTCATAATGAGAACCATATTTATTTATTCTATAAGGTCACTAAACAATCATCATATAATACCCCATGAAAAAAAATTGGTTTCATAATCATTTCATCATATCATAACATACAAAAAAGATATAGGTTTCATAATCATTTCATCATAAAACTATCTATGAATAGAAGAGGGTCTCATAAGGGTTATATCATGGTATAATTATTGGAATAGAAATAGGTGTCATAAACACCACATCATATTATTCATAACCTATTCATATAATTAATATGAATGGTATTATTGTATTATATCCCATGTTATACATTAGTAACCTCAAAAAATATTATCTTAGATAGAGAAGGATTTTGAGAGATCATTTTAAACATTTTTCAAAAGAAATAAATTGTTTTGATAATAACTTTTAGAAACATAAAATAATTTCCAAATTATTTTCTTTTCATATAACATTATCATATTATAGAGGAATATAATAGAAATCATTTAAAATGTATATTGAAGAAAATATTATTATTAGTATGAAATAAACATTTAAAAATATAAAAACAAATCTAATATCCATTTATTTTAAAATAAACATGAACGATTATAAATTATTCTTTGGTTTAATTGTGGTTTATGATGAAGGAAAGATTCAATCATGTCTTACATGTCATAATAAATATTCCATTCCAATTTCTATTAAAATCCAAATATGATTTGATTATAAAAATACATGATATTTTTTTAATTTCTAAAAAATAAATAATATATAAAAATTTATAATATAAATAATAGGATCTTCATAATTTTTTTAATACATGTCTTTTGTAGAAAATTGATTATTTACTAAGAGTATAAATGGATTCATATTTTCTGAAAAATATTTTATCATTAATTTATCTAAAAAATTGTAAACAGTTTAATTATTACATGAATATGTCAATAATAAAGAGATTGGAATAAAATTATTTTTTTTCTTGAGATATGGACTATGATATTTTATCTTTAGTATCAATATTTTAAAAAATTATGAAAAATTATTACATTGTAAGTTAAAATCTATAGCACTTTGGTAACATTGAAACATTATAACTATGAATGAGTATAATTAAATTAGACATAAAATAAAATTAAGATCAATAAATTGAAGATATAACATTTCAAGATTGATATATATTCTCATTGTATAATAATATATGTATATAACATTATAATATGTCTCAATAAATGAAAATTGATTCAAAAATCCCTTACCATTTTGGTAACTATTGAACCATATATCCTATGAAAGAGGGATCCTAAAATTGATATCTAAATTATAATAATTTTTTTATAATAAAAATAAAATACAGTCTTTGGATATATATAGACCATATTAAAAAATCATGTGGTGAATATGGAATTTTACTCATAGAAAGTAAAAGTGACATAGAAATCACTTACTTCTCTAGTAAAGTTTTGAATCATGATACCCAAAAAATAATTAGAACAATTTAATCCTTAAAATATTAGCTGGATTTGATACATTATATAAAATTTAAAGGGTTCATTATATACACTAAAAAAATTAACTATGTGTTGAATTTTCATATGTCTGCTATATGTAAAATAGAGGGGAGAAATCCCTTACCATAAGTGTCAAATTCATTTTAAATAAATGAATACTCTTATTTAACCAATATATTTTTATAATAAATCAATTATAGAAACATTAAGATATATATCATACAATATATGATTTATTTAATTCTTTTTACTACAATTTTTTTAATAATTCTTTGTCAAAGTCAGGTTTCCGGTAACAACTGAATTCTTATATGTTTAGATTTTTTTAGTTTGTCCCATTTAACATGATCATTGGTTAAACTCTATAAGAATAATAATCATGAAATAATTATCATATTTATACATAAAATACAAATTTAAAAATAGTAAATAAATAGGGTTTTGATAAATTTAGAATGTTACAATTATGGAGACGTTAGGTCATACATATAAATGGGTAATGGTTTTATTTTTCAAAGATCATAATGGTAAAATGATAAGAAATATTTATACATTAAATAACTATATAAATATCCAAAAATCAATATTATTTATTAATATATACATATAAATATATCATATTTCAAGTGCTGATGAAAATAGTGTGTTGCATCGCTTCATTAAGGCATTAGTCCACATGTTCACAAAACAATGTTATCATCGTTTAGTGGGTGAAGATGTAGGATAGAAAATAATTTATTATAATTAAATATTAAAAAATACTTCAATGTTATCATAATTCATTCATGTAAATTATATATATTTATCCTTATTATATTCCATGTATATCATAATTGAAAATGAATCCCATTACCTCGCGAAGATGTAGTCTTCTGTATACAGGAACAACGTTATCGTATCCCCTAGAGAATGGAATGTAAAAATTTATTTATGATATAATGAATATATGTGTAATATTATTCTATATGTATCATATATATAATTTATATATAACCTCATACACAACCTTTAGATGTTGTGATGGAAAAATTAATGTCATCAGTTTGTGAGGTGGTTTTCCAATATACACTCGAACGATGATGGTGTTAACCATTTGATAGATGTGAAGATGGTTGTAGGTATATAATATAAAATCAATATATCATATTACATTATATATTATGATATTATTATATATTATTGGAATAATTATAAATGTATGGGATGGATGAAGAAGTAATTCAATAACATTTGATGATGAATGATTCCTCTTCTTATAGTATCCACCTTATTTTTGCCCGAAAATATTTATTCGGATATATTTATGTCAAAATATGTATTATAAGATGATAATAGGTATTTTGGGGGGTGATTTGGGTTGGTAATAGCTGAATAAAAAGTTTTTTATTGTGTGGAGAACAGATAAGAGGGGGTGACCTTCAATTAGTGAGGTGGTTGACATTCTTGTAATTGTTTAAATGAAATAATTCATCCAATGTATTTTTCATGTAAAAATGTTATGATATTGGAAAATTATCAATATAGTACTTTTAATTTGTAAATAATTCCGTAAAATTGGTTTTAGAATTGCTATGGGATATTTTTATATCTTATATTTTTAGTTTAACTCCTTGGTAAACTAATTTTTATCTTAACCACAGTAAAATGGTTTTACTATTTTTTTATTATTTTTGTTCAAAAAATAATAATAAATTATTAGTTAATATAAATTATGTTAATTCAAAAAATAGAATACATTTTTCCAAAATGTACCCAGATGAGATGAAATTTTAATATTAATGGTAATTTTGTATGTGCGATGAGAACATATCATTTTGAAGATAAAATATTCAAAAGTTTACAATGTTTTTATATCCAATTTTAATATGTAGTTGATCAAAAACACATACGTTTGATTAATGGATGTATAATTTAACTAATTTTAATTTATATCTGATTGGAATGTAAATTAAACTGTATTAATAAAATTAAATGAAATCTCCTTTTTCTAATATAATTTATTATCATCCAGTTTTAATTATTAAAATAAAAATTTTCAAAAAAATCCAAAAAATTTACCCATTGATTGTTTTGATTCTATGATTAAAAAATTAAAGATTATTTCTTTGAATGAATTTTCTAAAAATTTGAAAAATTATTTTCTTTAACGAGGAAAAAATATTAATATTTTTTATAAAATAGTATTTTTCAAACATATAAATGCCTTACCAAAAAGTAAGTACCTTTTTACCAAAATATTTCGTGAATATTAAACCATTATAATTAATATTTATATTGAAAATATTATTACTTATATCACTAATTTTAATTTTAGTTTATAATGATCATGATTAAATAATTATATTAATAATATATCATGGTTTCTTAAAACCCATTGCAGTATGTAAAACACGAAAACCCATCATTTTGTGTAGCGCAAGAATACCATGGTATCATGTTTAATGTAAGAGAAAATAATTTTTCTCTGTAATAAAAACTAAATTCCATATTTAATGTAATTAAATTATACAAAATAATAAATTTATTTGGGTGTTAAATTTTACTTCCTTCAAAACTAAATTCTCCATCAAATTTTATCTCAAACATAAATGGATTAAAACTTATAAATCCTTAAATAGAAAACCAGATAACTCAATTGAATGATAAAACATACCATAATAATGGAATTTGGGAATTATAGTGGTTAAATAAACTAACTCAAAACTAAGTGTTCACATATGAGAACATAAGGGGAAATGGAGATATAGACATAAGATAAAATGAAAAATAATTTTAGAGTGATTGAGATTATTGATCATAAGTTTGTTAAAGATAAATGAAAATATAATAAACTCAAAAGAATATATTTTTTATTATTTTTAAGAACACTTATTCAATAAAATATATAATGTTTTAGGATGAAATTTTGTTTCAATTTCCTTTTCCTATAGTTGACTAATATTTATGAGAAGAAATATATACTTGATTTAATTCCATTATATATAAATAAACTCTTTCATTGGTTGTCACTTGATCAATATCCACATAATCTCTTAATACATGAAATAAATATTATTTTATCCTAAAGCACTAACGGATTATAACATTCATAGATTGAATGATAATTCATTAAATCAATCGTTAGTTATCACTAGAAAAAATGGAATGAACAAGTTATCCAATATCGATAAATATTCATATGGTGATGACATTAATTAATATCTAAAGAATAACTCAATGTAAATTATATAAAATTCTATAAATTATTATCTTATAACCATTCTATAATATAATATGCAAATTATTCAGAAATAATTCCTCAAATGTTTTTAAAATAAACTTATCATTAGTCCCCCATATATCATAAAGTGTATCAAAATTTTCAGTAATAAAATATCTCAATACCTCTATCTTGTATTCTCTTAAATCATCATAATAAGGTAAATTTCCATAAAATTGTATTGAAAACAAAAATGATTCCTTACTCTGTGCTTACGTTATTAGATATATTCCATAAATGAAAAAATCTTATATATTTCATTAGAGATTTAATAAACCACTTTGAAAACAATACATTAAAGTACTAAATAACATCCAATTTACATTTTCATATCATATATCTATGTACACTAGCATCATTATCTCGAAATCTGAAACATATTGAGGGTTATATTCAATAAATACAAATATCACCTTATCATTAAATCACATTTTCATCTCATAAACAACATTCATAATATTTCTTCCATTCTTTAATGAAAAACATACCAAACAATCCTTACATATTTCATAATCCTTGAATTAGAATACATAAATAATAAAATAGTCCCAATTCCTTCTAAAAAAATTAACTACGCTTTATCATTATATTCCTTAATAACTATATCATTTTATATGTCATTTGTTGTGTATTCATCATCAACACAAAAACCATTACCCGTAAAACATTTCTAACTATCTTCCTAAGGTATCCAAATAGAAAATTTATTCACATAATTCCCATACATTCAACATTTCAAAAATTCATCCATTAATAATATCATATGGAGACTGATATTCCCATACATTGTTTTAATTAAAATTTTCATTTTTCACAATAATTACTTGATTTGTACCCCTCTTTCTGAAACATGAAATATAGTCCCATTGAACTTATACATTCACTTGGGTGCTTCTCCTCACATTAATGAAATATAAGAAATTGAATCTTTTTTCTTATATATTCTCCATTAACAAAACTCTAATAAAATCATATCCTTCTCTTCATGGTGAGTCTAATACTTTGATAAGGGGAATATTGTTAATCATGTTACTTGATAGATAATTATGTATAAAAAACATATCATTATATACATTAACCACCCCATTTGTATTCTAATCATTAAATTTGTTGTAACATTAAATATTGACCCAATTCCTTCTAGTTCCTACCATTGACTAAAACCAAAACATTTTTGTGAAAAATGGTAAATATAGTGTAAAACCAAATTATTTATAGATTGGTATAATTATTGTTATAATTAAGAAATATGAAATTAATGATATAATAATTATTCTCAGGATATGATATTTTATATATCATTAATTCATTAAATCTATCAATAAACTAAAACAATGCTCAAGTATAAATATGAAAATCTATTTACTTGAATAGTGAAATTCATTTATCTATTTCTAGTTTTTATGAATTCATATAAATAGTTATATAATTAATATACATGATGTTTATATCGTTATTTAAAAACATTAAATTATGAGATCATGATAAATGTTTAATGGACTTGATTTCATAATCAAAATATTCTTGGAAAACAAAGATGTAATCAGCCGGAACACTAATTTTAGTAAAAATTATTAACAAACATTGGATAAGATTTAATAAATAAATCATGAAAAGGTTTTAAAAATATAAATTATATAATAAATTTATAATAAATCAATATATATTATACATGATATCTCAACATGAAAACATTAATTCAATACTCAAAATAATCTTTTTCTTAACTCAGTTTGGATTTGTTGAGTTATATGTTTATAGTGATGATTATATTATTCCATGATTATGTGTGAAATATGTTTTGATTTATATATTTTATATTTATACATCCTTTTGTGTTTTTATAATATTTTCAAACATAATCACGCCATTAATTATTTCTCACCGCTATCATATAAACATTGTTAAGGAATTTTGTAATAAATTTCCATTCATCGGTGTAAAATATTATTTAATTGATTATGTCACTATATATTTATATGTGAATTTAATTTTTATTGTATTTTTTGAATATAAACCTTTTAATGTAGATATATAGTTAATAAATTTAATCAATCAATTTTATTAAAGATAAAATCAGTGAAGTGATGTTTTTAATGTTTTATTTCACAATATCAATTTTATTTATGATTGTTTATGATTAAGTATAATATAGGGAATATATATCCTCCACATAAATTTTTTATAAAAATGTTTTAAAAAATGGTTTTTAATGTTATTACATTAATTTTTAAATTCATTTTAACCAATTTTAAACTTATTTCAAAATTTTAATTAAAAAAATATTTTTACCTATTTATAAACAAGATGTTAGTATCTTTTATTAAAAAATACAAAAGAAATCAATTTTAACATATACAGAATGAGTGGATTTTACCACCTCCTGGATTTAATAATTTCATGACTCTTAATTTGAAATATTTCAAGGGTATTATCTAATAATACATTTTCTTTATTAAATGTGTTTCATATAAAAAATATATTTTGAAAAATGAAAATGTTAATCTTCAAAAATTATTTCAAGTGATATTTCAAAATTATTTTACATATACAATAACAGTATTTGATGTTAATAATTATTTATTTTCCAATTATTTTAGGAAAATTTCATCATTACATCTATATTTAGTTTTTATTAATGATCGAATGATCTTTTTCAAATCCATTTCATTTCAAATGGTTATGTAATGATAAATGCATATGAAAACCATTTCCTTTTAAAATGTCTAACATGAAAAAATATTTATATTCATGTTGCCCACATATTCATGATCACATAATGATTGTTTTGGGATGATAGGGAACTAATTAATTTGGTAATGTTCAGTTACATAAGATGTCATGTTTAGGATAGAGAGTAAACAAGTTTCCTTTATGGGACTTTTTACAACATATTATATTTCATTGGTAGTCAGAATTGAATAGTTTTTATGTCATGTTTTATGTTGTTTCCACAATTTCATATTTTATATTTTGCTATCATAGATCATTTTATTTTATATTTTTATTAATCATGTATTATGAACATCAATATTTTTTCCATGACTAAATATTTTGATTTTAGATATAAATGTTATAATTTTCAAATTTTTTTTATTGATCACATACACTTATTCTTATAATTTTCTATCTTTTTATAATGGTTTGTTTACTATTATTATTACCCTTATTAATCATGTGACAAATTTTCATATGTTTATCCTTCATAGGTTATGAGTAATGAGTTTAAAAAAGTTTTTTATAAATATATTTAGTAAGTATAATGTTGATGAACTATTTTTAAAATAGGAAATGTTGGGAATAGTGGGAGATAATATTTATCTTAATAAACCAGCTGTTTAAGAATCCATTTTCAAAAAAATATTATTTTAAATAATTAATTATATAGATACTTAAATTTTATTTTCATTTAATGTGATCATATATTATTTTTTATTTTTTATGTATGTTATGGAAGAAATTTGGTCACATTTTTTATATTTATGTCTTTATCCAAGGATCTAGAAGATCGGATTTTGGGATGTTACACTTTTCATTATAACTCTATTTAGAAAATGATAGAAATTTGAATAATTTCTTGAGAGTTAATATTATCATCATGTATTTCTCATTTTGAGGTTGATCATAATTCCCTTACCATAGAAACCCATTTTAAGGCACTAGGGATTCAAATTTAATGATGACTAATTGCATTTTGGGGATATTTGTTTTTGAGTAAATTAAGGGTTATTATAATTTAGGTTTCAAAATAAATGATATTAGAAAATCAATGAGGATTATTAAATTCTTGTTTTTAGGGTTTTTATTACATTTATTTAATTTTAAAAGTATATATTAGTGTAGTCTTATAAAAACGTAAACCTATAGATTGTGTGTAAACCTATTGTGTTCAGAAATGCATTGGGGAATGAATAAAAAACAGAAGGGCGACAAGGGTAAATCACCAACCACTGGCATATATGATGTATCTATTAGTATTTCAGTTTCTTTTTTAGTAAACAAAATTATGGTATAAATACTAACTAGATATTTATAATATATGTTTTATCTAAAATGCAACCATGATATTGGAAAATGATTTTGTGGTTATGTGATTAACATTTTTTTGGAATACGTTCACTATTATAGAGACATTATATGATTATAGAAATTGATTTTTGTTTTTTGATTGATGAATAAATATCAAATTGAAATATTGATAAAAATATAGTTTCATTGTGTCTATATGGTGATTTGGACGATTAAATAATGTGGTAAATGCATTATAGAGTGAGACTATATGATTAATACATGTTATTGGATTTAAATTTTAAAATTTATCATTGATGAATAAGTGATCAAATAATTCTGATTTTTGGGTTTCAATATTAGTCTATAATGTTTTTGGGGAATATTAAAGATTTTTATTTGTTTAATTATTTATTTTTAACATTTGGTGTTACTATTGAATTTTGGAGATTATTTATTTTTGGGAAATATATTATCTTGTATTAACCATTTTATTTCGGTTAATGTAGAATGAAATAAAGACTAAGGGAATATTATTTTCTGAATTTTATTTATCTGTATAATATTTTAGTAGTGATTCAATAATTGACAAAATTTCATACATCATCATTTTATAGAAAACGATGAGTGTATGGTGGAAATGTTTTAGTGGACGAAATTTTTCTTTTCAAGTAATTATATATCCTTATGTTCATAATATATATGGATAAAAGTTTCCTTTACTATAAGAAATTAATATTTAAATAAAAAAATAAAGAAAAATTTTATTCTCTTAATATGTTTACATAGATATAAATGGATTTTAGCCCATTAAAAATTTCACTTTTGTGATGGGTAAATTTAGACTTACCATGTTCTCTATTACACTATACCAGAACTTAATAGTTAGAATTATCATCCATTTCCTTTTTTTATACATTGAATCCTATTATTTTTTATATTATGTGATCTTTATAATTTCATTTCTCTCTTTTCAGATGGATTTTTTGTTGACCCCTTTTCAGATGTGGGATTTCAACAAAGTAATATTGAAAAGCCAAACCATTGTAACAGAGAACAAGTTAGAATTGAAAGGGTAAAATTTAGTAATGTAGGGTATAATGAAATAACTCAAGATTTTAAAATTAAAAACTACGTTTAACATCATACCAAAAACACCGAATTGAGTTTCACATGAAAACTAAAAATTATTATTTAAATGTTATTATAATAAATATATTTTTAAATTTGAGGGATTGAATAGTAATAATATATTTATGAAATATATAATGGTAATACATAGTATTAATGTATTAATTTATTCATTATAAGGATGAACAATATTTTTTTATAGTCAGTTTATAGATCAAAAATAGATTTCATTTGAAAATGTAATTTATTCATTTTTATGGAAAAATTTAGAAAAATAATTAATGGATATTTTAGAAAACGTCTTTCATAAAATTAAATTCCATTTTTTTTATTTTAGTATCAAAATATTCTTTTGGTGAAATTGAGATATTTTTTTTAAAATTATTGATTTTTTAATGAATATCGGAAAATACCGATTAGTAATATACTTTTTAATTATTTAAAAAGAATAAATTATTGTATGAAATAAGTTTAAATTTTCTGTAGTTGATGTTAATTTAAAACATTATAATTTTTATTTTTTAAATGCATATTATAATTTTATTTAAAATAATATAATTTTATATTTTAAAACGATATTATTCTGGAAATAAAAAATATTGTAGTTTACATTTAAATTATATTCTAAAAATTTAGGGTTACGAATTTTTTAAAAAGAATTCCATATTTTGATCAATAAGGACAAAATTAAATATTTCTGTCCTTTTCTGGACAAAATTAATAGTAACCATGTTAATTTTTATTACTATAGTAAAGAGTCAATTTGGAAATTTGGGTTACAAATTCAAAGATAAGGGTTATAAAATAACTATAGCAGTTAACTAAATTTAATTGGATATGTTATAATCAACAAACATAATCCATGTATTTAAATTATAACCTATTGAATCCACTAGGGTATTGGTTATAGAATTTATTATATTTTATTTAATTAAAATTCCATGATTTCAAACTCATATTTTCAATAACTATTAAATTATTAGTTTATAGTTATTTAGAATATATCTTCAAATATAAATTTTCATTTTAAATATATATGATATTTATTTACATACATTTCAATATAAAATGAACGAAAACTTTCATCACCTTGGGGATGTTATAGTCCCCATATATGCACGATTGATGTGATCATTTCCCACTTGATTGAAGGGTTAGATGTTCATTGTGATAATATAATTCCAAAAGTGTAATTATGTCACAAATATAATATATAATCATTAAATACACAAGTATATCCATCTCTGATATGTGGAGATAGAAAATAAATTACATTGATTCATGAGGTGGTAGTCTACCATACACATGATCGACAATATCATTTACTATTTGATGGAAGTGGAGATTTATAGAGGTTATGTATTGAAAATAATAACATAATAGTACACGGGACATAATTTTATTAGTTTAATAATCTTTAATGGATATTTTAAAGAGTTAATGAATGAAATATAATTAAAAAACATGGTTAAGGACAAGACCTATTAAATGGACAACCTCTTTATTTATATAAAAAAGGGCTTAATAGATTATTTTTATTATAAAATAATTGACTATAGGTATTTGGGATGAAAGCTTCTTATTTTTCTCCAAAATTTAATGGTTAATGTTTTTACTTTTATTTGCAAATGGAATAGGATAGGGGGCTGCTTTTATAAATGGGTGGAAGGACACACTTTGAATTTTTAATAAGAATGTATTGTTCCTAGTTTTTTACATGAAAAAATGATCCAAAATGGAAAAATATCTAATTTTAGATGATATAATGTCTAAATATAGAAACAATAGAGAATTTTAAATGTTTTTATGTCATGTTAACAATTATCAAATTTGTTTAACCCCAAGGTAAACTAGTTTAATATTTAATAGTTGAATGTAATCTTTATTATTTCTTCTATTCATTATTAAAATATTAAGGTACCAATATTTTAGGGTATTAATTGGTACGATTCATAATATGATTCAATTTTTTCAAACTCAGTTCACAAAAGTTGAATAATTTTGTTTAAATGAAACCCCATCGAAATGATGACAAAATACTTTTCCAAATTTTTTTCTTAAATGTTTTAAAAGTTATTCTCTCCAAATTAAACATGAAAATGAATAAAATGTTACAAATTGGATAAATAATTATAATATTGTATATTTATTACATTTGACCATTTTTATAAAATGAATATTTTATATTATTTAAACGAAAAAAAGTACTCAATAAAAGAAAATTATTTTTCACAAGTTTTTTGAAATTTGTATTTTTATAAAATAATAAAAATGAAATATAATATATTTTTTTGATTAAGATTTATAAAGATATGTTAATTTAATTGACATAATTTCTTAAAATGCATAAAAATTAATGTTGAATTTTTTTTTTAAAACACAATGAAACTAATTTTAGAAAAATTTAGTATTTAATCAAAATACTAGGATTATTCTTATCTCATGAATAACTAAATTACATTATGAATAATAAAACATTTTATTTGGAAAAAATCATAAAAATTTAATCAAACTTATTCAAAAATAGTGGTTATTTTAATTTATAATATAAAAATGAACTACGTGCAAGAACATTTTTTATGAAAATATTTCGTTCACATTTATGTTTTTTATTCATAATTCATTGATAAATATAGTGTTTATTTCCAAAATGTATAAACAATATAATCATAATAAATTTTTATTCTTATTTATATCCTCCTATATAATATTTACATTATATTTATAGTATTTAAATGATATATTTTCAATATGTTTAGGCACATTGTTGCAAGTCATATATGCTATCGAATATTAAGTTATTCTTTTAAAATATTTGGGTGTAAAAAATATCGGAAATACTAAATTTTGACTAGAGGATTAATGGTTGAGGTGATTTTTAATTCACAATCAACCTACCCCTTATAGTGGCCATTTCGTGTCCTTTTATACTTGAATTGTAACCTTACATTATTAAAAATATAACGGTTACATAAATAACAACCATTCTCACTAATATAATGGAAACATCCCCACTACATAAAGGATCAAATATCCAATGAATTTATCATCTAAAAAATTACATAATAGCCCCCCCTTGAATTATATCTCATCTTATAATGTTTTGGGTTACAAATATTTATCATTAACCCTTCATTTATAGGAATACTTCAAAAAAAATTCAAGTTCCCAACATGAGTATTATCAACTACATATCTTTTAATCATAATTATCATAATTAAAATTTATTATATAACACCTAATATAGTGATATAAGCAACATTTATAAATTTAATTTTACTATGTAAATGATATTATCATTATTTATTCATATACTTAATACATTAGGAAAAGTTGAAAACCCTTTCATTCATTGGGTGGACTACCAACTCCTCAAAGAAATGTGTTTCATTTACCATAAACTCCTTAAATATATATATATATATATATATATATATATTTAAGGATATATATTTAGTTTATAATATCATTTTGTTTATGGTAATTCAAATTTTAGAATCAAAAAATGACATAATTATTAAATGATCATCTATAATTGAATGGTTTTAAATAAGAGTATTAATAGGATAATAATTTTTTAAATTATTTAATGATTTAATGTCCATTAATTATTATTTTACCTTCCTCTAATTAAGAAATATAACATTATTATAAAAAATAAGTAATATCATTACGCTTCTAATATGATTTTATTATAAGAAAACTCCTCATAATGATTCTTTAAATATGTTTATGTAGATGTTTGTGTCAGTTTGAACCCCTAAAAGAACAATATGATTAATAATATAATGAGAGACTATAGAAACATATGTAATATTAAAATATGTTATAAATCTTAAAATAATTTTTAGTTTTTTATAGAGGTTTTATTAAACTATTTAATTCATTAATTAAAAATGCACGTTTTGATTAACTAGAATCACCAACAACAAGATTCTAATCTACTCCTTGTACAAGTATAAAGGGTAGAAAAATCCTAAAAGGAGTTTGAATAATTATAAATAATTATAAATCATCACTAATAGAAACATTTTGGTTGTATAATTAATGAAATTTGAAATAATAATAAAAATGGACACCACTATTATGAAACCAGTAAATATTATCGAAACTAGATATTTCCAAAGTGGAAATAAGAAGAATCCATATATAGAATTATTATTTTAGAAGATTATAAATGAATATGGATATGAGTAAGGCTGTAAATTTACCAAATATTATAGTAATTATTTTTAAACATGAGGGTAATGTGTGTTCATGGAAGTCGGGACAAAGGGTCATGATTTTTCATCTAAAATTTCCCTATTTGGTATAAGTTTAGTATTATGTGACTAACATCCATAATTTGGTATATATTGTACCAATTTGAGACCACCATGTGTGAATTTGTTGAGAAAATAGATCAATTATTATGATCCCACAATGCCTGATAGTCATAAATCGTATGTCTCCTTCCAGTGTGATGTATCTGAACCATGGAACATGTTTTTATGATTTTATTAATAGTATTTCCATTTTCGCATAATAGCTGGGAACTTCTAAAAACATTTCATATGACATGTATTCAAAGGAAAATACCATATATCCAGTGGATATAGATGGATAAACACTATTATTATAAGAATAAACACACATATATATCAATCTATATATAGTTCATGGTAATCAAATTACATAATGGATTCGGGTACATGATACCCACACACAACATTACCACTTGCATTGGTGAAAAATTATACGAAATATTAACCTGAATTCTCTCACATATGGGTTATGCTTCTCTTAAGATATGAATTCAGTCAGGGGGACTACCATGTTATCTCTTATTAATACACTTCTTTGTAAAAATTTACTATTTATAGTAAAATATATTAATAAATGAAAATTTAAAAGTATATTTTTTGTTCTTTAGTGTAACATGTGTTCCTTGTCATGCACCACATGCATGATATTATCATAGTATACCATAAATACATATTCACTTCTAGGTACGACATTATTTTTAGATGAAATAGACTCATATCAATATTTATTCAATATTTGAACAAGGTGAGGAAATATACTCGTAATCTAATGTATAATTGGAATCCATGAACCCATTTGAGCACCTCCAACCCAATGTACCACTATTCATAGAATCATTAATATCTTGACTATGAATTTAGATCGTCATTGTGATTCTGGAAGTTGGCATCAATGTATCCACTCAAATGAGCTCCAAAACATTTCTAAATGAGGACAATATCCTTTGTAAATCACAAATACTATATAATATGTTTATAGTAACTCAATGCGGCTCTCCATGATTGTATTTATATCATCCCACCATACAAAACGCTAAGACGAAATCAACACTAGTGAATAGAATGGAATACATAATATATACCACAACTGATGAATAAGGGATTTAAATCAATATTTCAATCTAATCATTTTTTGGTAACATATTATTGGAAGTGATTAAGGCCAATAGAAAGTAGAAAAATCCTTTTAAGGATTATTCAATATTATTCCTTTTGATTACATTGTAAATATATGTACTTTGACTTATCACCACTAGAATATGAGATCTATGTTGATAGATCCTAATACATATAACATTGTATACGTATCCTATGTATTTTATTTATAAAAATTCATTTGAAAAAGTCCCAATTGGCTGTAATAATTTTACTTCAATTCCAACATCTAACTTGGAATCAACAGATAATACTATGAAAATGATGGAACATTTACTGACCTTAATATAATATCATGTTTTTATGTCATTCATAATGAACCAAATTATCTTATGGACTCATAAAAAAGAACATTCATTTTTCATGAAACCATATTCAATCCATAAACATATGTATGCAACTTACATGATTTATTGGAACAATTTTACATAATAAACCATTCAGGTTGGGTCTTATAGACATATCCAACTAACTCCAAATTTAGAAAGGAGGTTATGACATAAATTTTCCAAATTACAAAATCATAGAATTCTACTATTACATGTAATATAATGAGGGATTTCATCATTTAAACTAGTTAGAAAATTTCTTCATAGTTGATACCATTTAAATTTATGAAAGTATTCACTACTATTTTTGTCCTATAGGTTCTTAAATGGACATAAATTTCTATATTTTCCATGAATAAAAATTTACACCCAATAAGGTTCCCAATATATGGAGGTTCTAGGGAAATCCAAACATGATTTTTGGAAAATAAACTCTTCTTTTGAATACATTAATTCATTTCATTTAGAATCATCCCTGCCATCAACTACTTCTTTGAAGGTTAGAGGTTCATCATTCTCCAGGAGTAATGATTCAATTGTATTATTGATATGAAAACCATATCTCTCTAGTTTTATAGACTCTATACTATTTATACACATCACTTGTGTATTAATAACATATTAATGTCACGTTTTATATTGTGTATATTTTTCCTATTCCAACTTTTTTAAATTTAGAGCATAACCTTCATATAAGGTAATCATTCTCATAGTAATCTTATTGAAAATTTGTTCCTTTCTAGAAAAGTAGCAAATATTATTACAATAGCAATTCTAAATGATGTTTTATATAGGTAATATCCTTTAATATCACTATTATAAGAAAAATTGATCACTTCATTCTCCGATATGATAATTTTCCACCATGTATGCCTATAGAAAATTCTACCATCCCAATACACATATGTTTCATAAACTAGATTTATTTTCCAACCACAACTCTTTTATAATATTATGTGCTACATTTAATAGTACAAGAGTAAGTGTATATTTTTTATCCAGTATTTTATATCCCCAAATATAAATCGCGTTGTGTCATGAATCATTGTTGATATGACCATATCAAGTAGTGTTTGATTACTCCTTTCACAGACAGTATTCCACAATGGTGTATAAGGAGGAGTTAGTTGGTAATTTATACTACACTTCTATAAATGGTTTATTAAATTTTAGTTATGATATTTACCACCTATGTATGAGAACTGTGTCTTAATATTCATAACATGTTGTTACTCTACTTCAATATGATATTCCATAAACATGATAATAAAGTTTGACTTATACCTAATTATGTAGAAAAAATCATATACACTATAGAAATCAGATTAAATTAATGAGTTATGTTAAATTTTCTCAATAAAATACTATAAATAAACCATAAAAATCAGTATGAACCAATTACAATGGTTCTTTATATTTTTTTCCTTTCCCACCAAATGGTTGTTTGGTAATTTTTCTTCCTAGAGATGCATGTATACAAGAAAGGGTTTTAAATCTAGGGAGTATAAATAACCTTCATGAAGTAGTATCCATAAATACATCTCATTTACATGACACAACCTAAAGAAGCATATGAATCTATCCTATGAGTCATTCTCATGAGATTTGTGACCAATTTCCAAATTTCTATTTACTTAGTTCAATTATAATTAAACCAATTTTAATATGTGTCATAACATAATATATATTATCCTTATAAATATGACAACATTTATTTCAAAATTTCATATAATATAATATATTTTCTAAACTGGAAACTAAAAATATGTTTCTAGTAATATATGTTACATAATAACAATTATTTAGTTCAATAACCATCCCTTTTTGTAATGTTAGATGATAATCTACCACTGCTAATGACTCTAGTCTCAATCAATTTTCTACTTAATGATCATCATCACATTTTTAATTTTCTTCAATATACATGGTTTATGTATTTTAAAACAAATATTTGATTCATAATATATATCAAATATCAATCATGCTGAAATTGAAATATAAAAAATGACACATTTACATGAATTTGATGTGTCAAATCATTTTCTCATCCTAGGTATTCAATAATTATTCAAATAAACATTATTTTCGCAAGAAAAGAAGACTTCCAAATAGTCATTTCACTTCATTTGTATCTTTGGATTCCTTAATAGGAATTTAAATAACAGCAGTGACATAATCATTTCTCTTGACAATTTAGCCTTTCCTTTCATCCCCCTGTTCAACATAAGGACATGAGAGTTGAAGATATCATTATCATTTTGGAAAACTACGTCTATTTAATATGGGAGTGATTTATTAATTTTATTAAAAATTTTGTTAAAAATGAAAATATATAATATATTTGGTGAAGGGTTTTGAATGTGACCGGTTTCTAGATTTTAGTGTAGTTTATACATATTGGACCCATGTATCTCAATGTAACCAATAATCTTGAGTTAATTTTGTACCAAATTATTTCTTTATTCTGACTTATATCTATAAAGGGCACTAAATACGTCATATATTTATTACCAAGCTATCTCCTAGTATAACTCTTGGAGATATGAATATAGTTTCATTGCATCATCATCCACATTCATTTTTTGATACTCGAAGGTCATAGATGAAAACATGAATCATTGTACATATTGTGAATCATTCATATTTGTATTGTATTTACATATATTCTCTTTTTTTACCCTTTTGGGGCCACAATAGGACTTTGTGATTCTAGGATATAATGGTTCCTCTCTTGACATAGTACTATGTGTAAGCACCATTACCAGAATTTAATGTTATGGACTGTCAAGATATTCTCATTATCCAGTATTGATCATAGTGAAATTGAATCCGTGGTGGCTTCCATTTTGATATTCAAAAATTTACAAAGCATCTTATTCAATGATCTTGATTACTATTATCCTATTTAAAGTTATTAACATTAAATATTTCCCACTATTTTATAATATCCATGTATCCCTCAAGTACTAGATTCTGAATACTCTGTCTCTTGTGTATTTTAGTGGCAATCATCCTTAAAAACACTCTTCATAGTCTACAAGATATGACTATATAACTACTTAGTGGATTTCATTGTAAACCTTAAACTTTCCAACAACATTTACCTATAACACTTTGATCTGTTTAGTTGGGTTCAATCACCTACAAATTATTACTTTTAAATTCTCAATGGTATGGATATAATTTTGAAACAAGATATCTATGCCTAAAAATTTTCCTAAAACCTTAGTAATGTCATCCCACCACTCCCATAAGAACTACCAAGTAGTCTAATGCACCATAAAATATGGATGATGATCCCCTCAAATAACCAGTAGTGTCATAATTCATGAGATGGAAGACATTTATTGAATTAGTATTTTCATTGAGGGACTTATTAATTTATCATGGTGAATGAAATCCTTTTATATTTAACATGATTGATCTATGTTATCTCTACCATGAATTTAAATATAATAAATAAATTTTCATTTTAACTTTTCATGATTCTTTATGACAATACAATGTGATGACAAATAATGAATACAAATTATCAAAGAAAATAAATCATGAACATGATAAAAAATATATAATTATTCGATCAAGATCTTTTAATAATTGTTTAATCCATCAAGAAAGTAATGGGTTAACTAGTACCCTACTTGAATTCTCTATTTCAATACCTAACATGAATTATAGTGCAACAAACACCCCTGAAATTCAAAAGTTTAGTTTATACAGACTATCAAATCAAACAACCTTGCCATGAAATCCTAAACTAATTAAAATGTGTACTTATATGACATTTAGGGGACCTTGGGGTAAAAATTTACATTTTATAACATAAATGTTGTCAAATATATTATTATACAAATTAATGATGGTGGGATCAGGCATAGGTCAAAAAATATAATAATTATTATAATTATATAAACATATAAAAATTTAGTAAATGAAAAAAAAAACCAAATATGGATATACATGTCTCATATCATGGTCATTCAACATGAAATTACATTTAATAAGAAAAAAAAATTCTAAAATTTAACTGATTGATACTTTTAATGATTTAATTTGCATTAGTTTTTTTATTATTTATTGATAAATCCCTTAAAAATAATAATTATTTTATTAAACCTTATAAAATAAAATATAATTTTTTCATTTTTTTCATTTTTTTCAGTTGTATTTAGACCACAACAATATCCCTGAAAAATAATTTGGTGATTTGGACTGGATGAATGGGTCTGCCTAGTCAGACTAACACTGAATCAATTTTTCTTTAGATTGGGTATCCTTTGAAGGTAATCGTTATATATACATACATACAGACAGACAAAACACACACACATATATATATAATGATATAAAATCTATTTTGTACAATATATATTTTATTAGAAAATATACAATATATATATAATCAAAAGTCAAAAAAATTATTATAAGATTCTTATGGAAGGATTGTGTACGATGCTCATTGAGGTTTTTTGAAATATCCCAATTTAATATTTGATTATCCTTCCCTTGGAAACATTGGGTAAGATTCCAATGGAATCTTTCAGTGAGATTCTGATTGATGTAATGGGTTCCTTTTTTTGATATTTCAAAACTAAATAATGTTTCCATAGTATGTTTTTGTTAATTATGGTCCACCCCAATCAGTTTAGGTAATCTCTAGCTATCTAAAAAGGTACTCACGTTAATATCCTTCTTAAAATCAGTCACACAGATATGCATTAAATGGAAATTAAAAAATTACTTTTTTGTCACAATGTTTTACTCACAACCCATCAGTCTTTGATTAGCTATATCATGGTAATTCAAACTTGGATTAATGAATTATCATTTTTTGAGGCTGTATCAGATTCCAATTTTCAAATAAAAATAAAATTAATTGAAATTTTAATGTTTTATGATTAAATAACTACAGTTTTCCAACAATACCAATAGATGCAAACTAGGACATAGTAGATGATTGAATCACGTCAAAATTAAAATTTTGTTATGGATTCATGTCAGGGAAATGATATCTGAAAACCCACTTACATAGAATAGTTAATGAATCATTTGTATTTCAATTTAGCAATGAACAATAGAAATATAACCAAATCATACATTGTATATTATTATTTTGTTGTCACTGATTTTATCCCCCCACTGTCGATGTGTCATGGAGACAATGTGTCAAGATAAAAATCATATATACCATCCAAAAAAGAAAAAAAAACATGGATCATAGCTATATTTAAATTGGGTACTATCATGGAAAATTTAAGATCTTTATGATTTGCATTTAATTATCCTAATGAAACATTGTCAATCGAGATGACAGAATCAGCCATACCATGATCATTCTCTATAATCAATATAAGATCATTATATTTAGATAATGGATAGATTATCCCACAAGATCATAAAATTTATGGAGCCCAATACTCAACCAGATAAAATGAGATTTTATTTCAAGGCTAAAATTTTCAAAATTTCACTTTGGTCCCTAGAAAATAACACCCTTCATTTTAGGCATTTTATGGCATGTTGGAATTAATAAAATATTCATAGAAGTAACATATATTTTATCAATCACTCATAACACTAATAAGTTATTACATGATATTTTTTGAACCATTAACTTCACTTGTCAGATCCACAAATACTCCAATGACCCTTAAACATCATATTATCAATTGTAAAATTATATTTTCTCTTATTCACATTTATAATCAAACATCTTGTGAATAACATGAATAAAAATTCAATCATAATTATTCAGAATATTAATAATATAACTGAATCAGTTTTACATTAGATAAATAATACTCAAACATTCACTGTCCCAAACACATGGGTCCCACTTCAACATAAACTATTATTCATTTTATTTTGTGTAACTTTTGAATACATATAATGTGTAACTCTCTATGTTATCTTCTTGTTAGTAGTGATTCCAACTCATATGCTAGTAATGGATTCTAGAAACCTTTCATGGCCCCTATGTTGATATGGAATTTCATATCTCGTTCTACCTTTTACGATAATGTTTCATTTAATATAGTATCATTGTCTTACGATGTGTTATAAACAATAATGAAAACATGTGTTCTCATCCATTTATTTCATTTTATATTTCATGTATATACAAGATAACCATAGTTTCTTGTATCCTATCCATAAATTTAATGAGGGTACTACCATCATATTCATCCACAGACCTTGTGAAATATCTTCCTAAAATCAGAAGAAGATAATTATATCATGATCATTAAACAAATTTTATATCACAAATGTTGCATCAAACAAAATATACCTTTCCATAATATCAATTTCATGATTTTTCCTTGCTTCAAAAAATATTATGGAATGTTACACATTGGTAATGATCTCAATTATATAGTCCAATACACATGATCATATACAAGAAAAAACAATGACACCTATAACACATGTTTGTGATATTTGTGAGTCATTATTAATGATATCATATAAATGAGAACACAAAGTTTGAACTTTGTGATATGAAGTATCAATAATTATATGCACCGTGATCTTAATATTTTGATATCATAAATGTCCTATCGGTATGATGTATATAGACTAAGGGAAAATGCTTTTGATTATTTGTATAGTATCTTGTGATTCTTATTATACATGGGAGCTTCTATAACCTTTTTTATGACACATAATATAAGGATGTTACCATGTAAGTAGTGGATGTAGAAATATTACCAATATTATAATAATAATAATTTCATGTATATATCAAATTGTATAAATTTAATGGTAATCAATAGACATCAAATAGTTGGGTCTAGGTAACCCACTTACAACATGTTTAGAATTTTGTTAATCATCACACTAATTCATAATTATTTGAATTATGGCCAAAAACCAGGTGAGACACTCTTAGGTTACATTCTATATAAAATTCACATTCTCTTAATTAACCATGGTAATGGATTTTTCATAACAATACCTTATACACATACCAATGTATATAATTGAATACAATTTTTATCTTCCATGGATTTTTGTTCCTATTGAAGGGACCAGCACTCTGATATTTACTTGATTACAGTATTTCATTCCACTTTTATGATAGATAACAACATCAATGTAGATTATGGATTGTTATTCAAGCCATAAAAAAATATTCAATTTAATGTGGAACTATTTAATTTATATTTTTATCATTTCATGGAAATCTATGTATTATTAAATAACATGTTTCTTAATAAATGGAATAGATGGTCTTGATTATTGATATAGATAAATAATTATAGGTAATACGGTGATGGATGGGTCTAAAATTATATTTCCCCTTGATGTATCGATAGGCCTAATTATACCCAAGATGTTCATTTTTTTGTATACCTAATCCCATAATTGGATATTGAATTGACAAAAGGCATTGATTTTAATTCTTCATATTTGAAATTATTAATTCCATAATTTTTTTAAAATCATTATTTGTATCCATGTTTTCATTTACTATTATAGATATAGTATTCCCTCTATCTTAGTTGATTATTTAATTCTTGTGGTACATTTATTGCAACCATATAACTTATTACAGGTCTATGATATTGAATGCTTTCTTGTATTAATATCATAACTTATCATCTGAGTTTAACCTTAATTGTATTTCATTCACTTTGAAACCTACTTTAGAATTTTATAACATTTTCATGGGTATTAAGGATGGGATAATAATGTTATCACAATATGTTATTTTGGTAAATTGGTTATACGATGAATTCAACTAGTTTATGCATTTGGGTGAGGGAATTCATTCACTCTGACATTTCTTTATGTAAAGTGTTTTTTATCAATTGATGGGTATCACCTTCAAATGGATGATTGATTTCCCCACATTATCACTTCACAAAGATAGGAGGTCACCATCACCATGTTTGAAGATGCCATATCATTGGTAACATTGGGATAATGGGATGATCATTACTCTTTTCATGGATTCCTCTATGGATCTATATTCCACAATCCATTTATGTATAAATGATTTTATACATTTTCATGAACCTTTAGTTTAGTTAAATCTCATGGGGGTGTGGGATAATTACACTTTTTTTCATGACATAACAATAACCTATGTTATTAGCTAATGTTGATGTTGGATACATCTTGGAATTTGTGGGATGCTAAAAATTCATCCTATTTTAATTTAAAAAATATATCATGTATAAATAATATCTTCGGTCAATGTTATAGAATTTCATGTATGCCACTTGAAAATTTTCACTCGACGCCTAAGAAATATGGTGCTCACGGCCCTAGGAATCTAATGTTTTCTACATGAGGTAGTTATTCTTATATACCTGGTTATTGTAATAGGATTACAATCACTGGGGGATATATTGTTTTATACTATTAATGTTTTTTAGGAATATTTTGGTCCATGGTTTAACATCCGGTGGGGATAATATTATCATGGGATTAACATCTTATGTAGATATACAGGTAAATGTTTTTGACGCCTTTGTGGGAGTGATTGGTCCCAGGTTTAGCATCTTTTGGGGTCAATGACACATGATTAATGACATGTGGGGTTATTTTGGTGACAAGTTTAAACATCTTACTATGACAGGTTTGCCTCAGGATTAAATTCTTATTGGGAAATTTTCTATATGCACTTATCATGTTATGCGATGGATATAGGTGGGGTCCACATGGTGGAACTAGGATCCTTTGGGGAACTCAATTTTTTGTGGTGGGAAAGCCATGTGATCCCCTAGAAGGGGAAGGGGATCAAACATTTAGGTTTTTTCTTCACAGTGTAAAAACATATTGTTTTATATTGTTTCTACTAGTTAGAATCGAAGGGGGTCTTTAATACTCTATTAGTATATGGTATATAAAATAACATAGTTCAAGTCAATAGTTTATGTTTCTATGATATGATTGGTCAATGTAGTATAAAAGTATATAGTAATGAATCATGCATCTGGAATAGAGTAAAAATATGGGACAGAATGGGGATTACATGTGGAAGCTACCAAAGTATTTCTATGAGAAATGATGGTTTGAGTGGGACATATGTAACATGGCTACTCGGGTATAACTATTATGAGAAAAGGGTAGAATGGGGATTACGAAATGAGGATACATGGGTGTTCCTACAGATTAGAAAAGGTATGTGTTGGATTTATACATTGGGTTTTCTCCGATTTTACTATAGAGTAGCCAAATTGTGACTGAGACTTAAAAAATGGGGCTTCCCATGTGCTGCTATTGAATATAGAAGGTATGAGTTTGAATTATTTGGGGAATTTTCTTGTTTAATGGGGTTTCATCTCACAGTTATCACATGATTCATTTCATTCTTGATCCATTTTTCATCATATTAGAATTTCATTGGGAATACCAAAGCGATCTCAAAGGTTATGTTAATAGTTTACTATCACATAAAAGGATTTTGTGTGCTGGGATTAAACATTTAGATTCTTTTTATATATTTCTTATGTTTGGTTATGATGGAATGTATACAAACTAATGGGTCAAAAAATATGATTGGGGATTATACATGTGAAGGGGACCCATGTAGACCGCTTACAATCTGTAGGGATATATCTGAGGCACACTTGCTAAGGATTCCTATTATTTCATCAACATGTCACGTCATGATGGAATCACAATTCACTAATAGATCAACAAATATGTTTTAGGAATACAAATGATATGATGTAATATAGTAAGAACTTTCGATAAATACATATATATCTAACACATACAAGTTAGGGATTCCTGTTACTTCCACATCATGTTGTGTCGTGAGGGAATCTTAACACATTAGTGGTCCAAGTAATATAAGAGGGGTATACAGAAGAGGAGGAGTCTCATGGGAACTATTTAGGGTTCATCTCAGGATCATTATATTATTAATGTTATTTTAGATAAATAATACATATCATATTTTTAACATGAGTCATCATATGCTTATCATAAATGGTATACAACAGTTTAACATCATGTTGTGAGGAGTACTAGGTGAAGGATCCCTAAAATTGATTGTATTAAATATTATGATATATTTGGACATTTCTGTTTCAAACTGGGATGTGATATAGGTGGTGGGACATGAGAAATTTCACGATGATTATTTTGACCCATGGTGTTTGGGGAAACCAAAAGAACTATCATGACATGTGGCACATGGTATATACCTTTGTTAGTAAATAGACTAATAATGTTTCAAGTATCCATGCTTTTTTTCAAGTAATTATAATATTTATGATGTAATATGGTGGTATCTATATCAAAAAAAAATTCTTGAACATCCTATAAAAATTTGTAGTGAGAATCAATAATTATCATGGGCTGTTGGTGATGGTAGAGTGGGTACTTGGCTAGATCCTTAGGAACTGAGTTAAATACATACCCAATATAAGAATGTGGGAACACATCCCATGTTGTATTGACCAAAATTCATAATTTTTGGACACCATTTCCTAAAACTAAAAACAACACAACTTCATTTATTTTTGTTTATAATTTTTTTTATTGCAAGAAATGTAGCTTGAGTGGTGAATTTCATACAATTAAATTTTTAAATACACTATATCTAACGTCTTTTTTGTTTCATGAGACTATATTTTCATAAAAATAATTAAATTTTCCTAATACTAGGATTTCCAAGGATTGTCTTGGGAAGAAATTTACCTAGTAGTATCCCCATTGTTAAATGATATAAGGATTTAATATCATTTATGTTTTGTATTTTGGGGGGGTGTATAGTGTGAAACACCATGTTAAATGATTGAGATATAAAACACTAGAATCATAGAGGTCCAAAAAAGTGATTTTCATCCAATATTTATATTACTTTTGTCTTCATCATGAAAATTAGTCTATGTTGCACAACATTGGAGTTCAGTCACACAACTCTAAGGAATTCAGTGAACATGGATTTTTGTTATTGAAGTGTAAACCACATATACAGAGAGGATGGATTATTTATGATAATATATCACTAAAATCAGTTACATGATCATAAATTAGATTTGGTGTGAACTTTTGTAATGTTATTTATAATCCTTGGATTTTCTCTAGAATCAGCTTGGTTGGACGTTTTAAAAAGTACAACTTTAAAATGACAGAAATATTGATCCAAAAGTAATTTTTTGTAACCTTATATTTTAAAGGATGTATATTAAAAAATTTATATGAATATTCAATTTATTATAGAAACTCATGCCATTGGTCTGTAATAGTTTAGTGACATTGAAAACATGGAAGATGATCGTCTTAATTCATGTGAAATCTTCAATGTCCCCAATAAATTTCTTTCACATTATTAATCCCATGTAAAAAAAATTCATATTAACAAGAGTATAGAAAAAATTATAAAGGGTGATATAAAATCCTATGTAATGGAAAATAAGGGAGAATCATAAGTCTAATAATAGAATATAGATTAGGGAACATGTGCATAATATTTGGTCACCATAACATGCACTTCAAAGATCATAATCCTGAGTGATGACATAATCACTATAAGTTCTCAACACATAAATTAGAAAGAAATATAATAATATAAGCCATTATATCATAACACTGTAATAATTCATATATTCATGGAATACACATAAAATTATCACACTATAAACATATATAAATTGAGACTGGTTAACTTAGTTAAGTAAGGACATGAAATTAGGCCACTGTATAAACATATGAACATGAACATTGGTCCAATCATAACATTTTCGATATAAAAGGAATGACCATGAATAAAATTATGGATATTAAAGAAAGGTCCACACAAAACATTATAAAGATGAAAAATAGGTAAAAACAAATCACTGTGAACATGTAATCAAGACCACGAATAGGATTGTCAACATGTAATTAGGATTATTCCTATAAACTTTAATAATGTGTTATCAATTTTTTCCATATGCATTTGAGGGAGATATCACTCCCTCCCATCTCATAATGAAAACCATATTTATTTATTCTATAAGGTCACTAAACAATCATCATATAATACCCCATGAAAAAATTGGTTTCATAAACATTTCATTATATCATAACATTCAAAAAAGATATAGGTTTCATAATCATTTCATCATAAAACTATCTATGAATAGAAGAGGGTCCCATAAGGGTTATATCATGGTATAATAATTGGAATAGAAATAGGTGTCATAAACACCACATCATATTATTCATAACCTATTCATATAATTAATATGAATGGTATTCTTGTATTACATCCCATGTTATACATTAGCTACCTCAAAAAATATTATCTTAGATAGAGAAGGATTTTGAGAGATCATTTTAAACATTTTTCAAAAGAAATAAATTATTTTGATAATAACTTTTAGAAACATAAAATAATTTCGAAATTATTTTCTTTTCATATAACCTTATCATATTATAGAGGAATATAATAGAAATCATTTAAAATGTATATTGAAGAAAATATCATTATTAGTATGAAATAAACATTTAAAAATATAAAAACAAATCTAATATCCATTTATTTTAAAATATACATGAACGATTATAAATTATTCTTTGGTTTAATTGTGGGTTATGATGAAGGAAAGATTCAATCATGTCTTACATGTCATAATAAATATTCCATTCCAATTTCTATTAAAATCCAAATACGATTTGATTATAAAAATACATGATATTTTTTTAATTTCTAAAAAATAAATAATATATAAAAATTTATAATATAAATAATAGGATCTTCATAAATTTTTTTTAATACATGTCTTTAGTAGAAAATTGATTATTTACTAAGAGTATAAATGGATTAATATTTTCTGAAAAATATTTTATCATTTATTTATCTAAAAAATTGTAAACACTTTAATTATTACATGAATATGTCAATAATAAAGAGATTGGAATAAAATTATTTTTTTTCTTGAGATATGGACTATGATATTTTATCTTTAGTATCAATATTTTAAAAAATTATTAAAAATTATTACATTGTAAGTTAAAATCTATATCACTTTGGTAACATTGAAACATTATAACTATGAATGAGTATAATTAAATTAGACATAAAATAAAATTAAGATCAATAAATTGAAGATATAACATTTCAAGATTGATATATATTCTCATTGTATAATAATATATGTATATAACATTATAATATGTCTCAATAAATGAAAATTGATTCAAAAATCCCTTACCATTTTGGTAACTATTGAACCATATATCCTATGAAAGAGGGATCCTAAAATTGATATCTAAATTATAATAATTTTTTTATAATAAAAATAAAATACAGTCTTTGGATATATATAGACCATATTAAAAAATCATGTGGTGAATATGGAATTTTACTCATAGAAAGTAAAAGTGACATAGAAATCACTTACTTCTCTAGTAAAGTTTTGAATCATGATACCCAAAAAATAATTAGAACAATTTAATCCTTAAAATATTAGCTGGATTTGATTCATTATATAAAATTTAAAGGGTTCATTATATACACTAAAAAAATTAACTAAGTTTTGAATTTTCATATGTCTGCTATATGTAAAATAGAGGAGAGAAATCCCTTACCATAAGTGTCAAATTCATTTTAAATAAATGAATACTCTTATTTAACCAATAAATTTTTATAATATATCAATTATAGAAACATTAAGATATATATCATACAATATATGATTTATTTAATTATTTTTACTACAATTTTTTTAATAATTCTTTGTCAAAGTCAGGTTTCCGGTAACAACTGAATTCTTATATGTTTAGATTTTTTTAGTTTGTCCCATTTAACATGATCATTGGTTCAACTCTATAAGAATAATAATCATGAAATAATTATCATATTTATACATAAAATACAAATTTAAAAATAGTAAATAAATAGGGTTTTGATAAATTTAGAATGTTGCAATTATGGAGACGTTAGGTCATACATATAATTGGGTAATGGTTTTATTTTTCAAAGATCATTATGGTAAAATGATAAGAAATATTTATACATTAAATAACTATATAAATATCCAAAAATCAATATTATTTATTTATATATACATATAAATATATCTTATTTCAAGTGATGATGAAAATAGTGTGTTGCATCGCTTCATTAAGGCATCAGTCCACATGTTCACAAAATTATCATCGTTTAGTGGGTGAAGATGTGCGATAGAAAATAATTTATTATAATTAAATATTAAAAAATACTTCACTGTTATCATAATTCATTCATGTAAATTATATATATTTATCCTTATTATATTCCATGTATATCATAATTGAAAATGAATCCCATTACCTCGCGAGGATGTAGTCTTCTGTATACAGGAACAACGTTATCGTATCCCCTAGAGAATGGATTGTAAAAATTTATTTATGATATAATGAATATATGTGTAATATTATTCTATATGTATCATATATATAATTTATATATAACCTCATACACAACCTTTAGATGTTGTGATGGAAAAATTAATGTCATCAGTTTGTGAGGTGGTTTTCCAATATACACTCGAACGATGATGGTGTAAACCATTTGATAGATGTGAAGATGGTTGTAGGTATATAACATAAAATTAATATATCCTATTACATTATATATTATGATATTATAATATATTATTGGAATAATTATAAATGTATGGGATGGATGAAGAAATAATTCAATAACATTTGACGATGAATGATTCCTCTTCTTATAGTATCCACCTTATTTTTTCCCGAAAATATTTATTCGGATATATTTATGTCAAAATATGTATTCTAAGATGATATTAGGTATTTTGGGGGGTGATTTGGGTTGGTTATAGCTGAATAAAAAGTTTTTTATTGTGTGGAGAACAGATAAGAGGGGGTGACCTTCAATTAGTGAGGTGGTTGACATTCTTGTAATTGTTTAAATGAAATAATTCATCCAATGTATTTTTCATGTAAAAATGTTATTATATTGGAAGATTATCAATATAGTACTTTTAATTTGTAAATAATTCCGTAAAATTGGTTTTAGAATTTCTATGGGATATTTTTATATCTTATATTTTTAGTTTAACTCCTTGGTAAACTAATTTTTATCTTAACCACGGTAAAATGGTTTTACTATTTTTTTATTATTTTTGTTCAAAAAATAATAATAAATTATTAGTTAATAAATGTTAATTCAAAAAATAGAATACATGTTTCCAAAATGTACCCAGATGAGATGAAATTTTAATATTAATGGTAATTTTGTATGTGCGATGAGAACATATCATTTTGAAGATAAAATATTCAAAAGTTTACAATGTTTTTATATCCAATTTTAATATGTAGTTGATCAAAAACACATACGTTTGATTAATGGATGTATAATTTAACTAATTTTAATTTATATCTGATTGGAATGTAAATTTAACTGTATTAATAAAATTAAATGAAATCTCCTTTTTCTAATATAATTTATTATCATCCAGTTTTAATTATTAAATTAAAAATTTTCAAAAAAATCCAAAAAATTTACCCATTGATAGTTTTGATTCTATGATTAAAAAATTAAAGATTATTTCTTTGAATGAATTTTCTAAAAATTTGAAAAAATATTTTCTTTAATGAGGAAAAAATATTAATATTTTTTATAAAATAGTATTTTTCAAACATATAAATGCCTTACCAAAAAGTAAGTACCTTTTTACAAAAATATTTCGTGAATATTAAACCATTATAATTAATATTTATATTGAAAATATTATAACTTATATCACTAATTTTAATTTTAGTTTATAGTGATCAAGATTAAATAATTATATTATTAATATATCATGGTTTCTTAAAACCCATTGCAGTATGTAAAACACGAAAACCCATCATTTTGTGTAGCGCAAGAATACCATGGTTTCATGTTTAATGTAAGAGAAAATAATTTTTATCTGTAATAAAAACTAAATTCCATATTTAATGTAATTAAATTAAACAAAATAATAAATTTATTTTGGTGTTAAATTTTACTTCCTTCAAAACTAAATTCTCCATCAAATTTTATCTCAAACATAAATGGATTAAAATTTATAAATCCTTAAATAGAAAAACAGATAACTCAATTGAATGATAAAACATACCATAATAATGGAATTCGGGAATTATAGTGGTTAAATAAACTAACTCAAAACTAAGTGTTCACATATGAGAACATAAGGGGAAATGGAGATATAGACATAAGATAAAATGAAAAATAATTTTAGAGTGATTGAGATTATTGATCATAAGTTTGTTAAAGATAAATGAAAATATAATAAACTCAAAAGAATATATTTTTTATTATTTTTAAGAACACTTATTCAATAAAATATATAATGTTTTAGGATGAAATTTTGTTTCAATTTCCTTTTCCTATAGTTGACTAATATTTATGAGAAGAAATATATACTTGATTTAATTCCATTATATATAAATACACTCTTTCATTGGTTGTCACTTGATCAATATCCACATAATCTCTTAATACATGAAATAAATATTATTTTATCCTAAAGCACTAACGGATTATAACATTCATAGATTGAATGATAATTCATTAAATCAATCGTTAGTTATCACTAGAAAAAATGGAATGAACAAGTTATCCAATATCGATAAATATTCATATGGTGATGACATTAATTAATATCTAAAGAATAACTCATTGTAAATTATATAAAATTCTATAAATTATTATCTTATAACCATTCTAGAATATAATATGCAAATTATTCAGAAATAATTCCTCAAATGTTTTTAAAATAAACTTATCATTAGTCCCCCATATATCATAAAGTGTATCAAAATTTTCAGTAATCAAATATCTCAGTACCTCTATCTTGTATTCTCTTAAATCATCGTAATAAGGTAAATTTCCATAAAATTGTATTGAAAAAAAAATGATTCCTTACTCTATGCTTACGTTATTAGATATATTCCATAAATGAAAAAACTTATATATTTCATTAGAGATTTAATAAACCACTTTGAAAACAATACATTAAAGTACTAAATACCATCCAATTTACATTTTCATATCATATATCTATGTACACTAGCATCATTATCTCGAAATCTGAAACATATTAAGGATTATATTCAATAAATACAAATATCACCTTATCATTAAATCACATTTCCATCTCATAAACAACATTAATTATATTTCTTCCATTCTTTATTGAAAAACATATACCAAACAATACTTATATATTTCATAATCCTTGAAATAGAATACATAAATAATACAATAGTCCCAATTCCTTCTAAAAAAATTAACTACGCTTTATCATTATATTCCTTAATAACTATATCATTTCATATGTCAATTGTTGTGTATTCATCATCAACACAAAAACCATTACCCGTAAAACATTTCTAGCTATCTTCCTAAGGTATCCAAATAGAAAATTTATTCACATAATTCACATACATTCAACATTTCAAAAATTCATCCATTAATAATATCATATGGAGACTGATATTCCCATACATTGTTTTAATTAAAATTTTCATTTTTCACAATAATTACTTGCTTTGTACCCCTCTTTCTGAAAAATGAAATATAGTCCCATTGAACTTATATATTCACTTGGGTGCTTCTCCTCACATTAATGAAATATAAGAAATTGAATCTTTTTTCTTATATATTCTCCATTAACAAAACTCTAATAATATCATATCCTTCTCTTCATGGTGAGTCTAATACTTTGATAAGGGGAATATTGTTAATAATGTTACTTGATAGATAATTATGTATAAAAAACATATCATTATATACATTAACCACCCCATTTGTATTCTAATCATTAAATTTGTTGTAACATTAAATATTGACCCAATTCCTTCTAGTTCCTACCATTGACTAAAACCAAAACATTTTTGTGAAAAATGGTAAATATAGTGTAAAACCAAATTATTTATAGATTGGTATAATTATTGTTATAATTAAGAAATATGAAATTAATGATATAATAATTATTCTCGGGATATGATATTTTATTTATCATTAATTCATTAAATCTATCAATAAACTAAAACAATGCTCAAGTATAAATATGAAAAACTATTTACTTGAATAGTGAAATTCATTTATCTATTTCTAGTTTTTATGAATGCATATAAATAGTTATATAATTAATATACATGATGTTTATATCGTTATTTAAAAACATTAAATTATGAGATCATGATAAATGTTTAATGGACTTGATTTCATAATCAAAATAGTCTTGGAAAACAAAGATGTAATCAGCCGGAACACTAATTTTAGTAAAAATTATTAACAAACTTTGGATAAGATTTAATAAATAAATCATGAAAAGGTTTTAAAAATATAAATTATATAATAAATTTATAATAAATAAATATATATTATACATGATGTCTCAACATGAAAACATTAATTCAATACTCAAAATAATCTTTTTCTTAACTCAGTTTGGATTTGTTGAGTTATATGTTTATAGTGATGATTATATTATTCCATGATTATGTGTGAAATATGTTTTGATTTATATATTTTATATTTATACATCCTTTTGTGTTTTTATAATATTTTCACACATAATCACTCCATTAATTATTTCTCACCGCTATCATATAAACATTGTTAAGGAATTTTGTAATAAATTTCCATTCATCGGTGTAAAATATTATTTAATTGATTATGTCACTATATATTTATATGTGAATTTAATTTTTATTGTATTTTTTGAATATAAACCATTTAATGTAGATATATAGTTAATAAATTTAATCAATCAATTTTATTAAAGATAACATCAGTGAAATGATGTTTTTAATGTTTTATTTCACAATATCAATTTTATTTATGATTGTTTATGATTAAGTATAATATAGGGAATATATATCCTCCACATAAATTTTTTATAAAAATGTTTTAAAAAATGGTTTTTAATGTTATTACATTAATGTTTAAATTCATTTTAACCAATTTTAAACTTATTTCAAAATTTTAATTAAAAAAATATTTTTACCTATTTATAAACAAGATGTTAGTATCTTTTATTAAAAAATACAAAAGAAATCAATTTTAACATATACAGAATGAGTGGATTTTACCACCTCCTGGATTTAATAATTGCATGACTCTTAATTTGAAATATTTCAATGGTATTATCTAATAATACTTTTTCTTTATTAAATGTGTTTCATATAAAAAATATATTTTGAAAAATGAAAATTTTAATCTTCAAAAATTATTTCAAGTGATATTTCAAAATTATTTTACATATACGATAACAGTATTTGATGTTAATAATTATTTATTTTCCAATTATTTTAGGAAAATTTCATCATTACATCTATATTTAGTTTTTATTAATGATCGAATGATCTTTTTCAAATCCATTTCATTTCAAATGGTTATGTAATGATAAATGCATATGAAAACCATTTCCTTTTAAAATGTCTAACATGAAAAAATATTTATATTCATGTTGCCCACATATTCATGATCACATAATGATTGTTTTGGGATGATAGGGAACTAATTAATTTGGTAATGTTCAGTTACATAAGATGTCATGTTTAGGATAGAGAGTAAACAAGTTTCCTTTATGGGACTTTTTACAACATATTATATTTCATTGGTAGTCAGGATTGAATAGTTTTTATGTCATGTTTTATGTTGTTTCCACAATTTCATATTTTATATTTTGCTATCATAGATCATTTTATTTTATATTTTTATTAATCATGTATTATGAACATCAATATTTTTTCCATGACTAAATATTTTGATTTTAGATATACATGTTATAATTTTCAAAAAAATTTTATTGATCACATACACTTATTCTCATAATTTTCTATCTTTTTATAATGGTTTGTTTACTATTTTTATTACCCTTATTAATCATGTGACAAATTTTCATATGTTTATCCTTCATAGGTTATGAGTAATGAGTTTAAAAAAGTTTTTTATAAATAGATTTAGTAAGTATAATGTTGATGAACTATTTTTAAAATAGGAAATGTTGGGAATAGTGGGAGATAATATTTATCTTAATAAACCAGCTGTTTAAGAATCCATTTTCAAAAAAATATTATTTTAAATAATTAATTATATAGATACTTAAATTTTATTTTCATTTAAAGTGATCATATATTATTTTTTATTTTTTATGTATGTTATGGAAGAAATTGGGTCGCATTTTTTATATTTATGTCATTATCCAAGGATCTAGAAGATCGGATTTTGGGATGTTACACTTTTCATTATAACTCTATTCAAAAATGATAGAAATTTGAATAATTTCTTGAGAGTTAATATTATCATCATGTATTTCTCATTTTGAGGTTGATCATAATTCCCTTATCATAGAAACCCATTTTAAGGCACTAGGGATTCAAATTTAATGATGACTAATTGCATTTTGGGGATATTTGTTTTTGAGTAAATTAGGGGTTATTATAATTTAGGTTTCAAAATAAATGATATTAGAAAATCAATGAGGATTATTAAAATCTTGTTTTTAGGGTTTTTATTACATTTATTTAATTTTAAAAGTATATATTAGTGTAGTCTTATAAAAACGTAAACCTACAGATTGTGTGTAAACCTATTGTGTTCCGCAATGCATTGGGGAATGAATAAAAAACAGAAGGGCGACAAGGGTAAATCACCAACCACTGGCATATATGATGTATCTATTAGTATTTCAGTTTCTTTTTTAGTTAAAAAAATTAAGGTATAAATACTAACTAGATATTTATAATATATGTTTTATCTCAAATGCAACCATGATATTGGAAAATGATTTTGTGATTATGTGATTAACATTTTTTTGGAATACGTTCACTATTATAGAGACATTATATGATTATAGAAATTGATTTTTGTTTTTTGATTGATGAATAAATATCAAATTGAAATATTGATAAAAATATAGTTTCATTGTGTCTATATGGTGATTTGGACGATTAAATAATGTGGTAAATGCATTATGGAGTGAGACTTTATGATTAATACATGTTATTGGATTTAAATTTTAAAATTTATCATTGATGAATAAGTGATCAAATAATTCTGATTTTTGGGTTTCAATATTAGTCTATAATGTTTTTGGGGAATATTAAAGATTGTTATTTGTTTAATTATTAATTTTTAACATTTGGTGTCACTATTGAATTTTGGAGATTATTTATTTTTGGGAAATATATTATCTTGTATTAACCATTTTATTTCGGTTAATGTAGAATGAAATAAAGACTAAGGGAATATTATTTTCTGAATTTTATTTATCTGTATAATATTTTAGTAGTGATTCAATCATTGAAAAAATTTCATACATCATCATTTTATAGAAAAAGATGAGTGTATGGTGGAAATGTTTTAATGGACAAAATTTTTCTTTTCAAGTAATTATATATCCTTATGTTCATAATATATATGGATAAAAGTTTCCTTTACTATAAGAAATTAATATTTAAATAAAAAAATAAAGAAAAATTTTATTCTCTTAATATGTTTACATAGATATAAATGGATTTTAGCCCATTAAAAATTTCACTTTTGTGATGGGTAAATTTAGACTTACTATGTTCTCTATTACACTATACCAGAACTTAATAGTTAGAATTATCATCCATTTCCTTTTTTTATTCATTGAATCCTATTATTTTTTATATTATGTGATCTTTATAATTTCATTTCTCTCTTTTCAGATGGATTTTTTGTTGACCCCTTTTCAGATGTGGGATTTCAACAAAGTAATATTGAAAAGCCAAACCATTGTAACAGAGAACAAGTTAGAATTGAAAGGGTAAAATTTAGTAATGTAGGGTATAATGAAATAACTCAAGATTTTAAAATTAAAAACTACGTTTAACATCATAGCAAAAACACCGAATTGAGTTTCACATGAAAACTAAAAATTATTATTTAAATGTTATTATAATAAATATATTTTTAAATTTGAGGGATTGAATAGTAATAATATATTTATGAAATATATAATGGTAATACATAGTATTAATGTATTAATTTATTCATTATAAGGATGAACAATATTTTTTTATAGTCAGTTTATAGATCAAAAATAGATTTCATTTGAAAATGTAATTTATTCATTTTTATTGAAAATTTTAGAAAAATAATTAATGGATATTTTAGAAAACGTCTTTTATAAAATTAAATTCCATTTTTTTGATTTTAGTATCAAAATATTATTTTGGTGAAATTGAGATATTTTTTTTAAAAATTATTGATTTTTTAATGAATATCGGAAAATACCGATTAGTAATATACTTTTCAATTATTTAAAAAGAATAAATTATTGTATAAAATAAGTTTAAATTTTCTGTAGTTGATGTTAATTTAAAACATTATAATTTTTATTTTTTAAATGCATATTATAATTTTATTTAAAATAAAATAATTTTATATTTTAAAACGATATTATTCTGGAAATAAAAAATATTGTAGTTTACATTTAAATTATATTCTAAAAATTTAGGGTTATGAATTTTTTAAAAAGAATTCCATATTTTGATCAATAAGGACAAAATTAAATATTTCTGTCCTTTTCTGGACAAAATTAATAGTAACCATGTTAATTTTTATTACTATGGTAAAGAGTCAATTTGGAAATTTGGGTTACAAATTCAAAGATAAGGGTTATAAAATAATTATAGCTGTTAACTAAATTTAATTGGATGTGTTATAATCAACAAACATAATCCATGTATTTAAATTATAACCTTTTGGATCCACTAAGGGATAGGTTATATAATTTATTATATTTTATTTAATTAAAATTCCATGATTTCAAACTCATATTTTCAATAACTATTAAATTATTAGTTTATAGTTATTTAGAATATATCTTCAAATATAAATTTTCATTTTAAATATATATGATATTTATACTTCATTGTAATTTAATTTTAATTTTTAATGATGAATGAACAACCTTAAATACTCAAACAAAATTGATGCAATAATTATTTTATTAATAAAAATTTGAAATAATTTTCATTATTAATATTAAAATATTTGTTATGAGAGATAATTAATTACAAATACAATTTTTATAAATTAAATTTTCCTATTATGAATATAATTATATAGTTTTTTATAATTATTAATGTTATGTTGATATTATTAAATTAAATTTAATGATTAGTGCTTAAAACATATTTTAAAATTTTAATATTAAATAATGACTTATTTAATGATTAAAAATTTATAGAAATATTAAATTCCAAAAAATGATATTGATTATGATGAATATTTAGTAAATTATCCATCAATATATTTTTTTAAATTATGTAGTAAATAAATTAACCCTTAAAATGTAAAAATCAATGTTTTCACAATAAGAATAAATTTTTTAAAATAAGGGATAAACCAAAAAGGATAAGTGTATAACAGAAAACTAAACATGTCAAAAAACTTATTTATAAATAATATTGTCTTATTATCACCTTATGCTTGAATTTGTGTTATTTAATGGACTCATATCAATGGTAGTGACTTGTATAATTTTTTTAAATCAATGATAGTTACAACATGTCCCTCCCTTTGTATTAAATATATTTGATGTGTTCACATAGATATAAAATCATGATACAACAAAAATAGATGTATATTTTTATATTTTAATATTAATGAAATATTTGCTTCCGTTTAAATTTATTTTTAATCTTTATACGTTCACTGATTGACTTAAATGCTTTTGAAATGCATGTAAAATATTTATTTATTTAATATAAAAGTAAAATAAATGATTTAAAAAATCTAAATCTTGATATATTTTGATAGAGTTATTGTGTGAAATAACTTTTAAAGGTAAATATGACATATTAAATAGTTTTTAAGGAATTATATTTAAATTTTTATATTTTCAAGTATTTTAGGTCAAATTGAAATAATAGTTCCCAAATTGACAATAATGATAATTTATAAAAATAAAATATTAATGTATTGTATTAAATTAATAAAAATAATTTATTAAAAACTTTCAATGAAATTTATTCCAAAAGATCGTCAATGATCCATTTATGAGTCATTTTTTCATTTATAGTATCATTATCAACCCTTTTACGATTAAAATGTTGGATACAACCACTAAGGAAATAAATAACTATCCAAGTGGTAAATCCAAAGGTTAAGGGTTAAATTATATAAAATGCTTTCCAAAATTATATTTTTTTCTATTACATACTTATACAATATTATCATTTTATTCAATTCCATTTGGTTGCATTTGGAATGAGAAATTAATTTTTCCAGCTCAGAAGCTCAAAAAGTGCCACATTCCTCAATTATAAAATGGAACCTCATCCCTAATTTTACTTCATCAAATTTAGCCTTTTAGCTCAACCATACTCTTCTAATTCTTATTATAAGATTCAATATTAAAATTATATAGTTTATGTTGTCCTCAAAATACAATCAATAGAACCCTTTATAGGAAATCCAAAGTATTCGTTTCGAAGAAGAGGAAATCGCTCTTACTGGTCATTGTCTTCTTCTACTCTTATTTTCCATAAATAAATCTATGTTATTAATAATGAATATAATATATTAATAATCATAAATATTCTTAAATTATGTTAGTTTTATGAAAACTAAATATACCCCCATTTCTCATCAAAAATGAAGTGGATGTATCGCTTGTTCGTACATTCAGTTTCCTATCTCTACCTAGTTATACACTAAAATTTTCAACACTAACATTGATGGATGGGTATTGTGGTGGTTTAAATTAATATTTACGATATATATAATATGATAACTAATCCTTAAATATTAAATTTTATTTTCATTTCATTAATTCTATGAATCAAAAAATAAAAATAACATTCATACATACGTAAAGACTACAAACTCCATGACCAGTATAATTAATTTTTCTTCTTCTAAATCATATAAATCCATATAAATTTGAATATAACTATTATAAATGATTTTTGAAACATGATTAAATTTCATTAAATGATTATATTAGGATCAATGTATAAATTCATGGATTACCGAATGAAAATAACATTTGAAAACAAAGTATTATTTTTCCCAAACAGTGATTTTAATAATAGTTTATTAATTATCAGGCGATAAGATACTATAAATAAATAATATAACATTATGATAAACATAAGGTTATATAATAAATTTATATTCATACCATATTTATCATACAAGTGGTTTTAATATAAAAAAAGGCAAGGAGAAATGTAAATAATTTCATAACTATGTATTTTATTTTTTTTTGTCATTCATGTACATTGCCGATTTTATTATTCCAATATTTTGGGTGAAATAAATTTTTATTTTTTTATGTTGTATTTACACTTAATGTTTTGTGGATATAATTTTTTTACACTTTAACACCCCACGATTAATTCTCACCTATGTGATAAGAACATTATAATTAATTTTTACCCCACTTTCAATTCTTTGGGTTAAAATACAATTTAATTGATAATATCATTCTATGATTATTATATGTTATATTTCCACTTTTTCAGGTGTATTTATTTCTAATACACATAATCCCTTTAAAATTTTATTTATCACATATATGATATGATATTTTTTTGTTTTTATTTTACAATATAAGTTTTATTCAAGATTTATTAAGTTTATGTATCAAATTTTGAATGTAGATCATCCACATCATTGTTTATATAGAAAATATTAATAAATGATTTTGGAATTATTATATGAATTTTTAAAGTATTTTTACACATGTTATAATTTTTAAATTATTTCTAAACAAATCTTATTTTCATTTTCATTATATGGTAATTTTTGACTTTTCATACAAATTATCAAATGAATATTTGGTAAAATTATATAGATTGAGTGTATTTTCATATCATCATGATACCATAATTACATGAAGTATAATTTATAATATTTCAAGGTTACCTTAAAATAAAAATATTTTCATTAATAAATCTATTACTCTATTAAATTATTTAAAAAATAGATATGTAATTTTTCATGAAATATTTCTAGCGAACTTTTAATTTTTTTTGGATATATAATTTAACATTATTTTATACTAAATATTATTTAATAGTGTAATTAATTAAGGAAAATATCCTATTTCCTTCTATATTTGTTTAATTTTAATGGGGGAATTATATTAATGAATCCCATTTCTTTTCCGTGGGTTATGTTATGATTACATATTTAGGAAGATAAATTATTTTTATAGTTTTCGACATGTTAAATGATTTATATCCTTGTGGAACACATATCCATGGACATATTATGATATATATATCCATATACATCCCCAATACATTGGGTAATGTTTATTCTCATGAGATGTCATGCTTGGGAGAGGGAGTAAACGTAATTACATTTTGGGACATCCCCTACAATTTTGTATTATCTAGAATGATAGCTTTGAATCATGTTTAGGTCAATTGATAGGTTTTTTTCCAAAATTATGTGTTCTATGTTATGTCTTCATGGATCTTGTTAATTTATTATTTTAAGATTCATGTCTTACAAAATTCAATGTTTTATTCAATGAATCTATATTTTGATATTTGATATACATTTTATTATTTTGAAATGATTATTTCATGATCACATAACATTATGATAACATTTTTATTTCATATGATCATTGTGTTTTAATTTTATATTTACCCTTACTGAGCATCTCAGCTCAAAATTATCCATAATATTCTTTTTCCCATGTTATGTGTAAATATTTTAAATAAATTTTGATTAAAATTGTTTCAAATGGATGATGTTGATGACCTATTGTGATATGAAAAAATATCTATCGTTTAAAAGACACTGTTGATCTTTATGAACCATTTGTATATAAACTGGTGTTTTAATGGGTTTTCCTAAATTTCTAAAACATTAAACCTAAAAGTTCATTGGGTCTTAATGTGATCAAATATTTTATTTTGATTTTTTATGTTTGTGATGGAAATAATTGGGTAACATTTTAAATGTGTATGTCCTTATTTGTGGATTTAGAAGTGTTGATTCAGGACTGTTACAGTACACAATCCATTAGAGCTTGAAATTCTCATAAGACATTTATTTTTCGAATACACATCTGATTATATCATTGTTAATATGTATAAATAGATATTGGTTCACAAATTAAGTTAAGGACATGAAATTATTCCATCACATAAACTCATTCACATGAAACTAGGACTACTCCTAAAATTATGGATAGGAATGATAGGTCCATGGATAAATTTATTAACATTAATGACATGTCCATGCACAAAATTGTTGAATGAAAGATATGTTGACCCATGAAATTCTCAAAATGTAATCATCTCCATGCATAACATTATGAACATGTATTTTAGTTCACACATAATATATTTACTCAAGAGTTGTATATTTTTACCCCTTACATTATAGAGAGATATAGGTCCCACCCATCTCATAATGGAAATTATATTTCCCTATTCTAAAGGATCATAAAATTATTCATATCATAAACTATGAAACGAAATATATTTCATTAATTTTTTATCATATCATAAACTATTGAAAATTGCTAGTTTTAAAAACCAGTTCACCATTCAATCAAATAATAAACCTTGAAACCAAATTGTTCTATAAACGTAATTACATGGAATAATTATTCTAATAAGAATGGGTTTCATAAACATGATGTTATAAAAAAAATATATTCCTTGAAAGAATAATAATGTTATCCTCCGATCATATCCCTAATAATGAATATGAATCCTTACAAAATATTGTATCTGTTGGAGATGAATTTTAAATGATCATAATGAAAATTTCATAAGATAAGTAATATATCATTGAATTTTTTTTATTAAAAATTACTAATTTAAAAAATAAATTTTTTTTCTTAAAAAAAATTTAAATATTATAAAGTTTGATTTTTAAAGACATTAAAAACTTTCTTATGGAAATATCCTTCTAACTTTGAGAAAAAATTTAAAAACACATATTATTTTTGAAAATCATTTAATGGGAAAAAACATTTATTTAATATAATTTAATATGACATGAAATTATTTCTTATGATGATGGGATGTTTCATTCTTATCATTTATATTTAAAAATTTTACTTCTAACATAATATTGTTAAAATCCAAATAGGTATTCTCTGGAAAAGGAAATGATTATTCGTTTGATTATTTCTATGAAAAATCAAACATTGGTAAAAATGTATTATAAAAATTTTAATAGAATAATAAAATATTTGTAATGTTTTTTTAGAATCATTGGTTTTGAAGAAAGAGGACTGAATAAATAAGATATAAATAATGTTATATTTTTTTACAAATAATTTTAATCTATTTTAATTAATATTGACTAGAAAAATGGTACTATTAAAAGAAATTATCATTAATAACAATATTATAAGATAAACCATGTGTTTCATGAGATGTATATTGTAATATTATGTCATTAGAATCATTATCACAGACAATATAGATAAATAATGATATTGTATCACAAAATAATTACCTCTATTTTATCAATGAATATTAGAACCAATGAAATAATTTCAATGTATGATCCCCTAATTATTATGATGATAAATAAATTAATGATATTACATGACAAAGGGGGTTTATATAAATCAAAAATAAGAAGATATAAGCATAACATTATCATATGTCTATGATACGAAAATAGGGAAAAAAATACTTTATCAATTTGGAATCATTGGAGTCGTAAACCCCATGGAATAGATATACTAATATGGATATTTAAATACCCATAATTTTTTTCTAAAATATTCATATAATAAATAAATGGAAAAATTTTACACCACATAAAAGTAACCGGTGGTGAATATTGCACTAGTCTCACATAGAGTGAAAGTGAGGCAGAAATTCCTTACCGGATTAGTAATGTTTTGAATCCTAATACCTAAGGATTAATAAAATAATTTGAAGCATTAAATATCATAAAAGGATAATATTCAATATATATCAGGTCTAAGGTTTAGTATTTAAATTGAAAAATGATAAGAGTGGGAAATTTTCATATGTATCCTAGAACTAAAAGAGATACTAGAAATCCATTTCCATGTGTATTGAAATCCATAACACTCATTCAAAAAACTTTTATAATAAATTAATGATTATTATAAATATTATAAATAATAATAATTATATATATCACAGCATATATTATTTACTTAATTTCTATTATTTCATATATATTAATAATTCGATGTTAGCATCAGATTTCTAGTAATAACCACTTTTTTGTTCATATATGATTTTATTTGTCAAATTTTTCTCTTTACATTGATAATGGTCCAACAAAAATGGAATAGTAGTCACAAAATAATATAATATTTATAAATCAAAAATAAATTTAATACCAATCATGAAATATTTTTCAATAAATGAAGTACAATACTATTAGGACAGAGTTGGCCATAAGTATGCATGAGTAAGGTTTCAATTTTTCATGGATAATTATGAAAAAGAGGTACTTAATATCATATATTTCACACAATATTATAAAAATAGTTTTTTCATTGAATATAATTTTTAATATAATACATGTGTTTTGTTGATTAAAAGGGATTCAAATAGCTTTATGATGATGGTAGTCCAAACATACATGACCGATGTTATAATCATTCAATGAGTGAAAAGTTATGAAAGAAAATAATATATTATAATTTAAAAAATTGATAAATATTTCCATAATATCATATTTATGTCAGGTATATGAAATATAATTTTCCATGTTATTTTTCCTATAATGCATTTCTGAAAATGAATCAGAAAGTGTTGTGAAGAAGTTTTCTACCAAACATAAGAAAAATAATATTGTATCCCCTACAGAATAGAAATTTTTAACAATTATATTTGATGTAATGAATCCATATGAATATTTATTTTATAAATATAATTTATATACATTATATAAATCATAAAATCCAATTGTGTTAGTGGTAATGGAAAAATGAAATATGTTGGTTCATGAGGCTGTAGTCCACCCTACACTCGAATAATGATTTCTAAAACACTCTGATAGATGTGGACATGATTGTAGGTCATGAACATAACATAAAAACATATCAATATATTAAATATATTAATATTATTATATAATAATTTTATGATAGAAATTTAAGGTTTTGGAGGAAGAAATAATACAAAAAACACTAGTTGGTGAACATTAACTCCAATTCGAGTATCATTCTTAGGTTTTCATCAAAATCCTCACATGGTGGGATTTATAATCAAAATAAGTATACTATGATGAGAGGAGGTAAATTGGGAAGTTATTTATGGAGGTTTTGGCAGATCCAAATTGGTTTGAAGGTCTGACAAAACGATGATAAGAGGTTGCCTGTTGAAAGTGTGGTGGGTGGCACACTTGTAATGTTTTCAAAGAAAAAATTCCACCAATGTTGTTATCCTATCAGAATGATCTAGTAAGGTAACAAATTCTATATCATAAGTTATATGGTAGAATTATTTCTATAAAATGGTTTTTTCTTTAAATTTTAGGTAATATTTAATAATTACCTTTTTTTAATTCAACCCATAGTAATCCAATTTTTTATAGTAACATTGTTAAATAATTTTTAATATTCCTACGACACATTTTGGTAAAAAAATAATTTTACCATTTTTGGTACTATAATTTTTTTTATTCCATGTATTATAAAAAATTTTCCAAATTCCTTTCACAAAAGCTAAAAAATGTAAATTAAAATTGGTCCCATATATAGATTGAGAGCATGAGATTTTAAATAGAAAAAATTCTAAAGACTACAATGTTTATATATTAAAAATAAATTTGTATTTTTTTCCAATGAACTATATTGGAATAATGGATATAAAATTGAACTAATTTTTAAATAAATCTAATTTTAAATTTGATTTAACTTATAAAAAAAATAAACAAAATTGTACATTCCAATTAATATTCTGTATATTTTAGAATTCATAAAAATGGAATTTTTTTGGAGATATATGAAATTCACTGTAATTTAATCTAAGAAAAATATTAATATTATTTTACAAAATTAATTTTTTAAAAATGTCAAAAATTAAATATATGAATATAAAAATATGAAATAAAAATATTTTTTTTAGAATTTTATTTTGAATCCTATAAATTAATTACTAAAAATTATGTACAATTTTATGAATATGTTTCCCTTATATAAAACCAATATAAATCATATATAAAATTTATTTACTAAAATTTCTATTTCTATTTTTATCTTCTATGTTAAACTGAACATGTTTAAATAATTATTTTAATAATATATGATTATTTTGTTAAAACTCTATATTTTTTGTCATGTATGCTTACTCTGTATTGTGGAAATTGAATTCCTAACTTGGTGATGCATGTAATTAATGGTAAAATCAATTTATCAGGAATTTTTAATTAAATAAAATATTATTAAATTAATTTACAAAAAAATATTTCCCAAAAAAATGGTGTTGTAATACCTTTTTGGTATTATAACTAGACAAATCAAATACTGAAAAAATATCATTTTAGATATAAATTTGAGAATTCATCTAGTTATTTTATGAATTTTATGTTCCAATAATATCAGGTTTTCAATTTTTATATATGTATGTATTTATTATTTCAAGACTACTATGTTGTTTTATCCTTCATGAACTCATCTATTATGTAACAATTTTGTAACATAACTACCAATTAAATGTTTTTTGGAGACTCATATGCTATCTATATGTCCCAAATATCAATGCCTGAATGGCCCGAAGTCCTTCATTTTTAATTTATTTTTGATAACCCCTCATTTATTTAATGATTTATATTTATATTTTAAGGGTTTATTTATGTAATGAATTATTTAAAAAATAGATTTTATATATGTGATTAAATGTATGTGCATCTCAAAATGTTGTAAGTGAATGAAATTATAGAATACCCAGTCAATGTTTATATCTTATGTAAGATACTTCAAAGTAAAAATGTATAAAAATCGTAATTATTTTACAAGTTGTAAATTAGAAAAACAATTTTGTTAGATAGTTATGATTATGAATATAGATATTTGATAGCTATTTATTAGAAATTAATATTTACATCATTTCAATTTAATAATTGGATGCATCGGAAGAGAACCCAAGTTCTTCTATATGGATCTGTGATAAAAATTATATGAATGTGAATTTGTATAAATTTTAATGTAAATTATTATTTTTTGTGCCCAATTTACATACTTTTTATTGATAAAAAATAATAATGATTTCATGAATGGGATTTCAATAATTAGGGAAGAATAATAAAGAAATAAGAAATTAACTAAATCATAGGGACAAAATACCTCATTTCTCCCTCTAGAAAATAATTATTTTAATTAATTACCGTAATTGATAATAAATATTTCTTATTTATATTTATAAAAGTATTTTTTTAAATTTAGCTGAAAATGATTACACATCGGGTAAGGTGACAACAAGTAGGAAAACTAATATTGATGATGTTTGGATAAACTATACCTTAGTAATAAACACTACATCCATTATACATAACTTTTATTAATAAAAAATACAGTTTTATTATTATTTAAATAAATTAATTTTTTCGTTTCATCGTCATGTAATTATTATTTTTTATTTATATATTTAATGATAAATACAATAAACTAAACATCGGTTGACTCTATTTGGTCCCTAACATTTAAAATTTATTAGACCAAAAGGTTTACTTATGAATTTATTCTATATTCAAAAAAAAATTAATTCGAATGTCTATGAGAAATAATTTGTGGTCTTCAACCAATATAATGATTTAAAGAGAGTATTTTAATTTTTATCATTGAGAATTTTTATTGTAATAATATTAATTTTCACTTGGGGATGATTTTTTGGCATAATTAGATTTGTTTTGAGATGTAATTTATTTTGGAAGAAATAATTTTATCTAAATAAGATTATGTAGGGGATTATTTTGGAACGATTATTTGTTACATGAAAAATATTAAAATTCTAGAAATTTAGTGAAATGATAAATTGAAACTAAACATAATATTAGATTGATAAATATACTTCTTTATGGACTTTAGAATGGTGTTCTTATAGTAAAATGAAATTTTGTTATTTTTTGGTAATATTATATCATTTCATCAATAGTGTTTAGAATTTTTAGAGTAATATTAATTTATATAAAATCATAATAATTGATCATTTGGGTTATACAGCCCATTTATATTCATATTTTAAATGAGCAGATTTAGAGGCTAGGGTTTGGTGGGAGGATACTACTATATTAAAATCCAATAAAAGAGAAAATATTTTATTATGGTCAATTACTTAGGAGGAAAATGTTTTATTAATTAAATAGAAACCATAATTTATGAGTTCTTATTATCTCTCGCACATTTGTTTCTTAACAATTTCATCTGAATGTAAAAACATTGTATGTATTGCTTCAATTGAATTTTGTTCTAACAACATAATAGACCAAAAAAAATAAGATTTTACGAATTTAATATATTCTTGATAGAAATAATATTATTATATAATTATCACCTAAATTTAATGTTAATTAATTTTATGTTATGAATAATTATCTTATGTTAATGTTCCTAGTGAAGAAATAAAAACAATTTAAATTTGATGCATAGATATCAATATAAATTACATTGAATTTTTTGGAATATTTTTCAAATTTATTGATAAAAAATATATTAAAATGATTCCTGAAATATATTTCATATATCAGTAATTACCTATTTTTTGAAAATATATTTACTTTGCAATCATCTCAATTAGAGTTATACATTATGAGAAAAAATATTGCGTCTTTTTTCATGAATTACCACATATCACTATAATTTGGGGCACATAAACATTTAATTACATGATATAAATTCATGATCTTGAAAAATGTGGTCATGATGTATATGATCTTGATATTTTTTGATGAATTGAGACTTTCTCGATCATAAAGACTATCATTGGTTTTAGAGAAAAATAGTTACATTTTTGAATTATTTTTAGAATCATTGTGGTCATATTATCTAGAAGACATCCACTATTATTTCATATCAGAAATAATAGAGGTTGAAAGTGGTCGTACCATTTTATTACTATATGGTATACCATATTAAACATATTTAATGACAAGTTGTAGTTGAGCTTACTATATTAGCCTAAACAAAAGGGTATACGGGAGACCCATACGCATATTATTCATCTAATATATTTGATGACTATATGTTCACCTCATCCATGTTGTGGGGAGTCACATGAAATGTCCCCACCTACATGGCCCCCAACCAGGATATAAAAAACCTAATTTTTCTTCCAAAGCCACATTTAAAAATTCCACATGCAAGTGAATAGAAAATAGATGGTGAATACCAAAAATATAGGAGATTATATCAAATATTTACGTAAAAACGAATATAAAAAATTTATTATGAACACCCATACACCAAATAAACACATATAAATAAATTTTATATAAATAATATGTTAATTAGAATAAAATAAAATTATTATTCTATTTATAATTATATAATCCAACCAATTTATATTACAATCTACTAAATTCAAAAAACACAAAATAGGGTTAATGTCCTCACTGTTGTATAGAAAATAGAAAAATATACATTGAAATTGTTCATCACCACCATAAAGAATACCTATGATCTAAATTTTATGTCTATGAATTACAATTAATCATCTATGAATAAGACACACTAGATTCATTTTTACCAAGTCTATCTCTAAACCTATGTACTGTCGGCAGTAGAACAACACATGTGTGCATATTACCCATACTAAAGTTAGTACTAACATTATATCTACGAATTCCATAAACCATAATGTAAACCCAAGGAAAACGTAACTAAAAAACTAAGAGAATTAGTGAGGAATTTGGAAAAAGATAAAAAATACATTGGGACATGCACAATGAAACTAATTATCAAGGACCCAATGGATATCCAAATAATATCATCACCATTCCGTAATAATTAATAAAACCTAAGAAAACATGAAATCTCATAAAAATGGAGTCCATAAAATCAATACTTCAACTAGTAATATAATTCACCTCAAAAAATAAAATTATTTAAAGGATTCATAAGTCTAGAATAAATATTCTTCCACAACCTCTCTAACTAACATAATGACATTAGAATATTTGAAGGGGAGTCAATTTAACATTGATTCGTGGACATTATATTATAGAACAACACATAATCTTTTCCAAAAATACTTCATTAATAGTAAAGTATCTAGTGTAATAATTATAGGAAACTTGCACGACCTCATTTCAGTTGTTGTTGTGAATCACATGACAAAGGTATGTAGGGAGGATACTAAAACTCATACAGAACCTCATGTTATGTCTAATATGATTGGACATGGGAATTAAAAAAATCATAAGGATATGAACCAGTTACCCTTTTATGTGTCTTGTGGGGTGGGGGTCCAACCTTATTTGATTAAAAGATAGTAAAACCCACAACAAAATAATTTATGAAGGTTATAACTTATGAGATCTCATGATGGAGTGGAAAGACAAAACCCTAGAAAAACCATGCCTCCATGGGGGGTTTCAATCCTTGATAAAACATTGATTTCCAAACAAAGATAATGAAACTATAGTGATATTTATAGTTTAAAAACAACTATAATTACAAATATATGTCAATTATCATATTCTATGTAGAAATATACTAACAATAGACTACTCGTGCTTCGAAATCGGAGTACCTAGTAAGGGGAAATGAAAATACAAAACCTCTTCGAAACGACAAGATTTTAACACTATAGGTACATTATATTTTTCAATAATAAATCCTTTATAATTTATGAAATATTACTTATTAATATATTTAATTTCATTATAGCTTGCATTAAATGCAACACCATGTTTTAGAAAATTTCAAAAAACTATTTATATTAATATTTTAACATAAATGTTATCACCTATCCCTATAAAATGAATGAATATAAATAAAAAAATTCGATAAATTCCATAATATTTTAAATAAATAAATAATTTTAATAAAATATTATATAATTTATGGTAATGTATTTTTATGTTTGGAAAATTATGTTGCAAAAAATGAATTTTCTTAATGAATAATGGATATTATTTTTTTGAAATTATTGAAAATTTATTTTATTAAATTATGATCTATTATTAAATAAAAATATTAAAATTACATTAATTTTATTTTTATGTATTGTTCTAAAATAATGAAGTTTTTTATGAATATTAAAAATTACTAGTTTTTATTGAAAACTACATTTTCATTGTATGAATTTTTATGGTACATTTTTTTAAAATTTGTTTTAAAGTAATATTAGATAAATTATATATCTAATGATAATATTTAGTTCATTGGGATCAATTTCATATTGAATTTTGATATGAAAATATTTATACATTTGGAGATTTTCACTGTGGAAAATCGCTTTCTTGTCACATATAATTGATTAAATTACAATTATAAATGTTTCACTTCTAGGAATAGAAATAAAAATATATATTTTTTGAGTCAAATAAATTTATATTACATAATTATATAACTATATTATTTTTCAAACTTAATTTTATAAATATTTAAATTTAATTACAATAGTAAAGGATAAAATTGGTTTACTGAGGCATTAAAAAAATATGTTAAAATAGATTTAAAACAATGAAAACATCGAATTTATGTTACTATATCTAACATGACAACCCTATGTTTTAATAATGACCCATTATTTTTACTTTTTACTAGTGAATAATGTGGATATACTTTATTGTTTTATGAAATCCCATCTTTGTCATCTCTCCAACTTTTATAACGAAATCCAATCTTTTCTACTCTCAATACAATTTAAACACATTGGATCATCCAATACAAAACCAAAAATCATTCATAAATACCTCCCCAAATCTTTGAGTCTAGGGTGATATCATATAACTAATTTTGGAAGGATTTATGTAAAACATTAAGAGGTTTTACGAATAAGAGGAAATGTTTTAAACGATACATTTATTACATCTTCTTCTAAATAAATTAAAATATTTTTAAAGAATGATTATATAAAATAAAATTTATGTAAATTATACTAATATTTATTTTGATTAATATATTATAATTATCTCCATTTCTAATATCATCTAATGGAAAATTATACAATCGATCTTGTGTGTGTTGAACTACTACCTCACTAACTAATGTTATCGTTTCCCATCATTACCAATCAAGATGGTATATAATTAATGTTTTAATTTATATATATTATTTTTATGATATAAATATATGTATGGAATTATTATACAACATTTTAATTTTTACCTCCAATCCCATTGGGGAAAAAGTAACATCACTCGTATATACGACATATTAACTCCTCGTGAACCAAAGCAATGTGTTTTTGAATTCTTATATTTCTTGTGTTGTAATAAAGAAATATTAAATGAATATATGTGATAATTTTATCATATATATACATTATAAATTATTTTATCTAGTATAATTTCTAAAATTCAATTCAATTGGGTATATGATAATGGTGATCGTGTGTATGGTGTACTACCACCAAATAAAGCAATGTGAATTATTTTCACTAATTTATTTAATGAAAGGTAATTTGGACAATTTTTTAAATATATGTGATATATATGACATAAAAATTATTTTGGAAAGGTTATATATTATTTAGCTATCCTATTATTTTTTCCTTCAAAAAATTTTAAAAATGGTTATATATCAATACGAACTACAATCACCATGAATAGAGTAATTTATTTTCTATCTATAAAATTAATGTATTAATATAAATACATATAAATATAATATGAATTATATTTACATAATGTTTAACATTATGTAAATGATTAAATATTTTTTAATGTAACTGGAAAAAAAATATAAAATCAAAACACACTAGAAAAACTACGTAGTAATTTTTTAAAATGTGATTTAATTGTAGATTTATCAATAAAATTATAATTAAATTTCATAAGTAAATAATATATTTCATTATATATATATAAATTTACTTATAGTATATGTATACTAATATTATATTTATTATAATGTATTTATGAATGTCTATGAAGAAATTTAAGGCTTAATGTGGAAGATTATTTTCTATATTTTCTTCTTTGGGACATACATTATTGTATACACCTATGTTCTTTTATGAGGTGTATATAAAGAACTTTTTAAATATATTAAGATGAATATACTTATTTTCAAAATATTTTATGTTTCAATTAATATTATACTTTCATATGTATTATGACTCAATATTCCAAAAGTGGTATGGGTTTTATGTTACAATCTCATTGTTTATCAACATTTATTATCATTAGGCTTCTAATGTTGAAATTTTTGATATTTATATAAGAAATTAATTTATATTAACCTATTATTTATTCTATAGAATATAATTTTCCTTCAATTTTCATCTCATAAAGTATTAAGTATATAGATATATTGTTTTTAGAAAAATCATCTTTATTTCTCACTTTCGAAAAAAACACATTTTATCCCATATCCATGCCATCTAAAAATTCATTCTTGATGTCTTAAGATTCCCTAAAAATATTTATTAAATATATATTTACTTATAATTTAATTTTTAAAAAATTGTTTAAAATTAGTATTCATTTCATTTCTCAAATTAATATTTTTTGGATTCTACCATAATAATGAAATAAATGTTTATTTTAACAATGACTTCCTAAAAGGAATTTCCCTACACAATAAAACCACAATATTTTAATGCACCAAATTTATTTATCAAAGGTAATATTAAATTAAATGTATTTTTAAAATGTTTTATGTTTGAAAATATTATTTTATAAATTCGAAAGGATATTTTTCCTCAAGAAATTCTCTCAATGATCCTTAATTATTCCAATATAATATTCCAAGGTTATTTTTAATGAAAATGTTTTTAAAAATATTTTTTCCTCTAAAAGGTTATTTTAAAAAATTAAAGGCCATTTTCCTTCTAAAATTTCCAAAAATATATTTGAAAATAATTTTCTATCTTTGAGGGAATCATTTTTTGTCACATATTATTTAAGAGGGATATAATGAAATGATAACATATTTATTTATTCTCTAGATAGTTTTTGATTTTGAAACCATGATTCTTATAATACTGCTTAATTTTCAATAATTAATTCTATTGGGAAATGATGGAAATATTATGAAACTTATTTCTTTTCAATAGTCTATACTAACATTATATATTTAAAAAACCTATTTCTATTAATGGGATGTTATATGATAAATGAAATATGATCTTGTGTAACATGTATATATATATTTCATTATAGGAAGTGTGGGACCTAAATATCTTTCTCACGCATTGGGTAATGATTTATATCTTATGAGATATAAAATAATGGAATAGGTAGTGGACATAGTCAGTAAGGGACTTTTCCACTATAATATTCTTGAGGGTGAGTCATGAATACTATGATAGTTTCCTTGGAAAATCCATTGAACACTGATAGACATGAAAATGTTCCTTATATAATATGGAAGTGATTTTAAATACTTATTTTCATTCATTAATTCAATATACTACATCAATGTTATTCTTTCACGAATCATATTATTTTATTACTAAAGAGTCAAGTGTTATGAACTAAAAATATCTATTAGATGATTTAATATGTTGATTATTGTTATGTGGGGTAAGTTTTTTCTTTTTTATAGCCATTTTCTGATACCCCTCTACTCACGTTATTTTTATATATTTCACATTATTCCCATATTGATTATCTAAGACCGTCCTTTCTTTTATTTATTGTCCTCAAGTTGTCATTATTAGTATTACATGATATATTTATATGAAGTGTGATAGTTATGAGGATCTATGTGGGAGATAATGCACAAATATTACGAACCAATATTTTATTCATCCATGATTTTGAAGGCACTATCCCTTTACAATCTTCAGGCTTCATTTTGTGTAATTTAATAAATAATAAAAAAATGAAATATATATATAAGAGATTCCTGGGATTCAGTATTTGGTATTGGTGGGAAATGAAAGAATATAATCATTTGGAACTCTTGTGTATCATTGTTGGATGATGTATGGGTCTCTAACCAAGGGCTTCCTAAGGAAACAAATGTCATTGGGGTTTTTACAGTTTCCCACCTAGGATTTGTGTCCACCTATGGAGTTCCATGATAAGTAGCAATTATAGTCCACTATAAGTAAATATAGACCACTATAGTGGGTATCATATATTATGTTTTATTTACCATTGGTAACTTGTATGAGAAAACCATATTGAGTCCCAACAGGATATTTTCAAGGAAATTCTAAGGATAATTGTATGTATATAAAATTCTATCGAAATATTGGTGATGTACAAAGTGAGTGGTATCCTAGTAATACATCATTGACATGATACTCCAATTGGATGTGGTTCTAGAAGAGATGTACCATTGGGTATGAACTCCAAAAATTGTTTATTAGGTTTGATTGGATAATTTCCTCTTATATTATAATAGGAATTGCTACACACTAGGATAAACAATTCCAGGGGATATACCTTTAAAGGTAACATAATTTTAGTCATTCATCCTTAAGGATTTAAATAATTTTCATCAGTAGACAGAGGTTAATCATAATTTGAAATAGATTAAAAAAAACATGTCATGATTATACATCCTAAATTAAATTATTCATGATTATATATTTTCCCACTATGTGTATTTGTTTCTCACACTATTATTTTTGTTTTAGTAAATTAGTTGATTTCAAAGGAACTATGTTTTTGTTGAATTTAGTAGACAATGAAATGATTGTCCTCCTAAAAAACTATACGTTATTCGAGATGGAATGTAAAAGCACGTAGATATTATCACAAAATATTCTAAATATATGAATAATAATGAGATTAAGAAAAATAAAACTAGGAAATAACTTTGAATTAAACCCTTCAAGATAAATACTCAACAATATTTTATTTGTTCCTTTAATCTATTATTTGATGAATAATGTATTAGAACCAATGGAAATATTATTTCTATTATATAGTGTATAAAAAATGAAAAATTATTCTTGGATGTCTATCATTTAGATGATTATGAAAATCATTGATGGAAACTGAAAAATAATATGAGGAAACATGATATAATTGACTCAATATAGTGGAATTATGTTAAGAGCTTATATATCTATAATTACTGCACATATTATTCATATGAAAGAAGAGAAGGAATTTTATAAGCTAAATTATATGGATGATCAATCTATTGGTGCTTTTGAGAACACTTTTACCAGGCCTATAATGTATTCTTCTGGAATTATCATCCAATCTCAACGTAATGTTGAATAATTCTCTAGTGGATTATATCCATGTTTATAAATGGTGTTCTAAATAAGGTGGCTCATTAGATATGAATAAATAATTCAATTTCCTCTGAATTTTGAAATGGAGGTTTATGTTTCCCATAATCTCCTGGTTTAGATAATAATTTAAAGATAAATATCAAGGAAAAATGTATAGACCATGGATAGAATAAGATGATCCTTCCATGATGATTGAACTGTGATAAAAAACATGGAAGGAATTTTCTTAAATGTATTAGTAAACATGTTATGTGTTAAAGGGAAGTTCATCAAGTAGTTGAAGGGTGAAATTATGGGAATAAGATATGTATTAAGGAAAAAATATAAAAATAACCATATAATTCAACTCCCACACTATAGTAATTCATGTGCAATGAGTATGAGAATTATCCAAATTAATTCTCCAATCTCAAAGAGAATGATGATGATAAGGCCTAAAAACTACAAAAATAAATAAAAAGAAAATTTATTAAAAAATGGATAATGTAAATCACTAAAATTAGGTAACACTTATAATCAAATCCATAGACTTGATTTTAAGGTCTGATTTTGTATGAAGGGTTCACATAAAAATCGTATTGACTATATTATTTTGGAAATTGATTTGTTATATGCATTGATTACCTCTGCCTATATGGATTATGGAATATTTAAATAATATTTTTAATTCTATCATTAGATGGATGAACCAAAGAATCTAATAGATATGTTTTTTATAAGTCACACACTATTTTAAGGAATGAATGTTGGGTTATGTTTTGGAGGAGGATATGTCTCCATGAATGATTAAAATAAGAGTTTCAGGTGTTATCATGGGTTTATGTATATAAGCATGATCATATTTTAAATGTATTAAAAACAATATTTTAGGTTTTATATAAAAAATTATTATCATGTTAATGAATATTTTGGGAGGAATTAATCAAAATAAAAACATGTAGGTTTTTATATGTTTTTGGGAAAAACAATTTGAGGATGAATACCCTTAATATTTATGGGAATAAAATTAAATGTATTGGTAACAATTAAGGTCCATATTATCATTTTGTTAGTGTATATATATGTTGACCACTTGTTTGTTTGTTTTAGTCATTATATTAATATAAATCTAAAAAATAATGACATGTGAGGTGGGAAACAACCTGTTGCATCTTGTATGGCCATAGGGGATGAACCCACAATTGAAGGATGAAGAATGTATAATGCCTACCATTGGAAAACATGAAATAATATTATTGGTGGGTAAACATGAAAACATATACCACTGTATTTGTATCATTTCTCTTGGTATGACATCTAGATAAGTCAGAAAGACAAATGTTTAAGGAGATTCTATGACAATTTTTTATACTTGAAAGGAAATGGAAAAAATGAATGTGGATTTTGTATTCAGAATCCCTAAAACATATAAAGGTTATAATTTAATTTATTTTTAGGTCGATCAACATTAATTTTCAGCTCACATAATCCAAATCAGAGAAGATTTCCACCTTGATCAATATTCTTGGATATTCATTATGTACGTTGTAATGTTTAATGGAGCACAACATTCTGTTTTATCTAATAAGGGTTTGATGATTGCTTCAATGTTCTTATGACAACTTCAGAAGGAAATGGGTATGGAACTACATTTAGGAACTTCATATCATCCTTAGTACGATATCTAGTCTAAGAGAACCATTTAATCCCTAGAAGATATTCTAAAATAATGTTATATGGGTTTCAAAGGTTGTTGGGATTCACCCATTACTTTAATGAAATTTCTTATAGCACAACCATTTACTCAATAATTTACAAGGATCCTTACAATTATAATCATTAAAGGAAGTGTTGAAATCTAAATTTTTTTGATGTAGTAGTAGAACTAAAGATATTGGGACAAGAATTGAATTAATAAATTTAAAGTTAGTTTATTGTTATTCAGTCTCATATTAGGCCAGGAAAAATTCAATATCACAATTATGCAAATAATCATCGATGTGATCTAGAATTTGATGTTGCAGAGAATGTTTTCCAATAAATTACTCAATGGATGAAGGTAATTGTTTTTTAAAGGAAGGGAAAAATATTTTGTGTAATATCAGTTCCATTGAAATTATTTTTCATATTGATAAAATATCATAATGTTTGGAGCATCCAAAGAATGCCTATTTGGATTATGATGTGTTCCATGTTTCTCTCCTGAGGAAGTACATACTTAGTCGATCACATATAAAAAAATGAATTCATACTACTAGAGTATGATACTTCATATGATGAATAATTGTTGGATATCTTGGATCATATACAGAATGTTTTATGAAAAATGACCATACACTTTTTTAAAGTCTTGTTTCAAACACAGTAGCTTGAGGAAGATAATTGGAAAATGAGAATGAAATTAGACAAAATCATGCTGATGTTTTTTACCCTAGTGACTTGTTTGAATGGAAAATTTATTTTTAGTGGTGTATAATGTTACAACATTTTATTTTATGAAATTTTTTAATGAAATTATTTTATTTGATAGCATGTGTTACAAGAAACAACATGTTTTAACATCCCATGGAAAACTATTAATATTATTATTTAAACATGAACATTATTAAAAATCCAATAAATTATTTGGAATGAATAGGAATAATAAAATATAAAATATTATTTATATTTTTATATACAATGAATATTTTTTAATAAAAATGCACATAATTTGTTTTAATAATTTGTTATGAAAATAAAAATTTCATAAATTTTTTTTTAATTTCTAAAAGTAATTTTTTGATAATTTAGAAATTTATGTTAGAATAAAAATCCTCATATTTTTAATATATATTTTAAAATTTTTAAAATTTTAATTATTAAAATTTTTCAAAAAAATTATTTTTAGTGAATTATTAAAAAAATTAATTTTTTTTTAAAAAATCATTTTATTTTAAAGAATTAAAATTATTAATTTTTTTTAACAAATGTTTTAACATAAAATAATGAATGACCCGTCCCTCAGAGCCTGTTCCATGACTACACCAAACCCACCTCCCAATGGTCAGGGGATGTCAACTAGCACTAGAGTAATTATCCCCTGAGTGGGAGGCATTTTCCAAATTACGTGTACGCACACATGAACACAAAACCACATCCTAAAATTGATGGAAATGAAAACATGTATTCCACTAAAAAACCATTGATTAAACGTAAAATATTTATGTCAAATTGTATAGAATTCAAACCCAATAATTTGAAAAACATAAAACAAGAATGTACAAAAGATATCCGTAAGACATCTGTAGGAGACCCCACCTGAAGGGTAGGTAAGGAGTGGCTATCGGATGCTATTGAAGTACATCATGCCTGTCATATCTCACTGAGAAATTAATGTTCCTGGTCCACCGAGGTCTTTATCGAGGCACCTATATTTTTCACCTGACGTAACATGTGCGGGTGAAGCCTATGTATTGGTGAGTTTGAAAATACTCAGCAGGGATCTCGAAACACAAGGGAAAGACCAAAAAATAAGATATGTAAAAGGTATTGTCATCTGACACTGGTATAATGTAAAGAATGTAATGAAAAACTGTTAGTCGTACACTAAACTCCTTGGAATGATGAGTTTTTCATCCCTGATGAGTATCACGGGTCTATTGAGTCACACAGAGCCGCTCCCCACAACAGGCCTTCCAGGTCACACATAGATGCTTCCCACTAAGACCATCATGTTGAGGTACCTATCCCTGATTAGTACCATGGGAAATATGGGTCACATAGAGCGTATCCCCACTATGGACCTTCCAAGTCACATAGAGTTTCTTCCCACATAGCCCATCAATGATGGTCCCCACAGGGCCGCTTATCGATGTTCCACATAGAGCCGCATATGAGTTGTCTTTGGGACTCATCCAACTGCAGGATTTCTTCTTGTTGTGCACTTGATTATTGGTGAATCAACTATTAAATTCATTCCTTATATTAAAAATTAAATGAATGTATCCTTAGATCATTCCAAAATTACCTCCTCGTTGTGAGGCATCCAACTCTGTAAATGGAACAATAATCGGACGCCATGTTTGAAATATATTGTGGTTTTAGTAAATAGGTTCTGATTATGTTTAGGATCGATCCAACCTAGTTGAATAGACGAGACCGACTAATCATGGGGTTTATATAGGTCATAGCCTAGTTCTACTTAGCCAAAATGACCTATTTTGGGTCTAGTCCGGCCCGGTTTGGCCTAACCACTTGGCAAGGCCCATTGGGCCTTGCTGAACCTGGCCTTATTTGGCTGTATGTCCAGCCCACCATGTCACCCAGCAACCCGGTTCAATTTGACCCGACCCGCCAGAGGAAGGCCAGTTTCTACCCAGATCAGGCTGCCCGGTGGCATGTATTTTTTCCTCCATACGGACCCGCAAAAATGGGCCTTCTTGTTCCACACTGGGCCACCTAACGACCATGTTTTCACCCCTGGTCTTGCCAGCACAGTGGGATAGTAACCTCTACCCTGTATTCTTGGAGGGAATGCAGTTTGTGGTGCAGTTTGGCCAGAAAATCTTCCTACCCATCCTCCCATATGTGGTCCCTAGTGGACTGTGTTCCACCACACCGCGACCTTCAGGGTGCGGGTCGATCCACTCACGTGGTCAGGTGGTCGTATCTTCCTCATCTATCCGCTAGACCAATAGTATTATCCCCCTTATTAAAAACCCATATTCTGAGCCATCCGCATCCTCCACCTCGGAACACCGTAGGGGACCGCCATCACCCACCCACAACCAATGTCTTCGACTCTAGTGCACTGGCGGGGCCTTTCGCGGGCCACCGAGTCTGCTCTGATTGACCATTCCTTAAACTGAATATTCCTCTGGCATCTTTGGGGAAACATAATTTATTTTACAACCTATGTGCCACCTTTACATTAAATAAGCAGTTTAGTTATGAAGAACCCACAAGAACCCACACGATGTAGGGGCTCCGGCCTTGTTCATGTCAGCCCGCACCCTTCGTGTAAGTGGTTTTGAAACATGGGAAGGTGAATAATTAATGTTCAACCCACAAATAAATAAACATGATGCAATATTCGTGATAGAAACCTGCCTAAAAAACTAGCGACTTGCATATCAACTAGTTCATGCGTTAATCCACGTTCATTGTATTAGAAATAATAATGGTGAAATCAACTCAAAATTAACCCATACCTTGAGAAGCATCGATTATATGTAATGATCCTCGTTGATACAGATCTATCTGTGTGGATTTACAATCCATCCAATGATGTTGGAGTTCTTCATTAATTATTCCTGAAACCATTCGCTACGGTGTCTTTGACGCTTTTCCAATTTTTCGGTGTTTATCGTTGGAGAGAATTATCTATTAATTCATCAGAAGAATAAGAAATCTAAATATGTTCCTCCAACAGCATCATCTCATTAAAAGAGAAACCCATCCTAGGGTTTCTATTACAATTAGTCATTTCATCATTACATTGTTTCATTTATGAAACATAATTTTTGTTACGATTTAGTTAAGGAGTCATTATGCTATTTCTTTTAAGAAATGAAACAGTCGTCTTGTCACTACGTTGTATCAAAACTTTTATTGAATAAAATCAACCTTTTATATTAATTTTATTATTCATTAAATGAGCGAAAAATAACTTTTTCCCTCGACCCGCGTCGGTCGACATTAGGTCCATTGTTAGGTAATGTTTTCGTTTTGGAGGTAACAATTCCCTTGGATTTTCTATCCAGAAACCTATTTAGAGGTTTGGAAAACTGTACATGCACAACATTTTAATTTGTTTAAAAAACACCAAAATATATCATTCACCCTGATAGTCTGCCTGTCAAGTTTATGCTCTAAGTAAAAGAAACCCATCCTCACGAGCTCAATGGTACTCCCATATTTCTAATCTGGGTAACATTTTAGGAGTTATAATGATTTGGAAATAAATTAATTTTTAATTAATTATTTTATTTACGTCCAAAAAATAACTTCTACTCTTGGGATATTCTTACCATCATTAGGCCCATTTTCGGTGAATCTCAATGCTCTGTGTTCAATGGTTCCCTCAAATTTTTTTATCTAGGAACCTGTTTAAAAGATAGAAAAACAACTCTCAAGATTATTTATTGAACCTCAAAAATATTTGAATATAAATTCTGACCACTATGGGCCTTATAATTACGTTCTGTTTCAGATCATCCTCTCAAAATATTCCCATTTAATTAAAAAAAATTATGGAATTCTAGTTTATGAAATTACACCCCATTTAAGGGATTTACGTCCTCATAAGACAAAACATGGGATAATCAAACAAGAAGGTATACTGAGCACATATCTGAGCCTCTTACTGCCATGTGCTCTCCTGGAGTTTCATGTGCTTCCAATGAATGTGCACTAGAGGAATTGACCACCCACTTAGGGCTTTCTATTGTCTATCCTCTATCTCCACTGAGAACTCCAGAAACTTCATCCCATCGTCAATTTTTAGCACTCCACAGTCAATGAAGTGCAATGGGTCAAACAAGTACCACCTCAGCTACGACACATGTGAAAAATCGTGCACCTGGTGCATCTGTGGGAGAAGATTAATGTGGTATGCCACCTTGCCAACTCTACACAGAATCTAGAAATGATCAATAACCCTTGGAGATAACATTCTGCCCCAAGAAAATCTCTGCAATCCCCATTAGGGAGAGACCCAAAGAACACATTTTCTTCATCCTAGAACTCCAAGGGCCTTCGTCTACTACTAGTAAAATATTTCTAACACCTTGGTGTTGTCATCATCCACTCCTAGATGATTTTTACCTTCTCAATGGTTTCTCACAAAAACTCTGAACCCATGAGTTCTAAATCCCCATGGTCTATCCAGAATTGTTGAAATCTAAAATTCCACCCATAACATGCCTCGATCGCTTCCCTAGTAGAAGTGGATTGATAAATATTGTTGTATGATAACCCCACCAGAGGCAGGTGGTCCTCCCAACTGCCACCAAAATCAATGATGTAAGAATGAAACATGTCCTCTAAGGTTTGTATAATCCTCTACGTCGGACCATCTACATAGGGATGGGAATCCATGCTAAAGTGTAGTTATATCCCGAATTCCTCCTAAAATTCCTTACACAACCAAGATTCATTGTGAGCATCAGGGTCTGAGATGATCAACGAAGGAACCCCATGCAGTCACACAATCGCTTGGATGTAGAGGCATCATATACCCTCTACAGTTCATTGCACTCAGATGGGTGGGAAGTGAGCCGACATGGTGAGTCAATAAATGATCACGCAAATAGTATTGTAGTCCCATGATTTGTGTGGTAATCCCTTCACGATTTCCATCATGATACATGATTCATAGGAAGTGGATTGGTTTCAAAAATAAAATCAATTATAAAAAAACAATTTGTGAGAATTATGAATGTATACGAAGTGCCAAACCAAGCCAAATAATAAAAAAATGGCACTAATGTTAACATGGAAAACCTTTCATAATAGAGGATTAAAAAACCATGTGTAAACATTGAGAATATTCACTATGATTGAGAGAATAAAAATAATCCAATCAATATCCCATATATTAAATAAAAATACTACTTTAGAAAACCTATGAAAAATTCACACCCTGATACACCTTTTTCACCTCTCTTTTAATAGTTCACGGGAAGTCATCACCCTTTGGAGATCAATACCTAATACACGACATTATTTTAGTACATCATTACACAACCTGATTCATTTTTTTTCTACTACCACACTCACTCGAAACTATTTTCCATGTTTTCTGCACAAACCTCCACCCTCACGTGCTACTGTGAGTGTGTGTTCCCCCTCTGCTCCTGGTATTGAGGATTATGAATCATGGAAACTACCTCATCATTTTAGCATCCCTCATTCCTGTGGAAAAAACATTTCTCGGCGTGAACATAATTCATGCTTCCTTGACCCATGTTTCCATTTTTCAAAAATGTGTCATCATTTTGAGGAGGCACCATTGCATCCTATAAATCAAGAAAAACCACCAACAATCTCCCCTTTCATCCCATAAAATAAGGACATCAAATCTAAAAAATGTGTTTCGAATGAAAACTAGTTGGTATCGCACCAACAATCAAACTCTGTAATAAATATGACATCAAGATTTTTTCATCTCTAAAGGAAACATTAAAACTACCCCTAAAAATAATTACAAATGTTAAAGTCTTCATCATATCTATTTATTCATCGCTAATTATAGAATCAATAATATTGAGCTCCCCCATATTTTTGATCGCTACATAATCTAGATCACCTGCAGGATCCACATGCTTCCTCTTCTCAACATCCCTTGAGCAGTCAAAAACTCTCAAAGAAACACCACGATCATTGATTTTCATTCATTCTTCAATAGTTACACTCTTTGAAGAGAAATAATTTTGCATTGGATCTGAAACACCTGGCCTGACGTGATTCGACATCCAAAAATCCTTCATCATAGTCGACAGTCTTTGACTCATGCACTGTGATCGCCTGCACCACAATTATGATGACATCCTCTTTGCAACTAGATTCATCACATCACTCCATGTTGTTACAACTATCTTGTTAGAAATGTCATCTATTTTTCACACACATAAACCATTAATCCCCAAGTTGAGGTCCATCTTCCACTTCCAGTCTAACTCATCCATCCATCCCTAATAAGAGAACATCCAGATAAGAAATTTGGATGTATACCTAGCACATGAGGCACATCCTTCAATGTTAGTGTAAAACCTTCATTAATAGTGATATAAATTTCACCAACACCAATGAAATCAACAAAATCTCCATTTAACGTATTCAATCTACCAAAGTCACCATTTTTATATGAATAAAATAGTCCCCTCTTTGGTGAAATATGGAATGATGCTGCTGAATCAACCACCCCTTCGGTGTACAAATATGATTCGCGACAATCGATTCCATTTAAAATTAAATGACCCTCAACCTGAAAAAGGATTATGTTAGTATCCATAGAATTAGTGTTTTGCTATTTCATTTTCTCTTTAATCTTTTCAATTCCTAAAAATCCCTCTACACATGACCCTACTTATTGAAAAATTAGTACTTGAACTTTATTCTGGTCTTTGACCTACATCTCTATGAACCGCTTCTATCTTCCATAGCTATAATACCTATATTACCTGAATATTCTCCATCATTTTTCTTCCTCTAAGTCTTATTAATCAACAACAACAAAATCCCATCATCCAACTTCAATTTATCTTTCCCAAACAATAGTGTGGTGATAAAATTATCATATGAATTAGGAAACAAACCCAAACAAAGAAAAGCCTTTTTATCTTCTTCTATATCCCAATAGGTATTGTGCTACAACTAACATCGATCAAGATTTCCAATAAGGATAGATCTTCCATATGTTTGGATAACTCTTCCAAATGGTGACGTAAATATCCATTCTATAGAATTCTCAAATGACAAACGTGGTTCTTTAAATATAAATGAATTATGATGGAATTTGATTTATACATGCTTTTATGATTTTCCCGGATCTCCTCCATAATTGTTAGATTCGTCACTTCCCAATGTGTACTATCACCCAAATACATATGAATTGTTCTTGCTTCCAATTCTCTCATAACCATCCAATCACCAACACTCATCATCACCCATTTATCTGATTTTTCTTCAATTCCCAAGTTGTCATGTCCGAGACCAAAATATTTTTATCCCTTTTCTTTCAATGTATAATATAATTTCTTCCATTAAACTGTTCTATATGGGTAGGAATCACACAAAAAGAATCAACCATATTAAATTAGCAAGAAATAAGGATTACCTCCACCGATACCAGAAGTTATGTCATAAGCAGATTGGTTTCAAAAATAAACTCATTTGTGACAACATTAATTTGTGAAAATCACCTATGTAGAAGAAGTGACAAAACAAATAGATGAATTATAAATGGAACACAAATTTAAATAAGAAAGACCCCTCATTGAATATCATTTAAAAGCCACAGGGCAACTCCATGATTATTCACTATGAATGAAGAATAAAAATATTCCAAGGGATAGCCCAAAAATGAATGAAAAATACAGAGTACAAAAACATGGTATAATTTCACACCCTAATATTCTTTCACCGCCTCTCTGATAAAGGTTTGTGGCAATTTCCCCCATTATGAGATCAATAATAATCACATGAAGTTTTTTTATCACCTCGTTGAACCACTGGAATCACCATTGTCCGATGCCACCCACACTCAAATCTCGTGTTCACATTTTTCTCTTAAGCCTCTGCCATGTGCTGCTATTATGTGTGTTCCCCCTCTACTCTAGGTATTTTGGATGATGATGGATGGTAGCTATCTCCTATTTTTATTGCCCCTTATTCCCATGGAAAAATGTGTCTCTCTGTGAACATAATTCACACTAAATTGAACTGTGTTTTTGGTTTTCAAAAACATGTCCTCATACTGAGGTTTCTACATGACATTCAATAAATGGGGATGAACCCCAAAAATACCATCCCACTTCTACTATGGTACATCAAGCGGTCGGAATAAGCCTACTAGAACCTGTTTCTTAGCATTCACTTGTTGGCACATGAGGCACCATGAAACAAACTCATCCATCACATTATTCATCTCTGGCCATAAGTACTAATGTCAGAGATCCTCGTGCATCCTTTTAACTCTTGGATGTACCTTCAATGGGAAGGAATGGAACTCCCTCAAAATAACCTCTCAAAATTCCATTGGAACTACTGTTCATCGAATGAAAAGGATGATGTGCTCCCCTCCTCTGGAAAATTCATCAGGGGCATGTCCTGTGGATAACTGAACACGATAGGACTCACAGTCAACATCCACAAGTTATGCCTCCATAACACTCTGTAAGAGTTGTGTTATTTTCATCGACTGATGTTAAATTTCTCCATCATCACCATTGAAGGATATCAGCATTTCAGATAGCTACTTCATTGCATCACCCATTAGTTTCAAACCGAACCTCATGCTGACTATGTCTGCCACCACGTTCCTCTTCCCAGGAGTATAGAATATCTCAAATTGATGGTCCTAGAGGAACTCTAGCCACCACCAATACCTCTTGTTTAGGTCATTCTAGGATAAGACATACTTGAAACTTTTGTGGTCTGAGTATACTATGAACCGCTCACCCATCATGTATTACTGCCACTTCTTCAAACTAAAAACCACTACTACAAGATCCAGGTCATTGGTTTCCTTGTTCTTCTCAAGCGTCCTAAAAATCCATGAACCATTTTTTATCATTTTTTTCTCCAGGATCAGCACACAACCAATTTTGATATTTGATACAACTTAAAAAACTACATACCTAATGCCTTCCAATGGTAGTCTCTAGATGGTGTCAGTCCACAATCATTTCCTCAGCTCCTGGAAACTTTGATGGCACTTCTCTATTCACAAAAAGGGATGTCCCTTCTAGGTCAAGTATGATAAGGTTGTGGTTGCCCTAGAAATTTCATGAATGAACATCCGATATTATTCAGCCAATCCTAAGAAACTTATCCTCATTGTAATGCTTTAAGGTGGATCCAATGAACTCCCGACCATTATCTTTTCTGGATCCATTTAAACTCCATCCTTCAATATATAATGTCATAGAAAGTGAACCACCCATATATAGATCATAGAATTCATGTGTTTTATGAAAAACTAGTGCTCTCGTAGTATATCTTGGACTATCTATTGATTTGAAGTGTGGTCCTCCTTAGTTGTGAAGTACACTATGATGTGATCATGGAAGACCACCATGAAATGATAAAGGTATGGAAAGAAGATAATATTCATGATTCCAATGAACACTACTGGGGAACTGATAATGTGGAATGGAATCCCTGAGAAGTCATTGTGGCTATACATGCATTTGAATTTTGTATTTTGTACATCCTTGTATAGCACACAAAGATGGTGAGAGCATAAATTGAGGCATATCTTTGAGAACCATATATCTCCCCTCAGCTAATCGAAGAAGTAATTAACCCTTGGTAGTGGATAATTTTTCTTCACGGTCATCAGGTTCAGGTTTCTGAAGTCCACACAAATCCTCAATCACCTGCCCACCTTCTTGGTAAACAAAACTAGGGATACCCACTTTGAAATGTTGGGTCTCCTGAAGCACTTCTCCTGCAAGTCCTCCAGTTATACTCTCAATTTAAGAAGCTTGACGAGAGCCATCCAATATGTAGGTGTGGATATGGGTGTCGTCTTAGGGTATTGATTGATGATGAAGTCTACCTCCCTGTGAGGAGATAGTCCTAAAACATCAATAAGAAATATGCCTTCATACTCATACACCACCACAAAATTTTGAGGATTTCCCTCATCCATTTCTCCGAGGATGAGGATAGAAAATGGGTGAGTTATTGGAAATAACCTCCTCAAAAAAAAATTTGTGATGTCCTAAAAGATCTCCCTTCCAACTGGTGAAGAAATCAAGATCTCATCCTCACATACACAAAACACTCTACAGTAAAAATAGTCAATCTAAGCCTGGAGTATGGATATACAGTCCATACCCATGATGACATTATAAGGCCTATATGTTGCTACCAAGAGATCCTAGTCAAGGATCTCACACCCAAGAGTAAGCATACACATATGGAACCAGTGTGTAATTGTCAAATCCCCTCCCGTAGGAGTCTCTAACCTAAAGGATCAAGACAAATGCTCGAACATAATCTCCGAGCCTCGAATGAGGTCTGTGACTTGGAATGATTGAATATGAAACTGTGTCTATAATAAATACATATATGGTTGAGATGACATAGATCGTACCTTTAATCATCTTTGGAGTGTTGTGGTCTTATGCCACCATTGCCAAAATATTTCCCCACCGTTTAACACTAGCTCTTTGAGGCCAGGGTGGACCACCTGGTGGTGGTGGTGGTAGCACCTCAATCCCTTTCCCACCGCCTTAAACTCTGACTACTCATAATACATGTCATCCACCCTACAAACCTACTTTCTCAAGACCCGACCTATGCCTCGTTGTTCCCTCAACCGTCTTCTGATCATCTTTGTGGAATGGTTGAAATCACGAGCCATGTGTCCCTTCCCACCTCATGAAATGCATAACCTAGCCCCATGCTGACTACCTCTTCTCTGGGAGCTCTGCACTACTGAATCTGAGTCCTAAGGTCATCCATTGAAAGGCCTGACTTTCTTGGGTCCCCAAATATTCTACATATTGTCCCCAATAAGGACATTGATTCTTGGTTTCTAACGGTGTCTCAAGGTTTCAATGTCCACAATTCCATGAATCTATATACATGTAGGGAATTCTCCAGCACCCCATCTTCAGTAGGGATGCTGAGGGACACCATGTATTACATAATCTACTAGTGTAGACCCTCCTCAATGGATTGACCCATAGAGAACAGGTCTCACACAATGTCTATAAATTATCGATAAATCTTTGTGAATCTCCCTGAGTACGCTGCTATTATCATGACACCCTTCTCTAATTTTATTTTCTCTTGTATGCGTACCAAGTCCAACATTGATGGGAAGAACTCCTCCCAGATGAGGTGATAAAGTATTCCAAGGTGAGGGTTACCACATCATGTGTCTGAATCATCAAGTTCCACCATCATCATATGGAGACCTGATGAAGTCTCGTGGTTAACATCACCATCTATCCATGAGTCTTCCTCGCAATAAAGAAGAATCGAGTCACCGCCTCAAGCCAATACTTGGGCACCTAGGGTTTAGTCTCACCCCGGAATTTGGGTGGTCTCTAACTCTAGAAATCGTGAAATGTGTTGAGACTGTGTGTGTCCTATATCGGTAGAACCAATAGTAATTGCTAATCAAACAATTATGGTAACACTGGTGCACCACTCGTTGGTTCTATCTCAAGAATTGGTCCATGAACCGACGCCTCATCACCAGGCTGGCTATCCTCATGGTCACATATTAGAATCATAGCTAACTGTCTGTTTGGAGGCATCCTTAAACATATCAAGATGTATCATGGTTAATAGACTATACACAGTGATATGAATCAGGAAGGGAAAGAATAATAAAATTCCCAAACATTTTAATTATGCATGTACTCTTTATTTCACACAACTTGTGTTTCTCTAGATTGAGTTAGAAAGAAGTTTTCCAGATTCCTAGTGTATGAATACATCATCCACAACACCAAAAATGGATTCCATGGCCTGAAATCCGAAATAGAAACGCTGGAAACTATTTCCCAAAAAAACCATAGTCTCCCAATCCTTAAGGTAGGACATGCGTCTCCTGATATAACTCCTTCTTAACCAGTCCCCTGGGGCCCGTGCTGTGACTACCACAAGCCCGCCTCCCATGGGTGAGGGGCTAGAGACTAGAACTGTAATAATTATCCCATGAGTAGGAGGAATTTTCCTAATTACCTATAATCATTCACATACACACAACCATATCCCAAAATACCTAGAAAAGGAACCATGCATGCCACTAAACAACCACTAAGTAAACATACAAACTGTAAGTCATGTTGGCTATAATACCAACCCAACAAAAGAATAACATAATGTAGGAATGTACAAAATATCTCTGTAAGAAATCTGCATGAGACCCCATGTGAATGGAATGCAAGGGCATGCTATTGTTAGGTGTGGAACTATGTCATGCCTATCATATCTCACTGGGCACCACCTGGTCTTGGGCCACCAAAGGCATTATCGAGGTACCTATCATCTGCGCCAGAAACAACACGTGTGGGTGATGCCCATGGAGGTGTGAGTAACAAAATACCAAGTAGGGATCCTAAAACACATTTGAAAGACCATAAATGATGATATGCACATGGTACTATCATATCACACATGTATAATCTATGGTATGTAATGAAAAGTTATCAGTCATAAACTGAACAACTTGGACTATTGTGGTGCTCAACCCTGGTGACTATCGGGGGTCTACTGGGTCACATAGAACCGCTTCCCACTGTGGGATTCCAAAGTCCCATAGATCTATTTCTCCCTATAGCTATCATGTTGAGGTACTCATCCTTGATGAGTGTCATGGGTCTGTTGGTTCACACATAACTAATTTGCAACATGGGCCTATGAGGTCACATAAAGTCACTTCCCACATAGTCCATAAAAATATGATCCACATAATATGACTTATAGCTACTCCACATAGGGATTTTTATCCACAGTATTCTAGTCAGATCCACCCTCATGATTTCTGCACATAGTGTGATTGATTCTGGGAGAATCCACTCCTTAATCTATTTTTCGTATTCCATATTACATGAAAGCCTCCATAGATAATTACAAAAGAATTTCCACATTGCAAGGGTTCCAACATTTCAAATATATCATCAATTTGATGCATGGTCTAAAAGATATTCACATTAATGTAAATATGGGTCAGTTGGGTGTAGGCCTAGTTCGACCAGATCAGACTGACCCGACCAAACCAGCTCGAGGGGTCTTGCATGACCCAATATAGTTTGACTGACCCAAAATGATCTAGTTTGGGTCTCGGCTGATCGGTCCAGCCTGGACACTTGGCCTGGCCCATTGGGCCTTTCTAGAATCATCCCAGTTCGACCATGGGGCTAGCCCACCAGGTCTCCCAATGAACTGGTTATTTTCTAACCTTCCAGCAACAATGGGGGATGTTTCACCCCATATCATGAAACCTGGTGGTCCATTTTCATTCTTCATTCCTCTCCTACAAAATCATGCCAACTTGCTTTAGGATGGGCCACCCAGCGGTCTGAGTCATTCCCCTAGTATGGCATACACTGAGGGCGAGTCCCCTCTAGCCAGAATTACATTAGGGAATCTGTTTTGTGGAGTGCCACAACCGGCTAATTCATCTGACATTCCTTATTCAAAAACTCCACACTAGACCGTGTTTTAGTAGGCCATGGACCACGTGTTTTAGGTCGTGTTCGCATCAACTATCTATTGGCCTCCTGCCCGCAACCCCCCAACTGCTCTGTCGTGACCCGAGAAAACTGCAGCATTCATCTTAGCATGATACAGTGGCCCGCTTCCACCCACCCGTGCCACTGCCACATTCCAATGACATAAGTGCACCAGTGTTTACTTCTTCAAAACACTGGGTTTGCTTCTATGGTTTGTTTATTGAACCCTAAGTACCTTGACCACATTAGGGCACCATCTTTCCTACTAGGACCTGGATGCATCCTTTCCATAAAATTGGAGGTTCGGTCACAATGAACCCACAAAAATGCCCATGGAGAAGGGGCACATTACACATTTGTGTAATCCCTCACCCTCTACATTAGATGTTTTGATACATGGGAAGGGGAAATTAATTTTCTATCCACCAATAAATAAACCTGATGAGATCCCCAAGACAAAAAACAACCCAAAAAGAATATAAAACATGAGGATCAACTTGTTTGTGGGATGAAATAAAATCATTGATTATATAATGATTTATGTGGAAATCAACTCTAATGTAATGCCTACATAAAGAATATTTGATCAGAGGGAAGGTTTGTCGCTGATGAAGATCCGTCCGTGAGGATTTATGATCTGTTTGAAGATATTGGTGTACTTCGTTTGTTGGACCTAAATCCAGTCTCCACTGTTTCTCATCTCATTTTTTATTCTCTAGTGCTAGTCATTGGAGAAAACTCACTCATCGTTTGTCTGAATAATTAAATATCTAAATCTGTTACTCTGACCCCGTCATCTCATTAAAAGAGAAACATGTTTTAGCATTTCTATAACAATTAGTTCTTGAAAGATTATGTAGTTTCATTTATGAAACTAATTTTATATTCTTCTTAAGTTAAGGTGTAATTACACTATTTCATTATTGAAATGAAACAATTAGATTATCGATGCATTTCACTAAATCAATTTTTGAATAAAATTATTTTTTATGTATATTTTATTTTTCTAAAAATGTTTGAAAATTAATGTTTTCCCTCATCCCACACTGCTCAAGGGTTGGTCCATTATTTGTTAATGCCTATATTATGGAGGAAGTGGTGCCCTCTGATTTTGAATCTGGTCAACCATTTAGAAGTTTCCAAAACCATGCACGCGTTCCATTTTAATTCACTTAAAAACCGGGAAACTATTATTCACCCTCAACCTGCACCGGTTGAGGTTATGGTTTTCCTATGGGAAAAAACATCAAGATCCCATTGGTAATCTCGGATTTTGAATACGAGTTACCATTTAGGAGTCATAAAGATTTGAAAATAATAAAATTTTATCCTAAAATTTTTATTTGGGACGAAAAAATAACATCTACTATTGGCACACCAGCCAACGTTATTCCCTTTCAAGGAAAATCCTGATGCTCTGAGTTCAAAGGTTCGCTTGGAGTTTTTATCCAAGCACCAATTTAAATGTTGGAAAAACACACTCTCATTATTTTTTAATAAACCTCAATAAATGTTCCAAAATATGTTCTATCCTCTCCGGACTATGAAATTAAGCACCATCTTAGAGCATGTTCTTGAAATAATCCCATTTAATTTTTTTTAATAAAATCATGGAACTCCAGTGTATTGAAAAATTAGTTCAATTATGTTTTTATTAATATAATTTAGTTCATTGTAATCAATTAAATATTGTATTTTAATATTAAAACCATTTTAAAATATGATCTTTTTTTTGGAAAAAAAAAATTATTTTGTCTACTAGTTTATTATTAATATAAAATTTTCTACTTCTTTGAGTGGAATTTTTAAAAAAAGATATAATGTTTTGATTTGTAAATATATTTTTAACATAATCTGGTCGTATTAATTTTATTATAAAATAAATCATAAAAAAGAATATAAATTAATTGTTATGACTGAAGTTAAAGCATGTTTACCAAGGATTTAACAAAAAGTATAAGTTGTTTAATGTCTAATAAACCTGTCCAAAATCCATTATATTGACATATTTGTACCATATTAACTTTAATTCTCTATAATTACTCCTTTTTTATTTTATCATGTGAAAAATTTGGGTACACATTAATCTTTTCAAAAATTCCTTTTGTGTCGTCTACCCCAATTATAAAATGCCACACCTCTATTATAGTCATCACACTTCCAAAACCCCTTGGATCAGTGATGAATGAAAAAAATCACATCATTAAATTATGATAAACATAATATAATCATTATAAATATATATAATCTAATCTAGGAAGGCTTTAGGTTAATCCAAAATCAGTTTATTGAAGAAGAATTAGGTTTTTAATAATTGTGTTTTTGATTGACTTATTTTTTCTAACACATTTAAATATTCATCAAATAAGTCAATATAATTAAAAAATTATCTCCCATATATATATATATAATTGTTTTATGGTATAAAATATATTTATATTTTCATCCATCAAATATGAAATGGAATTATCAAACATGTGTGTGGGGGACTACCGCGTTGTGAAATGATAATATTCGTTTTCAATCTGTAGTTATCAAAACTGGATATTATATTGAATTTAATGTGTTATTATTGAATTTATGAATATATTATACATTTTTAACAATAATACCACATATAAAATCATACCTACCAAACTAATATGAAAAAATAACACCACTAATTTTTACGTCAGAATACCACCATACAAATCAATGTTATGTGTCTCTTAATTCTTGATTACATGGATTGTATCAAGGATATAATTAATTAATATGTAATATATGTTTAACATAATTATATTTATTTAATTATTATATCACAAAAAGTGTCTAAATTTTTATTTTGTGGGGAATATGTAAATTTTTATCATGTATATGACAACTACTTCCTCGAGAAGCGATGTTAATCAATTTTCACTAGTTCTTCTCATAATATGTAATTTGGATGAATTTAATAATTAAATTTCATATATCGGACAAAAAAATATTATCTATTGTTAATTTATTATCTACCATTATATCATTTAATCAGGAAAAGAAAATGGAAATAGTGTTCAAACATACATATGACATACCAACATAATGAAGAGTGTACTTCATTTTACATCACTAAAATTTTTGGATTAATGTAAATACATATGTATAGTTAATTTATATTTTATTTTTATAATGGATAAAATTTTTTATATTATTTAACCATGATTATTGTAATAGGAGAAAAAATATACACAAAAAATAATGTAGTTATTTCCTGTAACGTGATTTTATCAAAGTATTTTTTATATATTATTCATAATAGTTTGTAAGTGAATGATATATGATATATATATATGTATGAATGGTTCATAGTGATTTTTAAAATAAAATTATTTTTTTATATAGGATGTTTGAATTCGTACGAATGATGTCAAGACATATGGTAAGAGGTTTTAATCTCAATTTTCATTCATTGGGACATTTGTTCTGTTATGAAATTATTTACATTAATCATGTGTATATAAATCCTATTTTCATATATATATATATATTATTAATTTTTATAATATCTTGATATTATATATAATATTTAATGTTATTCTATCATGTCGATTAAATTCAATGTTACCATAGTTGTATTGGTTTTATGTGAATATATCATTGTTTATAGGGATTATTTATGATTATACTTCAATGATGAAATATTATGTTCTATCAATCTAGAAAATAATTTCCCTAATTTTACTATCATTATTTCTAGATATTACTTTTTCCCTTTATTTTCATATCTTAATGAATTATGTTGACAAAAATACTGGTTTATTGAAAAATAAATAATATTTCTATCTTCGGTCAAAATACATTACCATCCATATCAATAATTTATAAAAATATTTTTGAAAATTTTCAGCATTCTCTAAATTATTTATAAAAGATAGTTTTACCCATGCTTGAAATTTTAAAATTTGTTTTAAAAGGAATCTTCCTCAAATTTTCTAAAAAATACCCATTTGGATTCTACTAAAAATGTAAAAGTAGTTTTCTTTAAATATAAGGATGAATAAAATTTCACACCACTATGGCTAAAAAATAGTTTAATTAATAATGTTTATGTATCGAAAGTTATTTTTAGAGAAACCAGTTTTTAAAATGATTTATGTTTAATTTTTTTCCAATGTGGAAAGGAAGTTTTACCCTAGTAATGTTTTAATGAACATTAAGGATTGAATTATATGTTTCTATGTTTATTATTAAAAACAACTATTTTGATAATGCATAATGTTTTAAAAAATGATTTTAAATCAGTGTAGGATATTTTTCTTTGAAATATTCTGAGTCAAATTTAAAATTCAATTTAAATCTATGATGACATTCATGGATGATACTTAGGATATACTGAGGATATGATCCAATGGTAGTATCATTTTATTTGTTTGGACGGTTTTTGTTTATGATGATATAATTTGTATGAAACATACTTATTTTTACAAGGGATATTCTATTATGAAATGATAAAATAGTTATGAATCCCATTTCTTTCCCATAGGTTATGATAAGATTAAATGTTCCTAAATCCCATTTCTTTTCTTGTATTACAATATGATTACTATTTTATTATCTTGTCTTAGAATAATGAGTTATTTTTGTTATGTGATGGTTGGTACCTATATATCCTTCCACTAAATTAGGTAATTATTGATATCACAATGTATAAATAGGATGGTAATGGATTTTAATGAATATTCAGTATAGGATTATCACCAATGTTTTTTTAATATGAGTGAATCATTTGTAGAACTATATTTTGGGGAGAGAAATCAGTCCACTCTGATTTCCATGAAAATGGGTCTTTACTACTATAGAAATGGTATTCTATACTTATGTGTCAAGAACTATTCCAAGTTTGATGTAAATTCCATGCTCTTGGGATCATGTAATTTTATTATCTTATGATTCATGTCTTTCAAATTGACAATATTTATTCTGTTTATCAATATTTCAATATATGAAATATTGGTTATGGTTAATAAGTTGTGATCATGTTTTAAAACACTTATTATCATGTCATTTTTACATATTTTCCTTTTCCACCTTTAGTGATGTTCTAAGCTAACACTTTATAATGTTTTCCCCATGGTTTGGATGGTTGGTATAGAATTTAATATGTTTAACAAGGGTTCTAGTTATGACGAACTATGTAGGATGGAATTTAGAACTCTTATGAAATAGTTTTTATATTTTTATGTTTATAAATGTAATTTACCCTTCTAGTCCTCAAGAATATGTTTGTGTAATGTCATAAATATTAATTTATGATGAATTTATATCTATTTATCAATCTTGGTTCACCATATCCCCCAAGTAGTCTTTGGGTAAAATACTTCCCATTATATAGTGCTCCCTAGTCCACCTATATGTCATTTAAATTGAGGTATATAGTACGTGAACCCTTAAATCATGTCATGTCTGTACGTATATCTTCTTGATTTATATAGTCTTTGACTTCGTGAATTTCATCTATGGTTAAATGGTTTTGGTCTGCATATGTCACCATGGGGATTACCATCAACACTTATATTATCATACTAGAAAAATATTGGTTGGTACCCTAATACACTCAATGTGGTTAGTCTTATACATATTTATCCTAAAAGAAGTTAAACAAATGTACATGTTGGGTTATTTTTATAATAACATGAAAACTGTTCTACAATGACAGTGTTTACAAAATATATGTTTTATAAACTACATCTCATATATTGAGGCTCTTCACCCATAATTAAAAATCAACATGATTGTTTAACACCGCCAGTAGGAATAAGACCAAATCAAGATGTTCTTCCATATACCATTTTACAAAACCACTAGGGAGGGGATCCTTCCTTGATTCCAATATTCTATTGGTATTCACTCAATAAATAATTTGTGAATTTCCAATGAAGATGGATCCCTAAAAAGAACCCTAGGGTATTACCATCACTATTTCCAAGGTCAAATCAAGTTCCATCACAAACAAATATTATTATCTAACCCTTATTATTTCCCAATGGGAGAACTTTATAACATAGGAGATGGATGATATATATAATTTTGTAAATAATTTACTTTACACAGAGTATGGTAGTTTAATTCCCCAACCACAATTTCCCTGAGTTGGTGTATTATAACATAACATTGGTATGATATGAAGGAATAAAATCGTGAATGATCGATAAGTTTAGTAGCTTCTAATGTACTAGATACATACATAAGTATTACATAAAATCATGATATAAAAGCAACAAAAACATTTTGTCCCCTATGAACTCAATTATATCCCTTAGCCTATCCATGAAATTTAACCATAAAACAGTTCCTCATATTCGGGATAAAATAAAACATGGAAAGGGATGAACTCAAATGATCTGTAAGGATAAAAATACAGCAGAAACTTCATAAATAAGCATAAAAATTTAAGGAAATCCATAAAACTAAATCAAGATAATTTTAAACATAAAATTAAAGATAATATCAAAATGATAAATTAATTATTTTCATTTACTTGTTCACATAGATATTCTACTAATGGAATAATCACATGTAAAATCAGTAGCTAATTTCATAATTATGGAATGCATAATGTCGGACATCATAACCACATAGTCAAGGCCTTGAGTCAGACTACAAACTAGATTTTTTCAAGGCCTTGTGCCAGGATACTAGATTATCTAATGATACCTACCGATGAATCGAGGATCTATAAAGGGCTCCACCCATCACTTACTAAGTCCAATGCATTCCACATATGAAAAGGATGAAACATGACATAAACATTCATATTAAAACTACCATAAGAAATGTTAATGCATTAACCATAAACCATGAATGTAATAGAAATTACACATACACAGTAAAACATATCACAAAACCATCATTACAGTATTGATGATTTTTATCCTAATAAATAATCTTCAAATAAGTATAAAATCAATTAAAAATGTTTAAATAGATGAAATCAAAACTATTTGAGAGAAATATCTTTTCCTATTTTGAAATATTTTAAATGTCATGTAATTATAAAAGAAAATATTTATTTTGAAAATATTTATATAAGCTTGTAAAGGAACCTTCAAATGTGTGATAACGGTGGAGAAAAAAGGCACCTGCTGTATAAGTTAAAAAAACATTCTTACCATAATTTTTCGAAAAGGACATAAAGTACGTGGTTTGGAAAATGACGGAAAGATCCCATTCAAATCATCTTATAAAAATTTATACATTGGTATAAATGAAATTAACCCATTTTATAGTAAAATGTAAAAATGTTTTGAAATACATTTATATGAAACACGGATGTGGATGATAAAGAGGTCCTAGCAGACACTTATGTAAAAAAAACCTCGGATAATAAAGAGATAATGAAATTAACCCTTACCTTGTACTTTTCCTTGGTCGAGGGTACTTTAACCTCCTGTATAATAGTTAAATCATTTTTCATAAATTTTACAAGAACTACATACATAAATATGATATCATATATGATCTTCTAATATTTCATTGTTAATAATATTTTTGTAGTATCATGGTTTTGGGTGTTAACTAATTCGGTTTCCTTTATATGATTTGTTACATAAGTAATGTTTGTTAGGGATATGATGTATTTGATTAATATCCAGAATGATATTATGTTCTGATATATTATTTTTAATATGGAAAATAATATTATTCTTGAATGGTTATTATGGGGAATGAATCGCATCACGTTCGTGGAGACGGTAATCTTTACGTATGCATGAATGCTATTTCCATTTCATTTTTTTAATCAAATGATACATAATTATATTATTATTGTATTATAATATATTATTTTATATATGTTACATATGTTCACTAACACCATCCTTTATACATTCCATGTTTGGTATAAACTAGTCATGTCACTTAGAGAGGGGGTGGGGGGGTAGTCAACACTTCCTCAAATGAAATTATTGTGTATATACAATATGAAAAGCATAATGGTATGAAATAAAATATAATTAAAAAATTATATTTAAAATAAATATCATTAATATCATATATAATTATAGTTCCATCATAATGGAAACTATAAGAGGTGGTAGTATAAGATTGAATAATTATCATTTCATGAGGCAGTAGTTCACTGTCTATAGAAACATTATGTTGTATACCCATTTGATGGATGGGTGTGTAAGTGTTGTTAAAATAATTTTCAAATAAACAACCTAGTATATTTAGGATACATGTGTTGTTTTAAAAGAATGGAATAAAGTGAGTTTTGGTGGTTGGAGAAGTAGGAGATGTTACATTTAAATCAGTTAACTCCTTTCGGTTTGAACAAAAAGGATTTCTTGAAGTGAATCCTACCTAAGGAAAGGCTTCTATAAGTTATAAAGGGATGTATGAAGCATAATTTGGCAGAGGTTGGACGATCCAAGTGGTTTGAGAGGTGTGATAAATGGGTTAGAGGTGAGGGATTTCTATAAGGGGGAGGAGGGGATCTATGGGAATGTTTGAAAATATTATTTTATTATATAATTATTTTCGGTTTCTAAAGGACCAAAACCCATTAGTGTCAAATATATGTTGAATAATGTCAGAAATAAAATCATCCAATATGAATTGGATAGTTTTTGGTTATTTTTTAAATATTTATAATCTCATTTATTTAAATCATTTTTAATGAGGTTAACATTTAATCATTATTGTTTAATAAATAATTCAATTTATTTAATGTATAAAAATTATAAATAAAATTCCATGATGTAGAAAATATTATTATATTTCAAATTAATATTTATATTCAAAATTATAACTTATATAACACCTTGTAGATATTAATTTACTAAAAGATATATGTTTATGACATTTTTGTCTTTACATTATATGAAGTTATATAATGTGTCATTATCACTATCAAGTGGCTCCATGGGGTCCCAAAATCGACCCAAGGTTTCCCTTAGTTGGACATGTAACAACCAGTAGGAATATGAAACATGTTAGGGTAATTTAATATTATTATAATATTATTTGTGTACCCTTATTTACGATATTTACTTTATAACCATGGTTAATAAAATATACTGAAGTAAATATTCATAATGTCTAAAATTAAAAGGTACATATTTAAACAATTTTAACCTCCTAAATCTAAATATGGAATCCATTTTTACAAATTTAAAACACAGAAGTGGAAGAAATTAATTTAAAATTAATTCTCGTTGTCAAAACAAAAATCATATTTTTATTAAATAACAATTATCAAAAGATTGACACTTGTTTATTTCCAGTTTAAATGTGAAATTACATCCAATGACTTAAATTTTATTAAATGATAAAAATATAATACAACGATACTTTAAAACCACTCATTTTTTTATTTAACATAATAAATTATTTCTATTAAATATGTTGTCTTTAATTAAAAGGTAGTATTTTCACTATTCATCAAAAATTGAATGTTTTTAGAAGAGTACCAAAAATTCACCCTAAAATAATTTTGATATTATGAATCAAAAAATGAATTCAATTTTGAAAAATAAAAATTTTAATATTTTAAAATTTATGTAATGCTATTCATAACTGCTAGATTGATTAGTCATAGTGTGTTAGAATCTAGTAGATTCATGTACCACAAGCCATTGCATTATTCAAAGGAAATCATACTATGGAAGATTAGGGTGTTAAATTCTTCCCTCCTTCAGTAATATAGTACTATAAATTTATATAATATTTATACATAAAAATATTTGGGTGGTTCTTCATCATAAGTTCCATGGGATACTACGTTATTTATTATATCTTATGGTCTATCCATAGAACATTCACCGGACGAGTCATCTGATTTCTCAACACTTGCTCTAGGGTATCATGAATTTTGATAGGCTCTTCCCAATAAGATAGATCAGGTTCTAGTTTTATTTCTTCATTTATGAGTACAAGAGTTGGATCTGGCATGTATTTTCTCAACAGTTATATGGGGAACACATCATGAACTTTGAAGAGACTTGGAACCATTGCCAAACGGTAAGCTACATCCCCATTTAGTTCAAGAATTTTGAATGGTCTGATGTAGCCAAGACTAAATTTTCCATTCTTATCAAATCATATGCCTCCATTCCATTGAGATACCTTCATGAAAACATGATCTCCTATAAAAAAGTCTAAATCCTTCCTTCGGTTATGATCGTAGCACTTTTTCCTAATTTGAGCAACAATGATGTGGGTTTGTATAATCTTCACCTTTTCCATTGATTCCTCAACTAGTTCAGGGCGTATGGGTTTTTTTCTCCAACATCATCCCCATAAGATGGTGTGCAACATCACTTTCCATATAATTTTTTAGATTGTTCCATATAAATACTTGAATGGAAGCTAGTGTAATAGGAAAATTCTACCAAAGGTAAATACCGATCCCACATACAATTAAATTCGAGTGATAAATATCTCAACATGTCTTCTACGGTTTCAATAGTCAATTCTAGTATACCATTAGTTTATGGGTTGTAGGAAATTCTCAAACGAAGATCTTTATCCAAGGCCTTCCGAAGAATTTTCATGAATCATGATGTAAAAATGGGATCACTATCAGAAAAAATCGACAGGGTTACTCAAATAAGTCTTACCACATCATTAATATATAATATTACTAGACATTTAAGTGGTAAATCTTCTCTTATATCCAAAAATTGATCTTACAAGGTATGATGATTAAAAATAACCCATTTTGCATCATTCGTTCTAGGAGTCTTTCCTAGACACATTAAAAATTCCATCATAATATCATCCAATTTGCACACATGTATGGGAAATGGTTGAATGAATCCTCTATTTTGTTGTCTTACAGCTTATTCTTGTTGATAAACCATTAATAATAACACATAATCAGTAATCTATCTATTCATGTTTTCCTACAAAAAATGTTCCTTCAAATCCTTAAACATTTTAGTACTACCAAGGTGTATAGAGAAATTAGAGCTATGAGAATAATCCAACAATTCCCCTTTTAGATCAGGTATGTCAGGAACACAAATTCCCTTCCCCGATTTCAAAATACCATTTTCATATACGGATTCTATTAATCTCTTATCATTCATAGAATTAATTTTCTTTTCAAACTCCTCATCAACATTCTGATAACTTTTTATCCCTTCTAGTAGAGATGGTTTAGCAACAATTTGAAAAACTATTGATGTTTCACCTTCCAAGATTATTCCAATACTAATCTTTAATAGACCAATGAACAAAGGATCCCTTTAAACTCTCATATTGTTCAAAACTCCATTATATTTTTGGCTCAAATAATCTTCCACCTTATTTTCCGTCCCAGGGTGGTAGTGTATAGTGAAATCATAATCATTGAGATGTTCGAGCTATCTCCATTACCTCATGTTGAGATCTTTTTGATAGAAAATATACATCAAACTCTTGTGTTCAGTATTAATCTCACATTTTTAACCATATAGAGAGTGTCTCCATTTCTTCAGAGAAAACATTACACCTGCTAACTCAAGATCATGAGTGGGATAGTTTTGTTTAAAAAAAATTAGCTGTCATGATGCATAGGAAATATCCCTATCATTCTGCATAAGGACACAACTAAGTGTTTTCATTTAATTGTCACTATAAATAACAAACCCATTATTCACCAATGGTAGATTCAATATTGGATAACTGACTATTCTTTTCTTTAATTCTTCAAAACATTCTTCACACTATTTTTTCCAAAAAAAATATAACCCCTTTACGTGTGATCTTGGTTAATGGGTTACCAATCATGTTAAATTTTGGATGAAACACATATAATAACTTAATAAACCAATAAAACTACATACCTCTGTTATACTTGTTGGTTTTATCCATTCATGGATTGCCTTGGTATTTGAAGGACCAACAGAGATTCCATCCTTTCGGACAATATGGACAAGAAATGAAATCTCTTGAAGCCATATTTCAAACTGGTTGAACATACCTTATAATTCATTTCATCTAAGAGTCTTTAGAGTACTGCCGAAGTGATTTTCATGACCTTTGTATCTTTAAAAATATACCAAGATATCATAAAACAATACCACTACAAAGTCATCATGATAATCCTTGAGAACTATGTTCATTAGATCTATGAAGACAGAGGGAGCATTATTCAGTCCAAAAGGCATTACTGTAAAATTGTAATTCTCGTACCTAGTTTGAAATGATGTCTTTGGAATGACAGCCTTCTTCCATCCCCATTGATGATATCCAAATCCAAGGTCAATATTTGAAAAATATTGATCGCCATGAAGTTGGTCAAATAAATCATCAATGTGAGGTAGGGGATACTTGTTCTTTATTATTATAGCATTGATCAACTGTAGTCAATTCATAACCTCATAGATCTATCTTTCTTCCTAATAAAAATAATAAAGGATCCCCATTGCGAAACATTAGGGTGAATAAATACTTTACTACTCAACTTCTCTAGTTGTTTCTTTAGTTATAATAATTCCACAGTGGAAATTCTATAAGCTGTATTTGATATGGGTCTTGAAACTAGAATTAAATCAATGGAAACTCAATTTCACGTTCGGGGGGATGTCTAGGTAAATCCTCTAGAAACACATCAACATATTCTTGCACAATAGGTACGTCCTATATTTGACCATTATTTTCCTCAACCATAGTTATTTAATTCTTCTCCTCTCTTATAATTGAATTTAGTTGAGCTACTAGGGGTGGATCTGGATTAGAATCAGGTGGTGATGTTTCTGCTCTAAAGATAAGGTACTCCTTATCATAATTGAAATTTTTAACCACCTTTTTCTTATAATAAATTCTCGTTTCATAGTCCAAAATCTAATACATACATAGAATTATATAAAATTAAATCATGGGTATGGATATGAGATCAATGGATAAGAAAATTTATATGCCCTAAGGGGTACTGATTCACAAAACATTGTTGCAATGACACATTCCATAAGAGTTTTGACTGATAACTCACTTGTTAAATAAAATTGGAAATATCTAATTTTATTAGCAAATAGGAATTATATAAAATAATTTGATGATGTAGAATCAAATAAAGAATTGGATGACATGAGGAATCTATTAAATTACAAGTCACCATGTCTTTCAGAGCTTCAACATCCACATTAGTGATCACATAATCTTGGCCTTTCTCCCTTTGAATTTTTATATTTATGTTTCCTTGGGGAATAGAACATTAATTTTTATAATTCCCCTTTAATTTACAATTGTTTCATTCAACATTTATAGCCTCTTTATTTCCAATTAAATCACATACATGGTGGCCTTTTTCACCGCACATGTAACAGACTCTCATTCCCTTGAGGCAAGTACATGGGTGTTTCATCGCACATTTACCGTATGATGGATATTAAACTTTTCCCTTCTTCCCCTTATATCTATTTCTAGAGTGTTCAAAATATCTCATCTTCTCTTTATTTACTTTAATGTCATAATACTAAATGAATTGCATTTTTGTCTTGATAGCACATGAGACAATATATTCATATGATGAGAAGGATTTTGAGATTAATGTTTGACAGAGAAATGGTTTTAACCCATCAAAGAATCGATGAAACTTACTCCTTCGGTTATTTATATAATCTACTGAATTCCTTATTAACCTTGTAATGTTAGCCTCATAAATTGCGACATTATTGTCCTCCTTTTTCTATAGAATCAAAAATTGTCCTTCCATATCCACTCGATGGACACTATGTAATTATTTTTCTAAGAAAAGATTTTTTATCTCCCTCCATTCCATATTTGATACTTCTTCATATTCTTTTGGGTTTTTAATTAATTACGACCATTGATATGTATCTCCCGTGACATGATAAACTGCCTTGACAACTTTTTCCTTTTTGCTGCTCCCCACATCATGAAATACTTTCTCTATGGAACTTATCCATTACTCAGATAAAAATGGATTTTAGTCCGACTGATTGTAGGGGGTTATTACCTCATGAATCGTTATAACATTGATCCTATTTGTTTTGGATCATAGTGCTCTATACTGGTATTGTTATTATTCCAAACCTGAGAGAGTTGTCCAAGTATGGTGATAAGTTGATAAGCACCAGTTTCATTGCCAGATCCACTATAATTATCTTCAGTAGGAGGGAAATCCATAAATGGATTATGTGTGTTGATACAATTCCCATTCCTTCCACTAGGAACCATTTCTAAACAATTGAATGCACTACATTAGTTTTTGAATCGCAATACATAATTCCAAAATTGTAAAACCCATAACATAAATTTAACAGTTTATAGATATAATCCATAATCAGAGAAATCATTTCTTTGAGGAGGTATATAATCATAAATCATTCATAATCGTTTGTAAAGAAAATGTGAATTATCCTATGTATATCCCCCAGGAGTGTCATAACCAAGAGTTCAGCTAGGCCCATTGTCATGTACCAGGATACCCCGGGTCAAGCCCAAAACTCTTTGTCGGAGTTTTCACTGCTAGGTACATCTGTGGAAGAGTATCATCTATTTGTTCATATATAAAAAGGTATGTATTGCTTGAAAAATACACAAAATATCTATATTATAAAAATTCAAGGATGTTCATCTATACTAATCCTCAATGTATATCTTAGAGTAATGTTCTCTAATCAGAGTTTATCTGAATTGAATCTCTAAGGTTTGTTCTAAACTTCCTCTGATACCAACTATAATGCCTCGACCCCAGTTACCTAGAGTCATTGCATTGTTACATAACATTGGAATGATAAAAATGGATCAAATCTTGAAATACCGATCAGTTTAGTAGCCTTGTTAATACAAGATACATAAAAAAAATTTACATTATATCATGAAATAAACACAACCACAACATTTTTCCCCTATGAAAACACTTATATCCCTTATCCTGTCAATACATGTCAACCATAAAATACCTCTTCATATCATGGTGAAAATGAAACATATAAAGAGGTTATCTTAGATGCTTATTAATGAAAACAATATAGCAGAAACGTAATAAATAAACAAAAAAAATTAAGGAAATGTATAAAACTTAGACAAAAGCCTTTTAAAAATAAAAATTAGGATAATATGGAATAGATAAATCAAATGATTCCATTTACATATTCACATTTAAATTCTACTTGTCGAATAATCACAAGTAATATCAATAGCTATTATCATAATGATGGAATGCATATTGTCAGAAATCATAACCACATAGTCAAAGCCTCGTTCGACGAAAACAAATAAGATTTTTTCAGGGCCTTATGCTAACACACTTGATTGTCTCATGAGGCCAAATTATGCATCGAGGAGGTATAGTGGGCTCAACGCATCACATAATATATCCAATGAATTTGACATATGAAAGGGTTTAAACATAACATAAACATTTGTATTAAAACTAGCTTACAAAATGTTAATACATTAAACACAAACCATGAATGGTATAAAAATAAAACATCCATATTAAAACATATCACAAAACAATATGTACAATATGGAAAATTTGTATCATAATAAATCAACTACAAACAAGTATAAAATCCATTAAAGGATATTGACATAGATGAAATCAAAACTATTTGAGAGAAATATATCTATCTATTTTTAAATCATTTTAAAAGACATGTAATTATAAAAGATATAATTTATTTTGAAAACATTATTAAAATATTTTAAGGTAATATTCAAAGGTATTATAATGGTGAAGAATAAACGCACCCTCTGTATAAGTTAAAAAACATTCTTACCTTAATTTGTCGAAACGGTCATAAAGTTCCTTGTTTCAAATCGACAGAACGATTCCTTTAAAACCATTTAATAAAAAGTCAAAAAAGGGTATAAATTAATTTAAACCATAGTCTAGTAAATAGTAAAAATCTTTTGAAATACTGTTTTAAGAAACACAGATGAGGATGATAAAGAGTTCAACGTAGACACTTACATAAAAACAGCTTCAGATAATAAAGAGATTGTGAAATTACCCATTACCATGTACTTTTCCATGTCCGAGGGTACATTAAAATCATGTATAATAGTTAAACCATTGTTATTAAATTATAAAATAACCACATATATAAATATGATATCATATATGATCTTATAATATTGCTTTGTTAATAATATTTTAGTAGTATCATTTTTTCTAATGTTAACTACTTTTTTTCCTTTATATGTTTCGTTATGTAAGTCATATTTGTTATGGATAGGATGTATTTTATTCATATACAGAATGATATTGTGTTTTTAAATATTATTTTTAATAATAAAAAGAAAATTATTCTTGAATGGTTATAATGGGGAATGAATCTCCTCGCGTTTGTGGAGACAGTAATCCATACGTACGCACGAACGCTACTTCAATTTCATTTTTTATAGTTTAAAATAAATAAAAACCAAATGATATATAGGTATATAATTATTCCTGTATAATATAATATTTTATATATGTAACATATGTTCATTAACACCATTCTTTATACATTCCATGTAGGGTATGAACGAGTCATATCACTTTGAGTGGCGGTAGTTCGCACTTCCTCAAATGAAATTATCGTATATATACAACATTAAAAGAATAAATTTAAGTTATAAAAGATAATTATATAAGATTATATATAAAATAAATATCATAAATATAATATATAATTATAGTTCTATAATAAGGGCCACCATAATAGGTGGTAGTACATGATTGAACAATCATCGTTTTGTGAGTCAGTAGTTCGTCGTCCACATAAACATTATGTTCTATACACATTAGATGAAGCTGTTTGTAAGTGTAGTTCAAATACTTATCATAAACACAATATAGTATTTTTAGGATACTATTTTATTATAAATAAATTGAATAAATGGATTCTATGGGCTCAGAGATGTAATATAAAACAAATTAAGAGGAGTGGTTACCTTTAAATCGGGAAACCCCTTTTGGTTTGAACCAAAAGGATTCATTAAAATGCCTTATAAATTTGTTAAGGATTATAAGTGGGTGAGAAGGATTTAGGGAGATTAATTGGGTAAAGTTTGGAAGAGCCATGTGTCTTTAGAGATGTGAGAAATGGGTTAGAGGAGTGGCCTTTTTATAAGGGTTGGAGGGGATCTATATAAATGTTTGTAAATATTTTTTTATTATATTATGATTTTCGGTTTGTAAAGGTCTGAAACAAATTATTCTCTAAGATAAGATGACTCATGTTCAAAATAAAATCATCCAATAAGAATTGGGCAGGTTTTGGATATTGTTTTATTTTTTATAATCTCATTTATTTAAATCATTCATTAATGAGGTAAACATTACATCATTATTCATACATAAATAATTTTATTTATATGATGTATAAAAATTATAAAAATATAAAATGATATAAAAAATCTTATTTTTATTTCAAATAAATATTTATAGTCGAATTGATAAATTATATAACCCCTTGTAAAAAATATTTTACTAAAAGATATATGTTTATGTCATTTTTCTCTTTCATTTAAATTAACTAATATAATGGGTCATTATCACTCTCATGTGGTTCCAAAATCAACCCAATAATTCAAATGGTCGTATATTTATCATCCAATAGGAATTGGATACGTTTTAGGGTGATTTAATATTAATATAATAATATTTTCATACCCTTATTTTTTAGATTTACTGTTTAACCTTGGTAAATAAAATATTTTCTGAAGTAAATATCCATAATGCCAAAAAAAATTACCTATTTACAAAATTTGGGCCTCATGATTCCATATATGGATTATATTTTTCCAAATTCAAATCACAGAAGTGGATGAAATTAATTTTAAATTAATTCATGATGTCAAAATAAATAGCGTGTTTTTATGAAATAATACGTATCAAAAGAATGAAACTTGTTTATGTCCAGTTTAAATGTGAAATTACATCCACTGACCTAAATAATATTAAATGAGAAACATATTTTATAATGATATATTTAAACCATTAAAATGAATAATTTGACAATATAAATTACATTTTAAAGAAAAGGTATTTATAATTAAAATTTAGTAATTTTCACTATTCATAAATATTGATTGTTTATAGAAGAGTACCAAAAATTCAACCTAATCTAATTTTGCAATTCCAAATCCCAAAATGTAGTCCATTTTAAAATATAAAATTTCTAAAATTTCTAAAATTGTGTATTACTATTCATAATTTCTAGATTGATTGGTTATGATGTGTTAGAATCTCGATGTTCTGTACAACGTAAGTTATTGCATTTTTTGAAGGAAAACGTACTGTGGAAGCTTGGGGTGTCACATGTAGTTAGTGAGAATAAAGGAAACCCAATATCCAATTTTATTATGAACCATGAAGAACAAGGGGAAAAATAATTCCCATAGAGTAGAATGAAAATAGAATAGACAAAGCAATTAATCAAGAGGAATTGTTATTCAAAATGTATTAGTTTAAAATAAATACTTATAAAGATCATTCATAACATAAAAAATCATTATTAAACACCATAATAAATAAATTGATTGTGAAATATAAACATATGTAATTTTTAATATTAAAAAAACAAAAATTATTAGGCAAGAATATGAAGGAGGAATCTTAGCATTCATGTGAAACATTATCTCTTCTGTTAATTATCACATTCTTGGACCTATTTATTATTAACATGGAATTATGATTATTGTATCTCCCAAAATCAATCCTCTCACCTGTCCACCTCTCTATAGGTTTCTTATTAATAATAAATTTATCTAATTCTAGAAATAAATTATAATATTGAATTAATATAGAGTTTTAAGGGTTTCACCAAAATAAACAGATTCATAAATTCAGTTGTTTAAATTCATTAATATATTCTACATAATATTTATTAATCAGAAATACCCTAACGAAAAATATACTAACATTGCTCCTAAGGTAAACACTGATTATTTACACAATATTATTTCCAAAATTTTCATTTGAAGCTTCATTCAGAATAAAAATCTTCATTCCCATGAACATATATGTGAGTAAAAAAATCTTATATTATGTTGAATATATTAAACACAATGATTCGAAAAACCCATATATCTATGACATGTTTACAAATCATCATTAATATAAAACTAAAAAACATTCCATGGTGTTTAATAGAAAAAAACTGGGTCACTACACCACCATCCCTGCAGACATGAAAAATAATTACTCATATAATAAATACAAGCAACCCATTTAAAAACAATAAGGTTGAAAATTCCACAAAACCGTTCAACGGGTAGACACAAAATAAAGAGATCAATTGATTCATGAAAAAATATCCATATACAACTTGTATGTAAAACATATTCTTTTCCCATTGAGAGGTCTTGGGTCCCAGAACTTATTAATTACTATAGGTTTGAGCTTGTAAAAAATCAAAATCGTTGCCTCATTTTCTATTTAAAAAAGCCTAAATTTATTTTTTCCCCTCCAAATAAGAACTATCTTGGATTCATAATATGAAAAATTAATTAAACAAAACCATGTATAAAACAACCCACTTCTACATGTACTTTTTTTCATCTTTAGAGTATCAAGATCTATTAAAACTCTATAAACAAACATGTTACAATGAAACATAAAATTCTAAACATAACAATTCTATATTCAACTGAAATAGATAAAATACCTTATTAGAAACCCAAATGAATTCTATGAATATCTCACCAAATTTCTATACCAAATTTCTTTTATCAACCAATGGTCGTCCTACCATATAGTAAAAGAGTATATATGTACCACTGATATCAATATCAAAATGATCTATCTACATGATCAACCTTAATGGGCTCACCTAACTCTAAACCATTAAAAATAATTCTTGGTTATCTTCATATAAAAACATCCCATTTACCCAATAATCCAATCTATGTACATTACTAGGTTATATAATATAATTAGTAGTGAAACCATGATGCACATTCCTTCGGATTCACATTTGATTCACTTATACTTTTCTAGTGGTAAAAAACTGAAACTATTGTGTCTATACTTGATATCATGATTTCTATAGGCCTCCTCTACCAACTTATTTGAAAAATATCAACAATTTTTGTCTATATGGATTCCAATCAACTGTATAATCTCATCCCCAATCGAATATTTCTTAGTTGTATTGTAATCACTCCTTTAGAAAAGATATCAATGTGGACATGATAACCAATACCAATAGTGAAAAACTACAAAGCATCACACAAATACGAATCTGGAATTTGAATAATGAAAAATTCGAAGCATATGGTCCTTAATATTCAAATAAAAATAATATATCATCATTATACGCTATGATGAAACCTTCCCATGGAACGTAAATTGACATTGACCCTTGAATATCTCCTCATACATAACATATTGAGTTGGATGCGTCTGTGTGTGTATAGTTTCGTAGGCAAATTCCTTCCCTAGTTTAGTGTGCCTTCTCCACTAGTTTCCAGCCCCTAGCCTATAGAGTCGGGCTTGGGGTAGTTGTGGCTCGAGCCCGGTATAGTCCGGGTTATGAAAAAATGTTATCAGATTAGGTTCGTTCCTTGGGGCGTTGTTCGGACATCCCTAAAATGAAATTGGTTGAGTTTTGGAGCAATAGTGTCGATGTGTCCCCAGAGCGGCTCTTAGGCCAGGGAGTCTAGTGATGGTGCGGCGGCCGACATATCTTTTCACCAGGACCTTGATAACCCGCTTGCTGACTTGGTATACTAAGACACTTGTTGTAAGGAATTTGGTTCATGCATCATCTTGGATTGAGTCTTTGACTTTCCTTCATGAGTCAGCTAACCATCGATGTTGATATATATATTCCCATTTGACTGTGGTACTCCTTGATTAGATTTAGGATGTCTCTGTGATGAAAGCCATCTAGGATACTAGCTCTAGTTCGTGACGATGATTCCGTGAGTGATTAGGCCTCAGTTCTAGATCCATCATATGATTACCATTTCTCCATATGGACAGGCAGTAGCACCTCCACCTATGGAGTAGCAGATAGTTCTGGTAGCGAGGTCCGATGATGAGCACAGGTTGGGCGTGCTATATGAGTTCCAATGTTCTAGACTGCTGAAGTTCCCCGGTGAGGCATACCCTCAGACAGTGAAGGGGTGGAAAGAGTCGGTGGTCTGCCACTTCAGGCTTGTTCAGGCACTGATAGGATAGATGGTGGCTTTGACAGCCATGAATTTTCCACCACACAGTTTAGTGTAGTAGAGCCATGGTCACTTGGATACACGATGAGTCAGTACTCTTGTGGGATGATATCTAGTAGCTGTTTCGTGAGGATTATTACCTCTCCTGTTTACACTTCTTTATGGTTTCAGGAACTACTGGAGCTTTAGTGGGGAGTGATGGCAGTGTCTAGGTATGTGATTGGGTTCACCAACCTTACTCAGTACTCTTTGGACGTGGTCCATGATGGTAACCTCCGATCCTAGAATTCTGAGCGAGGTCTCTGTAGAGGATATCCATGCCAATGTGATGCCCTTGTGCAACCTCACCAATCTTGGGGTGCTGGAGCATGCACTGGTGACTGTGAAATTTCATTCAGAGGGACGTCAATTGGAAGGGCCTTGATGATGGAGGTCTCCCCTTGATGATTCTCAGGTACATGGTCGGGGTGGGTGGGGGGGCAGCATAGAGCACCACGATAGCCCAGGGAGGGCTACTGCTATGTTTTTGATGTATGAGGTCATGTGGCGTGAGAATACTCGACCAAATGTGTTGAGTTTTTCCCGATAGATGGTTGATAAACCGCCATGACAGATTCAGTGTCGTGATCAGAGAACTCCCGGGTGAGGACGGGGTGGTCCCCAGGGAGGTGGTGTAGGCAAAAAAGCAGGAAGAACTATGGTTGGTGGACGACGTTTTGAGGTCCTTCCACCACCACGCGACCACCCATGTAAGTCTCAGGGAGCTGACAGATGGGGTCACGGGCGGATGTGTGGTATTGATGTTTACAATCCGGAAACACAATATATGATAAGGGGTAATCTATTTGTATTTTCTACTTATCTCAGGACAACTTGTTAGACACTGCACGAGGTAGTCTTCTTGCCTAACTCCTTGTTCAAGGGGTTACCAAGGGTGACGCAGGACGTAGATGTAACCCTATGTTGGTGTTGTCCGTCATAGCATTGAATTTGCACGAAAGAGGAGTTATTCCCCCACTGAGACGCGTTTTTGTGATGCGATCAAAATTGGGAGGGATAGTCAGTGCCACCCAAAGAAAATAGTATCTAGATACAGTGGATGAGTGGCTCTGAAATGTGAATTAATAGAAGGTCTGTGCGGTGGAGTGTCAGAGTAGGTTGTAGATTTTCTAGTGGGGCTTTTTTGCATCACCTCCCTTTGCTTGAGGTGCCACTAGTGGGTTTGGAAGAGTGCCTATTTTCAGGATTAATCTCCTTCCAAGAGGGGAAAAGACATGTGGGGTATTCCACTTTCTTTCCTTGTCTAGCCTCTAGCGGTTGGATGGGTTTGCTCACCTTCCCTGTCCGTTGGTACCTCGCGTGCCCATCGCCAACCTCGATAGAGTTATCTAGTACGAGTCAAGGTGATGAATAACCCATAAACAGAACTACTCAGTTCACTATTTGGTATTGGTAGTGGTGGTCTTTACCCTGAGGATGTGGCGATGCTATATTCTTGGGAGAGCTCTTTGTGGTTTTCTCAGACCACCAATGTCTCAGGTACATCCTCACCCAGAGAGCCTCATTTGTGATGCACTGACGGTGTAAAAAATTATTTCAATAGATATCCTTGGGTGTTTCACTAGATGGATATTATGAAGGAGGGAATCACGGACCATGTTCCAGGAACAAACTATGATTTTTGTCATGACGTGGAATGTAGAGGTGCATCCGGGAAAGATACAAGAGTTTCTTTATCCCATTAGAGGATCATGGAAACGGTTGAGAGGTTTCCTACCGTCTTTCCCCACCCTCCCAACAGTAGGTGTGGGCGCACGGTGTCTTCCACGTGTCACAGCTCATGAGGTGTGTTCGTATTCCTATGCATGTCCTCAAAAGTAGCAGACCTTATGAGTATGAACCATCCCTGTTGTTCGCGTGTTGTTCCAACTTGGTGTTGTTCCAGTTTTCTTGGGCGCGGAAGTGCTAGGTGTGAGCTCTGTATCTTGAGTTTTTTTCCTAGTTTTTCTTTTTGGGGACGAAAATCATGAAGGAGGGAATGATGTAAGAACCCATGTTTTGGGACTCTGAGACTCTGAAAAATTTCTTGATGTCATTCCAGAGCAGGGCGTTCAGACTTCATGCAATTCCGAGGCCCGGTGTGCCCAGAATTAATTATTTAAAAATGTTAAGTGTTTTTATATTACTCACACATGGTTAACTAAAGAAAATGTTATATATCTCAGATGGTAGATCGGATCGGAAATCTGGGACAACCTTTGGGTCCAGAACGCGGTGTTTACCCGAGGCGCGACATAAAATGAGTTGCCGCGGGACATTCGGACCCCTTGTTCATTGGCGGTGTGTTAAATGGATAATTAAATCATTAAATTATTCATTTAATAGCTCAAACATGAATAACTCCTAAATGGTAACTTAGATAAGAAATCTGAGGGCATGGTTACATCCATAGTGTGTCATTTACCCTAGGCGGGGTGTAAAAGTTGTGGGTGCAAGCCTACTTTGAGAGATGTCAGCCAAGGGAAAAAATCATCTTTTTGAATTAATGAATTAGTTATTTTTATCACCAAATATCTTTTCGAATAACATTCTAATGAAACCTCAAAATGGAAATCCAAGTCTTCCGTTGACTTCAAAATTTGACGTTTTACCTAGGTGGGATATAAAATGAGAGGGCGCGGTGATTTTGGATTTCGCGCTAAGTGAGTTTTGCTATAAATACGAAAATATGAGTTGGGGATTCTGCCTTCTCTTTCCAATTCTCTCTCTCTCTCTCTCAAGTATTCTTTTCCCTTCTTCATTGGATTGAGGAGCAGACTTCGGCAGATCGATGTGGGATCGCAGCGGGCGCGTCGCCAACGACGAACGGCCGGATCGAGGTAGGATTCATTTTATTATTTTGAGTTCCGATTCAAGTTTTAATTAAAAATCCAATGTTGTGCCTTTGTTTCTTCATTTTGGTTACACTATTGATGGTTTCACGAACACGACCATAAACAAATGCTGAAAAATATAGTTTTGTTCTTGGGCGTTCCTCATCCACTTTTTTTTTCTCAGACGTGCCAATCTTGTCGGGTCAATTGGTTGTGGGCATGCGCTACAGAGGCCTTTCCCCAAGGATCCTGAATCCTTTTTAGGATTTCTAAACGGGCCACCGGAGTGGTGGTGGAGGATGTAGGAAGCCCCGGCTCCGGCAAGGGAGGTGGCAGGAGGTGGGGGTGGCGCATTGGGGGTTCATAAAGAGTCGTCGGTGTTGGTTGTCGCCGGTGCGGCCGGGGTAGCTCCATGAGGATGCGAGCAGTGCGGCAGAGGGGTTCGGACGAGGTGGCATTGTTGGGTCCAGCTGGCCGAATGGGCGGTGAAAGACCAGAGTAGCCAAGTAGGCATGGTGGAACACCGAGGCCGGAGGTGGAGCAGCTGGCTGCGGCTATGGCGTGTCTGAGAATCGGAGGTGCTCGAGTTAGTCGGGCGGGGCGGCGGAGGTGATGATGGAGTGGTGTGCAGCCAAGGAGACAGTGCGTCCAGGAGAACCAGGGAAGCTGGAACATGTGCTAGCTTCAGGAGGTGTCACAGTGGAGCACGAGGGAGCGCAGCACTCAAGATGGTCGGTGTAGCCAGTGAAGCGGCAGAGAGGTGGCAACGTCGGTGTTGTGGCGGAGGGCTGCAGGAGGGGGCTTTCTGGCATGACCGGTCTCACTTGGAAGAGTAGCTCGAGGTCTGGACTCAGGTGTGTGGAGGAATCCAGGACCCTCCCTTTGCGGTTCCTACCGGTGCGTCAAGGAAGACTGGCCAAAGTCGGTCTGATGGGGGAACAAGGACCCGCATGTTGCGGGTCCTGTTGGGCGACGAAGACCGGTCAGTTGGTCGGTTTCTTTGGAGAAAACCAGACCTGATCTGGTCTGGTGCAGCTGGGCGGGCCGATGCCAGCAGGCCATTTTGGGACGGGCCGGACCCATGGATGGGCCGCGGGCCAGCGGTTCAGACCAGGCCGAATGGGGTGAACCGGCCCTGTTAGGTCCCCATGCATTCAGGGGGGCCGTATTTTCTAAATGGCTTGTCTGATTGACGTGCCGTCTACAGCTACATGTCCGTGTTAACAAGATGTACTTTTTGAAGTATGTTTCGTGTTTTTGGGGTTCTACACCAAAAGATGGGTACCCTGAAACGTTTTACTTTAATAATATTAGTTGTTATTAAAGCTGTGTTGGACGTCGTTCACGAGCCGGACGTCCGTTTGACGCGCCGTCAAAGGCGTTGTTGTCCTGAAGCTGAGATAGTCCATTAAAGGATGGTTTGGGGCCATTGTGGGTTGGTTTCGTTGCTCGGTGGAACAAAATGCAATATGTGAATAATTATTTAATTAACTAATTAATTAATTAATTAATTGTTTTGTCGAACCTAACTCCTGCTTGGGATTTCTGATTGATGCGCCGTCAGCAGCAACGTGACCCAAATCCTCGAGCGTACTTTTTGTGAAACTTTCCATAGTGTTCGGGTTGGAGACAAGGTGTGGGCGCCACAAAGCCTAGTTCTCTCTTTTTACGGTGAAATGCCACTTTTACACTCAACATCAATTTGGGGTGTTTGAGTACGTGTTTATATGTGTTTTCCTGAGAGGATTGCAATAGTGCAATTCACCTTCCTAAATTCGGGCCTGGTGTGTGGGCCCCACAGGGCCCCGTTGGCTTGTAACGTGGGGAGTTGCAGCTTCTACCTCCAGAGTCTGTTTTAGGAGCTAACAGCGGTGTTGTGACCCTAGCATCGAGATGAGGTTGACCGTGGTAGCTTCAGGAGATGAATCCATAGTTGAGTCATGGGCCCCATGGGCCGTTTTTGAACTATGTGCAGTGTACTATGCCTTTATAATCGTGCATCTGTTTGGGGCGTATGAATAGTCGATTAGATGTGTTTTTCTGAGAGAATCGTGATGTCGCAGTTCACCAGACCACTTTCGAGGACATAGTGTGGGCCCCACGAGACTCTGTATGGGTGTAAAGCAGCATTGAGTAACTTTTTCATCAGAATCCTGTTTCTAGTGAGTAAGTAATCAATCCAACGTGTTGTTTCGCGAGGATTTCAATGGTGTAATCTGTTCATGTGAGTATATCATCTTAAAAGATTTTATTAAATCTAGAAATATGAAAGGGCGTTGGTCGGTGGTTTCTTTGATGCACTCCAAATATATGCACGGTATCAGTGTTGGTGGCACCATCTGATGGCACAGGTAGTGCGAACATCTCGGCCTAGTTCTGGGTTTACCCTCCAATCGGGCTGGGTAGTGGGTCACCTGATGAATTATTTATGGTTTACCCTCCAGTGGGGCTGGGAAGTGGGTCACTGTCAACTTATTTACATTTTACCCTATTGTGGGGCTGGGAAGTGGGTCACCCAGTTATTTACATAAGGATTACCCTTCTACGGGGCTGGGTAGTGGGTCACCGTCAACTTATTTACAGTTTACCCTCCAGTGGAGCTGTGCATTGGGTCACTGTTGACTTATTTAGGGTTTACCCTCTAGCAGGGCTGGGAAGTGGGTCACTCGATGATTTATTATGGTCTACCCTCTAGCAGGGCTTGGCAGTGGGTCACAGTTGACTTATTGGGGCTTACCCTCCAGCGGGGCTGGGCAGTGGGTTATCCAACGACTTAATTCTGACTCGGTCTATTATATGATGCTAGTCAGTGAATTTTCTCCCTGGTTACCAGAGCGGGACCATTGGTGGTATGGTGTAGTGATGAGGCTTCTTGACGTGCATGATTGTTGGGAATCAGTGATCGCTATCATTTGAACTGTTCGTGACTCTTCTTGGACTGATCTTGGAGGTAAATATCCCCTTACACACTCATTTGGGTTTCTCGTTGAGCATATATATATTCACCATGCTCTTTTTCCCACTCCTTGGGTTTTGTTACTCTCTTTCTATGAGGGGCAAAGACGCGCGGGGTTTTCCATGTGCCTTCCATGTATAACTCCTCTTGGTTGGCCGAGTCTACTATCCTGCTATATACAGCGAAGACTCGACAAGAAGTTCGTCTTCTCGCCGTTTCTAGCTCCTTGTGTCTGGACGAGTCTACTTCATTTCTCTTGTTGGGTTGAGTTACACTCTCTCTTTTGTACTCTTGCACTGTTCTTTGTTATGTCTACCGCTCACCATTTTAGTACACCCTTTGTTTCTCCCTCAAGCATTCTGGGAATCCTACTGAGTATTTTTATAGTCACCCCTGCTTGGGATTTACCCACACTTGGTGTGCCCTTGTAGACGAAGGACAGGTCGGTCGAGACTACGGAGGAGCGTTGATGACACTGGAGCTTGGGCTGTATTCAGTGGCCATAGTAGTACTTTCTGGGTGATACTCACTAGTGGCTTACTTTCATTTTACTTGTTTCCAGGTTGTAGCACCTTTCTGGTGGGGCACGTGTTTTCCCCATTTACTGTTCAGATTACTTGTCAGTATCCTTCAGCACTTTACTTGTACTGGTTAGAGGTTGATGCATGAATTTTGGTTTCCCATTTTGTAGCGGTGTTGTATATTGCTTTCTTTTCTCATCAGTTTTGCATTGATTTGCTTTCCTATGTGTGCACAGTTTCATAGGAAAAGGCCTCCCCTAGTTTGGTGCGCCTTTTGTACTAGTCACCAGCCTCTGGCCGAGGGAGGCGGGTTTGGGGTAGTTGCGGCTCATGCCAGGTATAGGTCGGGTCGTGACATGAAAGGGATTTGTGGTTTCAAAAAGAGGACTTGGGTTCTGTTGATCATGTGGGTGGTTGTATATGTTTTCAATGAAAATGGTGTTCTATGGAAATGGTTCTTAAAGTGTTTCTTGGATGCTCATTATTCCATTGGATGTTGGCACTGCCATGGTTGAACTTGGTTAACACGTGGATATGCCCTAAAATAAATAATTTTCTCCAAACTGGTTTTTTCATAAAAAATTGGTTTATTAAATGGTTCTGATGATTTAATTGATGTTGGGTTATTTTTGTGGTTTCTAAAAATGGTTTTAAATGCGTTACCCGCAGTTTGACTTGTGTGGCCTTGAAGTATAATTTGTTGTGAGTTTTAAATAAATAAAGGCATGTTTGGGATTTGTGATGTATTTGGGTGTGCATTTGGATCCTAGGGTTATGTTGGTCATTTTTAAAAAAAATTGATGTTTTTATTATTTTTTGGTATGTTAATTTGGTTATGTCATGTTAAATTACCATATTGAACTTCCAACTCAAAACTGATGTTTCAATAAAAATTAAAAAGGATTTTGTTTTGGAAAATGTGTGTTCCCAATTGGTAAATTAAAATTGTATGAAATGATTTGACCATATATATAGTATAGTGGACTAGTTTTCACATTTTAACAATATTAAATTTATTTGTATGTATGGGGCACATTTATATGAGGGTTTTTTCTATTTTTCGTATCATATATTGGGGTCCGTGTTTTGGGTCAGAAAGTGAAGTGCTGACAGTTGGGCTGAGTCATGTGTGCATTGGCCCCCTTATTACATCGTATTATTACTATCACTGTTGCTTTCTAGGAATCATGTATATGAACGAGTGATAGTATCTTACCAATCATGATTAGATGGGTTGGTACACATTTAATGATATTTCATGCAAATAGGGAGTTCTGGAAGTATTGTCATGAGGGAGATCAGTTGGTTATAGATTATGGGGATTCACCACACGTCGCCATGTGGTCCCAAACTAAGTATATCCTTGGGTTTTCCACTGATTTTTAGGAACATACATGGTTATTATTTTATTTCTTATTTATGTTCTCTTACATTATTTAATTTCTTTCTTGTACTGTTTACCTATCCAATTTTAGCATATCCTTAAAATTATATGATTTGGTTATTTATGAAATTAAAATTGGTTTTGCAAATGTTCCAGAGCATGTGATGGATTACTAAAATAGAAAATCATGTAGTTTCATTAAAATTGTGAAAAAACTACTTTTATAATCGTATTTTAAACTAGTGTTAATTGACTGATTTGGAAAATGAATCTTTTGGATTCTGTGGCATTTCTTTGGCATCAAAATTGAGAATTTCGTTGCCCATGCATATCATATCATTATAGTTCCTAGTTCGGATTTTGGTTTAGGATCCCTGGTAGATTCTCATTATTTGTTCAGGGTTAGTCATATGGTTATTGGTGACTCAAAGGTCACATGGAGATTATGTGACAATGGTTCAATTTTTCCTCTTTTAGTTTTAGTCTTCTTAATTGTATTATGTATCTTGACCAACTATTTATTTATTTATTGTTAGTATTTAGTTATGGTGGATTGTTTAGTTCATTTATTACTGGTCATGGTTTCTAAATTTTGGGGGTAAATATTTCAGTATTATGTTATTCGTAATGCCTGATAATGGTTTCATCCCTTGGGGATCGAGAATGCCCTTCAGGCCCTGTTGTTGACAGGGTCGGTTGTTAGGGTGGATGACATCCTGGGCGGGTTTTTGATAGAATTAATGCCCATATATGATATTAATGACATATTAATCATTATAATATAATAATATAACAATTATATTTTTACTTTCCATGCACATAACAAATGATAATGTCATTTTTTCATACATGTGAACTATCATTTCCACAAAGCCACACAACTCGATTTTATTCATTATATCAATTTTATAAAATATATAAGAATATTTGAATAATTCATATGAAATTAATGATTTTATAATAATTTTTTAATGATTAATTATTTCATAACTTCTTTGGATAACTGTCAATGAAAAATGGAAAACATTACTCATGCGTATATACAACTAACCATCTCCATGATTATATTGTTGTTAATTTTTCTTAACCACACTTCATGGAATGATTTATAAGAATAATTTGTGTATAAAAAGTATAATTATGTCATGAATATTATTTTAGAGAAGAAGGTATTTTTACCACATTCACTATTAACATCATAATAAGATCATTTTTTACTCAAGTACTGGATATTGAGAATACATCCAATGTGAACATTAATAATAAATTATTTGTTATAATATTGTAATAAATGATATGAATGCAATAATTAACATTAAAATGGTTATAAAACATGTATAAATTAACTTAATGTTTATTATTCATGAAGATAAATAATGTATGATATGATTCATACTCAAGGTATGGGACTTCGTCTCAATCTGATTTCATTGAGAAAAATTTTCATATTATACATAGCATCCTTAAATAAGGTGTATAATTAACCCCTTGAAATTTTAATTCATTCCATGGTTTTAAAATAGAATATTTTTATTGGAATAGTTTAATTTTTATTAAAAAATAAAAAAGTATTGATTTTAACATAGGTGAAAAAAATGACTATTTTCCTACCATTAATATTATTTGATATTTAAATTCCTCTCCAAGACTAATTTTTTAAATGGAAAACAAATACCTTATTCTCTTTTTCAGTGTTTTGGTATTGAATTTTTTTGAATGTGAATTTTCTATTTCAGTGTCTTAAATGATTTCTTTTTATTTCAAATGGAAATTGTCGAGTAAGATTTTTACAATTCCAATATTTTATGTGTAATTATGATATAATGGTACATGTAAATTTTATGGTTGTTTACATGATAAAAAAATATATTGGGTTACATTATATACCAAATATGGGTGGTTCTGTGATAAACCAAGGAAGGGTGGACACATTATTACCTCTAATGCATTGGGTATGAATATCGGTAGTATGGAAATTCCATTTAGTGATATTTGTGGAAGTTGACTGTATGGTTATTCTTTTTATGCCTGATTATGTCATATGTTATTTCTATGTGTTTAATGTAAATATTTTGACTTAAAAAATGGAATTAAATGAGCTTATATTTAGTGAAGTTTATGAACTACATCTTAAATGTAAAATTTATTTATTTATGATAAAGTATTCAGTGAACACATATTTTACAAGAATAACATTAATCCTAATTTTTTAATCTCTTACTATGAATTTTAAGCTCATCTAATGTTTCAAAATGTTTTTCCAATGATTTAATTAATAATAGTGTCATGGATTTTATCACGGAAAATTTATGAAGTATAAACATAAAATGAAACCATGTTTTATTTAAACTCTTTTTGTTTCATGAAAAAAGTTTTAGTGATTAGAAGTATCTAATTTTTAATATTTTAGATGTTATGTATGAGTTATGGACTTATTATCTAAAATCTCTAAACATAAAAATATCGACTATTAGAATGTAAGTCATGTTTTTGACATAACTCAAGAATAATTAATGTTTATGGATCTGGCCTTAAAGTTGGTATTAATGGCCACATTAAATAACATTAGGATATATATTATTGTAAATAGAATATCAATAAATTATTTTTAATTTATCATAAAATTTAAATTATTTTCCATTTCATGATTACCATGTTGCATTATATAAAAAATGTATGTTTAGAATGGTTTTATATTGAAGAAATAGGTAATATCTTATAAAAAGGTAGACAGAGTAAAAGGACCTTCCAAATATGAATTATGAGATGGTCGGTATCAGAACTAAACCATTTTGGAAGTGATGGATTATTTGAATCTAGTGATAAATGGTGCTGGTGTCCATGGATGAGATCTACTAGATTAATCCCAGAGGAATATGTTAGTAGAGGATTATTTCATAAAGTAACATCCCCCATCATTTAAGGATTATATGAACATGTTCTAACTGATGGGTGGATTAAATCACAAGAAAATTTGTTTGATGTAATGGGGAATTCATATAATCAAATATTTAGTTTTATTTTTTTTCAATTATATGGTGATTCCGATGAGTGGTGGTCAATGATTTAAAATATAAAAGGAATTGAAGAGATTGATTCCTTTAAATGAAATTAATTTAATAATATATTCCTTTTGAAATGTATTCATAAATATGTTAGAAATTGGTTGGAATATAAATTCATGGAAATAAGAAAAAAGGAGGAATATTCTATAGCTTAATATAAAGATATGTTTACCCTTTTGTCAAGGTACATCTGAAATGTTTTCTAGGATATTAAAATTATGATAAATATGTTTTCCTAAGGATTTAATCCTAAATATTGAAATTAATTACGTTTTAGTGAGTTCAAATGGAATGATAAATGTTTTCGATTTGCTGAGAAGGTAGAAATTGAGTTTTATAATGATATTTTATTTCCCGAGAGAAGGAAAATGAGGTGATCCAGTTTTTAATGTGATGGGATGGCATTCATCAAATATGTTTGAAGGTATGAAGAGTTAATATTCATCAAGTGAGATTTGTGGTAAAAATAATCCTGTGAAATGTACATTAAAGACAAGGATGTTCTTCCTATATGGTAAGACTGGTCATATTGATCGTGACTTATAGGGAGATGATTGGGAAATAAATGACAAGTTGGTGGTAAGATGTTTTAGATGCAATGATTTAGGGAATTATGATAATGTGTGTTTGATTTTTACTACTCATAGTGGAAACCATCAAGATATAAATTAGAATGGAATGATAAAATCATTTTATACTACTATGGTTGATGTGGGATAGTCAAATTAAGATTTGATAAGTATGTAATGGGTTTTTTCAAAATATGATAATAATCTTTTTGACTCTGGATCTTCACCCAAATTCATTTCTGATAGCATTAAATGTAAATTGGAAATATATTCTCATGGATGTGATATAGAACTTATGGTAAATACTATATGTGGGAGTATCATGGAAACAATGATTTGTGGGTATCTTTCTATTGTCAGTAATGTGACTATTTTTCCTGCACATCTTGTTAAACATTCTATAGTGGAATTTCAAATCATTTCGGGTATGGATTGGATTTCAGATTACCTTGAAAAAATATATTAAAAAGAATAGAATGTTTTATTTGAAGATTCGATACATTTTATAACATACAATGAATATTAGAGCTTTACTAATGATGGTAGTGAAATTTAGCTACCTCATGTCTTTTAAAATAATGAAACATTTTATATTAATGAAATTCCAGTAGTGAATAATTTTATAGATGTTTTTCCTGATCAATTTCATAGAAGTGTTCCAGATCCGGAGGTTTAATATACTGTTTATTTGTTTCTTGATGTTAAAACTCTATCAAAAACCCAATATTGAATGGTTCAAATTGAATGGGGAGAATTGAAAAGATAAATTCATGAATTTCTTGATAATGATTTCATTTGATCTAGAACATCAATATGGGGTTCTCTTGTTTTATTTGTGAAATATAAAGATGGATCTATGAGACTTTATATTATTTAAATATCCTTTAATAACATCACTATTTAAAAAAGTATATATTTCAACATATATATGATTTTTTATCATCTCTAGGGAGCTCGGTATTTTTCAATGATTTATTTGAGGTTTAAGTACCATAATTGTAAGGTGAAAGGGGATTAAAATCTAATGAAAATATTCATTATGAGATATGTGAATTTTGAGCATTTAGTTATTCCATTGGGGTTATCTAGTGACCCTAAAAAATTTATAAATCTCATGAATGGGGTCTTTCCTCAGTTTTTAGACCAGTTTGGGGTAGTGTTTATATATATTATTTTGGTATATTCAAAAAGATAAAAGGAACATTATTTTCACTTAAGGATAGTATTTTCAAACCATAAAAGAAAAGAAACTATATAGAATGTTTTGTTTGATAGAATTTTGGGTGAAAAAAAATCATTATGTGGTCATATTGAATATAAAGATTGCTTAATTGTTGACCCATTTTAAATATTAGTTACTCATGACTGGCCAAGACCTACTAATATTATAGAGATTCATATATTTCAAGTAATAGTGAGTTATTTTAGATGGTTTTTTAAAATCATGTCTCTATTATCTATCCCACTATATAAGATAACATGTATTGGAGTTATGTTCATTTGCACAAAAGAATGCGATTATTCTTTTTATGAACTGAATTGAAGATTGGTCAATGCCCAGGGATTATCTTTACCCTCTAAGAGTGGGGAATTATTTATCTATAGTGATTCTTCATTAAAAGTATTTGGTTGTTTATGAATATAGAATTATTTTTTAATTTATTATGCATCATGTTAGATGAAACATAGCGAATAAAATTACCCTATACTTTATTTGGAATTAGCTTCTGTTGTTTTTTCGAGAATTTTCTTTTGAGATATCATTTTTATATCATAATTTGTGAAATATATAATGATAAAAAAATTCAAAATTATATATTCTCTTAGACATAATTGAACATAATTTAGAGGTGATGGAAGGAATTAATCAAAGATTATGATTTCAGGATTCATTACCATCCATGTAATTATATTAAATTGGCTGATGATTTGTGTTGAAAATTGATTCTATATTAATCGTGATACATTTGGATTTAGATCAATTGGTTAACGAATTGAGGAATCTTTTCATGGATGTTTTGGTGAAGTAAATTCCTTTATTTTGTTTCAATTTTTAGTGATATAATATCTATTATATTTAATGAAGAATGTGTAGAAGAAAAATAGTGATATGTAGAAAAATGTAGAATTTCTTCAGAATTGTTTGTTACCTAAATTTAACAACGATAAAGATTGTGTTTTGAGGTTTTCGAAGAGATTATGTCAGACTTTTAATTCAAAATTGAAGAATGCATTTTTATGTCAAGCACATAGATCTCCATTTTTAGTTAATTTGGGCATCACTAAGATATATACAGATTTTGAAGAGTATTACAGGTGGGATGGAATGAAAAAACATATTGCTGACTTAACACTAAGATGTTTGATTTTTCAACAGGTCAAAGAAAAATTGAAGATACCAAATGGGATACTTGATCCTATTATAGTTATTATGAGGAAATGGGAAAATATATCCATGGTATTTATTGAGGGATTACCAAATATTTCTTGATGTAAAAATGTGATCATGGATATTGTTGATAGATTGACAGAAGCATCTCATTTTCATTCTATTATAGATACTCTATCTCAAGATCAACGTTATCTATTTAATATTAATTATATCTCCAGCATAAATGGAGTTATCATCCCCATTGTATTTGATTTTGATCTGATGTGAAGTTCAAACTTTTAGAAAGTACATCCAAATTATTTAGGTACTGAATTAAATTTCAATACCTCTTTCTATCCTCAATTAGAAGGGCAGTAAAAATGAATAATTCAGATATTGGAGAATATTCTAAATTCATGTCTAATGTATTATCATGGATTTTGGGATCAATAAATTTTATTATATGATTTTTTATACAATAACAACTTCATTCCAATATTTAAATGGAAGTATTTGACAGATTATATGGAAAGCGTTGTCAAAATCCATCTTCATGGGATGAAGTTGGTGTAAGAATGTTGATGGGATAGGAATTGGTAGAGGAACTGGTAGAGAATGTTTTGTCGATTCAGGGAAACATGAAGATAATAGAGATTAGGCATACACGTTACACAAATGAGTTGAGGAAGGATCTTATGTTTGAGTAAGGTGATCATATCATTCTTAATGTTTCTCAATGGAAAAGTGCGATGCATTTTGGTAATAGGGGAAGCTGGGTCAAGGGTTCACTAGACCCTATGATGTCATATAGAAATTTGGTTCATTTTCCTACCATGAGGATTTACCTTTGAGTCTATTCTAAAAACAAACTTTTTATCATTTTTCATTGTTATGAATTTATAGGCAGGATTCATCTCATTTTTTGAGTCCGGAGGATGTTTTGATGGAAGAGAATAATTCTTATAAGGAAAAATATGTCCATATTCTTGACTATAGAGAGGATGTGCTATAAAACTAAGTGATTCTTCATGTTATGGTATTCTGGAAAGACCATATGTCTTAAGAGGAATCCTGGGAATCTGAAAATGATATAAGGGAGAAATACTACCACTAATTTGATGTGTAAATATAATTATGACGAATCAATTTTCAAAAATGGGGATGGATGTAACATCCTAGGTAATTATAGAATAATACCTTTTCAAATATATTAATATTTATTAATTACATACTAATTTTACTTTAATTTGGATGTAATTTATGATAGCATACTCGACACCCAAAAATGTGTTTCTCCAAAATCCTAGGTTACTTACAAGGCTGAGTTTTACCAAATAATAATATATTTTAAATATATTTATTTAAAATATTAGTTATAACCTAGAAATTTTATTGTATGGAATTTGCATTAAAAAATATATTATTTTTACACAAGTTTATTCAATATATTTACATTCTTCCAATTAATTTTATAGGTTTAAAATGGGAATAGAACAATTTTTATGAATAAAATAATCAAATATATTTTAAATGGTTGTTGTATGGCCTTCTGAGGGTGAACCATTTTTAAATATATATGTTTTACAATATTATATCATCTATTTGGAAACATTATTCATATATGTATGTGGGACATCTAAATTTTCATTGGTTGAGTTTTTTGTTTTTTCTGATAAAATTCATATTTTAATGAATAGTGAAAAAATACTGCATTTTAATTCAAAGTATCCTTTTTGTATAAATTTGTTATAAAGTAAAAAATTACAATTTTACATGGTTTTATGGTATAATTAGATGATTTTCTATCAGTTACTCCCATTTAGTACATTAGATTCTTCTTAAAAATTAAATTAAATAGATAAATTATGTGAATTTGTCAATGTTTTACCACAAAAATCCTTTTTCTCGATTATTCAATGAGATTAGTGTTAATCATAATTTAACCACTTATATGAATTTAATTTTCCAAAACATACATTCATCGTTGTACCCGTTAAAAAAATGTCGTACAATAGGATCAAATTATTTTTTTGATGAATAGTAACATTAGTATTTTGTTTACCACAATTAAAGTTAAATAATGTAAATAAAGGTAAAATTAATATTATAATATTATATAATGACCCTAAAACATGTCCTTATATTATTGGATGTGTAATAATTGACAATATCCAACCCTGGGCCGAAATTTTGAACTTTGGAAGCCACATGGGTGTGATTATGAAATTTCTGACATATAATTTAATGTAAAGGCAATTATGTCATATATATACTTCCTATTACTATTTTTTTATTATAGGGGTTTATAAGTGGTATCTTATACTATAAATAGTCATTAGAAATATAAAATTATTACCCACATCATGGTAATTTATTTTTAATGTTTATGAATTAAATAATTAAATTAAATAGTGACACACTGATGATGCAGTAATAGATTTATTAAAATATGAATCCAATAAATGATATTAATAATATGAAAATAAAAAAATTGAAATATTTTATTACATATGTTATTTTTTCGGATGACAATGACATGTTAATGATAATTTAATTTATTTTTTTTCAAATTAATAAGGTTTTTATTTTTTTTATTGAGGAATGAATAGTTGCAATAATTACATTATTCGTAACAGAAAATATACAATACAAAATTAAATGATATATAATTCCTAAAAATCCATGCTTCAACCATAAATAATATATAAGACCATAAAAGTAATTAATAACTCATTTATTTGTGTTTTGGGATGATTTGGTAATTATTTTAACACTCAATTTGTAAATTACTTGAAAACATAATAACACTTAAAATGGTTTAAATAAAAAGATAAAGATTAAAATTTATTCCAAACATCTCTAATTCTCTTTACATTTATATATTTCGACCCATAATCTTCCAATATATTAACAAAATTAGGTTAGACCTTATTCGTCTATATTATTAACACTTCCAAAACCTTTTAGTTTGGCCATGCTCTAAAAAATGTGTTCATTGAATCCCTCCCCTTATTATATAGGCCTTTATTAGGGAATAACACCCTTATTATTGGTGTTAAGGTATTCTTTAACGGTGATCAACAAAAGAAGAGTTATCATTTCAATAATGTATTTCTATTTTATTTCTTATTCCACATCCTTAAAATTTTATTCTTCCTACATGAAATAATAACTCGAATATCTTAAATATACTGTTATGTTAGCATGATAATATCATTACCTATATCTATCTCCACATAAAATAAATTGGAAAGGGAAAAATCATTTGTGCGTACATGTGAACTATAACATCCATAAACATATCTAATTCATTTTTCATAATCGTATATCATTGCTGGTTATAATAATATAATTAATTTTCACATATGATATTCATGAAATTTTAATCATTATAAGGTAATAATATATTAATTACGTTCGTAAATTCTGTGCACATAAAAAGATATTGTTGTTCTTGTGTACATGTGAACTATCATCTCCACAATGTGATGTGATTCATTTTTATTCATTATTTCATTCGTATAATATATATATATATATGTATATCTAAATTATTAATATTATACTTATTATTTTAAAATCATTCTAGAATGATTAATTAATACTTAACATATTTCTACAATGATAAATGAAAAATGGAATATGTTACTCATGTGTATGTCTGACTTATTGTCCCCATAATTATAATGTATTACATTTTTCTTAACTACACATCACAGAAGATTGTCATTGAGAGAGCCTCTGAGTGGCATTTTACCAAGCTCCCGCATTGTCTAGGGTTCCACCTCCTCTCTTTTTCCCCTTCCCCCTCTGATCTGGATCAGCTCGGCTCCTTCGAGCCTCAACTCAATGTGGCATCTTCATGCGTGACGTGTTTGGGTTCTGAGGTTCTCTTCTCCGGCATCCGATCTTAGTGGAGTTAGATTAGTGGTGTTCCGGCTTTCGGTATGGCGTGCTCGTGCCTTCAGACGATGACATTGTAAGACGAAGCTCTGGTGTTCTTTGTCAGCCAGATCTCTTCATATCTGTCGGATAGGTTCCTCCGGTGCCAAATGCGTTCAATCTCGGTTCTTCCGTCGCATCCTGGTGTCACCCTAAGTGGTTCTGGAAGGTTTCCATAGGGATATGCGTCGTTCTTCATTTCTGGAGGGGGGAGGTTTTTTAATCTTGATGATTTTTTTTCTATAGGGTTTATGCATGATTACTTCTGTATGTGATGTGGGTTTTTTGGTTTGGATTTGGATATGGATTTTTTGTTTGAATTTGGATTGTTTTGGTGTTGTAGTGGAGGAGTATTCCAAAAATGGAGGAGCATGAAGGATGGTTTCATGGTTGTGATGGTGGATTGGCTATAAAGTGTATTCTTGAAGAGGCAAGTGGATAAATGGTGGAGTTTAAGAGGAGTCTGCACTGGGTTTTTCTGATTCAGTGGTTGAAGATGAATTTTTAAATTGAGATGAGTAACTGAAGGCACAGTTGAAGAGGCACAATTGGAGAAGGGATTGGTTGGTCTCTGCCTGATGTTGGTTTGATTCCTATGATATGTAACTGTCAAATTTTGGTTGGGACTGCTTTTTGAGTATGGGAAAGATGTTCTCCCTCATCCATTTCCTTGTTTATTGCACTTTTTAATTATCTTTAATAAATGGTCAGAGGTTTTTCCTCTCACTGACTTTCTTGGATAACGACATATCACTGTTTCATTTAAATGAATAATTTGTGTATAAAATTGATAATAATATGATGAATATTATTCACTAGATGAAGGACTTATGCCCGCATGGACTATTGACATCATACAATGTACATTTTCGACGCATGTACCAAATATCGAAAAAAAACATCCGACATGAACATAAATCATCATGTAATTTTTATAACATGGTAAGATATGATATAAAATAAATAAATAACATGAAAAAGTTATCAAGAAATTTTAAAATAATATAATTTTATTGTTCAAGAAGACAACTAATGTGAAAGAATATTCAGAATCGAGGTAAGGGACTTCATCTTTTTCTTCTTTCATTTATGTATATTTTCATAGTATACACCACTTTTTTATAAGGTGTATACTAAAACCATTAACTTATAATTCATTATATGGTTCTCAAAAGTAATATTAATATATTAGGAAATTTTCTTTCTCCACGTAATAACAAAAGGAAAGTATTTTTAACATATGTAGTGAAAAAGACTTCTACATCGTCATAAATGCTATTTGATATTTGGATTCTTCTATAATCCTTAAGGGTTTAAAATAAGTAGATATTACTTATTTTCATTTTAGGATTTTTAGTATTTATTTTTTTTTAAAATAGGATTTACTATATCAATATCATGAAATGATTTCTTTTTATTTAAATTGAAATTTATGAGTGGATGTTTAATAATTGAAATCTTTTATGTGTAATGGTTATATAATGGTACTTGGAAATCTAATTGGTGGTTACATAATAAAAAAACATATTGGTGGTTATGTGATAAACAAATGATGGGTTGTTACATTATAACATCTAACGCATTGGGTATGGAATTCAGATGTATGGATATTCCATCTACTCATATGTGTGAAGTCGACTGTATGGATATTTCATTTAAGTATGATTATGTTACAAGTTAATATTGTATGGAACATGTGATTCCTGTAGATTTTAAAGAAATATTTTGATTACAAAAATTTCAATCAATGATATTTTATTTAGTAAATTTTATATAATAATTCATAAAGGTTAAAAGTATTACATTATGATAAATTATTCCTAGTTTAAATTTTTTCTAACTACTAATAGTTTCCCTTTATTTATGTAACCTTTACAGATATTTTTATGATCATCCCATGTTTTGAAATTTTTTCCACTGGTTTTAATGAAGAATATAGTCAAGGATGAGATCAATGAAATGTTATGAATATTAAATATGAAATGAAACCATGTTTCTTTTAATCATTCTTTTATGAAAAAATGATAGTGAATAGAAGTGTACACTTTGTAATATTTGAGTTGTTATCTATGATTTATAGCCTAAATATATAAATCTCTAACCATATTATGATCCTAGATGCGAATGAAGGTAAAATTATATACTTAAATAATGAATTATTATTGTTTAATGATTGGGTATTATAATTTATATGTATAGCTTTTGGATTAAGGACTATATTGTGGCAACCACTCACATGTCACGAGTGTTTGGGGATACATCTATTGATGATGTGTTATTTTACCAGATTGTTTATTCATTTTATTTCACAAGGTATATTAATTTATTACTATTAGAATTATTATTTTTATTACTATTATATATAAATTATTATATATTTTTATTGTTTTATTTCAGTTCATACTAGATGGTGCCATGTGATACTAGGTGACATTTGTCATGTAATGGAAATTCCACCCATGACTGTGGGGATATTCTATAGTTCAATGTTAGTTTTTGTCCTATTGAAGTTTGTGTTAAATTATTCATTTAATATTATATTTCTACATAAAATATTGTATTCATATAATAAAGATGTATTTTAGTGTCAGTAACATGTAAGGATTGATTGGGGTCATTTATACCTCATCATAGTAATGATATTTTATATGTGTGGTCATAATAGAGAACTCCACAATGGTTATGGTGAATGACATATTAATAAGAATTATTTTTCTTAATGACATATAATTTATATCATAGAATGTAAAACATGATTTGAAAGGAGTGTAAAATGAACACTATAAATTCATAACATGGTTTTGTGACATTATGATTGATTTATTTCAATTTGTGGGTATCATGTATTTTCAAGATAGGTTGGGTATATGTTAATATCCCCATAATTTTGTATGATTTCAGGGATATATGGTGGATATGTGATATAAGATATTGATATTCAATATTGTGATATCTTGTTTTAAATTGATGGATGTGATGACAATGTTGATAGAAACAATATATGTTACACTATAGAATTACACTAGTTGTAGTATTTTTGAAGTCATTAATGAGCACATATAATAGACATACCCCATTGAAATATCAATTCATTATAAGTAATTGAAATTTTATAAATTTATTTTATATTAATCTTTTTTTCCTAGAATTTCAGTAAAATATGAAATCCTCCTTATGGGACATTTGACACACTGTGGATTTGAGATTGAATTCGTGTGTATTACAAATAATATCACAATTATTAGAGTATTTCCTATAGATTTTTTATATGATGGATCATTGTGATCATAGTATTATTGAATATTATTTATCACATTATATATTTATTGTTTTTAGGGATTATTCTTGTGAATTCTACATATAAATTTATTCTCCACATATAATAGACATGTGGATTAATAAAACAGTGAAGTTAATAATGCATTCAATATAATTTTACTGATTAGGGGTCATAAAATTAAAATATATAATGATGTTTCAAGTTAATTTTGACATTATATACTGAGTTTATGGTTGTGTAGTTTATGGTATTACCCTATGACGATTATTTTGAGTATTATAATTAGTGGGATCCATAATTTTTATTTCTTTACCAGTTTTGATAATATCTGTTCTGATATTACGTTAGATTTCATACTAGATCATTATATCAATTCGAATGTGTATTGGATAATATTATTTTGATGTGTAGACAACGGTATCTATAAAATTTTAATTCCCTATATACAATTGACCACTGGGTGATTGAATTAGTGGTTTTCGATATAAATGAACCTATTTTATTTGATAAAATATAATAAAGTCATTCTTTATCACAACCACACCTCATAAATTTTTTTAATTATATAAAAACACATTAGATTTAAAATTTTATTATAGAAAATAATAGTCCTTACTTGTATTGGTTAATCTATTATGTCACTAATTTTTCTGTATATGCCCAGGTTGGTATATCTTCAAACAATCATATTCAAATAAACACTGAGTACAATATTATGATGGATTTCTAAGTTCTACTAGTTTGGAAAAAAATCATCTAAATGAATAAAACAATCCACATAATTTCACTTTCTACTTCGGGATCATCTTGTTCCTCTTTTTTCAGATCTCCCTCCACAAACATACTAGATTAACCATTCTTCTCATCTATACATTCAACTATTTATAATCATGTTTTCTTCATAACATAGAATGGTAACTTTTTCATCATTCTAGATTATCACATGATCTGTGTCACCTTAGTAATTTGAATAATGTGGGACATAATTTTTATTCATTATTCAATGGATCATGGCATCCAAACCCTCATTCCCTCTTTAATAGTATTAAAGTATAGATATCTAAATAATATATTACAATTTATTTTATTAATTCATCAATATTATATTAAAATTTCATTATTTTCTTATGAATATATATTCAAAATTTAATAATATTAACAATAATATTTTCCATATTCAATATATGGAAACTTATTTTGTCACAGAAGGGGAATAATCCTCACATTGAAATCAAGATGATGTGTCTAGTTTAAATTATTAGATGAAATATTATTCAAAATATCAAGTAATATATTTATTATAAACTCCCTAATACATGTAATATATCAATCATCATCCGTGATAAATTATTAATTTTATTTCAGTTTTAATTCCCTATGTTCTTGGAACAATGATGTATATGATCTTCCTATTTTCGTGGAACTCATTTCCACAACCAGTATCATCCTCAACAGATCTTGCATTAATCTCATATTAAATCACTATCATTAAAATAATAATCATGTTTAATCTATAAATAAAATAATAAAAACCTAATATGATTCATATAATTTTATTCTAAATATTAAATTTTTATAAAACCATATTTCCTACGCTTGTCAAAATATTTTACATATATAAGAAAATACATATTCCCAAAAAAATGTATTTCTTATTGAGAAATTTATTTTTCACGTTCACCAAATGTTAAAATTTTTTAGAAATGTTTATCGCATGAATAATAATCCTACATACATACATGAAAATATTAATTCAAACTTATTATCATTCAACTAGGGTGAAAATTATTAAATGTAATAAAATATTTTACAAATACACCAAATATCGCGTGTTGTATAATATGTTAAATATTTTATTTTATAATGAAATATCATATATTAACCACCAATTTAAAATGTCACATAAAAATTATTATAACATATTAATATCATTAAAAATCATTTTATTCCACTCCAAATAACATCTAAAATGTTTTAGACAGTGTTTCTACAAAAATCCACTCCTGAATTTAATAATTAAGATAAAAAACACTCCTATCTTTAAAAATAAGTTTCATAATATCCGTGAATGTGTCTATTTAATATTTCTAAGAAAAAACCATATATCATTTTCTATTTAACATGGAATCACCTTTTTCAACACTCTACTACCTCTCACTAATTGTTAACATTATTATTACTAGTCATGGAATCTCCTATTATTAATAACAAATTAAATGTATTGAAATGAAATATTAAATAAAAAATTTTGTTTAAATATAACTACCATCAGATCTCTCTTTGACTGAATTTTTTTTTCTTATAATTATCCAACTTTTTTATATAAATACATATAAAAAGGGGGTGTTCATCTTGTCTCAACAAAATTATTTTGGAACCATTTTATTTTTCATTTTTATAAATGAATATAATCATCGTCCATTGAAAAAAGATTTGTATAACACTTGGTTTTCTTAAAAAAATATGATTTACTCATATTACCCTATAAATAAATGTATAACACGTTTTTTACAAGTGTTAATTATGAAGGATTCTAATTCCCTCTATAAAAAACAATAAATGGATACAATTCTTGAGAATCTATTTTTTGGGATATTAATAATAGGTATAGAAGGATAACATTTTTCTAACATAAAACAAAAAAACAAGAAATAGTTTAGGTGGAAATCATAAATGTCAATATATATCTTAACATTTCATAAATAGACACTCCCCATAAATAAAAATGTTTGATTTAAATTACAATATAATTTTGTTATAAGATTAAAAAACCTCATTCATAATTTTGGTAATGATATCTATAATTTCAACCTTTATATATTTACAAAAGAATTTTGTTTTATTATATTACTAAATGGAATAAGAAAAATTATCCTCTTGATTGTTGTTTGGGTATTCCAAGAATATAATATTTAATTTTTAACACTAAAAACATTCATTCACACACATAAATTACATACCGTTAGGAAAAATAAACAAAAGTTTCCCTATAATAAGGGGGTCATTTAGATACATAGTAGTACCATCATGGTTAATAGTTTCTTCTATTATAATACATATATATGCATCCCAACTGAGACAAATATTATTTCCAAAAACATATATTACATCTACATCCCTTTACAAGCTATGTGATCATATTTCATAGGTGAAACAACCTTTTTGTGGAGATATCTTTTCCACCCTAGAAACTAAGGAAAATTTTAGGTCTTATACTTGAATATTATTTCTCATAAATACATTTTGGTGTTGTAGAATGGTCATGAAATTATTTTCATGTGCCTTTTACTTCCTCATCTACCAAAAAATTTACTCTGAGTTTTTAGATAACTGAATTTTAATATATTCTTTTCAATTATTTAATCTGCACATTTAACAAAAATATTTTCTTTATCAGTAGAATTTTTTTTTTCTATTCTTCAATGTCATATATACTACATAATGAACCAACCACACAATCAATATATATTTATTAACATTCAATGTTTCATTATATATTTTACATGACATGTTTTTCTACCATAAGAATAAAAAATTCCCATTTAGTCATTTTTGTTTCCTTAACATTACTCACACAAGTGTCATATTCATATATCCTAGTGACATATACCTCAATATTGTAACCCCCAATCCATATATTCAACACAATCATTCAAAAATATTAATCTATTTTGGGTAGATGGATTTGATTTAGGTATGCTTATTTTTTGAATCCATTTGATTGTATATCCTTATTTGATTATCATAGTTCCCACATGGTTTATTCATCACCCTTAACAATGAAATAATATAACACATAGATTTGTACATTTTTTACTACATTCCACAACAATAGAAATGAACTAGAAATTGTAATCATTCACTACGACTATATATATATATCTAGAAATTTATTTGTGTTTTCCAAACAAATGTGACTCCCTTTTCATAAGGATATGTAATGTAATTGAAATATTTTGCTACACCGTTATTGTGGAAGTGTCTCTAAATTTAATTTTTTTTCATAAACAAATTAGAACAATTTCTTATTAGTTTTAGTGTTATAAATAAATTATTTCATTGGAAATTAAATTATTTTTTTTTCAATTTAATTACCTCATTTCCCTAACTTTAAAATAATATCCAATACCCCTACAACATTTGGGAATATATATATAATTTTGTTTTACTACTTTTCATCCATAATAAAATTTGATTGTTTCATGCATGATTCTTCCTCTTATCTTGCCAAATTTCTTTCATGATCTCTCACCATATTATTTTGCATGACCTATTTAATTTTTTTATATTTATCTCATTTATAGAAGTATATTATTTCATGATTAAAAACTATTTTCATTATCCTAATTATTTGTATCATTTTTTAGTTTTATTTTATCTCTTTTCAGAATAATAATTTACTCACAAAAATATTCCTATCATCTTTTAGGTACCACTGTAGGTCTATAGTTTATTCCCTATTATTAATTCTAGAACTATAAAATCACTTTTCAAAAGGAGAAAACAAGTTAATATCATCATATTATAGAATATTTTGTGAGTTGTCTTTCTCATTCCTTCATATAAAAATCATTTTATTGCATCTGATATACTTATTCAAATTTGTAACGTTTACCAACTTATAATATTTATTATCCGGTTTATCTTATTTAGGTTGTTAACACATATATCAAGGGAATTTTTTTTCATAATACTTAATGTAATTATATTTGTATACATTTTTTATGTTTTCCCAATTTTATTATATTTTCTATTATTGATTATTTTTTAGCCAATAGATACAGTATTTTTGGTTTTCTTTAGAATCCATGTCATTATCTGAATCAATTGACCCTATAACATTATATTATTGGACATTTAATTTTATCATTGAATTAATATATATCTTACCATACCCCATGTTTTTGAATTATAGAACACTTATCATCAGATATGAAATGTTTTTATATTATAAATAATATATTTTCATGAATCCTTTATATTTTAGGGCTACTTATTTTGGATCAATATGGTGTAGAATATTTCACATTAATTTTTAATCCATTATAAAATAATATAAATTCTCCCCAAACCCTAAAAATTCACTCACATTATCACTAGAACCTATAAAACAATCCTTGATGTTATTAATGTCTTACATTTTAACATCGTCATTGATAATAAGAAAAATATATAGATTATATTCCATAACTATAATATTCCCATCATAACTTCTTTTTAATTATTCCAAATAGTACTCTATAAGTTGAAGCACTATCACACCTTTTTATACCTTTTTTATAGAGATATTATATTTAAATTTCATGATTTTTCATCCCCTTCTAAAAATTTATTACTAGATAAATATATAGTCCCTCCAATTGTAATTCAAAAAATTCCTATAGTAGCCTCATCTAAAATTGTCATTATGAGATACATAAGGAAAGGTAGAATACAACAGTTTTGGATATGGTAATTTCTACCATAAAATGTAGAGATAAACCTAATATTTACTAAAATAAAATTTTCCACTCATAGAAACGTATTGAATCATAATAAAGGACCACGCTTTTATTTGATATCCCAACTAAATACCCATGATAGTTTTACCATTGTTGGGGTGGTTAAATATGATCTTAATTTATAAATAATTATTTTAAAAACACATCCTCTTGAAATTTTTTAGTTCACACTACTTTCATTATGTTATCACAGTCCCACATCTTGAAAAAAAGTAATATGCGAAAGTCCGAACCATATTATTAATTTTTTTATCTAAAAAATTGAATACAATTATATTATAGGTTATTCCCCCTAATCATTGATTTTTCCAATATATCTATATGTTGCTACAATAAACGACCTTTAATGTATTATCAATATTGGAACCCCTTTTTTTGTAGATTTTAGAGTCCCAATATAATAAATAAATCACATATTCAAATGTGGTCCAATTAAAAAAGGGAATCCTAATCTTCTGGGACCCTCTTATCCTTATTTATGATGTAATTTCTCTATGAAAAAACATGATCATCTAGTCTTCTCTGGTACACATTCATGTCTACATGGTTAGTTAATCTTCAGAATAAGGATGTCCAACTCGGTCAACATTCTATATCTTTATATGACCATTATATCTATATTATTTCAAGGATATATAACTATGTAGTCTCCTCCATATTAAATGTATCCTTGATTGGAACATTTATTTCACTCATTGATACTATTTAGGCTACAAAATAATAAATCAAATTTTTTTTTTAATGTTCTTAATTTTCAACACAAGTTCATTTTTGATCCTATATTTAAATAAATATGAAAAGTATCATGATAATTATTTTACATATTTGAAATAGGGAAACTCTGTTAATATCAAATGTTTTTCAATCTTTACATTGAATTAATTTAGATGTTTTTGTTATATTTTACCCATCAAAATATCATTCAAAATCCCTTGTCAAATATATCTTTTTTATTCCCCTAAAACTAAAGTTATTTATATTCTCATCTTCAAAATAATATATTATTTTAATTCTATTTATAATCTCTACATACATGGAACTATAAAATGAATGATCATCATATGGTTATGCAGTTGATCTGAAGAACTGGTGTCTCCATTAATAGGTGTGTATTAAATATTTTTATGATCGGGATAATGTGATTTTTCATCATGATTAGTCACTGATGAACATCATAAAAACAACATATGATTTAAATGTTTTTATTTAGATTATAGTTTTTTTAAAATATAAATTTTTTATGAGTTATAATATATACAATGTAGAGTAGAAATATCACACACCAAGTATAAATATCTTACAACTTCAAAAACATTAATATGAATTCTTAAAATATAGTACATAAAGATAAACATTTTATATTCCATTAAATATCATACATGTTAATAGAAAAGTCGTAAGTGATAAAAAGTACCATATGTCCTAGAATAAATTTATAACATATAATAAAATATTTCACCATGGTCTCAACTTAGTATATTATTTGTGATATTTAATTTTGTTAATTTTTATTAAAAATATCATATATACATATCAAATTCCACACCTCAATTAATAAAATTCGAAAACCTATTCAATCCATGTTAAGAAAATTATAATACAATTAGAAAAAATTCCTAAGTATTGTAGTCAGTGTCACTATATCCAACAATACAAGAATTTTATTCCATTGAAGAAAAAAATCCCATCATTAAAATAAATTACATTATTTTCACTAATTTTTCTAAGAAATGTTTCCAATGTATATCCTAATGTCATTTACAATTTCATAGGAAATTCACATTATCAACTATCAGTTGTCGATGTACATATTCTAATATAACCCTCAGTCATTAAGTAATTTTATATTATTGAAAATCAATGAAATTCAATAAAATGGGTACTATAAAATAACAAACCACTATAATAAATCGTTTAGAGGAGTGTTTAATAGACTACAACCCTTCATAATAATATATTATGCAATGAAGGGACAATTTATTGACCAAAATCATTTTATAGGGTATTGATGAAATGGTTGGTGATGAATTGTTGTTGTAAAATATTATATAGAGAACAAAAATGTTTACAGTTTAATTAAAATTAGAATTATAATTTGTAAGAGAGAGGATTTTAAAAAATATTTGTATTTATTTATTTTTCAAAATAGGGATTATAAGACATCCTATGACCATCTAGTGGTTTTAATATTTGGATATTTCTTATAATAAATTTATATTTTCCCACACTTCATAATGAATTGAAATTAGTACATTGATTTGTTATTAAAATATTATGGTAACTTTAATGGAAATTTAAATTCCAATGTAATTAGATTATTTAATGTAATTGGATAATTAATCTTGGATATTAGAATGATTAAATAAATTGAGATATAATTAATGATATAAGGAATATTTTACGTGAGTTAAATAAAAAATTATTAATCTAATGTAGTTTTTATCTATGAACATGTTAACAACATTTACCATCACGAATTTATTTATTCTATATAATTGTTTCAACATTGATCATTGGTTTCATTTCAAATGTATATTTTTTTCATTGTTTCATATTGAGTTGATACATGAGGATGGTAATTAAAATTGGAGGAATGTATAAAATTAATATCTAATTATGAACAGAAATAGTGATAACCTCTAATTAGGATTTTGTACATTTTCAATTATGTTCAACCCATCCATTAATGCTTATATTTCTTTGGGGATATTTTTTTTTGTACATAATTTTTTATGCAATAAATATTATTTTTATAGATTGAGGGAACTTGTATCCAACATTTAAAGATCCTAGATCTATGTTGTTAACTTATGTAAATTGGTAAATGTGTATACTGTTCAATATTATATACATTTAAATAGAATCCTTGAGCACTTTTTTATAAATATAGAGCTTGGATCTCTTCTGGGAATGTACAGGGAATATTGGTGAGATATGTTAGAAATATCTGAAATTTACACCCACATTATACATCTTTATCTTTAATATCATTATTTGTTTGGAATATGTGATTTTATAACATGATTTTTTCACTCTTTTTTGTATGAGTACTTAATATTTTAATCATAATGATGAATTTTTTTAGTTTTCATCATGGTTTTATAATTTAATGATAATCTAATATTTATTTCGATAAATAAACATTTTTTAGTAGATACATGTATTGGTTAGCATAGTAATAGAGTAATTGTGTATTCTCCATATTGAGAATAAATAAATTTCTTGATAGTCATATATTTATCTCATACTAATAGTTTTTTATGTTTATTGGATATTAATTGTATATAAAGGTATATATTCTATTGATAATTGTTGGTGATTTTATGTGTTGATCGAATAGTCTAGACATATTTACTTTTCAGGGATGTAATTTTTTATTATGGAGAGTATACTATAATAATGGGATCCACCTATGGATGATTTTTTATGTTCTAATAATATGATGCTTGTTCCCATTTTATTATATTTTTATCACTCAATATTTTTAAAATTATGTTCTCTAGTGTTTGAGTTGGTTTCCATTTTTTATTCCATTATAAAATACCATTAATTTAAAAAAATGAAAAATTGTCAATTTACCATTAATAGTGTATTAGGTTGTGATACAAACATCTATATTATTCTTAAAATGGTTTGTTTCCCTTAAATTTATATTCTAAATTTTATTTGTGTAATGTGAAGTCGTTTTTAATAAGTGGATAACATTGTTTATTATTTATAAAATAAAAAATTCATAAACAATTATCATTTATCATTTCTACACACATGAAATTCTTATTTCATATGATATGAAGCGGAGGACTAGGTTTTCACAGGTGGATTTTTCCATGGATGTAGTTATTTTAAAAATTAATAATAATAATAATATATTGATTGATTGGGTAGAAAATGTATGGTTCTTTTAATCATGGTGTGTTATTTATGAGGTAAACATCTCTCTTAGTGTTCATTGGTGTATCCTTAAAATAAATTTATAAATATTACATATTCCATTCAATGATTCATATTAGTTAAAAAATCCAATGAATTCAATAAAATGATCTTATGTATTTAACGGATTTGTAGAGTGATTTTTATGGAATAGAATTTCTCTCTTAAATTTAGAACATATTCTATTGAAATTATAAAAATGTCATAAAAATGTTTTCAATTTGAATAAGTGAATCAATTGTATTTTAATTAATTGAAAAAATATTCAAATATTATCATGTAATAAAGAGAAATGTTTTGGTGAATTTTTTATATATATTAAATAAACAATAAGTTTTAATAATTCATGAAACTAAATACAAATCATATGAATTTTAATGAAGAGAATAATATACTTCCAGTTGGATCTTGTGAATCTATGTTATATTTTTTGGGAAATATTTATGATTTTTTTTTAAATTTTATTTTATTCCGAAATTTTTTACGATTTTTATAATGAATTATATAATATAATGGTTAGATTTGGAATTAATGAGTGAGGTCATATCATCCCATGAAATGTTTTGAAGTACTGGACCATTGTCACTTTAGAAGACCGCAGTGGGTGCCCACAGATTGTGTTTCCAGTAAATAGTAAGATAGTGGAACTTAGCTCATCTGATTATCCATATATCTCCATTTTTTATGTCAAATTTAAAATAGTTAAATTCATATAGTTCAACAGGATATTAATGTTATATCACCTCGTTTTTTGATTGAATGACCTGATAGCATTTTTCTTGCTTCATTAACCCAGGGTAGGGGAGAAATAAGAAACTAGTTGTTATTTAATCTATCTGATTGTATATATAAAAAAGTGGAAATCATACAAACATATTATGAGGTTTTACTTATGATATACTCCATAAAATCAGGTTAATATTTTGGAATATCAAGTATACATGTTAACCACTAGGGATTAATAATGGATCAAAAGTATATGTGAGGCCCTGACCACCTAATATACAATAAGATTATCGTAATTAATTCTCACTAATTAGAATGATATGATGAGCTTGTAATCCATTAGAGGTGTCTTCAGGTTGTCACATGGATCCATAGAACATATATAATATTTAATAATGAGTGGGGTGGAATTATATTATTAATTTCAACACCACATTTTTAATTGGATTCCTCTAGAAATCCAAAACCCAATATAACCTAGTTCTATGTATTTCAAAATTTGATTGGTTGGTGAATTTAATTTTTTGAAATGATATAAATAATAAAAATATTATAATTTTATAAGAATAATTCAAAATTTATTTATTAATGTTGTTGTGTAAATTATTTCTCTTAGACATTAATCGTGAGTAAAGTAATGCGAATGTGATTTATGTGGGGTTAATTTCTCTAGAGGGATGAAAAGTTCACATTTTCAAATACATAATTATTAATGAATAATAATATTCATATAATTAAATAATATTTTGTTTAATATGGATCACGGAATAATTATGTTAGTGGGTATTTTTAAAGTGAATATAATGAATAATAATTCTTTGAAAATATATGCATTTTTATAAATATTGTAATCCAAATCATAGTCGATAATGTAAAATAATGAATAATTCATTCATCATTTTTCATATTATTACACAAAATTGAAAAATATTTCCCAAAAATACATTTAAAATTATTTAACATAAGAAAATAGTATTAAAAATCAACGTAGTATAATTTTTTCAATCATGAAGTGAGATTAAATTATTAATAATGACATGACTAAGGATTATGAAAACCCACCAATGGTGTTAAATAAAGGATTTTGGTTTCAATCTAATTACTCAAATGAATGTAAGGTAATTAAATATCTAATCACTTACATGTTCTCATAGTAATGAGACATAGAGGTGTTTATTAGATCATATATATCTGTTCATTTATATTATGGACTGAAAATTTAATGGAAAAAAATTAGATAAAAAAGTTAAATTATAAAGTTATATTATAAAGGAAAATATTTTAAAGCATTAGAATAAATTAAATAGTGGACCTCTATGAGATAAGGTTATCATATATAATGATGATACATGATCACATAATTATTAGAATAATGTAATTAATTTCATTAAATAAATCTATAGATATTATATAATGATGATATGAAACATAAAGTCTAAGGTAGTGTTTTGTTGACTAATATCCTAGTTTTTTTATCAATGAGGATCTATTTAATGAGAGGAACATACTTTACAAGTGATAAATTTATAATGGGGAAAATAAAATTCATATTATTCTATATATAATTACATATTTATTAATGATGATAGTCATATGATAAGATATTAAAGAATTTAACGTTGATATTAACCTAATCAAGCATGTTAATCTCATTGAAATGAATTTTGAGAATAATTCTTCCTTATAAATTGGAGTATTATGATAAATAATGGGAGACTAAAGATATAAAATAAAGAACATTTATTAATAATTTTTAAATGATTTATCTAAGTGGATCTTAAAAACAATAAATGTGGTTACAAAAATCTATTCATGGAAATGGAAATTAGTAAATGGCTATATCATAAGGGGTGTGATGTGTATTATTACTTAATGTAATGAGATTATGTTCATGAATAAGGTCATGATAAAGGATAATATTACTTACAATAAAATGTAATTTTTTTGAAGTTTTTAATTTAATTAATAATATTGAATTAATGTTAAATAATTGAATGTTACAAAAAAAATTATGCGGATAAAAATCAAGGGGTATCACCAAATGAAATGATTTTTTTCATTGATATGACATATCGAAATTTATTTAGAACCCACAAATGGGGAGAAATATGTTTACTTATAAGGGATTTTATAATAAAAAATGTTTGAATATTTCAAACGAAACTGAAACTTATCCTTCCCTAATAAAATGTTATTTCATTTTTTGATGACATATAATCACGAATGGATTGGAAGTACTTGATCAATATATTGTCATTAATGAATAAATAAAGAGGAATGATGTCTTTAAACACATGGACTATGGTTGTCGAATATTTTTTATAAATATCGTAAGATGCTATTGTAATTATTGATGAATAAAATGATATCATGATGATTCACATCTGATTAAATGATCATAAGATACATTTATAACATGTAATGAATCATTAAATATCACCGTTAATTTTAGTTGAATTATTATCTATAGCCTTATATATGTTATAATGTGAAACCTCTTTTAAGATATCATTGAATCTGATTATAATCATGAAGAATGTATTGTATGACTAATAAGAGCATCCTTGTTTGTGATTGATGTTATTATTGTGTTCAATTTTCATACATGGAGATGTGACGCAACATTTAATTAATGGATTTGGTTGGTGATTTTTTACTTCCATGGTATCCTTTATAGTCATTCTTTTTATATGTATATGGTGACATTATTGTTTCCATACCCTTTTATTATATTGATCTAAAGAGAAATATCAGTTTATTTATACATATATCTACCTATGCAAAACCAAGGCTCTGGTTTGTGATAGAATAGATATCCATTAGGAGATAAAGTTAGATTAGTAATAAACCTAGTGTCCTCAGTATAAGATATATGATGTAGGTTAATGTTTATGATATCCTTGATATGAGAGCATAATAGAAAATGGTTCCCCTATGTGTTGACACACTTCCTATCTCTTGGGTATTGGTTTTAGTAGGATGATAATGAAACAAATATACTCTATTATTTTACCCACAATAGTATAAATTAAGAGAACTATATATAAATCTACAATCCAATTTATTTTTATTTCCTCCTGTATCTTGGTATATAATTAAAACTCCAAAAAATTCTATTTCCTACAAGTTCTGTACGTGTATAAAACTATTATCTTAGAGAAGTGTATTTTCTACAATAAACCAATGATTTATAGTGAAATTTATTTACACTAAAGTTTAATGATCAATCTATCTAGGGTGAATTTTATTGTGATAAATCAATGTTGGGATGTTGTATTAGATTATGATTATATCTTAATAATACATTATTATTTCATTATTTTTCTGAAAGTGTAGTACATGTAGTTTGTGAATACATTTTTAGATTATTATTGTGTATGATAAGAAAATCAATGAAGTTTTATTAGTCAACACATTAATAATTGTTAACATACATACCAAATAATTATTTTCTTTTAATAGTTCACTACATAAGATAATCGTGATGAGTTTTATTGATCATCAATATATCTACACTTTCAAATTGGCTCCCTTGTGTCCATGAAAATCAATAAATGTGGGATATATATATAACCACAAATCATTGTGATAGAAGATAGATTTGGGAAGATAGTAGAGTAATTTTCTCAATATAAAGACCATGCACATGTCATCCATTTATAGGGATACATATGTTTGAGATTTGTTATAGTGTCAAGTTATTTTTTAATTCCATTTCACATTATATATAGAGTTACTATTTTTAATATTCTTATTGTGGTTTTTATTATATATGAATTATTTTATATATGTTTTTTTATTTAAATTCTTAATGGATAATTATACGTGATATTAGGTGAATTGTTTCATTTAATGGTAATTCCAACCATGATAGAGTGGATATGTTAGTGTTTTTTATTTTAGACTGACCAATTAATGGTTTCTATAGAGAGTTTATGTAATAGTGTATAGTGATGTAAAATATTGCTATCATATAATTATGTGGGTATTTGTTGCTATGAACATGAATTTAATGATTGTGGTTGTTTAAAACTCATCATAATAAGGATATTTTATATTTGTAGTCGTAAGTGTGAATTTTACTAGGATTGTGGTGACTGACGTATTCTTAAAAATGACTCATGTCAAGAAAATATGATTGAGATATAAGAATCTAAAATATGATTTTAAAGAAGTGTAACCATAAACCAAAATTATTCATGTCATCATTCTATGATATTATGATTGACATAATTGAATTAGTGGGTTACCAGTATACAAAATATTGGTTGGGGATATATCAACATCATCATAATTTTCTATTAGTTCAATTTTGAGTTGTTTTTTATGTGATAGAAAAAATGTATTTTCGGGACCTTTATATTGTTTTTTACATAAATTGATGTGAATAAAACCTTGACAGAAAAAATATATGATACAATAAACCCTAACTACCCCAATAGTATTTTTGAGGACCTGAGTGATTGGTGACATTAGCCTTACCACATAGTAGATTTGATTCCATATATATAATAGAGAAAATTATAAAAAAAAAATAAATATTTCTCACTATTTTATTGGAATTGAGTAATATTTATAATCCTCCTTATGTGATATTATAGACACTAGGGATTCAAGTTTTTATTCTTGTATATTACCACTATTATCTCATTGATTATAGTTCTGGCAATAGATTATTTGATATGATGAATATTTTTCATCTTATTATTATATATGATATTTTATGTGATGTTATAGATCAATATTAGTTAGTGATTAACCCGTGATAATTATTTCTATAATGGTATTCTCCATAATTACTATAAGTATGTAATTAAAATAATGATTTGTAAATGATAAATTCCATAATATTTTATATTTGATAGGTAATCATATGGGGTTATATTATAATGTTTCATATTCAGACTGTGAATGTATATTGAGTATATGTTTGATTAGATAATGGGAAAATCCATGTATTATTATTGTTAGGATGATAATAAGTATAATTCCTATTTATGTATAGAATCATCTGTTTTGATTTTCTTTATTCTAACATTATGTTATATTTCAAACCAGTCCATATAGAAACTGATTTGATGTTTTCAAAATATTATTTTGATATGGTGATGTGGGTATTGATAAACTATTTATTCCATAAACAGGATTGACCACTCATAGGGGGGTGAATTAATGATATTACATGGAACATAACCACTTGGACATGTTAACATCATTATCCAATCAATTTATTCTCATAGCCTCACCTCATACATAGTTGTAATAATATAAATAAGAAAACATTATATTAAAAAAATTCTATATAGTATATCCTATTATTTAATGGGATTGGTTTTTCTTCAATGTAATTAAATTTTCTACATGTACACAGGTTAGTTTAATATCGGAGCTTTATATTTCTATAAACACTGAGTACTATTTTAACATGGCTTCCAAATTCTCATTGTATGAGAGAAATATCCTCTAAATATATAATCTAATCAATGAATGACATGTTTTTACACTAGGATCATATTGTTCCTCTTGATGATTATTTATCTCTATGAACATAAAATAATTACTATTATTATCATCCACACCTTCAAGTATTTATGCTGTTGTATTCTTCATAACGAGGACTTATTATCTACACCTTCAAGTATTTATGCTATTGTATCCTTCAGAACTAGGACACGAAACAAGATCATCATTATAGATCATCACAGGACCCCGTTTACCATGGAAATTTGAATATTTGGTCACATAATTAATTTTTATACTTGAAAGGGTCCTAGCATTAAAAACTGCATTATCTCTTCAATAAAATTTAATTATTTAGATTTCAACAATCTCTAATACTCAATATTTTTATGTTCTCGATATTATCTAAAAAATTCTTCCTTTTCCTACCCATATATATTCAAAAAATAATAATATTTTTAATAATATTTTCTATATTAAAATTATGGAATCACATTTAGTATGAGATGGTAAAAATCCCTCAATTTAAAAATGATAATACATTTCTAGTTTAAATAATACAATTAAATATGATTAAAAATACCAAGTCATGTTTTTTATTATAAACCCTTAAGGAAATGGTATATATCAATAACAAACATCTATAAAATATAAAATTGTATCCTTATATAAATTACCCATGTTTATAGAACAACAGTGTAGAAGAATGTCTTATTTTAATTGAACTCATCTCAACAACCTTCATCTTCGTTGATATATCTTGCATTACCCTCGGCTTAAATTATTGTTGTTTGACGGGTCATCATGTTTAGCCTCTAAATAATGTAATAAAAAAATTGGATTTATTTTATCTTACCTATAAAATTTCATTCCTATGTAATTATTTTTTAGGCCTTATCAAAATATTTTACCTATTTAATAAATATCATATTGTGAAAAATAAGTATTCTTTGTAGAGAATATTCATAATCAACTTCACAAAATGATACATGCATTGATAAGTATTTACTTAATGTATAATTATACTATATCAATACATGAAAATATTAATTCTCACACAGTATCTTTCCAAAAATAATAAAATTATTAAATGTATTAAAATATTTAACCATTTCACTATATATCATGTGATGTATAATTTTTTAATTTAACCTTTTCATTAAAAAATATCACAAATTCACAAAAAAATTCTAATATAACATTAATAAAACTTAAAACATATTAAAATAATTATATGTCAATATAATCCAATCCAAAAAATATATACATTTTATTAGATAGTGTATCTACAAAATCGATACATTCCATTTATTATAATGACGAGCCACACCCGTGTTATGAAAAATAAACTATTCATTGTCTTGAATATTTCTATGTAATATTTTTATGAGGAAACCACATTTCATTTTAAATATAATATAGAAAAACATTATTAAATTTTAATTTTCGCTCAACAAATATTTATATCACCATTAACAATATTGAAATTTCACATTATTAACAACTAATAAAATTTATTTTGATGGGATCTTTAATCTACCATATTGATTTATTAAAAATTTCATAGTCTATCATTTTAGGTAAGTAGGTTTTATTTAATATCTTCCCTTTTTGGATAGAAATACATAGAAATTATTGGAGTGTTGTCTCATCTAACTTGAATTATATAAAAAACACATTCTTTCCCTTTTTTCATATCTAAACAAAATCATGATACGCATAATATATTGATTATAAAAAAATGATTTTCAAAAATAAATAGAAATTATTTATACAAACCTATGTTTAAAAGGTCTAACCCTTTGTATTAAAGATGTTTAAACACCAAAGATTGATTTTTTCTACATAAGAAGCCACTATTGTGATAGTATTCTCAAAATATTATTCTTGGGATTTTCCCATCTAGATATATTAGGTAATTTTTTTCCAACAAAATTTTCAATAGAAGCATAAAATGTTTTAAGACAAAATCATAAAACTCCATATAGTTCATATATTTTCGTAAATAAACTCTCCACATATATAATTATGTTTTGTATAATAAACAATTAGTTTATGGGACTAGAAAGCACATTCATAGTTTTGTAATGTTATCATGAATTTATTCATTTATAATATAAATAATTTTTTTATTTATTTTTTATATTGCTAAATTAAAGAACCCAACTCCTCCTATTCATTATAGTATAGGTAATCTAGAAGGACAAACATGTTTTTTTATAAATAATACAACCTACATTCTCAAACACAAATTATGCACCTTTAGATAAAACAGATGAATGTTTGTTGGCAATAAGGATAGATCATATTTTTACCACAATAGTATCTGCATGTAAGAGAGTTTCCTTTATTATAATATGTCTATATTCATCCATGACTAAAGAGAAATGATTTCATAAAAAATATTCTACATCTATCTTCCATTAAATGATACATGATCAAATCAACTTCGTAAACCACTACTTCAATGAATTTATCATCTATACTTCAAAAACTAATTATATTTTTTGGTCTTATACTTTAATGTTATTTATCATCAATATATATTGGTATTTTAGAATGGTAATTAAATTCTTTGTCCCATGCCTGGTATTTCCACACATTCTACACTATTTCCTTGTTTTCCATATCATTGAATTTTAATAGATTCTAATCAATTACTTATTCTTCAATTGCATCCTAATTAATTCCATTAGAACTAGAATTTATTTTTTCATTATTCATTATCTTCGCTACTATAACATGAACCAACCAATAAATAAATAGTTATTTTTTAACACTAAATGCAGCTCTGGATATTGTACATGACCACTTTCAATTACCATAAGAATTTAACCTCCCATATTTTCTCATTTCAGTTTCCATACCCTAAGTAACATTAACAACATATTCATATAGCATTATCATACATAAATCAACTTTTTAAACCTAATATCTACCTCTTCTACATAATCCTTCATATATAATAATCTATTTTGGGTGGATGTATATTTTGTAGATATGATTTTTTGTTTTCTCCATTGAGTATCTGTCTTTATTTGATTATCATAGTTCCCCCATGGTTTATTCCTCTCCATAACAACAAATTATTATACCAGATATAGTATGTAATTTTTAAATACCTTCTACAACACTAGAAAAGTACTAAAAATTGTTATATTTCCCTATGAATAAATATCTATCTAGAATAATATATGTGTCTTCTTACAAACCAACCAATAATTTTCACATTGGAAAGTATTATAATTGATTTATACCAATCCAATGTTATTATGGGAGAGTACCCAATTTTTCATTTTTTTCCCAAATTGATTTAGACACTTTTTTATGACATTCAATCTTATAAATAAATAATATATTGATAAAATTATCTATGTATGTTTTTTCAATTTAATCACTTAGATTCACCAATATGAAAATTTTACCCATTACCAGAAAATTCCATTGATAATATGTTTGTAATTTTGTTTGACTACATTTTTATTTAATACTATTAGATTATTTCAGGGATGACACCTTCACTTATATAGTCAAATTCTCTTCAAGATATATAACCATATTATCTTTCTGGAACAACCTAATATTTTTTCATGATATCATACATAAAAATAAATAATTTATTAAAAATATAAATTTTTTCATTATCCACATTGTTTTTTCATTCAATTTTTTTATTTATCACATATATGATATATAATTTTCTCACAGAAATATTCCAATTGATAATTTAGGCAGCACTCTGGCTATATCACATTTTCCTTATCATCACATCTAGAGCTATAAAATAATTTGTGAAAAAGGGGGAAATCAATTATGATTTAAATATTTTTTTCATGTCATTTATTCATCATTAAAATTGTTTATTATCGAACTAATTTTATTTCTTCTAATATACATAATCTACATTATTTATTTTATTTACTTTTTATATTTCTTGTCATGATTATCTAATTTAGATCATTATTCCTTCTTACGTTATAATTTTTTTTTAAAAAATGGTCAATGAAATTTTATTTTTACCATATTTATTGTCGTCTTCCCTTTCCATTGCACTTTAAAATAATTTTCCATTTTTGGGAAAATAAAAAGAATATATTCTGGATATTTTTATAATCTTTATCATTATCGAAATCACCTGACGTTATAAATTCCTCTTATTTTACGTTTCCTTTTCTAATTCACATAAGATACACCTAATCATTTTTTTTTTGAAATATGGAACCTTTATAATTTGATAAGTAATGATTATATTCTGTAAATATTATATTTTAATGAATTATTTATTTTTCAGGGATAATATGTTAGATCAATATGAAGTAGAACATTTCACATAAATTCTTAAAAAAAAATTGGAACCATATGAAATCTCCCAAATACCTCTATTTTTACCCATATTCTAATTAGAACCTATAAAATAATCACCAATCATCTCATTACCACCTATTTTAATTGAATAAAACATGATAATTAAAATATTATAGTCCATAATAATAATATTTCCTTAATACCTTATCTTTAATTATTCCCATATGTCCACAATAATTTGAAGCCCCACTATCCCATTTTATATATTTGGTGATAGTGATATAATATGGAAAATTTGTGATTTTCCATCGACCTGAAAATATTTGTTACTTGAGAAATAAAAATGTCCCAAAACATTAATTAGAAAAAATCCCATACTAACCACATCTGTAATTTTCATTATCCGTGATAATAGGTAATATAGAATCAAACACTTCAGTATAAGGTAATTATATTCATAAAATGTTTAGATATCCTTAATATTTACTTAATTTCTTTTTTATATACATATAAACATCAGGATTCATAATAAGAAAATTATATATTCTCTAATATCCCTACAGACTCACTATTCTATATTGACTATTAAGGAGGGGGTGATGGTGAATCGATAATATTAATTTATGAATTGTTAATTTTTAAAACTCATCCTTTGAACTTTTTATGGTTTCAATCCACTAGATATGTTTTCACATTCACACATAATTGAAAATAGTAATGTGAGAAAGTACGACACATCATATTTATATTGATTTTCATAAAAAACCTTGAAATTATATTTATTTGTTATTCCCACCAGTCATTTATTTACCCAATATATCTATATGATTCTACAAAAATAGACAATAAATGTCTCATCAAAATGGATTCTGACTATATTCTAGATTATAATGTCACACTATAAGAAATAAATCAAAAATTCATGTATGATCCAATTAATGTTGGGAATCCTTCTCCATTGGGGACCTATTAGCTTTATTTACATAGTTATTCATTCATGAATAGGCTTGGTAAACTAGTAATATCATGTTCATATTCATTTCTACATGGTTAGTTATTCATTAGAATATGGATTCCTAACTGCATTGGTATTCTATTTCATCACATGAACTTATTCGAAAAATAATTATTGATACATAGAAACATCTAATCTATTTAATATTTAATGGATCCTTGTTTTGAACTTTTACATCTATTATTCAGATAGTTAAGGCTATAAATATATCAAAATAAAGTATTTTAATGAAATTATTTTTGAACACATGTTCTTCAATTATCATATATTTATATAATTAGAAATAAATTTCCTGAACATTACTTTCTATGTATTAATTTGGGAACCTGCTTTATTATTTAACTGTACTCAATATACATATTATATTATTATATATATTTTCATTATGTATTCTCCATCAAAATATCATTTAATTTTTCTTGTAATGGCCCAAACCCTCTAGGTCTATTACTTTCCCAAATTCTAGTGTTTGGGGTGTCCTGGACACCATTGGTGAGTTAAGAGGGAGTTGGTGTCACTAGAAGGGTGTCACCATGGTGTCACCAATTGGTGTCACTGATCAGTGTGTTAGTGATCGATGCCGCATGCAAAAAGTGCACAGAGGGGTGTCTGGGTTCTTTCCCCTATTTTCCCATAACACCTCTTTTAAATTTTAATACTACTTTTAAATTGGTTTAAGGTCGTTTTAATCCAAAAAATTGTATCTTAAATACCCTAAGAGTTGGTTGACCCTTGTTTTACTAAAAGTTGTTTCTTATGTTATTGTCCACCCTTAGAAATGTTTTCAAAATCAATCGTGTTCTCCCAGTTTTTTCCATGTTACATGTTTTCTCTGTTAAAGTTGATTTATCCACTAACAATCATTATATCCACCTTCTTTGGGGAGAATTATTAAACATATTTTAATTCTAATGTGTGAAACTGTCCAACCATGTGGTCAAATCAAGATCCGAATTATAATCTAAGCGGTCTCGCACATCCCCTAACTCTAGGAACAAGCCTTTTATCACACATGATCATCTTCTTCCATGGCCTCTTTAATTTTACCTTGGTGGGCTCGGAGTACCACTTTTGGAGTTGATTCGTGCCTATGTGAGATCCCTACTATTCATTTCTTCTTGGAGTTTCCTAACGTGTGACCGTAGTTCCTAGCATGAGGACATAAATTTGATCCTCAATAATACAAGTATGGGTTTTTACTTTGTCTGTATTTACTGTGCATCATGTGGGGAGGGTATGATAATGATCCGTTTGGATATAGATGAAACCAACATTAACAAATATAATAAATGGAATTTTAAATAATGAAATTGTTAGAGTGATGATATTGATGCATCTATGTTTTACCTTTGATTTGATGTTGTGAATTGTACAGACTCATGTCCTCTAAAAATCAGTCCTGATGGTGGTACTTTATTGCATAATAATGAAGCTCTATTTTTCGTAATAATCTTATGATTGAATGGAAATAATTTAGAAAATTTTTAATCGCATAATCATGGTTGGTAAAATGGATGCCCGATAAAAAAGGGTTAATGTGTGATCATCATGGTTATCCAAATTGAATGAAGGAACTGAATGAATTGTGTAGCAATATCTGAGAAGTCCCTTGATCGGTTCTGGTAATACACACAGTTGTTCTGTTTAAATGTATATGGGGTGACATAAAAACACAGATGTAATGTTCTGGTTGATAAGTTGTTGGCCTATGAATCTAAGCCCATGTGGATCCGGTATGTTGCGGCCTGGTTTGGTTCCAGTACTTCAAGGGATCTCACGGATCCCTTTTTATGTTGTTACTTCACAAATGAACTGAGTGTGAATCCATATAAATTGCATGGGAATTTTTCATTCATTTCTTGTTTTGTCTTGTAGTTATGCCCGTTAGTTTCCCGGTAGTGGAGGAATGATTTAAACGGAATCACTTGAACATTATGACAAGAACATGTACATTGTAGGATTGTTTTCTAGAATTGGGTTGTTCTTTGTTTGCGGTTGTTGTGTATTTTTTATGTAGGGATAGTAGCGAGAGTGGTTGAGTACATGCAATTTTTTTGTTTCAGAACCCTTAGGATGGTATGCATGCTTGATTTTTTAAATGTATAACATTTAGTTCTTGTGTATCTTATACGCACCCTCCCATGTATAGTACTTCATTGAAAACAACTACATTTTATGGGGAGGGTTTTAATCCCAACATTATTATGACTGGCTAGTTATTATCCCATTACTACTCTCTCTCACAGGTATCCCAGGACTCTTTGATAAGGATGTGACGACTAATGGTTCATTATGGCCGGTGAATATTCAGGTAGGTTGTGTTGTCGAGGTTGACCCATGTGTGTGTCGGCAGGTTTGTATCCCAAGTCCCTACTAGATGAGGCGCATGTGTCTTCTGGTGTGGTAGTGGTTGTTCAGTCCCAGGTGTATTTGGGTGTGGTAGTGGTTATTTTGGCACAAGTGTCTTCGCACATGGCATTGGTTGTTATGTACCTGGTTTTTGTCGACATGGTTATTTTTTATTGTGGTGACCCAGGTGTCTATAGGTGGATTGCATGGTTTTGGTGGCCCATAATGTTGTTTATTGGTAAAAAATGGGAATGCAATGGAACATGTAGGGGGGTTGATCCGTAGGATGTCCTAAATAACTAGTGGGAAAGCTGTTCAAGGTACCCAAAAATCAATGTGCTATAAATATTAATTTATCGGACATGTTTTATTTTAAGAGTGTTCCTTGGTGAGGATGGGTGGATAGATTCCTTCTTATGTGTTTTAGTTGTATCTATTTCTCACGGGTCATTAGAATTTCTACCCACTTGTGAACAAGAGATTTTGGTTTTCCCTGCTGAGAATACATGTATACTCACCTTAGGTGTATAAAACAGCTTTTAGGTTTCAAGGAGTACTTTTAAGACCATGGTGAACCATACTTTCTTAGCACCAGGATAGTTTTCATTAATTATTTTCATAATTTATGTACATCCATTTGGATTTTTCCTATACATTTTAACACTTTATTTTGAACACGCATATGGGGGTCGATTTTTTGGTTAACTTTTACTTTCAATATTTTTTAGAATTATATGGGATTTACCATCTTATATTTGATATTGTTCTATAAAAAGGGTAATTACATACATATTACAAGTGATTCTATACCCTTAGGTCTATTTTATAGTACATGGCCTTTTGGAGGTGGGACTAGTGGGTCATTATCTATCATTAAACATGAAGAAGTAATGGTATGGTAGTTTGATGCCCCTTCCCTCATCATGGTGAAGGCGTGTCATGATAGAATGGAATCAATGGATGGTGGTTGAGAGATAGTATGGATTTTGGGGTTAGTCCCATTTAGGATCTCTTGGGATGGTAGAGAAATAGTTTTGGGAAATCATGGTGTCTGAAATAGGATTGGTAATACTGCTAATGACTTGGGATATTAGGGCCCCCTGATCTGATGTAAGAACTCTAGACCTACAGAACGTCGATGTGAGGCTGCACTTATTATAGTGTAGATACACAAAGGAAAGTTAAAGAAATATAATGACTTCTGTTCATGTGAGTTTAGGTGTTTTGGAAATATAATATTAAAATCCATGGGCCTTTTAGTGGATGACTATTGGAATATACAAGGGAAACGTCCCATACATGGAGATGGAGAGTTGTCTCGAGGAGATGGTGATATCTTTTAGCCTGATTCAGTATCTTGATGAGTATTGGGTCCCTCTTGCCATGATCCAGATGTAGGGAGTGGCGCGTCAGTGGTTGATGCTCTATCTCAGAGTGAATAATGAAGTTGATATTTCATGGACTGACTTCATGATGGTGTTCGAGGTGGAATTTCATTCATCCATGATGAGGGTCGAAAATAGTTAGGATATTTTATACCTTCAGCAAGAGAATATGATGGTAAGGGATTTGGAGATCCAGATAAAGAATCAACACTATTTCTCTACAGACCTCTTCTCGGACGAGGTGGAGCAGGAATGATGCATAGAGGAGGCACTCCAAACCTCCCTTTAGTATCTTCTTACTCTCTTCTCTCTAAAAATTTACATAGATGTCTAGAATATGGTTTTAGTGTTAGAGAGAATGTAGGTGCTAGGAGCTGTTCCTTGAGAGGGGAGGTAGTTGAGATTTTCAAAGGAGAAAGACGTCAGGTGCAGGCCTCTAATATCCAGAACTTCTAGGTTTTGTCCAGTGGGGAGTAGGCCTTAAGAGGTCCAATTTCGACCTCCCAGTCCTCACTCATTCTCTATGAGCCTGGGACCGTGGTTCTTTATCTGTGGATGTCATGGAAACCTTAGGAATAAATCCTTATACCAAGTGCAGTATTGTATGGGTTGGAAGGTACAACACCCACCTAAGTAGTTTCATTTTCTGGCTATAACATATGAGAAGAAGTAGTAGGGGAAGTGAGCTCTTTCTCCACTGAGGGTGGTTGGGAATTTAAAAGGCTAACCTCATGGTGATCCTCAGGGACCTCGACTAGTGTATTGTCCTGGTGGTGACTGACAGCCAAAGGGTAGAAGAGTTAAGAGTGGGTAGTTGCACGCAGTAGAGGCAGCAGTTCTGATATGGTCAAAGAATGTATGAGGTACAATCAATTTTTTAGCAACCTTCCATGTTCCTTGTTTGATCAGAAGATTCACAATCCTTTATTGCACCTTGTCTATCCCATACCTTGGGTGAAGAGGTAGATATAAATTCCATTCCCATCATGTTGATCATGATAGTTGGATGTTAGACCAACCTGTTTGATGCTTTTCAAGGATGTGGGCAGATGTTGGGGCCACATCAGTCTAGTGGATATCTCTTTTTACTGCAAATGCAGCCATACGATGTCATCCAATGAATCAAATGGATCTTTTCTATGCACACTATTATCAACTTCATCTGTATAATGGTTTTGTTATCATATATGGGCATGCAGTGTGTAGATTTTGATAGCGAGTAGGGTTGCTGGGAGGGAAGTCGGTGTTTGGAGCCCATTCTTTCCTTGTTATGCAAACTATCAGGGGAATCAGCAGACATAGAGATGGTGGATGTTCTAGGGGTTGTTAGTGAGTTCTTGGACATCTTCCCCAAAGATAGTGTGACTCTATCCCCTCAATGAAATGTTGAGTTCATGATAATATTAGAACATGGTGCCCATCTGATTATTATGTCTCCCTATCAGATGGAAACTTCTGAGTTGTAGGAGTTTTGGATTTAGGTTGATTATCTGATGATGAATGGTTTTATTCGACCAACAGCATCACCAGGGGGTGCCCTAGTATTAATTGACAAGAAGGTAGATGGTGGTCTCAAGATGGGCATAGACTACTGAAGACTGAATTCGATGATGGTCCAAAACCGTTACCCAATCCCAAGGATCAACAACATTTTTTATCCATTGAAGGGGTTATGTTGGTTCTCTAAGATCAACCTATAGTCTGGATATCACCAGAAGAGGTAAACAATGGTGACATCTCGAAGACTGGTTTTCATTGCAGATATGGGAACATTGAGTTTGTGGTCATGTTGTTTGTCATTTCGAATGCATCAGCTATGTTCATTGGATTCATGAACTCAGTCTTCCGTGAGTATATTGATTGATTTGTGCTCATGCTCATCGATGACACATTGATCTATTCAATATCAATGGAGGATCATGCCAAGCATCTCCGAATAGATTTGGATATCCTCTGACACCACCATCCCTATAGTATTGTATCCAAGTGCATGTTCTGGACATGAGAGAAGCACTTCTGTGGACATGTGGTGTCCCATTAGAGAAGAGTGGTGGACCCGTCAAAGGGAAAAGAAATTTTTTCTTGGGAAAAACCAAAGAACAGGGAAATGGTTTGTAGTTTCATGGGTTTTATAGGTTGTTACCTGATGTTCATTCTTGGCTTTTCTCGAGTTGTGGCACCCTTGGATGCCTTGATCAGAAAAGGCCAATATTTTGTTTGGAGTGACCATTGTAGGGACAATTTTAGTTAAATGAAGTGGAAGCTGGGCAATGACCATGTTCTTAGGATTCCAAAGGAAGGAGTGATGTTTGAAGTGTTCTTTTATACTTTCAATCTAGGCTTGGGATGTTTGTTGATGCAGAAGCGAGGAGTAATATATTATGTTTCAACGTAGTTATTATCTTCTGAATGTAACAATTCCACCCGTGACCTAGAGCTTGCATCTGTGGTGTTCGCGCTAATTTTGTGGTGGTATTACCTCATCAGGGAATGCTTTGTGGTCTTCAGAGATCACAATAGATTAAGATATGTCTTCTCCCAGTGATACCTGAACTTATGGAAGCAGAGGTGGTTGGAGTTTCTTTAGACATACGACATTGAGATCTCCTACACATTAGTAAAGGGGAACATCATGACTGATTCCTTGATAAGAAAGTCAAAAAATAATGTTGTTCAAGATTTAATAAATTCTTGGAGAGAAATGATGGAGTTTTTTGGTTTACGTCCAGGCATGTGAGTGGAAGATGGTAAAGGATGTCTAATATAAATGATGTTTTAGTTTTAATTGGTACAGCTGGTGGAGAAGGATTTTTGGGGAGACATATAAGCTGAAGAGATGTGTGATTGTGTCAGATAGGGTGATTCACCAAATGGATGGTCGGAGGATGGATAGAATCAAATTCTTTTCCATGGGAATTTTTTTGTCCTTAGGATGATGTGCCAGATAGTTCTTATGAGTTCCATAACTCACCCATGGCATTACACCCCATATATTAAATGATGTATCATGTCTTGATAGGTCACTTACGGTGGCCAAGAGTGATGCGGGTTGTGGTAGAGTTTGTGGAAAAGTGCCTCATGTGTTAGCAGGTGAAGGAATAACATCGAGTTTTTAGTGGTCTGTTGCATCCCTCTGACGTTTCCGAGTGGAAGTGGGATGGTTTCTTGATGGATTTCATTATAGGAATTCTCTAAGATGATGGTGTTTGTGATGCCATCTAGGTATTGGTGGACCGGTTGACAAAATCAGCTCACTTCTTATCAGTTAATGAGATGAGTAGAGTGGATTCCATCACACATAAGTACGTGGGTGAGGTTGTGCAGCTGCATGGATTTCCTCGAACCATAATTTAGTATTAGGATGCACTCTTTAATACATGATTCTGGAGGGGATTACTGCCTGATTTTGGCTACCAGATAAGCCTTAGCACTACATTCCACCCTCATATGGATGGAGAGATAGAGAGGACCATCCAGACATTGTATGATATAATGTGAGTGTGCATCATGGACTCCAATAGAACATGGGTATAATGCATGACCCTAGTATAGTTTTCTACAACAATATCTATCATTATACCATTGGAATGGCACCGTTTGAATCCTTTTATGGAAGACCGTGTCATTCACTTGTGTGCCAGACATAGGTTAGGGATGCAGGTGTTTTTTGGCCCAAGGGTTCTGCAGAACACAACATAGAACGTTAAGCTTGTTTGTGAGAGGATGAATGTGGATCAGGACTAGAATAAATCATATTTTTCATTGGAGTAGAACCATAGAGATTGAGGTTAGGGACCACATTTTCCTAAAGGTCTCCCCTCAGTGTGGAAAACAAATGTTCGACTAGGGGAGTAAGCTTTCTCCCAGTTTAATCAGACCCCTTGAGGTGTTGAGATGAGTTCACATGTGGGAATAACAGCTAGTGTTAGCACCACCACTAGAGAGGATCCACAACATCTTCCATGTATCACAGCTCCATCGGTATCTACACAACGACTCCCACGTCCTCGACTTTAAAGTGTAAGATATCGAGGATGGTGCAATGTTTGTAGAGGGACTAGTGAAAATCAAGGATCGTATAGAGAAGGTGCTTCGATGATACACCATTCACATGGTTCATGTGTTGTAGAGGCACGGTGGCCCGATGGAGAGTACTTGTGAATGGGAGGCACAAATTTGTTCCCAATACATAGAGTTATTTTGAGTTATGATATTTTGTTTGTTTTGTGCTTTAATATGATGTAATTCTAGAACTTGTTTTCTATAATATGGGATGTTTTCCTTGTACTTTGAATGAGTGTGAAAAGTCCTCACTATAGGGAGGGGAGAACTAGATACCTAATAAAAACACATTATGGTGGATGAAATTAAACCTGTGAGGGTGAGTTAGTTCCACCCAAAGTAGATAGTATCATAACATGGATAAAATAACACCCCAACCCTTATGTATGGATGATGTGGTTTTTTTATGTTGTGTGATTACTAAGTGTTTCCACATTTTGTTAAGGAAATTGATAAGAGAGATTTTCCTGGTGTCAAGGGTTGTTCTTGGTTTCAAACAACACTATGGTGGGTTTTCCCTTAGATGCATCTTATGAGGTGGTTGTTCACACCACTCTCTTTTTGTGGGGTTTAGTATTTATTCTTGGGGATGATAATAGTTTGAGAGGTATCTGATGTAATGGAATGGACCCTCCAGATCCATTATTTATTCAAATTCTAGTTTTGGGATGTCCTGGACACCATTGGTGAGTCAAGAGGGTGTTGGTGTTAGTGAAATGGATTCATCATGGCGTCGCCTATCGATGTCACAGATTGGTGTGTTTCCGATCAGCCTTACTGATCTGTCTCACCAATCATTGTCGCACCCAAATGGTGACACATTCAGGTTTATGGGTTATTTCCCCAATTTTACTGTAATGTATATTTTATGTTTTAATACCTCATTTGATGTCGTTGAACACCATTTTTGTCACATTAATTTTATCTTAAATCTCTTATGAGTGGGTGACACATTTTTTACCAAAACATGTGTCTTTTACTAGTGTCACAACCCTTTTCACATTTTACAAATCTCTTATGTCCTCTCATTTTTTCCTTTTTATGTGTTTTCTCCTATTAAAGATGATTTATCAACTCATAACCATTATTTTCACCATCTCCAAAGAGATTTAATAAATCTCTTTTAATCCCAACATGTGAAACCACCCAACTGTGTGGTCAACCCACGATCATATTTTTATTCTCTACAATATTTCACATCTCATAACACGTGGATCATGCCTTTTATCACACCATGATTTTCTTGCTTCCATGCTATATTTTCTTTTCCCTTGTAACACATTGAGTCCCTCTTCTAGATATTATTTGTGCCTGAATGAGAGCCCTCATGTTCAGTTCTTCTTGGAGTTTCCTGGTTCGTGACCATACCTCTTGGAATTAGGAGAAAACATAGATCCTTAATTATCCAAGTAGGTATTTTTCCATTGTCCCTCTTTACTATGCATCATGTAGTGTGTGTATGATGATGATCGTTTTATATGTAGATGAAATGAAATTTAATAAAGATAATAAATGAACTTTTATAGAAATAAATGTTCGGAGTGATGATCTTTAGGATGCTATGTTTTACCTTTGAAATTATGTTGTCAATTGCATGGATTCATTTCCACTAAAAAAGTGGCATTTGGTTGACCTTTTTTCCCAAAAATGGAACTATATTTTTCTGGATAATATTGTGATTCAATGGACATAATATGGAAAATGGTTAGTCACATATACTTGGTTGATTAATTGGATGCCCGATAAATAAGGGCCCCATTGTGATAACCTAGGTTATCCAAACGGAAAAATGAATGGGTTTCAAAAAGATTATGGGAAAATAAACCCATTAAATGATACCATTTTATTATTTCTCAAATATTTTATGTTTATGATCAGTAGATTTTTTTGAAACCCATTCATTTTTCCCATCGGTTATGTTATATTGGATGTATTTTCTGAAATTGTGAATAATTTCTTTTATGCATACAATTATCTTTTACAATGTAGAGCTACTGACTCCTTATGAAATTTATCAAATAATTTTATGTCTACCAAAAATTTAAAATTTGGTTAAAGTTATCTTCCGAGTGATTTCACCACTACTCAAATAACCTTCCTTGTATTAACTAAAATCATCTGATGGTGTGTGCGGTGCCCATAAAATTTATCTTATATAAAATTAAACTACTACTTAAAAAAGTTGTATCCTAAAAAATAAAATAATATAAATTATAATGAAGTTAAAAATGAACAAGATTATTTATTAACAAACTAAAGCTGTATGTCAAATATTAAAAATATATAAAGGAAAATTAGTACTTAAGAAATAAATTAAGTTTTAAATTCCAATTAATTAAACAATTAATTAAAAACAATGTAAAGATTTAAATGATTTATATGAACATGAAATTAAATAATGAAATTATAATAATTATGTTAAAATAATCATAAAAATTAAATAAAAATTTAATAGTTATTCAGAATTATAATTAAAATAAAAATGGTCATGAAAATTATTATTTTAAGAGTTATATTATTTTAACAATGAAATAAATTAAATAATTAAAATTTTATTGTAACAATGTAAATATAATTAAATATAAGCTATTATGTGGAAAAAAATACTTCCAAATACTACCAAATCAGGAAGAATAATAATCTACTCGGTAGTATACTCCCCATAGCCTCTCATTAAATAGATAAAGAAGTCAATCTAAAGAACAGTGAACAACTATGAAACTATGTCATCACCTAAAAAAGTATACTATGTTCCCATCCTTACCAAGGCTAAATATGATAATGTATCATATATACTAGATCATATAATGTAATAATAAAACATTAAAGGTTCCCCCGATTATGCTTCCCCTTTGTGATAACCTTGGCTAATATTAATGTGCTATTACTATTACTTTATTGGACCTGCATTTTTGGTTAGTGTGCCATAGTGTGGCTTGGTGGACAGGTTCTTAGCTAGGTGTTTTGTTTATATATGTTTCCGATGATAAATTATATTGTCTCCCAACTTTTACATGAGCACTTTTGGTTTTCCTTAATGAGTATACATGTATACTCACCCTAAATATATAAAACATTTTTTATGTTTCGGGGAGGACATTGAGGTCCTTGACGGACATTACTAGCTCAACGTTGAGATGGTATTCATTGTTTATTTTATTTATTTTGTTACATTACATTAGAGTTTTCCTAAACATTTTAGAACTATATTTTTACATGCATATTGGAATGGATTTTTGGATTTACTTTTACTTTCAATTATTTGGGGTTTTTTTGGTATTTAGCATCTTATCTCTCAATTATGTTCTATAAAAAGGTTAATTCCTTCCATATTACATCATATTCTATACCCTTGGTGCTAGTCACCTCTATGGGGCCTATTAGAGGCATGAATCGGGGGGGGTCATTATCTCTCCATCAACATGAAAAAGAATGGTATTCGCAGTTTTTTGACCCTTTCCTCATCTCAGTGAAGGTTGGTCATTACATTCCTTCTCTAATAACTGAATTTAATTCCAAAAAACAAACAATATTTTGATCCACCTATTATATGAAATCTGTAATATCGTTTCTATTTAAATTAATCACATTCATAGAACCGTAACATGGATGATATTTAAATGGTATTGGAGATGATCTCAGTAATCATTATCTCCCTTGGCTAGCTTTACAGTAATCTCTGTTATGATCATGGTTGTGTGATTTCAGATGATGATAAATCACAAATGAATATCCCAAAAAATAATTTAATTTAATTATTTTATTTCTATTTTTTATTTCTGAATGAAATACATTTTATAAAGTATTAAAATACCCCATGTATAATTTAAATATCACACACTAATTAAATGAATCTTTCAAAAACATTATTATCCGGATTAAAAAACCAAACATGTATATTGACATTTTATATTTTCATGTTTATCATACATGAAAATAGAATTTTATTATTCACGAAATATTACTATATAAACAAGATGAGCGTTAAAAAATTCAATAAAATATATTAAAATGGCCTCTAAATATTATAAAATGATTCAATTATATTTACAAACTTTTCAAGATAAATATCATATGTTCATATCCAAGAACACAAATCACTATAAAGTTTATTAAAACATCGTTAAACCATGTTATGACATTTCAAACCACTCAAAAACAATTCCAAATTGTTAATTTTAGTATACCTACTCCTATCAATACATTCCATGGAATCCTATGAAGAAAAACACACCAATAATGTTAAATGAATTACATTATTGTCATTATTTTTTTAAAAAAAAATCTAATTCATATCCTCTTGTTTATTATAATTTGAATATAATCTACTTTATCAAATATTAATGGACTTTATACACAATTTTATATCACCATAGTCTATTATGTCATCTTATAATATTGAAAAAATAAATAAACTCAATCCAATGAGTACTCTATAATAATCATCACAATTTTTTATAAGGTACTAATGAAATTCTGGTTGATGAAGTGTTGTTATAAATAAATAATCTAGAGAATGAATATGAATATAGTTGAATTGAAATTAAATTAATCATGTGTTGGAGGGATGACGGAAAAATATGTAGATATTTATTAATTATTAAAAATTGGATAGAGAGATGTATTAGTAGTATATATAATTTAATATTGGGTTATTTGTTTTGAAAAATATTTTCTTACACTACATATTTCATTGAGATTATTACCTATATTTTTTATCAGATGATTATGGTAATTTTAAAGGGGATGAAAATGATTGAGTAATCAGATTCATTAGTGTAATTTGATAATTGATTTTCAATATAATAACCAATTATGTTGATTTTTCAAAAACAAATTTCAAAGTTAATTTAATAATTAATATTTTACATGAATTACAGAAGAAATTATGAATATAATGAAGTGTATATCCATGAACATGTTAGTAATATATATCTTCAATAATTAAATTGTTCAATAATTTCTTACATTCATAATTAGATTGATTTGAAACTTCTATACTCTCCTTATTTCATATTTAGTTTATCCTTGAAGAGGTTATTTCAAATTAAGGGAATTATAAAAATTATTTGTTAAAGTTGAACCAAATTAGTGTTGACCTGTATTTGATATCTTATATTATTTCAATTATCAGTTATCCTATAACGAAATCATAGATTCCTTTGTGGATTTATTGATGTTATATGATATTTTTTATGATCAATATTAGTTTTATGGATTGATTAAATCCCTATACTATTTTTGATGATACTTGATATGTGTTCTTTACATATAGAATGTGGTAAATAAGTATTTTGGTCATGATTATGTTAATATATATAGAAATCTTGATCTCTTAATTATAGAAAAGGACCTTGGATATATTATGGTAATATATGGTGAATATTGATAAGATAAGGTAGAATGGTTTTATAATTCTACACACTTTCAAACAACTCAATACTGAATATCATAACTTTTAATGAATATATAGTTGTATTTGTGGCATGATTAACACGTTTTAGTATGATTACTACTGTGTTTAATCTTAGAGGGGGATATTTTTAATCATTGCCTTATATTTATAATGTAATGATTATATAATTTTTATTTGGATAACTAAACACGTCTTGATGGATCATTATATTTGTTATCCTGGTGATGGAGTATTTTTCTAATTTTTTATCTGGAGAATAAATATATTTTTTATATTCTAGAATTTATCCAATACTAATACTATTTGTTCAATTTATTATATATTTATTTTATATAAGGATACTTTTTAAAGGGTGAATGGAATGTGAATGGATGTGTTGATCAACTGTTTAAATGTATTTATATTTTTTGGATGTAATTTTTTAATGTTTGGAGTATACCACAATATGAAGTTCTACTAGAGGTTGTATTTTTTTATTATTAGAGTTTGATGATTATTCTAATTTTATTATAGTAATTATCACTAATTTTATTTATATCAATTTATTTAATTGATTTTTTAGTTTCCATATGTATTTTCATGAAAAATATTAATTATTTGTAAAATGTGGGAAATAAAAAATCAACCATTAAAAGAATAATAGAGTGAGATATATATTTCTCCATTATGTTTGAAATGGTGTGTTTTACTTAAATTTATATATTTAATAGTATTTGTGTATTATTAGGTCATTTGTACATATATGAAGAACATTTTAAAAATAGTTTTAAAATAAAAAATATTTAATAAATGATCATTTGACATTTTAACCAACATGAAATTAATATTTTGTATTATAAAATTGGATGTAATGGGTTTCAATAGTAGAATATTCCCATATAGGTAGTCATTGGAATAAATAATCATCACTAGATATTTATGGATTTGATAAAATTTATTTTTTATCCATTTCTGTAATTTATGATATCAACATCTCTCTTAGAGTTCATTAGAATATACTTTGAAGAATGATATAAAAATACTATTTATTGATCTTCAACTCATTTATTTTCAGAAAACCGATCAATCCTATAAATTTAACTCATGTATTTTATATAAATTTTGGAATAAATTTGTTGTTAAATAATTCTATCCCTAATTAAAAATATATGTTATGTGAATAATATAAAAGTCATAAATTATCAGTGTAATTGATGAAATTAATCAATTGTCCTTCAATTAATTTAAATTTAATTCACAAAATTCTTTATAACAAATAGATTTATATTTGATATTTTTTTCAAATTATTTAGTAAATATTAAATTTTAATATTTCATGGAACCAACAAAAAATACTTTGACCATGATGAGAATAATAAACAAGCAGTTAAATCATATCAATATGATTTATACTATTACAGAATTCGTAATGAGTTTTTTATTTTATATATTACATAAATAAGTGGAATTTATGTTATGAATATTATTAAGGAACATTTATATTAGGAGTAAAATGATAATGATACATAATCCAATAAAATTTTCTAATGAACTGGAACATTATCACATTAGAAGTCCACTGTCAGTGGAGACAGATGGTGTTTCTAGTCAATAGTAAGATATTGGAAACTAGGACATCTGATTATCCATATAGCCCTATATTTTCCAATAATCATTAAGAGAGGGAACTGGATATAATTCCAGATGATTGTAAAGTGATATCCCTTATATGTCTAATTAAATTATGTGATAGTGTTGTGTTTTCAAAATTATCCCAAGTTAGTGGAGACACAAAAACATATTAACTATTCAATCTATCTGGTTGGATATATAGATATTTGATTATGTTTGAAACATGGTATGAGGTTTCAGGTATGATCATGGACATATAATTAAGTAAATCAAGTGGTATATCAGGTATCCATGTCAAATATATGGAATTAATCATTGATCATATAGATATGTGATGCCTAGAAGACCTGATATACAACCATATTCTCAAAATTAATTTTAATTATTTATAATATTATGATAATCTTGAAATCCATTGGTTGGGTCTCTAGGGTGTCTCATGGTACCCCTGGATTGGTAGGATATTTAATAATGGGTAGAGTTGAAATATATCATAATTTTGGATAATAAATTGTTTTCTACAATCCTCAAGAAATCCTAATTCAATTTTAACAATGATTGATTTTTTAAATGTTTTGTAGGTGAATTGAATATATTGAAATTATATAAATAAGGAAATTATTACTATTAAATTTGAATACTTCACATTTTATTAATTAATGTTGTGTAGTGAATGACTTATCTTGGAAATCAAGCATTTGTTTATAATGGGGATGAGTTTAATGTGAGGTCTATTACTATAGTGGGATGAAAAATCCACATTGTTATATATGAATAAATATTAATGAATAATAATATTCATATATTTATATACTATGGTATTTAATATGGATCAAGGACTAGTTATTTTTTGATATAGTTTATCACGGAAAATAATGAATTATTACTATATGAAAATTTATGTATTGTTTTAAATAAATTTATAACAATGATAGTGAATGAAGGAAAATCATAAATATTTCATTTCTAAATATTTGTACTATAAAAAACTAAAAATAAGGCCATAAAATTCATTTCAAATAAATTAACATTAGAATTTGAATTTAAAAAAATGAATATAATGTAAATGGTTCACTCATAATGGTAGATTATGATATTTATAATTACATGTATATCGAATATGAAAAACCCATATTGTCATCAATCAATTATATGGTTTCCATCCAATTACTCAAATGAATTTAAGGTCATAAAATACTTAATTACACAATTTTGATACTAATAATGAAACATATATGAATTTTTCATATGATATAAATGTGTTCGTTTATATTATGGAATTGAAATTAAGGGATCCATTAAATAAGATAAAGTAGTTAATTTATAAAGGTTGGTTATGAAGATAAATATTATAAATCATTAAGAGAAATAAAAATGTGGTCCACTGTGAAAATGTGTAATGTACCTTAATGATTATATAATATCACTAATTGATTATAATAACATAATTAATTACATATAATTAGTAGTTATATACTATGTAATGCTTATATGAAACTTATAGAATAATGTAGTGAAATATTTTTTACAATGGGCACAATTTTCTCAAGGAATGAATAATGAATATTATAGATTCTCTTTGAGTCACATTATTGTACATGAACATCACCCAATATTATAATTTTTCATTATACTAGTTATACTATAACCATTTGAATAATTTTATAAAAAAAATTAATCATTATTGAAATATAATATGTGTATCTCCATGTTCATTGAATATAGAAAACCATTGTGGGTGTTGTGACATCTCGTGATGATCACATAGTATGTTTAATTTGAATAATAGGGGGTTCCTCTTTTTTATTTTAGTGATTTTTGTATATCATTATACTATAATGAGATGTTTTTTTTCATATTATGAATTTTTAATTGTGTTGATATGATATTATGGTGATATACATTACACTTATCATTTTCCATTGGATATATTGGGTAACAATTTTATTTCCCTTCTCTCCCATTGGTCCTTGGTGGTACTAAATTTGATTTATAAATAAATATATATCTAATCACCTATAAACCCTGTTTGAGACATAACATTTATCATCTTGGAAATATTTTTTGATTAATAATCCCACAAACAAATTCTTTATGAGGTAGATATGTACGGTTAATTCCTCTAATCACCAGAATACAAGAATATGTTAAATGAAAGTACACAGACGTGGTGATATCTATCCCCTACCATAACCTAGGGATTAAATTACATGACATTTTCCGAGATACTATCAATATCCATAAATGAAAAATGAGAATTATGAAAACCATATATATAGATATAGTGCTAAAGAAATTTAAAATCTCATGTTCCCAAATATATAGTTATATCATTGAAATTTTGAATTTCTTGTGTTATCAATACAAGTATAAAATTTTATATTTGGATATGGGTATTTCATCCACCTATATAGATTTTGGTGGAGACATGTCTAAACTCCTCTATCTCAACATTTTTATATCTCGGGCGAATAATCCGATTGGAAATCAATGTAGGATTGTGATATTATATTTCTAATCTTTCCTAAAGAAACATTTTTTAATTGGAATGAATTATGAAGGGGATGAATTTATAGTTCAACTAAGAATGATAGTTATAATAATAATATATTAAAATGATACCATGTTACATCTATTTCTTACACAATAAACATTATTGATTTATTTATAGGGTCATTTCAATACTAGGGAAACCATGATGATTATTTTTTTCTCCACAACATGAATAGTAGTACACTATTCACCTTTAGTCAATGTTGATCATTATATGTGTTTATTGGATTACCATGGAGTATATTGAATGATAATTTATATGAATATATATTGGAGTAAATATAACATAATTAACCCCCACCTCTCATGTCACTAGCATTTGGGATTACAACAGCATGGGACCTGTTGTTATATCTAGTAACTCTTTAGTACCATATAAAATTGTACATCAATCTATTATTATATATTCATGCATTAAATCACATTTTAGAATTACTCATTTCATTTAATGGTGGATGATGATATACAATAATAGGTGGTATGTTTTATTGAGATGTAATACCTCTTATTATTATTTAGATACCTCACTTGCAGTTGCAAGCCATTATCCAATTATATCTTGACACTATGAATTAACATACCGACATATCAGTACATGACATACATTAAATTTTCAATAAATTATAATGATTTATGGATTAATTTTGGGTGTGTATGTTTGATATTTCCTTCTATATAATATTCCCAGTTTTCATTATAGTTAATAAAAAACTATTGTATATTTTTTGTAAAATTATATTTTAAATTAAAATTATTCTTTTTCTTATTAAGTTTTTTTATGTGAGTTTTAATCTATTCATGCTTTATATAAATTTATTAGGAATATATAATTCATAATAATAGAAAATGTATTTCTATATTTTTTATAAATAATATAAAATTATTATTGAAATCATATTAAAAATTTATTAATAAGAGTTATTATCTTATTATTATTGTTTTTATATAATTTATAAAATGATAATAACAATAATGGAAATAATATATGGACGAGTAGATAAAATATGGGGAGTTATTTTTAATAATTTTTTAATAATAATATTTAATGTAATTAAACATATAAGTATTTTAAATCATTGGGTAATAGTGTTATAATAGGGGAACAATACTAGTGGATGTTGATCATGTGAATCTAATTAATATATGGTTATACAATTATTATTTTAAATTGAAATATCATTTTATTTGATTTATATAATTTTTGGAGGACTCTAATTTGATACTAATTATATTAACTTAAATTTTAAATAATGTGTTCAAATACATGTGTATACTTCTATTATAATTTGTAATAAAAAAATTTAAGCCTTGTCTAATGTATTGGTGATAATTAGTAGATGAGTGGGTGTTGGACAAACATTTTTATCTTTGATATTCACACCATACTACCTATTGTTAATATTACCATATATTTTAGTTTTTGTATTTCATAAATAAGAAGAATAAAATTACAAACTGTGTTGTTTAAGGCATTCACATTATACTATATATTTTTGTCATTTTTATTTGGGAAAAATATCCAGACTATTTAATTTTAACTATTGGATGATTAAATAAATTTTTTATTATCATTTTTATTATTTATTTTTTAGTCCTTTTGAATTTATTTTATAATTTTTGGATCTTTATTGTTATATATGGATGATCTATAACCTCATATTTTAATGAAAACATGTAAATTTAAGTAAACTATTGATTTTTTATTTTCAAATTGTGTGATTCTTGTTTTATCAAAAGAAATCACTGATACTAGAATACAACTAACCTGACATATAATAACCCTTTATAATTATTCATTAAAATATGTATAAATTAAAACTAATATGATTCATAGGGTTTGTGAATGATTGAATATGATATTCTATGTTATAGTGGAGAAATTTGGAGAATTATTAGTCCTATATTATTTTTTAACACCTTTAATATAAATCATGTGTTTTTAAAATGATTTGAAATATATAAAATTTGATGCGATACAACATGAGGAGATCCATTAACATTTTTTAAACTTTATAAAAAAAATATATAATAATTTATTATAGTTTCACCTTCCTGGAAAGAAAGCAAAAAATCACTCTCCTTATTACCAATTGATTCATCTTATAAATACATTGAAATATTGTCACTTGTATTGATTGATACGTGAGATATTACAGTGAATGAATTAAAATAAAGTATATTTACCCATTAAACATAGTTATGTTAAGGGATTATGAAAATAATTTTATTCAATACTATAGGGAATATATTTATGAATCATGGTAAACTTTTATACATTTATTGATAATGTTCTCATATTATGAATTTCACCTTTGTATATAAATAAAAATATTTTATTATTGTTAATAAATTTGGATGATATATATTATTTATGATTCCAAAATTTAAGGAATAATTATAAATATTCAATATGAAACTCAATAACTCATTGATGATATAAAAATAAGCGATTACCAAAGGGAAAAAAATTATTATTTAATGAGTGAAAATAATATAGTGGTGGAGATGGAAAATGTTGTAGCTCATGTTAAAATTTTAAACCCGAATACTTTTTATATTAATGTAACCAAAATATTATCCCTATATTATCATCAATAAACAAAAAAATAAATTATAATATGTCACTATAAGCATAATATTCATGGGATTTTCTAGGATGATTACAATTTAGGTTATATTTCTATGGGAAATAATAACATCAGAAACAATTTTTTAAAATTTATTAAATAACAATTGATTAGAGAAAAACTTATAATTTGAGTGCAATGAACATGGAGTAGGAAATTATTTTAATCATAATCAAGGTCCATTATGTTAAAATCATGTAAAACAATATCCACGTCCACCAAAATTAAAATATCAAATAGCATGTTTTGGATTAATTAGTCGAAATAATAATGACAAAAATAAAATGATGTAAACGAGTAATAAAGGAATTTCCAAATATTTATATTTCATAAAATTATTAAAAACTTTAAATATAGTATACAATAATAAAGAATAACATGGTACATTTTTTATTAGTATGGAGAATAACCCATGAGTATATGATAAAGTTTTCACTTTGAGAAGTGGTATAAAATTCGATGATACTATTATAAATAAAGAATCTAGAAATGACCAAACCACATTCGAGCTCCACCAAAGATATTACTTATGATGGATGATCCACCCCATGGCCACTGAAAATTGGTTTGAATCTACTGACTAGAAAGTTCTGAAATAATCTAACAATGGGATGTATTTTCACAATAATCTTACAAAAACACAGAACAAAACAAAATGAAAAAAGCATATGAATATTACATCTTAAAATAAAGTAGAAAATAAAAAAATAAATTTTCCACTATTAGGTAAAATTTAATTATAGAATAATATATTTGTATTAATGTAATTTAATATCATACACAATTAATAAATATGATTAAATTTCTAATCAAATCATGATATATCTACATATATACAAATCCTAAATAAATACAGAAACTAGTGTTCATGGAAGCTTCTGTAATGAAATATCCAACAGTATATACATGAACCCCAGCAATGAATAACCCCACCTATTCAATGACCAATATGATATAAAATGAAATATCAGGAAACAATATAGAAATTGGGTCACCACATATGTGACCATTCTAGGGCAAGTATTAACATAACAAATAAAATATCAATGTTTTTGAGAAATTTTATAGCCAACAACACGTATGTATAATAATCATAACTACTATAATCATAATAAATTGGTGTGATATCACTATATACCATTGAAAAGTGATATTTATGTGAGTTTATAATCTTATAATTATATTTTTTTTGTAATCCCTATCATTTTTCTTAAATCTGAAATAATCCATAATAATATACCCTAGTTTGATATCTTTACCGGACCACTAAAATGTAAGGATTTTATATTGGATCAATTTATGAACTAAATAATATAATTATCAATGAAAAATAATAGATTTGGGGAATTCTATAATCCATATTATATATATCCACAAAATCAAAATTTAAAACCACAATTCTCAATACCATAAAAGACTAAACGAGGTTAGTTAAAAAAAGTTGTTCTCATTATTGAGAGTTCACATTGATGGAAACATTTTTCTATAAATTACAATAAAATTATACTACATAATTAAGATATCAGAATGCTTCAAAATATAATATTCCATTAAAATTTTAAATATCTAACACTAGGACATCAATATAGATGATAATTATCTCTCAATTCATCAATATAATTCTCCTCCAATGTAGACTAAATTTTATTGAGAGATTGTTTGAGTGATGATAAGAATTAAGAATAAATAAATATCATAGAAATAAGAGAGTCAAGAAAAGAAAATATATTTAACAAGCACAAAAATTTTTAAAATTGAATATTGAGAAACATATAAGTGCTATGAACTGAAACCATTAACATGTCCAAATAGAAAAATAATGAGTTCAAGCTCTCCATAGTCATGGATATATGATAACTAAAACCTGGGGAAAAATAATGATTTATAGAGGATATATATATATCCTATTGAATTATTTTACATATAAATTCCTCCACATTTTTATTAAAAATGATAGATTTTTTTAAAAGGATGTGGTGTAAAAATTTATAAGGAAGACGATGGCTGATTGTTTTTCATATTTATTTCGTTATATTTTCATGTGTGTAAAGACAAATAAATGGTTGAGTAGTAAAATTTTGTATTATATGAATTTTTTTTAAAAAATTATGAATTATATATACTGCTTTCATATTCATTGGCCCAGTGCTGAAAAAATTATTATATATTTTTATAGAAAATGTTTATCGCCACCTACACTCATTGAATTCCATTCCATTAGATTCTTAGTAATTTATGGCCTCAATAATGGTTGAATATAATGGACACACCATTGATGATAATTTTTCCATTATCATTTATATATTCCATTAAAATTTTATATCATTATTAATCATCATTTTTCAGAGATGAACTCAAATTAAAAATTATTTGAAATAGTGCAGACATGCCAAATACCCACCTGTGATTAAATATTGTGACTTATTGGTGTGGATTTTGAATTTTTATATTTTAATGAAATTATTCATAAAGAACATGTAATCCTATAAAAATCACAATATATTTATCTTTTTTTAATAAAATGTTATGTGTTGAATATAAATGTATATATAAACACCTAGAAATTATAAATTGTGTAATTTTTGTAATTAATCACAAATTATTAAAAAACCATTAAACTAAGACTATTAAACATAAATTAAAAAAAGAAATGTTTCAAAATAATTATATTATTGTATATAATGTATGAAACATAGAGCTTAATAATTCTAATACACATAAGCATTACACTCATAGGATAAAATCAAATATATGATCTAAAATCCAAAAAATATTAAAATGTTAGAATATTTAATATATCTTTTCCAAAATAAAATTTTATCATCTATACTATAAGAAAAATAATTCCACTTAATTTTTAACCCCAAAAGTAGATTTTTTTAATCCCAAAACCCCAAACAAAACAGATGAATAACTATACTAATAAGGAACCTAATATCACTTTTTAATTAAGAGGAATTTCATATTATGTTATGCTCATATATAAAAATTAATTTTTGTCTATAGAGTTGTGATGAATATTATCTCTCCAAAAAGAGAGAAATTATTTTTTTATTATATGGACATTATCAGATAACATTGGGGGATAATGTTGTGTGTATAAGTAAATAAAAAATTGTATGTTGAAAATTTAATCATTTACACTTATATACAATCGTATATGTACTGTAGTTAAAAAATTGGATATAATCCATACCCAAATCCACATTATAATTTTCACACTCCACCCCCATTTATGTATTCCTAAATTATTATTCAAATATTGAATATAATGAATCTATTCATCTTAATTCATCATTTGTTTCATTTTAGGATTTATTTTATTTCATTGAATAATAATTAAAATAACAAAATATTTAATGAAAATTGATTAATTAAAGTATAATGAAATAATAATTCACATGTAAATTTTTTTCATTTTATATATATATTTTTTATTTTCCAAAGAACGTGATGATATTAATGATTTATATTTAATATTTACTTATGAATTTTTTTTAATGCTATTTATAATGAGACATACTGATGAAAAAAATAAAAAAGAATTTCACCATAATGAAAACTCAAAAATGGAACTTTCTAAACACTATAACTAAAATATCCATAAAAATATTTATAGTATTTGTATGTAAGGAAAAACTGGATTGCAATATAGCATATACTAATAAATGAATTCATGTATTCTAAGGAAAAAACATGGAAAATACGATTTCTCGGGATCATGAAATAATTTTGATTTTGTACGAAGTATCATAATAATAATAAAATCATTTAAGGAACTCCACTACTACGAAAGATAAATATTAAATGTTCTAGTTTTCATAGAAAAAAATCTTGTTTTCTCAATAACTCATTGTTATTAGGAATAATATGTGAAAATGGTTATTAATAATACATATTAATAGAAAAAAAATTAGTGATTCATTGAATTATATATTAATAACCTGGGAATGTTATCTAAAATCAAGAAACTAATATATAGGCATAATTTTTCATCATTAATAACAATTTATAATCAATTAATTCAAAAATTAAGATAACAAATTGGAAATAAATTCATTACTGAAAAATGATAATAAATATATATTTAATATAAAAGATCAAAAATTAGAAAAATAAAAACAAGAACATACATAAAATCATATCCATGTTCAAAGACTGTGATAATTTAAATTTAACTCGTCGTCATTTTAGATAAAAAATTAATTTATTTGGAAGAAAAAAGGATAAGAAGAGAAATAACTTGATATTATTTTGAATGGTAGTATCCTTGAGTTGATCTCCCAAATTTATCCACTTCATCATTATTGGAAGGAAATAATAAAAAAATTAGTACATTAGTAAAATATTAATTAAATGAATGAAAAAATAGAAAATCAATGAAAAGGGAATAAAGCTTATCTTTGATTCCCAACTGCATGCCAGATCTTTGATACACTTAGTTAGGTAGTTACAACTCATTTTCCAAAATTTGTAGGGAATATGGGTTTTTGTGGTATTAACCACCACATTTTATTTCTTCTGATATCCTTGAGGGGATTCCAAGAGTGGTAACCCCATATTGTAAAAAAATCCAATCCCCCAAGATAAGGAAAGAGTGAAATTTCGGTGTATATAAAACCCTTATTAACAATCATGGTTTAAACTTCCATGGGATAAATGGTTTGGTTCTTCAGAGGTTGTCAAAAAAAATTTTGTCTCTTTGAGGTATTATTCATATTTCAACATAATTCCCTTATTGATCACGTCCTATTTATCATTATCATCATCACTCACTTACTCTTGATATTATTATATCTCAATAAATATTTTAATTATAATTAATTTTTATGTTTTAATTGTGAATAAATTATAAAATTATAAAACAATATTACTAAATGTTGTATCTCCCTCATAAAAATCACCTTCGTATGATTTCTTTACAAGAAAAAAAATTATGAATTGTATTTTGTACAGTGAAGTAGATAACTGGAGAAATATTTTTTATTATATATAGGTTCTTAATCTTATATGGTGGGGGTGACATTCATTACATCTTCATTCGATTTTTTATTCATCTTCTTAACAAAAATCATAGACTTATTTATTTTTATGAGATATAATATCCACTTGATTACTCACATCATTATGAAATATTATTTTTCAAACACTATTTATCAATGATTATTCCTTAAGAAACTCCTCCATTTGATTATGAATAATGCATGAATAAGAAATATTGATATAAATATTCCTCCTGACCAAATTTTAAAAAAAAACAATATAAAATAATGTTAACTTTTTTTTTATTTAGTATTATTTTTCAATTTTTTAAAAAATTAGCATGAGAAAAACATTGAAAACCAAGAAATTTTGATAAATTTGAAATTATTTTTTCATGAATACCTATAAATATTTTTATACTATAAATACCCCATGGTGGGGTGACTATAGTTGATCTCTCGAGGAGGACACACACACACACTCATCTTATATAAAGTCACCATATTTATATATTTCCTAATATACTCAAAATTAGTGACTAATATAGTGTGATTTTTAAGTATTATTATTTTATATATTTATATTAATATAAATAAAAGCAAAAATTCCCAACACTAATAAAATCCCCAAAAATAAGTAAGTCTGTATAAATTTTTTTTATCCCCATGAGTTCACATTGATTCTATAATTGTTCATTGAAATATAATATCTTTATCAAACTCAATGTTGTTATAAATATGAATCACAACACACCCTCTTTTTTAAATTCTTTTAATCCCATATTGATACATATTAATTCAATATTATAGTCTCTTACTTTATTACCACAACACTAATCCACCATATGTAAAACTATAATTAAAAATGATAGGAATAAAGATGTTTATGAAGAAGAAATAAATAACATAGAAAGGTGTTTTACCATACAGAAAAAACAATTTAATCACCCATAATTATTTTTGAATATTATAACATGAAATAATTACGTATAATAAACTAAAAGAAACACTACATCGACCCTTGAACAACAATGAGCACGAGTTCTTGTCAACCATGGAGACTAGAGATGTATGGTGGGGGAAACCATAAATATAAACAAAAGGATGTTATAAATTAAAAAATAATATAAATAAAATGTAATATTGTATTTCACAATAACAAAACTACATAATTAGTGAAAATTTACTAATCCTTCAAAACAAAGTCGAGTAAAAATTCACAAAGAAAAATGTGGATGATTTTTACTCCTGATGATTTTATTTAAATGGTATTATATGGTTATATTAATAATGTATAAATATATTATTTTGGCAATATAAGAATTTACTCCTCTCTATATTCCATGGTCCCCTCAAAATTTTAGCGTTATTTTAATCTAGAAAAACTATTTAATAAAAATTTGTTAAATATAATGTTTTTGACCAACTAAACACATTGAATTACAATCCTATATAATATAATTTATTTATCGCATTAAATAATTATTTATATTAATTATCCAATGTTAATTAAAATGGTACTCAAATAAGTCTCAATATTCCTTCCAAAAATGAGGTAATTTGGTCTTATCATGTTTATGACATTGTCTCATCCTTCAAATTCTCTAATTTGTACACAAATTCTAAGGGCCTAATTGTGCGTTTCATTTAGGGTTCTCATTTTTTTCAAATAACATATGCTCTTGTTCAAGGAAACTAATCCAAATATATATGATAAAATATATAAAATAATTTTTTATCTAGATTAGTTTCTAAACTATTAGATTTAAAATACATAAGTAAAAAAGAAAACCTAAAAATCCATAATTAAATATTTTTAAAAATTAATATCAAATTTATTCCAAAAACATAAAAATGAAATAATATCCCCAAAAAAAATTATATATTAATAAATTTAAATTATAATAAATAAATAACAAATATGTGAGTATTATCATTCCTTCACACAAAATATTTACACCCATGTGAAACTATAAAATATCTAATTCAAAAACCATAGATGAGTAAAAAGAGAGAATATTTGGAAAATATTTTACAAAAAAATCATTATATTCCATTGGTGATAAAAAATTTCTTTCACTTTGAAAAATCAAATTTTATTATTTATAACCTTAGAAATCTATTCAAGACCCAATAATAACATATCTCACAAGGATGTTCATTTCATTATTCCCAATAAAGAAATTAATTCTGGAGTTATTCTGATATATAAAAAGGATTTTGTAACTATAGGATTTTGACCGTTCAAATATATTCACACCATCAAATATAAAAATGTTTTCAATCAGGATCTTTTTTTAGTTACTTTTCTATCTATGGATTATTGGATAAAAATTATATTATAATTTAACTATTAAAACAAGTGGTTAAAATGTTAATGAAAGTAGCATTAATAATCATTTGAATTCTTGTAAAATAATAATCACACAATTTTCCATTACATGATTTACACAATACAAATTTTTTTGAATTCCATGGGCCATGAGTGAAATTGTTAATAAAATGAATGAATTCTCCATAATTCTATATTTTTTAAATATGAATTTTTTTCCATTAATTTTTTTGGATTTCAACATAAAATATTCTATTGAAAAGAAATACTGTCAGCAAAAAAAATTCATTTAAGTAATAATAATAAAATATTTAATCACATCACTAATTTTCCATTCTATTTTTTAATTCCTTTTTAATTTCTTATAACATGGGGATATAAATGAAGTATAGATAATATTGAATCACATATATTTTATAAATTCCTAGAAAAATAAAATGAAACCACAATCTCCAAAAAATGAGTTTATTTCCAATGAATGAAATGAGAATCCTATATCCAAATATCTAACATTAAATATTTTTTAAAATCTATTGAAAATGAATTCAGTAAAGGTAATGTTAGTTTTTAATGTTTTTTAATCCTTTAAAAATTGTAATGAAATGTAATGAAAAAAAATTATAGATGTGATGGTAGATTTAATGTGAAATGTTACTATCGAAATAATTTTATTAAGCATATAAAATAAATTCCACAACTACATAGTAATGAATGTGAAAATGAAATATTTTTTATTTTCAAAAAAACTCCATGTTTCTTTCAATAATGTGTTGGTATTATGGTGAATATATCAAATTGGATCTAAAAATAACCCATAGAAGGAAAAATAATTAGGGTCTATGATCATTTGTTATGGAATTAAAAAAATATTGAAGAATCATAAAAATTAATTAAAATAAAAATATTGTAATAAATTTAAACAAAGTCAACTATTTAAAATCCATTTTTAGAAAACTTATAAATATAATCACTAAATAAAATATTTTTTGAAAATTTAATGCATATATTCATTTTTTCATCATTCCTATAATGTGATATAAATATTAAAAACTCCCAAAAAAAATTATGAAGGATAAAACTCCCCCACATTAATTTATTTTCCACTCATTTTATATGTAACAAAAATAAATGTTTTTTTAGATAATGAAATGTTAATGAGATACACAACCTACCTTTAATTGGAATAGTCAATTCCAGGACATAATTTCCTAGATTAACCATAATAATAATATTTGAATGAAAAAACAAAAGATCTTTTTGATGCAAAGATGAAAATAAATAAAAATGAAAAGTAATGAAAAAATGATGAGGCTTGGTTTCGACTACCAAGAGGGTGGTATGTTTTACTACCCCTATATATGTAGTCGAAAAAATTTATCTCCAATTTAGAGGTGGATATGATGTTTGTTACATGGAACACCACATTTTATTTCTATTAATATCCATTATTGGATACAGTGAGTGGGATCCCAAAATAATAAAAAAATCACCAACCCTAATACATAAAAAGAATGTAATTTAAGGTATAGAAAAGGGGGATGAGAAGGTATTGGGGATTCTTATTAACGGAAATATTTACCAACTCTATGTGGTATATTTTTTTAGGATATTGTCACATCAGCATGGGTACTCGATATATTATTCAAAATCCAATACCATCTCCTCATTATTGATGTGTTATTTTATATTATTAAATAAATACTCCTGGGATATAACACTATATTATCTGAATCAATAATTTAATTATAGGGTATATTTGTTTTCATACATAGTGAATGAAATTTTATTAAAAATACTACATATAAATTGTATCTCTCTAGAAAATTTATCATTTGAACTCTTTATCCTTAAGAAAATCCCTTAGGAATTTATTTGATTAAAAAGTATATAGATCATCCATGAACTATTATTCAGTCTCCCTATGATAATAAACTAAAAATTTGGATGGGAATTTATTACATTTTATTTACCATGTTTTTATTCTTATAACCAATATAATGTTTTTGTTCCTTATGTATTGTAACTATAATATCTATTTGATTACTCATAACCTAAAGAATTATTATATATTATGGAACATGATATCTAAAATACTATTCATTAAAAAAACTGATCAATTTTATTTTAAATTATTCATTTATAAATAAACTCACTATGAAAATTCATCTTGATCAATTCATCACCAAAAATGATATATATTGATGTTCATTATTTAGATAATTGAATGTCTGATAAATTTTTATTTTTTATGAGTATATTTTTCAAAAATTTCATAGAATTTCTATAACCTTCACAATATATAATGATAAATTTCATGATTATTTATTAATATTTTAAATCAATTGATAAAAAGTAGTGTTGTACTCTAGGTCGATATCTCAAGAAATCCAATCACAAGAACACATTTTCTGTTATCACTAATTCTAATAAATGTATACATGTAACTAAAAATTAATATAATTGTGTATTTATAAACATATTATGATAACTATATATATAAATTAAAGTAGGTGAAAATTACAACTTCCATGAAAGAAAAAAAATACTATCAGGAAACAATGGTTCTACCAACCTTGGGTATTCACAAAAATTTTGTCATTGCTTTTTAAAATATAATCTCATTATCTTTCCGAATGCATTGAATGTGACCTATCATACTATTACTTCATATTAAAATTATAATTACCCCAAAATTATACATTTATAGTGTCGATTATTATCTCTCAGTTCAACACCAAAGAAACACTCCACTGTATTCTCTATTATAATTATAAAGGTGGGGTATATAGATGAACATATCCAAAAGAATAATTTTTGAGAAATTAATGAGAATGAACATGACACCCAATATATCTATTACTAAATTTTTTGAATAACATATAATGAATCCTTTCGACACAAATAACTCAAATATTTATGATTTGATTATTTCCTGAAATATACGATATGGTCTCAGTCCAACACCAAAATATCGGTGATTGAAGGTGGTTAAACAATCCTTTATATTGGTTTTATAATGTTTTCTACATCCTGGAAGCTCACAGTGGTTCCCACATCCATAACTGAGTGCATACCCTATTTCCAAAGGTATGTGTTCCATTGGGGTTTCACACCCAACAATTCATAGGAACTGATCTTGGTCGAGAGGATAGGTGGTTGGGCTCACCACACCCTTTTGTGGGTAATTATTTACTACTCAGAGAGTCCCTTATAGATTTAAGATATTTGCTGGTGAAATCACTCATAGTATCTAATACAAGACTCATTATCCCAATTTCAATAACATGATTAAGACCATGTGTTGATGGGAACAACATTGTGCAACATAGGTTCTTAATCATTGTTTTATTCATTTATAATTATTTATTTTATAACCATGCTCATAAAATATGGACTTTATTTACATCAATGTTGGTGGTTGGTGTCTTAGAGATGGAAATGAACAACTACGAGGCATCCAACGTATTTTGTGAGAGCATTAAAAAAACAATTTAGTTTATTTGATTTAGTTTAATGATGTTTGATTGGACTGATCCATTTAATATAACACCATGATTTAATGGTATAAATATAGTGCCCATTTCATGAGGGGTGTCCTACATATACTACTAAGATACATATTAGAGTATACAGAGTTCACTTATATGTTTTAAATGATTCAAAAATAGAGTTTGTGTGAAGGACTTTTTCATATGAAGATTTTTGGGATTGACTCATCGAGAATAAGGTTCATTGAGTAAATATGTAATTAAATTAGACTTATATCCCAATTAACGCACCATAGTGGGTGAATTCACAAAATTATATCATCACAATCAGCACCAATCTATTAGACTATATAATCTACTCATTTTCTAAGAAATAAGATATAATGGAAGATCAAACACATCACATGGGAAAATATATACACAAGTCTTAATAATTTCATATTCCACCATAGAGGTATGATTATCAGTCTCAAGGAGGATATGTTATCGAGCTTAGGAATTCAGAATGTGTACTTTGTATAATGTTTACAATTGGAATTAGAGTTATCATATTTTAATTCCTCTATCCCCCACACATGTGTTTGACATATTTGAGAGTATGGTTATGTATTACAGTTAAACTTATTTTATTACAATTTTCATCAACTAATGTAAAATGTAGGATCATAAACCTATGGGAGAGTCGATCCCATAAGCATGGACTATTTTTTATATAATGGGACTTATAGAAACATAGATTCTTAATGAAGCTCAGTCATTAGGAAGGAATCCTATGTAGAATTTTTAGATAGTAATCAGGGTTTTCATTGTTCAGTTACCCCACCTAGTCCACAGATGAGTTGTGGTGGGTGATTACTATCAGTAAAATTATTATTACCCAAGATGTTTAGAAATTCAATTGGATTAAATGATGTTTGATTCCTATTTCAATTTTTATTCTTTTTCTTCTGGCAGATAAAAGGATATTATGACAATACAATATCTAGTTAATGTGATCAGTTTTGCATGGATGAATCGGTTGAGATCATTGCACAAATAGGGTCTCATGAGTGTTGTTTCCAACACCTTCATAGCTCGGGCATACGTCATATTAGTGAAATTAATTTCATTCCCAGCAATACCACTTTCATAATGAGGATGGAATCAACTACCATTGTGAGTGATGTTGGATACATGATTGAAATAGGATTGTGGGATGTCGGGTACTCCTTCTATGGATTCCAACATAGATATTATCCCTTATTTTGGGTATGACTCATATATTTGAGTCATTCTCATGAAACTAATTCATGGTGACATCTCTAGGTGGACACTTGTTAATTATGTTTCTTCTATATGAACAGGGAAACAATCGTTCATCATAGTATATGGTAATGTCTGGCTTGTCTAGGCTTGCCAGATATTCTGCATAATGGGATCCTTTGAATCATATTCATTGGAGGGAAGATCATATGGGGAATTTTTGGAACACACACCAATTTATCCCAAGTCAATCATATGGTAATTAATAATAGGGGTAATCCCTAAAAATGTTGCCCCTTAGTAATCATAGATATATAAATGGGGTAGGTATTATGGATTGGGGGATGAATTTTTCATCTTGTAGAGACATTCAATGGATTTTTTATTTTTGGGATAGATTGGGGGCATGTTGAATGTGTTTTAGGGACATATCGGGATCATAACACCCTTTCATGCTCAATCGTGGAGTTGTATCCATGGGAGGGAAGATTTCACCACTAATTGTTGTTGTGGATCATAATGCTTCTTGAGGTAAATTCATGAGTGTTTATCAAAATGCCTCATGGAATTAGATCAAGTAGGTATGTCCCTATGAGGGATCATTTCACACAATTATTTTACTTAGGGATGGATAAGAACTCCACATGGAGGTGGATTTCGGAGGGTATATCATGAGGTAGAAGGAGGTGGATCATGGATGTGAGCCCATTGTATGGAAGATGTCACTCTTAGGTCTAATGGTGGCTAGATTAGAATTCCCTATGGAGGCATTTCTTGGAGGGTTAATCAATATTATAAATGTAGGAATAGAAAGAATGTGTGTCCATTTAATGTAAGATGACACACGTGGTTTTACAAATGCAATGACCAAAATTCCCCAAGAGGAATATTCAGTATAGATGATCAAGAGAACCCATGTAAGAAGATGTAGGAGGTGTTTCCCAAGGGGGGTTATATCATGACTAGGTTTATCGATTGATCAACCAAAGTGAACCATGGAGTTTAATACAATATGTTTTATTAATATTCAATATGGAGGTGGGAGAATATGCTGTTTCAATAGGGGGAATGATGTAACACTTGTATATATCAATGAAAAAATCAGAATACCTCATGGATGAAGATCCTAGAGGGTTTATCAATAGCTCCATAGAGCCTGATCTTGAATGTGTGTACATATGAGTTAATATGTCACACATTAACTTACAAAAGTATGTATTAAAACACCCAAGGGAGTCAGAACTATGATGTTGATCAGAATTCCCTATGGTTGTGGATCAATGGTGTGAGTCCCCAAGAGGTATAATTTCACACCTTGGTGTATCTATGGATGCATTAAAACTGCCTATCGATTGGGATTAAGTAGGTTCATCCATGGTAGGTAATAATACATACTAGGTTGATGATTTTAGGATTGATCATTGGAAAGGTGTTCATTGTACCATGTTTATGAGAAAACGATCAAAACCAACATAGTTTGATGTCAATGCTTAAGGTCATGTGATAAGGACGATCCATATAGTTCGATGTGTTGTGGTATGGATGAATTGTGAAGGTCATATTCATGGAAGCCTCAGATAAATGCATCCACATTTTACATATTTAGGGAGTCCCAATTTTATTTACAAGAATAATATTATAGTTTAACATGTTGTGAATGGATGTGGTGTGTGGGGATTATGAATTAAAATTAACAACCATTATCCTCATGTAAGGTCACAAGAGAATCCCATATCCATTTTTTAGAGTAACATTACATTTTAACATTTTTTCGAATAATATTTTGTGTGTGGATTGTGCATTTTGGTAACCATCCATCTTCCTCAGGTCTGTTTATGAGGGCATCCTAATACAATAGTGGGTTGTAGAATATAATTAGGGCTTACACCTAATGACTAATACCATGGATTTTTGGGGTTGTCTCATGATCCCTACACAAGGTGATATATGGTAAACACATAAGGTATCTCATTTTTAAAACACGATGCATATTGTTATCATTATATAGGTTAATTGAATTTTTAAATTCATGTAGTGAGGACTACGGGGGGTCATCTCCTAATCATGGAATATGGAATCTCATCCCTATAGAATATCTAATCTACTATATGTCAAAAGAGGAATCCTATGTTATTCATATTGGGTGTAATATTGTTTAATGTCTTGGACAATGATCCACTATGTGAAATATTCCTTCAATTGGAAAGCATGGGACATATGCAAGCGCAACCCATTTTTGTTCATCATGCCCTGGGAGTTAGGTGATGGGGTATTAAGAGTTTCTTGAGGAGTACATCTACAAAATATAGTCATGGAATTTAATAGTAGATTCTTAAATCAAGGAACATGAAATGTACTAGGAGGAGTGGGTACAGCCATAGTATTAAAGGGATTGTAGAGGAGTGTCATGACTCCTGGTTTTCAAGGTGTGGAACTTTGGAATGCATAATAGAACAACCGAAAACATTATTGAAATGGATCCAAATGTTTTTGGTGTCACTCAAAATTTTTAATGAGGTTCAATAATGATATTAAAGGGGTTAGGAAATATGGGTAGGAAAACGGCTCAGCAGTAATCTTGAGCAGGGGTGCGGGGTCGCAATAGTGACATTATGGAGCAGCGAGCATGTTCTTGACTATTTTTGTGAACATGCATGAACTGTATAACCCAAATTTTCATGTTTTTTTATAAAAATTAACGTAAACACACAAAATTTGATTATTTCATTAAAAAATGGATTCATTCACAAAAAAGGAGTTTCTATGAGGTATGAACCACTTGTACAATATTTAAAAAAACCATATCACCCACAGTGGGAGTTTCATGCAATTATAGTTATAAAAAACAAAATTTTTTCCAAATTCTGTTGTTAAATCATATATTTATCAAAACATGTCTTTGAGGTAGCCTTACATGATATAAAATTCCTAGATAACTTCACACAACATTATGAAATGTGCATTCCGGGATGTGAACAACTCATAGTTAAATATGAGAGCGATCTAAAACTCAAATCCTATAATTCCTCCTTGATTAAGGGAGAAAACCATATTTATAAGAATATATTATTTTTTCCATTTATCCCTTTTCACACTAATTATTGAATATGTCATGTAACTTAATGAAGTTTGTTGTATCACATAACTTAAAAGAGTTTCATTAACATGACATTATAATTGGAGGCCCACCCATGATTGAATGGATTTTGATCCTCTAATGTCATCATTCATGTGAAACATAGTTTCATGATCATTAAATATTTTTATTTACTTTTGGGAATGTTGCACACACTTCGATACATTTCTACATAATTTCCTTGGATGGAAATTTATAGAAGTCCAAATCTAAACAATGATAACTTATGATATATATCTCTATTTGAGTACAATGAGCTATCAAATCAAATCATGTGATACAAGATATATTCCATGATCATGTTAAATGATATTTTATACATTATTGGATTTATTTTTCTCCAAAAATTCGATAACCCTAAACCATTTAGTAAAATCCCATTATAAAGGGGGTACATGGTCAACGGATCCTATCAATAGGGCCACATGGTATTAGTATAGTTGTGCCTTTCTGTTAGAGTTTAAATTTCCTCGGTGATCTACATGACATTTCATGCTTGTCTGATGTTCATGTCTAAGGGGTCCATCCATCAAGGAATACATATTCAAGGGATTATACCTGATTTTTTTGATAGTTTACATTACAAGTTAATGATGTCAATTTGACATGGAAGACACATCCAAGGGTGTATTCTTGGAATGAATAATATTCATATAATAATTTGTATTTAAATTTACATTATAATTCACATAATCGATGTTTAAATGTCAAATATTCCTTCACATGATCAAGGAAAAAATGTCTTCAGTCATTTTTATGATCAAATGATCTATATGTTATGTCTATTTATGGCCAAAGAATAAATTTCTAGTTCCCTTTGCATATTCAACTAAGGTATATGAGACTTCATCATGTGATCAATGTGGTTTGGTCATCGGCCATTAGCATAGTCATCCATCTTTTTTAGGAGGTAATATATTCGTAAATTTAGACATCTCTAGTTCCTTTTCCATAATAAACATACATGTGTAGGATGTCTTTTCATGATCTAATAAAAAAGTAAATTGGTTGTCGCAAGATAATGTTTTCATGTCAATGGACTATTGCGCAACAATAGTGGCATGTTAATGTACTGTCTCATAATACTGACTGTACATATAGGTCTATATGTTGGAATCGAATGACCATTAGGGATTAATTCTATCCCATTATCTTGTATGATTTATGTTGAAGTGTCTTGCTAAAATATCAATGATCAAAAACACGTCAATGTTTTGATGTCACAATTATAATGTGATCATTAATGAAGGCCACATGGACAATATATTCATGGGGGAGGAGTGATTGGATAACGATTCATTCAATGACTGAAAATCCCTTGGATCTTATGATGATAAGGTGCAGTTCTTCTTGGTTTCAAATTCGTACTAATGCCTCATACATGCCGATGAGTTCTTCCCTGATGGAGTTACATGAGGCTTCACTTCTCATGCAATTAATATGACCTCAAGGGGGTATTTCTATGGGATATGTGATCATTCATGATGGATGTTTATCGGAGTCACCAAATGAATATATGTACATGATTTAGGATTTCTAATATGTTTTAATTTATGCGGTGCTTGTCCAATATATTACCATTACAAATATGGTGATTTGCAGTGGTGTTACATGTGAAGGAAACCACATCCCTGGACACATGTGAACATCGCAAGACTAGATGGTTCACGAAATCATGAGACTAAAGATTCATGGGATACCTTATTCAAGATACTTCAAAGGCATTAAATTTCCATAAGTGTTTGCTTACTGAAAACAAAATGGTTTTCATGCATGTCTATGTATCAGCACTAGGAGTCATAACATTGGTACCACATGAATGAGGACCCTTCACGTTTGTTAACTCTATATGGACACAATATCATATCCCAAACTTATGAAATAATTTCACAATAGGAGTCCAAACTATTGTGCCTCATGATTTTCTATTATTCATATGATCTCAGGAATAAAATGTGTTTTTATAATTGGTTATGAGAACACGTGAGGGGGGTGAATATTAGATCTTTAATGTAGGGTGCAAGGACGTGTGTTTTTATAAAGGCTACAAATCCTAGGGTCTATATGAAAAGGGTAAGACATTATATCATGTTTATATAAATTTTCATGAGTTTCATGGTGATAATGTGCATTCACATGAACATTTATATGAGTTCTTTTAAAAATAATGATCTCAAATGATTTTCAAATCATAAAGTCATTGCATGAACCCATTGAAATTATGAAAGGAAATATCTTAATGATACTCATTGAGGGTCTCCTAATTAACTGGTAAATTACATTAAATGATTCTTCCTAATCATACACTCTATCAGCCTTCTTTGTTTCCCCCTTCATATAATCTCTTCCACTCCCCTTGTTTGGGTGTATTATTTATTGGGAGGAAGTGTTTCACAGTTGGAGGATAGTTGTTGATGATTCTTATTTACAGAGGGAATAAGTTTCTTGAACTATATTACGGAGGTGGACTGGCTCTCATAAAAAATATCACACAATGACAAAAAGACTAATGTGATTGAATTCTTGAAAATAGCTTAGGCTTCATATGACTATATATATGGGAATGTCATGTACACTATCTGGTCATGTTATGGATCTCTAGAAATTTTCTAGGGGCTCCACATGCCAATTTTATAGGCTCTACATGATTTGAATTTTTTTATCATGTCTTAACATGTTGGGTGATAATCTTTTATAGCATGGTCATATTCACAAGAGAAATAATCAAGGCATCGCGTGATCAAATGTAAAATTATCTTGTGAATGGTGAGAGGCTCTTTTGATGAAACGATGCATTTTTTCATGGGAAGCCTTTACAAAAACCAATTTTTTTGTTTTGATTATTACCATTTCCTCACAAGATTCATGGTAATTCTTATGATGGATTTATCAGTCATGTGTTATTTTATTTAATTTATAATGTGATTGATTTAGATATCATATTACTCATGTGATGAATTTGATAATGTGATCTAAAGTACATAATTTGATAGGATGAAAACAACTCATTAGAGATGGATAATATAGTGTAAATATAATTATATAGTTATGTGAGAATTTTGTGGGTCACTTCTTCAAGCCAATAAGGTTGGAGAATGGTGTCTAAGTGGGATAGTGTGTGGTTAAAGACACAATTAGATCCATACCAGATAGATGAGATCGGCTTAATTAGTCATCCTCTAATTTGTCATTATTTATAATTGAAGGAAGAATGCCCCCTCTTTTTGGAATCCCTCAAATGATCTTTTAGGTTGGATGGATATTCATAATAAGGATCAGTGTTCGATCTACTACTTGAGCCATCAAGGTGTCAGCAACAACAACATATGAATCACACCCTCACTATCCTTAACATTCCATTACGTGAGTCCAATGAACCTAGCTAAACAAACATGGATATTATATTATTTATGATGAATATTCATATGATAAAAGAATTTCATGAATAAAGACCGAGATCAAGATGTTTCTATGGAAACTTTGATCCCATTCATTAAATTTGGTGAACAAACTTTATCCTCACGCATAAATATATTTCCATTATAAACCATACATAAAACCATTCTTCATAAATTATGGAAAGAAAATATAAGAATGGGTGAGCTCAAAGTCTTTGTAAGGGTAAAAAATTAATGAGATAAATAAGTATAACACGGATATACATGTATAAGAACAAGATCATAAAACATGGGAATCATACACAAAATGTCCAATATCATAATCATGATTCATGGAAATTATTTTGGTAGTTAATGAGGTATAATTCATAATAAAATAAAATTAAATGATTCATGAAAGATTATTAATGGAATAATACATATATTTGTGCACACACATAATCATATAAAATAATCTCTTATTTTTCAAGGCCAATTTATGCATCATATAAAGGACCCTCATAGGAGATTAAAATACTGGGCAGGACACTCCACCATCCCAAGTCAAAACACTTTCCACTTATTAGATCAGGATACACATTCTTCCCATAGTGGGTCACGACCATAAACTTGTTTCTCATATTAATAGTCAATATTAACTCACACGAACATATTAGAAGTCAATTTTCAATACCAAGTTCATATTAGTCATCATTGAAACTCCCAATACCATATGTGTCTTAAATGTTCACTCACAAGACTATCTTAGGAGTCCATATACATTATATAACCGAGTTCACACTCAATTTTTCCATGTATCACTCATGAGATTTTAATATTTACCTAATTAATTGTATTGAGTAATATGTTTGAACAATTTCATATTGAAATCATACATAACTGTTAAAAATTATCATAAATAATAATATCATATCCCATAAAATGAAATTGGTATCCTAAACATGACATGATATCTTTAACTATATAAAAGTTTCAGGTTTCATAATCATTGGATCAAGGATTAACTCATGATAAGAATAGTTTTTCATAATCATATTACCCATGAAAAAAGAATTTGGTTTTATAAAAATATAAACCATGAAATAGATGATGGTTTCACAAACATTTATCTATCAGAACATAAACCATTCAGAGAAATAATATGAATGGTAAAATTTGAATAATGATCCCCAAAAAATAATAATAACAATTGAAACATTTATTATCCTCAAATGAAGTAAATTTATTATGTTAAATTTCATCAAGATTTATATTCACCACATAATAAGAATAAGTGTTTAATATTGTATATATCTCATAGAAAATTAATGTGAGATTAGAAACCCCGTACCATAATTATTCAATATCATTATACACATTGAAACCCCATGTTTAACAAATATTTTATTATAATATATATACCAAAAAACGGTATTCTTTTATATTAGACAATATAGTATTTGAATTGATATTACCCATTTACTAACAATTCCATGTAAATGTATGTTTGGGGTAATAATCTCTTTATTTTTCGTACACGTTTAGAATTACTATTCATGATTATATTACATAGATAATGATTTAAAAATATAAATATTGTGAAAACTTATATGAATATCATATATATTTAATATAAAATTATTTATTATAATATTTAAAATATATAAATTAGAAATGAAATTCACTATTCATGGAGATAATGGGCCCTAGGTATGCATGAACATTGTATCCTTTTTTGTATTGAAAGAAAGAATGTAGATGACATATATTTATATAAATATAATAATGTAAGTAGAATAAATATTTAAGTCATATCTTATAGTTTTACTAAAACAATCCTTATTACATTCCATGTAAATTATGAATAAATCACATTGGTCTGAGGAGGTAGTTTCCCACACGTGTAATGAAAAAGTTATCATATTCTCTCAAAAATGGTGGTAATGTAAGAACGCATGACATCTATTCATGAGGCTGAAGTATGTCACACACACAAATGTTGATTGCATATCCTATTTGATAGAAGAATGTGTGACATTGTGTAGAACAATTAACAAAAAAAATATCTTAGAATATTTAGGATTCTAAGGCTATTAAAAAAATTAAATAAACAAAATTTAAGGGGTGGATAAGGACTTAGAAAAATGATTGTTGAAGGATGTTACCTATTCTTTGGGAAATTCTTCCGGGTTTTCATAAAAACACTACATTGGTTTTTATTATTCACAATATGAGACTTATATAAAAAGAATTGAGATGTTTAGATCTTTTATTTTTAGGATTATAATGATCTAAAAGTCTTGGGAGTTGTGAATAAGTGAGGGTTGAGTTCCATTTTATAGTTGAATAGCAGTGGAATATTTTTATATATAAAAATGTGAACACTTTTGAGACATATCCCCTACGTCACGTGAAACCAATAATTCCCCATATATGGTAAAATTTATTATATAATATATATATGTTCATAGAATGTATTTTAGTCATGATGCTAGGATATTTCAAACCAAAATATAATGTTTACTGACAAAGAAAATCATTTGATCATTGATAAATATAATTAATTTTAATTAAATAAAATCACATTTTTTGTCAAAAGCTAATTTTACATTAATATAAATTATAAATTAAATTTTATTCCAAATATTTAAACCATTTTCACATTTTCCAAAAAAAATAATTTAAAAAAATTAATTTAAAATTAATCTCACAGGTCGGATGACCCAATAAGATGTTACTGTAAAAATGATTAGTTTTTTTGAAATGGTTTTATATAAAATTTCAATGAAAAATAGATTAAAATGAATTAAATTTTATTTATTAATGTAAAATTTATCTATTTATAATTAAAAATAAAATTAAAATATAAATGTATTAAATAAATAATTTATATGAAAAATGGTTTTCAATTAATTTTTAATATTTTTAGTTTTCCTCAAAAATGAAACATCTCAGAAAAATAAAAAAAATCACCCAAATTAAATTTTTATTTTAAACATCCAAAATTGAATTTTATTTCATAAAATGAAAATTATAAAATTTTAAAAAAATTGTTCCAAAATAAGTCATCCATTAAAAGTGGAGAAAACTACCTTTTAGAAAAATGTATCATTTTTATGCCAAAAAATAGATATTTTATTATTATATACATATCAAACATATAAGATAAATGTAAAAATATTTTAATGAATTAATATTATATAAATTACATTAATATTTCTCTCTGATAGTGATTTATATAATTTATCATTCTATAAAGACATTGTGGGAACAAATTTTTTTCTCAACAAATAACTTCTATTATATTCAAATTGTTTTTATTTTCATTTATAATTAATTTGTGGTGAAATATTTCATTTTATATATATTTATAATCAACAACCTCATTTTTTTGTTTTTCATTTTCATATCTACCATACCAACAACTTGGTGATATCTTTTACAATATTTGAATAAAAATAAAAATATTATATTATTGTTTTGTAAAAATCAGTCGTGTGTATAAATAAACATGTTGAAAAAACACAATATTTTGGTAAAACAACTAAATCATAGTGTTGTTTGTATTTAAAGAAAATATAAGGGATTCATGTCATGAAAGATTAATATGTTGTCTCCTAAAATTCATTCTTAAAATAGTGTATCATGAAATGCATGACATTAACGAAGTTTAATTTTTTCAAAAATAATAATCCATAAATACTTAAGGTGTTACATTATTCCCCATTAAATATAACTTTTAATTGAAATTATACCTTATAATTAATGTTTTATCAATTTAATGTTACTGTTAAAATAACCCACATATAAATGAATTAATATGATTATGTTCTTAAAGAAATGGTTGAAACATAATGATGACCCAAAATAACTCATAAATAGGCTTCCACATAAGGTAACATATGTGGGTTGGGGTGATTAGACATGGAATAAAATCATAAATAACTATAGTTCATGATTTATTTCATTTATCAAAATAATATGAATAAGAAATGTAATGAAAAGGGCCTCAAAACCATAAATATATGATGATTTATAAGACCACCAGTTCAATATAAATTAAGGTATTTGGGAAAATATTTTCCAATATCCTTTTCATAGAGTTGAGGAAATATTTTCAATATAAGAATATATGGACATATAAATTCATGATTTCTTTCGTTTTCAAATACTCAGTCATAACATTTGGTTGTGACATTTTAAATATCCACTTACTCTCTTACTCTAAAAAAATAAGGTGAATTTTCTATCCCTAAACCACTAATGGATCATGAGAACCATATATATACTGATATTTTATTCCATCTATCCTCAAGTGACATGAAGATAAAATTGTCATCATATCTTATATGAAGTGTATAAATCCTTATATGGTGAGATAATACCTTATATATCTTAAACTATTATTAATTTAAACTTAAACCATTCAAAAAATGGTTAACCTTATCAACCTTCCAAAATAAAATTCACCCTTTATTCCTTAATAAGTTCTTTCCTTATACTATGAACATTTTTATTTGATTCTTGAGATCATCTTTATGCGGAAGGAATATTAAATGTGACTTAATTATTCCAAAATCATTGTAGAGGGATAAAATAACATGAATCTTCACTAAAAGATGATGAATAATATTTTTATAGGCATTATTCATACAAAATAAAAAATAAAATTCCTAAATAATGGCGAGGATAAGTTTATCCTCCTTAACCTGATTCACATCAACCATATTGATATCATATGCTTTCCATTTTTCTATTTTCTATAGAGGATGTTCTCCATTATCATCCATGATAGTCCATGGATTGGGGCATTGAATCAAATAATTCCTAAAATCCATTATCATAAAACAATAAATATTTGGAGGTTCATTCCATAAAGCATTATCTCTATATTCATCATTAGATAACTTTTTCAATCCACTTCCATAGTTGAATGATTGATGGCCATACTTCCAACACAAAATTTTTTTATTCCCCTAAATACTATTTTCTCCTTGATTGTTTCCTCACATAGATCATAATGGAAGATTATATCCTATAATCCATGGTTCTTATATTTACCTTTGAATTATATATTTCATTTATTATATAACCATGCATACTTCTATATTACTCAAACCTCCATTTACATCATAGTGGAACATCATAAAAATAATTCATTTTTATCAATGAATCGTAAGGCTAACACCCTTAATATATGTAGTGTATTCAACTAAATAATCAATCAAAATTACATTCAGGATAGATGATAGAACACAATGGCTAGACAACAATAATAGTAAATTTATGTTCATATGAACCAACAGATTCATCATCATTATTCTTAAGGTCCATGAATTCCTTTTCTAGTATTGTATGAAAAATACCCATAAAATACTTATTGAAAAATAATTTCGTGAACATGTTCCAACACATGGGGTAAATTTCTCCCCATATCCTTGTATTCCTAATATTATTACCCCATTTATCCACCTCACCTTGAAGAGGGTAGATACCCATTGTGCATTTTTCATGCCTAGAATAATGTAGTACAAAGAATATCTTTTGTATTATACTAATCAATTTCTCAGTAACTAATTGGTCAGTTGAACCACTGACAGAAAGAAGGTGTTCCTTCATGAAGGAATCAAATGATAATTGATCCATTTTATTCTTATTTTGAAGTACCAAATTATTCATAGATTCGGAAATTTTTTGGATAATATCAACACAAAATATCATTATGTCTCCCATATCCTTTTGTTGATCAGGATTATAATAATCAATTTTTACATTTCACTCTACATTAACACAATTAATCATGGATCCATCCATTGACTATAACTATAATGAATATCATTAGGAACTATTAACATAGAGAAAAACTATATAATCATGAAAAATTACTTATATGATGTTTAATAACAAAAAATAATAATTTATAATATGAAACTTTAGGTTTATCCTTGTAGAAATCCCATGAAATATCCTTAAAATATCAATAGAGATCTCAAAAAAGATTTGTTATCAGTGTTTCCAATGATAATAAAAACCATTCTTTTGTTAAAAAATATAACAACCAAGGATTGACCTACATGGATAATACATATTTGCAGATGAATATTCAGCACATTACAAATTCACATGACCAAGGACCATAATAGTTAATTTCCTTGGAAACTGAGAAACATTATTCTAATTTAGTGAATGATGTTTAACATATCATATATATATCTTCCCCTTTGTACTTCTACATAAATTGTTTTTTTATAATCTAGGGAATGTAAACATAGGAAAGTGTTATATCATAGGTTCACTAAGGGTAAAAATAAATTAGATATGTTATCATAACATGATAATAAATTTATAGTAAAATGATCACAAAATATTAATATCATACCCTTAATAACAAAAATTATAATCATGAGTCACGAAATAATGGTTAGTAGTACTTAAGACATCAATAATATAGAAATAAACTGGAATGCGTTTCTAAAAGATAATATTTTCATAACACATATACATATTGAATAAATATAAGAACATAAAATCCGTACCTATAAGTGAAGGATAACTTTTGAAACATATCAAGTCACATCTTGGGAGATGCATATACTAGGAAGGACACACCATCATACATAGTTGTAACCTTTTCCTTTGAGTAGATTATATTACACAGTCTTCCCATAGTGGGTTAATCCAATTGACTAGTTTTGTGGATTTTTAGATAAGGGTCACACCTAAGGCCATATTAGTAGTAAAGGATAAATCTAAATACCCTATTAGTTGTCATGGATAAATTCCAGGAATATATTAGTAGTCAAGGTTCCCTCCCATTACCGTCATAGTTTACAAAGTCCCATAGTGAAACAGGCTGGCTCCCCATTTCGTACTTGTCAATCCCATGAGATATAAATCATTACCCAATTCATTAGAGAGAGATATAGATACCACACATATAATAACGTAATCATTCATACATGTTCCACAGGATCATAAACAATCATTTAATATCAACTGAAATGAAATCGGTATCAAAAACCAGTCATCATATCATATGCTATGGAAAATAGACTTGTTTCATAATCATTTGATGAAATAATAACTCATGAAATGAAGTCAGTTTGACAATAATATAACCCATTAAAGTGAAATAGTTTTCATAATAACATATCTAGTGATAGAGAAATAGCTTATAAAAATCATCATCACAGACCCCTCCTCACAATGTGTACCCCTCCTCGGCCAGCAATGTGAGAAAGGAGATAATGAACCATGAGTCATGCCTCTAGTAGGCCCTGGGTTGGCAACTAGAACTGAGGGTATAGTAAACACAGAATTGGGAGACATTACCCTCAACGAGAACAAATGTGGGAGAGAGATAAGATAGAAACCAACCAACTCCAACTCAACCACTAAGATGAATGAAATCCCAAGTACACATATGAAATGTCATTAAAAACTACTACAACTGAAAGGGGAAAGATGCAAGTACCCAAAAAGGAAGTACAACATTTGCAACCACAAGCCCGTACAGCTCCTGCAACCACAAGATAGTAGAAAGAATCTTGATCTCAAAACTAATCCAATTGACCTTAATAAAATTTTTTATATACATAGGGTGAGTAAAATAGTATACTCGGTAGGATCCACCCTAAAGCTTCTCATGCAAATGTAATGAAATCATAATGAAGCACAGTGAACAACAAGTGAAACTAAGTCATCATCTAAAAAGGTATACTAATCTCTTAGCCTCACCATGGATATTCTCACCAAGTAATTCATTCAAGAATATATCATATAATAATGAATATCAACGGTACCCTGCTTGTACATCTCCTCTAGTTTTCTGATTTTCCCCAATATCGCACATCCAGATCATCTCTCTCCAAAAAGGCTTGCCCGCAGATAGCTGGGCGAAGCACCACAACATGCACCTCGTGTAACAAAACCACCACGTTCACATAAGCAATGTAACTAGTTCTTGGGATCCACTATAGCTTACATAACTTGTATCATACATCTGGTATTATACCTCAAGCCATTACGGCCCATACACCGAGTAAGGATGCTCAAGCCATCACTGCCTATACATGTTACACCTATAGTATTCCATAAGAAACTATACCCAAAATATATGTGTGTTAATAAGAACAATCCATTACAGCCCTTTACACATATATATGGGGAAAAATAACTACTACATCTACCAGCACAAGTAACTACCAAGGGAAGAGAGTGGGGCCAAATGGGGTATTCAGCAATTCATCCACCACCATAATGTGGGGGAAAACACCACCCTAGGGCTCATAATCCCTGGGGTTTTATATTCCATTACTGATATGGTGGAGTAGTGTATCGAACCACAAAAAGTACAGAATCTACAATAGCTCACAACCACACTATGGGCATAACCTAGTCTTAGACTCAACTATAGCTAACGTCTCTCAAACTCTGGGTTTCCAATTCTAAGACTATGTATCCTATAAGCACACAACCATTTAAATAGCTTTAATATATTATTTCATTTAATTTTTTATCAGTTAAAATTTACATTAATTAATTATTTTAACATTAATTAACAAATAATAATTCCACATTAAATTTCATTTTAATCACACCCAAAGTACAATGTTCATTCAAATCACCACCTCAGCATTGGGCCCCAGCATGCTCTAAATCTCATGGGTTAACATCATTTATTAAATTTTTTATTAACAAAATAACATTCTCATATTCCCAGGAATTCTAGAAAAACATTCTATGCTACAAAACACAAGGGCACTCCACACTGTGAGTAGTTGAACTAGTCGTCGAGTCTTTGTCGCATATAGCAAGTGCATAGTCCCATTCTCCCTTGAGAAGCTAAACATAGATAGCATCTGGCATACCCTATGGGTATTCACCCCTTTTAGAAGAAGGGTAATTATGTATAACTACCTTGAGTATTGGGTAGAAGTAAATCACATAAAAAAACCAATAAGAGTCATCACTCATCCAAACATTCACATCCAACTCGTTCCATCATACCTTGTGTTCTCCCTAACACCCAAATGCATAAGCTGGTGCATCTCACAACTCTAGGTATCAACAACTACCACAATCAATAGGCCTCCATGCCCCCACATATCACAACAACCATCTAGGCTAACCCCATAACACAAGAAGAAGGAAAAACAAACATCATATCAAATGGGCTCTTGGCCCTTAAACAACCAAGAGGGTAACTCAGAACCCTACAAGGTATTATCTTTTATCAAACCAGTAGTTCATTAATCCATCTTGGATTAACTGATCTATTATTCATAGGTTCCAAAATTGTAAAACCTAAATAGTAAGCTACCACAAATAATGAAACATGCTTACTACACCATTTTGATTAACATCAAATTACAACAATAAGAACCAGATTTATTTTCATGCCTCTTTATCTTTAGCCTAACCATTATCAATTAATTCTATTTAGCGGTATTTACCAATTTCCAACAATAACGAACATCTATACGAAGAAATCATAGATATCACACTATCATGAAAAACATGAGGCAATAGCATACAATCAATATCAATTTATTAATCCAGTTTAGATATTATTATGTCAATTCGATTGTGACCTCATGGGATAAAACATGCTAACTATACAGTTGCACATAAAATAAATTAGAATCAATGAATCCACTACCTCAAATGGTTCATTTAGTTAATCATACAAAATTGATCGACACAAACAATAACAATAGCCTCCTCACGTGACAACTGTATCAATTGGAGGATATTTTGGTACAACCGCACCAACAGAAACCCAAGATAATACCATTAGAATTATTAAGATCACATACCATAATAGGGAATGCAGAAATAGAAGGAGACTAACCCAAAATAATGGTGATATATCATACGTTATAACAAACATTCACTGATACTTCTTGGTTGCATCAAAAAATAGGGGAACCAATCCTAGTAGGAAAGTTTGATTGCACAACCCCAATGAAATTGAATGAAAGGTTCTATCATCTCATAGCCGAGAACAAGGAAGAAGAACTAGGGAGGGAGATATCATGTCCCTTTAGAAGATTTAACAGAGCAGTGGTTTAAGATACTATAGTTTCTCTATTAAAAGAGGATCGCCTTAAACCACGTGGTTTGACCAAGTAAAAGAATCCCGTGCCTTAGGATGAATTAATATAGGAGTTATGGCCTTTGAATCGGCCTCATATTCCTTAAAATAATGTTTTAAATACATCATTCATCAAATGAAATGTTAAAGGGGTGAAACTGTAGGAAGTTGGAAACATTGGTCACAAACACAAAATTTGGCAAAGGAAATAGAGGTTACAGATAGAGGCTACCGGTAGACCTCTCCATTTTGGAAACATTTTTCACAAACACAAAATGTGTTCTTGAAAAAAGTGGTTACTGTTAGACCTCACCGATAGAACTGTTCACCGAAGGAACTGTTCATATAATTGGAAATTTGGAAATGGAATGAGACGTTACCGTTTGAGGTTACCGATAGAACCATTCACCAATGGAACTATTAATAGAATTGTAAATTTGGAAAAGGAAAGAGTGGTTACAGTTAGAGATTACCGATAGAATTGTTCACCGATGGAACTGTTCATAGAATTGGAAATTTTGCAAAGGAAAAAGAGGATACCGTTAGAGGTTACTGATAGAACAGTTCCTTGATGGAACTATTCATAGAATTGGAAATTTGGGAAAGGAAAGAGAGGTTATCGTTTGACCTCACTGATAGAACTTTTCATCGATAGAACTGTTCATAAAAGGTAACCGATGACAATGTTCACCAAGGGTCACTGATGAAACTTTTCATAAAAGGATACCAATGAAACATTCCACTAAATGTCTTTGATGCATTATTCACCGAAGGTTACCATTTCACTATTCATAGCTGTCTACTATTGGAACTGTTCAATGAAATGGAAAATTGGAAATGTTTTGGGGTTAAGTCACTTTGACCTCCCGAATCACCTCACACGCCTAATTTTTGCAATGGAAAGGACCATAGAGGTCTGTGACATTACATCAGATACCTCTCAAAACATTCTTGTCGCTGAGAATTGAAAACCCACCAAAATGTAAAATGAAACGGGGTCTGAAGAACCACCCATCGAGATACCACTCAAAATAGAGGAATCCACAAGAAGCAAAAAAAAAAATAATTCCATACTAAAAACATGAAAGGTCTATAACAAAAATTGGGGACATTGATACATGAAATGGGTAAAACATAAAACAACACTATGTACTGTGCACATATCATTGACCCATGTTCCTAGTTACTCTCCTCCATACCACCGTGTCGCCACAAGATAAGAACCAACGGGATATAATTCTTGCACAACACCATCTATTTACGGTCTTAGATTTCCACAGGTCGCTCCGTGAAGGTCGCATCATCATTAACATTGATCTCTCCCCAATCGATGATGTGAGAGTCATCATGAAGATAATGATAGACCTTTGATACAAGGAAAACATCATGTATCTGACTCATTAGTGGGGGAAGTGCTACTTAATACACCATAGCTCCAACATGAGCTAACACCTCGAAAGGCCCAACAAACTGGTGAGAGAGCTTACTTCCACGAACAAACCTTCGCTTCCCATGAGGGGGAGTCACCTTTAGAAAAACATGTTCTCTAACATCAAAGACTAAGGGCCTCCTCCATTGATCGGTATATGATTTGTGATGATCTTGCACTATCTTCATCCTCTTACGAATCACCGGAACCATCTTTGTCGTATTTTGCACTAGTTCCGATCTTTGAATTGCTGACTCTATAACCCCAGTCCAGTACAATAGTGAACGGAAAGGTCATCCATACAAGGATTGAAAATGATTCATTTCGATGGTGGAGTGAAAAGTATTATTGTGTGCGAACTCCACCAAGGGTAAGTGCCTCATCCACGAACCTCCAAAATCAAGCTCACAAGATTGTAACATGTCTTCAACAGTCTAGATGGTCCGCTCTGTCTGACCATTCATTTGATGATGTTAAGCTATGTAAGGCATAGCTGAGAACCAAAATCATACTGGAGGCCTCTCCACACCCTAGAGGTAAAGCAAGGATCTTGGTCAGAAATTAACATCATTGGGACTCCATGATGCATCACCACCTCCTCTAGATATTGTATCAAAAAAAATCCACATAGCTCGACTCCTTGATTGTTATAAAGTGCGATGATTTTGATAAATGATCCACTACCACCCAAATAGCATCATGTCCTCCCTAAGCATGAGGTAAACCAGTAAAAAATCCTTTAATATGTCATCCCACTTCCACTGAGGAATATGTAATGGCTGGAGCAGTCAACATGGAACACTGTGTTCGGCCTTCACCTTTTGGAAGACCAAACATTGGGACACAAACATTGAAACCACACTTTTCACCCCAGGCCCCCAAAACTGGCTCCTCAAGGATATGTACTTCTTTTTCTTGCTAATATTAACCATTGAAGGTGATCTATGGAACACACTAAGAACTATCTCGCACATTTTCAAAGGAAAAAATATCCTTCCATGATTCAACACATGGTGTTGTTCATCCTCAGACCACCCATCAGGGGACTCTCCAAAAATAACTCGGTTTCTCCAGCCCTCCACCTCTAGATTCCCCAATTGGGGGTCTTCCACCTATTGCACCAGAGAATATTATACTCTCATCTGAAAAGGACAAGCTCTGCCCCTAACTTCTCCCATATCAAGATGTAATGCAGAGAGTTCTTCCAATACTCTCCTGGAATCACTGGATTCATGAACAACATCTCTATGTGGATTTTGACTCAACGCATCTGCTACAACATTAACCTTTATAGGTGTATATGATATCTCAAAGACATATTCCTATAAGAACTCTATCCACTGACACTGCCGTAAGTTCAAGTCTTGCTGGGAGAAAACATACCTCAAACTCTTTTGATCGGTGAAAACCACAAATTGCTCGCTAATGAGGTAATGTATTCACAACATCAAAGAAAACACCATTGCTCCCATCTCAAAATTGTGGGTGGCATAGTTACGTTCATGGGGATGTAACTGCCGAGACCCATAAGAAACAAAAGATCATTGGTGTATGAGAGCACAACATAACCCCAGATGCAAAGCACCGTAGAAAACATCAAACTGAACTCCCTCTGTAGTAAGACAACGAGCGGGAGCACTTACTAACTTCTCCTTCAGATACTTGAAGGCTATCTTACACTGATCAGTCCATATGAACGCCTGATCCTTCCTTATCAATGTTGTTATAGGAGTCGCAACATGAGAGAAATCAGCTACTAACCTCCTGTAGTATCCTGCGAGACCGAGGAATATTCACACCTTTAACACTATCATAGGGGCTGCACAAGACAAAACTACTGCAATCATTGATAGATCCACAGCTACTCCCTGTTGGGACACAACATGTCCCTATAAATGGACTTCTTGAGCCCAAAACTCAAACCTCTCAAACTTCACCAACATATGATGTTGATGTAGAACTCTAAAAACATCACATAGATGTTTTCCATGCTCTTTCTCAGAGGTGGTGTACACAAGTATGTCGTTGATGAAAACCACCATGATGTTTCCTAAGAACACATGGAACACCGTGTTCATCAATCCCATGAACACATCTTTATCATTTTTCATGCCGAAAAACATTACCACAAACTCATAATTAACATTATGACAACAGAAATAAGTCTTTGGGATATCCTCATAATTCACACGCATCTGAGGATACCCTGACCAAAAGTCAATCTTTGAGAACCAGCTTCCACGCTTCAGTTGATCAAATAAATCATCAATATGCAGAATAAGACATCTATTCTTTGATGTTACTTTTTTTAAGCGATGATAATCGACACACACCTGAAAATATCTACAAGCCTTCTTTACGAACAAAACAGGTGCACCACACAGTGAAACACTCATCCAAACAAAACCGCACTTTAACAGACCATCAATATGTATATGTAGCTCTCATAACTCGGAGGGGGTCATCCTATATGAAGACATAGAGATAGGAGATGCTTCTAGTTGTAGCTTGATCCCAACCATGATCTCTCGTTGAGGGGATAATTCTACAACCTCTTCTAGAAAAACATCATGGTACTTTTCTACAACCCCTGAAAATTCCAACTGTTGAACCTCTGAAGGACTCAACATCAGCTCAGCCATCATGGATTATATGGATGTTACACTCCTCTGACCCATTCGAGGGTCTCTCTCGCCAACAAACACCACTGAATCTCCATCTGTATCGGAAAAAATGACATGATTCTTGAATCAATCCATGATAGCCTGCAATGAATACAACCAAACCATGCCAGGGATGGCATATTATTTATGTATTCATAAAAAAAGAAAATATAACCCAATATCGGTGTTTCCCCAACACTAGCTCGCAGTCTCTAGATACTTCAAACAAGTTAGCTCGACATCCAATTGGCGTAGTCAACCCCAAAGGCAATGGAATCCTCGTTACCTCATGTCGCAAAGCATGGAAAAGGCTAGGTGATATGAAGGAGTGTGTCTCTCCTGAATCAAAAAAGGAATACACCATGGTTTAAAACAAGAAAAGGGTACCTTGAACTATGTCCGGCTCGCCTGGCGCGGGCAATGCTAAAGCATGAAGCTGACCACGATCACCTCCATGGCCTCTCTGACCCAGATGACGACCACCACCACACCACCGCCACACTCTTCTCTCTAAGGATAGGTATTGTCATGGGTTTTTCCTCTACCTTCCCAATTTACCATCTGCTGATCTATAGCCAGTGCAACCTACTGTTGCTACCTCGGCTGGAACTACTTCAATGGAGGAACATGGAGCGGAAAACCTGGTGTACGAAGATTGCTCTGAATGGTCGGACACTCTCACAGATGATGACCTTATCCACCACAAGAAAAACAAGTGCATGATCCCTTGGAATAGTCTAGAGAGCTACTTCCCTGGGAGAAACGAGATATTGAGGGATGGGACCCAGCCCTATATGAATGAAAACTCTTCTGCCAAGAAAACCAGGAACCCCGGACCACAACTCTGCATCATGAGGAATCATAACGACTCCCCTATCGGGTTGATCCGGTTCTAGCCAAAATTCTGTCGACGTCTTCTACCCTTGAAAGCACCTCATGATATTTCATCAGCATAAATAGGGTGACCTGGAACTGGATCTCTGGATTCAAAGCCTCCTCGAAATGCCTCCCCTTGCCTCCTCATATGGCAATAGGTCCGAATCATATTTTAAAAGGTTCTGGAAACGGATTCCAATATCTCGCACACTAGAGCCCCTAGGTTTAAGGGTAAGAAGATCCTATCGACTATATGCCTTCGCGGTCGAAGAAAGAAACTCGACCCTAAAACTATCTCAGAACTCCTCCCTTGAGATCGTTGACTCCTCGTGATCCATGAAGAACAAGAACCACCACTGCATTGCTGCTCCACGTAGCATCGTCACAACCAAGGACATCGAGGGCTTCTTCTGAGCACAAATCGAGCTGAAGCCTAGCTCAACCTCCTCCAACAAGTCCTTTGTGAAAGCATCTGAAATGCATCCCTCATAATTCTATATACTATGGTACTGAAACACTCAGAGTGTCCTCCTCCAAGTGTCATCATCGTCAACCTCTACCCGGTAGTGATCTGCTGGCACAGCCTTCTGGACATCTTCTACGCGATCCTGATGAGAACGTCGACATGGAGCCATACCAGAAAAATAAAAAATAGCTAGAGCTCCTAAACCTAGAATATGGAACAAATAAAATTAATTAATTAATTGTTTTCTTTCACTGATTTTATGTTATCCTATCCCAATGTCTACCAATTCAAACAAATGCACAAAGTAGAATGATGCATGATACTTTCCTAGGTCTTTACCCTGTAACTAGTATCACATTTTTTAGTAGACATTATAAACTTAATGGTTTGTACATCATATCTAAGGGGGACCTAAATACATATGTCTCATCCAGTCTCTAGTGTTTACATCACTTTCTAAACATGAATGAAATCGTTTCCCTACCAACCCATGCAACATCACTTGTGAATAACTCCAAACTCCATCCTACCTCTCAACCTGCCTTTGATACCACTATTTCATAACCCCCTCCACATAAAGTGTACCATTCCTAGTCCGACAATGTGAGAACGGAGATAATGACCCCTGATTCTCGCATCTAATAGGCCCCCGGTTGGCAACTACCACCACAGGAATAGTAAAAACACAAATGGGAGGTATTACCCTCTAAGAGAACACATGCGGAAGAGAGATAAGATAGACACCAACCAACACCAACTCAACTCGTAAGCTGAATGAAAACCAAAGTACCCATTTTAAATTTCATGAAAAGATACTACAACTGAACGGGTAAAAACTACATGTACCCAAAAAGGATGTAAAATAGCAGCAACCACAAGCCCAAACAGCTCCTGCAACCACAAGCTAGAAGTAAGCACCCTGGTCTCCAACCTGTACCAAGTGACCTGAAAAGTAATTTTTATATACAATGGGTGAGCATAACAGTATAATCGGTAGTATCCTCTTCAATGCCTCTTGTGCAAAAGTAAAGAAATCATGCTAAAGCCCATTGAACAACAAGTAAAACTCACACGTCACCAAAACCGGTATACTAAGTTCCTAGCCTCACATTGGCTACTCTCATCATGTAACGCATAAAATAATATATCATATAATAATGAATATCATGGGTACCCTGCTAATAGTTACCCACTAGTTTGCCTCTTTTCCCCAACGTTGCAGGTCATGGGCATCTCCCTCCAAAAAGGCATACCCGCAGACACCAGGGTGAAGCACCACAACATGCATCATGTGCCACAAAACCACCATGTCCACGTACGCAAATTAACCAGGTGGTTTATGAGAGACACCACAGCCTACATAATGGTTATTATAAATTGCGTATTATTCCGCAATCCATTACAGCCCTTACACTGAGTAAGGATCCCCAATCCAACATAGCCTATACATGTTACACCTATAGTAGTCCATAGGAAAATATACCCAGATTATATGTGTGTGAATAACCACTAGCCATTACATCCCTCTACACACATATATGGGGAAAACTAATTACTGCACAGAAAATCACAAGTAACTACCAAGAGAAGAGAGTGGGGCCAATGGGGGTAGTCAGCCATTCATCCACGCACTAGAATGTTGGGGAAAACACCCCAAGTGATCAGAATCTATGGGGGTCAGTTTCTGTTTCTAACAGGGTGTAGTAGTGTATAGAAACACAAAAATTATAGAATATACTATATCTCACAACAACACTATGGGCATAACCTAGTCTTAGACTCAACTACAGCTAATGTCTCTGGGACTCCGGGCTGCCACATCTAAGACTAGGTATCCTATAAGTGCACAACCATTTAAAGAGATTTAATAAATTATTTCATTTACTTTTTTATCAGTTTCACTTTACATTAATCAATTATTTACACATTAATTAACCAATTACAATTTGACATTAAATTTCTTTAGCATCCCACCCCAGGTACATTGTTCCTTCAAATCACAACCTCTTCATTGTTCCCCAGCAAGCTCCAAAACCCATGGGTGAAAATCATTTATTCATTTATTTATTTACAGCATTATTTTCCCATATTACTAGGAATTCTATAAAATCATTTTATGCTACTAACCACAAGGGGGATCAAAACGGTGAGTTGATGAACTTTCTGTCGAGTCTTTGCTGCCTATAGAAAGGGCGTAGACCCATTCTCCCTTGAGAAGCTATACACAAAAATCATGTGGCATACCCCACTCGACTTCAACCCTTCTGGATAGAGGTAAAGTAATACCATCTTCCTTGAGAATTGGGGAGAAGTAATGCACCTAAAAAACCAATAAGAATCAGAAAGCATCCAAACAATCACATCCAACCCATTCCATCAACCCTTGTGTCCTCCCTGACACTCTCATGCTTAAATAGATGCATCTCACCACTCTAGGCATCAACTGCAACTACAATCAATAGGCCTCTCTGCCCCCACATTTCACAATATCCATCCAGGATCATACCCCAACACAAGCAGTAGGAGAAACATACATAATATCAAATGGGCTCTTGGCCCTTAAACCACAAAGAGGGTAACTCAGAAACCTTCCAGGGATTATATTTTATCAAAACACTAGTTATTTAATCCATTACGGAATAACCGATTTATTAATTATAGGTTTAACATTGGAAAATCTAAACAGTAAGGAATCGCAAATAATTAGACATGTTTAGTCAACTATTTTTATTAACATCACATTGCAAAAATAAAAACCAGATTCATTTACATGACTCTATCTTTCTCCAAGCCATTATAAATAAATTCTAGTTTACGTTATTTACCGATTTCCCTCAAGAAAAAATAGTTACACAAACCAAGAATAGATATCACACTATATATAAAAACAAGAGGTAATAACATACGATCAATATCAATATACATATCTGGTTCAAATATTTATTATGTCAATTCTATTGCATTCTAGTGGGGTAAAACAAACTAACTATACAGTTGCATATAAAATAAATGAGAAACAAAAAATCCCCTACCTAGAACGGTTCTTGTTATTCTTTATAAAAGAATGATCCACACCAATAATCTTGATCGCCTCCTCTCGTGACAATTGTATCCACCTGAGGATGATGCGGTAAGACCACACCAATAGAAACCCAAGAAAACTCCATTATAATTACAGAATACCTTAATAGTGCAAGGGAAAGCAGAAGTAGAAAAACCCAAATGAATGGCGATATATCATACCTTATACTGAAGAATGATCAATACTTCTTGGTTGCATCAAAACAGAGCAGAACCAATCCTTATAGGAAAGTATGATTTTAAAACCCATATAGAATATAATGAATGTCTACATCACCTCATAACCAAGATCAAGGAGGAAGAACTAGGGATGAAGATATCTCATACCTTTAGATGATTTAACAGATTCGTGTTTTAAGATATGCTAGGTTTTTCTTTAAATGGGGATCTTATTAAACAATTCGGTTTAACCAAGTAAAAATTTCTTGAGCCATTGGATAAATTAAGAAAGGAGTTATGGCCTTTTAATTGGCCTTAGAGACTATAAAATAAGTTTTTAAATGCATTTTGCGTCAATGGAATTGTTAAAGGGGTGAAGTTATAGGAAGCGGGAAACATTTTTCACGAACTCCAAATTATTTAAAGGAAATAGAGGTTACCGATAGACCTTACCGTTCTGGAAACACTGTTCACAAACACAATATTTGGAAAAGGAAAAAGTGGTTTCTGTTTGACCTCCCCGATAGAACTGTTCACCAATGGAACTATTCATAGGATTGGAAATTTGGAAAAGGAAAGAGAGGTTACCGTTAGAGGTTTCAGATAAAACTGTTCACCAATGGAACTATTATTAGATTTAAAAATTTGGAAAAGGAAATAGATGTTACCTTTAGTGGTTACTGATAGAACTGGTCAACGATGGAACTGTTCATATATTTGAAAATTTTTCAATGGAAAGAGAGGTTTTCGTTAGAGGTTACTGATAGAACTGTTCACCTATAGAACTGTTCCTAGAATTGGAAATTTGGAAAAGGAAAAAGTGGTTACCGTAAGACCTCACCGATAGAATTGTTCACTAATGGAACTATTCCTAGAAGGTTACTGATGACATTATTCACCAAGGGTCACTGATGAAACTATTCATAGAAGGTTACTGATGACACTATTCACCTAAGGTCACCGATGCACTATTCCCTGAAGGTTACCTTTGCAATGTACACAACTGTCTATCGTTGGATCTATTCAATGAAGTGGAAAATTGGGAAAGTGTTGGGGATAAGTCACCTTGACCTCCCGAATCACCTCATACTCTTTATTTTTGCAATGAAATAGACTAGAGAGGTTTGTTCCATTACATCAAATACCTATTAAAACATTATCATCCTCGAGAATTCCAAACCCACCTAAAGGGAATATGAAACGTGGTCTAAACAACCACCCATCGAGATCCCTCTCAAAAGAGAGGAAGCCACAGGAAGCAAAAAAATAAATTCATACTACAAACACAAATTTTTCAAAACCACAAAGGAGACATTGTTACATAAAAAGAGTTAAACATCAAACCACTTTGGGTACTAAGCACGGATCTGTGACTCACATTCCTAGGTACACTTCTCCATGACATAATGTCCCCAAAACACACAATCCTAGGGGATATAACACCTATGAAACACCTTCTCTTTGTAGTCTTGGATCTCCACAAGTCGTTCCGCGAAGGTCACATCATCATCAACAACAACCTCTCCCCAATCGATGATGTGAGAGTCATCCTGAATATAATTACGGAGCTGTGATACATGGAAAACATCATGTATCGGACTCATCTGTAGGGGATGTTCTAATTGATATGCCACAGCTCCAATACAAGCGAACCCCTCTAAAGGCCCAACAAAACAGGGAGAAATCTTACTTCCACAACCAAACCATCACTGCCCATGATGTGTAGTCAACTTCGGAAACATGTGGTCCCCAACATCAAACTCAAAGGGCCTCCTTATTTTAATTGACATATGGTTTCTGCAATATTGTGCTATATTCATCCTCTCGTGAATCAATTAAACCAACTCTGTTGTATTCTTCACCAGTTCCAGTCTGAGAATTGCTAACTCTATGACCACAATCCATCACAACAAAGAACGGAATGGAAAACCATACATTTCTTCAAAAGGATCCATTAAGATGGTGGAGTGAATAATATTATTTAAGAGAACTCCACCAAGTGTAAGTTCCTCATCCAAGAACCTCCAAAATATAGGACACATGATCGTAACATGTCTTCCAGAATCTGGATGGTCTGCTATGTCTGACCATCCGTCTGAGGATGAAAAGAAGTGTTAAGGCATAGCTGAGAACCATAATCATGTTGGAGACCTCTCCACACCCTAAAGGTAAAGTGAGGATCACTGTCAGAAATGATCATCCATAGGACACCATGAAGTCTCACCACCTTCTCTAGATACTACCTCGACAAAAAATTCACTGAGCTTGACTCCTTGATTGATATAAAGTAGGCTGATTTTGTTAAGCAATACAATACCACCTTGATAGCATCATGTCCTCCATGCGCTTGAGGTAATCCAGTAACAATGTCTAATACGATTTACTCCCACTTCAACTAAGAAATATCCAATGGCTAGAGCAGACCACTAGGAACATGTTTTTTGGCCTTCGCCTTCTAGAAAACCAAACATCGACACACAAACTCCGCAACCACATGATTTAGTCCTGGACAGCAAAACTAGCTCCTCAAGGCACGGTACATCTTTTTCATGCTAGGATGGACCGCTAAAGGAGAACTATGGAACTCTATGACAAGCATCTCGCGCATTGTCAAAGGAACAAATATCCTTCCATGATACAACACTCATTTTTGTTCATCCTCAGACCACCCATCAATGGCCTTGACACAAAAATACTTGGTCTCTCCAGACCACCACCTCTAGATACCCCAACTGGGACTCTTCCACCATCTACACTATAGGTGAATTTACCGTCAACTGAAAAATACAAGCTCTGCCCCCAACTTCTCCCATATCAAGATGTATTGCAGATAGTTCTTCCATTACTCTATAGGAAACACTAGATTCTCAAAGAACATCACTATGTGACTTTCGACTCAGCCTATCAGCTAAAACATTCCCCTTTCGAGGTGTATATGATATCTCGAAGTCATATTCTTGTAATAACTCTATCCACCAACACTATTGTAAGTTCAATTAATGCTGGGATAAAACATAGCCCACACTCTTATGATTGGTGTAAACCACAAAGTGCTTTCCAATGAGGTAATGTATCTACAACTTCAGAGAAAACACAACGGCTACCAACTCATGATCGTGGGTGGTTTAGTTACATTCATGGGGACGTAACTGCTGAGACACATAAGAAACAGCAGATCTTTGCTGCATGAGAACACAACCTAACCCCATATGCGAAGAATCATAGAAAACATCAAACTGAACTCCCTCTGCTAGAATACAGTGAACTATAAAACTAACTAACTTCTCCTTTAGCTACTCTAAAGCATCCTGACACTGATCATTCCCTATGAACACCTGATCCTTCCTATTCAATGCTATCAAAGGAGTTACAACTTGAGATAAATCATCTACAAACCTTCTATAGTATCTTGCGAGTCCCAGGAAACTTCGCACCTTAGACACTATCTTAGAGTCTGTCAAAGACACACCTGCTTCTATCATTGATGGATCCATAGCTACTCCGTGATAGGACAAAACATGTCCCACGAAACGGACTTCTCAAGCCCAAAAATCACACTTCCAAAACAACCCAAACAACTTATCTTGACAAAGAACTCCCAAAATAGTGCATAGATGTTCTGCATGCTCCTCCTCAGATGTGAAGTACACAAGTATTTCATCAATGAAAACCCCCACAAACATGTCCAATAACTCATGGAATGCAACATTCATCAATCCCATGAACATATTTGGATCATTTTCCAAGCTGAATGGCATTAAAAAGAAATCATAATTCCCATGATGACCACAGAAAGTTGTCTTCGGGATATCCTCATCATTCACACATATATGATGATATCCTGACTGCAACACGATCTATGATAACCTACTTGCACCATTATGTTGATCGAATAAATCATAAATACATGGAAGAGGATAGAGATTATTTAATGTAACTTTGTTTATACGATGATAATCAACACACAATAACAAACTATCCTTAGCCTTATTTACATACAAAACCGGTGGACCCCACGGTGAAACACTCGTCCGAACAAAACTGCAGTATAACATACCATCAAGCTTAATACATAGCTCTAGTAACACAAAAGGGGACATCCTATATGGAAACATAGTGATAAGAGATGCTCTTGGTTGTAGCTCGATCCCAAACTTAATCTCTCGTCGAGGGGGTAATGCTACATCCTCTTCTGGAAAAATATCTGGGGACTCTTTTATGACCCTAGGAAACACCCACTCTTGAACCTCTGAAGAACTCAGCATCAGCTCAGCCATCATGGATGATAAGGACGCAAGACACCTCTGACCCATCTGAGGGTCTCGGTCGCCAACAAACACCGCCCACTCTCCATCCGCATCAAAGAAAATGACCTTCTTCCTAAGGAAATACATGATAGATAGAACTAAATATAACCAATCCTATCGGAGGATGACATCATATTGTTGTATTTGTAATCATAAGAAATCTCCCCAAGAGCAGTGGTTCCCCAACACTATATCATAGTCTCAGCATACTTCATACATGTCAGCTCGACCTCCAACTTGCATAGTCAATTCCAAAGGAACTAGAAGCCTCTCTACCTAAAGACCCAAAGCATAGACAAGGGTAGGTAGAATTATGGAGTGTGTCGCTCCTACATCAAACAAGGTATACACCAAAGTAGAAAACAAGCAACGGGTACCTCGAATGATGTTTGTCTCAACTGAAGTTGGCTATGATAAAGCATGAAGCTGACTACAACCACCTCCATGGCCTCTCTGACCCTGATGACTACCACTACCATGGTCGCGCTCTGCTCTTTGAGAACATGGAGCATCACGGGGTTTTCCTCTGCCTTCACAATCTACCCTCTGTTGATCTAGAGCTGGTGCAACCTACTGTTGCTTCCTCGGCTAGAAATGCTTCAACGGAGGAACCTAGAGCGGAAAACCTAGTGCACATTGACTTCTCTAAAAGTTCGCGCACCCTATCTACTTATGACCTCAACTAACACAAGAAAAACATGTGGCTGATCCCTTAGCATAAGCATGAGAACAGTTTCCCTAGGAAAAAACGACATATAGAGGGCTAGGAACAACCCTCGGCCGAACAGAAACTCTTATGCCCTGAAAACCGGGAACCCCGGACTACAACTCTGCTTCCTGAGGAATTATGATTACTACCCTCTCAATTTTGATCTGGTTCTGTCCAAAGTCTTCTCGATGAATTCTTCCCTTTCTGACACCTCAAAATATGTTTTCAGCATAAATTGGGTGACCTGGCACTGGATCTCTGGACATAAAGCCTCCACGGAATGCCTCGCTCGGGCCTCCTCATCAGGAAAATGGATTGAATAATATCATAAAAGGTTCATGAAATGGATTTCAAACTCTCACACACAAGAGCTCCCTGTCAAAGGGTAAGAATCTCTTGGTTAATTGAATCCTCTGTGGTAGAAGAAAGAAACTCAACCCTAAACATTTCTCGGAACTCCTCCCATGATATCGATGACTCCTCGTGATCCCCGTGGAACATGAACCACCGTGGCCTCATTGCTCTATGCTACATCGTCACAACCAAGGACAACCAGGGCTCCTTCCAAGCATAGATCGAGCTGAAGCCTATCACGACCTCTTCTAACTTGTATTCTGTGACTACATCTGAAATGGAGCCCTCGTACTATGGTAGACTCTGGCGATGAAACTCTTAGAGTGTCCTCTTCCAAGTGTCATATTTTTCAACCTCTACCCATCGGTGGTCTGCTGGCACAGCCTGCTGGACATCTTTTATATGATTTTGACGAGGTCGTCGACCTAGAGCCATACCTGAAAAATAACAAATATTTCGAGCTCCTAAATCAAGAATATTGAAGACTTGGCATTAATTAATTAGTTGTTTTCTTTCATTAATTTTAGGTTAACATGTCCCAAGGTCTACCCATTCAAACCTAGGCACAAAAAAAATGTTTCATAATCACATCCTAGCTATCCACCCTGCTACTAGTATCACCTTTTTTGGTATCCATTGTAAACATAAAGGTCTGTACATCAGATCCTAGAGGGGGATAAATGCCTATGTGTCAGCCTATCTCCAGTGTTTGCATCACATGATAAACATGAATGACACTATTTCCCTACCTACCCTTGCTACCTCACCTCTGCCTAACTCCAAACTCCTTCATATCTCTCAAAATGCCTCTGATACCACTCTGTCACGACCCCCTCCCCAAAAAGTGTATGCCTCCTAGGCCAGAAAATGTGACACACGAGATAATGACCCCCCGAGTGTTGCCTATAGCAGTCCTCGGGATGGCGACTAGCACCGAGGGTATTGTAAACACACAAATGGGAGGCATTACCCTCTAAGAGAACACATACGGAAGAGATACAAGATAGACAAAAACCAACTCCAACTCAACAAGTAAGATGAAAGAAATCCAAATTAGACATATGAAATGTTATTCCAACCCACATCAACTGAAAGGGGAAAACAACACGTTCCCAAAAAGGAAGTAAAACCACAACAACCACTAGCCTGAATAGCTCCTACAACCGCAAGCTAGTAGTAAGCAAACTGATCTCCAACCTACTCCAAGTGACCTGAAAGCAGTTTTTATATACATAGGGTGAATATAATAGTACACACAGTATGATCCTCTCTGAGGCCTCTCATGCGAAATTAAAGAAATCATGTTAAAACACAGTGAACAACACGTGAAACCGACTCGTCACCTAAATAGGTAAACTACGTTCCCAACATATCGATGGGTACTCTCACCTAGTAACATATACGAGAATATATCATATAATAAAGAATATCAAGGGTACCCCACTACTACTTCCCCTATAGTTTTCCAGTTTTCCCCAACGTCACACGTCCTGAGCATCTCTCTCAAAAAATTCTTGCCTCAAGGCACCTAGGTAAAGCATCACAACATGCACCTCCTGCAAAAAAACCACCATGTCCACGTATGAAATGTGACCAGGTTGTTTATGGGAGCAACCAAAACCCGCATAATGTGTATCATACATCGGGTATTATAACTCAAGCCATTACATCCTATACACCGAGTAAAGATCCCCAAGTCATCACAACCTATACACATTACACCGATAGTAGTCCATAGAAAACTATACCCGGAATATATGTGTTTGAATAAACACAAGCCGTTATGTCTCTCAACACACATATATGGCGGAAACTAACTGTTTCACCTTCCATCACAAGTAACTACCAAGAGAAGATAGCAGGGCCAAAGGGGGTAGTCATCCATTCATCCTCCCAACATAATATTGAGGAAAACACCCCCCAGAGCTTAGAATCCCTAGGGTGTCAGTTTCCCTTACTGACATGGTGGAGTAGCATATAGAAACACAAAACGTAAAGAATATACTATAGGTCACAACCACACTATGAGAATAACCTACTCTTAGACTCATCTACAGCTAACGTCTCTAGGATTCCGGGATGCCACTTCTAAGACATGGTATCCTTTAAGAACACACCCATTTAAAAAGATTTAATACATCATTTTACTCCCTTTTTTATCTGTTGAACTTTATGTTAATTAATTATTTAAAAATTAAATAACCAATAACAATTCTACATTAAATTTCATTAGCATCACATCTAATGTACATTGTTCCTACATATAACAACCTCAGCATTGCGCCCCAGCAAGATTCAAACCCCATGGGTTAACATCATTTTTTCCATTATTTATTTACAGCATCACTTTCCCATAATCCTATGAATTATACAAAAACATTATATGCAACTAAACACAAGGGGGATCAACACGGTGAGTAGATAAACTACCCATCGAGACTTTTCCACCTATAGCAGGAGCATAGACACATTATCCTTTGATAAGCTAAACACTGAAGCATGTGGCATACCCCATGTGTCTTTTCCCCTTTCAGAAAAAGGGTATGTTATAAAAACTACCTTGAGTAGTTGGGATAAGTAAATCACATAAACAACCAATTAGAATCATAAGGCATCCAAACTTTCACATCCAACCTGTTCTATCATCCCTTCTGTCCTCCCAAACATCCATATGCATAAAATGATGCATCTCGCAACTCTAGGAATCAACTACTGCCACAATCAATAGGCCTCCCAGCACCCAAATTTCACAACAGCCATATAGGCTCACACCACAACACATGTATAAGGAAAAACAAACATCATAACAAATGGGCTCTTGGACCTTAAACAATCAAGAGTGTAACTCGGAACCATACAAAGGATTGTCTTTTATCAAACCACCAATTCTTTAATCCGTCTTGGATTAACTTATTTATTAATCATAGGTTCCAGAAAAAGGAAACCTAAACAGAAAGCTATCACAAATAATTAACTTTCTTACTACACCATTTTTATTAACATCAAATAACAACAAGAAGAACTACATTCATTTACATTCCTATTTATCTTTAGTCAAAACATTATCAATTAATTCTGGTTTACGTTCATTACCAATATCCATCAAGAACGAACAACTATATGAATCAAGAATTGATATCACTATATCTATCAAAACAAGAGGCAATAACATAAGATCGATATCAATCTATTTATCTAGTTCAAAATTTTTTATTTCAATTCCATTATGATCCAGTTCGGTAAAACTACCTAACTAAACAGGTATAAATAAAATAAATGAGAACTAATGAATCCCCTACCTCAAACGGTTCTTGTCTTTATTTATACTTAAATGTCCCACACAAAGAATCATGATCACCTCCTCTCATGACAACTGTATCCACCCGAGGATGATGTTTTACGACCGCACAAACCGAAACCCATGAAAACCCATTAAAATTTTATATATCCCATACCATAATAGGGAAAGGAGAAACAAAAGAGGACAAACCAAAAAGAATGGTGATAGATCATACCTTATACAGAAGATTGATTGATACTTCTTGGTTGAAACAAAATAGAGCGGAACCAATCCAAGGAGGAAGGTTTTATTGAAAAAAACCTATAGAATAGAATGAAATATTATAGAATGTCATAGCTGAGGAAAATGATTAAGAACTATAGAGGAAGATATATCATCCCTTTATATGATTTAACAGAGCGGTGGTTTAAGAAAATCTAGGATTTCCATTAAAAGTGGATCACATTAAACCACACAATTTGACAATGTAAAAATGTCCCAAGCCATAGGATAAATTAATATAGGAGTTATGGTTTTTGAATTGGACTTAGAGCCCTTAAAATAAGGTTTAAAATGAATTTTTCATCAATGGAAATGTTAAATGGATGAAACTGTAGGAAGCTCGAAACACTGTTCACGAACTCAAAATTTGGAAACGGAAATAGAGGTTACCAATCGATGTTACCTATAGAACTCACCATTTTTGAACCACTGTGCAGAAACTAAAATTTGGAAATGGAAAAAGAGTTTACCGTTATACCTCACTGATAGAATTGTTCACCGATGGAATTATTCATAGAATTGGAAAATTGGCAAAGGAATGAGAGGTAACCATTAAAGGTTACCGATAAAACTGTTCACCAATGGAACTATTCATAGAATCGGAAATTTGGAAAAGAAAAGAGAGGTTATCATTAGAGGATACTGATAGAAATATTCACTGATGGAACTATTCATATAATTTGAAATTTGGTAGGAAAGAGAGGTTACCGTTAGAGGATACCGATAGAACTGTTCACTGATGGAACTGTTCAGAAAATTAGAAATTTGGAAAAGGAAATAGGGGTTACCATTAGACATCACTGATAGAACTTTTCACCAATAGAACTGCTCATAGATGGTTATCGATGACACTATTCACCTAAGGTCACTGACGCACTGTTCACAGATGGTTACCGTTTCACTATTCACAACTATCTGCTGTTGGAATTGTCCACCGAACTGGAAAATTAGAAAAGTGTTGGGGATAAGACCCCATGACCTCCCGAATCACCTCATACACATTATTTTCATAATGTAATGGACTAGAGTGGTCTATTCCATTACAATCATTCAATCAAAACATAAACCTTTTAGAGGGAGAATACGAGTGGGACCCTAGCTTCATATACATAAAAAATAATAAGTAAACTAATGGATTACATCATATATGGAAAATACAATTTTAATATATTTTATAAACGTTTAATGAGGAAAATATACTTTATTATTTAAAAAATTAATTTTAAAATGTAAAACCTCTTGAAAAATATATTCACAGAAAATAAATTTTTAAATATATAAGGTAATATTGAAAAAAATTTGGAAATCATTTTTCCCTCAACATATATAATGAAAGATTGAAAATAATATAAATTTTTTTCATTGAAAATATTTAAAAAATTTAATATAAAATCATTTCTAATAATATCTATAAAAAACATGGTTTTAGATGAAAATATTTTTCCAACCGAAGGGAAAAATAATTTTAGATTTTCATAAAAACTTTTTCATAATTATCATAATTACCAATGAGTAGAAAAAGATATAAATAAATTAATATATTTTTAATATAAATAAAATAATTAAATTAGTGATATTTCCTGAAATATTTATTGGAATATTTAATCAAAGGAAGAATAATTACTATCAATCACATTAAATAATGAGATTGTACAAATAAATTTTCACCACTTTGGTAACACTAAATTATAATCCCCATAAAGCAATTACATTACATGGTGAATAAAATATCATGAAAACAAATTTATTCATGATATTACATTTCAAATTGTTTTATATACACCTCGTTGAATAATATTGGTTTAAAATATGACATGTGTCTCAATATGGAATATTGAGAAAAATTAACTTTGCTTCTTTGGTGAATTCATTACTGTAAACCCCATGAGAGAGAGATAAAAATGGATATTTAAATACGAGTAAATTTAAGGATACTGATAATATTATAAATTCATGTTAGTTATATAAACTATAAAAAATAAATTAGTAGTTAATAAGCACAAGACTCCTGGATGTTAAAGTGTGAATAAGAATACCGTTACCATTTTAGAAACAGTTGAATCTAGATCTCTACAAATTAATAAATCCAATAGATGAATTTAGAATAATTAAATAATTTAAATTCATTTGAAAATAAGTAAGATGGTTGTATATACACCACAAAATAAAAGTGAGTGGTGAATATTTCATATATCTCACAAAAATAATAACGACACGATAAAACCCTTACATTGAATTTCAGTTTACATCTTAATAACTCATATATAATAATTTTAAATATATTATACCTCTTACAATGAACTGAATATTTATATATTAAAAATTATATAGTTTTATTATGACTTTATATTAATCATTTATTAATAATTATCTGGTAATCATATGTTTTGGGTAATAACAACATTTTCTTTCTTATGTATTTTAATTTTTTATTATTCATACTCTTAATTAGATAAAAATATACTCATTTTCATAATTTAAAAGTTGAAATAAATATAATACCTATTTTTTATATAATTATTCTCATAAATCATCAAAATATATAAATATTAAATGGAATACACTATTTATGGAGACATTAGGCCATCGATAAATAATAATGTTGTTCCTGTTTTCTGGTTGTATTGAATGAAAAAAAGTAAATAAAATATATGTATATATATAATAATTATAAATTAATAATTATTTTATATATATCATATAGATTCACTGAACTCTTCTTTAGTACATTCCATGTATTTATTGAATGAATCCCATCTCTTTGAGGGGGGGAGGGGAAATACACACGTCAACAAACCATGTTATCATATTCTCACAAAATGGAAGGGATGACGGTATGTGTGATATAATCATTTAAAAATAATAAATAAATATAAAAAATTTCATATAAAAAGTTTAAGTAAAACATTATCACTAACCATGAAATGTGGTAATGGAAGAACGAATGACATCGCTTCGCGAGGCAGCAGCCCACCATACCCACAAATGATGATTATGTATCCCATTTGATAGAAGTGTGTGTGATTATAAGTGGAAAAAGTAACATAAAACATAAATATATATTTATTATAATAATATTATAACATAATAAAGGAATAATTATATTCTATGAGTTGGATAAGGATAAAAAACCAACATTCTTGTTGAAGGATGCAACATCTTATTTAGGAAACTCTTTTTGATTTTCACCAAAATACAAACATGGTTTTATTTATAACACAAGAAAACTTATAATATTAGAGGAGTAAATTATATAGCTTATTTTGGAAGGTTTTATTAGAAAAATGACTTGATTTGTGTGAATAAGTGACGGGGTGAGTCCCCTTTTATAGTGGAGGAGGAGTGACAGTATTTCAGATATAAAAAACTAAACAAACATGTAGACATATCCCTTAAATAATGATCCATAAATAATGGAAAATTTTAATTAAAATTTATTTTAGGGAATAAATATTTCTTTCCAATGGTTTTTTACAGGGTTCTAGGTTATTTGTCCACATAATTTTATGTTTAACCACTAAGTATACTAGTTCATTCATTAATCACTGTAATTAATTATAATTACATTCACTAATCTTATTGGTAAAAAACTATGTTTTCCATAATAAAAATTATATATATTGTTTATTATAAAAATATAATCCAATTTTAAAAATTATAATAATATAATTAGATGAATTTTATTTAATATTAATCATGCATATGGGATGAGACAACAGGTTTTAATGTAAAAATGCTGAAATGTTTTTAATTGTTTTAATATCCAATTTTAAAATGAAATTGGTTAAAATGATATCAAATATATTATTTTATATATTATTTAGGTAACCATAATTTAGAAAAAATTTGTAAGATAATGTTACATTATAAATATACTATATGAAAAATAGTTTTCAATTAAAATTTACCATTTATCACTATTCATCAAAAAAGAAAAAGAAACATCTCAAAAAAATAAAATACAAAACATTCACCTAAAATTAATTATGAAATTATTATTTCAAAAAATGATGTAAATTTTGTAAAATTAATAATAAAAGAAGGATAATAAATTAGTTTTAAAACAATTCTACGATTAAATAGCAGAACAACTAACTTTTTTAGAAATAAATATTTTCATACATAAAAATATTTTTTTCCGATAATTTTTCTATAAAAATTACTATATGAATTTCATATCATTTAGTTAAAATTAAAATATAAAATTTTCATTAATATCACTAAATGATATTTATTACATTAATTTATTATCATAAAACAAATTTATGGGTATAGAAACAGATTTTATCAACTAACTTCTTTTATAATAAATTTGTTAATATTTTCATTTATATGTAATCGATATCTAATGAATACATTTTTAAAAAATGTGAAAAAAAATGTTTCATAAATTGTATCATCTTAATCATTTCTATCATTCCAATTACAAGGTGATAACTATTACAATATTTTAACTATAATATTAATTTCATATTATAGATTAATAAAAATCAGCCTTTTGTGTAATGAAAGCAATTGAAAGAAACTATTGTTGTATGTAACATAAATAAACAAGGTGTCATGTTTTCCAATGGATAATTCAAGTGTTAATTTCAGTGAATCTTTAACAATATATAATGTATAAATATGGAATATGATATTGTATCATGAAAAGATATCAATAAAAGGAATTTAAATTATTAGAAAATAATAATCCTTAAAAACTAGTGGTGTTCTAGTGAACCATATAGGTAAATCTCCTTTTTCCCCATGTACACACAACATGATCAATTCTACCCTACACTCACTGCCTATCTGGCTAGATGGTTAACTGCCATGGCATGGTTAAGGTGACCCCCACATGTTCCCTCACTTGAGCTGGCCATCCAGTTATAATGGATAGCCATTTTTTTGGAAAAAGGAACCCATAAAACGTAAGAAAATGATCTATGAAAAATAGGTGAAACACGGGCCAACATATATTTCCTTATAACATGAATACCAATAATATTCTTCATTCAAGTAATCTATGACTCCATTAAATCATATTATGGTTTTTCATAGAATTTAAACATCTCGAATCTCAACAGAAAAGTGAATGGGACCCACATATCTATGCCAATAACCCCCCCCCCCCAACAGTGAAATTCATTAGGAATTAAAAGAATAAAAATATATTGTAAACATAGATCAATTTTCCATATATTTGAATATATAATGGAATTTGATTTTGATCCGTATGATAGTATTTTTAATGCGTGTGGTGATAGAGGAATTATAGGCTCTATAAAGAGATGAATACATACCACAATGAATTAGATAAATCCAAGATAAGGGTATCCTTATCATAGGGAACATATTTAAAAAAATTGGAATGTGTATAAATTCTTGGATGAAAAAGGGATTAGGAGGAATGGAAGATGTGGATGAATTGCATGAATGGAACATTTACATCAGTATATATTCCATGAGAATGGAAATCAAGATATATGTTGTTCTAAAATGATCTCTTATATAGATCAAGATCATTCATAAGGAAAATATGTTCAGGTATGAGGAACATTGTGATGAGTGTTTTTATGTTGATCTAGCTCATATATATGAAAGTGAATGCTGTGATTTTTTGACATATACCTAGGTAGATTCCAAGTTTTTTCGGTAGATGTTGCACAAATCATCAACAACACCCATGCTTTTCATAATACCAAATAGACCATAATTCATTAATATTTGTTCATAGATCAGAACATATTTTCATTATGAAATACTAATGAATTCCCATGGACTTGACATTCCTCATTGATGTACCCACTCCAGTTTCTTTGAGATCACCTAATTTAAAAAGACATTTTGGTATGATATACTTCACTAAGGTGTATTATCTATGTTATTTATATGTTAGTGGACTTAGTGAGAAAAAATTCATTTTTTATAGGGACATTTAATGATCCATACAAGATTTTCTTCTTTTTATTTTAGATTTCCATGGATTTTGACCATGTTTTATACCGGGGAATTCTTAATGGTTGTGGGAATAGATTTTGTTTAGGCCACTGATTTACAGAGTTTCAAGCTGCTATGTTTTTATGGATCTTCCAATTATAAATATTCAATATTCCGTGGATCACAAATTTTACCTATCTATATATCAGAGACTTTAATTTTTCCATTAGTCCTATTTTTGGGGTTTCAACCTAGAGATCATCATGTCCCGTGTAGTTGAATAATTTATTATTTTGAAAACAAGACCTCTATTTTGATATTGTTTACTATTTTTAGGCTCATACCTTCTTCCATTCTAGTTTAAGGTGTTCTGGATTGGACCATCCATTTCTGTTCTTTAGGGTAATTTGGCTTAGACCATTCGTTTATGTAGTTTATGTTCTTTTATATTAGAAATTATAATAATGTAGTTTAGTGTCTTATTATAAGGACATTTTATTATTATGTTTTATAGTATTACGGATTAGGAATTATTTTTTGTATTCTAGGGTCTCATTGATCAAAAATTCTACCACAAGTAGTTTGTATTATTCTAGATCAAACATTAAGCATCTTATATTTTAATGTCATCTAGCATATACATTCTATGTCTATTATTTAGGGTCTTCTATCTTGGACCTTCTTCTTCTGGAAGATTTCATTCATCAATAATAGAAGTTATAATACTATTATTTTAAGGTATTATAAATTTAACTTTATGTTGTTGATAATCTAGAGTCTTTTTTATGGTAATATACTCCCATAGAAGTTTGGATCCTTCAAGAAATAATTTTTAACTCCAAATAGTTAGGGTATTAAATCAAATACATTTATATTATGGTAGTTTTGAACCCACCTATCCTTGGCTATCAATTTGTAGTTGAGGATAGGTATTCATAATGGTTTATAGATCCTCACATCCTTGACTGGGTTTTAAAGAATGAGTATTGAAAAACAGGTCTCATAACCTACATTATTAATCAATATTATGAGTAATCAATGTTCATAAAGGGTTTTGAAACCCTTTTTTCTTATACAAATCATAAGCTGAGAATATTAATGATGGGTCTTGATGCCCTGAATCATGAATAAGACTCTTTTTGTTGATTGGTAAAAAACCAGGAGTGACTACTCCAAATGGATTTATGGAATATGATTTTTGTTAGACACATTTAAATGATTTTAATTCAATGAACATGGGTTAGAGAAGGCATAGTATAATTAAACAAAAACAATTGTGATAAGTTCTTCCATGGAATTGTAAAGGTGAATGAGGATTATATCTACTTTCTTGTATGGAGTATACAACTATAGTTTGTGGGTAAATCTCCAACAAGCATTAGAACATGGGGCATACAATAACGGTCATGTAAAGGGGATCCCTGATTTGTTTCGAGGTCCACAGAGGTGTTTTAAATACCAAAAAATATGGACTATAATGATTGAAGTGGAGTGAAAATAATAAATGTAAGTTTTTGAGAACTCTAGGGTAGTTTACCTCCTTGTTGGAAAGGTTTTGCACTATTCCATTTGATTTTGAGTCACACAGTTTGAGAAATTAGAATTTTCAGGAATTGCATGTCACATTTCTGTATTGATTAAGGGTGTAAAACATAGTTTCATAAAATAGAGGATTTAAAATCCTCATGAATAGTTTGGTCATGAAGATTTTAAATCATAGTCCAGAAATATTTTTCTTAACTAGGGTTGGGTGTCTACCATTATTAATGGAAGGAGCATGTAATGGTCGATGTGGTCAATGAATAAAATCCTTGATTTTATGGGATATAATATATTGAAAAAAAATACTCTAGGATGTGTATTTTTGTCATGGTGTTAAATTCTAGAATGAATACAAGAGAGGCCCTTTCTATATTATCTAGTCCTTTTACTATTATTCCATAGTGGATGATCATGAGAAAATAATTTCAAAGAATTATTTGTTAGAATATGATAATTCCAACTAAAAGACCTTGATGTGTTATCTCACAATTACAAGGAACGATGGTGGCTTATGGAATGTGTAAGATACAATAAGGGTTGGAGCACCCTATGTGTTATGTCTCCACCTAATGTATATGTTATCAGGATAAGGGGATATAATAAATCATCCCACTATCTTTTTCTATTACCAGGGGTCAAGTTGGAGTATCCCTATATTTACTAGGTTCAGAATTTATTTCATATGTGAACTATAACTCATTTATTTTTATTTTTTAATTTCTACTAAACTATAGATATTAATATTTTAGTGTGTAGATAAAGGGATTTTTCTCAGGATACAATTTGTGGGTTTTTAACAAGAAATATTTTATGTCCATTTTACGACCAGTTCTAATGTATTGTAATATACATCTCCATAGGCTAATGTTATATTTCATAACACATTTACCAAGGAATTTTCCTTACAGTCTATCCTTATATAATAAAGATGTTTTCCTTGCAGTTTAGCATCATGTGTCAAAAAAATGGGAACTGATGTAAAATTGTGATGGATATCCATGGGGACAAATTGCACTGGTTCGGGGAAACTAGATGTTGGGAACACCATTTATCCATGGATAGGATTATTATCGGGTAATTATATTTTTTATTCCTTCTTGCATAGATTCAACAAATGTGAATATGATCCATGAATAGATAAGAATCTTGGATAGGAAGAGTCAAATTATATCAAGTTCTCCTCATTGTAAGGTGGTATAGACTAGTTTTCTGAATTTTTTCTCTTGGGTTTCCCCATGCATATTATAAGGAATGTAATAATGATTTTTTTTTCAAATTTAGAGATATATCACTATATAAAATTGGTTTGTATATAGGGGAGAGGGGTTACTATATAAAATTAAATGAGACATCATAGAAGATGTAAATTCTAAAATGGAAGGGTAAAATGATAAAATTCAACAATACTACTTTGAAAATGGATATAATACACGTGTTTTAGACATTGAGAGAATCGAAATCAACTTGAATAGTTGGGGTTCTAAATATATAAATCATAACCCATGAATATAAGAGTTAACTAGATATGGTATCTGGAATATATGGGTCTACCATTGGTAATGGATGGAGTTTATATTTTTTCATGAGATTTACAAAAATGACTACTATATTTGAATGGGGCCTTCCAAGGATCAAATGGTCTATTCAGATTAACTAGTATATATTACCAATTTTCTATGAGGATTATCTAAGATAAAGGAATAAAAAACTTGATGGTTACCCTTGAGAAGTGTATCACCTCAAGGAAATTATTTGTTGACTTAGATATTGAAGATATGATGTTTTTATTAAAGACATAATATTTGAGAAGGGTTAGAGGACCATAATGACAACATAATTGTGTATTGAACACATCTCATGGTGAAAGAATGAAACACCATATTCATGATTCAAAATCTATATAGAGAATTATTTATTCAATTTTAATACCTTTATCAATTATTTTAATATCATGTGATGTGGGTATGGTTATTGATATCATGTGCTCATTAGACATGTTCACTATAGTGGATTTCCAGATTACATTGGCTCACATGATCCATTGTTAATGGGTGAAATAAGGGGAAACTAAGTTTTTGTATTATACCAGTGAGAGTGGGTCTTAGTTTGAATGTTTCATTTGGGAAAGTAGTCTTTAGTTAGGAGAGCATTTTTCCTTCATATTACATGTTTCTACTAAACCAAATATTGAAAATACAAGTGTCTCAACATATCTAACGATGTCAGGAATCATGCCTCATATAGTTATTGAATGAAATATCCATACATGGGACTTACACAAATTCTAGGATATGGGATATATATAATTATTTTTATTGTTAAAGGACCTCATATTTAAGATATGG